>JAZHEH010000770.1:13125000-14352570 GCA_036589455.1 Ateles fusciceps
GGTAGAGATGGGGTTTCACCATGCTGGTCAGGCTGATCTGGAACTCCTGACCTCAAGTGATCCTCCAGCCCCAGCTTCCCAAAGTGCTGGGATTACAGGTGTGAGCCACCGAGCTAGGCCACTGTTTTTTTTTTTTTTTTTTTTAAAGGATGTCACAGAATAATACTAATAGCATGATTACAGTTAGTGTAAAGAAGAAAACAAAAACAGAAAAGGGATAAAGACTATCTGATTCTCCCCTTCTTTTTTTTTTGAGACAGAGTCTTGCTCTGTCGCCCAGGCTGGAGAGCAATGGCACGATCTCAGCTCACTGCAACCTCTACTTCCCAGGTTCAAGCAATTCTCCTACCTCAGCCTCCCAAGTAGCTGGGATTACAGGCAAACACCAGCATGTCTGGCTAATTTTTGTATTTTTAGTAGAGATGGGTTTCAACATGTTGGCCAGGTTGGTTTTGAACTCCTGACCTCAAAGTTATTCACCTGCCTTAACCTCCCAAAGTTCTGGGATTACAGGCATCCAGTTTCCTTTAGAGAGCTTAATAGAAGAGAATCAGTAAAACCATGTTTTGCTCTGTGTACTTCTCTGTTGTTTAATTCATGTACAAAAAGAATATACTTCTAAAAAACAAAAAAAAGAATATACTTCTCTAATATTTATATATTTTAAGAAGTTGCTTTAAGTCTTTAATTAAAGAAAAAGAAGCAAGTACGTTAACAACATCACATAGGATTTCTCAAATTTTGATGTCAAGACTTTCTTCTTGTTTTGAAGTATTTTTTATTAAAACCAAGTTTAGGTAAATCTTTGCTTTTTTTTTTTTTTTTTTTGAGATAGGGTATCTTTCTGTCACCCAGGCTGGAGTACAGTGGTGTAATCAGGGCTCATTGAAACCTCGACCTCCTCAGGCTCAGGTGATTCTCCCACCTTAGCCTCCTGAGGAGCTAGGACCACAGGCAGATGCTGGGATTGCAGGTGTGGCCACCACACCCAGCCAGTCAAGCTTCTTTTACTCTCTAATAGCCACTCTAGTGTACAACACTTACATAGCCCTCTACACAGGTACTCATCATATGAACTAGAGACCAAAACTGAACACTTATTATAAGTAAAAGCACAGTCATTATGCAATGAATATTTTTTAATTAAATAAAAAACAAACATTTTACATGTAACAATAATTCAATATGTACTGATAGCAGAATACAATATCTGCTATTATCATTTTCAGGGATGGCTCACATTTCTACAATAACTCCATCCAGAAGATATTTCTATATATGTTCATGTATATATCTAGGAGGTTTCTATTTCAACAATCCACTATTTCAATGCACTTGTTCAATAGCGTTCAAACTATAATATGAGCTCATATCAGAATTACCAGCTTTAAAATATAAAATAACTCTGTAATTGTCCTAGAAAACAGAAACCAGTTCAGACTACGTAAGTTTTAAAAATTTAAAAATCAAATATTCTGTTTATAAAACATTAACAACTAAGCATTTTCTGAAGACCATTTATGAGAAACCATAAAGTCATAAGATATTTTCTCCCAAAATCAATCCACTCAATACTTTTTGGTACATAGTAATTACGGCCTCAAAAAATAACCCATTCTGAAGGGCTTAAAATGGAAAAGGGAGACTCTAAAATGAATTAATTTTTTAACATTTCATGATACCTTTAAGACCATGCTTCAGACAATGTTCCATAACAACAAAGAATTGCTGCAAGGGGGGATAGTCAGAATCCAAAGTGCGGCCAAAGCTCAGAGCAGATTCAATGAGTCCTTTGATACTCAGTTTAGCCATGTTTAACAAGTTTGCTCTCTCTACAGCTGTGGGGTCTTTTGAAGCTGAAAACACAAGAAGGGAATCCAACATCATTTGTAAGACATGACAATGAAAACTATGCAAACTCTTCCCTTTCCCTATAAAAACCAACAGTAGTTTGCTGTTTCTTGATTGACAAATTCTCCCCAGCTAAAATTACACCCTTGATTAACTTCTCTTTATGTTTCTCACATATACTGTAGAAAATTTCCATGCCCACTCCAACCAAAGTTTATGAATCATTCTCAAGATCCTGCAAATTTGCGATTCTCCTGTATTTAACCTTCCTGGTACCTCTTCACAGAGAATAAGGTTTTAAAATGATCTTCTGTGGAGATAAATTTGTGGTGAGAGACAACATGTTTAAGGACCTCATGCAAAAGGTGGATAGCAGGTACTGTCTAAGGATGAATTCCAAGGCAAAAATGTTCAGAATGGCAATCAAATAAAAGGTAGTTAAAATTTTAGGATTCCAGCTAGGCGAGGTGGCTCATGCCTGTAATCCCAGGCCTTTGAGAGGCTGAGGTGGGCAGATCACAAGGTCAAGAGATCAAGACCATCCTGGTCAACATGGTGAAACCCACCTCTACTAAAAATACAAAAATTAGCTGGGTGTGGTGGAGTGTACCTGGAGTCCCAGCTACTCGGAAGGCTGAGGCAGGAGAATCGCTTGAACCCGTGAGGCGGAGGTTGCAGTGAGCTGAGATTGTGTCACTGCACTCCAGCCTGGCAACAGAGTCTGAGACTCCATCTCAAAATAAAAAATAAATTAAAAATCTAGGATTCCAGTGTCACCCACAACAAACATGACAGGCAAAATACACTGACAAGGGGACAGAAGCTGCCCAATTCAGTCTACACTCTGTCTGGCTTCTTCATTCTGACTGTAGTTCTCTATTGCATGACTCTTTCATTTTCAAAGAGGAATAAAAGCAGGGACCAGTTTTAAGTTAACGTCCTCGCCCTTCCACAGAGCTAAGGATGCCCACATTGCCAGTTTGAATACCAAGGTAACAGATGCATATTCTAAAAGGCCTGCTTTTTAATTGATATTTTTAAGACACAGTATCATCAAGCAAGATATTTTCAATTCACAAAAATATTGTCCTCCTTCCCACAAATTTTATTCTCAGTTCACTTAGAAATTCAGACATTTCCCCATCATCTGATCACTGTTGTGACTGGTGGGAATACCTTCAACAAACACAGATGACAAACTAACGTGTGGAAAAACAAAGCACTTAGTATAGCTTTCATAATCTCTGACAAATTTACAAGTAATCAAAGTGTTGTTCATTTTTCCTTCGCTGAATAATAATAATTAAAAAAAACAACAACCAGAGTCCCCAATTATCTCGTATTCTAGCTCTGATTTCCAGATAGCTAGGCATGAAGGGTGACACTGAATCCTAAGCAACCTAAAATGCAAACAGCCACAACTGCTATGACCAAACTGCCTGGTGGAAAAATGTCCACACACGACATTCCTTCAAATCTACATCGTGGTCTGACTCCCACTTTTTTTCTGGGAGTGAAACCACTCGTTTCATAATGCGTGGCAACTCTCATTTTGCTTAACACAGTCCATCATAAACCGAAACCTGCCATGCGACAACCATACAAAGGGCGTTTTGCAGCTGCTGGGAGGCAGGTCAGTGCTGGGCACCGGCAGTGCCCAAGCCGAGGGGCGTTCACACCGCGGGGCGTTCACACCGCAGCCACGCCCCGGCTGCACTTAAGGACGCGTCCGGCCGAGACGCGACCCCCAAACCCGGCCGCAGGCGCGCTAGGAGTCCAAGGGCCAGTGCTTGCCCCTTGCCCGGGCCTAGAGCCTCTTCCCTGCTTCTCTTCCTGACCCCTCCCCCCAGCAAGGCTGCCCAGAGGCCTGGGGCGCCCCCAGGACCCTCGCGACGGGCTCACCCAGGCTCCTACGCATCGGCACTCCAGCTCTCCGCCCTCGGCGTCAGGCACCCAGGCCAAAACCTGAGGTGCGTCGTCCCTCCGCCACCCCCAAACCTGAAAAGTCATCGCCCCTCCCCGACTGCTCCCCGACACCGGAATGACACCCCCCCGGCCCTGTCCTCGCTCCTGGACGCCGTAGGACCTCCAGCCCTTGGCCACTAAGCCCCAGAACCCGGACGGGAAGGGGCCGGAACGAGGGAGGGGGCGTGTTGCCATGACGACCCCGGGAGCCCCCGAGTCCCAGGCAGTCCCCGCCCATCCCAGGCGGGGGCCCCTGTTCCGACTGGCGAACTCAGCGTCCTCCACAGCTCCCAGTCCACCCCCGTCCGACCGTGGCCCTCAGCCCGGGACCAAGGACCGAGCGTTCGCTCTCGGCCCGCTCTCCTTACCCATGGCGGCGGCGGCGGCGGCTGCGCGGTCTCCGGCCGGGGCTCCCTGGGCCTGGCCAGCAGCTCCCTCCAGGCGCTCGGCGGCCGCCACCGCATCGGCAGCCAGGCCCGCTGCGGCCCACAGCGCCCCCGGCGGTGGGAGGACGCCCGGGCGGCCCAGGGGGAGCGGGGCCCGGGGTGGGGCGGGGACCACGGAGCCTGCAGTGGGCGGGAGAGCAAGCCCGCCCTCCCTAAGCCTCTCGCATCTGTTGGGACCTCAAGGAGAGGGGAAAGGAACCTGAGACCAAGAGTGTGAGGAGCCACAGTGCTGGGCCCTGGGTCCCTCGCCCCGGGGACTTCGCCGGAGCGCGAGGGCCGGATTTCAAGGGGCTGCGGCCGCACGCGAACGTTGCCTCCACCGGGCTGGCGGGGCCTGACCGAACACACCTGACCACTGCCCTTTCACCTTCCCAGACGCACAGGGGACGAAAAGAATTGAGAAAATCTGAAGCAATTAACAGGCAGAAGCCTACTAAAACTAGTTAGCCCAAATAATCACGTTTAAATCAATACACCGGTTTATAAAAAGCAGTGAGCAACCGGTCTCTTTAATTAAGGGGAAGAGAGATTGCCGTGAAGCTAGTGTTTTCTCATTTCCGGAAGGGAAAAAAATGAAACCTTCATGGTCAGATGATACTAGGTTTAAGTTATACCCGTTTGGGAAAAGTTGTATCTGCTGCTGTTGAGACTAGAACTAACACATTGTCCCATTCGTGAAAATGGGACAGTTTTTATCCTCATTTTAGCCAGTATAAAGTTGTTTCTTATTTTGCTTTTAAATTTTCTTTATTGTGAGATAATCATACTTGGATAAAAATGTATGAAACAGGCCAGGCGCGGTGGCTCATGCTTGTAATCCTAGCACTTTTGGAGGTCAAGGCAGGCGGATCACTTGAGGTCAGGAGCTCGAGACCAGCCTGGCCAACATGGTGAAACCGCATCTCTACTAAAAATATAAAAATTAGCCGGGCGTGATGGTGCGCGCCTATAATCCCAGCTACTCAGGAGGCTGAGACAGGAGAATCTCTTGAACCAGGGAGGCAGAGGTTGCAGCAAGTCCAGATCGCATCCACTGCACTTCAGCCTGTGCAACAGAGCAAGGCTCTGACTCCCCCACCCCAAAAAAATACAGTTTAAAGACTCATTATAAAGTGAATAGCTGGCCAGGCGCGGTGGTTTACCCCTGTAATCCCAGCACTTTGGGAGGCCGAGATGGGCGGATCACCTGAGGTCGGGAGCCAGCCGGACCAACATGGAGAAACCCTGTCTCTACTAAAAATACAAAATTAGCTCGGCGTCATGGCGCATGCCTATAATCCCAGCTACTCGGGAGGTTGAGGCAGCAGAATCGCTGGAACCCAGGAGGTGGGGGATTGCGGTAAGCCGAGATCATGCCATTGCACTCCAGCCCAGGCAACAAGAGCGAGACTTTGTCTCAAAAAATAAAAATTAAAATAAATAAAGTGAATAGCTGGGCAACCATCACTTGAATGGAGCATAAGAACAGAGCCACACTTCCCAGGAAATGCCCCTAAGCCCCAGTCACAATCCCCCAGTGATAAATACTATTTGGACTTCTATAAGAATAATTTCGTTGCTTTTCTGTACATTAACACCACCTATGTGCCCCTAAACAACCTAGCTTATTTTTGCCTGTTTACAAACTTCTCACAAATAAAATGATACTGTGTGAATTTTGGTACTTGTTTCTTTTATCATCATGTGTCTGAGATTCATCTAAGTCCATGAGGAATTTCTAGTTAGGTTATTTGCAGGTTGTACGTCCCTCCTGCTGTGCATGTGCAAGAAAATCTCCAGGGCATAAATTGAGAATAGAATTACTGCTGGGAAATGAGGTATGCCCTACTTTAAATTTATTAGATGATGACTGTTTTCTTCCTCCTCCTCTTTTCTTCTCCTCCTCCTCATCCTCCTCCTGCTTCTTCTTCTCCCCCTCCTCCCCCTCCTCCTCCTCCTCCTCCTCCTCCTCCTTTTTGAGACAGAGTCTCACTCACTCACCCAGGCTGGAGTGCAGAGGTGTGATCTAGACCCACTACAACCTCGGCCTCCCCATTTCAAGAGATTCTCGTGCCTCAGCCTTCTGAGTAGCTGGAATTGCGGACGTGTGCCACCATGCCTAATTTTTGTAATTTTAGTAGAAATGGGGTTTCACCACATTGCCCAGGCTGGTCTCAAACTCCTGGCCTCAAGTGATCTACCTGCCTCAGCCTCCCAAATGCTGGGATTACAGGCGTGAGCCACCGCACCCAGCCTGGGATTTGTATTCTACATGCATTTAGAAGAGCTAAGAAAACTAAGTACATATTTGATTACTTTATAGAAGCATGAGACCAATGGAAAAGAGCTCGACTTTCTAGGTTGCTGTCTCCCCAGGGACTTTATAGGACCAAGAAGGAAAGTTTAATTCAGCAACGATCTTTACTTAAAAC
Organism: Ateles fusciceps; assembly: GCA_036589455.1. Lineage (NCBI taxonomy): Eukaryota > Metazoa > Chordata > Mammalia > Primates > Atelidae > Ateles > Ateles fusciceps. The sequence continues at coordinate 13,131,674 of JAZHEH010000770.1, forward strand.
AAAAAACATTTCCCCCTTTGAGGCAGACATTCTTCCGCTCCAAAACATGCATTTGTGGGATACTCTAGACCCCTTGTTTTGAACAGATTGGAATTTAGTGTGTGTATGTGTTTAAACTACACTTAATAGGGTTGAAGCTGAGACTGTTAACCTATGCTAAACCTGTGATCTACTAAAGCTAAGACTTTAGATTTTTTTTTTCTGAGATGGAGTCTCGCTCTGTTGCCAGGCTGGAGTGCAGTGGCTTGGTCTTGGCTCACTGCAGCCTGTGCCTCCCAGGTTCCAACAATTCTCCTGTCTCAGCCTCGCAGGTAGCTGGGACTACAGGCACTTGCCACCATGCCCAACGAATTTTTGTATTTTTAGTAGAGACGGGGTTTCACCATGTTAGTCAGGCTGGTCTCAAACTCCTGACATAAGGTGATCGGCCCGCCTCTGCCTCCCAAAGTGCTAAGATTACAGGTGTGAGCCACTGCGTCTGGCTGAATTTAGATTTTTTTTTTCTTTTTTTAATAAAGACAGGGTTTCACCATGTTGGTCAGGCTGGTCTTGAACTCCCGACCTCAGGTGATCTGCCCGCCTTGGCCTCCAAAGTGCTTGGATTACAGGCATGAGCCACCACGCCTGGCCTGAATTTAGATTTTTTAATATGCCAATATAATTGTGTAACAAAAATAATTTTTTTTTTTTTAAAGACGGGGGTTTCACCGTATTGGTCAGACTGGTCTTGAACTCCCGACCTCAGGTGATCCACCCACCTTGGCCTCCAAAGTGCTTGGATTACAGGCGTGAGCCACCACGCCTGGCCTAACAAAAATAATTTTTAAGACCTCATCACATGCTAAAGTATATGAGGTAAAATTAAATGAAGTCTGGAATTTGCTTTAAAATATCTCAGCAAAGGCTGGGCGCGGTGGCTCACACCTGTAATCCCAGCATTTTGGGAGGCCGAGGCGGATGGATCACGAGGTCAAGAGATTGAGACCATCCTGGTCAACATGGTAAAACCCCGTCTCTACCAAAAATAGAAAATATTAGCTGGGCAGGGTGGCATACGCCTGTAGAACCAGCTACTGGGGAGGCTGAGGCAGGAGAATTGCTTGAACATGAGAGGTGGAGGTTGCAGTGAGCCGAGATTGTGCCACTGTACTCCAGCCTGGCGACAGAGCGAGACTCCATCTTTAAAAAAAAAAAAAAACAAAAACTTAGCAAAGAGTCCCAGTGCAGTGACTCATACCTGTAATCCCAGCCCTTTGGGAGGCCAAGGCGGGTGGATTGCCTGAAGTCAGGAGTTCGAAATCAGCCTGGCCAACATAGCAAAACCCCCATCTCTACTAAAAGTACAAACATTTGCTGGGTGTGATGTCAGGTGCCTATAATCCCGGCTACTTGGGAGGCTGAGGCAGGAGAATTGCCTGAACCTAGGAGGAAGAGGTTGCAGTGAGCCGAGACTGTACCACTGCACTCCAGCCTGGGCAAAAGAGCAAGGCCCTGTCTCAAAAAAAAAAAAAAACTCAGCAAAGAAAAAAAGGAAAGATGTTTGAAACAATTACAGCAAAATCTTGTAATTATTGAATATGGGTGATGGGTATCAGGAGCTTATTGTGCTATTCTACTTTTGTCTCTTTAAAAAGCTTTATAAGGCTGGACACGTTGGTTCACACCTATAATCCCAGCACTTTGGAAGGCCGAGGCAGGCAGATCACTTGAGGTTAAGAGTTGGAGACCAGCCTGGCCAACATGGTGAAACCCCGTCTCTACTAAAAATGCAAAAAAAAAAAAAAAAAAATAGCTGTGAGTGGTGGCAGGCGTCTTTAATTCCAGCTACGCGGGAGGCTGAGGCAGGGAGAACTGCTTGAACCCAGGAGGTGGAGGTTGCAGTGAGTTGAGATCATACCACTGCACTCCAGCCTAGGCAACAGAGTGAGACTCTGTCTCAAAAAAAAAATGCTTTATAATTTTTTAGAGACTGGGTCTTGCTATATTGCCCAGGCTACAGTACAGTGTTTATTCACAGGCACCATCTAGCGCACTACAGCCTTGAACTTCTGGATGCAAATGATCCTCCCACCCCAGCCTCCAGAAAAGCTGGGACTATAGGTGCATGCCACCTCACCTAGCTGTTTTAAAATAATTTTTTTTTTGAGATGGAGTCTCACTCTGTCACCCAGGCTGGAGTGCAATGACATGATCTTGGCACACTGCAACCTCTGCCTCCTGGGTTCAAATGATTCTCCTGCCTCAGCCTCCCAAGTAGCTGTGATTACAGGGCCCCACCACCAAGCTCAGCTAATTTTTGTATTTTTAGTAGAGACAGAGTTTTGCCATATTGGCCAGGCTGGTCTCAAACTCCTGGCCTCTAGTGATCCTCCTGACTTAACCTTCCAAAGTGCTGGGATTATAGGCGGGAGCCACCGTACCCAGCCTCCAGGTGATCCTTTTTATGAGCAATATGGTCCACTGAATCCAGGTGGACCAGCTCGTCACATCATGCCACAGAGCTTTCAGCCATAGCCTTAGCTGGCCCAATACATTACTTTATTACAGTGACATTTATAATGCTTCTGAACATTTGTATAGCACTTGGAAATGTTACCACACTGGAGGGGAAAGGGGAATACACATAATGGCTAGGAAAATTGCTGAATTACTAATCAGAAAACCTGGGTTCTGGCAATGACTGGCCATGGGTCATACACTAATACAGAATATCTAAGCTAGGTTCTCTATAGGGTTTAATTCAATTGAGAAAATATCCATGAAAATTATTGATAAATGTTAAAGTATGCTACTAATTACAACTGCTGCTTTAAAAAAGCAGTAAACAGGCTGGGCATGGTGGGTCATGCCTGTAATCTCAGCACTTTGGGAGGCTGAGGCAGGCGGATCACCTGAGGTCAGGAGTTCGAGACCAGCCTGGCTAACATGGTGAAACCTCATCTTTTCTAAAAATACAAAAATTAGCTGGGCGTGGTGGTGGGTGCCTGTAATCCCAGCTACCGGGAGGCTGAGGAAGGAGAATCGCTGGAACCCAGGACACAGAGCCTGCAGTGATCTGAGATCTTGCCACTGCCACTGCACTCCAGCCCGGGCCACAGAGTGAAACTCCATCTGAAAAAAAAAAAAAAAAGCAGTAAACAGCCAGATGTAGTAACTCATTCCTGTAATCCCAGTACTTTGAGAGGCTGAGGCAGGAGGATTGCTTGAGGCCAGAAGTTCCAGACTAGCCTGGCCAATGTAGCAAGACCTTGTTTCTACTAAAAAAAATTTTTTTTTAGTTATGTAGGTGTAGTAGCATGCACCTGTAGTCCTTGCTACTCAGCAGGCTGTGACAGAAAGACTGCTTGAGGCCAGGAGTTTGATGCTGCAGTGAGCTATGATTGTGCCATGCACTCTATCCTGGCCAACAGAGTTAGACTCTCTTAAAAACAACCAAAAAAAGAAAGAAAGAAAAAGAAAAGGCTGGGTGCAGTGGCTCATGCCTGTAATCCCAGCATTTTGGGAGGCCGATGCAGGCGGATCACCTGAGGTCAGGTGATTGAGACCATCCTGGCTAACATGGTGAAGGCCCGTCTCTACTAAAAATAAAAAAATTAGCCAGGTATGGTGGCACACACCTGTGGTCCCAGCTACTTGGGAGGCTGAGGCAGGAGAATTGCTTGAAACCAGGAGGCGGAGGTTACAGTGAGACAAGATCGCACCACTGCACTCCAGCCTGAGCGACAGAGCGAGACTCCATAACAACAACAAAAAAGCAGTAAATGCTATGAACCTCTGTGTAGGTGCTGTTATAGTACTGTATAAAGATGAAGATAATTCTTGTGGCTGGGAGAAAAATCAGAAAAGGCTTTTTGGAGAAGGTGGCATCTTAAAGTCTTTCCAAGTGGGTAGAGATGCCTATATGGTGAAGGAGGACAGACAAATCTAGATAGAGAGTACATCAAATGGGAAACAGAATAGGCATGCACAGGAACAGCAAAAATGGTTTTGTACAGTTACAACAAAGAAGCATTAAAGAATAATCACTATTATAAACCATGGGTTCCAACCTACTAGTGAGACATGAAAGCAATTTTAACAGGTTGCAATCAGCTTTGTTTTTATTTATTTTTTATTTATTTTGAGACAGAATCTCGCTCTATCACCCAGACTGGAGTACAATGGCATGATCTCGGCTTATTGCAACCTCCACCTCCTGGGTTCAAGCGATTCTCGTGCCTCAGCCTCCCGAGTAGCTGGGATTACAGGCATGCACCACCACACCCAGCTAACTTTCCGATTTTTAGTTGAGACAGAGTTTTACCATGTTGGCAAGACTGGTCTCAAACTCCTGACCTCAAGTGATCCACCCATGTCAACCTCGCAAAGTGCTGGGATTACAGGCGTGAGCCACTGTGCCCAGCCATGCTTTGTTTTTAATGGAATAGAGTGGAATGTATCAGGGTATATCACATATAGAAAGGGTAAATATTGTTTTATGACAGTATTGTTTCAGATGCATATGCATACACAAATCTACATTGAGTCATGATGTAAAATAAATTTTTTATTGTGGGTGTGGTTATTTTGATTTCAGTACTAGTCCAGATCATTATAGACCAAACTACATAAAGGATAAGATTATAAAGAAATTTCTTCTGTTGTTCCTTTTTTGATACGGAGTTTTGCTCTTGTTGCCCAGGCTGGAGTGCAATGGTACGGTCTGGGTTCACCACAACCTCTGCCTCCTGGATTCAAGCAATTCTCCTGCCTCAGCCTTTCTAGTAGCTGGGATTACAGGCATATGCCAGCATGCCCAGCTAATTTTGTATACAAATTTCACTTTCTAAAATATGTAGTGTCTGAAATGCTTACTAAAATCATGTACTGCTATGTAAGTAGAAGGGGAAAAAAATGTTTTTTTTTTTTTTTTTTTGAGATGGAGTTTCCCTCTTTGCCTAGGCTGGAGTGAAATTATGGGATCTCAGCTCACTGCAACCTATGCTTCCCAGGTTCAAGCGATTCTCCTGCCTCAGCCTCCCAAGTAGCTGGGATTATAGGCACATGCCACCACGCCCAGCTAATTTTTGTATTTTTAGTAGAAATGGGGTTTTGCCATGTTGGCTAGGCTGGTCTCAAACTCCTGACCTAAGGTGATCCACCTGCCTCAGCCTCCCAAATTGCTGGGATTACAAGCGTGAGCCACTGTGCCACGCCCAAAATGTTTTAAAAAAAGAAAAATTTTGCCAAGACTTTTAAGCTCAGAGAACTGTGAGAAGATGATGTCATTTACAGAAATAGGGATCACAGAAGGAAGGCATTAAATGAAGATGGAAATCTCCAATTTCTTTGTACTAAGTTTAAAATGTTCACAGAATATTCTGAAGGCATTGGCTGGAAGGCAGTTATATATATAACTAGAACTTGGAAGACAGGGTGTAGTACAGGTTTGGTAAACAGCCACATATAATAAGAACGAATCTTAACATGTGTAATGGATTATATTGTTTACTAAAAACAATGGCAAAAAAACACCAAGCCGTCCCCAGGCAAAAAAAATGCTCAGGGTGTTCTAAAATAGTAAACTATATACAGGACATGCACTAGTTAAACTAGTTCTTTAAACACAAAATGAGTAACTTAGCCCCCACTGCTCCCTCGTAAAAAATGCTTTCTAGTTTGTCTTTAATTAGTAGTAAAAAAGCACTAGCTGCCTGCCTAGTTTATCCTTATTCTATAAAAAAACAGAAAACACCTGCTCATTAAAAATAATCACTTATTCACAAAAAATAAATATGTGGGTCAAAGTCTTCCCTGGGCTCTCAGTTCAAAATGCTGTTAGCCCCCCTAATTCCCACTTTGCACTCTATCTTTGTGTCTAAGTCTTAATTCCTTCAGCGCTGCCTGGGTTGGGATCTCCACAACCAAACTAGTCTCGGCACACATGGGTGATGGGTGAAGCCAGTGACTGTCCAAGGAGAAAAAAAGAGGACCAAACCAAATTTGGAGCTCTGGGGAAAACCTGCCTTAAGGAGAAAAGAAAGGAATCAGCAGGGCGTAGTGGCTCATGCCTGTACTCCCAACACTTTGGGAGGCCAAGGCGGGTGGATCATGAGGTCAAGAGATTGAGACCATCCTGGCTAACAGGGTGAAACCCTGTCTCTAATAAAAATACAAAAAATTAGCCAGGCATGGTGGTGCATGCCTGTATCCCGGCTACTTGGGAGGCTGAGAGAGGAGAATTGCTTGAACCCAGGAGGCAGAGGTTGCAGTGAGACGAGATCATGCCACTGCACTCCAGCCTGGGTGACAGAGTCTAAGAAAGACTCTGTGTAAAAAGACTCTGTATAAAAAAAAAAAAAAGAAAAGAAAGAAATCAGAGGCAGCAGTAAGAGGGGAAGTCCGGGTGAGGGGGACAGGAATTCTGAACTCATTCAGGAAAGGGACCACTGGAACAGCCACATTGTCTTCAGATCATGGCTTTACACTTATACAAGGAAAGCCTTGTCTGGGCTAGTGGTGCTCTTGACCTTCAACTGCACAAAGTGAGCACTCAATAACATTAGTGATTAGAAGTCACTGCTGTTTGTAGTCCTTAGCATGGATGTCATCCTTGTGCTGTATGCACTATTAGTCCCTTGAAGGCATGGTCTGGGTTTAACCTCCAACTTACCCCAAGCCTCGAACTTACAGCACCTTATACACAGCAGAAGTATCTAACTCTTTTTTTTTTTTTTTTTTTTTTTTGAGACAGTCTGGCTCTGTCACCCAGGCTGGAGTGCAGTGGTGCAATCTTGGCTCACTGCAACCTCTGCCTACTGGGTTCAAGTGATTCTCCTGCCTCAGCCTCCCAAGTAGGTGGGATTACGGGCGTGTGCCACCACACCCAGCTAATTTTTTTGTATTAGTAGAGATGGGGTTTCATCATGTTGGCCAGGCTAGTCTTGAACTCCTGACCTCAGGTGATCCACCCACCTCAGCCTCCCAAAGTGCTGGGATTACAAGTATAAGCCACCACATCCAGCCTCCTAATTCTTTAATGGCTAGACTCTTGTCACCAAGACAGATCCAAAAAAGAAAGGAAACACAGAACACATCCCTAAGCTCTCTTCTATGAAGCTTTACTTTTCAGGCCATATGAACCTGTAATGAAATAAAAGGGCTTTCCTATTCATTTCATTCCCAGGAACTGAAATTACTATCAGATTCCTTCCTGATTTATACTCTCATTGTATCTAGCCAATATTTAAGTCTCATCACAGCAACCTTTTCCACTTGTCCTATCTGATCTATAACCTCTCCATGATCAAGCCCTTCATAAATCTCTTTATAATATCAATGCTGCTTGGTTTCAGCTTTCTAGCATGATCAATCCTTCACTTGTCACTATTAGAAGACATGCTGGATAACCCTGAGCTTAATTATTACTCAGTGTTAATAATAATTGACACAGTAAGATCCATTAGTTTAAAAATTTATTAAATAAAAATTTCAAGTAATTAATTTAAAAAAACACGAGGTAGAAACAAACATTTTAACATATTTAACATTCATTAAAAAAAAAAACCCTCAAGAGAAATGGAAGATTTCCAAACCCCAGAAGAATCTGTTACCCCAAAAATCTATGGTAACAGATTTTAACAAATGTTAAAATATTTAACAAATGTTAAAATCTGTTACCATATAATTAATCACTTTGAGGCAATTTTGTTTTACAAAACATCTTTACACAGAAAGGGGAAACTGAGTGAAGCCCCCAAACATAGGGGCATATGAACATAAGTGAAAATAGGAATATACTTTTAAAATTTATCAATTCCGAAAACAAAATTTGTTCTCAAAAGATGATGTAAGAATTATTTTTTTTTAAATATCAAAACCTACTCTAGAGGCCGGGTGCAGTGGATCAAGCCTGTAATCCCAGCACTTTGGGAGGCCGAGGCAGGTGAATCACTTAAGGTCAGAAGATCAAGACCATCCTGGCCAACATGGTGAAATCCTGTCTCTACTAAAAATACAAAAATTAGCTGAGTATGGTGGTGCACGCCTGTAATCCCAGCTACTTGGGAGGCTAAGGCAGGAGAATTGCTTGAACCCGGGAAGCAGAGATTGCAGTGAGCCAAGATCGCACCACTGCACTCCAGTCTGGCGACACAGCAAGACTGCATCTCAAAAAAGAAAAATCTCGAATACTGAATACTGAAAATAAAAAGGGGGATAGTAAGGGAGGATAGGAAACTAACTGGAAGTAATCAATTCATGTCATAACTTAAAAGACTAGGTTTAGAGTGAAAATACATCTGATACCAGAAAAAATCCTAGCAAAATGGCTTTTGGATTAGGGACCTCAAAATACAGAAAAGAATCACACCTATGTTCTCATCATCACAAGACTGTGCTTAAATGATGAAAAAAATCAAATCCCTTTATCCAGTCTTTCAAATAAAGTTCTTACAATGATATCTACGAAATCAAATTAGTCCTGAAATGTCTGACTTAAAAGTTTAAAGCTCAGAGTCAAAAGTTAATCCATCTTCAAAGCTGGTAAAAATTTATCAAACTCTCTAGGTCAGGCAAAAATGCATGTATAGTACCCATAAATTCAGACTTTTCACAGTTTTGGGTATACCTGAGCTTAAAAACATAAATACTGTGTTAAATTTTGTATGGTGATAGAATTTTCTATTTAGGCACTGGCTAGAGGAGACGCTGCTCTAGTATGAAAAGGCAAGGAAAACAGTGCTTTATTTTCTTTGAAAATCACCCAATATGTGGCAAAGACTTTCATGTTCTCTTGATGGAAGATCAATGATGTAAAATAAATTAAGGAAGAAATCTTTAGCACAATACAGAATGGCATAAATTTATGACATTATTATTTAACATTTTGTAATTTGGTTTACAGGACCACAAAAAAAATAAGGATCTTTATGGCATTCTATGAATAATTATGCCCTTAAGCAATAAGAGTTATTTATCTTAGCCTAAGAACTTTATGCACATTTTAAAAAATGATATATTTTAAGGCCAGGTACAGTAGATCACACCTCCTCTCTACTAAATATTTAAAACAAAATAACCAGGCATGGTGGTACATGCCTGTGGTCCCAACTATTATGAAGGCTAAGGTGGGAGGATTGATTCCAGGAGGTCAAGGCTGCAGTGAGCCATGATCCCGCCACTGCACTCCAGACTGAGTGAAGGAGTTAGGTACTACCTCTTGGGGGAAAAAAAAAAGGCTGGGTGCAGTGGCTCGCACCTGTAATCCCAGCACTTTGAGAGGAGGCGAGTGAATCACTTGAGCCCAGGAGTTCAAAACCAGCTTGGGCAACATGGTGAAACCCTGTCTTTACAAAAAAATACAAAAATTAACTGGGCATGGTGGCATGCACCTGTGGTCCCAGCTACTGGGAAGGCTGAGGTGGGAAGATCACTTGAGCCTAGGAGACTGAGGCTGTAGTTAGCTCTGATCACATCACTGTACTCCAGCCTGGGTGACAAAGCAAGGCCCTATATTGAGAAAAAAAAAAATCTTAAAAATCATATATACAACAAGAAATAGCACTCCATTTTAATCTAATCATTTATTCTGGATTTGAAAAAAGTTATAGGCCAGGGGCCATGGCTCATACCTGTAATCCCAGCGCTTTGGGAGGCCTAGGCAGGAGGATCGCTTGAGCCTAGGAGCTTGAGACCAGTTTAGGCAACATAGTGAGAGCTTTCATTTATACAAGTACATAAATACTCACAACAGTGCAATCAAATGTGACCACATACAGAACAAAAAGGATATTAATTTTTCCGAGTTTAAATGATCAAGTAGCTTCTCCAAAGGAGGATAGCAGTTTAGTGAGGGCATGCACCCCAGGAGAATCAGTTTATGTTTGGCTCTGGTTATAGCAACATTAAGACGTCGCCAATCTTTCAAGAGTTCACCAACCTGTAAGAAATATAATTTTCAATTATTCAAGTTCAAATGAATGGTTAAATATATTACAACACATCCCTATACAATAGACGACTTTGCAAATTTAAGAATAGAATGAGGCCGGGCGTGGTGGCTCACACCTGTAATCCCAGCATTTTTGGAGGCCAAGGCAGGTGGATCACTGGAGACCAGAAGTTCAAGACCAGCCTGGGCAACACAGCAAGACTCCATTTCTACAAAATATATAAAAATTAGCCAGACATGGTAGTGTGCACCTGTGGTTGCAGCTACTCAGGAGACTGAGACAGGAGAATCACTGAGCCAGGGCTGCTTGAGCCCAGGAAGTCAAGGACGCAGTGGGCCATAACCATGCCTCTACACTCCAGCCTGGGTGACAGAGGGAAACGGTCTCAAAAAAATAAATAAAAGGAGACTAACTGAGGTAAGAACTGAGTAGATGAGGGATAGAGTACAAAGGAAACCTTTTATTATGTATATTTATATATTTTTATTTATTTACTTTATCTTATTTTTTGAGATGGAGTCTCACTCTGTTGCTTAGGCTTGAGTGCAGTGGCATGATCTCGGCTCACTGAAACCTCCGCCTCCTGGGTTCAAGTGATTCTTCTGCCTCAGCCTCCTGAGTAGCTGAGACTACAGGTGAGTGCCACCACGCCTGGCTATTTTTTGTATTTTTAGTAGAGACAGGATTTTACCATATTGGCTAAGCTGGTCTTGAACTCATGACCTCATGATCCACCAGCTGTGGGCCTCTCAAAGTGCTGGGATTATAGGTGTTAGCCACTGTACCCGGTTATTATGTATATTTTCAAACCATATGGATGTATTATACAATTGAGAAAAATGAACTAAGGAGAGGTAAAAATAAGAAAAACAAAAAAACATTTCAGGAGACCGAGGCAGGAGGATTGCTTGAGCTCAGGAGTTGCCCACCAGCCTAGGCAACGTGGTGAAATGTCATCTCTACAAAACATACAAAAATTAACTGGGTGTGGTGGTACATGCCTGTAGTCCCAGCTACCCAGGAGGCTGAGATGGTAGGATCACTGAACCAGGAAGGTGGATGTTACAGGGAGCCAAGATTGTGCAATGCACACCAGTCTGGGTGAAAGATCTTGTCTCAAAAAGAACAAAAAACAAAAAAACCCTGAATTATATATAAATTTGAAAGTATACAATGAAGATTTTATATTTAAGAGGCCTCAAATACAACAGCCAAGGGGCGGAAGCAACCATTCCATCTGACAGATAAATGGATAAATAAAAAATGTGGTATACACAGACAATGGAATATTATTCAGTCTTAAAAAGGAAGGAAATCCTGTCACATGCTACAACAGGATAAACTAGCTGGCAAACGGAAATAAGCTAGTCACAAAAAGATAAATACTGTTCGATTCTACTTATATGAGGTACTTAGATTAGTCAAATTCAGAGACAGAAAGTAGAATGGTGATTACAGGGCTGGGGAAGAGGGAAGTGGGTGGTTACTCATGAATACAGAGTTGTAGATTTCAAAATTAAAAAGTTCCAGAGATCCACTAAACAACAATGTGAATGTACTTAACACTATTAAACTGTACACTTAAAAATGGTAAGATGTGGCTGGGCACAGTGGCTCACACCTGTAATCCCAGCACTTAGGGAGGCCAAGACAGGCAGATAATGAGGTCAGGAGATCAAGACCATCCTGGCTAACGTGGTGAAACCCTGTCTCTACTAAAAATATTTTTAAAAATTAGCCCGGTATGGTGGCACATGCCTGTAGTCCCAGCTACTCAGGAGGCTAAGGCAGGAGAATCGCTTGAACCCGGGAAGCGGAGGTTGCAGTGAGCTGAGATTGTGCCACTGCACTCCAGCCTGGGTGACAGAGCAACACTCCATATCAAAAACAAACAAACAAAAAAAAACATCGCTGGGCACAGTGGCTCACACCTATAATACCAGCACTCCAGCGCTTTGGGAGGCCAAGACAGTTGGATCACCTGAGGTCAGGAGTTCAAGATCAGCCTGACCAGCATGGTAAAACCCCATTTCTACTAAAAATACAAAATTAGCCAGGTGTGCTGGCAGGCGCCTGTGATCCCAGCTACTCCGGAGGCTGAGGCAGGAGAATGGCCTGAACCTGGGAGGTGGAGGTTGCAGTGAGCCAAGACGGCACCATTGCACTGTAGCCTGGGCAACAAGAGTAAAACTCCATCCCAAAAAAAAAAAAAAAAAAGTAAGATGTTTTCTTTCCGTGCTAGTAGCACTCACGCAAACACAGTGAACGTTCCTAAAACTCACCGGACTTTCTGTAAGACTGGCAAGCACCAACCCCACAAAGTGACACAGTACAAGATGGGCAAGGATTCTCTGTACGCCCAGGGAAAGCAGTGTTAGGACAGGAAGCAGAGTGGCTATGGTGGGCAAACTAAGCCGATTTTCCGGAAAAAGGCTAAAATTACAAAGAAGATTGTGCTAAGAGTGCTAAGAGTGCGTTGAGCCCAAGTGCAGATTTAAGAGAATGCTGGCTATTAAAAGATGCAAGCATTTTGAACTGGGAGGAGATAAGAGAAAGGGCCAAGTGATTCAGTTCTAAGCGTCATCTTTTCTTTTTATGAAGACAATAAAATCTTGAGTTTATGTTCAAAAAAAAAAAATGAAATACATCTGCAGAATGTGCAGTGTTGTTACATAAGTATACATGTGCCATGGTGGTTTGCTGCACCTATTGACCTGTCTTCTAAGTTCCCTCCCCTCACTACCCCCCAACAGGCCATTGTGTATGCTGTTCCCCTCTCTGTGTCCATGTGTTCTCAATGTTAAACCATATATATATTTTTTTGAGACAGAGTCTCACTCTGCCACTCAGGCTGGAGTGCAATGGCACGATCTCGGCTCACTGCAACCTCTGCCTCCCAGGTTCAAGCAATTCTCCTGCCTCAGCCTCCCAAGTAGCTGAGATTACAGGCACCTGCCACCACACCCAACTAATTTTTTGTATTTTAGTAGAAACAGGGTTTTGCCACATTGGCCAGGCTGGTCTCAAATTCCTGACCTCAGGAGATCCACGGGGTAACAGGTGTGAGTCACCATGCGCGGCCACACAATTTTTTTAAAGAGAATGCCCCAAATGAATCAGCAGCAAACATAATTAACTTACAGTTCCATCCTTATTACTTCTAACAAAAGATACTAGGACAATACTTTTGTCTCTTCCTTGGTATTTGTCTACTGTATTAACTTCGACCATCCCAACAGAATATGCCAATAAATCATTGATGATCTTTAACTGCTGCCTGTATGGTGCAATAATACCAATATCAGAGGGATTGCATCCAGCCTACATAGAAAAAGACACAATTTAAAATAAAGAAACCTTGATGAAGTTAAACTCTTCTGAATTTAATACTTAAATATTTCCATTATGTGCCCAACTGATGTTTATAACAGATTTTCCTATCTCAAAGACTGAACACAATTACTGAATTTGCTCTAAATCTGTCCATATTTCCCATGATTAAATTCCTTAGACATTGCTCCCTTAATTTTTAGAGTCTCATGGCAAAGTAATGGTTTATATGCCACTAAAACAGTGCACACACGCACAACAGTACAAATAAATAAATTTCATATTTGCTATTTCTTTTTCATTTTTTTTTTTATTTTATTTTTAAGACGGAGTTTCACCATGTTGGTCAGGCTGGTCTTGAACTCCTGACCTCAGGTGATCCACCCACCTTGGCCTCCAAAGTGCTTGGATTACAGGCGTGAGCCACCAGGCCCGGCCTTTGCTATTTCTTTCACAGAAAAGTTTCCAATCCCCCATCACTACATCACAGTATTGACTCAGTTAGAATTAACTCACATTACGAAAAGTTATTATCCTAAATGAAAATTCCAAATGTCATTATAAAATATTACATGTCTTAGAATACATTTCTTAAAATAAAAACAACCGGGCTTCAATCCCCTTATTTTAAAGGAGAGCTGCCAAATTATAACCTTCTTATAGTCTAATATTCTATTATTCTGCACTTTAATATTTGTTAGCCTTGAAAAATCTAAATTACCTTAATAAAAATGGAGGTTAGGGAAAACTATGAGTTTGGCTTCTGTTATATTGCTCACACCACCTTTTTCAACTTGTTCTGGTGCTGGAACCTAAGTAGAAAAATATACAGCTTGCTGATAATGCAATAAAGGAAAGAGTACGCTAAGTATGTAAGTCGCCATAAACACTGTACTACCAATTTGGAGATGAAAAATATCTTTGTCTAAAGATGAAGGTGAAAGGATCAACAAGAATGAATGATATTAATATTAGTCAGTTTCAGAAAGTCATGCAGAGATCACCTAGCTTAAACATGCAACGATTGAGGCTAAAATACCTACAAAAGCTGATCACACACTGAGCTTTATATACTTTATTTTGTCATCCCCCCATTTTACAGGAATCAAAGGTAGAAAAGAATAAGTAACTTGCCCAAGGCCTCACAATAAACTGTGGCACTAGTGTTCAAACTTTGATCTGGGTCTCATGATCTGTGCTCTTTCCGTTTTCTTGTCACCTTTTATACAAATAATGGAGCAGATAAAACTGCTGCCATACCTGATACATCTCTTCAAAGACTACTTTCCTCCTACATCATCCCTAAGCAACCCTGATTATTTTTAATGCAATTTACTTGGAATCCTGATGGTAAAAAAGAGAAAACCCAAGTAGCAAAAATAAAGAATCTGAGCAATCATTGGTGAAGTAAATAAATGAAACTTACAATTAATAAGCTAGAATCATGGTTTATAAAAGCAGTCATTTGTGAAATCAGTTTATCTGAATTGTTTTCCAAAGTCTGCCTGCCTCTAGGTGTTAAGATAAAATAAAATTCTTCAACCCAATTTGCTAAGGGCAGTATCTATGAGATGAAAATTCCATCACAGACATGTAGTAGAGCTAGCTCCATCCAGCTTAATAACAGGAGACTATGATTTTAGAATAATATGCTCACAGAATTGGTTGCTATATTCTTATTTTATTTTCTTTTTTTTTTTTTTTTTTTGAGACAGAGTCTTGCTCTGTTGCCAGGCGCCAGGCTGGAGTGCAGTGGCGCAATCTCGGCTCACTGTAACCTCCGCCTCCCGGGTTCAAGCAATCCTCCTGCCTCAGCCTCCCGGGTAGCTGGGACTACAGGCACACGCCACCATGCCCAGCTAATTTGTTTTTTGTATTTTTTTTTTAGTGGAGACGGGGTTTCACCATGTTGACCAGGATGGTCTCGATCTCTTGACCTCGTGATCCGCCCGCCTCGGCCTCCCAAAGTGCTGGGATTACAGGCTTGAGCCACCGTGTCCGGCCCCTTATTTTATTTTCTTGAGACAGGTTTTCACTCTGTTATCTAAGCTGGATTACAGTGGTATAATCATAGCTCACAGCAGTTTTGACAACTGGAATTAAGCAGTTCTGCTCAGTCTCCTAAGTAGCTAGGACTGCAGGTGCACACTGCCATGATCAGGTAATTTTTTTTTTTTTTTTTGGAGACAGAGTCTCGCTCTGTCACTCAGGCTGGAGTGCAGTGGCATGATCTTGGCTCACTGCAACCTCCACCTCCTGGGTTCAAGAGATTCTCCTGCCTCAGCCTCCTGAGTAGCTGAGGTTACAGGTAAGCACCACCACACCTGGCTAATTTTTTGTATTTTCAGTAGAGCTGGAGTTTCACCATGTTGGTCAGGCTGGTCTTGAACTCCTGAA
The DNA here is from genome assembly GCA_036589455.1 of Ateles fusciceps. Taxonomy (NCBI): domain Eukaryota; kingdom Metazoa; phylum Chordata; class Mammalia; order Primates; family Atelidae; genus Ateles; species Ateles fusciceps. The sequence goes on from JAZHEH010000770.1 coordinate 13,147,333, forward strand.
CTCAAATGATCTGCCCACTACGGTCTCCCAAAGTGCTGGGATTACAGGTGTGAGCCGCCACGCCCAGCTACACCCAGATAATTTTTTAAAGATTTTTTTTTTTCTTTTTGCAAACAAGGTCTCACTAGGTTGCCCAGGCTGGCCTTCGACTCCTGGCTTCAAGTGATCCTTCTGCCTCGGTGTCCCAAAGTGCTAGGATTATAAGCATGAGTCACCACGTCCAGAAGGTCACTATATTTTTATTTCAACTTAAGCAAAGGCTTACAACTCAATGCTCAGAAACACTACATAAAGCAAACCGTAGAAATATAGAGTCAAAACTTAATTCTTCGTTCTCAAAAATATGCATCAAGCCATTTAAAGTCCTTGGGAAAGGCCAGGCACAGTGGCTCATGCCTGTAATCCCAACACTTGGTGAAGCCGAAAGGGCGTATCACTCGTGGCCAGGAGTTCGAGACCAGCCTGGCCAACATGGTGAAACCCCATCTCTACTAAAAATACAAAATTAGCCAGGTGTGGTGGTGGGCACCTGTAATCCCAGCTACTTGGGAGGCTGACGCAGAAGACTCGCTTGAATCTGGGAGGAGGAAGTTGCAGTGAGCCAAGATCGCGCCACTGCACTCCAGCCTGGGTGACAGAGTGAGACTCTGTCTCAAAAAAAAAAAATACATAAAGAAGGAAAAGGCTATTTTGGGTTCAAGTATAAGAAGTACATTAGTTTTGCCTTTTAACTGGTAAGCTCTAGACAGGGTATGTGCTAATGCAAACTGAGAAACCTAAATAATACGACAAAATGAGAAAAACTAAAGAGAAAATTTTTATTACCTTCTCTGTATTAAGAAAACAAACAGGATTGTTGGGTTCAAATACTCCCATCAGCCAAGGATTATCAGAATAGTGAGCATAAAATTCCAGTTCCAGCTTCACATCTTTAAAGTGAGGTAAGTTTATCACTGCATTGGCCACTTTGTCGGATCCACACTCCAGCTTGCCCTCATAGGTCAGCTTATTACTTAAGGACATAATTTTACTAAGGGAATTACAAAAGATAACTTCAGTTTTGGTAGATGAAAACAAACATGAAAAGCACTCCTGGCTAACTGTTACAAATACCTGTTCATTCTGTACTGCACGGTTAGCTGTACAACAGCATTCTTATTCTGCTCCAGCCTCTTGAATAAGCTTTCACTCATGCCAAGAGCTCTGTCAACAAATCAGATTCAGGTTTATCAGTGTACTAAATCCGTCCCTTAAAAAGAATACAGTTTAAAATTAACACTTAAATGTCTGCCTACCTTGCTTCATGATTTAGCACCAAGAGGGAGGAAGCTGCTGATGGTCGCCCACTAACACAAATCTCCGTGAAAAAAAAAGGGGGCCCAGACAAATTGGTTGGCTAATTTGAGAGGCTTCATCCACAATACAAAAATCAAAAATTTTACGGGAAAATATTGGATGGTTTATTCCCCATACATGTTGTTGCAACTATAAGCTAAAAACAAGGAAAACAGATCAGTTATTTAATATGTAAAAGAAATGTAGGGTTGTTTCTCTCATTTTTGAAATGAAAAGATCAGAAAAAGGTTTTTTTCTATGGCATCAGGAATCCTTTGATATGATTTAATTCTGAAATGTTTATAGCATGCAAATTTTATTTTTTTTCTATAAATTAAAAATAATGGAGTAAATTTTCCAGACACTATGAACAATGCTCACATTTGGATATTTCCCAATGGAAATCTGAAACATTCAAGAGGCAATAAGTTAGTAAGTTTGTTTTGTTTTGTTTAATGTCAACCAGGGACATTGCTTCTGGGAAGAAGGAGTACTTTCCTTATTCTTTCCACAAACAACAACTAAAATCCCTATGCATTATATATATAAAACAAACAAAAGAAGACTCTGAAAGATGGAGAGAAGGCAGACCAGCTAGGGGGCTCAAGACCAAAGAAACCACACAGTAGTTGATTCCCTGCGCTTCGTATTGCCTCATAGACTCCAGATTTGGAACTGAGGGAGCCACAACCCAGGAACACCAATGGGTGCTGACTAAAAACAGCTTCAACTCAAGTCTCCTCTCTCTAGCTGAAGGAACAGGAAAGGGAAAGCCTAGCAGACAGAAAACTTTCACACAATAACCACTCTAGCCAAATATCGCAGAAAAAAAAGTACAGCCCCACTACCACAGACAGCAGCAAACACTGAGGAGGGTAAGTCCCCACCCTTCTCAAGGCTGTAACAAGGTGCCCCATGCCTCACCAGGCTGGTATCAGAGAAAGCCAGGCAGGGGGTCAGGTATTTCATCCCTGATGACTGGTAACTGGTACCAACCCCTAATGTTAATGGAGACCATATCGGGAGCCTAGACTTTCACCCCCCATCCAGCACACCCAGCGGTAATGAGGAGCCTCCCACCTTGGTACAAAGAAGGCTGAGTGGTGAACCCACACTTTGACTCCCACCTTGCAGTAATGAGGTGGTACACCCTCTTCCCCTACCAAGGCAGTGTGAAAGGAAGCCAGCTAAAACAGAAGTTTTCAATAACAATAAAATATGCTGATGTTTCAATTAAAAATCAATCATTATAAAAACCAGGAAAATCTGAAACTCAATGAAAAAAGATGACAATCTATAAATGCTAACACCAGAATGACAGAGATGTTAGAACTATCTGATCAAGATTTTAAAGCAGCCATGGTAACAACATTTTAATGAGTGATTATGAACACACTTGAATCAAATGAACAAAAAAACAAACTCTCAGCAAAGAAACAGAAAAAATACGATAACTGGGCTGAGTGCAATGGCTCACGCCTGTAATCCCAACACTTTGGGAGGCCAAGGTGGGCAGATTGCTGGGGCTCAGGAGTTCGAGACCAGCCTGAGAAACATGGCGAAAACCTGTCTCTACAAAAAATACAAAAATAAGCTAAGCATGGTGGCATACACCTGTAGTCCCACCTACTTAGGGGTGCTGAGGCAGGAAGATCACTTGAGACCTGGAGGTCAAGGCTGCAGTGAGCCATGATCATGCCTCTGCACTCCAGCCTGGGTGACAAGAGTAAGACCTGTCTCAAAAAAAAAAAAAATACCAGACTGGGTGTGGTGGCTCAGAGAGGCCAAGGAGGGCGAATCACTTGAGGTCAGGAGTTTGATACCAGCCTGGCCAACACAGTGAACTCCCATTTCTACTAAAAACACAAAAAATTAACCAGGCGTGGTTGTGCACACCAGTAGTCCCAGCTACTTGGGAAGCTGAGGCAAGTGGACCATGAGGTCAGGAGTTCGAGGATCAGCCTGGTCAATATGGTGAAACCCCATCTCTACTAAAAATACAAAAATTAGCCAGGCGTGGTGGTAGGTGCCTGTAATCTCAGCTACTTGGGAGGCTGAGGCAGGAGAACTGCTTGAACCCAGGAGGTGGAGGTTGCAGTGAGCCAAGATCATGTCATTGCACTGCAGCGTGGGCGATAGAGTGAGACTCAAAAAAAAAAAAAGAGTAAGAGAATCACTTGAACCTGGGAGGTAGAGGTTACAGTGAGCCAAGATCACGCCACTGCACTCCAGCCTAGGTCACAGAGGAAGATGCTGTCTCAAAAAGAGAAAACCATCAGCATCTGGGGCTAGGCACAGTTCTTAGACTTGAGACCACAAGTATAATCTACAAAAGAAAAAAGTTTATATACTGGACTTCCTCGAAAAAACCTTTTGCATCTGGGTGCAGTGGCTCATGCCTGTAATCCCAACACTTTGGGAGGCTGAAGCGGGCAGATCACCTGAGGTCAGGAGTTTGAGACCAGCCTGGCCAATACAGTAAAACCCCGTATCTACTAAAAATACACAAATTAGCTGGGCATGGTAGCTTGTGCCTGTAGTCTCAGCTACATGGGAGGCTGAGGCAGGAGAATCACTTGAACCTGGGAGGCAGAGGTTACAGTGAGTGGATATCACACCACTGCACTCCAGCCTGGGTGACACAATGAGAGTCCATCTCAAAAAAAAAAAGAAAAACACCTTTTGCTCTGCATAAGACCCTGTGAGGAGGATAAAAAGCAAGTGATAGAGTGGGAGAAAATACCTGCAAACCACATATCCATTAAAGGGCTAGTATTAGAATATACATTTAAAAAATACTCAAAACTCAACACTACAAAGCATATAATCCAAAATGAGCAAAAGACATGAAGAAGATACACAGATGACAAGCACATGAAAACGTCATTATGAGCCAAGCGTGGTAGCTCAAGACTGTAATCCTAGCACTTTTGGAGTCTGAGGAGTTGATCACCTGAGGTCAAGAATTCTAGACCAGCCTGGCCAACATGGTGAATCCACATCTCTACTGAAGAAAATGCAAAATTAGCTGGACGTGGTGGCGCATGTCTGTAATCCCAGCTACGTGGGAGGCTGAGGCAAGAGAATCACTTGAATCTAGGAGGCAGAGGTTGCAGTGAGCCAAGTTCGGACCACTGCACTCCAGCCTGTGCAATAACTGCGAAACTTCGTCTCAAAAACAAAACAAAAAAAAACACCTCATTATGACTGGATGCAGTGACTCACACCTGTAATCTCAACACTTTGGGAGGCAGACAGAGGTGGGAGGATCACTTGAGGTCAGGAGTTCAAGACCAGCCTGGACAACATAAAAAACAAATTTAAATATTAGGCAGGCATGGTGGTACATGCCTGCAGTTCCAGCTACTCAGGAGGCTGAGGCAGGAAGATCACTTGAGCCCAGGAGGTCAGGGCTGCAGTGAGCCGTGGTCTCACCACTGCACTCCAGCCTGGGAAACAGAGCAAGACCCTGTCCCAAACCACACACACACACACACACACACACACACGCATGTGCGCGCACATACACACACATGAACACACACAGAAAACATCATTAACTACTGGGTAAATGCAAATTAAAATCTTCAAACACCTATCAAAATGGCTAAATTTAAACACAGTATCACCACCAAATGCTAAGACCATTCATACATTGGTGGTGAGAATGTAAAATGTTCCTGCTTAGAAAAACAGTTAAGCAGATTAAAAAGAAATGAACATGCAACTACCAATTGATCCAGAAATTGTACTACTGGGGATTTATCCCAGAGAAATGAAAACTTATGTTACACAAAAACCTGTAACATGAGTGTTTTACAGCAGCTTTATTCATAATATCCAAAAACTGGAAACAATCCAGATTTTCAGAGGGTGAATGGTTAAACACAATGCAGCACATCCATGCTATGGAAAAATACTCGGCAACAAAAAGGAACGAAGAGTTAACATATACAACTATCTGGAGGAAGCTCTGAGAATCAGGCTGAGTGAAAAACACTAATCCCAAAAAACTACTGCATTTACATAACATTCTTAAACAACCAAATTATCAAAATGGAGATCAGAGTCATGGCTATCAGAGGTTAAGGAGGGGTAAGGCAGGAGAGAAGTGGATACAACTATAGAAGTGTAACATGAGGAATCTTGTAGTAATAGAATAGGAACTGTAGGCCGGGTGTGGTGGCTCATGCCTGTAATCCCAGCACTTTGGGAGGCCGAGGCAGGTAAATCACCTGAGGTCAGGAGTTCAAGACCACCCTGACCAACATGGAGAAACCCCGTCTCTACTAAAAATACAAAATTAGCCAGGCATGGTGGTGCATGCCTGTAATCCCAGCTACTTGGGAGGTTGAGGCAGGAGAATTGCTTGAACCCGGGAGGTGGAGGTTGCGGTGAGCCGAGATTGTGCCATTGTACTCCAGCCTGTGCAATAAGAGTGAACTCCATCTCAAAAAAAAATAGGGACTGTTATCAGGCCGGGGCCGTGGGTCATATCTGTAATCCCAGCACTTTGGGAGGCCAAAGTGGGTGGATCACAAGGTCAGGAGTTGGAGACCAGCCTGGCCAACATGGCGAAACTCTGTCTCTACTAAAAATACAAAAATGAGCTGGTCTTGGTGGCCTGCACCTGTAATTCCAGCTACTCGGGAGGCTGAGGCAGGAGAATCGCTTGAATCCAGGAGGCAGAGGTTGCAGTGAGCTGAGACTATGCCATTGTACTCCAGCCTGGGTGACAGGATGAAGACTCCAGCTCAAAAAAAAAAAAGATAGTGACTGTATCAATGTCAACATCCTGGTTGTGACACTGTACTACAGATATGCAAGATGTCACCACTAGATAAAGGGTGGTTTATAGGCTCTAGCTAGTATTTCTTACAACTGCATGTGAATCTACAATTACCTCAAAATAAAATGTTTAATAAAAATGTTAATCAGATAGACATCTTAGCCAGTTCTAAATTTATCAATAACAGGCATAGATTTAGACAAAAACATGCTAGCATTAGACAAAGAAGGTGAAAGAATAACCCATTAAATCTAATTTTGGGGAAATTTTTTAAAGACAAAAATATCAGTTAAACCAGGCACTATAGCCGAACCTATAGTCCCAGCTACTTGGGGATCCGAGGTGGAAGGTTCGTTTGGGCCCAGGAGTCCAGCCCAAGTCCTACACAACATAGTAAGACCCTGGTCACTAAAAAAAAAAAAATCGGCCGGGTGTGGCGGCTCACGCCTGTAATCCCAGCACTTTGAGAGGCCGAGGCAGGTGGATCATGAGGTCAGGACTTCAAGACCAGCCTGGCAAAGATAATGAAACCCCATCTCTACTAAAAATACAAAAATTAGCTGGGTGTGGTGGCAGGCTCCTGTAATCCCAGCTAGCCAGGATGCTGAGGCAGAGAATCGCTTGAAACCACGAGGCAGAGGTTGCAGTGAGCTGAGATGGTGCCACTGCACTCTAGCCTAGGCGACAGAGTTAGACTCCATCCCGGAAAAAAAAAAAACCTCAGGAATTCTCAGTAAAAATAAACATTAAATGACAAAATAAAGTAAAAATTAGGTTCCATATAAAAATCTAGAGATAGTTATAACAAGACTATTAAGTACCATTGCTTCTAGTTCAAACTCACTAAGAAACCCTGATTATTAGTTTTCTAGGATGTCTGAAACTAGAATAGAGCCCTAAACAATCAACTCATCTCACCTGAGAGCCTAGACGAGAAAAAAAAAGAAAATGATAATAATAATAATAATAAACTAAAAACCTTATTTCGGTTCAGAAGGAAACAGCAAACTATAAGTTAATAAACTAGTCCTATGGTACATATAATCACATGTAAATCCAGTCAATGTGACTCAATTTCCCAGAGCACTGTTTCTCCCTTCATTCTGGCTGTGGAAATTAACTGTTAGTATTATTATACAATAATTGTGCTTACTTGACTATTGTAGAGTTCTTCTAGAAGAGCTAAGGATTTAATGGACTTTGATTTGCAAATTTCTTGCTCTGTAAATTTCTGGATAGCTGGATGAACCTTCTGAGTCTGACCCAAACGCAAAAATCCTATTTTAAACTTGGCTAACTTCAAAAGAATGTTGTCAACAGCAGAGTGTGTATAGCTGGTCAACAAAACGCTAAAACCACAGGCGTAGAGAATTCTTACCTAATAATGGGCAAGAGAAAAAAAAAAAGCCTTATTTTTAATTCCAGATAATTCTTAACATGCTTATAAACGTAACAAGAACCATATCTACAAGCTGAGCCAAGTGACTTTTTAAAAAAATTATAAAGCCAAAATATTTCACAAAAATTACATGACATTATTATATATTATGAATAATATGTCAATAATACATTATAGGCCAGGCATGTTGGTTCACGCCTGTCATCCGAGCACTTTGGGAGGCTGAAGCAAGTGGATCACTTGAGCCAAGGAATTCAAGACTGGCCTGGGCAACAAAGTGAGACCCCATCTCTATTTCTGAAAAATTATTTTTATAATTAGGCAAGGTGGTACACCCCTGTGGTCTCAGCTACTTGGGAGGCTCAGGCACGAGGACTGTTTCAGCTCAGGAGGTTGAGGCTGCATGAGCAGTGATCATGCCACTGCATTCCAACCTGGTCTCAAACAGCAATCCTTCTGCCTCAGGCTCCCATAGTGCTGTGATTACAGGCATGATTCACCTTGCCTGGCCCATGTAACTTTTAGTAGTGTCTGGCACACAGTATCAATCAATTAAATATTTGCTGCCATTGTTATGATTATTCTAAAACTGCTTAGAAATTTACTGACATGAAAAAAATCCAAGAAAAATCGATAACATCATTTTTAAAGGGAAAGGAAAACATACAGCGATAGATATCACATACCACTAACGGAAAGAGATCTTAGGAAATTCTAAATTTAGAATCTTAGATAGATCTTAGAAAGTCTACAACATGATTACAACTGTTTGTGATTCAGCTTTACTGTTTCTCATGTCATTCTAAAAAGTTCATTTGAAACAAAAACACTCTGAATTAAAATTCAGCCATTTTGATGTTAAATATTACATCCTCTGAACTGAGGAGAAGCTGATATAAACATTTAGTTTCTAAGCAGAAAAATAATAACCTTACGAGAGTACATATCGTAGTTGTTTTTCCTGTCCCGGGCATACCCACGATGAGTGTGTAGTCTTTTGAAAGAAGTACCTTTTTCATTGCTTGCCTCTGAGGCTTATTCAAACCTACATTTAAATTAAAAAATAACAGGAAAAAAGCACTGAATTTCAAAGAAAAAATTAATTATTTTACAAGAAAAGTAGTCTCTATCCAAGTCTATTCCTCAATACAAAACTATTTCCAAAGAGTCTTGTCTAAATATTGTAATTGCAAGTCTAATCAAGATATCACGCTACATTATAAATCAAATAGAAACAAGAAAAATTAATCAAACCAGACAAGGTGATTTTAGCATACCCTTTAGAATGCAGGCAACTGTATCCTTTGCATCATGTGGAAGAACAGAACTAAGGTAGGATATAAAATGAGGTTCACGAAAGTCAATAATTAAATCTCGAAGCTTTTTGCTGAAAAAGAGAAAAAGCACTTTTAGTAATATTCCTTAGAAAAGTGGAATGAAATTCAAATTCATTCATTGTTACAAACCTGACAAATGTGTTTTCCATCAATTTAGAAAGATTTCCTAGTGGGGTATCTATATCACAATTTTTTTCTTCCTGGTCTAATCTAAACAAAGTTGATTCTGGAAGGACCGACAAGTTCCTAAAAGAGCAAAACAAATATACATGAATGTTTTCCATGTCACATAGTCTGTATAAGAAATACACTACTGGCCGGGCGCGGTGGCGCACGCCTATAATCCCAGCACTCTGGGAGGCCGAGGCAGGTGGATCACGAGGTCAAGAGATCGAGACCATCTGGTCAACATGGTGAAACCCCATCTCTACTAAAAACACAAAAAATTAGCTGGGCATGGTGGCGCACGCCTGTAGTCCCAGCTACTTGGGAGGCTGAGGCAGGAGAATTGCTTGAACCCAGGAGGCGGAGGTTGCGGTGAGCCGAGATCACGCCATTGCACTCCAGCCTGGGTAATAAGAGCGAAACTCCGTCTCAAAAAAAAAATAATAATAATAAATAAATAAAAGAAATACACCACTATCTGCTAAAAGAATAAATAGGCCAGAATAGCTATTAAAATAGCTATCGACTCTCAGTCACACTTGCCAATCAAGGACAGCCCTGGATTGGTGGGAAAAGGCAGAGGGAAGGAGAGAGTACAAGGCATCAAGGTCAAAGCAATTAATAATTGGGAACCTGCAACATTTGCTAAACATTCACTTAACCTTGCAATCTAACATGGGCTCACCATCCGCAGAGAGATCCTGAATGCATGCATGGCTCTTCCCTCCTCTCCTGGAGTGCAGGCTTCTTTTCTGTCACCTTCTCCCACTCTTCTATCTGTTCCTTAAGCCCTGGTGTTCCCTAAAGTCCCTTCTCTGGTTTATTGTATTGCTCTTTCTCATTGTTTTCCCTAGGGTTCCAGGCCCTCATGTGCCTCCAAATTCGAATTCCATCTTTAGGACTGACCTCACACTCCTCTCCCACCTGGTTCCTCACCCATGCCTGCAAAGTTTGGATATCCAGCAGGCAGCGAGATCTCTCCACTGAGCTGAACCCAGGCTGTGAGAGCTCAGTACATTCAAAGCGGAACTCTTCCTCATCTCTGCTGAACCTGATGCTCTTTCTCTGGTCCTGATCATAGTTAACAGCATTTGCATCTGCACTACTGTCTTGATCCTTCCCTCTTCCCAATCCACATACCCAATCAGTATCCAAACGCCAGCCAGTTTTATTTTCTAAATACTTCTCAGTCATTCCATTCTCTCTGCCAATACTACTCTGCCTCAGTTGCCTCTAGCCTGGACCACTGCAACAGCTTCCTGGTTTGCTTTTAGTTTTGCTTCCATTAATTAACTCAATTCTCCACAACGTATGCACAGGAAAATGCAAATTCAATGATTATCTCCTCTTCTGTTTAAAACCTTTCAATACATCAGAATAAATAAAATCTAAACTTTTTTTTTTTTTTTTTTGAGACAGGGTCTTGCTCTTTTGTCTAGGCTAGAGTGCAGTGGCACGACCATGGCTCACTGTAGCCTTGAACTCCTGGCTCAAGTAATCATCTTACCTCAGCCTCCTGAGTAGCTGGGACTACACGTGCATACCACTACACCTAGCTAATTTTTTAATTTTTTGGAGAGATGAGATCTCACTCTGTGGCCCAGGATGGCAAACTTTTTAACATGGTATATAAGAGCTTCTATGACCTGATCTCTCTAATCACTCTCTTCCTTATATTTTATATTCCAGAAATAACTTAATTACTTGCACTTTCCCAAATGCTCAGTGTCACACTACATCACACCAGCATACCTTTGTGTAACAGGTTTGCCCAGTATAGTATTCTCTTCTCACACTGTTTCACCAGACTAATTTATTAATCCATAGGATGAAGATTCAGAATTAGCTCTTCAAAAATGCTTCACTTGGCCAGCCACAGTGGCTCATGCCTGTAATCCCAACACTTCGGAAGGCTGAGACGAGAGGATCACTTGAGATCAGAAGTGTGAGACCAGTCTGGCCAACATGGTGATACCCCATCTCCACTAAAAATACAAAAATTAGCCAGGCATGGTGGTGCATGCCTGTAATCCCAGCTATTCAGGAGGCTGAGGCAGCAGAATCACTTGAATCCAGGAGGCAGAAGCTGCAGTGAACTCAGATCATGCCACTGCACTCCAGCCTGGGCGACAGACTGAGACTCTGTCTCAGAAAAAATGAAAAAAAAAAAGCCTTCCCTGAGCCTCCTAAAATTGAATTAAATACTTCTCCTCTATGTTCCTATCAATTTGAACACTTATCATATTGGAGTGAAAATAAGCTGGGTTCGGTAACTCACACCTCTAATCCCACCACTTCAGGAGGCCTAGGCAGGAGGACCACTTGAGCCCATGAATTCAAGACCAGCCTGGGCAACATAGTGAGACCCATCTCTACAAAAAAGTTAAAAAATCAGCCAGGTGTGGTGGTATGTGCCTGTGGTCCTAGCTATGTAGGAGGCTGAGGCAGAAGGACTGCTTGATCCCAGGAGGTCCAGGCTGCAGTTAGCTGTCATCATGCCACTGTACTTCAGCCTGGGCTGGAGTGAGACCACGTCTCAAAAAAAAAAAAAAAAAAAAAAGGAAAGAAAATATTTATGTCTACACACAAGACCATAAATTCTTCAAGGATTTGCTGTGTACCTAATACACGGTAGGCACTAAATAAATCCTGCAAAGGATACACAAATCCGAGCAGACAACTGGAATATTGTGGATCAGCATCCCATATCATGAAATCCAGACAAGGGGTAGTTATGACTCAACTAAGATTACTGATCAGTAGGGAACAAGCCTGGACATTTCCATTACAGTTACTCAGACGTCACTAAGTCCCAATTGCTGACCTCTATCCATTAAGAAATGTTCAGCCATGCCTTTGTTAACTGCAAGAAAGGCTGGAAAACACAATCCAGCTGACTGAAAGAAGAGGGAATACGGATATTAGTGAATGTGGATATTGGTCTCTGACACATATTTTCTTTTCTTTTTTTTTTTCTTTAAGACAGGGTCTCACTCTGTCACTCAGGCTACATGCAGTGCAGAGGTATGATCTTAGTTCACTGTAGCCTCACCCTCCCAGGCTCAACTGATCCTCCCACCTTGGCCTCCCTAGTAGCTGGGACTACAGGCATGCACCACCATGCTCAGCTAATTTTTGTATTTTTGGTAGAGACGGAGTTTTACTTATGTTGCCCAGGCAGGTCTCAAACTCCTGGGCTCAAGCGATCCACCCACTTAGCCTCCCAATGTGCTAGGATTACAGGTGTGAGCCACCTCGCCTGCCAAGATTTTCATATCAACTATTCTACTATTAATATTTTTATTTAAATCAAGCACTGTGTTGTAACTGAAATAAGTACACTTATATCACAGCTATAAATGGGAAAAGTAAAACTTTTTATTTAAAAAAGGAGAGAGGCTGGGCACTGTGGCTCACGCCTGTAATCCCAGCACTTTGGGAGGCCGAGGCAGGCAGACCACATGAGGTCAAGAGTTGAAGAGCAGCCTGGCCAACGTGGCAAAACCTGTCTCTACTAGAAACACAAAACATTAGCTGGGCATGGTGGCACACGCCTTTAGTCCCAACTACTCAGGAGGCTGAGGCACAAGAATGGCTTGAACCCAGGTGGCAGAGGTTGCAGTGAGCCAAGATCGGGTCACTGCACTCCAGCCTGACCAACAGGGTTAGACTCCATCTCTAAATAAATAAATAACATTTTTTTTTTTTTGAGATGGAGTCTCGCTCTGTGGCCCAGGTTGGAGTGCAGTCGCGTGATCTTGGCTCAATGCAACCTCCGCCTCCTGGGTCTCGGTTCAAGCAATTCTCCTATCTCAGCCTCCCAAGTAGCTGGGATTACAGGCATGAGCCACCATGCCCAGCTAATTTTTTTTTTGTATGTTTTAGTAAAGATGGGGCTTCATCATGTTGGCCAGTCTGGTCTTGAGCTCCTGACCTCAGGATCTGCCTGCCTCGACCTCCCAAAGTCCTGGGATTACAGGCGTGGGCCACCACGTCCAGCCAAATAAATAAATAAGAAGAGAACAAAATAGTAAGTGCCCACCATGCTAAGAAGAAATAAGCATTATAGCTAACACAGGGTGGCATCTATGCTGTCTGCTATACATGTGGTTTTGAGATTTAGTTAAGATTCTGTCCACATCAGCACTATGGAACATAATGTACTAAACAAAACTTTAGCAGTTTGGTAGTTCCCCAAAATGTTAAACGTGAAATTAGCACATGACCCATGCCTAGGTCACTACAAAGAAAATGAAAGAAATGAAACTATGTCCACCTAAAACTATGCATGTGAATGTTCACAGCAATATTACTCATTACAGCAAAAAAGTGGAAATAACTCAAATGTCCATCAGCCAGTGAATGGATGAACAAAATGTGGTCTATCCATACAACAGAATATATTCAGCCATAAAAAAAGAGGGTCTCATATATGCTGAATCATGAAAAAACCTTGCAAACATTAGGCGAAGTGAAAGAAGCCAGACACAAAAGGTCACATAATGAATAGTTCTGCTTATATCATATATCCAGAATGGATGAATCCATAAAGAAAGAAAGCCAATTAGTAGTTGCCAGGGAGTTGAGGGAGGAGAGAGGGGATAGGAATGAGGTTTCCTTTTAGGGTGATAAAAGTGTCTTAGAAATAGATGGAAGTGATTGTTGCACAATATTGGGAATATACTAAACACCACTCAGTTATACACATTAAAATGGTTAATGATCAATTGTATGTTATATAATTTTTTTTTTTTTTTTGAGACCGAGTTTTGCTCTTGTTGCCCAGGCTGGAGTGCAATGGCATGATCTTGGCTCACTGCAATCTCCACTTCCCAGGTTCAAGCAATTCTTCTGCCTCAGCCTCCCCAGTAGCTAGGATTATGAAAAAAGCTCATCATCACTGGTCATTAGAGAAATACAAATCAAAATCACATTGAGATACCATCTCACTCCAGTTAGAATGGCAATCATTAAAAAATCAGGAGACAGCCGGGCATGGTGGTTCATGCCTGTAATCCCAGCACTTTGGGAGGCCAAGGAGGGCAGATAACGAGGTCAGGAGATCAAGACCATTCTGGCCAACACAGTGAAACCCCATCTCTACTAAAAATACAAAAAATTAGCTGGGTGTGGTGGCAGGCGCCTGTAATCCCAGCTACTCGGGAGGCTGAGGCAGGAGAATCACTTGAACCCGGGAGGCAGAGGGTGCAGTGAGCCAAGATCATGCCATTGCACTTCAGCCTGGGCAACAGAGCGAGACTCCATCTCAAAAAAAAAAAAAAAATCAGGAGACAACAGATGCTAGAGAGGATATGGAGAAACAGGAACACTTTTACACTTTTGGTGGGAGTGTAAATTAGTTCAACCATTGTGGAAGACTGTGGTGATTCCTCAGGGATCCAGAAATAGAAATACCATTTGACCCAGCAATCCCATTACTGGGTAGATACCAAAAGGATTATAAATCACTCTATTATAAAGACACATGCACACATGTTTATTGCAGGACTGTTCACAATAGCAAAGACTTGGAACCAACCCAAATGCCCATCAATGAGACTGGATAAAGAAAATGTGGCACATATACACCATGGAATAATATGCCGCCATGAAAAAGGACGAGTTCATGTCCTTTGCAGGGACATGGATAAAACTGGAAATCATCATTCTCAGCAAACTGACACAAGAACAGAAAACCAAAGATTGCATGTCCTCACTCACAAGCGGGTGCTGAACAATGAGAACACATGGACACAAGGAAGGGAACATCACACACTAAGGCCAGTTGGGGGGGGTGGGTGCTAGGGGAGGAAGAGCAGGGGGTAGGGGGATAGGGGAAGGGATAGCATTAGGAGAAATACCTAAAGTAGATGATGGGATGATGGATGCAGCAAACCACCACAGCACGTGTATACCTATGTAACAAACTAGCATGTTCAGTACACATACCCCAGAACTTAAAGTAAAATAAAATTTAAAAAGAGGAAAAAAAAAAAAACTTTCATTCCAACCTCAAAAAAATAAAAATAAAAATAAAAAAATGGTTAAAGATCAATTTTATGTTATATATATATTTGTTTTTGAGAAAGAGTTTTGCTTTTGTTACTCAGGCTAGAGTGCAATGGCATGATCTTGGTTCACTGCAATCTCCATCTCCTGGGTTCAAGCGATTCTCCTGCCTCAGCCTCCCAAGTAGCTGGGATTACAGGCATGCACCACCACACCCGGCTAATTTTGTATTTTTAATAGAGATGGAGTTTCACCATGTTGGCCAGGCTGGTCTCGACCTCCTGACCTCAGGTGATCTACCCACCTCAGCCTCCCAAAGTGCTGGGATTATAGGCTTGAGCCACTGCGCCCAGCAAATTTATTTTAAAAAAGGAATAAAATGCTGATATATAAGTTACAACGTGAAGATGAATTTCAAAAACAGCATGCTGCATGAAAAAAGCCAGTCACAAAGACCACATATTGCATGATTCTATTTATATGAAATGCCCAGCGTGGGCAAATCTACAGAGACAGAAAGCAGCCTTGGGCTGGGGGAATTGGAAGAAAATGAGAAGTGACTACTAAAAGGTATAGGGCTTCTTTCTTGGGGGTTCTTTTGGGATGATGAAAACGCTAAAAATTGATTGTGGCGATGGCTGCACAACTCTGTGAACATACTAAAAAACCACTAAATTGTACACTTTAAATCAATGAACTACACGATGTAAGTTATACATCAATAAAGCTGTTATCAAAAAAAAAAGTAACATTTCATTACCTGTCTAATAAACAAGTTACTGTTGTCATGTTAATCTCCTTCACATATCCTCTACACAAAGCAAACAGTGATCTTTCTTCCCCACTCACAATAATTCTGTCACCTGCCATTAGATTTGTGACAGGTATGGCACCATTTTTACGTTGGAAATTATGTAAATATTGTCCATCACAAACTGTCTTCACATGTTCCATGCGAATCAAGTTTCCAATGCAACTGCCACTCTTCTCCCTATGAAAAAGATGAAACAGAAAAAGCTTCCGTTTATATTACATATTTAAGTATTGTGCTTGCATTTTCCTACAACTTACTTGTTCATCTGACCCCTAAAAACTAACACTGAGCCTGTCATTTTTACATTTTCCACAGCCTTCAATAAAGTGTTAGAAATGTTAACCAAACATTCTATGAGTTTTGGGCTTTTTTGAGACAACCTCCGACTCCCCCCCGGGTCAACTAATTCTAATGCTGCAGACTCCCGAGTAGCTGGGATTACAAGCGTATGCCACCATGCCAAGCTAGTATTTTGTAATTTTAGTAGAGACAGGGTTTCACCATGTTGGCCAGGCGGGTATTGAACTCCTGGCCTCAAGTGACCCACCCGCCTCAGCCTCCCAAAGTGCTGGGATTACAAACCTGAGCCACCATGCTTGCTCCATTATTAGTTTTTAATGAATTGCTCAATTGTTTTTAAAACTAAAGCAATTTTACAGTCTTGTAGGAAATGCTAGGGAGCACCCTGCTCTTGTTGCACCCACAGGCTGGGATCTCTGAACAAGGTGTTTTTTGTTTTTTTTTTTGTTTTTTTTTAAAGACGGGGTTTCACCATGTTGATCAGGCTGGTCTTGAACTCCCGGCCTCAGGTGATCCGCCCGCCTTGGCCTCCAAAGTGCTTGGATTACAGGCGTGAGCCACCACGCCCAGCCTGAACAAGGTGTTTTATTGTCACTTTGATCCCTGAAAGATAGATACCTCCACCTCTTAAGCTGATACATATAACATTACAGAAAACAAACCATAATAACCTGCTCGTAAATGTGAAATTAAAAAAATTATAACATATTTCTTTAATATTTACAAGTTTTATAATAATGACAAGCAAACTGATAATTCCACTGCTTCTAAGAAATGAGTATAAAAGGCCGGGTGTGGTGGCTCACGCCTGTAATCTCAGCACTTTGGGAGGCCAAGGCGGGTAAATCACCTGAGGTCAGGAGTTTGAGACCAGTCTGGCTAACATGGTGAAATCCCATTTATACCAGAAATACAAAAAATTAACCAGGCGTGATGTCGCATGCCTGTAATCCCAGTTACTTGGGAGGCTGAGGCAGGAGAATCACTTGAACCCGGGAGGCAGAGATTGCAGTGTGCCAAGATTGCACCATTGCACTCCAGCTTGGGCAACAAGAGTGAAACTCCATCTCAAAAAAAAAAAAAAGAAAAAGAAAAAAGAAATGAGTATTAAACATTTTTAAATCTTTCCGGCACTACTACTAAATAACATGCAATCTCAGAGGCTTATTGGTATTTACATATGTATGACAGATTCACTACACCTATGCAGTCTAACTGCAATTAAATAAACTTACTTCATAGCAATGTTATCTTGTTTTAAAGTCTAATATTGGGGAAATAAAGATCCAATTATCTCTAAAGTCATGTTATTAATATTCATTCTGGAAAGAAAAAAAGTGAAACTAAAGCAATTTTTACATTAAAAAAATTTTTAGCTGGGTGAGATGGCTCATGCCTGTAATCCCATCACTTTGGGAGGCCAAGGAGGACAAATCACGAGGTCAGGAGTTCCAGACAGCCTGGCCAACATGGTGTAACCCTGTCTTTACTAAAAATACAAAAAAATTAGCTCGGTGTAGTGGCAGGCACCTGTAATCCCTGCTACTGGGGAGGCTGAGGCAGGAGAATCACTTGAATCCTGGAAGCAGAGTTTGCAGTGAGCCAAGATCATGCCACTGCACTCCAGCCTGGGCTACAGAGTGAGACTCTGTCTCAAAAACAACAACAACAACAACAACAAAATTTTGGCTGGGTGTGGTGGCTCATGCCTGTAAATGCCAGCACTTTGGAAGGATGAGGTAGGCAGACTGCTTGAGGCCAGGAGTTTGAGACCAGCCTGACGAACATGGCAAAACCTTGTCTCTACTAAAAATACAAAAATTAGCAGGGTATGGTGGCATGTGCCTGTAATCCCAGCTTCTTGGGAGGCTGAGGCATGAGAATTACTCTAATGTGGGAGGTGGAGGCTGTAATGAGCCAAGACACTCCCACCTGGGTGACTGAGCAAGACTCTCAAAAAAAAAAAAAAGTTTTACATACTACAAAAGGTCTAAGGTTAAAAAAGCTAAAGCAATTACATTTTACATAAATTTTACATATGTATAGTAAACTCACTATACATATGCAGTCCATCTATAATTATGTATATATAAACTTTTTCAACCGCAATGTTTCCTTGTGTTAAAGTCGATTATTAGGTAAATGATGATCCAATTATTTCTATAGTTACATCATTAATATTCATTCTGCAAAGAAAACATAAAGCTAAAGAAATGAAATTTTACATAAAGAA
Source organism: Ateles fusciceps (assembly GCA_036589455.1). NCBI lineage: Eukaryota > Metazoa > Chordata > Mammalia > Primates > Atelidae > Ateles > Ateles fusciceps. The sequence continues at coordinate 13,165,714 of JAZHEH010000770.1, forward strand.
AAATACTATGCAAAGATATACCAAATTCTAGGTAAGGCAGTGGCTTATACCTATAATCTCAACACTTTGGGAGACCAAGTTGGGAGGATCACTTGAGCCCAGGAGTTTAAGACTAGCCTGGGCAAAATAGCAAGACTCTGTCTCCATAATAATGCAAAATAAAATAAAACAAAAAATTAGCCAAGGCACAGTGGCTTGCAGGTGTAATACCAGCACTTTGTGTGGTCAAGGCTGGACAATTGCTTGAGGCCAGGAGTTCAAGACCAGCCTGGGCCACATAGCAAGACCCTTTCTCTAAAAAAAAAAAGAACAAAACAAAACAAAAAACAAAAATGGCCGGGCACAGTGGTTCACGCCTGTAATCACAGCACTTTGGGTGGCCAAGGCCTGTGGATCACAAGGTCAGGAGATCGAGACCATCCTGGCCAACATGGTAAAACCCTGTCTCTACTAAAGATACAAAAATTAGCAAGTCGTGTTGGCGTGTGCCTGTAGTCCCAGCTACTAGGGAAGCTGAGGCAGGAGAATTGCTTGAACCAGGAAGTGGAGGTTGCAGTGAGCTGAGATCGTGCCACAGCACTCCTGCACTCCAGCCTGGTGACAGAGTAAGACTCCGTCCCAAAAAAAAAAAAAAAACCCCGAAAACAAACAAACAAACAAACCAAAAACATTAGCCAGGGTCAAAATCTAACTTTACAGGTGACTTTTTCTTTTTTAATGAACTCCACAAAGACTATGAAATGGACCTTTAGAAAATTTGCATCTGTATCAAAACTTACTGAAAATATAAACATTTAAAATATGAGTATTTTTAAAAATCAAATTAATATCACATTAATTTGCATTTTACCAGTATATACAATCTATAACAATTCACTTTAAGATATACTCACATTTATAATGTTATCATCGATGAAAAAGGATTTACTGAAAACTTTTAATAGGATTAAAAAAATTTTTTTTGAGTCAATGTCTGGCTCTATCACCCAAGCTGGAGTGCAGTGGCTCCATCCTGACTCACTGCAACCTTCACCTCTGGCTCAAGCCATCTTCCCACCTCAGCCTGGGACTACAGGCATGCACCACCACACCCAGGTAATTTTTGTATTTTTTGTAGAGACACAGTTTTGCCATGTTGTCCAGGCTGGTCTCAAACTCGTGAGCGCAAGCGATCCACCTGCTTCAGCCTCCCAAAGTGCTGGGATTACAGGCATAAGCCACTGCCCTGACAAAAGAAATTTTTTTAAGATGGAATCTTTTTGCATCTACTACTAATGAGCTAGCATGAAAAAAAAAAAAGATGGAGTCTCACTTTGTCATCCAGGCTGGAGTGCAGTGGCGCAATCTCGGCTCACTGCAACCTCTGTCTCCTGAATTCAAGCGATTCTCCTGCCTCAGCCTCCCCAAGAGCTGGGATTACAGGCATGCGCTATCATGCCTTTTTTGTATTTTTAGTAGAGATGGGGCTTTGCCATGTTGGCCAGGCTAGTCTCAAACTCCTGGCCTCAGGTGATCCACCTGCCTCGGCCTCCCAAAGTGCTGGGATTATAGGCGTGAGCCACTGCACCTGGCCTTTTTGCATTTTTAGTAAAAATGGGGTTTCACCACATTGGCCAGCCTGGTCTAAAGCTCCTCACCTCAGGTGATCCACCCGCCTCGGCATCCCAAAGAAAAGTAATTTTTTTTTTTTTTTTATAGAGACGGAGTTTCACCATGTTGGCCAGGATGGTCTCCATCTCTTGACCTCATGATCCGCCCACCTCGGCCTCCCAAAGTGCTGGGATTACAGGCATGAGCCACCGTGCCCGGCCCGAAAAGTCATTTTAATTAATTAATTAATTAATTAACTTATTTATTTATTTATTGAGATGGAGTCTCTTGCTCTGTCACTCACACTGGAGTGCAGTGGCGCGATCTTGGCTCACTGCAACCTCTGCCTCTCAGGTTCAAGCAATTCTCTGCCTCAGCCTCCCAAGTAGCTGGGATTTCAGGCATCCATCACCACACCCAGCTAATATCTGTATTTTTAGTAACAACAGTGTTTCACCATCTTGGTCAGGCTGGTCTTGAATTCCTGACCTGGTGATCCACCCACCTTGGCCTCCCAAAGTGCTGGAATTAGAGGCGTGAGCCACAGCACCCACCCAGAAAAGCAATTTTTAAAACAAAATTTCTTGAGGCATATTTAGCCTACTGAAACTATATTACTAACTAGCAATGATTCCAGCACATAGGATACATAGTAATGATGCGCTTCTTAGAAACAATTGAGAGCCATCTGCATTTGTCATGAATAAACAAAATCACATATCTATAACATGCTACATAACCTGTATTTGTCATAAATTCCAAATGCCACCTCACTAGCTAATGCAAACCACTGAAATCTTTCAGTATTAAATGGACTACTTACATTTCCAAAGCAGGCATTAGCCATATATTTTGGTGATTCTTTTTATTATCCTTTGATTGTGACTCCAGGGTTAACATTAGATACCAAAGGCTGAAATATTCTAAGTGTGTATGCTTCAGATGCTGGGTTTCTTCTTCTATTTTGGGCAGCATGACAATTGGGACTGAACTACTATCCATCTGTTGTTCAACTGCTCTAAATATAAAATTCCAAGTTAGAGATGCTTATAAACCATTTCCCTGGCTGGCTATGAAGTGAGATAATTCCAAAATAAGAACACATATATCATCATAACTCATAACCACAGCCCCTAATTTTCCTTAAAAGTCATTTCAACATTTTATAAGCCATATGGCTTTATAAAACAAAATGTGTAAGAAACTCAATACTGCATTACATTGCCTTCAATGACTATCTCCCAAACAACTCAGGTTTGGTATACTATAATCTGCATTCCCAAATGCAACAAGTTTTGGCTTTTAGTACAACGTCATTTCTTAAAAGTCACAATATTTGTACACCTAGCTCAGTGACATAAGTAAACATAAAAACATGAAGAATCATTTGGATTTTGCTTAATACCAGTTTAAAATATTTTCTATAGAAACAAACATGCTATAGGACAGCATACAAACATTGACAGTAAACATAAGATTTCAAAGAAATGTACTCAGACTTCCTACGGTTCACAGTCTTCTGCTATTAAGAGATTCCTTGGGGCTAGGCGTGGTGGCTCACGCCTGTAATCCAAGCACTTTGGAGGCCAAGGCGGGCGGATCACCTGAGGTTGGGAGTTCAAGACCCGCCTGACCAACATGGTGAAATCCCGTCTTAAAAAAAAAAAGGGATCCCTTGAACAAATACCTTAAAAAGGATTTATGTGAGGATGGGCACAGTGGCTTACGCCTGTAACCCTAGCACTTTGGGAGGCTGAGTCGAGTGGATTGCCTGAGCTCATGAGTTCGAGACCAGCCTGGGCAACACGGTGAAACCCCGTCTCTACTAAAATACAAAAAATTAGCCGGGCGTGGCAGTCTGCACCTGTAGTCCCAGGTACTCAGGAGGCTGAGGCAGGAGAATTGCTTAAACCCAGGAGGCAGAGGTTGCAGTGAGGTGAGATTGCACCACTGCACTCCAGCCTGAGCAACAGAGCAAGACTCTCTCAAAAAAAAAAGTATTTATGTGAATTTCGGCCTAGTGCCATGGCTCATGCCTATAATCCCAGACTTTGGGAGGCCAAGGCAGGCAATCGATTCCTTGAGGTGAGGAGTTCAAGACCAGCCTGGCTAACATAGTGAAACCCTGTCTCCATTAAAAATACAAAAAATTAGCTGGGCATGGTGACTCATGCCTGGACTCTCAGCACTTTGGGAGGCTGAGGTGGGCGGATCATTTGAGGTCACAAGTTCGAGATCAGCCTGACTAACACAGTGGTCAGTTGTCATATCTTAGTTGCTGTTCTAATCTCAGTCCTTTTGTAGTTAGAGACAGGGAAATTACTTTCAGATAGGTAGTTTGATATCCAGTGAATGGGCCTGCCCTGTCTATATATGGCTGTTTCTCTACAAATGAAAAGTTTATTAGCTGACATATGAATAGCCACATGTATTTGTTTATAACATCTTCATAATAGGGCAGTGAAAGTTTTGAAGGACGTAACAAAATAGTTAGATGTACATACAGACGGAAAACACAGTCAAATCAGAGCCAAAGTTCTAATTTAGTCTAAAAATTCACATAAATGCTTTTTAAAAAATTATTTTGGCCGGACGCAGTGGCTCATGCCTGTAATCCCAGCACTTTTGGAGGCTGAGGTAGGCAGATCATGAGGTCAAGAGACCAAGACCATCCTCGCCAACATGGTGAAACCCCATCTCTACTAAAAAATACAAAAAATTAGCTGGGAGTGGTGGCAGATGCTTGTAGTCCTAGCTAGCTATTCAGGAGGCTGAGGCAGGAGAATTACTGGAACCCGGGAGCCAGGGGTTGCAGTGAGCCAAGCGACAGAGCGAGACTCTGTTTCAGAAAAAAAAAGAAATGGAAGATGTCTTGAACTATCATTTAAGAAAACTTGTATTCAAAATGCCCATATAGGTTGAGTATCCCTTATCCAAAATGCTTGAGATTAGAAGTGTTTCTTATTTACTCAGATTTTGGAATACTTGCATTATATTGATTAAGAATCAAAATCTGAAATCTGAAATCCTCCAATGAGCATTTTCTTTGAATATCATGTCAGTGCTCAAAATGTTTCTGATTTCAGGCCAGGTGTGGTGGCTCACGCCTGTAATCCCAGCACTTTGAAAGGCCAAGGATCACTTGAGCCCAGGAGTTTAAGGCTACAGGGAGCTAAGATTGTACCACTGCACTTCAGCCTGGGCAACAGAGCAAGACCCTGTTTCTAAAAACAAAAGAAAACAAAAAACCTTTTGAATTTTTGGAGCATTTCAGATTTCGAGGTTTTAAACTTGGGATGCTCGAACTGTACTACACCTTTCATAAGCTGATTCCACCGTCCTAAAATTATTTCATTTCACAAAACCGAATGCAGCAAAATTAAAACTATTTTTGGAAAGAGTTTTTAAAGCACTCTATTAATTTCTCATGGAAATAGGCTTCTTAGAAAATATGTACTGTGGTTTTTTTCTATTCTCTTAATTTTAGAAATAATACACACGAAGGAAAATATAAAGGAAAAATAACTAAAATAATGTTATCAATGCTAGACCAGCCACCAATGTTAAATCATATTTAGTTGAGTTCACATTCAACTTGAAATAATGCCTTTGGAAGACAATATTTACCTGCTATAAAGAGCACAATTGCCCATTTGTGAACAATATTTACAAGTTTTCTCTTCCTCAATTATTTGTGGCAAAGAAGCAAGCTGTGTCTTCTGTCTAGTAGCAGATTTGCTAATACGATGAAACAAAGAGAATGCCATCTGATTTCTTAGCTTTAATAATTCTATGAAAAAAAAGGCAAATGTCTTTTTAAGAATTAAATAAAATTTATCATGTCTTTTTCATTATATATGTAAAACTTTCAGATTTAAAAACACATTAGGGCTGGGGGCAATGGCTCACGCCTGTAATCCCACTTTGGGAGGCCGAAGCAGGCGGATCACCTGAGGTCAAGGGTTGGAGACTAGCCAGACCAACATGACGAAACCCTGACTCTACCAAAACTACAAAATTAGCCAGGTGTGGTGGCACATGCCTGTATTCCAGCTACTCAGGAGGCTGAGGCAGGAGGATCGCTTGAAACCGGGAGGCAGAAGTTTGCAGTGAGCCAAAATAGCGCCATTGCACTCCAGCCTGGGTAACAGGAGCAAAACTCCATCTTGAAATGAACAAACAGTGCTCGCTTTGACAGCACATATACTAAAATTGGAACGATACAGAGAAGATTAGCATGGCCCCTGCGCAAGAATGACACGCAAATTGATGAAGCGTTCCATTAAAAAAAAAAGAAGAAATAAACAAACAAACATTTTTAAAAGGAAAAACAGTATTCGTATTTCCCGCTATACTAAAATAACTTAACATTTTGGCATATTTCCTTTAAGTTTTTTGTTCACTTGATAAATTCTTTAAACTACATATTTTATAACTAGCAAGCTTTGTGAAGTTGGTATTAGCTGAATGCTGAGGAAAAATACAGCTATGTAGAATATCTTCCTTTAATATAAGACAGAAAGTTTGAAATAAATTTTATATAATAAAATTTTAAAAGATTAATAATGTTTTCAACTAAAGAGTATATTAGCAAGATTCTTTTTAAAAATACCACGATGGCGAGGTGCAGTGGCTCACGCCTATAATCCCAGCACTTTCAGAGGCCAAGGCAGGCAGATCACTTGAGGCCAGAAGTTCAAGACCAGCCTGGTCAACATGGCAAAACTCTATCTCTACTAAAAATATAATTAGCCAGTCATGGTGGCACATGCCTGTAATCCCAGCTACTCAGGAGATTGAGGAAGGAGAATAGCTTCAATCCAGGAGGTGGAGGCTGCAGTGAGCTGAGATTGTGCCACTGCACTTCAGCCTGGGCAACAGAGTAAGACTCTGTCTCAAAAATCAAAAACAAAACACACACACAAAACAGCAACAACAAAAAGCCCACAGGTAGGCTGGGCGAAGTGGCTCATGCCTATAATCCCAGCACTTTGGGTGGCCGAGGCGGGCAGATCACCTGAGGTCGGGAATTTGAGACCAGCCTGATCAACAAAGAGAAACCCTGTTTCTATTAAAAATACAAAATTAGCCGGCTGTGGTAGCGAATGCCTGTAATACCAGCTACTAGAGAGGCTGAGGCAGGAGAATCGCTTAAACCCGGGAGGTGGAGGTTACAGTGAGCCGAGATCACACCATTGCACTCCAGCCTGGGCAATCAGAGCGAAACTTGGTCTAAAAAAAAAAAACCCATAGCTACAAAGTACAACCTAGTAAGTACTGTGAGTAGATTGTCAGGTATAAATATGTATCACCAGATGCTGAAGTGGGAGGTGGGGCAAAGAAGCAAAACTAAAAAAAAACAGCTCAACCTCTTTTATCTAGATGGTTGGCAGGCACAGGGTACATCTGACCAGTCTTGAGGTAGAGAAGCAAGCCAGCCTCTGGATCAGTTCTTCTCTCTTGGCTTAGCAGAGTGTACAGAACAACCTGTGTAAACATTGACATTTGCTCAAACAAAATTATAACTTCTTGTATTTCTCTACATTGTCTTGCAACCAAAACGTAATTTTTAAGTCAAAAGACCAATAAAGCTATTTCTGTTTAAAAAGTAACATGGTTGCCCATCGATGATAGACTGAAAACAAAATAAAATAAAATAAATAAAATAAACAAAAATAAATAAATAAAAAGTAACATGGGCCAAATTGGTAAAGGTAACACAACAAATTTGATGTCCAACATTTAATCCAGGCCAGGCATGGTGGCTCACACCTATAATCTCAACACTTTGGGAGGCCAAGACAGGAGGATCCCTTGAGCCCAGGAGTTGGAGACCAGCCTGGGCAATACAGTGAGACCAACTGACGGTCATTATGTTAAGTAAAAAAAGCCAGATGCAGAAAACTTTGTATGTTCTCATTTACTTGTGGGAGCAAAAAATTAAAACAACTGAACTCATGGAGATGGATAGTAGAAGGTTGGTTACCAGAGGCTGGGAACGGTAGTGAGGGTGGTGGGGGAGAAGTGGGGATGGTTAATGGGAACCAAAAAAACAGACGGAATGAATAAGACCTAGTATTCGCTACCACAACAGAGTGACTATAGTCAAAAATAATTTAACTATGCATTTTCAAATAACTAAGGAGTATAACTGGGTTATTTGTAACACAAAGAATAAACGTTTGAGGGGATTGTATTGCATGCCTGTATTAAAATATCTTATTTAACCCACTAACTACCCACACCTGACCTCAGGTGATCCACCTGCCTCGGCCTCCCAAAGTACTGGGATTACAGGCATGAGCCACCACACCAGGCCAATTTCCTTATTTTTTTCAATACAAGAATTACTATTTTATTCTTAAAATTTTCTTGCACTTCTTGCAAAATAAAACCTCCAATTGAACAAAATTAAATACACTAATAACTTTGCCTTGAAGGCACGGCAAATTAGAGCAGCAATCTCAATGAAAAAAGGTCTTGGAGAAAAAAAAAAGTCTTGGAATCTAAATCACTTAAGATACTGAAATGCTTTTATTTATTTTTTTGGAGATGGAATCTCGATCTGTCACGTAGGCTGAAGTGCAGTGGCACAATCTGAGCTCACTGCAACCTCTGCCTCCCTGGTTTGAGCAATTCCCCTGCCTCAGCCTCCCAAGTAGCTGGGACTACAGGTAAGTGACACCACACCAGACTAATTTTTTTTTTTTCTTGTAGTAGAGATGGAGTTTCACCACATTGGCCAGGCTGGTCTCAAACTCTTGACCTCAAGTGATCCACCCACCTTGGCCTCCCAAATTGCTGGGATTACAGACGTAAGCCACTGCACCTGGCCTTGAAATGCTTTTATATTTCTCTACTGTTTAGCATTATAAAGTGATTTCATTCAAACTTGTGATTTTTAAAAATCAAGTAAAAAATTTTCAGTCTCATATACACAAAACACATTTCTTCTGACCTTTGACTTCAAAAACAGCCTTTCTTCTATTGCCATAATTTTTCTTCCTCAAGAGGGTTTTAACTTAGCCAAGTCCTTAAGCTTGAAATTTCAGTTATTTCTGTATTACCAAAGTAAAAAAGTTCAACTCTTTAAAAGCGGAAATGTTTTCTTCCACATCCAGCATCTCCAGAAAACTCAATAATAGGTGAAGCAAACTTACGCTACTTTTCATTACCAAACTGTAAAGCTCTTGTGAAAACCTTCAATGTGGCCGGGTGCAGTAACTCATGCCTGTAATTCCAGCACTTTGGGAGGCCAAGGCGGGTGGATTGAGACCAGCCTGGCTAACATGGTGAAACCTCGTCTCTACTAAAAATACAAAAACATTAGCCAGGCATGATGGTGCACACCTGTAATCCCAGCTACTCAGGAGGCTGAGGCAGGAGAACCGCTTCAACTGGAGAGGCAGAGGTTGCAGGGAGCAGAGATGGTGTCACTGCACTCCAGCCTGGGCAACGGAGGGAGACTCCGTCTCAAAAAAAAAAAAAAAAAAAAAAAGCCTTCGATGTTTGGTACACAGTTAATAGCAAAAGGCTGGCACAGTGGCTCACACCTGTAAACCCAACACTTTGGGAGACTGAGGTGGGAGGATGATGTGAGGTCACAAGTTCGAGACTAGGCTGGGCAACATGGCAAAACCCCATCTCTACAAAAAATACAAAAATTAGTCAGGCTAGTGGTGTGCATCTCTAGTCCAGGCTACTCGGGAGGCTGAGGTGGGAGGATGGCTTGAGTCCGGGAGGTGGAGCTTCCAGAGCTAAGATCGAATCACTGCACTCCAGCCTAGGTGACAGAGCCAAACCTTGTCTCAAAAAAGAAAAAAGCAAGAAATTTTTTTTTCTTTTTTTTTTTGAGACGGAGTCTCTGACTGTCACCCAGGCTGCCCAGGCTGGAGTTAAGTGGCGAAACCTCAGCTCACTGCAACCTCCGCCTTCCAGATTGAAGCGATTCTCCTGCCTCAACCTCCCAAGTAGCTGGGATTACAAGCATCTGCCGCCACATCTGGCTAATTTTTGTATTTTTAGTAGAGACAGGGTTTCATCATTGGCCAGGCTGATCTCAAACTCCTAACTTCAGTAGAAACACCTGCCTTGGCCTGCCTGGGTTAAAGGCGTGAGCCACCTCACCCAGCCTGCAAGAAAGATTTAATAAAGCATGACTCTTTAATATCTAATTATACAAGTCAGTATTTTGAACCTTATTTTATATAAAATATGTTCAAATAATATGCTAAATTGTAAGGGCAATGGAAATTTAAGTTATAAACTCTTTTGTTTTATTATTTATTTTCTTAGCAAATATCGTATCATAAAAATATAATAACGTTACTATCTTTTAATTCTTTTTTTTTTCTTCTTCTTTTTTTACATTGGACATTTGTACAATATCTTTTAGTTCTATCTTTGCTGATTTAAAAGCTTCTATAGGCCAGGCTCAGTGGCTCATGCCTGTAAGCCTAGCACTTTGTGAGGCCAAGGCAGGTGGAATGCCTGAGCTCAGGAGTTCAAGACCATCCTGGGCAAAACAATGAAATCCTGTCTCTACTAAAATACACACAAAAAAATAACCTGGGCACAGTGTCATGTGCCTGTAGTCCCAGCTACTCAGGAGGCTGAGACAGGAGAATCACTTGAACTGGGGAGGTGGAGGTTGCAATGAGCTAAGATCATGCCACTGCACTCCAGCCTGGGTGACAGAGCAAGACTCTGTCTCAAAAAAAATAAATAAATAAAAGCTATGAAAACATACTACAGATTGCCAATGTAGAGATGGGCAGAGGGGATGACAATAATCAGAAAATAAAACACAATTTAGTGTTAGTTGATTTGTTAAATCACTATAATTAATGTAAATTAAAAATAATTTTGAAGGACAACAGGAAATTGTTTATCAAAGAAAAATATAAATTTTTTTAATGAATTTTTTTTTTTCTTTAAAGATGGACTCTCACTCTGTCACCCAGGCTGGAGTGCAGTGGTGCAATCTCAGCTCACTGCAGCCTCTGCCTCCTAGATACAGGTGATTCTCCTGCCTCAGCCTCAGGGATTACAGGTACATGCCACCACGCACAGCTAGTTTTTGTATTTTTAGTAAAGACAGGGTTTCACCATTTTGGCCAGGCTGGTCTCGAACTCCTGAAGTTCCTCCCAAAGTGCTGGGATTACAGGCATGAGGCACCATACCTGACCCAAAATAATTTTTAAAACTTTAATTTAACATAATGGTAAGACAGATATCTGCATTTCATCTTAGATAAAAATCAATATAATCACATAAAGGTTGGAAATAAAAGAATAAATTTACATCAACGTTTTCTGAAGACCATCCTAAGTGAATGTTATATGAAAAAATAGTTCCATGGCAAAAACTTTAATACAGTACATTGCAAAATCTTCAGATACACTTGGTTTCCCCAATTAACATAACCAAGAATTCTTTTTCTTTTTTTTTTTTTTTTTTTGAGACAGAGTCTCACTCTGTTGCCCCGAAGTGGAGTGCAGTGGCAAAATCTCGGTTCACTGCACCGCAACCTCCGCCTCCCAGGTTCAAGCAATTCTCCTGCCTCAGCCTCCCAAGTGGCTGGGATTACAGGCGTGTGCCATTACACCCAACTAATTTTTGTATTTTTAATAGAGACAGGGTTTTGCCATGTTGTCCAGGCTGGTCTTGAACTCCTGACCTCAGGTGAAGTGCTGGGATTACAGGCGTGAGCCACCACGCCCAGACTTTTCTTTTGAGTCAGGGTCTTGTTCTGTTGCCCAGGCTGAAGTGCTGCGGTACAATCACAGCTCATTGAAGCCTCAACCTTCTGGGCTAAGCTATCCTCCAGTCTCAGACTCCTGAGTAGCTATGACTACAGGTGTGCACAACGATGCCTGGCTAATTTTTTTGTTTTTTTGTAGAGATGAGGTCTTGCTATGTTGCCCAGGCTGGTATTGAACTCCTGGGCTCAAATGACCCTCCCAACACCCGTGCCAGGCCAATAATTATTTTTCTTAGGATCATCTGCTTAGACTTGCTTGGCAGCCTAAATTTGGCAATGTTGGCTTACAAATTCAGCTGTTATATTACCTTGCTGATAGACATTTCTACTGTAGCATGTATGTATTTACAAAACAAGCTGAGTACCCTAAATGTATTGTAAATGAAAAAGTACATGAAGCTGAAATAAAAATGACCTAAATTGAACCAAAATATACAAAGCAGACTGTACTTTAAAAGTATTAAACAGACAATTTTCTTATTAAAATTTATACCTGACTACGGTGTTCAATAGAATTTGATTCTTTGCCAGTTTTAAGCTCCAATGGCATTATCTTGTATTTTGTTTTACACCGTCGATGTATTTTCACACCAACTGTAACATCTATTTTGCCTTTCAGTCCAAACCTAGGGGACCAAATGCTTTCTTCAATATCCACGGATTTCACGACTTCAATGTTACATGTTGAATTATCCTTGTTATTATCACTTGGCCTAAAAAAAAAGCACAAAAACATTTAATTAGAACACTTAGCTCTTTTCCATCTGGTCAGGAGTTCAAGACCATCCTGACCAACATAGAGAAACTCCGTCTCTACTAAAAATACAAAATTAGCCAGGTGTGGTGGTGCATGCTTGTAATTCCAGCCACTTGGAAGGCTGAGACAGGAGAATTGCTTGAACCCAGGAGGCAGAGTTTGCAATAAGCCGAGATCAAGCCATTGCACTGCAGCCTGGGCGACAGAGCAAGACTCTGTCTCAAAGAAAAAAAAAAGAAAGAAAAAGAAAATACATATCTACATACAAAAAATAGGCTATTTTATAATAATGAAAATAAGATTTTCTATTCACTGGTTTCTTTTTTGTCAAGGAAAGATACTTAGGACCATAAATATCTTTCAAAAAAAGGAAATCATATAAAAACCCTCCAATGGCTTCCTATCTAATCAGAGCAGTAGCCAAGTCCTGACTAGGATGAAGCCCCAGAAAAACTACTGCTGCTTTTCTCCTACTGCATTTTGCTCCAGCCATCACACGGGCTCCCTGAGATGCTGTACACACGGCTAGTATCACTTAAGGTCAGGAGTTCGAGACCAGCCTGACCAACAAGGCGAAACCCCATCTCTAATAAAAATACAAAAATTAGCTTGGTATGGTGGTGCATGCCTATAATCCCAGCTACTTGGGAGGCTGAGGAAAGAGAATTGCTTGAACCCAGGAGGCAGAGGTTGCAGTAAGCAGAGATCGCACCATTATACTCCAGCCTGGGCAACAGAACGAGACTCCGTCTCAAAAAAAAAAAAAAAAAGGAATCAAATGAAAAAAATTAGGACCCCCAAAATATTTATAAATTGATTGCTTTATAAGAAAATACAGGCTGAAAATAAAAATAAATAAATAAATAAATAAAAATAAAAAATAAAGAAAAAAAAAAAAAAAAAAAGGCCGGGCGTGGTGGCTCACACCTGTAATCCAAGTACTTTGGAGGCCAAGGCGGGCAGATCACCTGAGGTCAGGAGTTCAAGACAAGCCTGACCAAAATGGTGAAACCCTGTCTTTAAAAAAAAAAAAATAAGAAAATACAGGCTGGGAATGGTCACTCACGCCCATAATCCCAGCACTTTGGGAGACCAAGGTGGAGGGATCACCTGAGGTTCACAGTTGGAGACCAGGCTGGCCAACATGGCGAAACCTTGTCCTACTAACAATACAAAAAATTAGCCAGGCATGGTGGTGGGTCCCTGCAATCTCAGCTACGTGGGAGGCTGAGGCAGAAGAACTGCTTGAACCCAGGAGGTGGAGGTGGAGTAAGCCAAGATCACGCTACTGCACTTTAGCCTGGGCGACGGAGCAAAACCCTGTCTTAAAAAAGCAAAAAAGGGCCGGGCGCGGTGACTCACGCCTGTAATCCCAGCACTTTGGGAGGCCAAGGCGGGTGAATCATGAGGTCAAGAGATGGAGACCATCCTGGTCAACATGGTGAAACCCCGTCTCTAATAAAAATACAAAAAAATTAGCTGGGCGTGGTGGCGCGCGCCTGTAGTCCCAGCTACTCGGGAGGCTGAGGCAGGAGAATTGCTTGAACCTGGGCGGCAGAGGTTGCAGTGAGCCGAGGTCACGCCACTGCACTCCAGCCTGGCGCCTGGTGACAGAGTGAGACTCTGTCTCAAAAAAAAAAAAAAAAGAGCAAAAAATAATGAAAAAGAAAGTACATATCTTCATATAAAAAATAGGCTATCTTTAATAATGAAAATAAAATTTTCTGTTTTACTGGGTTCTTTTTTGTCATGGAAAGATACTTAGGACTATAATTTATAAAATAAGCAAGCAAAAAGGCTAATTGTAATTGCTCAATCTTTTAAAAGCTTTGATTCAACACCCAGAATAGCATCCTGGTCTAAAAATATGAAGACTATATAAACAAAATGTGTTTCTTACAGAGAGAGCTGCATCTGAGGGAAGTCAGTCGAAGTGTTCTTATGCATAAAATCTCCTGCCCACTTACAAAATGAAGGAAGGTAGTCCTCTACTTCTTGTTTTATTTCATCTTGATTTAGATTTAAGCGGTACCTGCCAAAAATGTGATAGTAAATATGAAAGTATAAATATGAGAAAAGTAAATGGGGACAAAAGCATACAAATAAGCAACCCAACTATTCGTCAGCCAATAAACGGATAAACCAAATGTGGCACACTCCACACAATCCAATATTATTCAGCTATAAAAAAGGAAGGGAATTCTGACATATGCTACAACACGGAAGACCTTCAGGACATTATGCTAAGTAAAACACGCCAGTCATAAAAGGACTAATATTCGTATGAGGTACATACAATAGTCAAAATCATAGAGACAGAAAGTAGAATGGAGGTTGCAAGAGGCTGGGAGGAGGAAAGAAGAGGGGGTTATTGTTTCAAGGGTACAGAGCTTCAGTTTGGAAAGATGCAAAGAGTTCTGGAGATAGATGGAGTGATGGTTGTACAACAAGGTGAATGTACTTGGCCTCTGAAATGTACCCTTAAAAATGGTTAACATGAGTTGGGCGAGGTGGCTAATGTCTGTAATCCCAGCATTTTGGGAGGCTGACGCAGGTGGATCACTTGGGGTCATCTTGGTCACCAGCCTGACCAACATGGTGAACCCCCATCTCTACTTAAAAACACAAAAATTAGCCAGGCCTGGTGGCTCATGCTTATAATCCCAGCTACTGGGGAAGCTGAGGCAGGAAAGTCAATTGAACGCAGGAGGCGGAGGTTGCAGTGAACCGAGATTATGCCACTGTATTCCAGCCTGGGCAAGAGAGCAAGATTCTGTCTCAACAACAACAAAAATGAATATACATTTTAATTTCAAATGAATTAATAAACATCTCAGTTTTGACTTCTATTATAGTAATTAATCATAGATATAGCTCACATAAGCAAAAGCTCTTTAGCATAAAGGGGTCCTGAGAGCAAAAAGTTTTAAGAACTGCTGTTACAGACTTCCCTTCCTAGGATGATTACTCCAGTTCCTTCTTTATATTTAAGCTCCCCAATTTTAATAACTAGGGTGGTAGAAGCATATCAGTTTGTATGTCAGATCACACCTAGGATTGAATCCTAACTCGGCACTAACCAGATGTATGACTAAGGTTAGTGTTAATTAAGCCCTTTTCCTCATCTGTAAGGAGAAGATAATAACTACCTTACAGAGTTAGTCTGAGGATTAAATAGAACAACGTATGTAAAGCACTTAGCTGATGGTAAGAACTCATTAAGTTATAGGCTGGGCACAGTGGCTCACACCTGTAATCCCAGCACTTTGGGAGGTCGAGGCAGGTGGATCACTTGAGGTCAGGAGTTCAAGACCAGACTGGCCAACATGCTGAAACCCCATCTCTACTAAAAATACAAAAAAATTAGCAGGACGTGGTGGCGCACACCTGTAATCCCACCTACTCAAGAGGCTGAGGCAGGAGAATCGCTTGAACCCAGGAGGCAGACGTTGCAGTGAGCCGAGATCACACTGCTGCACTCCAGCTTGGGCAACAGAGAGAGATTCAGAAAGGAAAAAAAAATTATTAAGGTATAAAGACCATGATGATAACAACAAAGACAGTGCTGACTATAGATCAGCACCATTCCCAGTGCTTCATATGAATAAATGCCTTCAACCTTCGTTGTAACTCTATGAGAGAGGTGCTATTATTGTCACCTCCATTTTCTTGGCTGGAGAAACTTAAAACATAGAAAATTAGGCCAGGCAGGCTCCCACCTGTAATCCCAGCGTTTTGGAAGGCCAAGGCAGGTGGATCACCTGAGGTCAGGAGTTCAAGACTAGCCTGGCCAACACTGTAAAACCCCGTCTCTACTAAAAATACAAAAATTAGCCAGGTGTATTGTTGCACACCTGTAGCCTCAGCTACTGAGGAGGCTGAGGCTCGAACCCGGGGGCGGAGGTTGCAGTGAGCCGAGTTTGCACAATCGCTCTTCAGCCTGGGCAGCAAGAGCAAAACCCCAACTCAAAAGATAAAATAAATGAAATAAAATTTTTAAAAATTAAAGAAAAATACAAAAATTAGTTGGGCATAGTGGCACACACCTGTAATTCCAACTACTCAGGAGGCTGAGGCATGATAATCACTTGAACCCTAGAAGCAGAGGTTGTAGTGAGCCAAGATCATGCCACTGCGCTCCAGCCTGAGCAACAGAGTGAGAATCCATCTCAAAAAAAAAAAAAAAGAAGTTATATTACTTCCAAAGAATACACAGCTCTAGACCTGCAACTCTGAGTTTTTTTTGTTTTTTTTTTTTTAATGAAGTCTCGCTCTGTCGCCCAGACAGGAGTGCAGTGGTGCGATCTTGGCTCACTGCAACCTCTGCCTCCTGAGTTCAAGTGATTCTTCCACCTCTAGATCTGCAACTTGAGTTCTTAACCCTTATGATGTTTCCGTCTATACTGTGCTATCAAAATTCACTGCCATTATTCTCTCCCTGCAGGCCTGAGTTCATTTGAGTATAAGCATAGCCTCTTACAATCTGCAAATTTCTTTCAAAAGGTAACAGTTTATAATTTTTCTCACATGCTTAAGGGGACACCATAATAACACATTCATCAGACATGGAGACGTCAGGATACTACACATTTACCATATAACTGTGCAATATTTCTAACACCAAATTTAATAAGCTGCTACTTTCCTACGTTTCTGCCACATCCAGTTTACCATTGACAGAGCAGAGAGTTGTGTCAGCCCTCTGGGAGAGCCAGTCCCACAGAAAAGACAAAATTAGCAATGATAGCTCTGTCAAAATTATCTTACACAAAATAGCCACCTCAGGTTAAAAGAGAAGCTAAAATTCCTCAAGCCAGGAAGCGATTGCTAATACCAAAGCATCCAAAGAGATGTAGAGAAACACACAGACTACTCAAAGTGAAGGTTATGCTTGCAAAAGGCTGTTTGAAATCAGGCAGCTTCTAATTAAAAATGATGTAGATGAGCATCTGGTCTCACAAGGTCTCATATACTGCCAGTAGAAATGTAAACTGGGACGATGTCTATAAAGAACAATCTGGTAATATGTATCGAAATTTTAGGCCAGGCATGGTGGCTCACGCCTATAATCTTAAAATCCCAGCACTTTGGGAGGCCGAGGAGGGCGGATCACTTGAGGTCAGGAGTTCAAGATCAGCCTTGCCAACATGGTGAAACCCTGTCTTCACTAAAAATACAAAAAAATTAGTCGGGCCTGGTAGCATGTGCCTGTAATTCCAGCTACTCGGGAGGCTGTGGTGGGAGGATGGCTTGAACCCAAGAGGTGGAAGTTGCAGTGAGCCAATATCGTGCCACTGCACTCAAGCCTGGGTGACAGAGCAAGACTGTCTCAAAAAATAATAATAATAATAAATTTTAAATGCACCCAGACTTAGGCCTCCAGAATGTACTTAGAAAAAAAAAAATGTGGCTGGGCATGGTGGCTCACACCTGCAATCCCAGCACTTTGGGAGGCCACGGCGAGTGGATCACTTGAGGTCAGGAGTTTGAGACCAGCCTGACCAACATGGAGAAACCCCCTCTCTACTACAAATACAAAATTAGCTGGGTGTGGTGGCACATGCCCGTAATCCCAGCTACTCGGGAGGCTGAGGCAAGAGAATCACTTGAACCCAGGAGCCAGAGGTTGCAGTGAGCCGAGATCCTGCCATTGCACTCCAGCCTGGGCAAAAAAGAAGGAAACTCCACCTCAAAAAAAAAAAAAAAAAAAAATTACAAAAATAAAAAAATAGGCCGGGCGCGGTGGCTCACACCTGTAATCCCAGCACTTTGGGAGGCTGAGGCAGGAGAATCACTTGAACCCGGGAGGCGAAGGTTGTGATGAGCCAAGATTGTTCCATTGCACTCCAGCCTGGGCAATAAGAGCGAGACTCCGTCTCAAAAAAAAAAAAAAAAAAAAAAAATGCACCCAGACTGAATCCTGTATTGAAGGAAAAAAAATTCTATAAAGGACAATATTGGACACTTGGTAAAAACTGAAAATGTGGACAGTAGGTCAGATAAAAGTATTATATCAATGTTACATGTGGTTATGTAAAATAAAATTCTTGGCCAGGTGGAGTGGCACACACCTAATCTCAGAACCTTGGGAGGCTAAGGCAGATAAATCCTTGAGCCCACGAGTTGGAGACCAGCCTGGCCAACATGGCGAAACCTCATCTCTACAAAAAATTTTAAAAATTAACCAGGTATGGTGGTGTGCAACTGTAGTACCAGCTACTTGGGAGGATGAGGCACAAGAATTACTTGAACCCAGGAAGGGGAGGTTGCATTGAGCTGAGATCACTTGGGTGTACTCTAGCTTGGGTGACAGAGCGAAACTCCATCTCAAAGAGAGTAATTTTTTTGGAAGGAGGAGGGGCGGGGACGGAGTCTAGCTCTGCCGCCCAGGCTGGAGCGCAATGGCGCGATCTCGGCTAACTGCAAGCTCCACCTCCCGAGTTCAAGGGATTCTCCTGTCTCAGCCTCCCAAGTAGCTGGGATTACAGGCGCCCGGCACCACGCCCGGCTAATTTTTGTATTTTTAGTAGAGACGAGGTTTCACTATGTTGGTCAGGCTGGTCTTGAACTCCTGACGTGGTGATTCGCCCGCCTCAGCCTCCCAAAGTGCTGGGATTACAGACGTGAGCCACTTCGCCCGGCCTGAGAGTAGATTTTAAGAGCTCTGACCACAAAAATCAAATGTATGTAAGACAATACATATGTTAATTAGCTTGATTGAGCCATTCCAGTATATAAATATTTCAAAACATGTGGTTCAAGATCATATATAGACCAGGTGTGCTGGCTCATGCCTGTAATCCCTGCACTTTGGGAGGCCAAGGTGGGCAGATCACCTGAGGTCAGAAGTTTGAGACCAACCTGGCCAACATGGTGAAACCCCATCTCTACTGAAAATACAAAAATTAGCTGGGCGTGGTGGTGGGTGGCTGTAATCCCAGCTACTCAGGAGGCTGAGGCAAGAGAATTGCTTGAATCCGGGAGGCAGAGGTTGCAGTGAGCTGAGACTGTGCCATTGCACTCCAACCTGAGTGACAAGAGTGAAACTCCATCTCAAAAAAAAGAAGAAGAAAATACACCCACAAATTATCTGATTCTCCCCTCAAAACATGCTACCTAAGTCATCTACCCTTTAGGGAGAGTTAGACTTAAGTGACTTGCACCTAACAAATTAAAAAAAAAATTAAGTGACAATGTACAGTCAGATACTAGGCTGTAAAAGGCATTGTGGCTTCTTGCTTGCTCTCTTTCTTGGTCCATTCCGTCTGGAGGAAGCAGCTGCTATGTCACAAGGACACATCTAGCAGCTCTATGCAGAGGAACTGAAACCTCCTGCCAACACGTAAGTGAGTGAACCATCTTGGAAGCAGAGCCTCCCACCCAAGTCCAGTCTTCAAATGACTGCAGCCCCACATAAAAGACCCACATGGAAGAACCACAAAGCTAAGTAAGCCACTT
Organism: Ateles fusciceps; assembly: GCA_036589455.1. Lineage (NCBI taxonomy): Eukaryota > Metazoa > Chordata > Mammalia > Primates > Atelidae > Ateles > Ateles fusciceps. Next base: position 13,185,283 of record JAZHEH010000770.1, read on the forward strand.
TCCAATTTCCAACCTACAGAAACTGAGATAACAGATACTTGTCATTTTAAGCCACTAAAAATTTTGTTATAATTTGTTTCATGGCAATAGATAATCAATATAATACACAACAGATTACACATTACTATATGCTGATTAGGGTCTCATAAAAAAGGCAAAAGTTTGAAATGCAAAGTGGCAAATAAGGAGATAAGTGAAACTCAATGAACAAAGCCAAAACTTTTTAAAATCAATCTATTGATGTTTTGATTGCCAGGCTGTGTGGCCATGAGCAAGTTGCAACTTCTCTATGCTTGTTCCTTGATTTACAAACAAGCTGCTATCAGGATGCATAAGATGTCTAAAAGCACTTAACACAGTACCTGACATATGCCAGGGTTCAAAAATATTTTTAGGGCCGGGAGCAGTGGCTCACACCTGTAATCCGAGCACTTTGGGAGGCCAAGGCAGGAGGATCACAAGGTCAGGAGATTAAGACCGTCCTGGCCAACGTGGTGAAACCCCATCTCTACTAAAAATGCAAAACTTAGCTGAGCGTGGAGATGCACACCTGTAATCCCAGCCACCCAGGAGGCTGAGGCAGAATAGTTCAAACCTGGGAGGCGGAGGTCACAGTGAGCTGAGATCACGCCACTATACTCCAGCCTGGGCGACAGAGCAAGATTTCATCTCAAAACAAGACAAAACAAAACAAAAAACCGAAAAAAGCAGGCCAGGCATGGTTGCATGTACCTCAGGAGGCTGAGATGGGGGAGAAACACATGAGACGCGTAGTTTGAGTATAGCCTGGACAACACAGCAACACCCCCATCTCCCCCCCACCAAAAAACTGTAAAGCTGCATTTTGAAACTAGTTCCATCTGGTTCTCAACCCCATATAATTCTCAGTATATCACACTGTTTCCAGAACTAATGCAAAAAAGTTATTTATACATTCTCTGAAAGTAGTTAAGGAATCTGTTATGCACATGCACAGAATATTTAGGTATTTTTACCCAAAAAGTTCCTGTTGGGCAATTTCAGAAACCCTTCATAGAGTTCCAATAGTGTACTGGAACTGTGAAATCTGCATTCTAGATTACACTAATTTATATTGGATAGTCTAATATATAAATACTTCATGGTTTCTAGAACAGAAGTTACATAATAAAATTATACCAGCAGAACTACTTACATTTCCTTCAAATGCCTTATTTCTTGAATTGTTTGAAAAGCAAGTTCTTGTAGCTTTTCTGGAGCAAAGCTATTACTTATTGCTTTTTGAAATACCTCATGGAGAACTGTACCAATCAGCATTTGGCGTGTGGCTGGCTCAGAGCTCTATAAAAACAAATCACATAATTTATTTTACAACACATTAACAGACACAATTATATATTTATTACCCAATCTATTAAACCACCATAGCCAAAATGCACTGCTAAGACAACTGCCAAAATATTAAACAATTTTTTTTCTGGTGGGGGGAATTATAATTACATCACTTTCTTCTATTCAGAATTATCTGAATTAATGTATGAGTTACTTTTTTTTTCCTTTTTTTTAAACAGAGGTTTGCTCTGTCACCCAGGCTGAAGCATAGTGGCATGATCTCAGCTCACTGCAACCTTCACCTCCCATGTTCCAATGATTCTCATGCCTCAACCTCCTGAGTAGCTGGAATTACAGGTGTGTGCCAACATGCCCAGCTAACTATTTTTTTGTATTTTTAGTAGAGACAGGGTTTCACCATGTTGGCCAGGCTGAGTATGAGTTATTTTTAAAATCAATATTCTCCATTTTGAAAAAAATTAAAATAACCAACATTCAAAACTTCTTCAAAATATTCCCAAATAATTAATATTTTTTAAAGTATTGTTCTCTTCACTTCATAATCCGCCCAAAGAAAAGTCAATAGGCCAGGCACGGTGAATCAGGCCTGTAATCCCAACACTTTAGGAGGCCGAGGAAGGCAGATCATGAGGTCAAGAAATCGAGACCATCCTGGCCAGCATGGTGAAACCCTGTCTCTAGTAAAAATACAAAAAAATTAGCTGGGCATGGTGGCGCATGCCTCAAGTCCCAGCTACTCGGGAGGCTGAAGCAGGAGAATAGCTTGAACCCGGGAGGCATAGGTTGCAGTGAGCTGAGTTGACACCACTGTACTCCAGCCGGGTGACAGAGTGAGACTCCGTCTCAAAAATAAAAAAAAATAAAAAATAAAAAGCCGGCGCAGTGGCTCATGCTTGTAATCCCAGCACTATTGGAGGCTGAGTCAGGTGGATCACTTGAGGTTGGGAGTTCGAGACCAACCTGACCAACATGAAGAAACACCATCTCTACTAAAAATGCAATCAGCTGAGCAAGGTGGCGCATGCCTGTAATCCCAGCTACTTGGGAGGCTGAGGCAAGAGAATGGCTTGAACCCGGGAGGCGGAAGTTGTGGTGAGCCTAGATCGCACCATTGCACTCCAGCCTGGGCAACAAGAGTGAAACTCTGTCTCAAAAAAAAAAAAAAAAAAAAAAAAAAAGTCAATAAAGACATACATAGATGATAAACTCATGTAAGTAAAAGATACCATTCAAGGCCAGGCACGGTGGCTCACACCTGTAATCCCAGAACTTTGGGAGGCCGAGGCGGGCAGATCATTTGAGGTCAGGACTTCGAGTTCAGCCTGACCAACATGGTGAAACCCCATCTCTACTAAAAATGCAAAAACTAGCTGGGCGTGGTGGTGCATGCCTGTAATCCCAGATACTCAGGAGGCTGAGGCAGGAGAATCGCTTGAACCCGGGAGGCGGAGGTTGTGGTGAGCCGAGATTGCGCCACTGCATTCCACCCTGGGCGACAGAGCAAGACTCCGTCTTAAAAAAAAAAAAAAAAAAAGATACCATTTAAACCTACTTAGCAGTAATGTTTGGGAAGAAAAAAAATTTTTTTTAACCTACAGTAGAGATTTTTGGCAAGAAATTTTTCTCCACTCAGAAAGAAATAGCACTTCATATCCTGATTAACTCTTCTATTAGCCTAGACATCTCTGTTGAAGCTACCAAAAAACTAGATAAAGTTCACCAAAATGTTCAGCAGAAATTTTAAAAATTAAATGACAGAGGAACTCTCTGTGCTATTTTTCAAGCTCTATGTGAGTCAAAATTTTTTCAAAAAAAGTTTTTTAAAACTTAACATTCAGGCAGAATACAGTGGCTCATGCCTATAGTCCCATCTACTCAGCAGGTTGAGGTGGGAAGATCGCTTGAGCCTGGGAGATCAAGGCTTCAGTGACCCACGATACTCCAGCCTGGGTGACACAGTAAGACTATGTCACAAAATAAAATAAAACTGCATGTTTCAAGAAAAATAAATAAAAAGCTGGGGTGTTGGGTACATGGGAGTTTATTACAATCATCTCTTTGTATGTTTGAAATAGCCCAAAACACATTTTGTTTGTTTTTGAGGTGGAGTCTTGCTCTGTAACCCAGGTGGGAGTGCAGTGGCATGATCTCAGCTCACTGCAACCTGTCTCCCAGGTTCAAGTGATTCTTCTGTCTCAGCCTCCTGAGTACCTGGGATTACAGGTGCACACTACCACACCCAGCTAATTTTTATATTTTTAGTAGAGATGCGGTTTCACCATGTTGGCCAGGCTGGTTTCGAACTCCTGACCTCGTGATCTGCCCACCTCAGCCTCCCAAAATGCTGAGATTATAGGCATGAGCCACACGCCTAGCCCTAAAATACATTTTTTAGAAGAGACTTCTAAAAATGTAGTTTAGTGGAAACCACATGAAGTCAAGTTTGGAAGTGTCTAGGGGTGTTTAAATTTAAAAGTTTATCATTTAAGTTATTTTTTTATTATAATTACTTATTTTATTAAGCCCTGAACAAGACTCAAAGGACTCAGGAACCTGGCCTTTAGTCTCAGCACTGCCACTTCATAGTTACGTGACTATGGGTAAGTCACTTAACCTCTATGAGCCCATTTTCCTCATCTATAAAATGCAGCTGATTAATACCATTTATTTTATAGGGCTGCTGGGAGGATTAAGTGAAATAAGAAATGTCAAAGTACTCTGTAAACTCTCAGACCCTGCAGAAATATTAACTGTTACTATTATTTACCCTAAAAGTTTCGCTCAGGACAGCTCTTCTCATACATCGAATACTACTGGCTATGCTTGTGCCAGAAATCAGCATGTCTGGATACAAAATCAAATATCCAAAATCTTTATCTATTATCCAAGTATCAGATGTGCAGTCTCCCTCCAAATGAATGATATCTCCTGGCTCTACTGATACAGAACACCTGAAAATAAAGCAAAGTTAAAGTATAAATACATTGTTTAGGTTCCTACATTTAAACATACTAGGGGCCGGGCACAGTGGTTCACGCCTGTTATCCCAGCACTTTGGGAGGCCAACGTGGGTGGATCACGAGGTCAGGAGTTCAAAACCAGCCTGGCCAACATAGTGAAACCCCGTTTCCACTAAAAATACTAAAATTAACTGGGCGTGGTGGCACGTGCCTGTATTCCCAGCTACTCGGGAGGCTGAGGCAGGAGGATCACTTGAACCCAGAAGAGAGAGATTGCAGTGAGCCGAGATTGTGCCACTGCACGGCAGCCTGGGTGACACACTGAGACTCCATCTCAAAAAATATGTATATATGTGTGTGTGTGTGTGTGTGTGTGTGTGTATGTGTATAATATATACAAACTATATATATATCATGTATATTATATATATTAGGGAGGCTTCAAAAAAATAAATGAGTATTTTACCTGAAGAAGAAAAAAATCATTTCTAAATTTCTGGGTCTTAAAAAAAAATTCACATACCGGGATACAGTCTTCTTCTCCTTTTTTTTTTTTTTTTTGAGACAGAGTCTTGCTCTGTTGCCCAGGCTGGAGTGCAATGGTGGGATCTCGGCTCACTGCAACCTCTACCTCCTGGGTTCAAGTGATTCTCCCTGCCTCAGCCTCCCTAGTAGCTGGGATCACAGGTACATGCCACCACACCCAGCTAATTTTTGTAGTTTTAGTACAGACAAGGTTTCACCAAGTTGGCCAGGCTGGTCTTGAACTCCTGACTCAGGTGATCCACCCGCCTCGTCCTCCCGAAGTGCTGGGATTACAGGCATGAGCCACCACGCCCAGCCTAGGATACAGTCTTCTAAATCAACTCCTAGTCACTCTACTCCTTTCTACGTGTCAAACACATGTGAGAAAACTCAAGGATCTTCTATAAATCCCAAAGAGAAAAACGACTTAGTGCCAGCAAGGTCTATTGCAAAAGCTATCAAACCTTTGCTAATGTAATACATAGCTCCAATTATGAATTGGGTTGTTTTAATAGTTAATTTTGTCTTAAGACTTATAGGAAATCTACAGCTTCTACAAGGCTTGAAGCATGAAGCCAAACCCAGTGTAACAAGAATAAAATCATATTGAACTAGTTCAAACTAACAGCCTAGACAAAGAGCCAAAGTTAGACCTCTAGCTTTTCTGCATCTACCTCACATATCACACTTTAAGTAGAAAAATCTAAGAACTAAGAATGTTCATATGTTTTAATTAATTTTGCTCTTAGTTAAAACTAACATGAATTTAAACTGCAATCTTAGAATGTACTGGGAAATAGAAAGTACTCATGTACTTTGTACATGATTTTCAAATAACAACAAAAGTCAATTTTTGGAATATGAGACTTGAGATACAGGAGTAATAGATACAATTTTCATGCAGAATTAGGCTAGGATCAAATCTACTCCCTTTTAAACAATTAAATTATAGTAACATTCACAGAAGCCATTTGATGAGTTTTATGATGGTACCCTTAAGACTCAAATTGGTACTCAAAATTGCATAAAAATTACCAGTCATTCCTAAGGATGCATAGTTCTTTATTTTCTAGCGACTGTGAAGCAGTGATGACCAGGTGCTTTTCACAGTTTCCCTCTTTGTTCTGTACAGTATTGACTGCCAACACCAGGTACCGGTTATCCATTCCTCGGCTCAGAACCGTTCTAGGAAAGGAAGCTACCACTTTCTTCTGAAATCTAAAGCACACACATACAAAACTATTTGAGCACAACCATGAAATAAGAAGCCATCCCATCTGTTTTATCTACAAACCAATTTTCCAGTTTTCTAGGTTTCTTTCTTCTGAAAACCTATTGCAATGACATTTAGCCAAAATAGGTAAAGAGCAAAAACACAGAAGAATTCCTATTATAAAAACTTCCCAGAAGTAATCCCATTTAAAATATGCTCATGGGATGAGATTTTCCATTTTAATTTCTGTAAGGAGTTCTGTGGGACACCAATGCAATGAGGATTAAGAATAAACAGGAAGCCCAGCATGATGGTGCACACCTATAGTCCCAGCTACTCAAGAGGCTGAGTTGCTTGAGCCCAGGAGTTTGAGGCTGCAGTGAGATATGATCATGCCACTGCACCCCTCCTGAGTGACAGAAAAAGATCCCGTTTCTGGGGGGTAAAAAGGAAAAAAGGAAGAAAGTATAAATTGGATAATATTAAACAAGAAATTTCTACCACTGCTGCAAACCTTCCCAAAGTACAAGTAAAAGCAGATGTGTTGGACATGATCCTTTTTGTAAATATGAGACTCATGTTATGGAAAAGTGTAGTGTCCATCGTTTGCTGAAGTTCTACCATGAGCCACAGAATTGTACTTAGAAATCATTTAGTCCAACCTGCTAATGTAATACCGGAAATCTTTCGATAAAATCTCACTGGACAGAAAGTAAGCTTAATACCTATCGAATTAGCTAAATCCAGAGTAAGTCAGAACTTTCGTATTTATATTTATAGTGGGCAAGTCAATTTCTCAGTACTTTCATCCATCGGTCAAAGCTGTCTAAAATTATGCAAAATAATCTCTCCTCAAGAAAACAGCCCTTCTCAGCCAGGCGCGGTGGCTCACGCCTGTAATCCCAGCACTTTGGGAGGCCAAAGCAGGCGGATCACCTGAGTTCAGGAGTTCTAGACCAGCCTGACTCAACATGGTGAAACCCCACCTCTACTAAAAATACAAAAATTAGCCAGGCGTAGGCGGGCGCCTGTAATCCCAGCTATGCGGGAGGCTGAGGCAGGAGAATCGCTTGAACCCAGGAGGCAGAGGTTGTAGTGAGCTGAGATCGCGCCACTGCACTCCAGCCTGGGCTACAGAGCGAGACTATGTCTCAAAAAAAAAAAAGGTAAAAAGAAAACAGCCCTCCCCTATTAAGTAAATATTAAATCCTCTTAAATCTTCCTTGTTTGACTGCGGCATCAGTGAGGGACCAAGGGAGGGTCCAGTGTCATTCATTACCTCTCCAGTGATAACACCAAACGCCTTTCACGTTATCCTATAAGTTATCTTTTGTTACTCGACTGTAGATTCTATTGTTTTGCAAACGATTTACTCAAATACTCCACCTAGTCTCCGGCCATGAATTTCCCAAGATTGGCTATGATGCTTTAAAGATGTTTCTCAAAAGATATTTCTGATCAAAAGCCCAAACGCAAAAGTCCCTCAACGCTAATTAACATTATTGCTATAATATTGAAAATAATTCCACATTATGACCGTGGTTAAATTCCTCTGATCATTTATATACACCATGCTGAGGGTGCAGAGTTCTCCCAAGGATAAATTAATCCAACTAAACTCCAGGAAAGCCTAGGGCGGTTGCAAATTTCCTATCATGAAGACATTTCAGTGGCTGAAACTCCCCAAATTAGGTAAAGTGGTGAAATCAAGGGAAAGAATAAACTCCTGGGCGAGGGAGAGTCCAGGCTCTAGCTGAGTGTGGCCCTAAAGAACACCTTGAGATGCGGGCCCTGGCTCCGGAGACTCATCGGCTGCCCGGGGAGCTGCGCGGGTCCCTGGGCCCCGGGCAGGGTCAGTCTGGGGCGGCGTGAGCACGGCCTCTCCCGCTCCTTCTTCAAATCTCCCGCTTTGTTCCCAAACCCTCCCCCAGCTCCGCTCACAGCTCCGCCGGCAGCGCAGCCTCCTCCCCAAAACTCTTCTCCATCAGTAGCTCCAGTTCGTCCAGGGGCTCCATCCTGGACGCAGGGATCGCAAACTGCAGCCAGGAAAACTAGCGGAAACGGGGGGCAACGCAGCAAACTCAGGCAAGGGAAAGGGGCGCGAGTTTGCGCGCATCGTGCGCATGCGCCAATCCACCGAGGTCGTGAATGACCTGCGCCAGGCCACCACTCCCGCGCCGGCGCGTTCCACGTGGGGCGCCTCACCTGAGCAGCAGGGCCCTGGCCGCCGCCTAAGCTCCCGTGCTTGGGACTGGATATACAGGGAGTCTTCATATCTGACGCAGACTAAACGCTCCTGCCTTCTCTATTTACACTCGAACCCGTGTCCGACACACGCTTAGTTTCAACAGAACCATTTGTAGTTGCCCAAAACCAGGCATCCCTTGTTAGCCTTCAGAATTGTGCACTCCCTGGAAAACAGCTTCTTAGCTTTTCTTCAGAAAATTGAGAATATACAAACTGTCAGATAGGAACTCCTTGATCATGCCATGATTAAATCTACAAAACTTTTTTTTTTTTTTTTTTTTTGAGACGGAGTCTCACTCTGTCACCCAGGCTGGAGTGCAGTGGCACAATCTCGGCTCACTACAACCTCTGCCTGCTGGGTTCAAGCGATTCTCCCGCCTCACCCTCCGGAGTAGCTGGGACTACAGGCACATGCCACCATGCCTGGCTAATTTTTCTATTTCTAGTAGAAACGGGGTTTCACCATATTAGCCAGGCTGGTCTCGATCTCCTAACCTTGTGATCCGCCCACCTCAGCCTCCCAAAGTGCTGGGATTACAGGCGTGAGCCACCGTGCCCAGCAACATTCACTATTTCAGCATTAAGTATGATGCTAGCTGTAGGTTTTTTATGGATCCCTTTATCCAATGCTATATAAAAACAAAAGCAACACTAAAGAACGCAACAAAACTCAAAAACTTGGTGGCTCACATTAACAATCATTTATTTAGCTTATGAATCTGCAATTTAGGCAGGATTCTGTGGGGAACGCTTGTCTGTTCCACACAGCATTAGTAAGGGCTGAAGGATCCGATTTGAAGATGATTTACTCAGATGGCTAAAAAGTTGGTAATTCCTCTATAGGGGCTGCTTGGCTTTCTCACAGCATAGTATCTGAATTCCAAGAGCAAGTGTTCCCAAGACCACGTGGAACTTGTTTTAGCTTTATGACGTGGCTTTGCAAGTGACATAACATCACTTCCATGGTAGTCACAGGCCCACTCAGCCAGATACAAGTGAAGGGAACACAATTCCTACCTCTTGATGGGATGTCAATGACACACAAGAAAAGCATATGGGGCCTGGTGGCTCACACCTACAATCCCATCACTTTGGGAGGCCCGGGCAGGTGAATCACCTGAGGTCAGGAGTTTGAGACCAGCCTGGCGAACATGGTGAAACCCCATCTCTACTAAAAATACAAAAATTAGCCAGGCATGGTGGTGCACGCCTGTGATCCCAGCTACTTGGGAGGCTGAGGCAGGAGAATCACTTGAACCCAAGAGGCAGAGGTTGCAGTAAGCTGAGATCGAGACACTGCACTCCAGCCTGGGTAACAGAGTGAGACTCCATCCCCATCCCCCAAAAATTGAAAAATGAAGACATTTTAATGTCTCACGTCTGTAATCCTAGCACTTTGGGAGGCTGAGGCGGGCGGATCACCTGAGGTCAGGAATTCAAGACCAGCCTGACCAACATGGTGAAACCCCGTCTTTAAATAAATAAATAAATATGAATCACTCTGGTAATGAAATCAGTGCTGGATTTTGTCAAGCAGCTATTGCATCTATGGAAGGACTGTATGGTTTTTCTCCTTTATTCTGTTATTATGAGAAGCTTTACCACTGATTTTACGTTAAAAAAACTTCGCATTCCTAGGACAAACCCAAATTGGTCATGACATAAATGTTTTATGTATTGCTGGATTTGATTTACTTCTGTTTTTAAGAATTTTTCCATCTATGTTGGTTTTTTGGTTGTTTAGTGTTTGTTTTTTGAGACAGGATCTTGCTCTGTCACCCAGGTTGTAGTACAGTGGCACAATCACAGCTCACTGCAGCCTCCATCAGCCGGGCTCAAGTGATTCTCCCCATCAGCCCCTCAAGTAGCTGAGACTACAGGAATATGCCATCACACACAGCTAATTTTGATTTTTAGTAGCCACAAGCTCTTGCTGTGTTGCCCAAGCTGCTCTCCTAAACTCAAGCAATCCTCTCAACTCAGTCTCCCAAAGTGCTGGGATTATGGGCGTGAACCACACCCGGCCCATCTATGTTCTTGAAGGATACTCATCTGTAATTTTCTTTTTAGTAACATCATTGTCAGGTTTGGGTATCAGGGTTATACCAGCATCATAAAATGAGTTGGGAATGCTCTCTCTTCTAATTTCTAGAAGTTTGTGAAATTATTCCTTAGCTATTTAGTAGAATTCACTACCTAGCCCTGGAGTTTTCTTTGTGCAAAGGCTTTTTATGATGAATTCAGTTTCTTTTTAGTTAATTTTTTGAGACAGGGTCTCACTCTGTCACCCAGGCTGGAGTGCAGTACTGTGATCACAGCTTACTGCAGGTTTGACCTCCCTAGACTCAGTTAATCCTCCTACCTCAGCCTCCCAAGTAGCTGAGACTACAGGTGAACATCACTATGCCCAGGTATATTTTAAAAAACAGACACAGGGTTTCACTGTTGCTTTGGATGGTCTCAAAATCTTGGGCTCAAGTGATCCTCCTACTTTGGCCTCCCAAAGTGCTAGGATCACAGGTATGAACAACCGCGCCTGGCCTCAGTTTCTTTAATTGGCTATGCAGATTTTCTGTTTCATCTATGTCAGTCTTAGTTGGGTTTTCAAACTATTTTTCCATTTCACCTAAATTGTCAAATTTTTTTCTTTCTTTTTCTTTTTTTTTTTTTTTTTTTGAGACAGGTTCTGGCTCTATTGTCCAGGCTGGAGTACAGCACAATCTCGGCTCACTGCAACCTTCCCCTCCCAGCCTCAAGCCATCCTCCTACCTCAGCATCCCAAATAGTTGCCACCACAGGCACATGCAAACACACCCAGCTAATATTTGTATTTTTTGTAGAGATGGTGTTTCACCATGTTGGCCAGGGTGGTCTCCAACTCTTGAGCTCAAGCTGTCCACCCACCTTGGTCTCCCAAAATTCTGGGATTACAGGCATAAGCCACCACACGTGCTCAGCCCCCATTATCTTTTTTGTTTGTTTGTGGAGTCTCGCTCTGTGGCCAGGCTAGAGTGCAGTGGTGCAATCTTGGCTCACCGCAACCTCCAATTCCCAGGTTCAAGTGATTCTCCTGCCTCAGCCTTCCAAGGAGCTGGGACTACAGGTGCCTGCCACCATGCCCAGCTAATTTTTGTATTTGTAGTTGAGATGGTGTGTCACCATGTTGGCCAGGATGGTCTCGATTTTTTCACCTTGTGATCCACCCGCCTCGGCCTCCTAGAGTGCTGGGATTACAGGTGTGAGCCTCCACACCCAGCCTGTCTTTTAAACATCAATAGGATCCACAGTGATGTTCTCTTTCTCATTCTTGAGATTTAGGGTTTCTCTATTGTCTTTTTTATTTTTATTTCTGTTTTAACTGCAAACCATCATTGAAAAAGCAGAGTGATCTTTGTAAAAATATAATCACACAATGATACCAGCTGAAAACCTTCAATAGTTTCCCATGTACTTTTTTTTTTCTTTTTTGTTTTTTTGAGATGGAGTCTCACTGTGTCGCCAGGCTGGAGTGCAACGGTGCGATCTTGGCCCACTGCAAACTCTGCCTCCCAGCTTCAAGCGATTATCCTGCCTCAGCCTCCCAAGTAGCTGGGCTTATGGGTGCGCACCAACATGCCCAGCTAATTTTTGTATTTTTAGTACAAACGCGGTTTCACCATGTTGGCCAGGCTGGTATCAAACTCCTAATCTGCCTGCTTCAGCCTCCCAAAGTACTGGGATTACAGGCATGAGCCACCACACCTGGCCTTCCCATTGCACTTAGAATAAAAGACAAAATCATTACTATATCCTGTAGACAGTTACATGATCTGGCCTTTGTCTACTTCTTTAACCCCATTTGTTGCTACTCCTTTACACACAATACTTCAGTCACACCCACCTTCTGACAATTCCTAGTCAAACCAAACTTTTACCTGTTTCAGGGTTTTTGTACCTGGCATTCTCTTCACCTGAGCCAGTCTTTTCCCAGAACTCTTTGCATTGCTGTTTCCTTTTTATCCTCCATGTGTCTACTGAAAGTATATATAGTACATCAAAGAAACCTTTCCCTGACCATTCTCAAGTAGCTTATTTACTGTTTTCTTTTTTGAAAGTGGTGGGGGGGAGAGAGAGAGAGAGAATGAGACTGTTAAATTCTGGAGTGCAGTGGTGTCATCCTCATCCTAGCTCACTCACTGCAGTCTGGACATTCCTTGGCTCGAGATTCTTCCACCTCAGACTCCAGAGTACCTGGGACCACAGGCACGTGCCATTGTGCCCAGATTATTATTATTATTATTTTTTTTTTAAGAGACAGGGTTTCACCATGTTGGTCAGGCTGCTCTCGAACTCCCGACCTCAGGTGATCCGCCTGCCTCAGCCTCCCAAAGTGCCGGGATTACAGGCGTAAGCCACCGTGCCTGGCTATTTACTGTTTTCATAAGCACTTTCCACAAGCTGTAATTATTTTATTGCTTGGTATGTTTATTGACATGTTCAAATTTAATGACGTTATAGTTTCATCTGAACAGCATATTACAGTATTAGAGTATAGCACTGTAGCTAAAAGAATACACTCTAGAGTCACACCAGCTGAATTTGCATCCTAGATCCATCACTTACATGAACGTGGACAAGTAATTTAATCTCCCTAGGTCTCGATTATTCCCATCAGTCAAAAGAAATATTAAACAGTACTCATATCATAGTATTGTAATAGAGATTGAGTTAAGGCATCAAAGGTGCTTAAAACAAGGAATGGCACATAATTCTTCAGGAAATATACATAACTGTAATTATTTATCACCAGTTTCTAGTGCCCAATATGGTGTCTGGGATTCAAAGAACAGATGCGAGGAATTGTGTAAAATGTATGTCTGCTATATAAGTGTGTCAGGTGTTACTGACCCAACTCTGTAAGGCAATGCATTAATTGTTTAAAAGTTTGGGAATAATCCTTGGGAAAAAAATAAATAATTGTACATAGGATTTAAAAAAATTTTTTTATGTAAAAAAATGAGTCAGGCGCGCTGGCTCACGCCTGTAATCCCAGCACTTTGGGAGGCCAAGGTGGGCAGATCATGAGGTCAAGAGATCAAGACCATCCTGGCCAACATGGTGAAACCCCGTCTCTACTAAAAATACAAAAATTAGCTGGCCGTGGGAATTCGAGCCTGTAATCGCAGCTACTCTGGAGGCTGAGGCAGGAGAACCACTTGAACCCTGGAAACAGAGGTTGCAGTGAGCTGAGATCACGCCACTGCACTCCAGCCTGGCGACAGAGCAAGACTCCGTCTCAAATTTAAAAAAAGACAGAGTTTTGGAACATTGCCCAGGCTGGGCTCAAATGCCTAGGCTCAAGTGATCCTCCCCACTCAGCCTCCCAAAGGGCTAGAATTACAGACCTGAGCCACTTCACCCAGCCATAAAAACTATTCATAGGTTTTATTATATATTTGCCACTCATTCTGGCAAATTAGCAAACCAAATGACTTTTCCGGGTTTTTTTCTGTAAAGAATATTTTGTTTTATATGACTTTATTTCTTTTTTTTTTTTTTTTAAATAGAGACAGGGTCTCGCTATGTTGCCCAGGCTGGAGTGCAGTGACTATTCACAGGCACAATCCCACTACTGATCAGCCCAGGAGTTTTGACCCGCTCTGTTTCTGACCTGGGCCGGTTCACCCCCTCCTTAGGCAACCTGGTGGTCGGTCCCCGACTCCTGGAGGTTACCATATTGATGCCAAACTTAGTGCGGACACCCAATCAGCATAGCGTACTACAGCCCAGAACTCCTGGGCTCAAGCAATCCTCCCACCTCAGCCTCCCGAGCAGCTAGGACTACAAGCACGCACCACTGCGCCCAGCGACTTTATTTCTAAATTGTTTATTTCTTGAACTATTTGTGCTTCGTTTCTCCCTGCTAGAACATAAAGTCTCCAAAAACAGGGACTGACCCTTCCTTTTTCCCAACAGTAAACATCACTCAGTACCATAGTGACACCACACCCTATGCTCCCTGCCCTTGAAAAAACCAGATGGGGAGAGGTGGAAACATTGGTAAACAGGCAGTTACCATAAAGTGTGGATACTCTGTTGGGGAAATATCTGGTGTTATATCCTGATTTGGAAATCCAATCAGATTGCAAGTACAGCTAACCTCCCAAGGGAAGTCCTCCATAATGCTGACACAACATCTGGCACACAAGTGGTGCTAAATAAATGAATGGTCAGTAGCATGGTGAAGAATGGAATGAGGCCAGGTGCACTGACTCATGCCTGTAATCCCAGCATTTTGGGAAGCCAAGGTGGGCGGATCACTTGAAGTCAGGTATTGGAAACCAGCCTGGCCAACATGGCGAAACCCAGTTCTACTAAAAATACAAAAACTAGCTGAGCGTGGTGGTGGGTGCTTGTAATCCCACTTACTCGGGAGACTGAGGCAGGAGAATCACTAGAACCCAGGAGGTGGCGGTTACAGTGAGCTGAGATCACACCACTGCACTCCAACCTGGTCAACAGAGTGAGGCTCTGTCTCAAAAAAAAAACAAAAGAGAAGAAAAATATAAAACTCAGCTAGACATGGTAGCACATGGCTGTAATCTCATTAGATGACACAGGAGAATCGTTTGAACACGGGAGGTGGAGGTTACAGTGAGCCAAGATCACGCCACTGCACTCCAGCTTGGCAACCAAGTAAAACTCTATCATTTAAAAAAAAAAAAAAAAAGAATGTAATGAGGTATTATTAAATATATCCAGTAACTTCTCCATCTTCTACAGGCAATCATTGAAAACTAGGAGGCAAACCTCACTTATCAATCCGTAGACCAGACCACTGTCCCATTCTACAAACCAGAGAGCTATATCCACTGACAGCTGGAAGAGAGGAACAATAAAGATCAAAAAACACATAAAATCTCAATCTTCAAATGGAAGATAACCTGGCAAGATGCACTTTGGGTAATCTATGTGAAATAAATCAGATATAAACAAAGTCATTATTTTAAACAGTCTTCCATTCTGACTTATGTTCAGCATCTGTGCTTCAACATGTAAACAGTTAAAAGAAATTGTTAACACATGGATAAAATTAATTTTTAATATCCTCTGTATTCTATAACAGATATAGAATGCAAATTTTTCTTTAAAAAATATTTGCAATCCCCTTTTACCGATAACATAACTGAGATGCTTTTTTTTTTTTGAGATGGTGTCTTGCTCTGTCACCCAGACTGGACTGCAGTGGCACGATCTCAGCTCACTGCAACCTCCACCTCCTGGGTTCAAGCAATTTTCCTGCCTCAGCCTCCCGAGTAGCTGGGACTACAGGCGTGTGCCACCATGCCTGGCTAATTTTTTGTATTTTTAGTAGAGATGGGGGTTTCACTGTGTTAGCCAACATGGTCTCAATCTCCTGACCTCGTGATCCACCCACCTCGGCCTCCCAAAGTGCTGGGATTACAGGCATAAGCCACCATGCCTGGCCCGATACTTATTTTATATACTTAAATTATCTTAAGATTTAATAAGAATAATTAACCACAGTGTGGTCTAGAAATGAAACTACACAAAATGGTTTGAAGAACACATGTATTTCTTTTTTCTTTTCTTTTTTTTTTTTTTTGAGACAGAGTCTTGCTCTGCCACTCAGACTGGGGCGCAGTGGCACAGTCTCAGCTCACGGCAACTTTTGCCTCCTGGGTTCAAGCAATTCTCCCTGTCTCAGCCTCCCAAGTAGCTGGGATTACAGGTGCCCACCACCATGCTGGGCTAATTTTTATACTTTTAGTAGAGATGGGGTTTCTGCATGTTGGCTAGGTTGGTCTCAATCTCCTAACCTCAGGTGATCCACCTGCCTCGGCCTCCCAAAATGCTGGATTACAGGCGTGAGCCACTATGCCCAGCCAAAATAAAGACTTTCAAAGTGAAACCGGCTCATCAATTTTTTACCAAGATATGACAAGAAATCTTTTATGCAAAGAAATAAAAATTGAAGCAAATCTTTCAACTTAGTTTTCTTTCATTTGTTTGAAAGAGACGGGGTCTCACTATGTTACCCAGGCTGGTTTTGAACTCCTGGGGTCAAGATATCCTCCTGCCTCGGCCTCCCAAAGTGCTGGGATTCCAGGCGAGAGCCAACACTCCTGGCCTAAACTTAGTTTTCTAATGTCTTTTTTTTCTTTTGAGATGGAGTCTTACTCTGTCACCGAGGCTGGAGTGCAGTTGTGTGCTCTCAGCTCATTGCAACCTCCACCTCCCCGACTCAAGTCTCAGCCACCCAAGTAGCTGGGACTATAGGCACATGCCACCATGCTGGCTAATTTTTGTATTTTTAGTAGAGGTGGGTTTCACCATGTTGGTCTTGAACTCCTGACCTCAGGTGATCCACCTGACTCGGCCACACAAAGTGCTGGGAATAAAGGTATGAGCCACCGTGCCTGGCCTTTTAATGTCTTGAAAATCACATCAATTCTACAAATTACTCTTTCTGAAGACAGAACTTTAAATGTTTCCTATTTCTGCCATGCTTATAATAAATCATAAAAAGTACTCTAAACACAATAAATGGAATTCTTACATTTTAAACCGTTTTCTTAATATAAAGGATAACAATTCAAATCATATTTTAAATTTCTACAACTTTATATTGCACTAAAATTATTTTACATGGAAGAACTAGTTGATGCATCATGACATAATACCTTAGAAACATTTTTTGATATTCACATCTATATTAATAAATATTTCAAAGCCTACTTAAATATTCTTATATATAGCAAATCATCTAACAAAAACAAATCTGTAATGCTACTTTGTTTTTGAGAGCAAAGATATTCAGTATTTTTGTTTCTGCTTCCGTGAAACACACTGACTTTTTAAAACACACGTAAGTCACTTATAGTACCTAGTAATAACATTTGAGCAAAACTTAGTCATTCATTCATTTATTAAACGGGGTCTCATGATGTTGCACAGGCTGGCATGGAATTCCAGGGCTCAAGTGAACCTCCCACCTCAGCTTCCAGAGTAGCTGGGACCACGTGCCCATGCTACAATGCCCACCTTCTTCATTTATTTTTGAGTCTCTACATGGCTACTTTTTAAATATAACCTTAATTTTATTTTAAAAATGAAGGGAAAAAAATGAAGGAAAAAGTGTGTTCTCTATTATCCAGTGGAGCAGAATGGTGAGAAGAGAGATAACAAAAATAGAACTTCAATGCTGGCTGTTTTATAGAACTTAAAAATTCAGTTCTCATTGTTCTACTGCAATATAACCAACCCAGCTTATTTTAATAATAATAAACACTGTCAGTCTTTTAAAAACCATGAATACAATTAAAAGCTTTGAACAGGCAGGCACGGTGGCTCACACCTGTAATCCCAGCATTTTGGGAGGCTGAGAGGGAGTGGATGATGAGGTCAGGACTTCAAGACCAACCTGGCCAAGATGGTGAAACCCCATCTCTACTGAAAATACAAAAAATTAGCCAAGCGTGGTGGCGGACGCCTGTAATCCCAGCTACTTGGGAAGCTGAGGCAGAGAACTGCTTGAACCAGGGAGGCGGAGGATGCAGTGATCCGAGATCATGCCACTGCCTCCAGCCTGGACGACAGAGCAAGACTCTGTCTCAAAGAAAAAAAAAAACAAAAAACTTTGAACAGCAAGAAAAAGCTAATGGCAACCTCTTGAACCAGGTTTTAAAGCTAGTTCTACTTCCAAATACAACTTTAAAGCGGTTTAGCCACCATCAGCTTAAAAATTTTTTCAATGTTCTAAGGTATAATGTTTGGCATCAAGAAGTATGGTAAGCACTTCTGATTTGTGACTAAAGAAAAAATAATCAAGTACTAACATACCAGTGGTTCCTGTGACAGGGTAAATATCCCCATTCAAGTACTGTTCCCCCCCACAATTAAAGTAATATTTCATTTCTCCCTCTGAGAATGTATTAAGAAAAACAAACCATGTTTTTTCTTTCAGTTGAGGTGAAAAAACTGCTTCATAAGTTCGTATGTTGTAAAAGCTACTGCTTGAGAGGGAACGCAGCGAATGTAATTAAGAGATAAACCACGATAGAGTCCTTTCCGAATTCCATGGTGTCCATAGACATACTTCATAGTATCCCGCATGGTACTGAAAGACAATGATTAAATGATGACACCCCTATAGCCACTCATGAAGAAACAATTTCAGGATCCATAATATCAATTTTTTTTTTTTTTTGAGACAAACTCTCATCTGTTGCCCAGGCTGGAGTATGGATTACAGTGGCAGGATCGCAGCTCACTGCAGCCTCCATCTCCTAGGTTCAAGCAATTCTCCTGCTTCAGTCACCTGAGTAGCTGAGATTACATGCGCGCAACCACCATGCCCAGCTAATTGTTGTAATTTTTTTTTTTTTTTGAGACGGAGTCTCGGTTTTTGCCAGGCTGGAGTGCAGTGGTGCAATCTTGGCTCACTGCAACCTCCACCACTGGGTTCAACCAGTTCTCCTGCCTCAGCCTCCCGAGTAGCTGGGATTACAGGCATGTGCCACCACGCCCAATTAATTTTTGTATTTTAGTAGAGAAGGGGGTTCACCAAGCTGGCAGAATGGTCTCAATCTGCGCTCCCCTCAGCCTCTCAAAGTGCTGGGGTTACAGGCGTGAGCTACCGTGCCTGGCCACAACTGTTGTAATCTTTTTTTTTTTTTTGAGATGGAGTTTTGCTCTTATTACCCAGGCTGGAGTGCAGTGGCACGATCTTGGCTCACTACAACCTCTGCCTCCCAGGTTCAAGCAATTCTCCTGCCTAAGCCTCCCGAGTAGCTGGAATTACAGTCATGCACCACCATGCCCAGCTAATTTTGTATTTTAAGTAAAGACAGGGTTTCGCCATGTTGGACAGGCTGGTTTTGAACTCCTGACCTCAAGTGATCCACCCGCCTTGGCCTCCCAAGGTGCTGGGATTACAGGTGTGAGCCACCGCGCCTGGCCAACTGTTGTAATCTTTAGCAGAGATGGGGTTTCTCCACGTTGCCCAGCCAGTCTTGAACTTCTGACCTCAGGTGATCCACTGACCTCAGCCTCCCAAAGTGCTAGGATTACAGGCGTGAGCCACCTCACCTGGCCCATATCAATTTTTAAAGAACCTTAATACCATCTTAAATAGCTTCTTTTGGACAGAGTCTCACCCTGCCACCCAGGCTGGAGTGCAGTGGCATGATCTCAGCTCAGTGCAAACTCTGCCTCCCGGGTTCCAGCAATTCTCCTGCCTCAGCCTCCCGAGTAGCTGGGACTACAGGCACGCACCAGCAAGCCCAGCTAACTTTTGTATTTTTTTTTCTTTTTTTTCTTTTTTTTTTTTTTTGAGTCGGTGTCTTGCTCTGTCATCCAGGCTGGAGTGCAGTGGTGCGATCTCGGTTCACTGCAACTTCCGCTTCCTGGGTTCAGGCGCTTCTGCCTCAGGACTACAGGCACAAGCCACCACTCCAGGCTAGAAGACGTTCCTGTTTCAGAGTTGTTCCTTTCCTTTCAAATCAATAATTTGGGCTTGGCCTTTTGCTTTCAATAGACAATCTGAACTGAAATCTTTTCAAAATCTTTTTTTTTTTTAAGAGACATGTTCTCACTTTGTTGCCCAGGCTGGAGGGCAGTGGCAATTACAGCTCACAACAGCCTCTACCTAGGCACAAGCAATCCTCCCACCTCAGCCTCTTGAGTAGCTGGGACTACAGGCACATACCACCATGACTAATTTTTTTTTTTTTTAGTAAAATTTTTTTAGAGATAAGATCTTACAATGTTTTCCAGGCTGGTCTCAAACTCCTGGCCTCAAGTGAACCTCCTACCTCAGCCTCTCAGGTACTACAGGTACGAGGCAATGGCCCCAGCCCAAAAAATCTTTTCAGTGAACAAGGGCAACCCCGAGTTCATGAACAAATGTTCTGCTCCTTCCCTGACAGACAACTTATCACCAATCAAATGGAATGGTTCTAAATCTCTACAAAGAAAACTCTGGAGCTGTGCTGTACAATAACAGTAGCCACTAGACACATATGGCTATTGAACACTTGAAATGTGGCAGTCCAAATCAAGATGGGCTATGTATAAAATAAATTCTGGATTTCAAATACTTAGTATAAAATATATATATATTGAGGCCTGGTGTAGTGGCTCACGCCTATAATCCCAACACTCTGGGAGGCTGAGATGAGTGGATCACTTGAGGTCAGGAGTTCGAGACCAGTCTGGCCAACATGGTGAAACCCCATCTCTACTCAAACTACAAAAATTAGCCAGGTGTAGTGGCACACACCTGTAATTCCAGCTACTCAGGAGGCTGAGGCAGGAGAATCATTTGATCCAAGGAGGCAGAGGTTGCAGTGAGCCGAGATCGTATTACTGCACTCCAGCCTGTGTAACAGAGTGAGACTCCATCACAAAAAAAAATACACACACACACACACACACACACACACACACACAGAGAGAGAGAAATGTTGAGGTGATATTTTAGATATTTAAGGTTAAACAAAAAATATTTTTCACAATTACATATATATTTTTTCTTTTGTTTTGTTTGAGACAGAGTCTCACTCTGTCACCCAGGCTGGAGTACAGTGGTACCACCTCGGCTCACTGCAACTTCCACTTCCTGGATTCAAGCAATTCTCCTGCCTCAGCCTCCTGAGTAGTATTTCTTTTTTTAATTGAGACAGAGTCTCGCTCTGTAGCCAGGCTGGAGTGCAGTGGTGTGATAGGCTCACTGCAACCCACCACCTGGTTCAAGCGATTCTCCTGCCTCAGCTCCCGAGTAGCTGGGATACTCGCTACGCCACCATGTCCAACTAATTTTTGTATTTTTAGTAGAGACA
The DNA here is from genome assembly GCA_036589455.1 of Ateles fusciceps. Lineage (NCBI taxonomy): Eukaryota > Metazoa > Chordata > Mammalia > Primates > Atelidae > Ateles > Ateles fusciceps. The sequence continues at coordinate 13,206,402 of JAZHEH010000770.1, forward strand.
TGGTTTCACCATGTTGGTCAGGATGGTCTCAATCTCTTGACCTCATGATCCGCCTGCCTCAGCCTCCCAAACTGCTGGTATTACAGGCGTGAGCCACTGCACCCAGCTGTTTTTTTTGTTTGTTTTTTGAGACAGAGTCTCACTCTGTTGCCCAGGCTGGAATGCAGTGGCACCATCTTGGCTCATTGCAACCTCCACCTCCCTAGTAGCTAGGATTACAGGTGCCGGCCACCACATCTGGCTAATTTTTGTATTTTTAGTACAGATGTATTTCACCATGTTGGCCAGGCTGGTCTCAAATTCCTGACCTCAGGTAATTTGCCCTCCTCGGCTTCCCAAAGTGCTAGGATTGCAGGCATGAGCTATGGTGCCCAGCCCTAAATTAAATTTTAACAGGAGGATTAGAACCTGACTGTAGGCCAGGCAAGGTGGCTCACACCTGTAATTGCAGCCCTTTGGTAAGCCGAAGCAGGCAGAAAACTTGAGGTCAGGAGTTTGAAACTAGCCTGGCCAACATGGTGAAATCTTGTCTCTACTAAAAATACAAAAATTAGCCAGGCGTGGTAGTGGGTGCCTGTAATCCCAGCTACTTGGGAGGCTGAGGCAGGAGAATCATTTGAACTGGGGAGGTCGAGGTTGCAGTTAGCCAAGACCACACCACTGCACTCTACCCTGGGCAACCAAGTAAGACTACATCTCAAAAAAAAAAAAAAAAAAGACCCTGATTGTAATCTTACAAAGTTACCAAAATAAGCAATAAACTTTGGGAGATAAAATGGAAGAAACAGACTATTGGTCAAACTAGAGTCCTATCTCCATACTGACTTTAAGGTTACATTTCCTACAGAAAATGAACAAAGACATATGATGAACTTACAGGCACTTTTCAAATTCTGGCAGAACAGTTCCTAATTGCATTCGCCGACGAGTTACATCAAATGGGTAGCTAAAAAGAAAAAAAAAGGCATAAAGAATTAAAAACTTGTAGTTTTCTACTAACAACTATTGAGTACAGAGCCCTATAAACTCAAAGAAATAATGTCTTACTGTTCTTATTGTTCTGTCTAACCTAGGAGTCAGGATACAGGCACATGAATAAAATCAATTAACGATAGAGAGATCTTTGCTTTTGTGATCCCTCTCATTAGAGGATTCTTCTCTCCCATCAAGTTCTGTTCATTCCTAAAAGCCAAATTAAATGCCACTTCCTGAAGAAACAAAATGGTTGCTTTTCACTGTTGAATGCTAATATAGGGTTTCTCAACATTGGCACTATAGACATTTTGGGTTGGATCATCCTTGGTTGTGGGGGAACTGTCCTGTGCACTGCAGATGTTTAAGCCAATCCCTGACCTCTGCCCACTAGACGCCAGTAGCACTCTGCCAGGTGTGACAACCAAAAATGCCTCCAGACATTAACAAATGTCCACTGGCAATAAAATCACTCCCAGTTGAGAACTGCTGTAAGGTTATGCAGCAAGTCCCCTTGAATACAGCAGACCAATACAAAATTTTCCTTAAGGACTAAACTAATAATACAGATAATTGCATTTCATGTTAGCATTGCCCGAAATTAAATACACAATATACAAATGGAATCTTTTTTTTTTTTGAGACAGAGTCTTGCTCTGTTGCCCACGCTGGAGCAAAGTGGAGCGATCTTGGCTCACTGCAACCTCCACCTCCAGGGTTTAAGCAATTCACTCCCTCAGCATCCAAGTAGCTGGGATTTCAGGTGCCCACCACCACACCCACCTAATTTTTGTATTTTTAGTAGAGACAGGGTTTCACCATGTTTGCCAAGGTGGTCTCAATCTCTTGACCTAGTGATTCACCTGTCTTGGGCTCCGAAAGTGCTGGGATTATAGGTGTGAGCCACCGCGCCTGGCCTCTTCTTTTTTCTTAGGAACAGGGTTTAACTATGTCTCCCAGACTGGCCTCAAACTCCTGGACTCAAGCAATCCTCCTACCACAGTCCCCAAGTAGCTGGGACAACAGGCAGCACTACTGCATCCAAACTTGCAATTATTTATAATATGCTTAAAGTGCACACACATCTAAAAAACGTATTAATACTTATATTTTACAAGGGATCCCCTTTTTGAATAATCTATTAGAAAAATAAATGATTAACCCATGTTGAAATCAGGATTGGGTAAGTGTAATTTGACTGAATTAAGTTGGTAAATAAACTTACGATATTGTCTGTGCTATTGCTCCAGCAACACCACCACAAAGTAAGTTTATGTGAGTTTTCAAAACTAAGACATTAGGATTGTCTGATGAAGGTCTGCCAAGAAGGGTAGGGGCATAAGAAAGCCCAACACTCTTTAAAGTACCAAAAGTGAAAAATGAAACACCTGGAAAACAAAAATAACTTCATCAGGATGCCGAACAGAACACGAGCTGTGACAAAGACACCATTCTCATATAATAACCACATTTCCTAGTTTCTAATGTTTGGATTAATCTAAAATAAAAAGATCTGTGTATACAAATAACCTAAAGACGACAAAATTACCACCAACAAAAAATTATAGCTTTGGTTTTCACACACCACTGCAGTTGAGAGCACTGAAGGAGGCAGTAGTTAATATAATGCCACTTTATATGTGAACAGAAATAAAGTTTTCCAAGGTTTCACATGAGAAAAATTAAATTCATGATTTTTTTGATTTTTTAAATTTATTTATTTTTCTTTATTTCTTTCATATGCAAGCCTACCTGAATGAGATTTTTTTTTTTTTTTTTTTTTGAGAAGGAGTCTGGCTCTGTTGCCCAGGCTGGAGTACAATGGCGCGATCTTGGCTCACTGCAACCTCTGCCTTCCAGATTCAAGTGATTCTCCTGCTTCAGCCTCCCGATTAGCTGAGACTACAGGTGTGTGCCACCACGCCTGGCTAATTTTTGTATTTTTAGTAGAGACGGGGTTTCAACGTGTTAGCCAGGATGGTCTCAATCTCCTGATCTCATGATTCACCTGCCTCGGCCTCCCGAAGTGCTAGGATTACAGGCGTGAGCCAACGCCTAGCCACTCATGATTATTAATTAAAGGAAATGTAACAACTTACATTTAAAATAACAATGATAGTGATAATGTAACATGTAGGCAAAAAATTCAGAAGTGAAAAAGCATTGTTATTTTAACTCAGTATCTAAGTTTGTCTTCAAGGAAGAATTGTGACCATGAGAGAAGCATTTATGTTGGTTCAGACGCAGAGAATCTAATAAAAACAATATGCAGGTAGTGCTTGTTAAACATTTCATGATTTTAATAGAACCATTAAGGTTGTTTATTAATAAATATGAAAATCAAGCAGTCCTCCCAACTAACCATTACTCAAGATATTGTGATGTTTATTGAATTGGCCAGGTGCGGTGGCTCACACCTGTAATCCCAGCACTTTGAGAGGCCCAGGCGGGTGGATCACTTGACACCAGGAATTCAAGACCACCCTGACCAAAATGGTGAAAGCCTATCTCTACTAAAAATACAAAAACTAGCCAGGCACAGTGGCACATGCTTGTAATCCCAGCTACTTGGGAGGCTGAGACAGGAGAATGACTTGACACCAGGAAGGGGATGTTGCAGTGAGCTGAGATCATGCTACAGCACTCCAGCATGGGCGACAGAACAAGACTCTGTCTGAAAAAAAAAAAAAGATGGCCAGGCGCAGTGGCTCAGGCCTGTAATCCCAGCACTTTGGGAGGCAGGTGGATCACAAGGTCAGGAGATCAAGACCAGCCTGGCCAATATGGTGAAACCTCATCTCTACTAAAATACAAAAAAATTAGATGGGAGTGGCGGCCTATGCCTGTAATCTCAGCTACTCGGGAGGCTGAGGCAGGAAAATTGCAAGAACCCGGGAGGCAGAGGTTGCAGTGAACCAAGATCACATTACTGCACTCCAGCCTGGGCATCAGAGCGAGATTCCATCTCAAAAAAAAAAAAAAAAAAAAAAGTACAAAAATTAGCTGGGCATGGTGGTGGACACCTATAGTAGCTACTCAGGAGACTAAGGCAAGAAAATCTGGCCAAGTGTGGTGGCTCACGCCTGTAATCCAAGCACTTTGGAGGCCAAGGCAGGTGGATCACCTGAGGCCGGGAGTTCAAGACCAGCCTGACCAACATGGTGAAACCCCATCTTAAAAAAAAAAAAAAAAGAAAGAAAATCTCTTGAAACTGGGAGGCAGAGCCAAGATCGCACCTGGGCAACAGAGCAAGACTTTGTCTCAAAAAAAAATTGTGATATTTATTAAATTGAAAAAAAAACATATATAAAAAGATACTTTATTTCCTTAAAGAGAGAGGGTCTCACTCTGTCACCGAGGCTGGAGTGCTGTAGTAGCTCACTGCAGCCTCAAACTCCTGGGCTCAAGTGATCCTCCCACCTCAGCCTCTCGAGTAGCTCGGATTACAGCATTGTGCCACCATGTCCAGCTAACTTTCAAAATCTTTTGTAGAGATGGAGGTCTTGCTTTGCTTCCCAGGCTGGTCTCAAAGCCTTGGCTCCAAGGGATCCTCCTACCTTGGACTCTCAAAGTGGTGGGATTATAGTTGTGAACCACAGTGCCCAGCCTTAAAAAGACAGTTAATGCTTGCTTAAAAAGATGTAAATACCAACAAATATTCAGTTTAGGATAATATCTCAATATAAAATTCTTATAATCTTTTTTTTTTCTTGAGACAGAGTCTCACTCTTTTGCCCAGGCTGGAGTGCAATGGCATGATCTTGGTTCACCATGACCTCCACCTCCTGGGTTCAAGCAATTCTGCTTCAGCCTCCCGAGTAGCTGAGATTACAGGCATGTGCCGTAACTTCCAGCTAATTTTTTGTATTTTTAGTAGAGACGGGGTTTCTCCATGCTGGTCAGACTGGTATCAAACTCCCAACCTCAGGTGATCTGCCCGCCTCAGCCTCCCAAAGTTCTGGAATTACAGGCGTGAGCCACCACACCCGGCCAAGAAGAGACTATTAAATAAAATGGTGCTAAGTCAGAAGTGAAGAAAAAACAAAAATTCCTTTACAAAGAAAACAAATACTTCCAGACAGATTAGGGGCATACATATAAAAGGCTAAACATTAAAAATCATTCTCAGAAGAAAATATATTTTTGACACAATAAGGACTATCTATAAAATAGATTGATGCATTCAACTACCTTAAAATTTGAATTTCCGAACCACTAGAACAGTTAAAAAAAAAAAAAAAATGGCCGGCGTGGTGGCTCATGCCTATAATCCCAGCATTTTGGGAGGCCGAGGCGGGCAGATCAACTGAGGTCAGGAGTTCCAGACCAGCCTGACTAACATCGTGAAACCCCGTCTGTACTAGAAATACAAAAATTAGCCAGGCGTAGTGGCAGGCGCCTGTAATCCCAGCTACTTGGGAGGCTAAGGCAGGAGAATCGCTTGAACCCGGAAGGCAGAAGTTGCAGCGAGCCGAAATCATGCCATTGTACTCCAGCCTGGGTGACACAGAAAGACCCTCTTTCAAAAACAAAAAAAAAATTTTTTTTTTCCAAATTGGACAGGGTCTTTGTCATTGAGGCTGGAGTACAGTGGCATAATCACAGCTAACTGTAGCTTCAACCTCCTGGGCTCAGGCAATCCTCTTGTCTCAGCTTGTTAAGTAGCTGGGACAACAGGCATACACTACCAAGTATGGCTAATTTTCAAAAATTATTTGTTTCAGATCTCATGAGACTTAAAGAAAAAACAAACAACAAAAAAAATTATTTGTAGAGACAGATTCTCTCCATGTTGCCAAGGCTGTTCTCAAATTCCTGGGTTTAAGTAATCCTTCTGCCTCAGCCTCCCAAAGTGCTGGGATTATACATGTGAGCCACCATGCCTGGCCATACCACATTTTAGTTTGCTATTAGTGCACTGTTTTTTGTTTGTTTGTTTGTTCGATTTTTAGAGACAGGGTCTCACTCTGTCACCTAGGAAACCATTATTTTGGATGAAGCTCCTGCACTAGGCCCTAACAGACCAGACTAAAAACCAAAACAGAGTTACCCATGCTTAAGGTCCACACTACCAAACTAAAACTACTTGTTATCTGACTTCCCGAGAAATTAGAAGAAAGAAGTAACAGCCAATTTCCCTAACAGTGCAGTTTCAACCTTGAATAAACTTGATAGTTAACTTCCCTCTGCTTTATTTACTTATTTTTTGGAGATGGAGTCTTTTCGCTCAGGCCGGAGTGCAGTGGCGTGATCTCAGCTCACTGCAACCTCTGCCTCCCAGGTTCAAGCAATTCTCCTACCTCAGCCTCCCAAGTAGCTGGGATTACAGCCGTGCACCACCACGCTTGGGTAATTTTTATATTTTTAGTAGAGACGGGGTTTCACCATATTGGCCAGGCCAGTCTCAAACTGGACCTCAGGTGATCCACCCGCCTTGGCCTCCCAAAGTTCTGGGATTACAAGCGTGAGCCACCACACCTGGCTCCTTCTACTTTAATGCGTACACAAAAAAGATAGCCTAATGTCACCTTAAGTTAACTAGCGATTTTTCTATTTTATTCTCCCTGTCCCCAACTTACAAGGATAGTAACTTTGAACTGAGCAACCTGCTTGTTCATTTTTTCTGCTTTCTTCAACCTTTTCTCTATATAAAATGAATTCCGGCCAGGTGGGATAGCTCACACCTGTAATCCCAACACTTTGGGAGGCCAAGGCAGGTGAATCACAAGGTCAAGAGATCAAAACCAATCCAGCCAACATGGTGAAACCCCATCTTTACATACAAAAATTAGCTGGGCATGGTGGTTTGCGCCTGTAGTCCCAGCTACTCAGTAGGCTGAGGCAGGAGAATCACTTGACCCTGGAGGCAGAGGTTGCAGTGAGCCAAGATCGTACCACCACACTCCAGCCTGCCAACAGAGTGAGACTCCATCCCCCACCAAAAAATCAACTTCTTCTGATCTAGTCATTGCAACACTTACGAAATGAAGTATTGCCCAATTCTAGAATTGCAAATAAAGCCAAGTGAGATGTTTAAACTAAACTGGCTGCAATTTTGTCTTGTAACACAACTGCATGTAAATCCACAATTACCTCAAAAGTTTAGTTTAAAAAAACAGAACTTCAGCTGGGCACAGTGGCTCACGCCTGTAATCTCAGCAGTTTGGGAGGTCGAGGTGGGCGGATCACCTGAAGTCAGGAGTTCAAGACCAGCCTGGCCAACATGGTGAAACCCTGTCTTTAAAAAAAAAAACAAAAAAAAAACAGAACTTCACTCACAAGACTTTGTTGGGAAAAAAAAAAAAAGGCTGACGCCCTCTTTGGCCTCAGCCCGCCCATACCTAGGTGAATAAAATAAAATAAAATAAAAATTTAAAAATAATAAAAAGAGCCAGGCGCAGTGGCTCAAGCCTGTAATCCCAGCACTTTGGGAGGCTAAGGCGGGCGGATCACGAGGTCAAGAGATTGAGACCATCCTGGCCAACATGGTGAAACCCGTCTCTACTAAAAATACAAAAAATTAGCTGGGCGTAGTGGCGCGTGCCTGTAGTCCCAGCTATTTGGGAGGCTGAGGCAGGAGAATTGCTTGAACCCGGGAGGCGGAGGTTACAGTGAGCCGAGATTGTGCCACTGCACTCCAGCCTGGCGCCTGGTGACAGAGTGAGACTCTGTCTCAAATAATAATAATAATAATAATAAAGAAACAAAAACAAAACACAAACAGAACTGTTAACAAGGTAATAATGGAGATGAAAGAACTACAGGTATCCTTATTTTTCTTCTTTCTACTTTTCTATAGTTTCAAATTTTCCCATAAGTCTTCACTATTTATGAGGCAAAAACTACTTTTCAACTTCTATTTTTAATTAACATGCTCATAAAAACTGAATGCCTAACATCATCTAACATAAGTGTGTGTTAGCAAGACTACAGTTGGCTCAGATATTAAGAAAAAGATGTAAAAGTGCTTTTCTACTTATTGTACATGAATAGTCATCTTCAAATGCAAGATATTATTATTACGTGACCATGCATAAATCATTTCTTATGAAAAGTACTTAACAGATAGCATCTTTTCATATTACCATTTCAGAAAAAAAAAGAATGTAACAAATTTTAAACATACAAATTAGGATTCTGGCAAATTTGAAACATACCTGCATATGGAGCCATTCCTAAATAGTAGGCATCAGGCCTCTGTAAAATCCGAAGAAACCACCTTCCTTTTGAGTGAAGAAAAATTGCAAGTGAGATTACATTGTGCTCATTATGATAAACATCAAAGAATAATATCACACTTTATAATAGAAAAATTATGCTGGGGATCCACCCTGAAACACAAAGATGTGCTTTCATAATTATTGTTATTAACATCAATAACTGTAAGTAAAAGAATAATTATTTATGTAACATTCAAAATATTTTCCTAAGTATGAAAGGGCACGTTATAGATGAGGAAGGTAAATATGAAATACCTTTGCATAAATAGTTTTGAATGCATGAATAATTCCTGTATAGGTGTGTTCCCCTTTCACCTGGAATGCTAGGCGGACCCTAACCATGTCAAGAGGGTAAGTACAGATAACTGCTGTCATACCTGTAAAGAAAGTAGAAACTTAAAGGTAAAAAAAAATCTTTGATATACACACATATTTTCCTATCATTAGTAGTATTCTCAATATTATAACAATGGTAAAAACACAATGAAATCAAAGGTGATATTACTGACAGAATTATGCCGTATCATTAGATGGAAAACAACTTAGTAAGTGAAGGGTCAGTTTGTAAAAATGTTTTCAAGTTCTTCCCACTGTGAAGTTATACTGTTAGCACCAAAATGGCATAAGTGGATCATGAGGTTTTTTTTTTTTAATTATTCTACTATTTATGTATTTCCAGTTTGGATATCAGAAAGGAAACACAGTAGGTCCTCCTCATCCATGGTTTCCACATCCATGGATTCAAGCAACCATGGATGGAAAATGTAGTGAGGTCTACAATGGTTGAATCTGTGCTGAACATGTACAGACGTTTTGGTCACTATTTCCTAAAACATACAGTATAAAAAGTATTTGCATAGCAATTACGTTATAGTAGGCATAATAATCTATACTCAGCCCAACACCATCTATTTCTTAATTCCTTTTCCCATGTTCCAAGCTTTCTAGTTACTGGGTCAAAATAGTTTAATAAAAAATTACTGTGGGAGCCGGGCACGGTGGGTCACACCTGTAGTCCTCGCACTCTGGGAGGCCGAGGCAGGTGGATCGCCTGAGGTCAGGAGTTCAAGACCAGTCTGGCCAACATGGTGAAACCCCGTATCTACTAAAAATATAAAAATTAGCTAGGCGTGGTGGCGAGCGCCTGTAATCCAACTACTTGGGAGGCTGAGGCAGGAGAATCACTTGAACCCAGGAGGCAGAGGTTGCAGTCAGCCAAGATTGTGCCACTGCACTCCAGCCTGGGTGACAAGAATAAAACTGCATCTAAGAAAGGGGGGGGGAAGAAAGAGAAAAGAAGATAACTATGAGAATTAATGTAGTAGTTAAATAATGAATTGGCAGGAAACAAGAACATGCAGAAATTTGTAAAGGTAAAGGAGGTGGGCAGGTGCCATGGCTCACAGCTTTCAATCCCAGCACTTTGGGAGCCTAAGGTGGGCAGATCACTTGAGCCCAAAAATTCAAGAACAGCCTGGCACTATTTAAAAAATAGGCCAGGCACAGTGGATCATGCCTTAAATCACAGCACTTTGGGAGGCCAAAGTGGGCGGATCACTTGAGGACAGGAGTTCAAGATCAGTCTGGCCAACATGGTAAAACCCCGTCTCTACTAAAAATACAAAAATTAGCCAGGTGTGGTAGCGGGTGCCTGTAATCCCAGCTATTCTACTTGGGAGGCTGAGGCAGGAGAATCGCTTGAACCCAGAAGGCAGAGGTTGCAGTGAGCCGAGATCGCACCACTGCACTCCAGTCTGGGCAACAGAGCCAGACTCCATCTCAAAATAATAATAATAATAATAATAAACTATTAACTTTTGACTGATAGTCAAATTTGACCAAAATGGTCAAAAGTTAAGAGTATATACTCTAGGGCCAAACACATTGGCTGATGCCTGTAATCCAAAACTTTGAGGCCAAGGCGGGCGCACCATTTGAGACCAGGAGTTTGAGATCAGTCTGGGCAACATGGTGAAACGCTGTCTCTACTAAAAACACAAAAATGAGCCAGGCATGATGGTGGGTACCTGTAATAGCAGCTATTCAGAAGGCAGAGGCAGGGAATCCTTGAACCTGGCAAGCGGAGATTGCAGTGACCCGACATCTTACCACTGCAATCCAGCCTGGGCAACAGAGCGAGACTATGTCTCAAAAAAAGAAAAAGAAAAAAGAAAAGAATATGGACTCTAGAGTGCATCCCCTTGCTTCAAATTAGACTCTACCACTAACTAGCCTAACTAGCTATATGACCTTGATCAAGTTACTTAACCTGGGTTTCAACCCTGATACCTATCAAATGAGTATCATAGTAAGTGGGCACCCAAATCAGGCTTTTGTAAAGATTAAGTGAGCTAACATATGTAAATGCTTAAAATAATTTCTGGTATACAGTAAAGGTTATATATAAATGTTAGCTATTATTCTCCAGTGTATTCCATTGAAACTATGTACTTTTTTACCCTTTCCTTTGAGAACCAAATTGTTTGCCTTCTCTTCTTGCATCCCTCTATCCCCCATCTTTCTCCTGCACATCAAAGCTAACAAATTTGAATTAAAAGGGAAGCACAATCAGAGAACTACTGAAGAGGAACATGTAACAACATGGGAATTCAGTTTGCCTGCTGCTAGTAATCAGACTGACATCCATAACAATCATTCAGAGGATGACTGAAGTTTTCGATTCATGAAGCTACAGTCTCCCATTGGGCCTCTTTTCTGCATTCATATGCTCCTTCCTATTCTACCTAGCACTGCTTTGTAAGAAGGCCAAAAATGCCCTCCATGAACAAATTAGGCAAATCAGAAACTACTTACCTTTAATAGTGGTGATAACAGCTTTCTTCTTCCCTCAGTTTACAACTACAATCCAATACAAACAGTAGAATATCTTTACCTACCAGGAAGCAATGAGACTCAATCAAGCTGAGACTTGTTTTCAATTTCTATGAATGTGCAAACTCTTTTCTTTTCCCCTCCCTTAAGTCAAGAAACTGAGGACATAAAGATGAATCTAAACAAAGTCAGACTTTTTTCTCTAAATTATCATCTTCTTACTGTCTCTATAGTCTAGAAACCCAGGAATTATGGGAAAACTGAGAATATGTTTTAACTAGCAATTACATTACATTAGAGATCATATTTAGAAAGTATGGTAATTATGAATTATTTATTGTTTTCCAGAAAGAAACACAAAGGACTTATTTTCTTCTTTTTGTTGAGATGTGGTCTCGCTCTCTCACCCAGACTAGAATGTAGTGCCCACTGCAGCCTCAAACTCCTGAGCTCAAATATTCCTCCTACCTCAGCCTCCCAAGTTGCTGGGACCACGGGTGCGCATCGCCCCACCAAGCTACGAAGGACTTCTTAAAAAAAAGAACTAACATTACAAGGAGAGAGTAAAGGGAAAGAAGAAATTAAGATTAGAAATTGCATAATACAGGGTTGAAGTATATGGATTTTTTTTTTTAGAAACAAGGTTTCACCATGTTGGCCAGGTCAGTCTCGAACTCCTGACTTCAGGTGATCCACTGGCCTCGGCCTCCCAAAGTGCTGGGATTACAGGCGTAAGCCACCGCGCCTGGCTGAAGTATATGGATATTTACAGACTCATCAATTCATCCTCTCCCAAAACTTCTCAATGAATACAGAAGTGGATTTGAGTTTTCAAAGATGGCTTCTCACTACCCTCCATTCCCATCTGAGGATGACATAGTGGGAACAGCATCCAGAGTCCATGTACATATTCAAAGAGATTAAAGTATGACAAAAATACACAGATTCTAAATACATATTTCAGACAAAAGAAGGGCTCCAAGCATCACAGATACAAAAAGCTAAGCAAATTGGTCCAGAGTAGAAGTCCAAGGGAGTCCAACTCTACAACAGCTTGTCCTTTGGAAGTACATTACTGCTTTGAGCTTGATTAAATATCAGTTATGAACAACCAAAATACACCTGTCTGTGCAATCTCCAATGAGTGTGACAACTAAAGTCATGTTCTAAGAGAAGGTTCTAGGGAGAGAGAAATTCAGTTACGACACTTATGAGCCGCAACCATTATAATACAAAAGAATAACTAAATTTTTTAATTTAAAAAAATAAAAAATAAAATAAAAATAAAACACATGCAAGTGCTAGAGGCCAAAAAAGCAGAGAAAAGAAAAACATAAAGTTCTAGGATCAAGGAAAATTTTTTAATTAAAAAAAATAATAAATAAAGAATAAAAAAAGAATAACTGTATGTCTTTTTCTCTTACTTCTAACATTTTTATTGTTTTTACTTTATTTTACTTTTTTTAATTTTTTTTTTCCAAGGTGGAGTCTTGTTCTGTTACCCAAGCTGGAATGCAGTGACACGATCTCGGCTCACTGCAACCTCCACCTCCAGGGTTCAAGCAATTCTCCTGCCTCAGCCTCTCAAGTAGCTGGGATTACAGGCATATGCCAAGACACCTGGCTAATTTTTCTATTTTTAGTAGAGATTAGGTTTCACCATGTTGGCCAGGCTGGTCTTGAACTCTTCACCTCATGATCTGCCCGCCTTGACCTCCCAAAGTGCTGGGATTACAGGCATGAGCCACCATGTCAACCCTTTATTTTTATTTTTGAGGAAAGGGGGTCTCATTGTGTTGCCCAGACTGGTCTTAAACTCCTGGGCTCAAGCAATCCTCCTTAGCCTCCCAAAGAACTGGGTTTATAGAATATATGCCTTTTGTACAGGATTCTCACATAGAAATCACAGATCTCTGATACCTGTGCAATGTAAGTCAAAAAGCCAAACAAAGGGCTTAAGAGTAGAGGTCTAAGCATCATGCCACGTCCCCATTCCCACAAATCAGGACTCAAGTTGTATTAATCAGAACATACCTACATTCCAATTTTCAAAAATTCAAGAGTTGGACTACCAGCTCAGAAGAGCAATTTTTCCAAACATGTAGGAAGCTTGTTGCTTTTGAATTCTGGATCAGAGCTCGAGGGAGATAGGATTCCCTTTTATTTTTTATTTTATTTTTTTTTGAGACAGAGTCTTGCTCTGTCACCCAGGCTGGAGTGTAGTGGCACAATCTCGGCTCACTGAAACCTCTGCCTTCCGGGTTCAAGCAATTCTCCCGCCTCAGCCTCCCAAGTAGTTGGGATTACAGGCAAGCAAGTGCAACTTTGCCCAGCTAATTTTTGAATTTTTAGTAGAGACAGGGGTCTCATCATGTTGGCCAGGCTGGTCTCGAACTCCTGACCTCAAATGATGTGCCCGCCTCAGCCTCCCAAAGTGCAAGGATTACAGACATGAGCTACCATGCCCTAGCCCTAGAATTCCCTTTTAAATATACTAGTATTTGGAAAGCCAGGTGCAGTGGCATGTGTCTATAGTCCCAGCTACTTGGAAGGTTGAGACGGGAGGATAGCTTCGGGCCAGGAGTTCAAGACCAGTCTGAGCAACATAGCCTGAGCAACATAGCCTTTCTTTTTTCTGTCTCTACAAAAAAAAATTAACAATTAGCCAGGCATGATGGCATGTGCCTGCAGTCCTGGCTACTCAGGAGGCTGAGGGGGAAGGACTGCTTGAGCCCAGGAGTTAGAGGCTACAGTGAACTATCATCTCACCACTGCACTCCAACCTGGGCAACAGAGCAAAACCCTGTCTCTGGAAAAAAAAGAAAACAAAAAGTTATTTGGGAAAGGTGCCTCCAAGCCTCTTTCGGATTCTCAAAATACAGCGAGCACCTGGTTCTAATAATCACTGGAGTATACCGTACAGTCATTCTGGTTGCAGATATCCAGCCTCTGCTGTGATTGCCTACTGCCTTTGCCATAGTGGTTGTTAAATATTTTTAATATCACCAGTATTCACAAGTAAAATATTCCCTACATTACAAATGAAACCAAATGAAGAAGAAAGAATTCAGGTTGCTGACTTAAGAGCAGGCAAAAAGTCACTGGCATGGAAGGATTAATAACATTCCCTTGTGTTCATGGAGGACTTCAGATCTTTCAGAATGTTTTTACAGCAATTCTTTATGCTGACCCTCAGAACAACTGAGAGAGAGAGAGGAGAGAGAATGGGGAAAAGGAGGGTGAGGAGAGAGAGAGGAAAAAAAAAACCATAAGCTCCACTTTAACAAACATAGAAGCGGGGCCGGGCGCGGTGGCTCACGCCTGTAATCCCAGCACTTTGGAAGGCCGAGATGTGTGGATCATCTGAGGTCAGGAGTTCGAGACCAGCCTGGACAACATGGTGACACCCCATCTCTAAAAAAAAAAAAACAAACATAGAAGCAAGTTACAGAGGTTTTGGGTGATCTGCCCATGGTCAAAGGGACAGTAAGTAATGGAGGCCAGGCAGGATACCAGCAAGTGTTCTGTCCACTCAACCACCAAGCTTTGGACCAGAACACCAAGTAGGAGCAGACCAAAGAGCGCAACAAGCAGAACTCAGCTCATCACTTCCAGTTTCTAACGCTTTGCTTCTTTTTCTCTACTCTTTATCTTGTCAAATTTAGTTCCATGGAAACTAGCAGAGCCAGATGAATTTTAGACAACTAAAACAAACATGAGGAAAGGAGACCTTCCTTTTATTTATTTATTTTTTTGTGAGATGGAGTCTTGCTCTGTCACCCAGGCTGGAGTGCAGTGGCACAATCTCGGCTCACTGCAACCTCCACCTCCCAAGTTCAAGCGATTCTCCTGCCTCAGCCTCCCAAGTAGCTGGGATTACAGGCGCCTGCCACCACACCTGGCTAGTTTTTTGTATTTTTAGTAGAGATGGTGTTTCACCATGTTGGCCAGGCTGGTCTCGAACTCCTGACCTCAGGTGATCCACCAGTCTCGGCCTCCCAAAGACCTAGGATTACTTGGCTGAGCCATCGCCCTCAGCCAAGACCTTCCTTAAAAATACAAACTCGGGCCGGGCATGGTGGCTCACGCCTGTAATCCAAGCACTTTGGAGGCCACGGCGGGCGGATCACCTGAGGTCAGGAGTTCAAGACCAGCCTGACCAACATGGTGAAACCCCGTTAAAAAAAAAAAAAAAAAAAAAATACAAACACTTCTCTTCCCTTTTGAGGCCATCATGGAAGCAGGAGCAGCCAAAATGAAGTTCAATGCCTTTGTGACTTCCGACCAAAGCAAGAACCACAAAAGGCACTTCAATGCACCTTCCCACATTTGCAGGAAGATTGTCTTTCCCCTCTTTCCAAAGAGCTGAGACAGAAGTAAAACGTGTGATCCATGCCCATCTGAAAGGTTTTGATGAAGTTCACATTGTACGACGACACTCCAAAGGTCAGCAAATTGGCAAAGGTTTACAGGAAGAAATATGTCACCTACATTGAATGAGTACAGCAGGAAAAGGCTAATGGCACAACTGTCCATGTAGGCACTCACCCCAGCAAGGTGGTTATCACTAGGGTAAAACTGGACAAAGACGATAAAAAGTCTCTTGAACAGAAAGCCAATTCTCACCAAGAAGAAAAGGAAAAGGGCAAACACAAGGAATAACAATTGAGAAGATGCAGGAATAAAGTAATCTCTTATACAAGCTTTGATTAAAACTTGAAATGGAAAAAAAAAAAATACAAACTTTGATTCTCAATCTATAGGATTCTTTTTCCTGGTCAACTAAGATTTAGTATGTATTGGATTGTAGTTGTAGGACGAAGGAAAAGGGAAAAAGTTTTTTAAAAGCTTTAAAACAAGTTGTATAGAAATTATCATAAAAACACCACTTTTTATACTAGCATGATGACTTAGGTTGGAGTGAAAAAAAAACACCACTTTTTACTTTGGCATATATAAAATTTCTGAATTTATATTTAGAGGCCTCATCAAAAGTAGAGGAGCAAAGATATCAGACATAAATTAATGAGAACATTCATTTCAACAGTTTCAATCACAGAAGAAAAATATAAATTGTAATTACTTAAACATGGTAATAAAAATAGAAATTTTTTTTTTCTTGAAATGGAGTTTTGCTCTTACTGCCCTGGCTGGAGTGCAATGGCGAGATCTTGGCTGACTGCAACCTCCGCCTCCCAGGTTCCCACCACATCCAGCTATTTTTTCTATTTTTAGTAGAGACGAGGTTTCACCATGTTCGCCAGGCTGGTCTCAAACTCCAGACCTCAGGTGATCCACCCACCTCGGCCTCCCAAAGTATTGCGATTACAGGCATGAGCTACCATGCCCAGCCCTAAATTAGATTTTTAACAGGAGGATTAGAACCTGATTATAGGCGAGGCACTCTGGCTCACACCTGTAATCCCAGCACTTTAGGAGGCTGAAGCAGGCAATTACCTGAGGTCAGACGTTCGAGACCAGCCTGACCAACACGGTGAAATCCCGTCTCTACTAAAAATACAAATGTTATCTGGGCATGTGGCAAGCGCCTGTAATCCCAGCCACTCAGGAGGCTGAGGCAGGAGAATCTCTTAAACCCAGGAAGTGGAAGTTGCAGTGAGCTGAGATTGCACCACTGCACTCCAGCCTGAGCAACAGAGGAAGGGAAGACTCAATATCAAAAAAAAAATATATATATATTACAAAGTGATATACAGGCCGGGTGCGGTGGCTTACACCTATAATCCCAGCACTTTGGGAGGCCGAGGCAAGCGAATCACCTGAGGTCAGGCGTTCACAACCAACCTGGCCAACATGGCGAAACCCTGCCTCCACTAAAAATACAAAAATTAGCTGGGCATATGGCATGCATCTGTAATCCCAGCTACTTGGGAGGCTGAGGCAGGAGAATCGCTTGAAGCCAGGAGGCAGAGGTTGCAGTAAGCCGAGATTATGTCACTGCACTCCAGCCTGGGCAACACAGTGGGACTCCCTCTCGAAAAAAGAAAGTGATATACAAAATAACACATCATAAAATTTGGAAACTTTCTAACATTGCTCTTCTGTAAACTGAAGATAAATCATACAGCTTTCCTCATAATATTGTCCTGTGGACTCCATGTCTAGTGTCTAAATATTACATGTCAAGAGTTCTGTTGGCCAGGCTGAGTGCAATGAGCTACGATCCCACCACTCAGCCTGGGTGACAGAGCGAGATCCTAGCCCAAAAAAAAAAAAAAAAAAAAAAGGAAAGAGAGAGAAAAGGAAGGAAGGAAGGAAGGGAGGGAGGAAGGGAGGGAGGAAGGGAGGAAGGGGCGGAAGGGAAGAAGAGAGAAAGGGAGAAAGAGAAAAGAGAGAGGGAAGAGGGATGGAGGGAAGAAAGGAGGGAGGAAGGGAGAGAAGGAGGGAAGGAGAGAAAAGAAAGAAGAGAGAAAGGAATGTTGTGAGAATTTGACTCAAAATTTGAATTTTCAGATGGGTGTGGTGGTATGTGCCTCTAGTCAAAGCGCTTTGGGAAGCTAAGGCAGGAGGGGCCTTGAATGCAGCAGCTTAAATCATCCTGGGCAACAGAGCAAGACTCAATCACTAAAAAAACTTTTTTTGGCAAAAAAGTTACTTGAGTGGCCCTGTACAGTGGCTCACGCCTGTAATTCCAGCACTATAGAAGGCAGAGGCGGGTAGATCACGAGGTCAAGAGTTCCAGACCAGCCTGACCAACATGGTGAAACCCCATCTCTACTAAAAATACAAAAATCAGCCGGGCATGATGGCACAAGTCTGTAATCCCAGCTACTGAGGAGGCTGAGGCAGAAGAATCGCTTGATCCCGGGAGGTGAAAGTGACGCTAAGCCAAGATCACACCACAGCACTCCAGCCTAGGAAACAGAGCGAGACACCATCTCAAAAAAAAAAAAAAATGTTACTAGAGTGAATAATGTTGGCACAACTGACAAGTCATATAGAAAAACAATTATTCCATCCATCCCTCATTTCCTCTATAAAAGTAAATGTAAGATCAACATGCCAAAACAAATAGTTTTAGCAGAAACCATGACTAGATGTCTTTATCTTAGAATGGGGAGGGAATTTCTAAACACAACACAAAATTTAGAAGCAACAGAGGAAAAAACTAACATGTTTGGCCATGTAAAACTTCTGCATAGGGAAAAAAAATTTGGATGATATTTTTTAAAAAATCATAAAACCAAGTCAAATCTAAAACTAGGAAATAAAATATTACCAATCTCTCACAGAAAAAGAATTAATGTCCTAATTCCCAAACTCATAAAAATGAATATTTAAAAAACTGAAATAGGTCAGGTTTGAGGAGTTTGAGACCAGCCTGGGCAACATGACAAAAGCCCATCTCTACAGAAAATATGAAAATTAGCTCAATGTGATGGCATGCGCCTGTAGTCCCAGCTACTTCTGGGAGGCTGAGATAGAAGGATGGCTTGAGCCTGGGAGGTGAAGGTTACAGTCAGTTGTGGTCACACCACTGCACTCCAACCTGGGCAACAGAGCTAGATCCTGTCACAAAAAAGAAGAGAGGAAAGGAGAGGAAGGGAGGAGAAGGGATGGGAGGAGGGGGAGAGGAGAAGGAAAGGAAAGGAGAGGAAAGGAGAAGAAAAGAAATGGCTAATCATGGTTGTCTCAGAGAACACAACTATTTTTATTGTATAGGAGTAGTTATTACTATAGTCATTATAATTTTTTACAATCTTTTTAAAGAAAAAAGATAAATTTTGAAAAGTAATGGCTAGTCCAAATGAGGTACAGTAGTGTTTAAAACTCATGGATCACAGTCAGTTACAGGTTTCTTTGTTTTTCTCCACTCCCACTGTGTTACATGACTAGCCTTCAAAAACATTTTTTCAATTTTTAAAAATTTCCAAAATTAGAATTGTCAAAGAGAATGCAAGCTTTTCACATAGTTTTAAGTTGAGACTACTCCTTATCCTCTACTATAAAAAGACTCTTTTCCAGTTGGGGTACTAATGATTTCATATATAACTGAGTACAGAAAAACAACAAATGTGTGCTACTAAATCAACGTCACACTTTTTTTTTTAATACATATCTTTTTTTGAGGATGCACACAGGAAAAAAAATACAAATCGCAGGACACCTGCAACCTGTGCTTTCCCCAATGCCACACATATAACCTAAACCAGATCAAGTATTTTAATACAAAATTAATTTGTCAGAAATAAAATATACCTAACACCTCTTACCTGCCATGGATCCAGCCATTAATCTGTGCACATGACCCGAAACTCCCAGCTTTGTAGTAATAAACTAGAAAACAAGAACACTGAATTAAATGAGACATTTTTTAAATGCTGCCCATTTCACTGTTTAATAATGAAGATTTACTTCAAGAGTTACAAGACTTGGCCAGGCGCGGTGGCTCATGCCTATAACCCCAGCACTTTAGGAGGTCGAGGCAGGTGGATCACGAGGTCAAGAGATCAAGACCATCCTGGTCAACATGGTGAAATCCCATCTCTACTAAAAATACAAAAATTAGCTGGGCATGGTGGTGCGCGTCTGTAGTCCCAGCTACTCAGGAGGCTGAGGCAGGAGAATCGCTTGAACCCAGGAGGCGGAGGTTGCGGTGAGCCGAGATCACGCCATTGCACTCCAGTCTGGGTAACAAGAGCAAAACTCCATCTCAAAAAAAAAAAAAAAAAAAAAAGAGTTACAAGACTAATATAAAGAAAATTAATAAATGCGAATGAAATCAGCACAATTAAATAAAGCTTGGCATTTTTCTTCTTTTCTCACTCTGTCGCTCAGGCTAGAGTGCAGTGGTGTGAGCTCAGCTCACTGCAACCTCCACCTCCCAGGTTCAAGCGATTGTCTTGCCTCAGCCTCCAGAGTAGCTGGGATTACAAGCACCCGCCACTGCATCCAGCTGATTTTTGTATTTTTAGTAGAGATGGGGTTTTATCATCTTGGCTAAGCTGGTCGCGAACTCCTGACCTTGTGATTCACTCACCTGAGCCTCCCAAAGTGCTGGAATTATAGGCGTGAGCCACCACACCCAGCCATTTTTTTTTTTTTAATGGATGAGAGGTTTCTATGTTGTCCAGGCTAGCCTCAAATGTGTAGCCTCGGCTCCTCATGTGCCAGGACAACTGGCCTGAGCCACCGTGACTCCCGACAGCTTGGCAGTGTTATATCATAGCACAAGGCATTATTTCCTCTATCCTCTCTGCTTTAATATTTTGCACTTCTGCAGAAGCAAGCTAGCTTAGAATTGCTAAATATATGATACCATGTATTAAGGACCACAAGCCCTAACAAGTGACTGGGGGGGATATGAATAAAATGCCAGGTTTTTTTTGTTTTTCGGGATTTGTTTTTGAGAGGGAGTCTTGCTCTGTTGTCCAGGCTGACGTGCAGTGGCAAAATCTTGGCTCATTGCAACCTCTGCCTCCTGGGTCCAAGCCATTCTTCTGCCTCAACCTCCCAAGTAACTGGAAGTACAGGTGCACACCACTACGCCTGGCTAATTTTTTATTTTTTAGTAGACAAGGTTTCCAGGCTGGTCTGAAACTCCTGACCTCAGGTGATCCATCCACCTCAGCCTCCCAAAGTGCCAGAATTACAGGCATGAGCCACCACACCTGGCCTATTTTTTTTTTAATGCTGCTAGAGACAATGAAGTCTTGATATACAAATGGCATCAATTCTCTGTGGCTGACTAGCTTAGAATGTTGTTCCCATCTCTGCTGCTTATTTTTCATACTAAGATACCTATTGAAACTTAATATACTTAACTCCTTTCCGTGTTGAGATAACGTTGGACAGGATAAACATTCACGCAGCCAGACAAGAGAAGCTTAATGAATGAGTAGGCTACAAAAAGCTAACAACTTACTGCATTATTCCAAAGCAGATTTTCACAATACAGTTTTGCTATTTTATTTAATAAGAAAATCCAAAGTCACAGTGTTCCTCTCCTACAATTGAGTAACAACACACTAAAGGCTGAGGCACAGGTGGGTGCAGTGGCTCACGCCTGTAATCCCAGCACTCTGGGATGTCAAGATGGGCAGATCACAAGGTTAGCAGTTCAAAAGCAGCCTGACCAATATGGTGAAACCCCATCTCTACAAGAAATATAAAAATTAGCTGGGCGTGGTGGCATACACCCATAATCCCAGCTACTCAGGAGGCTGAGGCAGGAGAATCGCCTGAACCTGGGAGATGGAGGTTGCAGTGAGCTGAGATCCCACCACTGCACTCCAGCCTGAGTGACAGAGGGAGACTCCATCTCAAAAAGAAAAAAAAAGGCTAAGGCCCAAGGATGGCTGGAGCCCAGGAGATCGATGGGTAACATAGTGAGACCCCGTCTCTACAAAGTATTTTTTTTTTAAATAGCCAGGCCTCCTCTCCACCACTGAAAAAGAAAAACAAAAAAATTAGCCTGGGGTAGTGGCACATGCCGCTAGTGCCAATTACTCAGGAGGCTGAAGTGGCACAATTTTTTGAGCCCATGAGGTTGAGGCTGCAATGAGCATGACCATGTCACTGTACTCCAGCCTAGGTGACAAAGTAAGCCACTATCTCAAAAAAAAAAAGAAAAGAAAGCAATACATTAAAAATATATTAATATTTTATGGATTTATTTTTATCTTCTTTAAAGATACACTAGGTTTCATTCATAAAGAGTGAGCATAGGCCAGGCACAGTGGCTCGTGCCTGTAATCCCAGCGCTTTGGGAGGCCGAGGCAGGAGGATGGATCACAAGGTCAGGAGTTCAAGACCAACCTGGCCAATGCAGTGAAACCCCGTCTCTAATAAAAATACAAAACTTAGCTGGGTGTAGTGGTGGGCGCCTGTAATCCCAGCTACTTGGGAAGCTGAGGCAGGAATCGCTTGAACCCAAGAGATGGAGGTTGCAGTGAGCTGAGATCACGCCACTGCAAAAAAAAGAATGAACACAAAGAATTTACTCAGCTGGGGCCGGGCACAGTGGCTCACGCCTGTAATCCTAGCACTTTGGGAGGCCGAGGTGGGTGGATCACCTGAGGTCAGGAGTTCAAGACCAGCCTGGCCATCATGGTGAAACCCCATCTTTAAAATAATAATAATAATTAATAATAATAATTAATAAAAAAGAATTTACTCAGCTGGGTGAGGTGGCTCACACTGGTAATCCCAGCATTTTGGGAGGCCAGTGCAGGTGGATCACCTAAGGTCAGGAGTTCCAGACCAGCCTGACCAAGATGGTGACCCTGCCTCTACTAAAAACACAAAACTAGCCAGGCATGGTGGTGTATGCCTGTAAGAACCTGGGAGGCAGAGGCTGCAGTGAGCTAAGATCATGCCATTGCAGTTCAGCCTGGGCAACAAGAGCGAAACTCCATCTCAATAAATAAATAAATAATTTACTCATAAATTAAGCATTACTATATCCATTTATTAAAAGTAACTTTTTGGCCTGGTACCATGGCTCACGCCTGTAATCCCAACACTTTGGAAGACAGGATCACTTGAGGCCAGGAGTTCAAGACCAGCCTGGCCAAGATGGCAAAATCCCAACTCTACTAAAAATACAAAATTCGTCAGGCATCGTGGCGCAGGCCTGTAATCCCAGTCACTCAGGAGACTAAGGCAGGAGAATCACTTGAACTCAGGAGGCACAGGTTGCAGTGAGCCAAGATCATGCCATTGCACTCCAGCCTGGGCAGCGAGATTCGGTCTCAAAAATTAAAAAAAATAATAATTTAACTTTTTAAAACTATGAAACGTTTATGTATTTTTAAATGTCCAAAGCAAATGCCTGGTCAAGCGTGCATAATATTCAAGAATGCAAAAGAGAAAAGATCAAAGTTTACCGTTTTATAATGCTCAAATGCCATAAACTGGATTGCACCATAGGGAAAGATTCGAATCATCATTGCACCATTTCCTTTATACAATCCAAGGAATCCTTCCTTTCGGGAACAGCAAACAATGCAGAAAATACTCCTGTTTTTGAAGAAAAATGCTGTTAAAAAAAGAGAAAATTATCTAAATCTGTGATAATTACAGATAAAGATAATTGTGCCATCACTCAGGATAATTTTGCTTGAAGGATTACATGAATAGTAATTTCTATAAAACAGTTAAACCTACTAAAAATACACCATATATCCAAATAATATAAATAAGCACACCTCATATAATATAAAACCTACCATAGAAACAGCTACAAATTATAGCAAATTTGATTTGTAAGTACAGCAAATCATAAACTATAGCAATCTAAAATATGAACAACAGAAATATACGCAATGTCCACGTTTGCACTGAAGACAATCTATCTGGAAGGATAAATTGTAGGTAGTCATTAACATCCAAAAGATATATACCAAAAGTATTTTATAATAAGCAGATATATAAATGGACTAACATTCTGTTAAGAAGAATTCTGGCCAGGCACAGTGGCTCAGACTGTAATCCCAGCACTTTGGGAGGCCAAGGCAGGTGGATCACCTGAGGTCAGGAATTTGGGAAACATGGTAAAACCCTGTCTCTACTAAAAAATACAAAAATTAGGCAAGCATGGTGTCCTGGGCCTGTAATCCCAGCTACTCGGGAGGTTGAAGCAGGAGAATTGCTTGAACCCGGGAGGCAGAGGTTGCAGTGAGCAGAGATCCCGCCACTGTACTCCAGCCTGGGTGATACAGTAAGACTCCATCTCAAAAAAACAAATTAACAAAAAAGATAATTGCTTGTTTGAACAAAAATTATGGTAATGCATTCCAGAGTTTATGACATATGTAAAAAGTAAAACGCATGACTATAATAACACAAAGAACAGCTCATACCAATAAAAGTGTCAATTCATCAAGAGAACAGAGAATACAAAATACGGATAGGAGAGTAACAGGAAGCTTTAAAAAAAGAATTATATTAAAACTTCCTCTTGGCTACCTCTTCTCCTCCTGATCTGCAGGGAAGATGGGGCGACCAAGGGGGAAAAAAAAAACACTTCCTTTTGGTGGAAGCAGAAACAAAGGTTAAGCCCTATTTAATTTGATTCAAAAAAGGCCAGGTGCGGTGGCTCACACTTGTAATCCCAGCACTTTGGGAGGCCTAGGCGGGCAGATCACCTGAGGTCAGCAGTTCGAGACCAACCTGGCCAACATGGTGAAACCCCATCTCAAAAAAACAAAGAAAAAAAAAGTATTTGTAACAATTAAAGGGTGATCAAATTTAGAACCATGATTACCTAGCAGAGACAGGAAGGCTAATGATAAGGTAGAGGTGCCAAGGGGGTGTCAACTACACTGACAATGTTTATTTCCAAAGCGCTATTGTAGATCTACATGTTATGTTATTAATTAAAATATTTTTATTGTGGATGGGCGCCATGGCTCATGCCTGTAATCCTAGCACTTTGGGAGGCTGAGGTGGGTGGATCATTTGAGGTCAGGAGTTCAAGACCAGCCTGGCCATTATGGTGAAACCTCATCTTAAAAAATAATAATTAAAAAAAAAAGAAAAAAAGTTTTTATTGTCGCAAATTTTTTTTTTGAGAGTCTCACTCTGTCGCTAGTCTGGAGAGCAGTGGCGTGATATGGGTCACAGCAACCTCCACTTCCTGGGTTCAGTAATTCTCCTACTCAGCCTCATGAGTAGATGGAATTACAGGCATGCATCACCACACCCAGCTAATTTTTGTATTTTTAGTAGAGACAGGGTTTCACCATGTTGGCCAGGATGATCTCAATCTCCTGACCTCATGATCCACCCGCCTCGGCCTCCCAAAGTGCTGGGATTACAGGCGTGAGCCACCGCACCTGGCAGATACAGCACTTCTGAAAAAAGACAGAGGCAGCAGATCACTTAAGGTCAGGAGTTTGAGACCAGCCTGATCAACGTGGTGAAACCCCGTCTCTACTACAAAGAAAAATTAGCTGGACGTGGTGGCAGGTGCCTGCAATCCCAGCTACTAGCGAGGCGGAAGCAGAACTGTTTGAACCCAGGAGTCGGAAGTTGCAGTGAGCCGAGATCACGTCACTGCACTCCAGCCTGGACAACAAGGGTGAAACTCTATCTCAAAAAAACAAAACAAATTGGGACCAGGATAAATTTTAAATATACTTATTCCGTATAATATGACCAAAATAATTTTAATTTAAAATAAGTATGGCCAGGCGCACTGGCTTACGCCTGTAATCCCAGAACTTTAGGAGGCCGAGGCGGGCGGATCACCCGAGGTCAGGAGTTCGAGACCAGCTTGGCCAACATGGTGAAACCCTGCCTCTACTAAAAATACAAAAATTAGCCAGTGTGCTGGCACGTGCCAGGAATCCCAGCTACCTAGGAGGCTAAGGCAGGAGTATCGCTTGAACCTAGGAGGCAGAGGTTACAGTGAGCTGAGATCACGCCACTGCACTCCAGCCTAGGCAACACAGCAAGACTCCATCTCAAAAAAATAAAATAAATAAAATAAAAATAAGAAGTACAGCCATGCACAGTGGTTCATGCCAATAATCTGAGCACTTTGGAGGGTCAAGGTACGAGAACAGCTTGAGCCCAGGAATTTGACACCAACGAAGACAACATAGTGAGACATTGTCTCTACAGAAAAAACTTAGCTCTGTGGCCAGGCGCAATGGCTCACAGCTGTAATCCCAGCAGTTTGGAAGGCGGAGGCGGGCAGATCATGAGGTCAGGAGATAGACTATCCTGGGTAACACAGTGAAACCCTGTCTCTACTGAAAATACAAAACATCAGCTGGGCATGATGGCACACGCCTGTAGTACCAGCTACTAGGTAGGCTGAAGCAGGATAATCACTTGAACCTGGGAGGCAGAGGTTGCAGTGAGCTGAGATCTTGCCAATGTACTCCAGCCTGGGCAACAGAATGAGACTCCATCTCAAAGAAAAAAAAAGTTAGGCCGGGCGTGGTGGCTCACGCCTGTAATCCTAGCACTTTGGGAGGCCGAGGCGGGTGGATCACTTGAGGCCAGGAGTTCAAGACCAGCTTGGCCAACATGGTGAAACCCCGTCTCTAAAAAAAAAAGAAGAAAAAAGTTAGCTCTGCTTGGTGGCTCTCGCCTATAGTCCCAGCTATTCAGGAGGCTGAGGCAGGAAGATAGCTTGGGCCCAGGAGGTACAGGCTGCAGTGAGCTGTGATCATAACACTGCAATCCAGCCTGGGTGACAGAATAAGACCCTGATACCAAAAAACAAAAACAAAAATGTTTATTAAAATAAAAGACAAAATAAAAATAAGTCTTTGATGCCTTGGAAGTAATGTCACACTTTTTATAAGAAGCTAAAGTAGAAGTAATAGTTTTGTCCAATAGCATATCTTTATCATCTGTGAAAAATCATGTTTAAAAAAGAAAATTTTAGGGGCCGGGCGTGGTGGCTCATGCCTGTAAGCCCAGCACTTTGGGAGACCATGGTGGGTGGATCACCTGAGGTCAGGAGTTCAAGCCAGCCTGGCCAACATGATGAAACCCTGTCTCTACTAAAAATAAAAAATAGTTTAAAAAGAAATAAAAAGAAAAAAATCCAAACTGTCTTGAGGTTTAAAAAAAGAAAAAGTAAATAAATAAATAAATAAATAAATAAAAAATAAAAAGCCAGGCACAGTGGCTCACACCTGTAATCCCAGCACTTTGGGAGACCGAGTTGGGCAGAGCACAAGGCCAGGAGTTCAAGACCAACCTGACCAACATGGTGAAACCCATCTCTACTAAAAATACAAAAACTTAGCTGGGCATGGTGGTTGGCACCTGTAATCCCAGCTACTTGGAAGGCTGAGGCAGGACAATCTCTTGAACCCAGGAGGTGGAGGTTGCAGTGAGCCAAGATCTCAGCACTGCACACCAGCCTGGGTGAAAAGGAAGACTCTGTCTCAAAAAAAAAAAAAGACGAAAAACAAAAAAAAACAGGCCGGCAGCTGTGGCTCACACCCTCACACCTGTAATCCCAGCACTTTGGGAGGCCAAGGCAGGTGGATCACGAGGTCAGGAGACTGAAACCATCCTGGCCAACATGGTGAAACCCCATTTGTACTAAAAATAAAAATATCAGCTGGGCATGGTGGCGCACACCTATAATCCCAGCTAATCAGAAGGATGAGGCAGGAAAAAATCACTTGAATCCAGGAGACGGAGATTGCAGTGAGCTGAGGTTGCACCACTGCACTCCAGCCTGGGCAACAGAGCAAGACTCGTCTCAAAAATAAATAAATAAAAATATAAATAAATAAATAAGCCAGGTATGGTAGCATGCGCCTGTACTCCTAGCTACATTGGAGGCTGAGGCAGGAGAACTGCTTCAACCTGGAAGACCGAGGTTGCAGTGAGCTGAGATCACACCATGGCACTCCAGCCTGGGTGACAAGAGTAAAACTATATCTCAAAAACTTTTTTAAAAAAATGTTTTAAAAAAGTAAAATTATGGTTTTATAAGGAGTTATAATTTTTATTTAAAAAAAAAGAAAAATTAAAAAAACTGTCTTACACCTAAAAATATGGGGAGGTACCTGGAATAAAATGCTTAAGAGCATTTTAAAATAAAATTAAGGCCGGGCTCGGTGGCTCACTCTTGTAATCCCAGCACTTTGGGAGAACGAGGTGGGCAGATCACGAGATCAGGAGTTGGAAACCAGCCTGGCCAAGACAGGCATGGTGGCAGGCGCCTGCAATTCCAGTTTCTTCAGAGGAGGCAGAGGTTGCAGTGAGCCAAGATTGCACCACTGCACTCCAGCCTGGGCGACAAGAGTGAAACTCGGTCTCAAAATAAATAAATAAATTAATTAACTAATTAAATTAAAAGCCACCAATACAGATTTATTTTTTTGAGGGGGCATGTATATATTAAAGATAGAGGACACTCCAGATACTACTACAATAGCTCATTGTTGCAGGTTGCAGTGGCTCACGCCTGTAATCCCAGTACTTTGGGAGGCCAAGGTGGGTGGATCACCTGAGGTCAGGAGTTCAAGACCAGTCTGGCCAGCATGACGAAACCCTGTCTCTACTACAAATACAAAGATCAGCTTGGTGTGGTGGCAGGCGCCTGTAATCCCACCTACTCAGGAAGCTGAGGCAGGAGAATCGCTTGAACCGGGGAGGTAGAGGTTGCAGTGAGCCAAGATCATGC
Organism: Ateles fusciceps; assembly: GCA_036589455.1. Taxonomy (NCBI): domain Eukaryota; kingdom Metazoa; phylum Chordata; class Mammalia; order Primates; family Atelidae; genus Ateles; species Ateles fusciceps. The sequence goes on from JAZHEH010000770.1 coordinate 13,234,551, forward strand.
CATTGCTTTCCAGCCTGAGCAACAGAATGAAACTCCATCTCAAAAAAAAAAAAAATTCATTGTTGCACTCTAGGAATTCCACTCCAAATTTTGTATGCCTTGCAGGGTATACTGTAACCGGGATACACTATTACCCATGGCATGCAGCCCTATAGAGCATGAAATCTAATATGAATATGTAACCTAATGATTACAAATCAGGAAACAAAACAACATACATCAGCACAGGGAGGAGGTTAAGGGAATAAAAGAATCCTGTTCAGACACTGATATGTAGGGTCACTGTAAAACACCACAAGATACTGGGTAATACCATTCATTTCCATTTTGCCTTTAATTTAGACAAAAAACAAAACAATTTCCTTCTTCCAGCTTTTCACAATTTCTCAATAAGTTCAAAGGTCTAATTCTTTCTTTCTTTTTTTTTTGAGACAGAGACTCACTCTGCTGCCCAGGCTGGAGTACAGTGGCACAATCACAGCTCACTGCAGCCTCAAATTCTTGGACTCAAGCAAGCTCCCACCTCAGCCTCCCAAAGTAGCTGGGACTACAGGCACATGCCACCACACGTATTCAATTTTTTTTTTTTCATTTAGGATGGGGTCTTACTCTATCGCCAAGGCTGGAGAGCAGTGGCACAGTCTTGGCTCACTGCAACCTCTGCCTCCTGTATTCAAGCAATTCTCCTGCCCCCGCCTCTCAAGTAGCAGTGATTATAGTAACCGATACCACGCCCAGCTAATTTTTGTATTTTTGGTAGAGAAGGGATTTCACTAGGTTGGCAGACCAGCTTGGGTAACAAGTGAGACCTACTCTCTCACTTTTTTTTTTCAATAAAAAATAAGAAAGGGCCAGGCACGGTAGCTCACACCTATAATCCCAACACTTTGGGAGGCCGAGGCAGGAGGATTACCTGAGGTCGGGAGTTCAAGACCAGCCTGACCAACATGGAGAAACCCATATCTACTAAATATACAAAATTAGCCGGGCTTGGTGGTGCATGCCTGTAATCCCAGCTACCCGGAAGGCTGAGGCAGGAGATTCGCCTGAACCCAGGAGGCAGAGGTTGTAGTGAGCCTAGATCGCACCATCGCACTCCAGCCTGGACAAGAAGAGCAAAACTCCGTCTCAGAAAAAAAAAAAAAAAGAAAGAAACCAGCCTGACTAACGTGGTGAAACCCCGTCTTTACCAAAAATACAAAACTCAGCTGGACGAAGTGGTACACACCTGTAATCCCAGCTACTCAGGAGGCTGACACAGGAGAATTGCTTGAACCCAGGAGGCAGAGGTTGCCGTGAGCTGAGATCACGCCACTGCACTCCAGCCTGGGCGATAGAGCAAGACTGTCTCAAAAAAATAAATAAATAAAAATATTGACAAGAAAATGAGTTACAATTAATATACTGCATCAATATCCATTCAGGTTTGTAACAATGACACTTTAAAAACGCAGTTGGGGCCAGGCACAGTGGCTCATGCCTGTAATCCCAACATTTTGGGAGGCCAAGGTGGGCAGATCACAAGGTCAAGAAATGGAGACCATCCTAGCCAATATGGTGAAACCCCATCTCTACTACAAATACAAAAATTAGCTGGGCATGATGATATGTGCCTGTAAGTCCCAGCTACTCAAGAGGCTGAAGCAGGAGAATCACTCGAACCCTGGAGGTGGAGGTTACAGTGAGCCAAGATTGTGCCACTGCACTCCAGCCTGGGTAACAAAGTGAGACTCCATCTCAAAAAAAAAAAAAAAAAGGCAATGCATTTGTAAAAAAAAAATTGTTTAAGGAGTAATTATTTCAATTTTACATTTTTTAATTTCTTTTTTTTTTTTTTTTGAGACAGAGTCTCACTCAGTCACCAGGCGCCAGGCTGGAGTGCAGTGGCGCGACCTTGGCTCACTGCAACCTCCGCTGCCCGGGTTCAAGCATTCTCCTGCCTCAGCCTCCCGAGTAGCTGGGACTACAGGCGCACGCCACCACGCCCAGCTAATTTTTTTTTGTATTTTTAGTAGAGACGGGGTTTCACCATGTTGACCAGGACGGTCTCGATCTCTTGACCTCGTGATCCGCCCGCCTCGGCCTCCCAAAGTGCTGGGATTACAGGCGTGAGCCACCGCGCCCGGCCTACATTTTTTAATTTCATGTCCGTCTCTAATTGTATTTTAAAAATCAGACTGAGTTGTCAAATGTGTCTATGAGCAATGACTCATTAATCCCAATAAACACATAATATTTACTTCAATGATTCCAAGATTTGGGCTAGGAAAATATCAGCTTCCTAAAATGATAATATATATAACCACTACTGCAAATCAAAGGTTTATAATGGATAAGAAATATATTATTTGGAAAATTTGCCCCCTTTCCAGTTCCTGAATCTACAGAGAAAAGAAAAGAACAAATTTGTCCCCAAACTTAAATTCCCTTTTTTGCCCACTTTCCACAATATTTTCATTGATTTTTATCTTTAGCATCTGTTAACTCACCTAAATGCTTGTAATGGTGATTGTGAGCTTGTAATAAAACTTTTACTCGATCCAGTGGGGCAACTGTTGTTTCGCACAGCATCCGGCAATACCTAAAAATTTTTCAAAAGGTCAGGAAGAAAGTGCATACCATTTCTTTCCAGATGGAAATCATTATTTGTTCAGCCAGCAAACCCTCTGATCTCTAATTTAGTCGCCATGAGTAAAGCTACCCACAGCAAGGATACGCAGATGACTGGTCCTCATTCCCTGTAACTTAGCCGAGTATGACTACACTACTAAGTTTAGTAGTGTAAGTCAGCACCTAATATTTGATGAAACTGGGAATCTTGCTAAAATGTCGTTATGGAGACAGACACTTGGAGGTATTTATCCAACAGCCAAGTTCTGTTTGAAGTAACCTCCTCTTCTTCTGGATGAATTTTTCATTGAAACAATCAACTTTTACCCATAAAATCAGTCATTCACTTATACATTCAGCAAATATGTACTTGGACCCTACCATGTGCCAATGGGCAGAAGTATAGATGAAAGCAGAATAAAATGCATACATGGGCTTTAGCATAGGTCGGAGTCCAGGCCAGCTCTTCTACCTTGGCATGCTTCTAAAATGATAATATAGACTTCTCTGCAATACTGGACATGTAGTAATGACTTGATAAACTGGGTTGCTACTCTTATAAAAAGTTGAATAATAGGCCAGGCACAGTAGCCTACGCTTGTAATCCCAGTACTTTGGGAAGCCAAACTGGAAAAATTACTTGAGGCTAGGAGTTCGAGACCAGCCTAGGCAACACAGTGAGACCTCATCTCTACAAAAAAATTTTAAAAATTGGCCAGGCACAGTGGCTCATGCCTGTAATCCCAGCACTTTGGAAGGCTGAAGTGGGCAGATCTCCTGAGGTCAGGAGATCGAGACCAGGCTGGCCAACATGGCAAAACCCCCGTTTCTGCTAAAAATACAAACTTTAGCTGGGTGTGATGGCAGGGGCCTATAATCCCAGCTATTAGGGAGGCTGAGGCAGGAGAATCACTTGAACCCAGAAGGTGGAAGTTGTAGTGAGCCGAGATCATGCCACTGCACTCCAGCCTGGGTGACAAGAGCAAAATTCCATCTCAAAATGATAATAAATAGACAAAAAAATTAGCCAGGCATGGTGGTGTGCATCAATATTTGGAGGCTAAGGCAGGAGGATCACTTGAGCCCAGAGTTGGAGGTCACAGAGAGGTATAATTGTGCAGCTACGCTCTAGCCTGGGTAACAGAGCAAGATCCTGTCTTGAAAAAACAAGTCCAGGAGGCCAGGCGTGGTGGCTCACGCCTGTAATCCAAGCACTTTGGAGGCCAAGGCAGGCGGATAACCTGAGGTCGGGAGTTCAAGACCAGCCTGACCAACGTGGTCAAACCCCATCTTTAAAAAAAAAAAAAAAAAAAAAACAAGTCCAGGAGCAGTGGCTCACAACTGTAATTCCAGCACTTTGGGAGGCCAAGGTGGGCAGATCACCTGAGATCAGGAATTCAAGACCAGTCTGGCCAAGATGGTGAAATCCCATCTCTACTAAAAATACAAAAATTAGTCGAGTGTGGTGGCACATGCCTCTAATCACAGCTACTTTGGAGGCTGAGGTAGCAGAATCCCTTAAACCCGGGAGGCAAAGGTTGCAGTGAGCCAAGACAGCACCACCACACTCCAACCTGGGCAACAGAGCAAGACATTGTCTCAAAAAGAATGAAAGCAAAAGAAGAAACAATTCATAAGTTTTAAACCCTGAATCACAATGCCTATGTCATTCACCTCTTATCCCATAAGTATTTTATTAACTCACAACATCACAGGCAGAAGGGTAAGTATGGTACCATAAAATATTTTGAGAGAGGCCGGGTGCGGTGGCTCACACCTGTAATCCAAGCACTTTGGGAGGCCAAGGTGGGTGGATCACCTGAGGTCGGGCGTTCAAGACCAGCCTGACCAACTTGGTGAAACCCCGTCTTAAATAAATAAATAAATAAATAAAAAGTTGAAGCCTCCTAGAATAGATGATAATTTGAAAATATATATATATATATTTTGAGAGAGATCTGAAAGACCCCATTCATATAACTTTTATTATAGTATATTGTTAAAATTGTTCTATTTACTTACGCAATGAAAGCTCCAGAAGAAAAAAATAAGATTGTTCTATTTTATTGGTTATTGTTGTTAATCTCTTTACTGTGCCTAATCTAGAAATTAAATTTTATCATAGGTATATATGTATGTATGGGGAAAAAGATAGCATATATAGGGTTTAGTACTATCCCCAGTTTCAGGCATCCACTAGGGATCTTAGAATATATTTCCTTTAGTGCTCAAGACCAGCCTGACCAACACGGTAAAACGCCATCTCTACTAAAAATTAAAAAATTAGTCAGGCATGGTGGCACACGCCTGTAATCCCAGCTACTCAGGAAGCTGAGGCAGGAGAACTGCCTGAACCCGGGAGGCAGAGGTTGCAGTGAGCGGAGATTACACCACTGCACTCCAGCCTGGACTACAGAGTGAGAGACTGTCTCAAAAAAAAAAAAAAAAAGAATATATTTCCTTCAGATAACAGAAGACTACTGTACCTTAGAACTTAACTAATCATCTCAACATTCCACTGATTTAGGTCAGGTAGCTTTTATCTTCCTTTTGAGATTGAGCAACTAAAGAACAGAGATTTGTACAAGGTCACTGCTAACAAGGAGTCAACTTTGTACCAGGTACTACGCTTTAACTAAAAGCACTATGTCAAGGTTTTTATTACATTATTTAATCATTATAACAGCCCTCTAAGGTAAGTACTCTTATTCTATTTTAAGACTGGGAAGGGTGAGCGCAGTGGCTCATGTCTGTAATTCCAGCACTTTGGGAGGCTGAGGCAAAAAGATTGCTTGAGCTCAGGAGCTGGAGACCAGCCTGGGCAACAAGGCAAAACCCTGTCTCTATACAAATAAATTTATTTATTTATTTTTATTTTTTTATTTTTTTTGAGTTGGAGAGTTGCTGTCACCCAGAGTGGAATGAAATAGCGTGATCTCTACTCACCACAACGTCCACCTCCTGGGTTCAAGCGATTCTCCTGCCTCAGCCTCCAGAGAGGCTAAGATTACAGGCATGTGCCACCACATGTGGCTAATTTTTTTGTATTTTTAGTAGAGATGGAGTTTCACCATGTTGGCCAGGCTGGTCTCAAATTCCTAACCTCAGGTTCTGCCCACCTCAGCCTCCCAAAGTGCTGGGATTATAGGTGTGAACCACCATGCCCAGCCAAACAATTTTTAAAAGAGAAAGAGGCAGCCGGGTGTGGTGGCTCACACCTGTAATCCAAGCACTTTGGGAGGCCAAGGCAGGCAGATCACCTGAGGTCAGGAGTTCAAGACCAGCCTGACCAACATGATGAAACTCCGTCTTTTTATCAAAAAAAATTTTTTTTAATTAAAAAAAAAAGAGAGAGAGAAAGAGGCTGGGCACAATGGCTCAGGCCTGTAATCCTAGCACTTTGGGAGGCCCAGGTGGGCTGATCCCTTGAGGTGAGGTGTTCGAGACGAGCCTGGACAATATGACAAAACCCCATCTCTACTAAAAACACAAAGATTAGCTGGGTGTCGTGGCATGCGCCTGTAATCCCAGCTACTCAGGAGAATGAGGAAGGAGAATCGTTTGAACCTGGAAGGCAGAGATTGCAATGAGCCGAGATCACACCACTCCAGGCTGGGTGACAGAGCAAGACTCTGTCTCAAAAAAAAAAGAATAGAGAAACTGAAGCACAGGGAGGTTAAGTAACTTCCCAAATGGCATTTCTTCTTATCACATGGAACTAGGACTCCTATACAACCTTCAAAGTTACACCCATTTCCCAAAAATGTGAACTATCACTTAAGCAGTGAAGAAACACACATGGCCAATAAGCATATAAAAGATGTTTTCCCGGGCATGGTGGCTCATGCCTGTAATCCCAGCACTTCAGGAGGCCAGGGAGGCCAATCACTTGAAGTCAGGAGTTTGAGACCAGCCTGGCCAACATGGAGAAACTCTGTCCCTATTAAAAATACAAAAATTAGCTGGATGTGGTGGCGGGTGCCAGTAATCCCAGCTACTCGGGAGGCTGAGGCAAGAGAATTGCTTGAACCCGGGACGTGGAGGTGGCAGTGAACCGAGATGGTGCCATTGCACTCCAGCCTGAGCAATAAGAGTAAAACTGTCTCAAAAAAAAAGGAACAAACAGACACATACCTCCTCACATTTAATATCAAGTGTCAGGGCCAGGCAAGATGGCTCACACCTGTAATCCCAGCACTTTGGGAGCCCGAGGCAGGTGGATCGCCTGAGGTCAGGAGTTCGAGACCAGCCTGGCCATCATTGTGAAACAATACCATCTCTACTAAAAATACAAACATTAGCCAGGCATGATGGTGTGCACCTGTAGTCTGAGCTAATCAGGAGGCTGAGGCAGGACAATCGCTTGAACTCCGGAGGTAGAGGCTGCAGTGAGCTAAGATCATGCCACTGCACTCCAGACTGGGCAGCACAGCAAGACTCTGACTCAAAAAAAAAAAAAAAAAAAAAAAAGAAGAGAAGAAGGAAATACATTACTTATATGTGCAATGTGAATGAATCTTAAATACATTAAGCTAAGTGAAGGAGGTCAAACTCAAAAGGCTACATACTGTATGACTAATTTATATAACATTCTGGCAGAGTCAAGACTATAGAGACAGAAAACAGATCAGTAGTTGACAGGGGCTGCAGATGAGAGGAGAGGAATGTTAAAGAAAAGTGGAAATAAAGCCAGGTATAGTGGCTCACACCTGTAATCCCAACAAACTGGGAGGCCAAGGCGGGTGGATCACTTGAGGTCAGGACTTTGAGACCAGTCTGGCCAGAATGGTGAAACCGGTCTCCACTAAAAATACAAAAATGAGCCAGGAGTGGTGGCACCCGCCTATAGTCCCAGCTACTAGAGAAGCTGTGACAGGAGGATTGCTTGAACACAGGAGGCAGAGGTTGCAGTGATATTGGGCCATTGCACTCCAGCCTAGGCAACAGAGTGAGAATGTCTATTAAAAAAAAAAGAAAAGTGGAAATATTTTGGAATTACTCTATATCTTGACTGTGGTGGTCATTACACAACATGTTTGTCAAAGTGCATCTAACTTAGCCAACAACGATTGCCTCTTTTCTTTAACCCCTTTGATGGAGTCTGGCTCTTTTATCCAGGCTGGGGTGCAGTGGTGCGATTTCGGCTCACTGCAACCTCCGCCTCCCAGGTACAAGTGATTCTCCTGCCTCAGCCTCCCAAGTAGCTGGAACTACAACAGGCAGACGCTACCATGCCCAGCTAATTTTTGTGTTTTTTGTACAGACTGGGTGTCACCATGTTGCCCAGGCTATTCTCCAACTCCTTAGCTCAAGTCATCCGCCCACCTCAGCCACCCAAAGTGCTGGGATTAGAGGCCTTGAACCACTGAGCCTGGCTATAGGTCTTTTGTTCTCTGATTTTTTGTGTGTGTGTGAGACAGAATCTCACTCTGTCACCCAGACTGGAGTGCAATGGCATGATCTCAGCTCATTGCAACCTCCGTCCCCCCCAGGTTCAAGGGATTCTCCTGCCTCAGCCTCCCCAGTAGCTGGGATTACAGGTGCCTGCCACGGCGCCTGGCTAATTTTTGTATTTTTAGTAGAGACAGGGTTTCACCATCTTGGCCAGGGTGGTCTTGAACTTCTGACCTCATGATCCACCCGCCTCAGACTCTCAAAGTGCTGAGATTACAGGCGTGAGCCACCGCGCCCAGCCTATTCTCTGATTTATACCAAGCAAGTTGGAGGCACCCATAGCTGTAACTCGAATATTTTCTATGTGAATAAATGTCATTTTCTTTTTTTAATTGAGAGGGAGTCTCGCTCTGTTGCCCGGGTTAGAGTGCAGGAGCAATCTGAGCTCACTGCAATCTCCATCACCTGGGTCGAGGGATTCTCATCCCTCAGCCTCCCAAGTAGCTGGGACTACAAGTGCGCATCACCACGCCTGGCTAATTTTTTTTGAATTTTTAGTAGAGATGGGGTTTCACCATACTGGCCAGGCTGGTCTTGAACTCCTGACCTCAGGTGATCCACCCACCTGGGCCTCCCAAAGTGCTGGTATTACAAGCGTGAACCACTTCACCCAGCCTAAATGTCATTTTATCAGCAGGACAAAAATAATTAAATTCTGAGGCCTTGTTTGGCGGCTCACGTCTTTAATCCCAGCACTTTGGGAATCAGAGGAGGGAAGATAACTTGGAAGTTCAGAGTTTTTTTTTTTTCTTTTTTCTTTTTTTTCCCTGCGGTATTTCAGGACTTTTTCTTTTTTGAGACGGAGTCTTGCTCTGTCACCAGGCTGGAGTGCAGTGGCGTGATCTCAGCTCACTGCAACCTCTGCCTCCCAGGTTCAAGCGATTCTCCTGCCTCAGCCTCCTGGGTAGCTGGGACTACAGGCGCACGCCCAGCTAATTTTTGTATTTTTCACCATGTTGGCCAGGATGGGCTCCATCTCTTGACCTCGTGATGCACCCGCCTCGGCCTCCCAAAGTGCTGGGATTAAAGGCGTGAGCCACCGTGCCCAGTCTACTTCTTTTTTTTTTTTTTGAAGTCCAGAGTTCAAGACCAGCCTGGGCAACATGGGGAAACCCAGTCTCTATTAAAAATACAAAAGATTAACTGGACATGGTGGTGCACACCTGCAATCCCAGCTACTTGGGAGGCAGAAGCAGGTGAATCAATCACTTGAACCCAAGAGGCGAGGTTGCAGTAAGCAGAGATCATGCCACTGCACTCCAGCCTGGGTGACAGTGAGACTCCATCTCAAAAAAAAAAAAAAAAAAGTAGCCAGGTGTGGTGTCATTCGCCTGTAATCCCAACAAGTTGGGAGGCTGAGTCAGGAGAATCACTTGAACCCAGGAAACAGAGGTTGCAGTGAGCCGAGATCATGCCACTGTACTTCAGCCTGAGTGAAGGAGTGAGACTGTATCTCAAAACAACAACAAAAACTTAATACTGCTGCAGTCTTCAGATATTATCTTTCTACAATTCCTCTTAATGTGGGGTTTTGTTTGTTTGTTTTGAGATAGAATCTGGCTCTGTCACCCAAGCTGGAGTGCTATGGCATGATCTCGGCTCACTGCAACCTCTGCCTCCCAGGTTCAGGCGATTTTCCTGCCTCAGCCTCCTGAGTAGCTAGGATTACAGATGAGAGCCATCGGCTGGGTGCGGTGGCTCACGCCTATAATCCTAGCACTTTGGGAGGCCGAGGCGGGAGGATCACAAGGTCAAGAGATCAAGACCATCCTGGCCAACATGGTGAAACCCCGTCTCTACAAAAAAAAAAAAGAAAAGAAAAAAAAAGAGAGCCATCACGCCTGGCAAATTTTTGTATTTTAGTAGAGACAGGGTTTCATCATGTAGGCCAGGCTGGTCTCTAACTCCTGACCTCAAGTGATCTGCCCAATTCAACTGCCCAAAGTGCTGGGATTACAGGCTTGAGCCACCCTGCCCGGTGAATTTTTATTATTATTATTTTCTTTTAGGAGAGAGTCTCTCTAGCTCAGGCTGGAGAGTAGTGGTGCTGTCATGGCTCACTGCAGCCTCAATCTCCTGGGCTCAAGCAGTCATCCTGCCTCAACTTCCCTAGTAGCTGGTACTACAGTAGAGCGCCACTGCACACGAATATGTGGGATTTTTAAGTTTTTGAATCTTAAATAATTGATGACAACCCAGAGAAGTAATTAAGGAAGTGTGGAGATTGAAGGCCCAGGAAATTCCTAAGAGACAATATGAACCTTTTGATCCCAAAATCACACCAATAATAGGGCTTGTCAAGTACTGTGGCACAGTTTAGTAGAATCACTGGAACCAGTTTTGGCTGTAAACAGTTTTGCACAATTTACAGTCGTCATTAAAAAGCTGACCCCCCAATATTTGTTTTCCTTTAAGCAAACAGCAAAACCCAAGTCTACGCTGGGTCACTCACCGTCTTTATAAAAGAAAGGAGTGCCCAGAATGTCTCACTAAAACCCCAGGGTCTTTGTAAAGGATCTTCCTCTTTTCCCTGTTACCCAATCCTGAAGAATGGGTGCCTGATCTAGACCTTCCACCACCCCAGCCTCTGCTGGAGTACCAAAGGTCCCACTCCCCCGTAACCTGGCTGTCATTAGTCAAGTGATTACTAGAAAGAGGTTACAGCAGGTCAGGGCAAACATCTAGCAGAGCATTGAAGCGGCCAGAGTCCAGCAATGTTATAGTGGCCGCTTGCATCCCACTTGCCCACAATCCTGCCCCGCCACCCAGAGCGCGGCTGGGTCTTCATGGCATGCACCTACCTCCGGCCAGAAAGGAGCGCAGCCAGTAGGAATCCCTGCGGGCTGTGGGCCCTCCAGCTCCTGCCGCCTGCGGCATCGCGGGAGGGGGTCGGCCGGCGCCAGGGCTGCTGCCGCCGCCGCCGCCGCCATCAGGACCAGGGTAGTGTCAGGAGCCCAGGTTGCAAAACTTACAAAACACCGGTGGGAACCATAGCCCAACCAGATGGCAACAGGAGGCCGACAGCCCCGCCTGCGGGGCGGAATAACACCAGGCGGCGCGGCGCGAGCTGATGGCGTATAGCAGGGGCGGAGCCCGAATCACGCGCCAAGGGGATCGGGCGGGAGAGGCGGGGCCCAAATCACGCGCCAAGGGGGATCGGGCGGGAGGGGCGGGGCCCGGACGCGGAATGGGGAGTCACCCAGACTCGTAGACGCCCCCAGTTCCGCCTCACCCGGCGTTGCTACTTCCCTGTTCTCTGCTCTGGCCCCTTCTGTTCAGACGGAAAAAGGGAACGGTGGGCAGTGAGATGGTCCCATCAAAACCCACAGCCTGGCCTGGCGCGGTGCCTCATGCTTGTAATCCCAGCACTTTGGGAGGCCGAGATGGGCGGACCACCAGAGGTTAGGAGTTCGAGACCAGCCTGGCCAACATGGTGAAACCCTGTCTCTACTAAAAATACAAAAATTAGCCGCAGGTAGTTGTGGGTGCCTGTGGGTGTCGGTAATCCCAACTACTCGAGATGCTGGAGCAGGAGAATCGCTTGAACCTGGGAGGCGAAGGTTGCAGTGAACCGAGATCATGACATTGCACTCCAGCCTGGGTGACAAGAATGAAGCTCTGTCTCAAAAAAAAAAAAAAAAAAAAAAAAAAAAAGCATACATATATATTATGATGCTAAAGCAGGTGATTCTTTCTTTTCAAACCTACAAATCACACAAATCATTCTGCCTTCTCAGGCAATCCTGAATCTGTGTCTTAAACTTAGTCTCAAATTCCACTGAGCTCTACTTCCTACCAACCTCAAGTCTCTGCCCTAAATTCTAGGAACCTTCCAGGTTCATCTTCTGGTCCCCACAGTATCCCAAGACTCTACTTATTAACCACCATTTACAGGCACTTCTCTTACTGTGGACCCCACATCACTTCCAACCTGGACAAAACTCATTCTCAATCTTTGTTACCAAAGAGTTGTACTGAACTTTTATCCTCCCTTTCAGAAATTATCTATTTTTCTCAATGCTTACTCCAGCCTTCCCTATAAAGACACTGATCTCTTTCTCTTTCTGTGCATGTGCCTCTGCAAGGTGTACACCTGCAGATGGTCTAGTGTCCCAGAGCTTAGTCTATGGATCTCTTCTCTTCTTTTTTTTTTTTTTTTTTAATAAAGATGGGGTTTCACCATGATGGCCAGGCTGGTCTTGAACTCCTGACCTCAGGTGATCCACCCACCTCGTCTCCCAAAGTGCTAGGATTACAGGCGTGAGTCACCGCGCCTGGCCAGATCTCTTCTCTTCTATGATTATATTCACTCTTAGAGATCTCATCCAACTGCATGGCTTTTTTTTTCTCGGAGTTTCCCTCTCATTGCCCAGGCTGGATTTCAATGGCACAATCTGGGCTCACTGCAACCACCGCCTTCCAGGTTCAAGTGATTCTCCTGCCTCAGCCTCCCAAGTAGCTGGGGTTACAGGCATACACCACCACGCCTGGCTAATTTTCTATTTTTAGTAGAGACGTGGTTTCACTATGTTGGTCAGGTTGGTCTCAAACTCCTGACTTCAGGTGATCCATCGACCACGGCTTCCCAAAGTTCTGGGGATTACAGGCATAAGCCATTGCACCTGGCCCTTTTTTTTTTTTTTTTTTGGAGGCAAGGTCTCTAATGCTCAGGCTGAAGTTGCAGTGGTGAGATCACAGCTCACTGTAACTCAACGCCAGGCTCAAGTGATCCTCTCACCTCAGTCTCCCAAGTAGCTGGCTCTACAGCTGTGCACCACTATGCCTGGCTAATTTGTTTTTAATTTTTTATTTTTTGGTTTTTCTTCAGACGGAGTTTCACTCTCTTGCCACAGCTGGAGTGCAATGGCTCAATCTCAACTCACTGCAACCTCCACCTCCCAGGTTCAAGCAATTCTCCTGCCTCAGCCTCCCAAGTAGCTGGGATTACAGGCACCTGACACCACACCCAGCTATTTTTTGTATTTTTAGTAGAGATGGGGTTTCACCATGTTGGCCATGCTGGTCTCGAACTCCTGATCCCAGGTGAGGAGTTGGCCTCCCAAAATGCTGGGATTATAGGCATGAACCACTGCACCCAGCCTACTTTTAAATTTTTTTGTAGAGACAGCGTTTCACTCTGTTGCCCAGACTGGTGTCGAAGTCCTGGCTTCAAGTGATTACCACCTGAGCCTCCGAAAATGCTAGGATTACAGGTGTGAGCCACTGTGCCTGGTCTCCAACCATATTTTTTTTATATGTTTGTTTTAGGCGGAGTCTCACTCTCTCGCCCAGGCTGGAGTGCAGTGGCACCATCTCTGCTCACTGAAACCTTCGCCTTCCGAGGTCAAGCAATTCTCCTACCTCAGCCTCCCGAGTAGATGGGATTACAGGCACGTTCCACCATGCCCAGCTAATTTTTGTATTTTTAGTAAGAAGGGGTTTCACCATGCTGGCCAGGCTGCTCTCAAACTCCTGACCTTGTGATCTGCCCACCTCGGCCTCCGAAAATGCTGGGATTACAGACATGACCCACCACCATGGTTTTAAATAACATTTCATATGCCGAGAACTCCCAGATCTCTAGTCCTTCTCACTGGATTCCCCAACTCCATTGATTCATGTCTGCAAGGTCTCCAGCTGTATATCTAACTGGCATCTATTTATCATATAGAAAATAATTTTTTTTTTGAGACAGTGTCTTGCTCTGTCACCCAGGCTGGAGTACAGTGGTGAGATCATGGCTCACTGCAAAGTCCTCCTCCTCCTGGGCTCCTGTGATACTCCCATCTCAGCCTTCCAAGTAGCTGAGACTACAGGCAGGCGCCACAAAGCCTGGCTAATGTTTGTACTTTTTGTAGAGACAATGTTTCATCATGTTGCCCAGGCTGGTCTCAAATGCCTGGGCTCAAGCTATCTGCCTGAGTAGGCCTCCCAAAGTGTTGGGATTACAGGCACGAGCCACTGTGCCAGGTCCCAAAGCAATTCTCTAAAACCTGAAGCAAAGCTCATCACTCATCCCAAAATCCTCTGATGGCTTTTCATTTCACATAGAGAAAGCACAAATCCTTACAATGGCTTTGTGAATTACTACTGAATCTCTGACCTCCATAACTGGGACTCCCCCTCAGTCATGCTGGCCTTTTTGTTCTTTCTTTCTTTCTTTTTCTTTTTTGTCTTTCTTTTCTTTCTTTCTGTCTTCTTTTTTTTTTGACCGAGTTTCACTCTGTTGCCCAGGCTGGAGTTTGCCCTTTCTCTATTTCTTTCTTCCTTTCTCTCTCTTTCTTTCTTTCCTTTCTTTTTTGTCTCTTTCTTTCTTCTTTTGTTTTGACCGGGTTTCACTCTGTTGCCCAGGCTGGAGTGCTGTGGCGCAATCTCAGCTCACCGTAGGCTCCGCCTCCCGGCTTCCCACGATTTTCCTGCCTCGGCCTCCTGGGTAGCTGGGACTACAGGCACGCACCACCAGGCCTGGCTAATTTGTGTATTTTTAGTAGAGATGGGGTTTCACCATGTTGGCCAGGATGGTCTCAAACTCCTGACCTCAAGTGATCTGCCTGCCTCGGCCTTCCAAAGTGCTAGGATTACAGGTGTGAGCCACGGCGCCCAGCTTTTTTTTTTTTTTTTTTTTTTTTTTTGAATAAGGATTTTCACTCTTGTTGCCCAGGCTGGAGTTAGTGGCGCGATCTCGACTCACTGCAACCTCCACCTCCCAGGTTCAAGCGATTCTCCTGCCTCAGCCACCTGAGCAGCTGAGAGATTACAGGTACCCTACACCACGCTAATTTTTCGTAGTTTTAGTAGAGACGGGCTTTCGCCATGTTGGGCAGGCTGGTATCCAACTCCTGACCTCAGGCGATCCATCCGCCTCCTCCTCCCAAAGTGCTGGGATTAAAGGCGTGAGCCACCGTGCGCTACCTTGTTGTTTTTCATAAACACCAAGCATGCTCCTTTCAGGGCCTAGGCATGTGCTGTCTTCTGCCTGTACTGCTAGATATTCTTTGTAACTTCCTGCTCTCCCCTCCAAGTATTTAAACAAATTGACACCTTCTGAAAGAGGCCTTGCCTAGCTACGATATTTAAAATTTTTAAATTACCAGTTCCTACCACAATTCACTATCTCTTTTCTCTCCTTTTATTTTTTTTTTGAGATGGAGTCCTACGCCCAGGCTAGAGTGCAGCGGCACGATATTGGCTCATTGAAACCTCCGCCTCCTGGATTCAAGCAATTCTCTTGCCTCAGCCTCCAGAGTAACTGGGATTAGAGGCACACACCACTACACCTGGCTAATATTTTTCTGTGTGTGTATATAATATATATATATATATAATTTTTTTTGTATTTTTTTTTTTTTTTGAGTTGGAGTCTCGCTCTCGTCGCCCAGGCTGGAGTGCAAAGGCATGATCTCCGTTCACTGCAATCTCTGCCTCCCGGGTCCAAGCAATTCTCCTGTCTCAGCCTCCCGAGTAGCTGGGATTACAGGCACCCACCACCATGTCCGGCTAAATTTTATATTTTTAGTAGAGACCGGGTGTCACCATATTGGCCAGGCTGACCTCAGGTGATCCACCTGCCTCAGCCTCCCAAAGTGCAGGGATTACAGGCATGAGCCACCTCACCCGGCCGAAATAAAGTCACTCTGGTCCAACACTCCACCTCTCTAATCCATCCATTACAATCTGATGCACCTGCTTCTGTGATGGCCCCTAGCCTTTAGGGGAGATGGTGAAATCATTTCCATGGTGTGGGTGACATGTTACATCAATTTGTTTTCTAGTTGTAAGCAGAGGTGCCAGCAAAAATAAAACAGACAAGATATCATAGGTCAAATATAAGGTACAGAATTTAAAATGCTTTTTGTTGCCATGTTTGCCCATAGCCAAACCAGGAAGAGAGCCACTGGGAGAAAGTGTAGACAAACACACTCTGGAAAGAGGTTTATTTCTCCTTCTGTAGAGCAGAGCACCGGGAGGAACAGAAGACCATGGATGGAAATACAAGTCTTTAGTAGATACTTGGTGAGAGAGTTCTTCTCCATCAAGTGGAATGACTGTAGTAGTTTCATCTCTGTTAGTGAGGATATAGGCAGCCTAAGGATTATGGGCTGGGGGTGCATACCAAACATGTTGCCCAAGGGATGAAGGTGCCAGTATTATGTGTAAGGTTACAGGAACAGAGAAAGACCATGTAGAACACCTGACCAAGGTGCCCTTTAAAAGAAGCCTCCTTCTAGTGTATTGGCATGTGAAGCATTTTGGCCCGGACTCCAGCAGGATCAATGCAGACCACTTATGCTGGCCAGGAAATCCCTTGCTCTTTGGCAATAAAGGCCCTGTTCAACCTGGGGGAAGTTGCCAGTCCAACCCTCATTCAAGTGTCCCCTCCCCTAGATCAAGGTCTTGGGGAGTCCTAAATAACATTTGCTGTTGGCTGTTATCAGGGCTGGTAGAAATGCATCTGGTCAGATTTTCTTTAGAAGTGTGGTCAATAGACCCTCCCCAGTGGTGGTCCTGAGTCCTTGGTATGGTGCCAGCACAGAATGTATTTCAACCAAATTAAGGTTTCTTTCTTTTTTCTTGTTCTTTCTTTTTTAGAAACAGGGTCTTGTTCTGTGGCCCAAGCTGGAGTGCAGTGGTGCCATCACAGCTAACTGCAGCCTAGACTTCCTGGGTTCAAGTGAGCCTCCTCCCTCAGCCTCACACGTAGCTGGGAATACAGTTGCTTGTCACCACCATGCCCAGCGCGTGCTCTCTCTCTCTCTCTCTCTCTCTCTCTCTTTTTATTTTGGTAAAGATAGGATTGCATTATGCCGCCTAGCAGGCTGGTCTCCAATTCCTGGCCTCAAACAATTTTCCCACCTTGGCCTCCCAAAGCATTGGGATTACAAATGTGAACCACCACCCCTGGCCCAAGTTAAGCTTTCTCTTTTTTTTTTTTTTTTTTTTTGAGACGGGGTCTCGTTATGTTGCCCAGGCTGGTGTGCAGTGGCTATTCACAGGCACCATTCCACTACTGATCAGCATGGGAGTTTTGACCTGCTCCATTTCTGACCTGGGCCGGTTCACCCTTCCTTAGGCAACCTGGTGGTCCCCGCTCCCGGCAGGTCACCATATTGATGCTGAATTTAGTGCAGACACTCGATCGCCATAGCACACTACAGCCCAGAACTCCTGGGCTCAAGCGATCCTCCCACCTCAGCCTCTAGAGTAGCTAGGACTACAGGTATACGCCACCGCACCTGGCAAGCTTTCTTGCATTTTTTTGAGATGTTGTCTCTCTCTGCTGCCCAGGCTGCTGTGCAGTGGCGTGATCTCTATTCACTGCAAACTCCACCTCCCAGATTCAAGCAATTCTCTTGCCTTAGCCTCCTGAGTAGCTGAGATTACAGGCACATGCTACCATGCCTGGGTAATTTTTGAATTTTTTAGTAGAGACAGGTTTCACCATGTTGGCCAGGTTGGTCTCAAACTCCCGACCTCAAGTTATCCACCTGCCTCAGCCTCCCAAAATGCTGGGATTACAGGCATAAGCCACCATGCCCAGCCCAAATTAAGGTTTCTAATTAAGGCCAAATTAAGGTTTGCCTGAAGCAAAACCTTCTCCCACCCATGCAATGTTCTGTATTACAAAAATACTCACTGTGCGTCTTCAAATTGCCATTTTTTGTTTCAATAAACCTTGCCACATGGAGATTATATGGCAAATGAAATCTCTGGTCTATATCCTTTTCGTGTGCCCAATCTTGGACATCATGCCCAGTAAAATGTGTGCCTATGTCACTATAAAAGCGTCAAAGGTATCTATACATGATACTGAGTTGTTCCAAGCCCTTAATGGTGGCTATTTGGTTTGCTCTTTTACATGGGAAGGCCTGTAACCATCCTGTGGTGGTATCTCCATGTTAGTATGTACTTTTATCCCAAGCTTACTGGCAGGGGTCCATTGCAGTCTATCTGCCAGCCTCTTACAAGAGTGGCTGTCTCATATACGTGTCCAGATCTATGTGGGGATGCAGCGAGGACACAGGTGGGAGCAAACTGAACAGTTTGTTATTGCTGCTGCTAAATCTGCATAGCAGAGGGGCAATCCTGCTCCCTTTGCTATTCACCAGCCCACTCATGCACTGTGATGCCCACTGTGTTTATGTGCCAATCAGCTAGCTCAGAAGAATTGCAAGGGAACCAGAGTTCTAATTTTTGCCGGGGTACCAGCCTCCATGTTACAGGGGTGGGGGGGGTGGGGTGAGGGTTGAATCTGGACCCGTGTGCTAGAACATGATACACAATTAGGTCTGTAGTGAGTTCTTGTAGCTTGTCCCAAATATCTTTCCACATAGCAGCTCCCCACAGTATGTGCCAGTCATCCCAGCCCACTGGGCAAGCCAACTTATAAGGTCCTTTTTTTTTTTTTTTTTTAAGACAGAGTCTTGCTCTGTTGCCCAGGCTGAAGTGATATGGTGTAACCTCAGCCTCCTGGGTCAAGCGATTCTCCTGCCTCAGCCTCCTGAGTACCTGGGACTACAGCCGTGTGCCATCACACCCAGCTAATTTTTGTATTTTAAGTAGAGACTGGGTTTCACCATGTTGGCCAAGATGGTTTCCATTTCTTCACCTCGTGATCCACCCACCTGAGCCTCCCAAAGTGCTAGCATTACAGGCATGAGCCACCACACCTAGAGGTCCATTTTTTGTTTTTTTAACCGAGACAGGATCTTGCTCTGTCAACCAGATTAGAGTCCATTGGCACAATAATGACTCACTGCAGCCTCAACCTCCTGGGCTCAAGCAATCCTACTGCCTCAGTCTCCTTAGTAGCTGGGACTACAGGTATGTACCGCAACAGCGAGCCAATTTTTTTTTTTAATTTTGTCCCTTGGCATTTTGAATCAATTTTTAAATTTTTTGTAGAGATGAGGGTCTTGAACTCCTGAGCTCAGGCAATCTCAGCCTCCCAAAGTGCTGAGATTATAGGCATGAACCACCGCTTCTGTCAAAGATCATTGAATGATGCCTATTTGTACACAGAACTATAGGCCATGGCTCATGGGTACAAACCAATCATGCAGCTCAGAGTTCTGCCTATTGACTGCTTTGCTGCATTCCCTTCTCAAACCACGTGGTATCTGTCTGTGGAAGGACAGCTGCAGCTACTGTGTGTCCATCTATACAGGTTACCTCTGCTCAATCCATCTGAGTATCAAGTGGTTTCAGGAATAAGGGCCATGCCTCCATGTACACACTCTGCAATAGGGGCAGCACTGGTCTCATAGTGTACTGGCCTTCAGAGAGCATACACAGCCGGGTGTGGTGGCTTACACCTGTCATCCCAACACTTTGGGAGGCCAAGGCAGGGGAATCACCTGAGGTCGGGAGTTCAAGACCAGCCTGACCAACATGGAGAAACGCCGTCTCTACAAAAAAATAAAATAAAATTAGGCTGGTGCAGTGGCTCACACCTGTAATCCCAGCACTTTGGGAGGCCAAGTCAGGCAGATCACAAGGTCAGGAGATAGAGACCATCCTGGCTAACACGGTTAAATCCCGTCTCTACTAAAAATACAAAAACTTAGCTGGGTGTGGTGGCACATACCTGTAGTCCCAGCTACTCAGCAGGCTGAGGCAGGAGAATCAATTGAACCCGGGAGGTAGAGTTGCAGTGAGCCGAGATCTCAAAAAAAAAAAAAAAAAAAAAAAAAAAGCTGGGTGTGGTGACACATGCCTGTAATCCTAGCTACTCCATGGGCTAAGGTAGGAGAATCTCTTGGAGATTCAGGTTGTAGTGAGCCAAGATCTCACCATTGCACTCCAGCCTGGGCAACAAAAGTGAAATTCCGTCACACACACACAAACACACACACACAGATAGCATGCAATTCATCTCTCAAGGGACTCATGGAGAGGACACTGCATTGTTGCAGGAATGCATGCCACTTTTGTAAAGTGGAGGGCTGAGCAATAGCTGAGGCAGTCCTGGCAAACAACCCTTCCATCCAGCCTTTGATAGAAAAACCTATTTCTTTCCTTCTTTCTTTCTTTCTCTCTTTCTTTTCCTTCTTTTTCTTTCTTTCCTTCTCTCCTTCTTTTCAGACTGAGTTTCACTATTGTTGCCCAGCCTGGAGTGCAATGGCGCAATCTCAGCTCACTGCAACCTCTGCCTCCTGGGTTCAAGCGATTCTCCTGCCTCAGCCTCCCGAGCAGCTGGGATTACAGGCGCCTGCCATCATGCCCTGATAATTTTGTATTTTTAGTAGAGATGGAGTTTCTCCATGTTGGTCAGGCTGTTCTCCAACTCCCAACCTCAGGTGATCCACCTGTCTCAGCCTCTCAAAGTGCTAAGATTACAGGCATGAGCCACCGCACCTGGCTTTCTTTCCTTATTTCTTTTTTTTTGTGGGGGGGACAAGGTCTTGCTCTTCCACCTGGGCTGGAGTGCAGTGGCACCATCAACGCTCTCTGCAGCCTGGAACTCCCAGCCTCGAGTGGTCCTTCCACTTTGGCCTCTCGAAGTGCTGGGATTACAGGTTTGAGCTACCATGCTTGGCCAGGAGACTCAGCCTTCTTGTTATTGGCAAAGCAGCAGTTTTGGTTTCACTTGCTACAAGACCTTGCACATCCCCCAGGATGGTTCAAGTGAGGAATAGTGGGTTTCAACAGTATTGGTCCAGAGGTGTGACCAAAATCCTAGAGAAACTGCTTTCCCATGTTGGACTTGCCAGAGGGCCCAACTGGTCCTCTCAGCATTTATGGTCACATCTAAATACATCACTGTCCCGGAAAGGGGGAACCTAAGGCTTGTACCTGAGCCACTAGCATTTTAGCCCTCTCAGATGTTTCCTCTTGTTTTTTTTTCTTTTTTTTAAGACAGGGTTTCACCATATTGGTCAGGCTGGTCTTGAACTCCTGACCTCAGGTGATTCGCCCGCCTCAGCCTCCCAAAGTGCTAGGATTACAGGTGTGAGCCACCGCGCCCAGCTCTCCTCTTGTTTTTTTATACCAGTACTAAACTAACTGGATCCTTTCTCTCTTTTTTTTTTTTTTAACTTTTTTTTTTTTTTAAGTCGGGGGTTTCACCATGTTGGTCAGGCTGGTCTTGAACTCCTGACCTCAGGTGATCAGCCTGCCTTGGCCTCCCAAAGTGCTTGGATTACAGGCATGAGTCACCACGCCCGGCCGATCCTTTCTTTTCTAGTCACTATAGGGGATACAAACATTGAGCTAAATGTGGAATAATGCCTGCTAGTATCCCAAAAGACCACGGAAACTTTGTAACTGTTTACCTGTTTTAGGGATGGAAAATTTTTGTATTTTGCCAGTGACTGCGCCTGGGATAAGGTGTGTCTTACCCGACCAAGTCACCCTCTAAAAACCTTACAGATGGTGTTGACCTTGTATCTTTTTGTGAGTTGATGGCCCATCCTCTGGATTGGAGGAGGGTGCACAAGCATCACGGTGTTGCTGTAACACTGACAAATCAGAGGTTGGCATAA
Organism: Ateles fusciceps; assembly: GCA_036589455.1. NCBI lineage: Eukaryota > Metazoa > Chordata > Mammalia > Primates > Atelidae > Ateles > Ateles fusciceps. The sequence continues at coordinate 13,256,096 of JAZHEH010000770.1, forward strand.
TAGAGCCACTTGACAGCGAGTGACGGTGGACACAGAGTCAAACCTCTAACAATCATACCATGACAAATAGGGAGTCTGTGTAAATAACCCTGAGGCAAAATTTGGAATGTCCACCTCGGCTGTCCCAAGTAAAAGCAAATTGGCCACATATGTTGGCTCACACCTATAATCCCAGCACTCTGAAGGCTGGAGGATCACTTGAGGTCATGAGTTCAAGACCAGCCTGGCCAACATGGTGAAACCCTGTCTGTACAACAAATATAAAAATTAGCTGGGCATGGTGGCACACACCTGTAATCCCAGCTACATGGGAGGCTGAAGCAGGAGAATAGCTTCAACACAGGAGGTGGAGGTTGCAGTGAGCTGAGATTATGCCACTACACTTTATCCTGGGCCACAGCGGGAGACTCTGTCTCAAAAAACAACAACAAAAAAGGCCAGGCTCAGTGGCTCACACCTATAATCCCAGCATTTTGAGAGGCTGGAGCAGGTGGATCAACTGAGGTCAGCAGTTTGAGACCAGCCTGGCCAGTATGGTGAAACCCTGTCTCTAAAAATACAAAAATTAGGCCGGGCGCGATGTCTCATGCCTGTTATTCCAGCACTTTGGGAAGCTGAGGTGGGTGGATCACAAGATCAGGAGTTCAAGACCAGCCTGGCCAACATGGTGAAACCACATCTCAACTAAAAATACAAAAAAATTAGCCAAGCATGGTGGCCCACGCCTGTAATCCTAGCTATCAGGAGGCTGAGGCAGGAAAGTCACTTGAAACTGGGAGGTGGAGGTTGCAGTGAGCTGAGATAGCACTAATGCACTGGAGCCTGGGAGACAGAGCAGCAAGACTCGGTCTCAAAAAAAAAAGAAAAAAAGGTTAGCCAGGTGCGGTGGTGCCTGCCTATAGTCCTAGCTACTCCAGAGGCTGAGGCAGGAGAATTGGTTGAACCCAGGAGGTGGAGGTTGCAGTGACCCAAGATCATGCCACTGCACTCCAGCCTGGGTGACAGAATGAGACTCCATCTCAGAACAAAACAAACAAACAAAAAACAAAAGGAAAAAAAAAAAAAACCCAAGCAAATTGGTCCTGTGAGTCAGGATCCAAAGAGAAGTTAAAGAAGACAGTAGCAGCCTGGTTCAGTGGCTCACGCCTGTAATCCCAGCACTTTGGGAGGCCGAGAAGGGCTGATCACCTGAGGTCCAGAGTTTGAGACCAGCCTGACCAACATGAAGAAACCCCATCTCTACTAAAAATACAAAATTAGCCAGGCATAGTGGCGCACGCCTGTAATCCCAGCTACTCAGGAGGCTGAGGCTAGAGAATCACTTGAACCTGGGAGGTGGAGGTTGCAGTGAGCCTCGATCATGCCATTGCACTCCAGCCTGGGCAATGAGAATGAAACTCGGTCTAAAAAACAAAAAAAAAGACATTAGTGAAATCTAACATGACATGGGTTTAGGTGTATTCTGCACCTGTGTCCACTAAAGTTGAGGTTCTCTGTGTGTTTTTTGGACTGCAATAAATTGTGAGCTCCACGTGGGACCTGTGGTTGTCCCTGCTGCTTGTAGCAGGAGGTGACCTTGGCCCCATCCCTGACCTTCAGGCTGGAGAGGAGTCCATTCTTGGAATATGCAGTTGACAGCAGTTAGACAGAGTTTCACTCTGTTGCTGAGGCTGAAGTGCAGTGGCGTGATCTCAGCTCACTGCAGCCTCCACCTCCTAGGTTCAAGTGATTCTCCTGCCTCAGCCTCCAGAGTAGCTGGGATTACAGGTGCCTGCCACCACGCCTGGCTAATTTTTGTATTCTTAGCAGACATGGAGTTTCACCATCTTGGCCAGGCTGGTCTTGAACTTCTAACATCATGATCCACCCACCTCAGCCTGCCAAAGTGCTGGGATTACAGTTGTGAAGCACTTTGCCTGGCCTGTTTTCTCTTTTCTACCTTAGCTGAAATCAGATCATACCATATTTGTTTCCTGGTAATCAGGCGCCAGGCTGGAGTGCAGTGGCGCGACCTTGGCTCACTGCAACCTCCGCTGCCCGGGTTCAAGCATTCTCCTGCCTCAGCCTCCCGAGTAGCTGGGACTACAGGCGCGCGCCACCACGCCCAGCTAATTTTTTTGTATTTTTAGTAGAGACGGGGTTTCACCTTGTTGATCAGGACGGTCTCGATCTCTTGACCTCGTGATCCGCCCGCCTCGGCCTCCCAAAGTGCTGGGATTACAGGCGTGAGCCACCGCGCCCGGCCCTGTTTCCTGGTAATCTTAATTGGGCTTTTTTGGCTTCCCTTTTTGGTCTAGCAGACTTAGTTTTTTGTTTTATTTTATTTCTTCTAGTGACTAGTCTGACTTTATCTCTTCATTGTTCTGTCTCTTCAAGATTAGCTATGGTTTATCCCACATTATATACATCTTGTCCCATAAGGGGGCTCAAGAGGGATATGAGAAGGCCACACCACTCTTGGGAAGCATTCTGTAATAATTTGCTTTTCATATCTACTGTAAACACAGTCTTTTCTGGTCCTTCAAATTGTCGGGGCTGGATCCAGTGGCTGGCTGGGCACAGTAGTTCATGCCTGTAATCCCAGCACTTTGGGAAGCTGAGGCAGGCGGATCACTTGAGATCAGGAGTTTGAGACCAGCCTGGCCAACGTGATGAAACCCCATCTCCACTAAAAATACGAAAATTAGTGGGGCATGGTGGCAGGCACCTGTAATCTCAGCTACTTGGGAGGCTGAGGCAGGAGAATCACTTTAACTTGGGAGGCAGAGGCCACAGTGAACTGAGATTACACCACTGCACTCCAACCTGAGTGACAGAGTGAGGATCCATCTCAAAAAAAAAAAAAAATTATTGGGCCTGATGCATGCTCCACTATCTTAAAGTGCTTTATGCTTCTTCCAAAGACTACCATGGTGAGCTATGTCCAGAGAAGTCTCTTTCATTTGGCCAGGCCTCTCTTATGGTCATTATAATTGAAGTCCATAAGGCTGCACTTAACCAAGACAGTTCTAGCATCATACAAACACTGTCTCAAAGTGAGATGAGTTGGTTATATTACTCATTATTTTTTTCAATTTCGTTCCCTGGTAGAGAAATGTCATCCCCACTAATGTCCCATAGCTGCACCATCCGTGTGGCTGAGCTTTCTCTCAGCAGCTGTTTGGAAATTTTTGCTATGTCTAATACTTTTGCTGAGGCGTAATCTTGGATCATCGAGGTTTCCTGCAAAGGCTATCACTCATGGCCACGATGTACGTATTGAGCTTTTGCTTTCTGCTGCACATGCTCAAAACGGAATAATAATTATCCTCCACCTCCCAGATAACCCCTGTGTCTTTATCTGGTTCACTAGTTGGTTCCCAAGAATTCCAGGTATTTGCATCCCAGTCTGGTTTGGCAAGACCAGCCTGCACTGGTGTAGCTTTTTCCCTCCCAACTGTACAAACTGGAAAGCTAAGGCTCCAGCTGTGCCTCCTGAGTTTTAAGCTTATCTGCCAAACCAGACACTAACACAGATGTGGAAGTTCTTCTTTTTTTTTGAGACGGAGTTATACACTCTTGTTGCCCAGGCTGGAGTGTAGTAGTGCGATCTCAGCTCACTGCAACCTCCACCTCCGGGTTCAAACAATTCTCCTGCTTCAGCCTCCTGAGTAGCTGGGATTACAGGCATGTGCTACCACACCAGGGTAATTTTTTGTATTTTTAGTAGAGATAAGGTTTCACCATGTTGGCCAGGCAGGTTTCACCATGTTGGCCAGGCTGGTCTCAAACTCCTGAACTCAGGTAACCCACCCACCTTGGCCTCTCAAAGTGCTGGTATTACAGGCATGAGCCTGGAAGTTCTTATATTCCTTTCTAATTGCAGTTCTTCTAACTGTCAGACACTTGCTATAGCTGCTACCTGTGGCCTGTGGTCACTGGCATAGACCATAACAGTGGCCAACTCACTGTCGTAGCAGCTCAGTGACCTTTCTCACCATGGTGAGTCATATGGCTTTTTAGAAACAAGCACTCTAGACTCTCTGGGGTTTTTGGGGTTTTTCTGTACACACATGATGGTCCACAGATATCTAGCAAATGGGCAGCACCACTCCATTTAGATGAGGAGGACCACCCCAGGATTTCCCCAGGGATGCTTTTTTCTCCTTGCTCATGCTTTGGTTTCCTGGCTCCTTGCTGGATCACCACTTGTTTCATGTAAGGGCTGTATATGCAAAGCCATCCTCAAATGCAGAAAAAGCTGAGAAATTAAAGAAAGGGGCAGATAAATCCAGTTTTTCAGTATGGAATGACTTATTGGGGGAACTCACAGGCAGAGCATGGTCTTGTGCAGCCACAAGGCAGGCAGAGCTCTTCACCTCAAACCCCCGGGGCCCAGGGTTTAGATCTTGGGGAAAGGTAAATGTGCTCTGGAAGGAATGTGTCGGTGGCTATGGGTGTTAAACCTATGATGTACCAAGGGTTGCTTTGAAGGAAAGGTGAAACTTACAGTGAACAGGTATCCTATATAAAGAGTAATACATCAACCAGACATTTTGGAGGCATTCCCAGACTTGGGGTTTGTCAGCAAATTAGCATGTCAAATAAAGTTATTCTTATCCCCACAATGACAGTTTTTGAATACAGACAACATATAATTACCACACAGACCATATATAACAATAACTAACTAAAAAGACTTCTTTGAAAGCTTTTCCTCATTTGACATGTACCACCAACATATTATGAAATAGAGGAAAACTGGTGTGCATTTAATAAACATTGTCTTGACCTTATTTATTTATTTATTATTGAGATGGAATCTCGCTCTGTCACCCAGGGTAGAGTGCAGGTGCACAATCTTGGCTCACTGCAACCTCTGTCGCCTGGGATCAAGTGATTCTTCAGCCTCAGCCTCCCAAATAGCTGGGATTACAGGTACCTGCCACCACGCCTGGCTAATTTGTGTTTTTAGTAGAGACTTGGTTTCCCCATGTTGGCCAGACTGGTCTGGAACTCCTGACCTCAGATGATCTGCCCGCCTTGGCTTGCCAAAGTGCTGGGATTACAGGCTTGAGCCACCGAGCCCCACAAGACCTTAGCTATCTTTGTCTTCTATTATGTAGTCTCTTGCAGACAGCAGATCATTAATTTTTCTATTATTTATTTATTTATTTATTTATTTTAAAGACAAGGTTTCACCATATTGGTCAGGCTGGTCTTGAACTCCTGACCTCAGGTGATCCGCCCACCTCAGCCTCCCAAAGTGCTAGGATTACAGGCGCGAGCCACCTCGCCCGGCTCCACTTTTTTTTTTTTTTTTTTTTTTTTTTTTTAAACAGAGTCTTGCTCTGTTGCCCAGGCTGTAGTGCAGTGGCACAATCTCAACTCACTGCAATGTCCATGTCCCAGGTTCAAGCAATTGTCCTGCCTCAGCCTCCTGAGTAGCTGGAATTACTGGCACAGGCCACCACATCCAGCAAATTTTTGTATTTTTAGTAGACACTGGGTTTCCCCATGTTGGTTAGGCTGGTGTCAAACTCCTGACTTCAAGTGATCCACCTGTCTTGGCCTCCCAAAGTGCTGGGATTATAGGCTTGAGCCATCACACCCAGACAATTTTTTTTCTTTAATATAAAAAGTAGAGACAGTGTCTTGCTATGTTGCCCAAGTTATTCTAAAACTCCTGGGCTCAAGTAATCTTCCTGTCTCCACCTCCCAAAGTGCTGGGATTACAGGTGTAAGCCACCATGCCCAGCTCATTATTAACTTTTATTTATTTATAATTATCAGAAATGAGCATCATATATTACAGATACCTTATTCATTTAAAAAAATTTGGGGTCGGCCAAGCACGGTGGCTCATGCCTGTAATCCCAGCACTTTGGGAGGCCGAGGTGGGTGGATCACCTGAGGTGTGGAGATCGAAACCAGCCTGGCCAACAGGGGAAAACCCGATCTCTAGTAAAAATATATATATATGGCTGGGCGTGGTGGCTCACGCCTGTAATCCCAGCACTTTGGAAGGCCTAGGCGGGTGGATCACTTGAGGTCAGGAGTTCGAAACCAGCCTGTCCAACATGGCGAAACCCCGTTTCTACTAAAGATACAAAATTAGCTGGGCATGGTGATGCGTGCCTGTAATCCCAGCTACTCGGGAAGCTGAGGCAGGAGAATTGCTTGAACCTGGGAGGCAGAGGTTGTAGTGGTCCAAGATCGTGCCACTGCACTCCAGCCTGGGCAACAAGAGCAAAAGTCCATCTCAAAAAAAAAAAAAAAAAAAAAAAAAAATATATATATATATATATATATATATATATATATTAGCCAGGCATGGTGGCAGGTGCCTGTAATCCCAGCTACTCAGCAGGATGAGGCAGAAGAATCACTTGAACTCAGGAAGCAGAGGGTGCAGTGAGCCAAGATCATGCCATTGCACTACAGCCTGGATGACAGAGTGAGACTTTTTGTCTCAAAAGTAATAATGAAGAAACAAGATATCTTCATTCTCTTTCATAGTCACATAAAGTACAGAATTTTAGTACATCAGAAGAAATGACATGACAAATCCCAGAAGTGTATACAAGTGTATTCACTCATGGCAACAAGACTGAAACTCCATCTCAAGGCCGGGCGCGGTGGCTCACGCCTGTAATCCAAGCACTTTGGAGGCCAAGGCGGGCGGTTCACCTGAGGTCGGGAGTTCAAGACCAGCCTGACCAACATGGTGAAACCCCGTCTTATAATAAAAAAAAAAAAATTAAAAAAAAAAAAAAAAGAAACTCCATCTCAAAAAATAAATAAATAAATAAACTCTGGGGGTCATATGTAACTTACCCAGTATATAAAATATGATCATTGCTCCTCTAGTGTAGAATTTATCCATAGACAAAATTTAAAATATTTTATACATTACACAATTTTACATGAAACACATTTTGGCTGGGCATGGTGGCCCACACCTATAATCACAGCATTTTGGGAGGCTGAGGCAGGCAGATGACTTGAGGTTAGGAGTTCAAGACCTGCCTGGCCAACGTGGTGAAACCACATCTCTACTAAAGATACAAAAAATTAGCAGGGGGCCAGGATTGGTGGCTCACGCCTGTAATCCCAGCACTTTGAGAGGCCGAGGAAGGCAGATCACGAGGTCAGGAGATCAAGACCAGCCTGACCAACATGGTGGAACCCCATCTCTACTAAAAATACAAAAATTAGCTGGCCATGATAGCACAGGCCTGTAATCCCAGCTACTCAGGAGGCTGAAGCTGGAGAATCACTTGAACCCGGAAGGTGAAGGTTGCAGTGAGCCAAGATTGCACCACTGCACTCCAGCCTGGGTGTCAGAGCAAGACTCCGCCTGAAAAAACAAAAAAAAATTATCGGAGCATGGTGGCACACATCTGTAATCCCAGATACTCAGGAGGCTGAAGTAGGAGAATCATTTGAACCCAGGCAGCAGAGGTTGCAGTGAGCCAAGATCATGCCACTGCACTCCAACCTGGGTGACAGAGTGAGATTTTTTGTCTCAAAAGTAATAATGAAGAAACAAGATATCTTCATTCTCTTTTATAGTCACATAAAGTACAGAATTTTAGTACATGGGAAGAAATGACATGACAAATCCCAGAAGCGTATACAAGAATCTGTCAGCAGTGATGACCTCTGGGGATGGGGATGAATGAAAGATGGAGAGCTGCACTTTTTTTTTTTTTTTGAGATGGAGTCTCACTTATCACCCAGCCTGGAGTACAATTGCAGGATTTCAGCTCATTGCAACCTCTGCCTCCCTGGTTCAAGTGGTTCTCCTGCCTCAGCCTCCTGAGAAGCTGGGATTCCAAGCGCCCATCACCACACCTGGTTAATTTTTGTATTTTTAGTAGACATGGGGTTTCACCATGTTGGCCAGGCTGGTCTCAAATTTCTGACCTCAAGTGATCCACCCACCTTGGCCTCCCAAAGTACTGGGATTACAGGCCTGAGCCACTGGTAGCTGCATTTTGATTTCCATTGTACCTCTTTTATTTGACTTGATTTTTAAAAATCATACTATGGTTATATTTTTGACCAGAGTTTATTAGATCTTAAGAAATTGCAAGAGATTAGGCGTGGTGGCTCACACCTCTAATCCCAGCACTTTGGGTGGCCAAGGTGGGAAGATCATAAGGTCAAGAGATCGAGACCATCCTGGCCAACATGGTGAAACCAGGTCTCTACTTAAAAAAATATAAAATTAACTTGGCAGGGAAAGGCATGCGCCTGTAATCCCAGGAACTAGGGAGGCTGAGGCAGGAGAATTGCTTGAACCTGGGAGGCAGAGGTTGCAGTGAGGTGAGATCGCGCCATTGCACTCCAGCCTGGCGACAGAGCAAGACTCTGTCTCAAAAAAATAAAAGAAAAGAAAAAAGAAACTGCAAGAGACAAACATAATTTCTACTGTTTGTGACTCTAGAAATGATATACAGTGCTCGCTTCGGCAGCATATATACTAAAATTGGAGCGATGCAGAGAAGATTAGCATGACCCCTGCGCAAGGATGACACGGAAATTTGTGAAGCATTCCATATTGTTTTAATATTTTAAATTAAATAAATAAATAAATAAATAAATAAAAGAAATGCTATACAATACTCTTAAATTGTAAGGTCAGACTTCCATGGCTAATGTGCAATAGGAAGTTGGGGGAAGTGGTGGTAAAGTTTAATCAGGAAAGCAGGCATCTTTTTTTTTTTTTGAGGTGGAGTCTCCCTCCCATCACGCAGGCTGGAATGCAGTGGTGCAATCTTGGCTCACTGCAACCTCCAGCTCCTGGGTTCAAGCGATTCTCCTGCCTCAGCCTTCCAAGTAGCTGGGATTACAGGCATGTACCACCATGTCCAACTAATTTTTGTATTTTTAGGAGAGATGGGGTTTTGCCATATTGGCCAGGCTGTTCTCGAACTACTGACCTCAGGTGATCTGCCTGCCTTGGCCTCCCAAAGTTTTAGGATTACAGGTTTGAGCCACTGCACCTGGCCAAGCAGGGACTTTCATTTATTTCTTTATTTATTTTTGATACAGGATCTTTTTTTTTTTTTTTTTTTTAAATAAAGACGGGTTTTCACCATGTTGGTCAGGCTGGTCTTGAACTCCTGACCTCAGGTGATCCACCCGCCTTGGCCTCCAAAGTGCTTGGATTACAGGCGTGAGCCACCACGCCCAGCCGATACAGGATCTTACCTTGTCACCCAGGCTAGAGTGCAGTGGCAGTGCAATCATGGCTCACTGTAGCCTACACCTCTCAGGCTCAGGGATCCTCCCAACTCAGCCTGCTGTCCAACTTTGTTTTGTTTAATTTTTATTTACTTCATGTATGTATGTAGGGAGGTATTTTTTTGAGATGGAGTCTCACTCTTGTCGCCTAGGCTGGAGTGCAGTGACACAATCTTGGCTCACTGCAACCTCCGCCTCGTGTTCAAGCGATTATCCTGCCTCAGCTTCCCGAGTAGCTTGGACAACAGGCGCATGCCACCACACCCAGCTAATTTTTTTGTTTGTTTGTTTGTAGAAAGTGATTTATTTAAAGAGAGAGAGAAACAGAAGAAGGAGAGAGAAAGAAACAGCTAACTCTCACACTGATTGAGAGAATCCAGAAAGATGGAATCAGGAGAGGAAAGCAGCTTCCACACTGAGTGGAAGGGAACAGAGAGAGATGGAGTTTAGGAGGGGAAGACAGGCTTCCGTGAGAGAGTGTGGAAGGGGATTCCAGAGGGGAAATCCAGGAGAGAGAAAGACGGCTTCCACGAAGGGAGTGTTCGTGGAAGGGAATCCAAACATGGAGTCCCAAATTTTCGAATTTTTAGTAGAGACAGGGGTTTCACTTGTTGGCCAGGATGGTCTCCATCTCTTGACCATCCTTGACCATTGTGATCCACCCTCCTGGGCCTCTCAAAGTGCTGGGATTACAGGCGTGAGCCACCGTGTCAGGCCTATTTTTATTTTTCTTTGAGATGAAGTCTCCTCTGTCGCACAGGCTGGAATGCAGTGGTGCAATCTCAGTCCACTGCAACCTCCACCTCCCAGGTTCAAGCAATTCTCCTGCCTCAGGCTCCTGAGTAACTGGGACTACAGGCGTGTGCTACCATGCCCAACTAATTTTTGTATTTTTAGTAGAGACCGGGGTTTCACCATATTGGTCAGGCTGGTCTCGAACTCCTGACCTCAGGTGACCCGCCCACCTCGGCCTCCCAGAGTGTTGAGATTACAGGCCTGAGCCACTGCACCCAGCCCTGACTTCTTTTTTGTAGAAAAAAAATTGTTTTGTAGAGAGGAAGTCTCACTATATTGCCCAGATTGGTCTCAATCTCCTGGGCTCAAGCAATCCACCTGCCTTTAGCCTCCCAAAGTGCTGGGATTACAGGTATGAGCCACTGTACCCAGCTGAAAGCAGGGACTTAAATAAAATTGTTTCAGATTTATCTTTTCTTTTGGCTTGAGTAATACAGTCATATTATATTTTTTCACAAAAACTGGCCAGGCATGGTGGCTTAGGCCTGTAATCCCAACAGTTTGGGAGGCTAAGGTGGGGGTATCCTGAGATCCCATCTCTCTTTTTTTTTTAAAGATGGGGTTTCGGCTGGGCGTGGTGGCTCCAAGCACTTTGGAGGCCAAAAACTTTGCTGTAATCCAAGTGCTGTAATCCAAGCACTTTGGAGGCCAAGGCGGGCGGATCACCTGAGGCTGGGAGTTCAAGACCAGCCTGACCAACATGGTGAAACCCCGTCTTAAAAAATAAATAAATAAAATAAAATAAAATAAAATAAAATAAAATAAAGATGGGGCATATATATAGTTGGATGTGGTGGTATGTGCTTGCAGTCCTGGCTACTTGGGAGGTTGAGTAGGAGGATGGCTTGAGCCCATGAGTTTGAGGCTGCAGTGAGCTGAGATTGCACCACTGCACTCCAGTTTGGGTGACAGAGCAAGACCCTGCCTTAAATGAAATAAAATGAAATAAGCTGGGCACAGTGGCTCATGCCTGTAATCCCAGCACTTTGGGAGGCTGAGGTGGGCAGATCACAAGGTCAGGGGTTTGAGACCAGCCTTACCAACATAGTGAAACCAGGTCTCTACTAAAAATACAAAAAACTTAGCCAGATGTGGTGACAGGCGCCTGTAATCCCAGCTATTCAGGAGGTTAAAGCAGGAGAATAGCTGGAATCCAGAGGCAGAGGTTGCAGTGAGCTGAGTTTGCACCATTGCACTCCATCCTGGGTGACAGAGCAAGATTCTGTCCCCAAAAAAACAAAAAACAAAAAAAATTGTTAATTTCTGGAATTTTCCATGGAATCTTCAGACCACCAATGACCTCTGGTAAGGAGTAAACTACTGTGATAAGAAATATATTTAGTCTGACTCCCCAGCTCCTGTCACATAGCTCCTAAAACTGTAGGAATTTCCTGAGTGTTAGGAATGTCTTAGTTATTCACAACAAACCCGATCATCACTCCAGAGTTTATGCTAAAAAGGTGATTTAGGGTGGGGGCCCAAAGTAGCCTTAGGCTAGGGCTGATCAACGGGTGATTAGAGGATTGGAAACGCAGGGCGGGTAGGGGAGGGAGGTAGTACTGGAGATGACTCTTTATTAAAACTTTTGAACAAGGAAATTTGATGAGCTTCAGAATTGCTGAACACTTGGAGCTGCTGGGAGATCAGTGTGCCCAGTTAGGGCATGGAAGCTTTGCGACACCTCCTTTTACAACCATGCCCTTTGCATGTCTTCTTGCAGTGACCATCTGTGTCCTTCATAATACATTGGTAAACATAAGAGCATTTCCCCTGAGTTCTGTGAGCCATCCTAGCAAATCATCAAACCCAAGAAGGGGATTGTGGGACCCCCTGATTTATTGTCAGTCAGAAGCACAGGTTACATTTGGGACTTGTAATTGGCGTCTCAAAATAGCGACAGTTTTGTGGGACTGAGCCCCTACCTGTAGGCTCCAGATAGCATCAGAATTGAATTGATTTATAGGACATCCAGTTGGCGTCTGCTGGAGAATTTTGGTGTGTGTGTGAAAACCCCTATAAATCTGATAACTGTTCTGAGCTGTGTTCAGTGTGAGCAGAGAGAAAAAACTTTTTTCTTCTTTTTTTTTTTATAATTCAGTCTCAGTAGAGGCTCAAAAATTGCCAATGCCAATTATATTTCAAGTCGTCATGGCAGGATATTGGGGAAAGATTTCAATTAGCAATAATCGTGCCTCAAATAAACCTCATTGGCTATGATACTGCCACTGTGCAAAGCTACTTTTTTTCCCTTAATTTGTGACGAGTAAATGCCAATTCTTGAATAGCTGCTCAGTGCAAGTTCTCTTCTTTGGTAGTTCTCTGGTCAGTCCCTTGGGTCTTTTTTTTTTCTTTTTATTTATTTATTTATTTATTTAAAGATGGGATTTCACCATATTGATCAGGCTGGTCTCGAACTCCTGACCTCAGGTGATCCGCCCACCTCAGCCTCCCAAAGTGCTGGGATTACAGGCGTGAGCCACCGCGCCCAGCTTTTTTTTTCTTTTTTCTTTTTTTTTTGGTGCCATGACTCGGATGGGTCTTTTCTCTTTTACTTTTTTCTTTTTTTGTTTTTGAGACAGAGTCTCACTCTGTCGCCCAGGCTCAATCTTGGCTCACTGCAACCTCTGCCTCCCGGGTTCAAGCGATTCTCCTGCCTCAGCCTCCTAAGTAGCTTTGACTACAGGCACTCACCACCACACCCGGCTAATTTTTTGTATTTTTAGTAGAACAGGTTTCACCATGTTGGTGAGGCTGGTCGCGATCTCCTGACCTCATGATCCACCCACCTCGGCCTCCTACAGTGCTGGGATTACAAGTGTGAGCCACTGAGCCCTGCCTCTTTTTTTCATTTTAAATAATGTTTTATTTTACTTTTTTGACAGAGTCATGCTCTGTCACCCAGTCTGGAGTATAGTGGTGCAATCATAGTTCACTGCAGCTTTCAACTCCTGGGCTCAAGCAATCTTCCTGCCCAGGCCTCCTGGGTTGCTGGGACTACAAGTGTAAGCCACAGTGCCCAGCATCCTTGAGTTTTTTCTACTTGAAATTTTTCTTTCTCTTTTAGATTCCACACCCAACTGACAGCATCTTTTCCAATGCTACTGCTGGCTTCTACTGCTACAGTTGTATCTTGCCCAGCTACTCCCGCTATCCCCCCAGGACCATGCAGAGTGTGCTGTTCTAGATCACCAAGGGACAACTGACTCTTTACTACCTACTACTATATCATCTACATATCTATTGAATTTATTTTTTTATTTTTATTTTTTAGAGATGGGGTCTCGCTATGTTGCCCAGGCTGGAGTGCAGTGGCTATTCACAGGTTCGATCCCACTACTGATCAGCACGGGAGTTTTGACCTGCTCTGTTCACCCCTCCTCGGCAACCTGGTGGTCCCCCGCTCCCGGGAGGTCACCATATTGAAGCCGAACTTAGTGCGGACACCCGATTGGCATAGTGCACTGCAGCCCAGAACTCCTGGGTCAAGCGATCCTCCCACCTCAGCCTCCCGAGTAGCTGGGACTACAGGTAAGCGCCACCATGCCCGGCTGAATTTATTTTTTATTTTATTTATTTACTGAATCACGGTCTTGCTATGTTGCTGCTCAAACTCCTCCCACGTCAGCATCCTGAGTAGCTGGTCCTACAGGCATGTGCTACCTGGCCCAACTTCATTTCTCTCTCTCTCTCTCTCTCTCTCTAATCAGACCCTGATCTCCATATAGGAAATAATGAGTCTGTCTTCTTTAGTTACTATATCATTTATATTACCAGGATTGTATAAGATTCCTCACTAACACTTAGTGTTACCAAACTTTAAAATTTTGGCCAATGGAGATTATATTCTTTTATTTATTTGTTTATATTTGTTAATTTATTTACTTGAGATGGAGTTTCACTCTTGTTGCCCAGCGTGGAGTGCAATGGCCAGATCTCGGCTCACTGCAACCTCCACCTCCCAGGTTCAATCAATTCTTCTACCTTACCCTTCTGAGTAGCTGGAATTACAAACATGTGCCACTACGCCCAGCTAATTTTTTTGTATTTTTACTAGAGATGGGATTTCTCTATGTTTATCAGGCTGGTCTCGAACTCCCGATCTCAGGTGATCCTCCTGCCTTGACCTCCCAAAGTGCTGGGATTACAGACGTGAGCCACTGCACTCCACCTCTTTTTATATATATACAAATTTTTTGAGACAGAGTCTTGTGCTGTTGCCAGGCTGGAGTGCAGTGGCACGATCTTGGCTCACTGCAACCTCCACCCCCCCAGGTTCAAGCAATTCTCCTGCCTCAGCCTTCCAGGTAACTGGGATTACAGGCACGTGACACCACGCCCAGCTAATTTTTGTATTTTTAATAGAGATGGGGTTTCACCATGTTGGCCAGGAAGGTCCCTATCTCTTGACCTCGTGTTCTGCCCACCTCCAAAGTGCTGGGATTACATACAGGCGTAAGATTATATATATATATATTTTTTAAGACAAAATCTTGCTTTGTTGCCCAAGCTGGAGTGCAGCTCATTGCAACCTCTGCCTCCTGGGTTCAAGTGATTCTCCTGCCTCTGCCTCCTGAGTAGCTGGGGCTACAGGTGTGTGTCACCATGCCCTGCTAATTTTTGATGTTTTTAGTAGAGATTGGTTTTCACTATGTTGGCCAGGCCGGTCTCGAACTCCTGACCTCATGATCCACCTGCGGCAGCCTCCCAAAGTGCTGGGATTACAGGCGTGAGCCACTGCGCCTGGCCCCTGAGATTATATTCTTGAGGAAAGAATCTCTATGTGTACATGCATGTTTGAGGAGAGTATGATATATTATAAAAATAATTTCCGAGCCGGGCTCGGTGGCTCACACTTGTAATCCCAGAACTCTGGGAGGCTGAAGCGGGCAGATCATGAGGTCAGGAGATCAACATCATCCTGGCCAACATGGTGAAACCCTGTCTTTACTAAAAATACAAAAAAATTAGCTGGGCATGGTGGCGCATGCCTGTAGTCTCAGCCACTCAGGAGGCTGAAGCAGGAGAATTTCTTGAACCCAGGAGGCGAAGATTGCAGTGAGCCAAGATCGCACCACTGCACTACAGCCTGGGTGACAATTCGAGACTCCATCGCAAAAAAATAAAATAAAATAAATAAATAAATAATGACAATTTCGCCCCCTGCCATGTCACTAGCCAAGATAATTCAGTGAGCAGAGTGGTTAAGATGATTTAGAGATAGAACAGTAGTAAAATGACAAATAACTTCACAGGGAACTAGAGTTATATTTCTATGAATTAGGTAAGTGCAGTTCCCATACTCTATGACATAATCTTCATACCTCTTTTTTTTTTTTTTTTTTGAGACAGAGTCTCGCTTTGTTGCCCAGGCTGAAGTGCAGTGGTACAATTTCTGCTCACTGCAACCTCCGCCTCGTGGGTCCAAGCAATTCTCCTGCCTCAGCCTCCCAAGTAGCTGGGATTACAGGCATTTGCCACCACACCCAGCTAATTTTAGTACTAAAAATACTTAGTACTAATATTTAGTATTTTTAGTAGAGATGGGGTTTCTCCGTATTGGTCAGGCTGGTCTTGAACTCCTGACCTCAGATGATCCGCCGGCCTCGGCCTCCCAAAGTGCTGGGATTACAGGCGTGAGCCACTGAACCGGGACGTCAAGGTGGTTTTTAATATCATCTACATGCTGATGACTCTCAAATTTGTTTCTCCAAGATAATTCTCTTTACCAAACTTGAAATTGTCCCAGACTTCGCCAGTGGAAGGTACTTATCCTTTTTTTTTTTTTTTTTTTGAGACAGAGTCTTACTGTGGCCCAGGCTAGAGTGCAATGGCAGGATCTCAGCTCACTGCAACCTCCGCCTCCTGGGTTCAAGCGATTTTGCTGCCTCAGCCTCCTGAGTAGCTGGGATTACAGGCACCTGCCACCATGCCTGGCTAATAGTTTTGCATTTTGAGTAGAGACGGGGTTTCACTATGTTGTCCAGGCTGGTCTCGAACTCCTGACCTCATGATCTGCCTGCCTTGGCCTCCCAAAGTGCTGGGATTACAGGTGTGAGCCACCGCACCCAGCCATTTTTATTTATTTATTTATTTATTTTTATTTTTTTAAAGATGGGGTTTCACCATGATGGCCAGGTTGGTCTTGAACTCCTGACCTCAGGTGATCCACCCACTTCAGCCTCCCAAAGTGCTAGGATTACAGGCATGAGCCGCCGTGCCAGGCTTTTTTTTTTTTTTTTTTTTTTTTTTTTTTTTTTGAGACAGAGTATTGCTCTGTCACCAGGCTGGAGTGCAGTGGCACAATCTTGGCTCACTGCAACCTCTGTCACCTGGGTTCAAGTGATTTCCCTGCCTCAGCCTCCTGAGTAGCTGGGACTACAGGTGCCCATCACCACGCCTGGCTAATTTTTGGTATTTTAGTAGAGATGGGGTTTCACCATGGCCAGGATGGTCTTGATCTTCTGACCTCCTGATCCTCTCGCCTTGCCTCCCAAAGTGCTGGGATTACAGGCATGAGCCACAGCACTGGGACCTATCCTTTCTGATGGACATTTAGATGATTTACAGTTGTTCACCTTTGTGAAACATAATGCAAATATTTTATTTACACAGACACAATTCAGCCTTCAGAGCCTATGCACTTGCTTTTTCTTAAGCCTGCGATCTTTCTCTGGCTTCCTCCTTTACTTTTTCAGATCTACTCAATGTGGCCTTCCTTGATTGCTGAATTCAAAATTACAATTCTGGTCAGGTGCAGTGTCTCATGCCTGTAATCACAGGTACTTGGGAGGCTGAGATACAAGAATTGCTTGAACCTGAACAGGTTGCAGTGAGCCAAGACTGCACTACTGCACTCTAGCCTGGGCGACAGCAAAAACAAACAGGCTGGGCGTGGTGGCTCACACCTATAATCCCAGCACTTTGGGAGGCCAAGGCAGGTGGATCACCTGAGGGTCAGGAGTTCGAGACCAGCCTAGCCAACCTGGTGAAACTCCATCTCTTTTAAAACACATGTGCTGGGATTATAGGCATGAGCCGCCGCCCGGCTTTTTTTAAAATTTTTATTGCAATCTTCCTCAGCATTTTCTGTCCCCTTCCCTGCCTTTCCCTTCCCCCCACCTTTATCCTGGTGCTATTACTATCTGATACACTATATATTCTGCTCATTTATTTTCTTTATTTTCTGTACCCGGACTACAATGGAATGCAAGCTCCACAAAGACGGAGGTTTCCGTTTGCTCATTTCTGCTTCCCCACATTTGGAACTGTGTCTGGCACTAAGTAGGGACTGAAGGCACATTTGGGGAATGAGGGGAATGAGTGTTATCACGGACATCTTTCTACACAGGTGTATGATTTTCCTATTTCAATACATTTTAAAGTTAATTCAGTTAACTGACAAAAGCCAGGATATCGCTATTTTATGATAGTCCTTTTCCTTTTGTTCTTCATGAAAATGATGTTATTTTTTTTTTTTTTTTTTGTGGGGGGAGGCAGGGACATGGGTCTTGCTATGGTTGCCCAGGATGGCTTCAAACTCCTGGGCTCAAGTGATCCTCTTGCCTCAGCCTCCTGAGTAGCTGGGTTGGTGCACACTACTATGCCCACCTAAAAGTCAAGATTTTTTTTGAGGCAGTGTCTCGCCCTGTCACCCAAGCTGAAGTGCAGTGGCTGAAGTGCACTGCAACCTGAAACTCCTGGGCTCAAACAGTCCTCTTGCCCCAGTGTCTCAAAGTATTAGTATTACAGGTTTGTGCTCAGCCTTGAAAATCAAGTTTTGAAGTCAAACTCTCTCTACATTTCTTTCTTTTATCTAGGTAGAATGTTTCCAACAAGGTAGTAACAAGTAAGCTTTTCAAAGCGTTGACTCAGAAGGGTCAATTTTTGTCTATAAGATTTATTTCAGCCGGGCGAGGTGGCTCACGCCTGTAATCCTAGCACTTTGGGAGGCCGAAGTGGGTGGATCACCTGAGGTCAGGACTTCAAGACCAGCCTGGCCATCATGGTGAAACCCCATCTTTATATTAAAAAAAAAAAAAAAAGCACTTTGGAGGCCAAGGCGGGTGGATCACCTGAGGTCGGGAGTTCAAGACCAGCCTGATCAACATGGTGAAACCCCGTCTTTAAAAAAAAAAAAAAAAAAAGGTTTATTTCATGGAAGGCAGCTATGCTAATCACTAAACCACCAATGATTGTATAGGATTTATTACAGCCGGGCATGGGGTGGCTTATGCCTGTAAACCCAGCACTTTGGGAGACTGAGGCGGGCAGATCACCTGAGGTCAGGAGTTGGAGACCAGCCTGCCCAGGATGGTGAAACCCCGTCTCTACTGAAAATACAAAAATTGGCTGGGCATGGTGGCAGATGTCTGTAATCCCAGTTACTCAGGAGGCTGAGGCAGGAGAATCGCTTGAACCTGGGAGAAGAGGTTGCAATGAGCTGAGATCGCACCACAGCACTCCAGCCTAGGCAACAAGCTCAAAAAAAAGAAAAAAGAAAAAAAAAAGGGCAGGTGCCTTAGCTCTTGCCTGTAATCCCAGCACTTTGGGAGGCTGAGGCAGGTGGATCACTGAGGTCAGGAGTTCAAGACCAGCCTGAACAACATGGAGACAACCCGTCTCTAAACATACAAACAAACAAACAAAAAAGATTTATTTCAAATGCCATATTTCTGATTTTATCCAGCCAAGATACTTTGTCTGATTGTGGCATCGAAAACACTAGTGCAGTCATCAGTTTGCTCTGCTTGCCAGCCTGGAATCTCTGTTCCTTCTGAGTAGGAGGCAAACTTTATTCATTCTATATGCCTAGATAATAGTGCAAGAATACATTTGTATGAATCAATCATCGAGGAAGGTTAAAAGTTTAGGAATCTCTCAGAATAGCCTGGTTATGCTTATAACATGTGTGTAAGAATAAAATCCAAGTGCAGAATGGGGGGTAGAATGGTGTGAAAGGCAATG
The DNA here is from genome assembly GCA_036589455.1 of Ateles fusciceps. Lineage (NCBI taxonomy): Eukaryota > Metazoa > Chordata > Mammalia > Primates > Atelidae > Ateles > Ateles fusciceps. The sequence continues at coordinate 13,275,086 of JAZHEH010000770.1, forward strand.
AGGGACTGAATCTTCTTTTCAGTTGAAGTTTGACCTGGAAGGAATGAAGGTTCCATGAACCAGCATTTCCCTTATCACAGTGACCCCATTAAAGTCCTGGATTCCCTTGTCTGTGTAATGACTGCTGGAAGAAGCAACAGCCATCAAACATTTGGAGAAAAATTCAGATGCCATAGTGAGTCTTAATTCTGGCATAATGCCCCTGGTTTTTCCTCCTCATGTGGAAAACTTAGCTTTTCCTGCCCTTTCGTTTCTTCATTCATAAAGTGAGTATGACCGCCACTGAGGTCCAGAGCCAAATAACTAACAGAAATATTATGATGACCTTTGCAGACATCCAGCGCAGAGTCAAGGAACACAGTCCTCATCTGGTTTCTCTTTTTGGTGTTGAGGGCGGTTTTCCGTTGCTGGCGACTTAGATATTGCTCAATGGTGTCATCTCTGACCTGGCCCCTTCTTCATGCATCTGTAAACATGCAATTTAGACATCCTAAAAACTTTTTCTAAAGCTCCCCTGGGAAATAACGTAATGACAAATCTTGACACCTCTCTACCTCTTAAAAGATAGAGAAGTTGAGAGAGGAGAAGGCGGAGGAGGGGGAGGAAGAGGGGGTCGAGAGGGGAGTCCAGCTCCAGTTTGGGTTAATCCAGCTCGCGTTTTGCCTCTCGCTCAACTGTGCAGGGTCCAGCGAAGGCAGAGCCCCAGCTTCACTCCCTGAGATCTGTCCTGGGGAGACAGTGCTGCTCCGGGGGGCTGACCTGGCGGGGAGTGGCCGCGCAGTCTGCTCCGGCGCCGCTTTGTGCGCGCTGCCGCTGGCCCCTCTACTCCCGGGTCTGCCCCCCCCCGGGACACCCCCCTGCCCTGCCCAAGTCATGCAGCCCTACCTGCCTCTCTCCTCTGTGAACCTTTGGGAAGCGGCTCCCCACCTCGGGGGTTTGGGCCTAGACTGTGCTGGGAGCCCTTAGGCGTCCTCCCCGACCCGCCCGCGCCCCTCGCGCCCGCCGGGGCCCCGGGCTCCAAAGTTGTAGGGAGGAGCGCGAGTTGGAAAGTTTGCCCGAGGGCTGGTGCAGGCTTGGAGCTGGGGGCCGTGCGCTGCCCTGGGAGTGTGACCCGGCCAGCGGTGAGTTGGGGCCGGGGCAGAGGGGCAGGGGTGCCAGGAGCGAAGACCCGGACGCCGAGGCCCGAGGGGGGTCGGGAGGCGGCGCTCCGCGCGGGCTGGACGTGGCCGGGACTCAGCGTCCGTGGCTCTCCCGCGACCGCTGGGGTGGACTGGCTCCCCCGCTGCGACCCCCCCCCCCCGGGACGCTCAGTGCGCTTTTGTTGCGGGAGGTAAACAATGCTCCCGGCCGGAGGTCTCGGCCACCCGCCCCGCAGGCCCCGCCATAACGCCGGGTGCGGGGCAGTAGGGGCGCCTGGGGCTTTGACCCCGGGCTGCGCTGGAATTGGGGCTGGGGGGAGGGCAAGTGTGGCCTGCGGGAGATGCCTGAATGTGCCAGTGATTTCCTGGCCCCTCTGGGGGAGTCGGAGGTCGGGGCGCCTCGGGGTGAGGAGAGGCTAGAGTCTGTGCAAGTTGTGAGTGGGGAGCCTTGACTGTCCCGTGCTCAAGCGTACCCCCTAAACAAGTTTTCTTACCCCCCATATTTATATGAGAGACAGGTTGGTAGGCAATGCTTTGGCGCCTGTCTCCCCGAGAGTTTCGAAAAGGCGGCTTCAAGGATGAAACGTTTAGAGTGGAGGCAGTGATGGAGTCTTGCTAGGAGTTGGCGTGCAGTTGTAAGGATCTGGGAAGAAGGGAAGAGGGGGTAATGTGTGTTCTGTCAAAATGGCATTTAAGAAACTCATTTATGAGCTCCACTGGGTCGCTGGACCCGCTGGCGTTGCGATCCCATCAGTCCCGGTCTGGGCGGGATCCCGGAGCGGGCCCCGAGGGTGGGGAGGTGCGCGGAGCTGGGTGCGGGGGCTGGTCGTGCAGCACGTGAGGGGCCTGGGCCCCGCCCGAGGGCGAGGAGGCGGCCGCACAACCTACCGCCCCCGGAGAGCAATGCTCTCTCCCTCTCTCCGTGCTTCCCTCCCTCCTCCTCCCCCGCTCGGGTCTCCGCTCGCATCCCCTCCCGGGCTCATCTTCCTATCTCTCTCTCTCTCTCTCTTTTCTCTCTCTCTCTGTATGTATATACTACAAGAAGTTGTCAGGAAGGGATTGGACGGCGCTGGTAACCTTTCCACGTGAACGAGAAACCCACACTGGGCATTTCTGATCCAGTAAAAGCTAAGGTGTCTCCAAGAGAACACTTAAAAAGCTCCAGCCTCGGAGTCTTTCCCGCGGCCCCCATTCGTCCCTCTCCCAAATTAGCCAACCTTCCTGCATGGGTCTTTTAGGGTGCCTCTTCCCCTCCGCCCCAGTTCCACTCTGGCACACTAAACGAGCTGCACAATACGTCCTAGTAATGATCGGTTTTTCAAGAAACGTTTGAAAAGTGCTGCCAGACCTTGGAGAGAGAACATGATTAGGTACACTGCCCTGGGCCGGCGGGGTGAGTCGCGCGCGCCACCGGGAAGGGCGGCGCTGTAGAGCAGCAGCTCCGGGTTTCCCCCTGGACCTGAGTGTGCTCGGTGTCCCTACCCCCAATATAAAGTAAAATAAAAGCAGTGGTTTAATTAGGCCTCAGGATACGAAAAAATATGGAAAATGCGCTTCTTAACCGGTGAGGGCAAGGGTTATTTGGAGCAAATTAGGAATTTACTACTACAGTTAAACCAGGCGCAAGAGTACACGTAGATAGGTAAGGAAATAAGGAGATTAGTATGAGTTAAGAATCAAAAGACAGACCGGGCGCGGTGGCTCACACCTGTAATCCCAGCACTTTGGTGAGGCCAAGGTGGGCAGATCACAAGATCAAAAGATCGAGACCATCCTGCCCAACATGGTGAAACCCCGTCTCTACAAAAAATTAAAAAATGAGCCGGGTGTGGTGGCGCCTGCCTGTAGTCCCAGCTATTCGGGAGGCTGAAGCAGGAGAATCGCTTGAACCTGAGAGGTAGAGGTTGCAGTGAACCAAGATCAAGAGCGAGACTCTGTCTAAAAATATATATATATATATCGAAAGACTTTGGCTTTTGGTGTGTTTCCCAGTTTTATCGGTATGGGTCATATGGGTCCTCCCTTTTCCCAATTAAGAGATTTAAATTAGCTTGTCAACCTCTCTGTCTTTAAAGCCAAGTTATAGTTTCAATTAAATTTCAGAATCAAGATATACGGGAAATGGCAGACAGTGTTCCTTTATCTTTGCAAAGATGAGGAGTCCAGGCTTAGAACTCTGGGACTGCCACTTTCCATTTTAATAAGAGTTAATTGATTGCTCTCTGGGCTGGTCTTCCAGAATGGATGGGTGGGGAGGGCTGGATCTCCACTGTCCCTGCCCTTTGTTTCTCTTCCTTCTCCCATCTGATTTGTTTCCCCTCCCCCACCTTAGTCTGTATCTTGCCTTTCCTGCACACTTGATATCTCCCTCCCCTTGGGCTTTTTACTTTTAGTCGTCAGTCTTTTGATCCCAGTTGTCTTTTTATATTCTAGCTTTATTACTATAAATGTCCAGCCCTTCCTCAGTTTTCACTATAAGTAATTTTTTCCTTTCCTCAGTTTTTTGTTTTTTTGTTTTTTAACTATAAATTTCTTCCCCTTCTTTCGTTTTTGGCCTTTTTTTGTTTTCTTTTTGGGCATTTTATTCCTTATTATGCTTTTACGTTCTCCTAATGTGTTTTATGCCTTTCTTGTCTTTGGAAGGACCGTTCTACCTCTATTCTAACATCTCCCTTCCCTTTTCTTGGCCCTTTTCCCCCTTGCTCTCTGCAGGGCAGCAGGGGGTGTTTTACATATGGAAGGAACCATTGACTAAATGTACTGGCATTCTAGTGAGTTTCCCTGAACAGCTTTTACTTGTACCGAGGGCTCTCACACTTCCTGTGGTAGAAAACTATCTAGGAACAGCAAGCGGTTGCCTGCCTACTCTTCCTTTTGAAGTAGAACTTAGTTGCTGGAGGAAACTGAGCCAGGTGCTGCCTTTTTAAAAGAAATGTTTTAAATCTTGTTTTTCTCAGCCAAGTGCAAGAGTCTTTAAGTTCAATGGAGGTGAATGGAGGGACTGTGAAATCAATCTCTTGCAGCTAGCTCTATGTATGCAAATACCACATTTTTGGCCACTGCTGGTAGTGGGAAGAATTGAAATATGACTTTGAATTGATATGCAGGCTGGATCGTTGCATCAGTTAAGCATTTTTGCCTAGAGGATTTTGGAGGATCCAGAAAACGGAGGGACATAGGTGGGAAAGGATCTTTCTGACATATTGCTGTCAATATTGGTTTTTTTGTTTGTTTCTTTCTTTTTTTTTTTTTTTTTTAAAGATGGAGTTTCACCATGATGGCCAGGCTGGTCTTGAACTCCTGACCTCAGGTGATCCACCCACCTCGGCCTCCCAAAGTGCTAGGATTACAGGTGTGAGCCACCGCGCCCAGCCTTTTTGTTTGTTTCTTGAGACGGAGTCTCACTCTGTCACACAGGCTGGAGTGCAGTGGTGCAATCTTGGCTCCTTGTAACCTCTGCCTCCAGGGTTCAAACGATTCTCCTGCCTCAGTCTTCCAAGTAGCTGGGACTACAGGCTCACACCACCACGCCCGGCTAATTTTTGTGCTTTTAGTAGAGATGGTGTTTCACCATGTTGCTCAGCCTGGTCTTGAACTCCCAACCTCAGGTGATCCACTTGCCTTGGCCTCCCAAAGTGCTGAGATTACAGGCAAGAGTCACCATGTCCGCCAGGTCTCTACAGAAAACTTTTTTTTGAGATTGAGTCTTGATCTGTCACCCAGGATGGAGTGCAATGGCGCAATCTCGGCTCACTGTGACCTCTGCCTCCTGGGTTCAAGCGATTCTCCTGCCTCAGCCTCCCGGGTACCTGGGATTACAGGCGCCTGCTACTACGCCCAGCTAATTTTTGTATTTTTAGTAGAGACGGGGTCTTACCATGTTGGCCAGGCTGGTCTTAATCTCTTGACCTCGTGATCCCCCCTGCCTCGGCCTCCCAAAGTGCTGGAATTACAGGTGACAACCACCGTGCCCAGTCCAGAAAACTCACACTTTAAGAAGTCAGCTTTTCATTCTCTTTTTTTAATTTTTATTTTATTTATTATTTATTATTTATTTTATTTTATTTATTTATTTTTTTGAGACGGAATCTTGCTCTGTTGCCAGGCTGGAGTGCAGTGGGGCAATCTCGGCTCACTGCAACCTCCGCCTCCTGGGTTCAAGCGATTCTTCCGCCTCAACCTCCCGAGTAGCTGGGACCACAGGTGCGTGCCACCACGCCTGGCTAATTTTTTTGTATTTTTAGTAGAGACGGGATTTCACGATGGCCAGGATGGTCTCGATCTCTTGACGTTGTGATCCACCTGCCTGGCCTCCCAAAGTGCTGGGATTACAGGCGTGAGCCACTGTGCCCGGCCTTTTTAAAATTTTTTAATTTTTTATTTTTTATTATTATTTTTTCCTTTTTAAAACCCCATTTCGCAGATTCATTCTCTAAGCAAGGTAATTATTTTAAAAATTTAGTTGGGTTATTATCTTCCTGCATATAATTTTGGATCACATACTCTGTAGTTCCCTTGTCACAAGGACATTTTAGGGGGAAAAAAATGTTCTATTAGTTTTTTTTTCTTCTTTTTTTCACACGGAGTCTCGCTCTGCTTCCCAAGCTGGAGTGCAGTGGTATGATATCGGGTCACTGCAACCTTCTTCTCCTGGGTTCAGTGATTCTCCTGCCTCACATTCCCGAGTAGCTGGGATTACAGGCATGTGCAACCATGCCCTGCTATTTTTTTGTATTTTTAGTAGAAGCGGGGATTCACCATGTTGGCCAGGCTGGTCTTGAACTCCTGACCTCAAGCGATCCACTGACCTGGGCCTCCCAAAGTTTTGGGATTATAGGTGTGAGCCACCTTGCCTGGCCAAAAAAATGTTCTACTGTTGTTTAGGGGGTCTTTGGTGCTCTGTGATGAAAAGATCTATTGATTGAGTAATGTTTTACATCCCAGAAATTTTTTTTTTCCTTTCCATGACAGTAAGAACTCAGAGGATGGTGTTTATTAATTGCACATGATTCCCCTCTTGGCCTACAATATATGCTTAATAACAGGGCCTCCAGTCTTAATTTCTTCTCAGACCACGTTATCATGTAGCTATCTCTGCAGCACTTTCACTGACTCTTGAAGACGTTCCAGGTTAGAATAAAAGTAACTTTCTCCTGCCTATAATCTCAGTGTTTTGGGAGGCTGAGTGGAAGGATCACTTGAGGCTAGGAGTTCAAGACCAGCCTGGGTGACGTAGTGAGATCACCCCTGATTCTCATCTCTACAGAAAAATAGAAAGCACTTAGCCAGGCATGGTGGCCTGTGCCTGTAGTTCCACCTACTGGGGTGGCTGAAGTGGGAGGATCACTTGAGTCTAGGAGTTTGAGGCTATAGTTAGCCATGTTGCACTCCAGCCTGGGTAACAGAGTGAGACCTACCTCAAAAAAACAAAACAAACCTGATTTTGAGAAACATTGAAATATCAGTTTTTATAATAAATGAAAAATAGAAGTAGAATTAGGGAAGAGTGTACACAGGGGAGATTTGACTGCTGGAAATATTTTAGTTTATCTGAATGGTAGGATCTGAATATTTATTTGAAAATATACATTTTTGCTGTACTTGGTATCCCACACCTGTAATCCCAGCACTGTAAGAGGCTGAGAAGGGCAGATGGCTTGAAGATAGGAGTTCAAAACTGGCCTAGGCAGCATAGTGAGACCATCCTGTCTTTACAAAAGAAAGAAAAAATTAGCCTGGTGTGGCGGCACGTGCCTGTAGTGCCAGATACTTGGGAAGCTGAGGTGGTCCAGGTCACTTCAGTCCAGGAGGTCAAGGTTACAGTGAGCCCTGATATACCTGAGCGACAGAGCAAGAACCTGTTAAAAAGAAAAAAAATATATATATAGACACACACATACACACACACACACACAAACACACACACACACACAGATGCACACACATTTTTGTAAGATAAAAGCACTAAAAATGGAATTGGTGCATTTAATACTCTTTACAAAAAAAGAGAAATTAATTTCCTGAGATCTTTGAGATCCATATTTGAATGTGGACCTATTTAATGGAGTGGACTGCATTCTCTTCCCCTCCCCCACTCACCTTCCCCAAAATTTCAAGATAAGTTTGCTGACCCAACTCAGTGAGATCGGCTCTTGGGACAACTTCATTTGTCAAAAAGTTTACGTTTCAATAGTGGAGCCAGGGGTGATAAAAATCAGGGTCTTGCAGGAGCCCATATTTTGTTTCTGGTTGTCTCTGATTCTTTGGCTGGGTGGTACCCAGTGGTTTTCTCCCCCTGCAGTTGGGTTTTTCAGGGGTCATTGGCCTCTTTCATGATCTCATAAGAAGGCTGTTACCATTTCAAGAAGCCACATCTTCCCAGTCCATGTTGTTCATACCTTTTCTATTTCCTTGACAAGCTGGTTTTTAGGAGGTAGGGTTTGAATGATAAAGATTTTCTTAATTATAAGTCTACATTTCTAAAGCACTTCAATTTAAAAATATAAAAGAATATAGGAGAGAAAGAGATCAATTTGTAAACTTCTTTCAAAGCAGATCCCATGACACCCTCTGGCATACCCAGATTATTTGCCTACATATATAAATTTTAATTTTTGTGGCTGATTGCAATGACTAGATTATATATTCCTAAGAGTTTTTTAGCAGTATAATCTTGATACAAGAGAGAAAGCATGCTTTTAATGATATTGTTGATTTTTGAGAGATTAAAATCAATTGCTTTTTGTAATGAAAATGCATCCCGATAAAGGTATTGTTGACTTCTTGGAAATTGGAATTGGAATGTCTGTTCTCTGAAAATCTTTTTTTTATTTTTTATTAAAATTTTTTTTTTTAGTTTTCTATTTTCTTTTTTTTTTTTTTTCTGTTTTCTGAAAATCTTGTACAAAAAACAGTGGTCTTTGGAGAAAATATCCTCCAGTTTTTCACAGCCAAAGACTCAATTACTACAAGCCAAAACTTTTTTTTTTTGTCTTTTGAAAGAAGGGGAAAGCAATAAGCTTAGATGCCAAGAATTCAAGTGAAGTATTCTCTGGCCTAGTGTTTGTATTTAGTATAGGTTTATCAAAACATTATTTTTTGTGTATTTGATGTTATCACTAATGTTTATTTTAAAAGTCTTAAAGACACATTACATTGACTAAATGTAGTGCCCTGGGAACTCTTATGTGTGTGACCTGTGCAGCATGTAAGGTGGGAACTGAACCAAGAGGAAATCTTGTTCTGGAAAATATAGCAAACTCTGGGTTAAACTGGTTCCATAACAATGATAACTACCACCTATTCTCTCTCTCTCTTACCACTTATTCTCTCTCTCTCTCTCTCTCTGTCTCCCTCTGTCTTTTGTATTTTGGAGTTGCAAACAGCCTTTTTATTTTAGCTTCTATTTATGAAACACCTATTATGTGCCAGCCCTGTCCTAAGCCTTTACACGTATTATTTCATTTTATTCTCATGATAACCCAGTGAGGTCAATACTATTAGACTTTCTTTTGTATTACGCATGAAGGAACATAGGTATAAAGATTCCAAGGAACTTGTCAGAATCTGCTAATATTTATGGGCTGAAAACTGAACCCAGGTCAGCCTACTTCCAACGTCCATCTTTTTACTCTGCTACCCATGTCTCCTGACACTCAACCACAGACACCACAAGGATGAAACCAGTGCCACTAGGTTTTTCCTGTGGGAGCCCATTGAAACCTCAAAACGACTTCATTTTAGTTGAAGGAACATGGACTTAGTTAAGTAGTTCTCTGAAGGACACACAACTGGCAATTACAGATTCAAACCCAGGACGTTGTGATGTGAGATCATCTCTAGCCATGAAATTAACCAGTGGGTCCTACGATTACCTAGGTCAGATCAGTAATTTTTAAACAGATTGAGAATGATAGAAGGCTGTCAAACTTTTTAGTTTGCCAAATAATAATGTAAAAAAATAAATCTACCTTACCTTTTCACACAAAAAAAGGGCTTACTTGTTTTTAGAAAGACATTTTAGTGGGAAAAACTGGGAAAGCATAATCTCAGAATAAAGGACAGTTGAGTTTGTTTTTTTAAATCTATTTTTAATTTTTCTCAGAATTTGGGAGCCTGAGGTGGGTGGATCACCTGAGGTCAGGAGTTGTCCAGCCTGCTCAACATAGTGAAACCTCAAATTAGCCAGGTGTGGTGCACGCCTATAATCCCAATTTCTCGAGAGGGTGAGGCATGAGAATCACTTGAACCCGGAAGGCGAAGGCTTGCAGTGAGCCAAGATCATGCCATACATTCCAGCCTGAGTGACAGAACGAGACTCTGTCTCAAAAAAAATATATATTTTTTTTTCAGAGAAGGTGTCTTGTTTTTCAGAGAAAGTGTCTTGCTTTGTGTCCAGGCTGTCTGGTCTCAAACTTCTGGCTTCAAGCGATCCTCCTGCCTCAGCCTCCCAAAGTGCTGGGATTACAGGCATGAGCCACTGCTCCCAGCAGAGAGAGTTGTTGTTTTTTTTTTTTAAAGATGGGGTTTCACCATGATGGCCAGGCTGGTCTTGAACTCCTGGCCTCAGGTGATCCACCCACCTCGGCCTCCCAAAGTGCTAGGATTACAGGCGTGAGCCACTGCGCCCGGCCAAGAGAGTTGTTTTAAATGAACAAATTGATCCTTTTGTAGTTCATGAGTGGGATTATTGGGTGGATGTACATGCACATGTGTGAGATGTACCACCCATGAATCTTGTTATGATATCAGTGCATTACCTGTCTGACATGAAAAACAAACACATTCAGCTTTATGAAAAACCTTACATTACCAACTTTTTTTCCCTTGGTTTGTCACAACCATTGATCAATTGATCACAGACGGGTTGTTGGTAACCATTTTCCTATACCATGTGTTCTCACGAATTCAACAACTGGTATCAATTGACAACTAGTCTTAATTTTCTGTTGTCACACTCTTGATTCTGTGATCTTTAGAGAGACTGTTGATATCCTACTATAGTGAGCTTTGTTTTTGCTCAGAGCTTTGTCTTATTTTGGTCAGGGTAGGCAATCTGAACAGACCCAAGTCAAGATCCAAAGTCAAGTGGCGAGACTACATGTCTACAAAAATTAAATATTTAGGCCGGCATGGTGGCACATGCCTGTGGTCCCAGCTATTCAGGCAGCTGAGGTGGGAGGATCACTTGAGCCCAGGGGGTCCAGGCTGTAGTGAGCCTAGTTTGCACCACTGCACTCCAATCGGGGTGACAGAGTGAGACCCTGTCTCAAAAAAAAAAAAAAAAAAAAAAAGAGAGAGACTTTTGGGATCTTTTTTTTTTTTTTTATTTTTATTTTTAGTAGAGACGTGGTTTCATATCATGTTGGCCAGGATGGTCTCGATCTCTTGACCTCGTGATCCGCCCGCCTCGGCCTCCCAAAGTGCTGGGATTATAGGCTTGAGCCACCGCGTCCGGCCCGACTTTTGGGATCTTGTAGAAGGGATTTCAGAACCAAACCAGCAGTCTTTGAGAAAAGAGGGACATTTTCTGGGTTTGGGCAGTGTCCACTCCAATGCCTTCCTTAGACAGAGCAGGTGCTCAACAGATGTATTGGACCAATGAGTCTTATTTGTAACCAAATTCATCAGCACTGTCTCCTGAGATTTTATGCTGTTTTGGTGTGCATGTGAAAAGCTCAACATTTGTGGATTGTTAATTGGAATGTGGTAGGAATATTGTTGGATCTCCAGGGAGAAGAATTTCTTACATTATATAAGCCTCTTTTTCCTCTGGTTTTACCAGCTTTACTATCAAACAGATGATACTTCTTCCTACATAGGAATGTGCTCAGGAAAGAGATAATTTTTAAAGTATCCAAATTTGTAAAGACTGGGATTTAAGCTTTAAAACACTTATAACGGCTGGACATGCTGGTTCACACCCGTAATCTCAGCACTTTGGGAGGTGGGGAGGATCACTTGGGGCCAGGAGTTCAAGGTTACAGTGAGCTATGATCATGTCACTGCACTCCAGCCTGGGCAACAGAGGGAAACCTATCAAAAAAAAAAAAAAAAAAAAAAAAAATTAAAACTAAAATTAAATAACTCATGAAGAGGTGTGGTTTCTAATGTAGAGAAAATCCCATGCTTACCTTATTTGAGGAAATTCATCAACTTAAATCATTTGTCACAGTAATTAAAGAAGCTTTATAGTGAATCTAAGGTTTAAAGGATACTTTAGTATTTTTTCTTTTTTTAAAGCCGACAGCACCCGGTGTTCCCAAACGGTCTCCCATCCAAGTACTAACCAGGCCCAACCCTGCTTAGCTTCCGAGATCAGATGAGATGGGGCGCATTCAGGGTGGTATGGCCGTAGACTCTTTTTTTTAAAATAATAATTTCCACTCTTATTTTAGGTTCAGGGAGTACATGTGCAGGTTTGTTACTTGGGAATATTGTGTGATGCTGAGGTTTGGGGTGCAATTGTTCCTGTCACCCAGGTAGTGAACATTGTACCAATAGTTTTTCTTTTTCCTTTCTTTTTTTTTTTTTTTTTTTTAGACAGTCTCTCTCTGTCACCCAGGCTAGAGTGCAATGGCACGAACTTGGCTCACTGCAACCTCTGCCTCCTAGGTTCAAGTGATTCTCCTGCCTCAACCTCCTGAGCAGCTGGGTTACAGGTGCCTGCCACCACACCTGGCTAATTTTTGTATTTTTAGTAGAGACAGCGTTTCACCATGTTAGCCAATCTGGTCTCAAAGTCCTGACCTCAGGTGATCCACCCACTTCTGTCTCCAAAAGTGATGAGATAACAGGTGTGAGCCACCGCGCCCAGCCACTATTTTTACTTTTATGAGATGGAGTCTGCATATGTTGCCCAAGCTGGTCTTGAACTCCTTGCCTCAAGTGATCTTTCTGCCTCAGCCTCCTAAAATGCTGGGATCACAGGGATGAACCACTGCTCCTGGTCTTTTAATTATTAATTGGTAGTTGCCGGGCTCATGCCTGTAATCCTAGCACTAGGGAAGGCCAATATGAGCGGATGGCTTGAGCCCAGTTAGAGACCAGCCAGGGCAACATGGTGAAAACCTGTCTCTACAAAAAAATACCAAAATTAGCTGAGTGTGATGGTGTGAGCCTGTAGTCCTAGCTACTTGGGAGGCTGAAGTGGGAAGATTGCTTGAGCCTGGGGAGGTCCAGGCTGTGACGAGCTGTTATCATGCCTCTGCACTCCAGCCTGGGCAACAGAATAAGACCGTGTCTCAAAAAAATAAAACAATTAGTAGTGAATATTCTATTTCAAATAGGGGAATGCATAGAAAAAGACTCACTTAGTGTTTTTTTTTTGTTATTTCAGACCAAAACCTTGTGTGACTGAGCTCAAGAGCAGTGCATCCAGATTCTCCTCAGAAGTGAGACTTTCCAAAGGACCAATGACTCTGTTTCCTGTGCCCTTTTATTTTTTCCTACTCTATAACTATGTCTCGATCTCGCCATGCAAAGCCTTCCAGATTAGTCAGGAAGGAAGATGTAAACAAAAAAAAGAAAAACAGTCAACTGCGAAAGACAACCAAGGCAGCCAACAAAACTGTGGCATCGGTCAAGACTTTAAGCCCTGGAAAATTAAAACAATTAATTCACGAAAGAGATGTTAAGAGAAAAACAGAACCTAAACCACCCATGCCAGTCAGAAGCCTTCTGACAAGAGCTGGAGCAGCACGCATGAGTTTGGATAGGACTGAGGTTCTTTTTCAGAACCCAGAGTCCTTAACTTGCAATGGGTTTACAATGGCGCTGCGAAGCACCTCTCTTAGCAGGCGACTCTCCCAACCCCCACTGGTCATAGCCAAATCCAAAAAGGTTCCACTTTCTAAAGGTTTAGAAAACCAACATGATTGTAATTATAAGATACTCCCTGATTTGGGAGCAAAGCACTCAGAAAATGATTTCGTTCCAATGAAAGACACCCAAGTCCTTCCTGAAATGGAGACTCTAATTGATGTACAAAATTCCTGTTTAATTAAAGGTAAGAGCCAAGAGACAACTCAGTCTTGGTCCCAAAGAGTTGAGGATTCCAAAATCAATATCCCTACCCACAATGGCTCTGCAGCTGAGATCCTTCCTGGGCCACTGGAAGGGACATGCTGTGGTGAAGGACTATTCTCTGAAGAGACATTGAATGATACCAGTGGTTCCCCAAATATGTTTGCTCAGGACACAGTGTGTGCTCCTTTGCCCCAAAGAGCAACCCCCAAAGTTACCTCTCAAGGAAACCCCAGCATTCAGTTAGAAGAGTTGGGTTCACGAGTGGAATCTCTTAAGTTATCTGATCCTTACCTGGATTCCATTAAAAGTGAAGATGATCGCTACCCCACCTCCAGTATTGATAAGGTTATACCTGAATTGAACCTTAGAAACTGCTTGGCTCTTGGTGGGTCTACGTCTCCTACCTCTGTAATAAAATTCCTCTTGTCAGGCTCAAAACAAGCAACCCTTGGTGCTAAACCAGATCATCAAGATTTCAAAGCTACTTCAAATGAACAGGAAGTTTCCGATACCATCTCTGTTCTAGGACAGGCCTTTGGTGCTATCCCACACCAATGGGAACATCCTGGGGCTGACCCAGTTCATGGTGAGGCCCTGGGTGAGACCCCAAATCCACCTGAGATTCCTGGTGCTATTCCAGCCCAAGGAGAGGTCTTTGGTACTATTTTAGACCAACAAGAAACTCTTGATATGAGTGGGGGTGTTGTCCCAGACTTGCCTGTCTTCCTTCCTGCTCCTCCAAATCCAATTGCTACCTTTAGTGCTCCTTCCAAATGGCCTGAGCCCCAAAGCACTGTCTCATATGGACTTGCAGTCCAGGGTGCTATACAGATTTTGCCTTTGGGCTCAGGACACCCTCCTCAATCATCATCAAACTCAGAGAAAAATTCATTACCTCCAGTAATGGGTATCAGTAATGTCGAAAATGAGAAACAGGTTCATATAAGCTTCTTGCCAGCGAACACTCAGGGGCTCCCATTAGTCCATGAGAGAGGACTCTTCCATGCTTCACTGGGTGTTGCCCAACTCTCCCAGGTTGATCCCAGCAAATCAGACAGCGGGAACTCCCCGGGTCAGTGTAACCAGCACAGTTCATGTCAACACCACAGTGGTGACTACGCCAGTGCCAATGGTCAGTACCTCCAATTCTTCCTATACCACTTTGCTACCCACTTTGGAAAAGAAGAAAAGAAAGCGATGTGGGGTCTGTGAACCCTGCCAGCAGAAGACCAACTGTGGTGAATGTACTTACTGCAAGAACAGAAAGAACAGCCATCAGATCTGTAAGAAAAGAAAATGTGAGGAGCTGAAAAGAAACCATCTGTCATTGTGCCTCTGGAGGTAAGCAGCCAGTCAAGGGGCTTGGAGACGGCTGACACTTGGTAGAGTGATCTATATGTAGAGACAATTTGCTTCACTATTACGTATTTTTCCTTCGGTACAATGTTACTTTAAGTTATTCGTAAAAGAATTCCTGGACCTACTTGAACTATGTCTTGTGCAGTGATGCTGTAGCTAGCTTATTTTTAGAATTTGTTCTAGAAAACTAGAACATACAGTTTTTTTTCATTACAGGATTTGATGGAAACATAGAGAAATTGTATGAAATGTGGTTTTGCAAAGATTTCCCCTATGCCTCTTTTGGCTAGTTGCATGTCTTTTTTGGCAGTCACAGATTTAAAAGTTAAAGAGTGGAACAAATTCATTAACTCCATAGCAGCCTGAAAAACCAGAGGTATTAAACATCTTCCCTTTTGAAAGAATACAGTTGCATCCCTAATCTTGAAACTTTGCTTTGGAGGCATAGCAATAATACAGTTTTTGTCTCAGCTTTTGGTGATGTCTACCTGCTCTACCAACCTCATAGGGTTGTTGGGATTAAAGGAAAACAGCTTGTAAACTCCAAAGTGATATACAAACTGGTTCTTATTATAGTTTATGAACCTAAGGTAGTAAAAGGATCTGTTGATTTAGAATTTATTTAAAAACTTTTAGGGAACTTGGTTAAAACTTACTGTTGCTTTTTCAGCCTTTTAAAACACCTGTCAAGTATGATGTTTTATGATTTTTAGATCATGCATTAATGTTGATAATGTCTATTACGAATGCAGGTACAGTAGAATAGATGGAGTTAGAAGTATTGTAGGATGGGTGTGGTGGCTCACGGCTGTAATCCTAACACTTTGGGAGGCTGAGGTGGGCAGATCACCTGAGGTCAGGAGTTTGAGAACAGCCTGACCAATACGGCAAAACCCCATCTCTACTAAAAATACAAAAAGTAGCTGGGTGTGGTGGCAGGTGCCTGTAATCCCAGCTACTCTGGAGGCTGAGGAAAGAGAATCGCTTGAACCCAGGAGGCAGAGGTTGCAGTGAACCAATATTGCACCATTGCACTCCAGCCTGGGCCACCAGAGCAAAACTCTATCTCAAAAAAATAAAATATTTCTTCAGTACTGCCTGGAAAAAAAAAAAAATATATATATATATATAAAATAAAAATAAAAGTATTGTGGCCGGGCATGGTGGCTTACACCTGTAATCCCAGCATTTTGGGAGCCGAAGCGGGTGGATCACTTGAGGTCAGGAGTTCTAGACCAGCTGCGGTGAAACCCCATCTCTACTAAAAATACAAAATTAGCTGGGCGTAGTTGTGCACACCTGTAGTCCCAGCTACTCCAGAGGCTGAGGAAGCAGAATCGCTTGAACCCGGAAGGTGGAGGTTTCGGTGAGATGTGATCATATCACTGCACTCCAGCCTGGACAACAGCGAAACTCCATCTCAAAAAAGAAAGAATAAAATGAATAAATAAATAAAAATACTGGGAGGCTAGTCATGGTGGTTCACACCTGTAATCCTGGAACTTTGGGAGGCTGAGGTGGATAGATCACTTGAGGCCAGGAGTTCGAGACCAGCCTGGTCAACCTGGAGAAACTCCATCTCTTCTAAAAATACAAAAATTAGCCAGGAGTGGTGGTGCATGCCTGTAATCCCAGCTACTCGGGAGGCTGAGACACAAGAATCACTTTAACCTGGGAAGCAGAGGTTGTAGTGAGTGGAGACTGTGCCACTGCACTTCAGCTGGGGCAACAGGGAGAGACCTTGTCTCAAAACAAAGTATTGTGAGGTTTAAGCCAGGCATGGTGGCTCATGCCTGTAATCCTAGCATTTTAGGAGGACCAAGGCAGGAGGACTTCTTGAGCCTAGGAGGTCAAAATCAGCCTGGGCAACATAGCAAGACCTTGTCTCTACTAAAGGTACAAAACTAGCTGGGTGTGGCGGCACACTCCTGTAGTCCCAACTACTTGGGAGGCTATAGTGAAAGGATCTCCTAAGCCTGGGAAGTCAAGGCTTCAGTGAACAGTGATCACGCCACTGGATTCCAGCCTGGGTGACAGCAAGGAGACTCCGTCTCAAAAAAAAAAGGATTGTGAACATAAAATTCAGTAAACCATTTATACTTCTTTTTTTGTTTTTGTTTTCTGAGACAAAGTCTCACTCTCTCACTCAGGCTGGAGTGCAGTGGCACGATCTCAGCTCACTGCAACCTCAGCCTCCCAGGTTCAAGAGATTCTCTCTTGCTTCTGCCTCCCGTGTAGCTGGGATTACAGGCACCCACCACCATGCCTGGCTAATTTTTGTATTTTTAGTAGGGACAGGGTTTTGCCATGTTGGCCAGGCTGGTCTCCAACTCCTGACCTCAGATGATCCACTTGCCTCGGCCTCCCAAAGTGCTGGGATTACAGGCATGAACCACCGTGCCTAGCCTTCTGTTTCATTCTTGATTTAAATTATTGGTTTAAACATGCTGATTTTGGCTCCTCGTTGGTGGCTCACGCCTGTAACCACAGCACTTTGGGAGGCTGAGGGAAGAGGATCACTTGAGGCTAGGAGTTTGAGACCAACATAGGCAACATAAGACCTCATCAAAAAACACATAGCTGGACTGGGCAGGGTGGCTCATGCCTGTAATCCCAGCATTTTGGGAGGCCGAGGTAGACAGATCACCTGAGGTCAGGAGTTCAAGACCAGCCTGGTCAACATGGTGAAACCCCATCTCTACTAAAAATACAAAAATTAGCAGGACGTGGTGGTGCATGCCTGTAATCCCAGCTACTTGGGAGGCTGAGGCAAGAGAATCACTTGAACCCGGGAGGCAGAGGTTGTAGGGAGCCGAGATTGTGCCATTGCACTCCAGCCTGGGCAACAGAGCAAGACTCCATCTCAAAACAGAAAAAAACACAAAAAACATAGCTGGGTATGTTGGCATGCACCTGTGTTTTCAGTTATGAGACAGGCTGAGTTGAGAGGATAGCTTGAGCCCAAGAGTTCAAGGCTGCAGTGAGCTATGATGGCACCATTACATTGCAGCTTTAGTGACAGAGCCTGACCCTGTCTCAATAAATACATAAATAAATACATAAAGCTGATTTCTTAATTGTCTGAGCCATTGCAAATGAGAGATGAGCCAATCAATCATGTATTGATGGACATTTAAAGTGTTTCTAAAATACTTTGTTACTAAAAATCTTACTGAGCCTGTAATCCCAGCACTTTGGGAGGCTAAGGCAAGAGGATTGCTTGAGCCCAAGAGTTTGAGATAAATATACTGGGAAACATAGTTGAGACGTCCACCTCTACACCAAAATTCTATTTTATTATATTTTATTTATTTATTTAATTTTGAGACGGAGTATTGCTCTGTTGCCCAGGCTGGAGTGCAGTGGCGAGCTCTTGGCTCACTGCAACCTCCTGCCTCCTGCATTCAAGTGATTCTCCTGCCTCAGCCTTCCAAGTAACTGGGATTACAGGCAAGCACCACCATGCCTGGCTAATTTTTGTATTTTTTGTAGAGATGGGGTTTCTTTTTTTTTTTTTTCCTTTGTAATTGGTATATTAAGGAGACAATACATTTCAAGAATTGCTTAAATTCTGATACCCAGATTTAAGCATGTGAACATATGAGACTTTTAAACATACAGTTAAAGCTATTCATCATAATTTGCTATACTACCAACATTAGTTACTTTGGAGCGTAAGTCAAATGGTTTAAAGTACTCCTGTAACATACCTAAAGAACACCTTCCTATATTATGCATGCAAATTACTTCTCCATGTAAAGGTCTTTTCACTTTAATTTCTACGTTACCCAGCTCTGAAGTCACTACTCAGGCTTATCATGGTTCACAGACAAGGAGGGGGGCAAATAACCAGGACTGGTCAAGATATATATGGATATATATATATATATATATGGATGGCACAGCAGAAGGAAACAATTTTGGAAGTACAAGCCTTCAAGAAGCAGCATATTATGATAAACCCCTCCTACAGAAAGGTATCATTTTTATCACTGATACCACAGGATAAATTATATATTACGCCATCTTCAAGTAAACAGTTGAGGCAATAGAATAAATGCAGAGGCATTACAATGAATCCCACTTAATACAAGAACTATACAGACCAACACTTCTCTACAATTTTTTTTTTCCTCATTGCCAGTTAAATACAGTTTTACTTTCATAGCTTAACAATGAAGGGTCATACACTGAAGCCAATACATATACCTAGTATTTCAGTCTAAGCTTGTCCACGTACATAGCTGAAGTCAATTACAAGGTTTGGCCTAGAAATGCTAGGGGAACTTTTTTGTAAAGTAATTTTTACAGGTATTAAACTTCATTTTGCACAGTGAAGTCATCAGACATACAGGGCAAAGTCAGAGCTTTTATATTTGCCTTTATTCTTCATTTAACTTTTAAAAACACTACTATAGTTGATTAAAACAAAAACAAGAGCAAGTAGTGAGGATATTATGATTACAGTCCTTACTCATTCACTACTGCACATAAAATGCCAGCAATGAATGTTATTCCCTGGCCCATTAAGAGGTCTGACACTGAACACCACCTCTGGGATGATATTCATCATCCTTATATGCTTCTCCATTGTAATGGTGCCGTCTTTACTGATTTGGATCAAAGTCCACCAGTTCTACTTGATCCATCTCATCAGTCTCTTCTACTTCCTTCCTCTCCGGTAGGAGTTTTTCCAGCAAAGACAGTTTATCAGGAGAGAAAAAGCCATTCTCAGGAAAGTTTACCTTAAATTCAATGATTAGGCAACCCTTTTCATATGGTCTATGATAAATTGGCATGCCTTCATTTAGTACACACTTGATATCTCCATGCTTGACAATCTGACCTGGATGAGAGGTGATGACTATGGTTCGGTTGTCAAGAGTAGATATCGGCTTTTGGAAGCCACACAATGCTTCAACCAGCTGTACGTCCGTGCACATGAAAAGGTCTTCTCCTTGTTGAGTAAAAACAGCATGGTCCTTCTGATCTAACACAATGATTATATCTCCTGGCTCCTGTCCTGGTTCTTGGTCTCCTTCACCATGGAATGTTATCTTCTGGCCATCCTTCATGCCTTTGTCAATATGAACTTCTAGAATCTTCTCTCGAACTATCTTCCTCCCATTGCAGCTTTTACATCTATCTTTAGGACTGATCCGCTCCCCATGGCCCTGGCACTCCATGCACACAGACTGAATTTGCTGAACCATTCCAGGTCCTATCTGATGAATTCTTATTTGCATTCCAGTAGCTCGGCAATTGGGACAGCACTACTGCTCCTTTTTACCTCCTCTACCTTCACGTTTGTCACAAATCACATTCTTTTGCAGAGCCAGTTTTCTTATTGCACCATTACATAAGTCTTCTAGGGTTACTGAGAGCTGATGTACAACATTTTTACCTCTCCTTTGTCTCTGCATCCTTCCTCCTCCAAAAAACATATCAAAGATGTCCATGGGGGAGCCAAAACCGACACCTGCTCCACCCTCTTTAATTGCCTCTTCTCCTCCTTTGTCATATAATTCCCTTTTCTTTGCATCAGAGAGAGCTTTGTAAGCTTGAGAAATCTGTTTAAACTTTTCTTCTTCATTTGGATTCTTATCAGGATGGTACTTCAAGGCCAGTTTCCTATAAGCCTTTTTCAATTCTTCCTGAGTAGCATTGGGTTTGACTCCCAAAACATCATAGTAAGTGGTTTCTTTCACCATCTTCTACTGCAGGCGAGTGGGCTGAGGTCGGTGTGTGAGGGAGCGGGGGAAGGAGCATGGAGCTGTGCACAGCTTGAGCAGCTACCGCTCCTCTGCCTCTTACCGAGCGTTCTGGAAAGTTCCTCAAGATGGGGTTTCACCATGTTGGTCAGGCTGGTCTCAAGCTTCTGACCTCAGGGTGATCCACCCACCTCGGCCTCCCAAAGTGTTGGGATTATAGGCGTGAGCCACTGTGTCTGGCCTTTGATTTTTTAAATAATATTTTTATTTATTTTTTAAGCCCCGACCATGGCAAGGATAGATTTAGAAGTTTTTAGCAAATCCTGATAAGAATTGTAATATTTAGTTGGGATTTCGACAAGCCACCCATTAGGACTTTTTTCTATTTTATTTGAGACAGAGTTTCATTCTTGTTGCCCGGGCTGCAGTGCAATGGTGTGATCTGGGCTCACCGCAACCTCTGCCTCTCAGGTTGAAGCAATTCTCCTGCCTCAGTCTCCTGAATAGCTGGGATTACAGGCTTGCACCACCATGCCTAGATAATTTTGTATTTTTAGTAGAGATGGTGTTTCTCCATGTTGGTCAGGGCTCGAACTCTCGGCCTCCCAAAGTGCTGGGATTAGAGGTGTGAGCCACCACTCATGGCCTCTGTTAGGTCATTTTGAGTAGCAAAATGAAGAAAGATCTCATTTGATGCTGAGTGATTGATACACATGGGGGACATAGGGGATGGTTTTACTTTGAATAGTGTTGCTAAATTGCCAGTTTCTGGTCTAATTTAGGGTGCTGGGATTACAGGCATGAGTCATTGCGCCCAGCCCCAGAATTAAAAAAAAACAAAACAAAAATAGCCGAGTGTGGTGGCTCATGCCTCTGGTCCTAGCTACTTGGGTCGCTGAGGTGGGAAGATTTTGTGATCTTGGGAAACTGAGGCTGCAGTGAGCTATGATCATGCCTCTGAACTCCAGCATGGGTGACAAAGCAACACCCTGTCTCCAAAAAAAATAATAATAACCTTTCTGAAATGTATAATCTTCTTTTACTCAGTCAAGTCACTTCAAGCTTGTGGGAATAGATACAATGTGGCCACTTACCGATGGTTTACAAAGTAACATTTAGCAATAACTCTAGTAGAGAGACCTCCCTTGTAATGCTACAATTTGGCAATTGTAGCATTGCAAAATGACATAATTGTGAAAAAAGACTCTTCTCTCTAATGGGTATGAATACATTTTTTCTATTCTTTCCGAAACCTGCTCTCTCTGGCATTACATGTTTGGTTCAGTGGCATAACACATGATCACCCAAAACAGAATATTCAGTATCCTCACCTCCTTCTTTCATCCATCTAAATTCTCTTGTTCTACTAAATCTGAATGCTACTACCTCTCCATTTCCTTGGCCACTGCTGTAGTGAGGCCTTTATTTCTTATTGGGATAATTTCAGTGCTATCTTTATTATCAACAAGTATTTATTGCACTTCTCCTAGGCCATGCACTGGAAATATAATCATGAGCATTCTAGCCACCAGGGAAATCAGGAAGTTGAATAACAAGCTCTCTTTAGGGTAGTTCAAGTTTTCTTTCTGAAATACAGAATTCTCTTATCTAACTACATTTAGCGTTCTGTTTATGTGATATATTTCTCTCAAAATAAAACAAAAGAAATAGAGCAAAACTTTCAGGAACTTCCAATCATTAGATGAAGCCTAGATTCGTTAGAATGGAATACAGGATCTTTAAGATTTTTGCAAAACTCGCTTCTGTCTTGTTTCCCTTGGTGTTTCTTCAGCTTCTATTTGCTGCAGCAGTATCCAGCTGCATACATTTCCCCCGGTGCACATTCTTGTCCCAGATCTCCAGGCCCAAGTCAGGCCCTTCTTCCTTTCTCCCTCTTCTTTTTTTTGAGACAGAATCTCACTCTTTCACCTTGCCTATTTTATTATTAATTTTAATTTTATCTTTTAGTGTAAACCAATGAATTTTTATTATATTCAATGTTGTTTTTTTATTGAGACAGTCTTGCTCTGTCACCCAGGCTGGAATGCAGTGGCGTGATCTTGGCTCACTGCAGCCTCAGTGGGGTTTAATTCTTGCTCTGTCAAGACTCTGTCAGAGTCTTGCTCTGTCACCCAGGCTGGAGTGAGGTGGTATGGTCATGGCTCATTACAGCTCTGACCTCCTGGGCTCAAGTCAAACGCCCACCTCAGCTTCCTAGTAGCTGGTACTATCTGTCCGTACCTGGCCAACTTAAAAATCTTTTGTAGTAGGCCGGGCACAGTGGCTCATGCCTGTAATGCCAGCACTTTGGGAGGCTGAGGCAGATGGATCATTTGAGGTCAGGGGTTCAAGACCAGCCTAACCAACATGGTGAAACCCCTCCTTTACCAAAAATACAAAAAAAAAAAAAAAAAAAAATAGCAGAGTGTGATGGCAAACACCTGTAATCCCAGCTACTTCAGAGGCTGAGGCAGGAGAATCACTTGAACACGGGAGGTGGAGGTTGCACAGTGGGCTGAGATCGCACCATTGCACTCTAGTCTGGGTGATAGAGCAAGACTCTGTCTCAAAAAAACAAACAAAAAAAACAAGAAAGAAAAAAATCTTTTGTAGAGTTGGTGTTTTGTCATGTTGGCCAAGCTGGTCCCTAACTTCTGGGCTCAAGTAATTCTCCTACCTTAGCCTCGAGAAGTGCTGGGATTATGGTCATGAGCCACCACGTCTGACCTTAATTCTTTCTCAGATGTATCTGAAATTGACATTTGTGTGTGATGTGAGGTAGGAGTCAAGATTGACTCTTCTTCTTTCTTTCTTTCTTTCTTTTTTTTTTTTTTTTTTTTTTTTTTTTGAGACAGAGTCTCTCTCTGTCGCCAGGCTAGAGATCTCAGCTCACTGTAACCTCTGCCTCCCAGGTTCAAGTGATTCTCCTGCCTCAGCCTCCTGAGTAGCTGAGACTACAGGCATGCACCATCATGTCCAGCTAATTTTTGTATTTTTAGTAGAGACAGGGTTTCACCATGTTGGCCGGGGTGGTCTCGAACTCCTGACATCAAGTGATCCATCCACCTTGGCCTTGAAAAGTGCTGGGATTATAGGTGTCAGTAATCGTGCCCCCCCCCCATTTACAGTTTTTTTTTTTTTTTTTTTTTTAAGACAGGGTTTCACCATGTTGGCCAGGCTGGTCTTGAACTCCTGACCTCAGGTGATCCGCCCGCCTAGGCCTCCCAAAGTGCTGAGATTACAGGTGTGAACCACGACGCCCGGCCCATTTACAGTTTTAAAATAAAATTTGATAATTTTTGTGAAGAAGCAAATATACTTTTTAAAAATAGAATTTTTTTTTTCTTTAGAAATATTCAGGCCAGACACGGTTGCTCACATGTGTAATCCCAGCACTTTGGGGGTCCAAGGCCAGTGGATCACCTGAGGTCAAGAGGTCAAGACCAGCCTGGCCAACATGGTGAAACCCCATCTGTACTAAAAATACAGAAATTGGCTGTGCGTCATGGTGTGCACCTGTAGTCCCAGCTACTCAGGAGGCTGAAACAGGAGAATTGCTTAAACCCAGGAGTTGGAGGTTGCAATGAACCAAGATCACGCCACTGGACTCCAGCCTGGGTGACAGAGAGAGACTCCATCTCAAAGATAGATAGATAGATAGATAGATATAGAGATAGAAGGATATAGAGATATGTGTATATGTGTCTGTGTGTGTATATATATATATATAGAGAGAGAGAGAGAGAGAGAGAGAGAGAGATGTGTGTATATGTATGTATATATATGTGTTGAGCCTGGGCAACATAATGAGACCCCATGTCTACCAAAAAAAAAAAAAAAAAAAAAAAAATGAGCCTGGCATGTTCGCCCACACCTGTGATCCCAACTACTCAGGAGGCTGAGGTGGAGGATTGCTTGAGCCTGGGAAGTTGAGGCTGTGGTGAGCCATGATCACGCCACCACACTCCAGCCTTGGTGATAGTAAGACTCTGTCTCAAAAAATTTATGTAAATTCTCAAGGAATTTCTCTGAATTTATTTCTTTTGGGGGGTGCCTGTAAGAAATAAAATATGTTTAGCCTCTAAAGCAATGTACTATTTCTCAGAATGTTGACTGCTAACTCCTTGGATAAATGAAAACAACTTTAGACTTTATTAAGTCATAGATTACATGTTAGTCTCCCATTCTTTAATAGTATGACAGTATGTTACATAATCTTCTGAGAGGCATCTTTTGATCAAGGAAAAAAACTTAATTTGTCATCTCTCAAGTCTAGTTGAGCTTACACTTCTTGGTTTTCAGAATTATAGATAATTAAAACTGCTAGCTTTATCACTCTCAATCATCTAGGAATTTGCTTTCAGTTAGGGTTTTCCTCCTGTGTGTTTGCAATTTAGCATTTTGGGACATATCCACTACTCTATTTATTCGACAGTGAAAGATTGTTACAAAAAATGATGGGGAGATTGTAGAGTTATTCCCAGACATTAGAGAGTAGGTGCTTTGGCTAGGCTACACTTTCATAAGTAATTTTTAGTATGTGTGAAAGCCAAAGAAAACAAAATGACCATGGGCAGTGATGCACACCTGTAATCTCACCACTTTGGGAGGCCCAGGCAGCAGGCAGATCACTTGAGCCCTGGCATTAGAGACTAGCCCAGGCAACATGGTGAAACCCCATTTCTTATATTAAAAAAAAAAAAAAAAAAAAAAAAGCCATGAATGGTTGCATGTGCCTATAGTCCCAGCTTCTCGGGAGGCTGAGGCAGTAGGAAAGCTATCTAAAGTTGTTTGTAGCCTATGTCTCTGAAGATAGCGTCTTTATATATCTCTAGCCAGGTGATTTTGGTGTAGTGTCATGCATTTAATTAACTTTCATTGAATGACAATTAGTTTGCAAGTTTATCTAGTCAAACTGAAATAATCTCTCATATTTACTCTGGTTAATGTAATTTGTTTTCTAAACCATTAAAGGGCTATAATGTGCTTGGTTAGTTTAAATAGCAGCATATTAGATGACACTGTTAAGTCATCTAATATGCCATGTTCATTATCACGCTAGCCTCTTAACTAATGCAAATTCCACTGGAAAAAAGTTATAATACCTACATGGGCTGTATTTCAGAAGCTTAAAAGTTAAGTAGTGTTAATATGGTACAAATCAAACCACTGACTATCCACTATTTTATGTATGGGTCTTTCCATGTGATAATAGTTTAGTTCCAGGGCTGTCATTTCAGAATTGCTTGACACACTCATTTTATTTTATCCCTTTTGGTGGTAGTGGGGGTGGACCTAGCCTGTCTTGGCCATTGCTTTTCTCAGTTTTCAAACAGCCATATCTCATTTTGGCATATGTTACATATGGCATATGGAACAAATTTTTGCTACCAACTCCTTAAATTGAGGGCAGATGTTATATGTACTTAAATATGCCTTTAAGGAATTTCTTTGTATCACTACTGAGACTTCAGTAGCATACTGCACCACAGAACTAGGCGTGGAGAAAAAAAAGAAATCTTTGTTACTTAGTAGATACTCATGTATAAACTCCAAGTATGTCAATATAAAACCATGTTGACTGATTCTGACCCATGGGTGTTAATTTCTGAAATCTTGTTACTATAATTCACATCTTACCCTGTCATTTTGTATGTATCATCTTATCTAGGAAGAAAAATTTGTAAAACTGGCCAACATCTTCTTCTAGTGTCAGAATAATTCAAGTTACACTATGATGTAATATTGAGCAGCCTATTAATAGGCTCATGCCTGTAATCCCACCACTTTGGGAGGCTGAGTACATGTTTATTTTGTTGCAGAGCTTAACTTTAGATCTTTTTTTGTTGGTCAACCTTTTGGTGTTTTTTTTTTTTTAAAGATGGGGTTTCACCATGATGGCCAGGCTGGTCTTGAACTTCTGACCTCAGGTGATCCACCCACCTTGGCCTCCTAAAGTGCTAGGATTACAGGCGTGAACCACCACGCCTGGCCGTTTTTTTGTTTGTTTGTTTGTTTTTCTGAGATGGAGTTTTGCTCTGTTGCCCAGGCTGGAGTGCAGTGGCACAATCTCGGCTCACCGCAACCTCCACCTCTCTGGGTTCAAGCAATTCTCCTGCCTCAACATCCCGAGCCTGGCTAATTTTTGTGTTTTTGGTAGAGACAGGGTTTCTCCACGTTGGTCAGGCTGGTCTCAAACTCCCAACCTCAGGTGATCCGGCCACCTCAGCCTCCCAAAGTGCTGGGATTACAGGAGAGAGCCACAGCAACTGGCCTAGCATCTCATTCTTTTGCATTATTATCATACTAAAATAAGACACAACTATCAAATGAATCAGACTAATCTAAACAATTCAGGGCATTATCTTGACAATGAGACTCAGTGCTCAAGACATCCAGAAAGTGTTGGCTAATTATCGTCAGCTTTTCATGGCTGCTATGAGTGCAACAAAAGAGAAATTTTGCTTTTTACTGATTTAATTGTGCATCATTAATACTAAGTCACTGTTTTTAAAGAATGCTCTGATGTTCTCCTGCAGAGAGAGCAATGATTATAGAAGTGAGATCCTTGGCTGGACTGGTGGCTCATGCCTGTCATCCCACCATTTTGGGAGGCACAGGCGGGTGGATCTTGAGGTCAAGAGATAGAGACCAGCCGGGCAGGGTGGCTCACGCCTGTAATCCCAGCACTTTGGGAGGCCGAGGTGAGTGGCTCATGAGGTCAGGAAATCGAGACCATCCTGGCTAACATGATGAAACCCTCTCTCTACCAAAAATACAAAAAAATTAGCTGGGTGTGTTGGCACTAGCCTGTGGTTCCAGCTACTCAGGAGGCTGAGGCAGGAGAATCTCTTGAACCCAGCAGGTGGAAGTTGCAGTGAGCTGAGATCGTGTCACTGCACTCCAGCCTGGGCAACAGAGAGAGACTCGGTCTCAAAAAAAAAAAAAAAAAGAGAGAGAGAGATACAGACCATCCTGGCTGACATGGTGAAACCCCCTCTCTACTAAAAAGTACAAAAGTTGGCCGGGTGTGGTGGCTCACGCCTGTAATCCTAGCACTTTCGGAGGCCGAGGTGGGTGGATCACTTGAGGTCAGGAGTTCAAGACCAGCCTGGCCATCATGATGAAACTCCATCTTTAAAAAAAAAAAGAAAAGAAAAAAGTACAAAAGTTAGTTGGGTGTGGTGACCAGCACCTGTAGTCCCAGCACTTGGGAGGCTGAGGCAGGAGAATTGCTTGAACCGGGAGGTGGAGGTCCAGTGAGCCGAGATCACACCACTGCACTCTAGCCTGGGGAGGCAGCGAGACTCCATCTCAGAAAAAAAAAAAGAAAGTGAGATGCTTATATTAACTAGCAGCACAAAACAGATGCTCAACAAGCATTCGTTGAACAAATACTTCAATTAGTGAGTGAAGAAAATCTTACAAATACTTATGAGTCAGTCTATCTTTCATATGACAATGTCTGTTACAAAAAAGAGAAAATGGGCAGGGTGGTGGCTCACTCCTGTGGAAGGCCGAGGCGGGAGGATCACTTGAGGTCAGCACTCCAGTCTGGGCAACATAGTGAAACCCCGTCTCTACTAAAAATACAAAAATTAGCTGGGCATGGTGGTGCACGCTTGTCTCAGCTACTCAGGATGCTGAGGCAGGGAATTGCTGAAACCCGGGAGGCGGAGGTTGCAGTGAGCAGAGATCGCGCCACTGCATTCCAGCCTGGGCTAGACTATGTCAGGGAGGGCAGAGGTGGGGTGGGTGTTGGAGGGGGACGGGCAACAGCAAGAAAAGAAAGTGCACTGTAAACCATTCATTTATTTCATATGTAGTATACTATAGCAGCTAGTCCCCCAAACAACATTTTATGGGTTTATTCTACACCTATCAGAGTGAGACAAAAATCTCACTCTGTTGCCCAGACTCTAGAGTGCAGTCGTGCGCAATCTCAACTCACTGCAACCTCCGCCTCCTGGATTTAAGCGGTTCTTCTGCCTTAGCTTCTGGAGTAGCTGGGATTACAGGGCCCGCCACCACATCTGGCTAATTTTTATATTTTTGGTAGAGATCGGGTTTCATCTGTTGGCCAGGCTCTCTCGAACTCCTGACCTCAAATGATCCGCCCTCCTCGGCCTCCAAAAGTGCTGAGATTACAGGCATGAGCCACTGTGCCTGGCCTTCACATATTCAAGTACCAAAGACGTTAGGACGATGGGATATGTATAACATAAAATCAAGTAGAAGGCTTCAGGAAAAGGTTTTTAGGAAAGGACAGCGTGCTTTATAAATATGTGGTAAAATGCTTTCTGCCTGTGTTTAAATTAATACCATATGCATTTGTGATTGTGATGCAGTTTGGGAAACTGCATTCTCGAATAAGAAAAGGAACATGAAAGCTAAAAAATCGTGTGTTTTTCTCATTGTAAATGGTATTTAGAAAAACAATTCTAAAAGGATAATACCAACCAAACTGTTGGAAATATTTACTTGTGGACTGGATTTTTTTGGGTGGGAGAGGTGTACATTAGAAAATACATGATTTTGGCCTGGTGTGGTGGCTCACCCCTGTAATCCCAACACTTTGGGAGGCTGAGGTGGAGAGATCACGAGGTCAGGAGTTCAAGACCAGCCTGACCAACAAGGTGAAACCCTGTCTCTACTAAAAATACAAAAATTACCGGGCGTGGTGGCAGCTGTAGTCCCAGCTACTAGGGAGGCTGAGGCAGGAGAATAGCTTGAACCCGGGAGGCGGAGGTTGCAGTGAGCCAAGATGTCACCTCTGCACTCCAGCCTGGGTGACAGAGCAAGATTCCATCTCTGAAACAAAAAACAAAACAAAACAAAAACATGATTTTAACTTATCTTTTTTAAAAAAATTACTTTTTTTTTTTTTTTTTTTTTTAAATGTAGAGGCAGAGCTTTAGCTCTGTTGCCCAGGCTAGTCTCAAACTGCTGTACTCAAGCAATCCACCTACCTCAGCCTCCTGAAGTGTTGGGATCACAGGCATGAGCCCACACCTGGCCTGATTTGAGCTTTTTGCCTAAATTTGTCCATGTGTATTAGCTGGGTATGGTGGTGTGTTCCTGTAGTTCCAGCTACTTGGAGGCTGATACAAGAGGATTACTTGGGCTGAGGAATTTGAGGAGGTAGTGAGCTATGATTGTGCCAGGGCACTCCAGCCTGGGCAACAAAGCAAGACTCCATCTCTAAAATGACGTGGTTTTAATTTTTATATAATAAGCTTGTGTTACTTTAAAAAATAATAAAATGCTATAAATCAAAATGATGTAATTTGCATTGTAGAAAATTAAGAAGTAAGAAAAAATTAACTACAATCCTGTCACTTAGAGGCAACCACCATGACTGTATTGGCACATTTGCTTTCAGTTCTGCTTTTTTCTTTGAGACAAGGTCTCACTCTGTCACTTAGGCTGGAGTGTAGTGGTGTAATTCTGGCTCACTGCAGCCTTGCCAGTAATTTTTCTGCATTTAAAAAATAACAATTGAGGGCTCACACAGTAGCTCACACCTGTTAACCCAGCACTTTGGGAGGCTGAGATGGGAGGATTGTTGGAGGTCAGGAGTTTGAGACCAGCCCAGTCAACATACTGAAACCCCATCTCTATTTAAAAAAAGAAAAAAAGTAACAGTTGAGGTTAAATGAGATAAATTTTTTTGTTTTGTTTTTCACTTAGTATATTATCACTATCTTCTTACAATTAGAAATTTGTAACATTTTAAAAAATACCTACTTAATATTCCTCCTATAGGTAAATCAGCATAACTTACCAATTAATTTTTTGTTGCTGAATGCTTCAGTTCCTTAAAAATTTTCCATATAGTAGTGAACTTTTTTCAAAAAAGTAAATCTTTGTCTCCATTTGAGATTATTTTCTTGTACTGGGATCAAGCTGAAAGTATTAACAACCAACATATTTAGTATTTTGTTAATGAGTTAATGCTTAATGATTTCTCAATCTTTACCACTTTTGGGAACCTGAAATTTATGGTCAAGATAGTTTTTGGAAAGTCAGTTCCACCTTCTCCCCAATTCAGAAACTAGTTTATTATGTTATTTTTGGTGAACACATCTTAAAACCCTCAAAGATGGTGATTGAGCCAGTATTTCAGCAAATCTCCTAACTAATGAGTGGGTTTAACCACATCAGATTTGGTATTTGGTGTATTTTTAGCTACCATGGAAAATTAGAATTTTATTTATTTATTTATTTTTGAGATGGAGTTTCACTTTGCTGCCCAGGCTGGAGTGCAGTGGTGCCATCTCAGCTCACTGCTGCCTCTGCCTCCAGGGTTCAAGCAAGTTCTCCTGCCTCAGCCTCCCGAGTAGCTGGGACTCCAGGCGCCAGACTAGCGGACCACACCCCGCTAATTTTTTGTGTTTTTAGTAGACACAGGGTTTCACCATGTTGACCAGGCTGGTCTGAAACCCCTGACGTCAGGTGATCCACCTGCCTCAGCTTCCCAACATGCTGAGATTACAGGTGTGAGCCACCGTGCTTAGCCAAGAGTTTCTAGGACTAATTTGATCCTAGTTTTAATGATCCCAACATCATTCTTTCATGATTTAGAAATCATAAAAGGGCAACTTTTTTTTTTTTTTTTTTTGAGACAGAGTTTTGCTCTGTTCCCCAGGCTAGAGTGCAAAATGTTTAGATCTAGGCTCACCACAACCTCCGCCTCCTGGGTTTAAGCAATTCTCTTGCCTCCGCCTCCCAAGTAGCTGGGACTACAGGTACACATCACCATGCCTGGCTAATTTTTGTATTTTTAGTAGAGATTGGGTTTCACTATGCTGGCCAGGCTGGTCTCAAACTCCTGATCTCATGATCCGTGATCCGCCTGCCTCGACTTCCAAAAGTGCTGGAATTACAGGCATGAGCCACTGTCCCCGGCAAAACTGCAACTTTTTTTTTTTTTTTTTTTTTTAAGACGGGGTTTTACCATATTGGTCAGGCTGGTCTCAAACTCCTGACCTCAGGTGATCCGCCCGCCTCACCCTCCCAAAGTGCTGGGATTACAGGCGTGAGCCACCGCGCCCAGCAAAACTGCAACTTCTACATCAGAGGTTCTTACTCTGGATGGGCTTCTATGGTCTGTGATCCCACCCCATCAGAATTATATGCAGCATATTGTATTTATATGCGTTTTTTTCTAGCGAGATTACCCATAGCTTTTATTAGATTTCAGAGAAAGCAAATCATATGTCCACTCCCTGAAATAAAAACAAGTCAAAGAATCACACCATTAAAAAAAAATTTTTTTTGAGATAGAATTGCTCTCTCCTTAGGCTAGGCTGCAGTGGCATAATCATAGCTCACTGTAACCTTGAACTTCTGGGCTCAAGGGATCTTTCAACCTCAGCCTCCTAAGTAATGACTATACGTGTGTGCCATTATGCCTGGCTAATGTTTGTTTTTGTGTTTTAAGAAGGTGTCTTGTTCTGTCATTCAGGCTGGAGTGCAGTTGGGTAATCTCAGCTCACTGCAACCTGTACCTCCTGGGTTTAAGCAATTCTCTTGCCTCAGCCTCCCTTGTAGCTGAGATTACAGGCGCCAGCCACCACTCCCAGCTAATTTTTGTATTTTCAGCAGAGACAGGATTTTACCATGTTGGCCAGGCTGGTTTCAAACTCCTAACCTCAGGTGATCTGCTTGCCTCAGCCTCACAAAGTGCTGGGATTACAGGCATGTGCCACTGCACCCAGCCCGGCTAATTTTTTTTTATTTTTTGTAGAGGTAGGACTCTCACTATGTTGCCCAGTCTGGTCTTGAACTCGTGGCCTCAAGTGATCTTTCCTCCAACTTCCCAAATTGCTGGTATTACAGGCATGAGCCACTGTGCCCAGCTTCACACCAATTTTTTAACGATTGGAAGGAATGAAGTTGAATATTGTTTCTATGGTTAAGGAAAAAACAGCTTGCTAAGAATTTAGTAATTTCCTATTTGGTGATCAGTGTGAGAGTAGACTTACTTGTAACATTGAGATAGTCGTACTACAAAACAGGGATGCCATGAGGAGCAGAGTTGATGTCTGTAAAGGGTCTTGCAGTGTGCCTGCTATATAACAGATGCTTAAAAGTGGTGGTATTATATATGTTTGAAGAGATTTGTGTATTTATTTCATTACTTTCACCTGCTTTTCATCTTGCCATTTTATTCATGTTATGTAGAGGAAAATAATGAAGTCTTCCCAAGTATTCCATACATACCATTTCTCAGTATCTGGTAAAGCATTTTTCCTGCTGCAGGATTAAGATACTTTATGAATGAATTGGTTTCACTGTTCCCATGTGATGCAGAATTATAGTTGTGGTTTCCAGCAAGATGACTATGCCACAGTTATTTTCTTGTGCTTGTATAATGAGAGGGTTTTGGTATTTCTGCTGTGTTCTAGACATTTACACTATACAGCTCATTTTCATATCATATTTCATATGCACTACCATATTGTGGTGAGTTTTCTGTAAAAGTAGGATCAAGGGAGGAGGAAGTGGGAGGACAAGACAGTGGAAGACCAGAGTTGATCCAAGCCATGGAATTTTGGATGGTGTGGATATAGGTTAGATTTAGAGAAAAAAACGGGTGTCTGTTAGTTTCTTCTATCCTTGGAGGAATAAGTAATTTGTACAGGAATTATTACAGAATTGCAGGGAGATTTATCTACTGGGCAACATAGAAATTAAGTTGCTTTCATTATTCACCTAAGCCCACTTTTCTAGAGGCCCTGCCATTGCATTATGAGATGGTAAAACAAACTAATAAAATATGGAAATCAAAATAGTGTTCTACTTTTTTCTTCCTTTTTAAAGAACCAATAACATTATTAATTAGGTACATTTCTAATTCACATTACTTCATTACTAATTAGGTATGCGAAATGTTAACAAAATTTAAACTTCTTTGCTTGAAACACATAGGAAGCTGGCAAAAGAAAGGAAGGTAGGAGGAAACTAACTGTTTTTTTTTTGTTTTTTGTTTTTTTTTTTTTTGAGAAGGAGTCTCACTCTGTCGCCAGGCTAGAGTGCAGTGGTGAGTCTTGGCTCACTGCAACTTCCGACTCCCTGGTTCAAGTGATTCTTCTGCCGCAGTCTCCTGTGTAGCTGGGGTTGCAGGCACACGCCACCAGCTTAGCTAATTTTTGTATTTTTAGTAGAGACGGGGTTTCACCATGTTGGCCAGGATGGCCTCGATCTCCTGACCTCGTGATCCACTCGCCTGGGCCTTCCAAAGTGGTAGGATTACAGGTGTGAGCCACCGCGCCCCATAAAACTACATTTTTTGAGGGCCAGACACTGTGGTAAAAGGCTTTCTGTTACTGTATTCAATGCTGACAGTAACCCATGAGATGTAAGTATTCAGATTCTCATTATGCAGAATGGGAAATAGAAACACATTTTATTGGTTTGGTTTTGTTTTTGAGACAGTCTCACTTGATCACCCAGGCTAGAGTGCAGTGGCGCAATCTCTGCTTATTGCAGCTGCTGCCTCCCTGGTGTAAGAGATTCTCGTGCCTCAGCCTCCCAAGTAGCTGAGATTACAGGTGCACACTACCACGCCTAATTTTTATATTTTTAGCAGAGACGGGGTTTCACCATGTTGGTCAGGCTGGTCTTGAACTCCTGACCTCAAGTGATCCACCCTCCTCAGCCTCCCAAAGTGCTGAGATTATGGGTGTCAGCCACTGTGCCTGACTTTTCTTTATTTTTTGTATGTATAAATAGAGATGGGGTTTTATCCTGTTGCCCAGGACTCAAGCAATCCACCTGTTTCAGACTCTCAAAGTGCAGGATTACAGGCATGCACCACTATGCCCAGTCTTATTCAGTATTTATTAAGTGAACAGTATAGTATTAAGAACTCATATGCTCATTGTCTCATATAATCTTACAACAATACTATGAAATATACATTCTGCCTTAATTTATAAGGTAAGACACTGAGGCTTAGAGAGGCCAAGCAACTTGCTTAAGAACGTAGTTGATCTGGGATTAGAATCCCTGGATTGAATGGTATGTGTTCATTTTAACCACCATATCTCTGAGCTAAGGCAATGAGGAAAATGTGAAGTGCCCAGAGGATGGAAAGGAGTGAGACTGAGAGGTGGACTGGTTGAGGAATAAGTCATGCTGAGGTTACTGCTGTGTCTTTTAGACTTGTGAAATTTGGAGAGATGTTAGCATCTTCTAGTTTCATTTCACAAAAAATGCAAAATGTGAACATAATTTTAAAACTAAACTCTTTGAGTTTGTTGATTCTACTACTGCTGTATTTTACTATTAAGGTGTTCCTTTAACTATGTTTAACTCTTTCTCTCCATTTTTAATTTTTACTTAAAATATTTTAGTGGTACGCTGTCTCAAAATGTTGGCCGGGTGTGGTGGCTCACACCTGTAATCCCAGCACTTTGGGAGGTTGAGGCAGGAAGATCTCTTGAGCCCTGGTGCTGGAGACAAGCCTGGGTAACAAACTGAGATCCCTGTCTCTACAAAAAATAGAAAAATTAGCTGGGCATAGTGGTGAGCGCCTGTAGTCCCAGCTACTAGGGAAGCTGAGACGAGAGGATTGCTTGAGCTGGGGAGATAGAGGCTGCAGTGAGCTATGGTTGTACCACTGCACACTAACCTGGGCAAAAGACCCTGTCTCAACAACAACAAAAAAGTTTTTACCTACACAGGACCTTATTTTCCTCTGAATCACGACCTGGTAATTCTTCACTATCATGGTAATGGTGCACTCTCCTGTTCCTTAAAGCAGATGACTTTGCATTTTGTCCGGGTTTTCTAATTGTCTTCAGCAGGAGGTTGCTCCCAAAATATCAGTTTAATTATCACTAGAAGTGAAAGTTTCTCATTCTCTTTAACATAAGTGTAAGATTATATTATGATGGAATTAGCATGGAGCTAGCCTATCCCAATGCTAGTAGCAAACTTGTTTAATACTTAGATATATATGTCTATATGTATATATAGATATTTAGATATACTTTAAAAAGAAATTTATAAAAAGATATGGGGTTTTGCCATGTTGCCCAGGCTGGTCTTGAACTCCTGGGCTCAAGTGATACACCTGCCTTGGCCTCCCAAAGTGTTGGGCTTAGGAGTGAGCCATCTAGCCCATCCTTAGTACTATATTTATCTGGAAGAGGTTCCAGTGTTCTGTTAATATCTCCAATTTTTTTTTTTTGAGACAGAGTCTCACTCTGTCACCTAGGCTGGAGTACAGTAGTGATATCTCAGCTCACTACAACTTCTGCCTCCCACGTTCAAGCAATTCTCATGCCTCTACCTCCCAAGTAGCTGGGACTACAGGCATGCACCACCATGCTCACTAATTTTTTGTATTTTTAGTAGAAATGGAGTTTCACTATGTTGGCTAGGCTGGTCTCAGATTCCTGGCCTCAAGCCTTCTGCCTGCCTTGGCCTTCCAAAGTGCCAAGATTACAGGTGTGAGCCACTGCGCCCGGCCTTCCAATATTTCTATTAAATGAATTTTATTTGCTCATTACATGGTTTACGTGTACATCATTTTCTTAATTAGTGACAGTCATGGTTCTCCATTGCTGCAGTTGCACTGACTGAGAGTCAAGTGCCATAACACATGCTTTCTTTTCTCTTTTTTTTTTTTTTGTGTGTGTGACAGGGTCCTGCTCTGTTGCCCAGGCTGGAGTGCAATGGTGTGATCATGGCTTACTGCAGCCTCAACCTCCCAGAGTCAAGTGATTCTCCCACCTTAGCTTCCTGAGTAGCTGGGACCAGAGGCATGTACCACCATTCCCGGCTATATATATATACATTTTTGTTTTTTTTTTTTAGGGAGATGGATCTTATTATGTTGCCCAGGCTGGTCTCAAACTCGTGGGCTTAAGCAATCCTGCCTTGGCTTCCCAAAGTGTTGGAATTACAGGCAGGAGCCACCACCATGCCCAGCTCCTACATGCCCAGCTACTACGTGCTTTTTATATTCAATATTGCGTGTAACTCTAATGTCAGCATTTTCCCTCATTGAATCTACTGGAGGTTGACTTGTTCATGGTCCCGTCATTGGGATTAGGATCTCTCTAAGGATATCCTGAACTCTTATAAGATAAAATTTCAAGTTGGACAGCCCAGGAGGAAATAACACTTTATTTTCAAAACATACAGGGCAGGCACATTACACGTCTGTAACCCCAGCATTTTGAGAGGCCAAGGTGGGATGAGCTCTTGAGGCCAGGAGTTTGAGACCAGCCTGGGCAACATATCGAGACCTTGTCTTTACAAAGCATCAAAAAAAAATTGGAGGCTGAGGTGGAAGGGTCACTGGAGACCAGGAATTCACTACAAGTCCCCCCTTGAGCCATGACCACACTAGTGTACACCACCCTGTGTGACAGCAAGACCCTGTCTCTTCATAAATAAATAAATATTTTTTAAAAATCTAAAGCTGTTTTCTTTTTTGAGACACAGTGTTGCTCTGTCACACAGGCTGGAGTGCAGTGGCGTGATCTCACCTTACTGCAGCCTCGGCCTTCCAGGTTCAAGCAGTTCTCTGCCTCAGCCTCCCGAGTAGCTGGGATTACAGGCACACACCACCGTGCCCAGCTAATTTTTGTACTTTTAGCACAGACGGGGTTTTACCATCTTGGCCAGACTGGTCTTGAACTCCTGACCTCCTGATCCACTCGTTTCGGCCTCTCAAAGTGCTGGGATTACAGGCGTGAGCCACCGTGTCCATCTGAAAAGCTATATTCTTTTATCGCATGCATGGTAGGTAATAGGTAATTGTCAGGTGTAGTGATCCTTCATCCTCCCCAAACCCACTAATACTTCATTTGTTATGATGATTAGCAATATTAGCCCTGAAAATAATAGGTATACATTTATAAAATTAAAAATATAATCACAGCATTAGTTAATGCAGTGTGACTTTTTTTTTTTTTGAGTCACAGTCTTGCTGTGTCGCCAGGAGCCAGGCTAGAGTGCAGTGGCGTAATCTCAGCTCACTGCAATCTCCGCCTCCTGGGTTCAAGCAATTCTCCTGCCTCAGCCTCCCGAGTAGCTGGGACTACAGGCGCACGCCACCACGCCCAGCTAATTTTTGTATTTTTTAGTAGAGACGAGGTTTCACCATGTTGGCCAGGATGGTCTCGATCTCTTAACCTCATGATCCGCCCGCCTTGCCCTCTAAAAGTGCTGGGATTACGGGCATGAGCCACTGCACCCAGCCCAGTTTGACATTTTTAAAAATAGTTTTTATTGCCGGGCGCGGTGGCTCACACCTGTAATCCTAGCACTTTGGGAGGCCGAGGTGGGTGGATCACCTGAGGTCAGAAGTTCAAGACCAGCCTGGCCATCATGGTGAAACCCCATCTTAAAAAAATAATAATAATAAAATAAAATAAAATAAAATAAAAATAAAAATAGTTTTTATTTTTCTGGATACATAATAGGTGTATATATTTATGGGAGTTATATATACATATATGTATATATGTATACTTTTTTGAAATGGAGCTTTGCTTTTGTTGCCCAGGCTGGAGTGCAATGGTGTGATTTCAGCTCACTGCAACCTCTGACTCCCAAGGTCAAGTGATTTTCCTGTCTCAGCATCCTGAGTAGCTGGGATTATAGGCGTGTGTCACCATGCCCTGCTAATCTTTTGTATTTTTAGTAGAGATGGGGTTTCACCATATTGGCCAGGTTGGTCTCCAACTCCTGATCTCAGGTGATCCACCCATCTTGGCCTCCTAAAGTGTTGGAATTACAGGTGTGAGCCACCACGCCTGGCAATGTTTATGGGGTTATTCTCATGTGATGTGTTTGAAAAGAATGATGTTTTGGGCAAGAAAAATATCAATTCATGGTTTATAAATATTTTGTAAGAACATTATGAACCATTTAAGCCAAAAGAGTGAATGTGCTCATTGAGTAAGCATTGGAAATCAGGTAAATCAGATTTCAGAGGGAAATTGCATTTTTTAAATAATAAGCGTGAGTATCTATGGAAACACCACTGTAATAGTGCTAAAACATTCCTGATAAAGATAGACATTTTTTTTTTTCACTTAAATGTGCACAGTTAGCACAGTTTTAAGCTTTAGCTCCAATACTGGTTTCTATAGCAGCCTGTGGTGGTGAACCTATCAGGTTTTGTCCTTCTTTCCATCTGTCCTTCCTTGTGTCCTTCCTTCCTCAGCTTGTTAGGGAACCTGTTTGTTTTCTTGTTAAAGCAAGTATATCTCCTTCTGACTCCACAAGTATCCCTAAAGGGGTTTACCTTGCAAAATCAGAAAAGAATCCCCTTCAGGCACAGAAATGGTAGCAAATTAGAAGACACGTCTGTGGCAAGAGCACCAAGGACCGTTTGTGCATTAAAAAAAATAAAAAAGAGCTAATGTGTCACTGCCTAAGTATTTGGATATCAGAAAAATGAAACAGACTTTGGAAAGTTAATTGTAGAAATTCTGTTGTAAATATTATGAGTTCAATGATAAATCTTTTTATTTTTCGGTTCCCTCTGGGGAACAAAACTCTAATTCCTCTCTTTCTCTGAGTTATGTTCCATGGAAAAGTGCTATTCAGTAAGACCCACAGCCATTAAGCAGTGCCCTGGAACATAACTGGTGTTCTGTATTCTATTTCCCGGATGAACAAAGTAAGAGCACCCCCAACTTCCAACATCAGAAGCGTCTATGCAACACAGGGTCATCCAGCTAAGAGAGTAATTCATTTGTAGGCAGTCAAATCTTGCTTCTCCATAGATTGTGTGAGACTCGAGTAAATGAGTTTAGAAACTACAGAAGTAAGCCCTTCCTGAATAACTGGTCTCATCTCAACAAAAACAACCTACATAATATCCATTCTCAAAATAATTGCTTTTCTCTGATTAGGAGACTTACTTATACAAGGGTGTTCTCTAGCTTAAAAACGAGTTTCAGGTCTGGTACAAACCAGTCATCTCTCTTTAGTTCTCCCTTTGGAAAAGTAGCTGATATTTTTGATAATCATCTTAACAGGAACGTTATTCTTGGCTTTTTAAAGAAACAATTATGAACCATTGAAAGACAAAACAACAAAAATAATTCTAAGGAAATGGTAGAGAAGGCTGGCATCTCTTCATCTTCATGCTCAATAACCTTGCTACCCAAGTGGTGGCATATTTATTGATATGCTTATCTCCCTATGGCCCCTTAACAGCTGCACTGGAATGTAACCACAGCAACCACAGTGCTCCAGTGTCTTTGCTGTGCTGTTACCTCCACGTGGGGCACACGCCTTCCTTCCTTCTTTCTATAGCTTGCCAACTCCTACCTGCCCATCCTTAGGTTTCAGTGGGAAATGTTGCTTCCCCTGGGAAGCCTCCTGTGTGTATTATCTCATTCTATATTACATCATGAATATGTGTTTATTTGTTTGTATCTCTTACAAGATGGAAGTTTCCGGGTGGGTGGCAACGATGACATTCTTCCAGTTATACACTGAGCACTATGTCTGCATAAGAGAGGTGCTTACATACATTACATTGTTTTAAGGGGTTTTGGTTATTAAATGGGGGAGGTCATCGTGAAAAACAAATTAATACATTTTCAAGAAAACATTTTTGGGGCTGGGCGTGGTGGCTCACACCTGTAATCCCCGCACTTTGCGAGGCCAAGGCGGGTGGATCACTTGAGGCTAAGGGTTCGAGACCAGCCTAGCCAAGATGGTGAAACCCCATCTCTTAAAAAAATGGTTTTTTTAAAAAAAAGAAAGAAAACATTTTTGTACCTGAGGTCTTTTAAGGTTCTTCAATAATTTTAAGTTTTTAAATTTTTTTTTATTTTTTACTTTTTGTGACGGAGTTTTGCGCTGTTTCCCAGGCTGAAGTGCAGTGGCGGATCTTGGCTCACTGCAACTTCTGCCTCCCCCTGTTCAAGCAATTCTCTTGCCTTAGGCTCCTTACTAGCTGGGACTACTAGCACACGCCACCATGCCTGGCTAATTTTTGTTATTATTACTTTTTTTTTGTTTTTTGTTTTTTTTATTTTTTTTTTATTTTTTTTATTTTTTTTCTTTCATGCTTGCCTACATGCAGATGTTATTATTATTATTATTATTTTTTTTTTTTTGAGATGGAGATTTGCTCTTGTTGTACAGTCTGGAGTGCAATGGCATGATCTCAGCTCACTGCAACCTCCACCTCCCACGTTCAAGCGATTCTCCTGCCTCAGCGTCCTGAGTGGCTGGGGTTGCAGGTGCCCACCACCACACCAAGCTAATTTTTTGTATTTTTAGAAGAGATGGGATTTCACTGTGTTGGCCAGGCCAACTCGAAATCCTGACCTCAGGAGATCCACCTTCCTCAGCCTCGCAAAGTGTTGGGATTACAGGCATGAGCCACCATACCCAGCCTTTTTTTTTTTGAGACAGAGCCTCTCTCTGTTGCCCAGGCTGGAGTGCCACCTCCGTTTCCTGGGTTCCAGCGATTCTTCTGCCTTGATTTCCTGAATAGCTGGGACTACAGGCATGCACCACCACATCTGGCTAATTTTTGTATTTTTAGTTAAGACAGGTTCCACCATGTTGGCAAGACTGGTCTCTAACTCCTGACCTCAAGTGATCCTCCTGCCTTGGCCTCCCAAAGTGCTGGGATTACAGGTGTGAGCTACCACACTCAGCCATAATTTAAAGTTTAGTTTTGCTAAACTTAAACCCCTACTCTTTCTCAGAAAGAAGTAGCATGTGTGTGTAAAATGCTTTGAGCTTCTAAGTGAAAAAATAAATTTTCATGATTTGGCCATTAAACTTGACTAGATAATTAGATTCTCTAAAAGCAGAGGGTAAGATATTATTTTGAGTCAGTAGTCTAGCATAAATGCCATAGAGAAAGAGCCCGAAGGTACAGAACTTCCTTTGAAGAAAAGGAGAATATTATCTATTACAAGCAAAAAGAAGGAAGCTCTAAAATATTATTCATTAAAGAGGAAATTGTTCTAAATAGAAGCTTCCTCCATGATTTCTTTGTTTTTAACAAAAACATATAGATGCTGTTATTGAATTTTTCTTCCTCTTTTTTTTCCTTTTTTTTTTTTTTAAGACGGGGTTTCACCATGTTGGTCAGTCTGGTCTTGAACTCCCAACCTCAGGTGATCCGCCCGCCTTGGCCTCCCAAAGTGCTTGGATTACAGGTGTGAGCCACCACGCCTGGCTTTTTTTTTCCTTTTCAACAACTAACCTTGATTCTAGCACTTTATTATTTATTTATTTATTTTTGAGTCTTGCTCTGTCTCCTAGACTGGAGTGCAGTGGTGTGATCTCCTGTCACTGCAACCTCTGCCTCCCAGGTTCAAGCAAATCTCCTGCCTCCGCCTCCCGAGTAGCTGGAATTACAGGCGCGTGTCAGCACACCCTGCTAATTTTTGTATTTTTAATAGCGATGTGGTTTCAACATGTTGGCCAGGCTGTTCTCGAACTCTTGACCTCATATGATCTGCCCACCTCAGCCTCCCAAAGTGCTGGGATTACAGGCATGAGCCACCGTGCTCAGCCCTGTTATTAGATTTTTCTGTCCAAATTATGAATGTAGACACTGACACAGGGAGTAGGCCTGCCAGTTTTTAGTTGGTACAAAGAAGAGTTGAGAAGTTTGGAAGAGGGGGATAATTTCAGCCCCATTCTTATAGCAGTGTGTCTCTGTTGGTAACTGTTGAAGATAATTCACTAAGTCTTCCTCATTTCTTGCTTTAGAAGAGCCGTCAAGGAACAGCTATTTTTA
This sequence comes from Ateles fusciceps, assembly GCA_036589455.1. Lineage (NCBI taxonomy): Eukaryota > Metazoa > Chordata > Mammalia > Primates > Atelidae > Ateles > Ateles fusciceps. Next base: position 13,317,070 of record JAZHEH010000770.1, read on the forward strand.
CCAGCAGTAAACAGAACTGCTGGAGGGAATGTGGTGCATACCCCATACCCGGTAGATCTGGCCCCTTGGTGGGGGAAAAGAGCAACAGTAGCCTCAGGGAAAGGGGTTGGAGAGAGAGCCAGCAGGAAAGGCTCTGCTAGGGGACCAGCTGCTTCCTCCCCAGACTATTACTCAATCCAGTCTTCCAAGGAGATTCTCCAGTGTTAGTCTTTCAGGTTCCTATGTGTCACAGGAAATAAAATCAAACTAGCTTTAAAAAATCTCAGAGAGGCCAGGCGCGGTGGCTCATGCCTGTACTCCCAGCACTTTGGGAGACTGAGGCAGGCTGACCACTTGTCGTCAGGAGTTTAAGACCAGCCTGGCCAATATGGTCAAACCCCATCTCTATTAAAAATACGAAAGTTGGCCTGGTGTGGTGGCGTGTGCCTGTAGTCCTAGCTACTTGGGAGGCTGAGACAGGAAAATCACTTGAATCTGGGAGGTGGAGGTTGCAGTGAACTGTGATTATGCCACTGGGCTCCAATCCGGGTGACAGAGGGAGACTCCATCTCAAAAAAAAAAAAAAAATCCAAGAGATGCCAGGCATGGCAGCTCACACCCAGAGTCCAGCACTTTGAGCCTAGGTGTTTGAAACCAGCCTGGATACCAGAAGGAGACCTGTCTCTACAAAACAGACAAAAAAAGGTCAGGCATGGTGGTTCACGCCTATAATCCCTGCACTTTGAGAGGCCAAGGCGGGCAGATCACGAGGTCAGGAGATCGAGATCATTCTGGCCAATATGGTGAAACCCCGTCTCTACTAAAAATACAAAAATTAGCTGGGTGTGGTGGCGCGGACCTATAGTCCCAGCTACTTGGGAGGCTGAGGCAGGAATATCGCTTGAACCCAGGAGGTGGAGGTCGCAATGAGCTGAGATCATGCCACTGCACTCCAGCCTGGTGACAGAGTGAGACTCCATCTTAAAAAAAAACAAAACACACAATAGCTTGTTGTGGTAGCACACGCCTGTTTGGGACACTGTCATGGGAGGATCGCTTGAGCCCAGGAGTTCGAGCTTGCAGTGGGCTATGATTGCAGCATTGCACTCCAGCCTGGGCAAGAGTGACACCTGGCCAAAAAAAAAAAAAAAAAAATCTCTGAAAGGTACAAAACATTCTTTTCTTATTCTTTCACATTTTAAAGGTTTTTAATTTTTATGGGTACATAGTACATGTGTAGTTTTCTTATTCTTATTGATTGGAAGTTTATAAAAGATGGTACTTGGAATATCTTTTTTTTTATTTTCAATTTTTTTTTTTTGTTTTGAGCCTGAGTCTCACTCTGTCGCCCAGGCCGGAGTGCAGTGGCATGATCTCAGCTCACTGCAACCACCTCCCACCTACCAGGTTCAAGCGATTCTTCTGCCTCAGCCTCCCAAGTAGCTAGGAATACAGGCGCACACCACCACGCCAGGCTAATTTTTGTATTTTTAGTAGAGACGGGGTTTCACCATCTTGGCCAGGCTGGTCTCGAACTCCTTACCTCAAGTGATCCACCCAGCTCAGCCTCCCAAAGTGCTAGGATTATAGGCATGAGCCATTGTGCCTGGCTGAAATATTTTTTATTTAGTTATCACTGCAGAAGTTGTAGCCCCCCCAAAATGAGAAGAAAAATAAAAGATTTATTGGGAGAGGAGAGTGTGGGAAACATTGGAAGGGTATTATGTTTCAGAGTCTTCAGTCTTGAGGAAAGGTGAATTACTCCTGATATTAATTTGGAAGAAGATTCCTCCTAGAATGCTGCTGTTGTTTTAATCTAGGTAGTTTGTACTTCTAGTTTCTTGTGGATGCAGAGGTGCTTATACCCAGAAAGAGAAGTAGAGTTTTGGAATTATTCATAACATTAATCCTGAGGGCACACACACACACACACACACACACACACACACACACACACACACTTACTTTTTTTTTTTTTTTTTTTTTTTTTTTTTTTTGAGATGGGGTCTCGCTCTGTCACTCAGGCTGGAGTGCAATGGCGTGATCTGGGCTCACCGCAACCTCTGCCTCCCAGATGTAAGTGATTCTCCTGTCTCAGCCGCTTGAGTAGCCGAGATTACAGTCGCTTGCCACCATGCCCAGCTAATTTTTGTATTTTTAGTAGAAATGGGGTTTCACCATGTTGGCCAGGCTGATCTCGAACTCCTGACCTCAGGTGGTCTGCCTGCCTCGACCTCCCAAAGTGCTCGGATTACAGGGGTGAGCCACCGCGCCCGGCCAACAAGTTCTGAATAACCAGGAATACATCACAAGGTTTCTTACTTTCTGATCTTTTTTTCAGTAACAGCTAATTGTATGCATTTCATCCTAAGTAATAAGAGAATGGAATTGCCTCTCTTGACTGATCTTCAATTTCTCTGTTCATAATTTCTTTTTTATCGTTTCCTTTCTTGTTTTGTCTGACAGGTTTTGCTCTGTTGCCTAGGCTGAAGTGCAGTGCGATCATATCTCACTGCAGCCTCCACCTCCTAGGTTCAAGCCATCATCTGGCCTCTGTCTCTGGTGTAGCTTGGGCTATAGGCATGTGCCACCATGCTCAGCTAAGTTTTTAATTTTTTTGTAGAGATGGGGTCTCAGCTGTGTTGCTCAGGATAGCCTCGAAATCCTGGGTTTAAGTGATCCTCCAACCTTGGCCTCTCAAACTGCTTGGATTGCAGATGTGAGCCACAGCACCTGGCCTCTGCTCAGAATTTCTGACTATTCTCTCCCATCAAAACTCACCCAGAGTTCAGATCATCAAGTCACTTAGTATAGGAATGGAAATACCTGATAGAGATTGCCAATCTATTCTGTGTTCAAACAAGTACAGATCTTTGTGATGAAGCGTCAATTTGATATTTGGAGTTAATGTTAGTTCTGGTCATGTTCATTAACTTTCATATATAGCTAGGATGAGACCTCGCTTTATTTATTAGCTGATTTTACCAAATAGTGCACACAGACCTTCGATGTTTGCTTAGTTTGTCAAGTGCAATGTTGTATGGCTTCATGAGTATCCTATATAGTGAAAACACCTGTCTGTGGGCCTTTAAAAAATAGACCTATCTTTGAAGTTTGTGACTTTTGGATGGGAAAAAAAAAAATAGACCTCTCAACAATGTAGATATTCAGTACACCTAACCACCTAACCCTGTGAGCCTGATTTTATTTTATTTTATTTTAGTGATCACACAGCTAATGGATTGACTTTTTTTTTTTTTTTTTTTTTTGAGGTGGAGTCTCACTCTGTTGCCCAGGCTGGAGTGCAGTGGCACAATCTCTGATCACTGCACAACCTCCACTTACCTGGTTCAAGCGATCCTCCTGCCTCAGCCTCCATAGTAGCTGGGACTATAGGTGTGTGCCACCACACCTGGCTAATTTTCGTATTTTTAGTAGAGACTGGGTTTCACCATGTTGGCCAGGCTGGTGTTGAACTCCTGACCTGAAGTGATCCACCCACCTCAGCCTCCCAAAATGCTAGGATTACAGGCGTGAGCCATTGCACCCGGCTGACTGATTTAAATTATGCAATTATATATCATGGCCACTTTACTAAATATTGAACAATTAACCTGGAAAAAATGTTGATGTTTCAAAAATTATATTCGATCATTCAAGAGAAGAGGCATAATGTGTAATTGAAATGCAAGGCACTTCAAGAAATGTAGGGCTATCCTTGTGCATGGCTGATGGGATTGTAAAACAGTGTGGCTGCTATGGAAAAAATTTGGTAGTCTCCTCAATAAGTTAAACATAGCCTTATCATATGATCCAGCAATTCTACTCCAGGGTATATATTACTTGTATACCTACTTGTGCACCTACATTCATAGGAGAAATATTCAGTCGCCAAAAGGTAGAAACAACCCATTTCTAACAACAGAATAATGGATAAACAAAATGTGTTATGTACTTACAAAGGAATATTGTTCAGCCTTCAAAATGAATGAAATTTTGATACATTCTGCAACACAGATTAACCTTGTAAACATTATGCTATTAACAAGTGAAGTTAACAGACACAAAAAGAAAAATACTATATGAGGTACTTAGAGTAGTCCATTTTATAGACAGAAAGTAGAATGGAAGTTAGTATGGGCTGGGGAAGGCAAATGAGGAGTTGTTGTTTAATGGGGATGGAGTTTCTGTTTACAAGGAGGAAAAAGTTCTGGAACTCGAGAGGTGATAGTTGCACAGCATTGTGAATGTACTTAATGTCACTGAACTATACACTTAAAAATAGTTAAAATGAGGCCAGACGGTTGGCTTACCCAGCCTGTAATTTCAGCATTTTAGAAGGCCGAGGTGGGCAGATCACCTGAAGTCAGGAGTTCGAGACCAGCCTGGCCAATATGGCAAAACCCTGTCTCCACTAAAAATACAAAAATTAACCAGGGATGGTGGTGGGCACCTGTAATCCCAGCTACTCAGGAGGCTGAGGCAGGAGAATCACTTGAACCCGGGAGGCAGAGGTTGCAGTGAGCCAAGATCTGCCCTTGCATTCCAGCCTGAGCGCCAAGAATAAAACTCCATCTCAAAAAAAAAAAAAAAAAAAAAAAGTAAAAATGATAAAATTTGTGTTCTGTATATTTTACCACAATTTTTAAAAAATCACCAAAAAAGCCCAGACACGGTGGCTCATGCTTGTAATCCTAGCACTTTCGGAGGCTGAGGCGGGTGGATCACGAGGTCAGGAGATTGAGACCAGCCTGGCTAATATAGTGAAACCCCATCTCTACTAAAAATACAAAAACTTAATCTTGGTGGCAGGCAGCTGTTGTAATCCCAGCTGCTCGGGAGGCTGAGGCAGGAGAATTGCTTGAACCCAGGAGGCAGAGGTTCCAGTGAGTGGAGATAATTGCCCTCCAGCCAGGGCGAGAGTTCCAGACTCTGTCTCAAAAAAAAAAAAAAAAAAAAAAAAATCACCAAAAAAACCGGTCGCAATGGCTTATGCCTTTAATCCCACCACTTTGGGAGGCCCAGGCGGGTGGATCACTAGGTCAGGAGTTCCAGACCAGCCTGGCCAAGATGGTAAATCCCATGTCTATTAAAAATACAAAAAATATTAGCCGGGAGTGGTGGCAGGGGCCTGCAATCCCAGCTACTCGAGACACTGAGGCAGGGAATTACTTGACCCCGGGAGGCGGAGGTTGCAGTGAGCCAAGATCACGCCGCTTACTCCAGCCTGGGTGACAGAGAGATTCCATCTCAAAAAACAAACAAACAAAAAAATCACCAATAAAGGGGGTATATACAGCTAAAAGGTTTTGTACCCATTTGCAAATCTTACTGTATTTGATCATTTTTCTGCCTGTTTCAATGCTGCTTCATTCCTCACACAGAACTTCTCAGAGATAGTGTGGGCTTAGTGTGTTCAAAGTTGCACTGGTGGATATGTATAAGTCAGAGTCCATTGGTTTTGTTACAAGCATTGAAGGAAGAGTTGAGAACACCATATTCAGTAGTTTTTTGTTTTTTGAGATGGAGTCTTGCTCAGCCGCCTAGGCTAGAGTTCAGTGGCACAATCTCAGCTCACAGCAACTAGCATCTTCCGGGTTCAAGCCATTCTCCCGTCTCAGCCTCCCGAGTAGCTGGGATTGCAGGCACCCACCATCGTGCCTGGCTAATTTTTGTATTTTAGTAGAGATGGGGTTTCACCATGTTGGCCAGGCTGGTCTTGAACTCCTGACCTCAGGTAATCCGGCCACCTCAGCCTCCCAAAGTGTTAGGATTACAGGCTTGAGCCACCATCCCTGGTCAGTAGGTTTTTTTCTTACATTAATTTGTTAAAAATTTGGCAGGGGGGTTGTGAGAAGTAGTTTAAAAGTTGAAAAACAACGCATGCTGGACTTCACGTTCCAACAAGGAAAGCGTGCTTTTGTGGCAAACTGAAAGGCTGGGAATTAAGGGTGATGAAATGCAGGCCTTCCGGCCCTCAGTCTGTTCCTGATTTCTGGTTGTGGGAATCTGTTCTGAATCCAACTGCAAGTGGAAAAGCCATCTTTGGCTGAGCAGCAGAGGAGGTCCTCCTGCCAATCCCCCAAATGTGCTGCTGAAACTTTGGCCCTGCAAGGCTGTATCTAGGTCTGTCTTCCCCAGATCTGTGCAGCTGTTAAGGTGGCTGTGATGGGACTGTGACCACCCTCTGCACTGCATTTTGGCAGTGACCTTGAGACCAGCCAGCTCACCGCAGCTGCCCTGCTCTGCTGCCACTTGCAATGCCAGGCGGCTAAGAGGGGTGGTGGGGGCACGGCTCCCAGTCCTGCCTTTCTCAGTGTCTGGCAGGTGCCAGCTGTGGTGCCAGCTGTCCCACTGCCTACCACCCACTGGGCGTGGGGGCAGTCCAGGTGTGTGTGGGGAGATGGTGGCTTGTTCTACCCCCTGGCTCAGGTCCCGATCCCTAGGAAGTGGGTGGCTCTGTCTGACCGCGAGTCTGGTGCACAGACCGGCCCCACATGGGGACTTGCTTGGCAGGTCGGCGGATGGATGCTCAGTGACAGCTGATCTTGGGAGACAGAAGAGCCAAAGGTGTCTTTTTATCCCAAAGATACAACTCCAAATTTTCCTTCTGATAGGGAAGGAATTTTATTGGGAAATGAAGGTCATCGGAAATGCCCAGAGCAAGAGAGAAAAATCCTTTCTCTCTAGTCACTCAGGGTGGCAAGTGTATTTTGAAAACTCCTCCCCCCTCTTTTTTGTCCTCATCCCGTCCTTTTCCTTTTCAGTGGCTTTATTGTTATTTTTTAATTCGCCATTGTCATTGGACATTTATTGACAGAAATCAAATTGCTGTGTTTCTGGGCAAAGCGCCTGCTGCAAAGAGGTGTGGTTCCCGAGGAATGAGACACGCAGCCCAACAGCTGAGCCTACACTGTCCTCACATAACCTCCCTGCCTTAAATATCGCCAATATTTAGCCTTGCCTTATAAAGTAAAAATGCACAATACCTTCCAGAGTTTCAGCAAGCCCAAATGCCCCCCAGGCTCGGTTATGTCTCCTGTACATTGGAGGCAGAGCAGCGCACCCCTCCCCCATGCAGACCTGCTCTCGGAGCCGCCAAGAGGTTACTAATCAGGGAGGCTCTGCCATCGATCCAATGGTGGTGACCTGGGGGATTTGTGTGCATTGTTTTTGCTGAAGCCTCCTGTGATTTCGGCGCGACCAGATCCTCTACAGCGAACTCCATGTCGCAGCTTGTGGCTGCCTGTGTCCTGTGGTGAGAGCCGAGCCGCACAGGAGATCCTTTGTCTAGGAAGGGCTAGGCTGAGAAGATCACTTTGGAGTTGCTAAGCTCTGCATTGCCATTGGCTGCACTCTTTGTGGGGCTGTTTTTGCAAAAGGCATGCCCAGCACGTCTACAGTGCTGGCAGGCCAGGGCTGCCTTTAAACACCATGATAATAATACCAAAAAGCAGTTTGCAGAACTGTTCCACTGTAGAGGCTTCCTCTGCAGAAGCAAGCAAGATGGCTACCTCGTGGGCTTCGCTGTGAAGAATGCAGAGGCTAATTAAGACAGACTTTAAGGGGAAAAAAGGGTATTTCCCTACTTCATCTTTATGCAAGATTTTTTTTCAGTGACTTTTAAAGTATACATTTTACATAAGCTCTTTAGGTTCTGCCTAGCAAACATGTTGATGATTTTAAATGGTATAGTTTTACAGAGAAATAGCCACAAATTTTGGGGATGTGGGAGCTAATTTTATTTCTTAAACAGAGGCTCATTTTGCAATTTGATTTTTTTTAGGTTATAAAGGAAAACAAGAGGCCCCAGAGGGAAAAGAAGCCCAAAATTTTAAAGGTAATCAGCTGTTGATTAAATAATATTTCATTATTTTTCCATTTCATATAGTATTTTTTCTGCACTTGGGTAAATTTGGAGTACAGTATATGTGAATTCTCCCAGATTTTCAGTAGATGGATGAATTTCCACTCAACTAAAGTGTTTTCTCTCTCTCTTTTTGTTTTTTTTTTTTTTATGTGCTACATAATGTGCATATTAGCATCCTTTATTTTCAACTCCACACAAGTCTACAGAAGGAAAAGTTTGTATGCAGAGGGTTGTGAATAAAATTTGTTTTTCTTTATAGCTCCCTTTGTAGCATCTGCATTTGTGGGGTTGCACTAGTGTGTAAACTTAAGCCCTCTAGAAGAAAGGCACTATTTGAAGTTGACAGCTATGATCCATTGTGATTTTAATAGACTGTTCATTAAGGGCTATTTTAAAATGTATGATTCTTTTCCAAAGAAAGAGTCCTTAGAGATTTTAGTTAAACTTAGTGTGTAAGTCATGGAGATCTTACAGCCAAATTATAGTTGTTTAACCTCAAATTCTTATAATACCATCTTTAATTTTGGCTTTCATGGAGCTGTAAGAATATGCATGTTTTCTTTATTTTCTTTAGTTTGCCTGATGAGTATTTAGTAGTAACCTAATTCAGTTATAAGCTCACAGTCTATGTTATGAGATTTGTACAGTGTTTAGAAGGGTTAATTTAAAAGCATATGGCATCACTAAAAGTTCAAGGCTAGCTTTAGTCTAGCAAATTAGGTGCTTATGTGTTTAAGATTTCAAGTGGTGTATTGCTATTACAAATGTAAGCCACCTTTGCAAGCCACCTTTTAAATGCAAGAAGAAATACTAAGCAATAAAATGACTTATCTTTCATTATTTTGTGTACATTTAATTTAAAATATTTTTACTTAATCCTAGCTTTCCTTTTTTACATATGAAGTTTTAGCAGTCAAAGAGGAACAACATGTTGAACTATGAATGTGGCAATTTTATTTCATTTGTTGCCCCAGTGTGTAACTTGAAAATATTGACATGGAGAATGAAACCTTGCCTTGCTTTCAAATTTGCCTGACCACATTGAGTTTCTGCTTCCTGTGTATATACAGCATTTCCATGTATCTGTTTCATCAACCAACAAGTACTTGTTTAATATTTACCACACAGTCAGCAATGTGCTAGGCACTGTGAAATGAATGAAATTGCTTGACACAAATTTTCGCTGGGCCTGGACAAATAGAATTGTGGTTATTTTCAAGGTAAATTAAACCCTTTTCTGTTTTTCTTCTTCATATTGATCCATCAACCTCCCTTTCCTTCCAGCAAAGATAGAAGTTTATCATTAAAAACCCTACTTATATTTCCTAATCTTCTTCTATACTTTCTGTCTTGGCTGTATCTATTTCAGGTATTTTGTGAGAAACAGATTTAGTCTTACTGTTATAAATGGCACTCATTTGTTGGGGTTGTAGATGGGGGTTAGAAGAAGAAAGGGATAGACTATGTGGAGAAACGAATACAGACCAAGTCTGGTATCTCTATCTTACCCTGTCTTGGCTAGGAAGAAGAATTGGACTTTGGGAATGTAATTTAATTTTATGTTTATTTTGTTAGACTGTGAGTGTCCTGTCACCTGAAATAAATTTCAAAAGTAAATATACCATGTGTTGCTTTTTGGAATCATGGCAGTGGACTCTGACTTAAAAGAAAAAGAATAAAAGTGCCTGTGGGTGGCCACATTTCATTTGCAACAGCAAGCAGAACCAAATTGTTGCTCACGTTCCTCTGTAGTTAGCAATTGTTGTACAAGAGCAGGAAAAATATTCTAAAAGGAAAAAAAAATTCTGATGTTGGCATTTAAAAATGTTTTTCCACATTTTCTGTTAGACATAATTTTTTCTCATCCAATGAAAGCTTTGTTTTTCTGCTTCACAGTAGAAATGCTAAAAAACTTTCAGATTTTAGCTTGATGTATATAAAATTCATAGAGCAAATGTAGAATATTGTATAATCCTACAGGAGACATAAGAAAATGAAATCTGTGTTTGGGAGGGCAAATGGGTGAGGAATACAACTGTCAGCTTAAGGTTTTATGGGTGAGGACTTCGATACTCTAGGAGGATGCTAACTGGGGACCAGTGATGGGAATCTCACAGGTTATGATTTGGTCTTCTGTCATAATTTGCTGTCTTTACATTTGGCATCGTTCAAGAAACCTAGTCTTTTCTGTAAAGATAACCTGTGAGATTCCCATCACTGGTCCTTTGACTTTGACTTTGTCCTCTTAGATCTTGAAATCTCCTGGGTCATTTACTCTTTGTTAGGGTGGATGCTACAGGTATCCTGATTGACATTTCATTTTCATCATCTATTAGAAAAGAGTTGGGTAGGTGAAGAACCTGATTCAAGAAGCTGGGTATAGAATTTGACACTTGTTTCATCCTACACTGACCTGAACCTGATAACTACTGAATCCAGTCGTCGGGCTGAAATTGGCTAGAATGTCTCATATATCTCTCCTCTTGAAAACATACCTATTATCGGCCGGGCGAGGTGGCTCACGCCTGTAATCCAAGCACTTTGGAGGCAAAGGCGGGTGGATCACCTGAGGTCGGGAGTTCAAGACCAGCCTGACCAACATGATAAAACCCCATCTTTATTTAAAAAAAAAAAAAATACTTATTATCCACCAGGCCTGATGACTTACCCTTGTAATCCCAGAGCTTTGGGAGGCCAAGGCAGGAGGATTGCCTGAGTTGAGGACTTTGACAGCAGCCTGCAAAACATAGCAAAATCCTGTCTCTATGAAAATTTAAAAATTAGCTGGGTGCAATGGCATGCATTTGTAGTCCTAGCTACTCAGGAGGTTGAGGTGGGAGGATCACTTGAGCCTAAGATTTAGAGGCTGCAGTGAGCTATAATCACATGAGCATGTATACATAAGATGCACTCCAGCCTCAGCAGCAGAATAAGACCTTGTCTCCAAAACAAAACAAAACAATTATCCATATTTATACCTATATTCATTCTATTGTACTTCAAAATTTAAAACTGAATGGTGATCTAAAATCCTGATTAGAGATTCTTTCTGTAGCTGAAATGACAGTTTCTGGCCAAAGCACTCTAAAGGCCAGCATGGGTATCAGCTAATGGTGCACCAGTGGTGGGTAGGGGGTAGCTCAGCATCAGCTTCCCATTCAAGCCTATTGGTGATCACTAGTCATTTTCATATATAAATGACATCTTGTTAGCAATGTTATTATTAACACAAGCATTTCCTTGACTCTTGATCTAGGTAGAGGCGTGGTCTGATTTCAGTCCCTGAATCATGAACTTGGGCTTTTAAGTGATGTGGTCTGGAATCCCTCTTGGAAGAAACATTTATGTAAACAACTTTTACTTTGTGTGTGTATGTGTGGTGGGGGAGAGGTGAGTAGGAGGGTATATTCCCTTTGAAAAAGTTGATTTTAAGATAATATTAATTTTATTAGATTGTTAGTCATTGTCCCTGGAGAAAATCAGATAGCACAGCCAATTGGAGGTTTGAACAGAGTATAAAGGAATTAGTTTAAATGGTATGGGGAGGGTTAAGGAAAGAACTAAGGGTAGTGAAGAAACCCAGGTCTAATGAAGGCAGAGCTATTACTAATCCTAGGCCTGAAGGGGGAGGGGATGGAAAGTGGGAACCAGGATGTAGCTACAGCTGAACAGAGGAAGCAGGGGCTTCTGCTGGAGCCTTTGGTAAAGAGATGCTCTTGCAAGGTGTCAGGGGGGTGGGTGTGTGATAAACACCCTGCCCTCCAGTCTCCTGCTGCTTTGACTGGTTGATCCCAGTGGGGAGCCAGAGTGAAAGGGGAGATCTCTGATGCAGTACATGCTGGTCAGCCTTCTGGGATGTGTGAGAGGGTTATGGAAGGTGGAATGTAGACCTGGAAGGGAAAACAAACATGCTGAGCATGACTAGTGACCACAGGGATGGTATGGTAGGGTGAACAGTAGTACTAGAACTATGATTATGTAAGATGGTAACATTAGGTGAGAATGGCTGAAGAGTATATAAGAACTCTATACTATTTTTGCAACTCATCTGTAAATCTAAAATTATTTCAAAATAAGCATGCACATCCCTGAGAGGGGATGCATTTATACGTTCTGAAATTAGATAGTCTTTTTTGGCTGGCAAGGAATATTTTCTAGCTATTTGATTATAAAATATCATCAGAGTAGTATTTGGAAGAACTGGGTGAACAAATATAAAGAAATGTCAGTGGATATTAAATCAGGAGAATGTCTCCAGAGGCTAATTTTAAAAAGGCAAAATAAAAACTCAGGGATCTTCCAGCAGGGTCTGGCACTGCCCTGGTCTTCTCTGTTTCCTTTATTCCTCGATGATGCCAATAAAGAAGAACAAGTGGGACCAGGCACGGTGGTTCACTCCTGTAATCCCAGCACTTTGGGAGGCCAAGGTGGGCAGATCACCTGAGGTCAGGAGTTGGAGACCAGCCTGACCAACATGGAGAAGCCCCAACTCTACTAAAAACACGAAAATTAGCCAGGCGTGGTGGGGCCTGCCTGTAATCCCAGCTACTCAGGAACCCGAGGCAGGAGAATCACTTGAGGCACAGGTTGCGGTGAGCCACGATTGCACCATTTGCACTTCAGCCTGGCCAACAAGAGAGAAACTTTGTCTACAAAAAAAAAAAAAAAAAAAGACAGAAAGAAAGAAAAACAAGTAGTGGGAGTAGTGGGGTGGATGGGGCCGTGGGACCTATAACTTACTAGGAGAAAGGACAGGATGCTTCCATATGGCTATACTTATATTCTTTTTGAAACGCATTTTGAAAGGAGAACCACATCATAAATAAATCACATTCATTTATGATCTTGATTTGTATGATATAGTGATACTGAAATTTAGTACCATTGCCTAGCACATTATTAAATGCTCAATAAGTACCCCTTTCTGAAAAACACTATTATTAACATTCACACAGTCAATGTTTTTTGAGCACATACTAAAGGCTGGAGTCACTATGGTAAATAAGAACAATGTGGGCCAGGCACCATGGTGCATACCTGTTATGCTAGCACTTAGGGAGGCTGAAGTGGGCAGATCACTTGAGCTCAGGAGTTTGAGACCGTCCTGGCCAACATGGCAAAATCCTGTCTGTACAAAAATTAGCTAGGCATGGTGGCTTGTGCCTATAGTCCCAGCTACTTGGGAGACTGAGGTGGGAGGATTATTGAGTTTAGGAGGTTGAGGCTGCAATGAGCAGTGATTGAAAAAGAGATCAATGTGAGACCTCAAGGAGATTAAGTGCTGCTGAGAAAAACAGGCAAAAAATTAAAGACGAATAAATGACAGATTGTGTTCACGTGCTTTAAAGAAAACAAGGAAAAATTGCCGAGATGATGAAGGAAAACATCATGTAGGGAAAGTTAGTTAATATAACTATTCACTTCATTTATAAATTGTATTTTATTGAATTAATTAATTAAGTAATTTGAGACAGAGTCTCACTCTGTTGCTCAGGCTGGAGTGCAGTGGCCCACTCTTGGCTCACTGCAACTTTTGCCACCTGGGTTCAAACAATTCTCTTGCCTCCGCCTACTGAGTAACTCGGATTACACACATGTGCCACCATGCCCAGCTTTTTTTTTTTTTTTCCTTGTATTTTTAGTAGAGACAAGGTTTTGCCATGTTGGCCAGGCTGGTCTCAAACTCCTCGCCTCAAGTGATCCGCCCACCTCAGCCTCCCAATATGCTGAGATTACAGGCGTGAGCCACCATGCCCAGCCTTTAAATTATTTTTACATATATGAGACTAGTGCTGGTTTAAAAGGACTAAATTACACTCTGGTTATGTTTGTTGTTTGTTGAGCTGAGGTTTTGCTGTGCTGCCCAGGCTAGTTTTCGACTCCTGGGCTCAAAGTATTGTCCTTTTCTCATTCTCCTGAGTACCTTGGATTACAGCCACCATCCTCTGCTAAAATTACTAAATTAGATACAATTGAGTTACCTTGTTTATTTTAAAATTCTATGAAGTTATAAATAGTCCAGGAGCCATGGCTCATGCCTGTAATCCCAGCACTTTGAGAGGCCGAGATGAACAGATCACTTGAGGTCAGGAGTTCAAGACTAGCTTGGCTAACATGGTGAAAACCTGTCTCTACTAAAAAAATATTAGCCAAGTGTGGTGGCAGGTGCCTGTAATCGCAGCTACTTTGGAGGCTGAGGGAGGAGAATCGCTTGAACCTGGGAGGCGGAGGTGGCAGTGAGCCGAGATTGTGCCACTGCACTCCAGCCTGGATGACAGAGGGAGACTCCCTCTCAAACAAACAAAAAACCCTGTAAATGAAAGACAACATAGTTGCTAAAGATTTTCTTCTGCTTACTTATCTATAACTTTATTTCAGTTAGTAAAAGAAATCATTGATAAAGTAATTAAAGTTTTGAAACAGATGATGATAATGCAACATTACATTACTTGTAGCAACATGTTGCAAATTTAAGTACTAGATCAAATATGGAGCTTGACTATCCTTCAGGAAAAAAAAACAAAAACAAAAACCAAGTGCCATTTTGATAGTTCCTTATAGTCCCAAGCAACGAATCCCAGACTTCTGGATTTAATGGGCCAGTGAAAAAAAAAAAATTCAGATGGGTGTTGAAAGTATTCACAAAGGGATGCCAGCTTTAATTTTTAAAAATGGGAAGAAGATAATATCAGAACACAGGAAGGTCGTATAAATTTAATAATTTAGTTTTATGACAACACATGGTCTTTATTGAACTCACTTTGTCATAAACTGGCAAAAACTGTTAAGGACATATGCTCATCCATCAGTGTTTATTCACAAAATCAGATATATGCATGGGCTTCTGATTTGTATACCCAGAAACACAGCATTTTGTCCGGAGATGATCAGACTGGGTTTCAGGGCTGACTTCTCACTAAACCAGCTCATACACAGGCATTCGTTTATCACTGGAGCATGTATATTTCCAGTGACTCAAGACTCATGTTCATTCTGTGATTTCTAGGAATGATCCCAACAGAATCAAAGTGAATAAAAGCCAAATGGAGTTGGATGAGTTTAAGGAAAATTTCATTCAGGCTATTAAAAAAAAAAAAAAAAAAAGAAAGTCTTGAATTCTTCCTAGTCCACAAAAGAACTTATGTCTTGTATCTTGAATACTTAGGCACATCTGGTATGGTGTTTATGTTTTCACAGTGCCGGATTCATACTTTCTCAGCTGTACTTTCCTTACTCTATAGCTCTCCATTTACTGACTAGAATATATTCTCACAAGTCAGATAAAAAGAGCCAACTAATCACTGTTTTAAATTTTTAATTGGATCTTAATTTTTTTTTTTTTCAGACAGATCTCACTCTTTCACCCAGGCTGGTGTACAGTGGCCCAATTTTGGCTCATTGCAACCTTTGCCTCTTGGGCTCAAGTGATTCTGGAGGTGGGATGAATCAAGCGATTCTGGAGCTGGGATGAAACAGATGATTCTGGAGGTGGGATCACAGGTGCGTGCCACCATGCCTGGCTAATTTTTGTATTTTTGGTATAGACGAGGTTTCACCATGTTGGCCAGGCTGGTCTTGAACTCCTGACCTCAGGTGATCCACTCACTTCAGCCTCCCAAAGTGGTGGGATTATAGGCATGAGCCACTATGCCTGGCGTTGATGAAGCATATCTTAAATAAAGATGTGGAGATTTTTGTTTTTGTTGTTTTTTTATTTTTAGAGACAGGGTCTCACTCTGTGGCCCAGGCTACAATGCAGTGGCATCATATAGCTCACTGCAGCCTCAAACTCCTGGGCTTAAGCAATCCTCCTTCCTTATGCTCCTGAGTAGCTAGGTCCACAGGCACATGCCACTGTGCTCAGCTTACCTTCAAATTTTTCTAGGAACAGGATTCTCATTCAGTTTCCCAAGCTAGTTTCAAACTCATGGCCTCAAGCATTCCTCCTGCTTCAGCCTCCCAAAGTACTGAGATTACAGGTAGGAGCCACCATGCTCAGCCTTAAATAACATTTTGAGTTTTGAAAATGACTAAAATTCTCTCTTTCATTTATAAAGTACATCGTTTCTAGAATTAAGGATTTTGTCATAAAGACCAGAATATCATCAATATGAACAATAATATCACAGTTGATGGTTCCTTTGAACTGTAGAACTCAGTTGCAAAGATAAAGGTAGACAGGGATGAACACATTTGAAACTGGACATATCTAATGGTGGTGTTGCAAGTTGTGTACCTTCAGCATGATTTCTTCTAGATAAAAAACACATAAGAAAGATTTTACTAAGTTACAAAAAACTTATCTTAAATATCTGGGCTTTCCTTTTTCTATTTTAGAAAGAAGAAACATATTTTACCTAATATCATGTATGTTCAAATATTCAGCTAATAACAGTGTATTCAGACTCTTGAGATTGCTTTTGAAGTTATTTTAGATATAATTTCCTTTAAAAAGTAGAAAAAGTAGCTAAAATTTTCTGAGCATTTACTTTTTATAAAGCGGATATTTAGTGCTTTTGATTACTTTTCATTTAAAAATGTTAACTGTTTCTCCTTGTTGTGTTAGCAACACCAATGGAAGGAGCATGACCTTTAATGTCACACAGTCCTAGGTTTAAGCTCTGCTCCTTCCATTTACTGTGACCTAGGGAAATTTAATTGAACTCTCTGAGACTTATTTTCATAATTCGTAAAATGGGAACAATAACCCGAAGTTTGATAGATTACACAATTTATAATTGAATTTATCCCACATATAGTGGATGTTCAATAAATGGTAGCTGTAGTTATTGTTTTTGTTACGACTATAAATCCACCAGTTTGGGAAACATGGCAAACCCTATCTCTCTACGAAAAAATACAAAGCTTAGCCATGTGTGGTGGTGTGTGCCTGTAGTCCCAGCGGCTTAGGGGGCTGAGATGGGAGAATGCATTGAGCCCTGGAGTTCAAAGCTGTAGTGAGTCATGATTATACCACTGCACTCCAGCCTGCTTGACAGAGAAAGGATTCTGTCTCAAAAAATAATAATAAAATTAAATTAAAAACTGACCAGATGTGGTGGCTCACACCTATAATCCCAGCAGTTTGGGAGGCTAAGTTTGGAGAATCCACTGATCCCCAGAGTTTGGGAGTTTGAGACTAGCCCAGTAACATCGTGAGATCCTGTCTCAAAACTAAAAAAATAAAGTCCTTTATAGTCTATTAAATTGCTTAGATTTTTAGTTGCATTTATTATTCTCTGTGTGTGTGTGTTTTGTTTATGAGACAGAGGCTCACTTAGTCACCCAGGTCAGAATGCAGTGGCATGACCTTGGCTCACTGCAGCCTCCCTTACCTCTCAGGCTCAAGAGATCCTCCCACCTCAGTCCTCCAAGTAACTGGGACTATGGGTGCACACCACCACGCCCGGCTAATTTTTGTATTTTTCATAGAGATGGGGGTTACACCATGTGGCCCAGGCTGGTCTCAAACTCTTGAGCTTAAGTGATCTGCCTACCTCAGACTCCCAACCTACGGGTGCACACCATCACGCCTGGCTAATTTTTGTATTTTTCATAGAGATGGGGGTTACACCATGTGGCCCAGGCTGGTCTCGAACTCTTGAGCTTAAGTGATCTGCCTACCTCAGACTCCCAAAGTACTAGAATAACAGGCATGACCCACTGCGCCAGGCTGCTTTTATTATTCATTACAGACCCTTTAAGGGTAGAGTAGTATTCACCTTTTTGTTCGCCATAGTGTCTAACAGAATATCTTGTGTTTACAACTCTTTATCTGTTTAGTGAATAATTAATACACATTTTAGCTAAATTTTAGTCAGTTAAGTCAGAACTACGAAATTTATGTAATGACATCTTGGTATAAAGGGAAAAACTACTTTCTCAAATTATTGCGCCAGCCTTGATATTCTCTGTAATTAATTGCTATGGCAAATCAAGATAAATATTTAATAAATTTATTTCAATTTGATTAATTTTCCCCCTGACATTTTACATTTTAAAGAACCCAAACCTACAGAAAAGTTGTCTTTCTTTTTGATGACGATTGCATAGACTACTTGTTCCATTTTGTAATAAAATCTTTTGATTTGAAGATCAATTGATTTGAGTAAGTGATAGTAAATTTCAGTAAGTTTCAGGTAGGTTGTCCAATCTATGTTTAACTGTTGGAGTCTTTGTTGGAGACTGTCCAGAGCTCCTAATTAGTGGAGATTAGCAGATTGGAAAAATAATGTAGTTGGGTAAACTCAGAGATTAGATTGATCTGCTACATTCATCTCAGGTGGTATCAGGGAATGAAAGATAGAAGAATCCCTTAATCATTGGATCATTGAAAAAATCACATGAAAAAAAGTCGTGGTATAATAGAGCAATGGAGATGCACTCACAAAAACATTACTGGGTTGAAGTATTGTGGTGAACCTTCTCTGAAGGTTATTTGCTGATTAAAATAAGTAGAAGCTGTTTCAAAATGTTAATTTTTGTCCCTCCACTCATGCAATCTGGTTTATGCTCTCACTTAATGGATAGCATAAAATAGCTGAAGATGGGAACATTTCATCAGAAATTTAATCCACCTGTCCAAGGTTTATTTAAAGCCTCTGATATTTGATCACTTCACTAAAACACTTAGGACTGTGCTGACCATGCTGATTTAGTTGGGCCACATTTTCCAAGATACTATACATTATCACAAATGATACCGTTATACTATAATGTCTAACAGATTTCTGCTCAATAGAATTTCTAGGGGAAAATACTGAAGATTAATTTGTATGGTATTCATGGTCAGAAAGAAAAGGTTATAAATACTGTGTTTTCCTTCAAAAGTGGAGAAAGGAAAAAATTTATTTTTTCTATCCTGACTTTAAAGAAAACTCAAATTCACTGCCCAAGAAATGTGATTTGCTGAATTCTGAAATGAAAAAGCATTCTGCCTTCTCACTTCTTTATTCATTTTTTGAGACACAGTCTTGCTCTGTTATCCTGGGTGGAATGCAGTGGCACGATCTCAGCTCCCCTGCAACCTATCCTCCATCTCCTAGGTTCAAGTGATTTTCATGCCTCAGCCACCTGAGTAGCTGGGACTACAGGCATGCTCACTGCATTCTCCACCTCTCGGGTTCACTCATTTCTTGTGCCTGAGCCTCTCGAGTAGCTGGGATTACAGGCGCATGCCGCCATGCCTGGCTAATTTTTGTATATTTTGTAGAGACAGGGTTTTGCCATGTTGCCCAGGCTGGTCTTGCACTCCTCAGCTCAAGCAATCCAACCACCTTGGCCTCCTAAACTCCCGGGCTTGCAGGCATGAGCCATCACATCCAGCCTTTCTCACTTCTTTCTTGTGTCTTTCATTAAAAAAATTTAAATTTTTATGGCATAATTTTTTTTTTTTTTTTTTTTTGAGGTTGAGTTTTACTCTTTCACCCAGGCTGGAGTGAAATGGCATGATCTCAGCTCACTGCTACCTCTGCCTCCCGGGTTCAGTGAGTTCTCCTGCCTTAGCCTCCTGAGTAGCTGAGACTATAGGCTCCCACCAACACACCTGGCTAATTTTTGTATTTTTAGTGGAGACGGCCGGCTAATTTTGTATTTTTGTATTTTGGCCAGGCCGGTCTTGAAATCCTGACCTTGTGACCCACCCACCTCAGGTTCCCTAAGTGCTGGGATTACAGGCATGAACCATCACTCCCAGCCTGGCATAATTTTTAAACAACAGGAAAGCTGTATGGATAGTATACAGTATTCCCTCATACCTTTCCCTCAGGTTTCTTTTTTTTTTCTCTCTCCACACATAGTTTTTCCCCCTGAATTCTTTAAGTGTAAGTTTTAGAACGGTGTTTCTTAAACTCTTTATTAGAGTATTTCCTGTAAATAAGGACATCTTACTTAACTTATTGCACAATTATCAAACTAAGGAAATTAACATTGACACAATGCTATTATCTAATCTACCAATAAGGAAATTAACATTGATACGGTGCTATTACCTAATTTACTCATCAGAACCTATTCAGATTTCACCAATTATTCTAATACCTTGTACATCAGACACTCATTATGTATTGCATTCAGTTGCTACATCTCTTTAGTCTTTTCAATTTGATATTTTCTGAGCGTACAGTCAGCTATTTTTGTAAAATTTCCCTCAAATTGAGTTTTGCATTTGCTGATGATTATATTCAAGTTGTGCATTTTCACAAGAATCCACAGAAGTGAGTTTGTGATCTCTGCAGCATTGTATCTGAAGACACATGTCAGTTTGTGACCTTAACAGATCACTTTGTTAAGGTGGTATCTGCCAGGTTTCTCCAGTACTAAGTTAGTCTTTCATTTTGTAATTAAGCTAAGCAATCTTTTGAGAAGTTTTTCATGAGACATGGGCTTGCTCTCACCACGGCTGGAGTCAGCAGCTCAGTCACTGCTCACTGCAGGCTCCAACTCCCGGGCTCACACGATCCTCTCGAGTCAGCCTCCCAAATTGCTGGGATTACAGTTTCATGTTACCATGCTCAGATAACTTTTAAACTTTTTTTTTACAGAGATGGAGTCTTCTTATTTTGCCCCGGCTGGGTTTGAACTCCCAGCCTCAAGTGATCTTTCTGCCTCAGCCTCCCAAAGTGCTGGGAATACAGGCACACCCTACCAAGCACAGCCTGAGAAGATACATTAAGACTATGTCAATATACTGTTAATTCTTATTGGTTTTTAGCATCCATTGAGAATCTTTATCTGAAGGAAATATGATGGACTCTTTTTAACCTAAGCATTTTATCTTGTACTATGTATGTTACTGTTACATCATCTTGAATTTCTTTCTTGCCCTTTTTTTTTTTTAAGAGACAGTGTCTCACTCTGTCTTTCATGCTGGAGTGCAGTGGTGCAATTATGGCTCACTGCAGCCTCAGTGTCCTGGGCTCAAGTGGTCCTCCTGAGGCGTTGGGATTACAGGCATTAGTCACCATACCCAGCTTTGAATTTTAGGGTGGGGGCATAGAAGTTGTACCTCTTGAGTTTTTAAGAGTAAAGGAGTAAAACTTTTTTTTTGTATTATTTTTTGAGATGGAGTCTCTCTCTGTCGCCCAGGCTGGAGTCCAGTGTCATGATCTCTGCTCACTGCAACCTCTGCCTCTTGGGTTCAAGGGGTTCTCCTGGCTTGGCCTCCTAAGTAGCTGGGATTATAGGCCTGCACCACCATGACCAGCTAATTGTTGTAGTTTTAGTAGAGACAGGGTTTGCCATGTTGGCCAGGTTGGTCTCGAACTCCTGACCTCAGGTGATCCGCCTGTCTCTGCCTCCCAAAGCGCTGGGATCACAGACATGAGCCACCGTGCCTGGCCGGGAGTAATAGTGAAAATGCTTATGGCCTCTCGTGTCACTCCACTCATGAAATCTAGTTTATACCCTCACTTAAACTAGATCAGTGTCCTCTTGTGCAGGGTAGTAAAATGGTTAATTTTGGTTTGAGAAAGTTGGAATCAAGTTACTGTATGGTAAAATGTGGCTGTAGTAACTGGGTTGTTGGAAAAAAAAAAAAGGTTTTAGGTAATGAGGCTAACTAGGCGTAGAATTCCAAGGGAATGTGACATAGACTTCATTCCTTCTTTATCTTGCCCTTCGTGTTCTTATCTTCCATACAACTTTATCTTACCAGGACTTTAATACAAACAAAAGAAGCCCAATGCTGAAACTCAATGGAGATAAAGTAAAATAGAAGATAACCAATTAATCAGTGACAACCTACCCCTCATCTGGGACCACCTAGCTGTGAACAAAAGAAAAAATACTTGTTTATGTACCAGATAGGAAACAAATAGCAGAAAATGCCACTCGGGGCATGTACAAACACAAAAATTACTGAGTGAAACTTTTAGCTTATTATAATAGCAGAACTATATTACAATCCTATATACAACTGATGATCCAAGGGCAATGTGTCCAAGTGTAGTCAAAGTTCATTTGCTACGAAGGAAAATGTACATTAATCAGTATCATTTAAAAGGAAATCTGGGCCCCGTCTAGTAGCTCACGGTGTGATCTCAGCAGCTTTGGAGATTGAGCTGGGATGATCACTTGAGCCCAGTATTTCAAGGCTGCAGTGAGCTATGATCTTGCCACTTCACTCCAGCTTGGATGCCAGAGCTAGATCCTATCTCTTAAAAAGCAAACAAATTAAATAATTAAGTAAAAGGAAATTCAATGAATTCATTTAAAAATAGTTTTAAGTCATAAAAGACAACACTGTTGAAAAAAGTTAAAGGTACAAAGGAAAGTAAACGTTCCCCTATGTAGCTCTTCCTCCCTTCCTTCAGTCTCAGTCTCATATATCAGAAGTGCATAGTCTTGATAGTTTTGTGGGTATGCTTCTAGGTATAGTCTATATATATATACAAGTATCTCTATAGTTACATATGTGTAGTATACACACGTGTCCACCCCTTCTGTTTTTCTCTTTTTTTTGAGCCAGAGTCTCACTCTCTCACCCAGGCTGGAGTGCAGTAGTACAAGCTCAGCTCATTGTAAGCTCCGCCTCCTGGGCTCAAGTCATCCTCCCACCTCAGCCTCCCAAGTAGCTGGGAAGACAGATGGTCACCACCATGCCTGGCTAATTTTTTACATTTTTTGTAGAGACAGGGGGTCTCGCTTTTTGCCCAGGCTGGTCTCAAATTCCTGAGCTCAAGTGATCTGCCCACCTTGGCCTCCGAAAGTGCTGGGGTTACTGGTGTGAGCCAATGCACCCAACCACACCCATTCATTTTTAATGGCAAAATTATTTTTATAGTTTATTTTTTATTGTAAATTAACAAAAAATAGTTGCATATATTTATGGGGTATAAAACAACCTTGTATTTTTATGAATACAATGTGGAAAATTAACATTTATCACTTCAAATAAGTTTTGTGTTGAGAACATTTGAAATTCAGCAAGTTTGCAGTGAACAATACACTATTATTAGCTATTTTACCATGCTGTGCAGGTGGCATTAGTTTTTGAAGTGTATTTTTACATATTGTTAAACACTCAGATCACAAGTACATTATTCAATGATTGCTTGAGCCTAGGAGTTCGAGACCAGTCTGGGCAACATGGTGAAACCCCTTCTCTACTAAAAATGCAAAAATTTGCCAGGTGTGGTGGCACATACCTATAATCCCAGCTACTCAGGAGGCTGAGGCACAAGAATTGCTTAAACCCAGGAGACGGAGGTTGCAGGGAGCTGAGATCCTGTGACTGCCTGGGCAACAACAGAGCAGGACTCTATCTCAAAAAAAAAGAAAAAGGAGTGAGGGCCGGGCTCGAGGCTTACACCTGTAATCCCAGCATCTTTGGAGGCTGAGCGGGGCAGATCATCTGAGCTCAGGAGTTTGAGACTAGCCTCGGCAACATGGCCAAACCCTATATCTATTAAAAATCCAAAAATTAACTGAGCTTGGTGGCGTGCATCTGTAGTTCCAGGGAGAATTGTTCCCAATCTATAAAAGGTCTATTTAAAGTTGAGTCTTGAGGGAGAAAAAGGGTCGTGGGAACAGGAATATGGGCTCTAAGCTAAGCTGTGATAGTTATATGTTTCTCTTTTTTTATTTGGATAACATTTGATATGTTTAAAATAATTACAAAAATAGTACAAATAATTCTATACCCTTTACCCAACATCCCCAAATGTTATATTACATAACCTTAGTATAATAATCAAAACCAGGATGTTAACAGTAATACTATTTACTGTATTAAAGATGTAACTCAAATTTGGCCAATTTCCCCACTAATGTCCTTTCTTGCATCCAGGATTCAATGTAGGAAACCTCATTGCATTTCCCTCCCTCCCTCCCTCCCTCCCTCCCTCCTTTCCTTTCTTCTTTCCTTCCTTCCTTCCTTCCTTCATTGTTCCCTCCCTCCCCTCCCTCCATTCCTCCTTCCTTCTTTCAACAGGGCCTTGCTCTGTCACCCAGGCTGGATGGAATGCAGTGGCATGATCTTGCTCACTGCAGTCTCTACCTCCCGGGTTCTAACTCAGCCTCCAGAGTAGTTGGGATTACATGTGTCTGCCACCAGGCCCAGCTAATTTTTGTATTTTATTAGTAGAGATGGTTTTGACTAGGCTGGTCTTGAACTCCTAGCCTCAGGTGATCTGCCTGCCTCAGCCTCCCAAGGCACTGAGATTACAGGTGTGCCCACCACACCCGGCCCTTCATTGCATTTATGGTTGTAATTTCTCCTTTATCTCCAACACGATTCCACACAGTTCCTCCATGTTGAACAGTTCCACAGTTCTCTTTCAACATAGTTTCTCAGTGTTTGTCTTTCAAGACATGGGCAGTTTTAAAGAATCCTGGTCCGTTATTTTGTAGAATGTCCCTAAAATTGTTTTTTTGTTTTTTTGTTTTTTGAGACGGAGTTTCCCTCTTGTTGCCCAGGCTGGAGTACAATGGAGCAATCTCAGCTCACCACAACCTCTGCCTCCCAGATTCAAGCGATTCTTCTGCCTCAGCCTCCCGAGTAGCTGGGACTACAGGTGCGCGCCACCACACCCAGCTGATGTTGTATTTTTAGTAGAGATGGGGTTTTTCCATGTCAGTCAGGCTGGTCTGGAACTCCTGACCTCAGGTGATCGACTTGCCTCGGCCTCCCAAAGTACTGGGATTACAGGCGTGAGCCACTGCGCCCTGCCCTTAAAATTGGTTTTTAAGAAAAGTTTTATAGAGACAGGATCTCAAACTCTGCCTCAAGTTCCCCTCCCGCCCTAGCCTCCCAGGGTGCTTGGATTACAGGCATAAGCTACTCCGCCTGGCTGCTCAAACTGGGCTTGTTTGGTACTATTTCATGATTAAACTTAGGATATGCATTTTTGGCAATAATCCACAATTAGGTGCCCCGCTCTGTGTATCATGTCAGAAAATCACATTATCTGAGTTAACTTTGATCTCTTGGCTTAAGGGTTTTACAGAGATCCTTGGCCAGGTTTCACCTCTGTAAAATTACTGTTTCCCTTTGTAATTAACAAATATCAATATATTGTGGGGAGATACTTGGAGACTATGCAAGTCTTTTAATCATATTTAACACCTACTTTGGCTCCAACACTTATTAATGTGATGTTTACCAAATGATCATTTTCTGTTTCTACCATTCCTTCTACATCTATTAATGGAAATTCTGCTGTAATAAACTACTGTCCTTTTTCTCCCATTTCTTTATTAATTCAATTATTTGTTATATTAGTATGAACTTACAGCTACTTATTTTCTTCTATGGGATATAAACTATTACGGACAGATATCCGAAAGGTTAAAGAAGTGTGTTTTTGACTTGACATCTCAGGTTCTAAGGTATAAAAATAGGACGGTTGGATAGAGGGGAGGAGGAAACAGCCTACTACCTACTGTTTTGAGGTAGTTAATTTCCTCTTACTTTGGGTACTTGCAAAGGCTAAGGAATCACTTAATAGAGTCCACCCCTGGAATCTGTAGGTGGACTCATGCCCTTGAAGATCTCTTCTACCTTTGAGATCCTCTCAGCGGCTTAAGCAGAAAACACAGATGGCCACGTCATAACTTACTTAACTACTAAGCTTTCGTAGTCAGGGTTAGCTTCTGCTGTATCTGTCACCTCATTAGTAAAATCCAGCGAGAATCCCAGGCAGTGGGTGAGGTGTGTAGAAGTTCAGTGTAAATGATCGAAACAGACCATCCTGACGATTCTGCCACACTCATTTCGTTGAGGTCTCACTTGCAAGACTCAACATACTGATGACTAAGCAGTTCAAAGTGACTTTTCCTTGGCATGTATAAAGAAGATTATTTCATTTTCCGGTGTTGTTTTCTAATACCAACTACACTGCTGTGTGATGTGTTGCCTTCTGCCACCCCAAATCCTTTTCTAGCACTTTTTCCTTTGAATTTCAGCCTGGGATTATTACCCACCCCAAACCCAGATACTTCCATAGTTCTCAGCTGACTTGTGTACATGTTCGCTGCCCCCCATTTGCGAAATATTTTCATGAAGCAATATAATAGTTTTAACAAACATATTTTCTTTTCTTTTTTTTCTGAGATGGAGTCTTGCACTGTTGCCCAGGCTGGTGTGCAGTGGCGTGATCTCAGATCACTGAAACTTCCCCTTCCTGGGTTCTAGCAATTCTCCCTCATCCTTCTGAGTAGCTGGGATTATAGGCATGCACCACCACACGTGGCTAATTCTTGTTTTTTTAGTAGAGACAGGGTTTTGCCATTTTGGCCAGGCTAGTCTTGAGCTCCTGACCTCAGGTGATCCGCCCACTTTGGCCTCCCAAAGTTCTGGGATTACAGGCATGAGCCTTATTTTCTTTCTCTTACTGTATCTTCTCTTACAATGTCAGTGAAATTTTCTTCCCTTTTAGTAGCTTGTAGTGATTGGTGTTATTTTTTATTGGCCCAACACTTGGATTTTACTCATTTTCAATTAATTGCTAAATTTAGAAGGTCTTAGGTTTTATTTGAATTTCTCTTAGCCAAGTTTGCCCACTCCTGGCAAGGGTCTTTTGTTGACTATATTTTATCCAGTGTCTAGTCCCTGTGATTGCACTGTCTCAAGCAGATTTGTTTGAATCAGTTTTGCAAAGAAAATACCAAGAAGCCTTGTAGGAATTGCTTTATTATTAATATCCAAATGTAGAATGCCTGCCGAGGCTTCATCACACGAGCCTTGTGTTCTCAAAAGTCCCATTTAGTTTTTGCTGCTGTCATCTCATTTGTTAGCAGGCGTCAAAGTCACTTAAAATCGGGTTATAAAAGGCTACTTGGCAACATTCCACAGAGGCATAGATTAGAGATATTTTAGGGTCAGGTTGTAACTTTAACAGAAAACCTTCAGTGTTCACAGATCAGGAAATCACGTGGTTTTCTGGTGTTATTTTTATTTATTTACATAAAAAGCCTTACACTCAGCTGTGTTGGTGTACAAACCTTCCTTGATTGTATGACTTTAAAATTCAGTTTTTGTTTCAGTGTTGTTTTTAATTGTGTAACACCAATCTTTTTGGACCTATGTAATTCATAATATTGAAGTAATGGCCGGGCATGTTGGCTCACGCCTGTAATCCAAGCACTTTGGAGGCCAAGGCGGGCAGATCACCTGAGGTCGGGAGTTCAAGACCAGCCTGACCAACATGGTGAAACCCCGTCTTTAAAAAAAAAAAAATTGTGGAAGACAGTGTGGTGATTCCTCAAGGACCTAGAAATAGAAACTCCATTTGACCCAGCAATCCCATTACTGAGTATATATCCAAAGGATTATAAATCGTTCTGCTATGAGGACACATGCACACGAATGTTCATTGCAGCACAGTTTACAATAGCAAAGACCTGGAACCAACCCAAATGCCCATCGATGATAGACTGGACAGGGAAAATGTGGCACATATACACCATGGAATATTATGCAGCCATCAAAAACGATGAGTTTGTGTTCTTTGTAGGGGCATGGATGAACCTGGAAACCATCATTCTCAGCAAACTGACACAAGAACAGAAAATCAAACACCACATATTCTCACTCATAGGCGGGTGTTGAACAATGAGAACATATGGACACAGGGAGGGGGAGCATCACACACTGGGGTCTGTCGGAGGGAAATAGGGGAGGAACAGCGAGGGGTGGAGAGTTGGGGAGAGAGCATGGGGAGAAATGCCAGATATAGGTGATGGGGAGGAAGGCAGCAAATCACACTGCCATATGTGTACTGCCATATGCAACAATCTTGCATGTTCTTCACATGTACCCCAAAACCTAAAATGCAATTAAAAAAAAAAAAGAAAGAAAAAAAAATTGAAGTAATGCAGTCCCAGATTTTAATTTATCTGTCTATAACTGTTGAAGAAATACTTAACGGGGGTCAAGTATAGTGGCTCACATCTGTAATCCCAGCACTTTGGGAGGCTGAGGCAGGTGGACCACTTGAGCCCAGGAGATTGAGACCGGCCTGGGAAACATGAGGAGACTCCATGTCTACAAAATACAAAAAAGCCCGGCATGGTGTCTATATGTCTGCATTCCCATCTACTCTGAATGCTGAGGTGAGAGGATCACTTGAGCCCAGGAGGTCCAGAGTGAAGTGAACCAAGATGGCGCCACTGCACTCCAGCCTGGGCAACAGAGTGAGAGTGAGACCCTATCTCAAAGAAAAGCAATACCTAAATGGGGAGGAAAAATGCTGTGTCCTTTTCTGTATGGTTGTAATGACTTCTCATATCTTTTTAAAATGCTTTCTTTTTTACTTTATCTCTCTTTCTTTTTTTGAGACAGAGTTTCACTCTTGTCACCCAGGCAGGAGTGCAGTAGCATGATCTCGGCTCACTGCAACTTCTGCCTCATTTTTGAGACTAGTCTCACTCTCTCACCCAGCCTGGAGTGCAGTGGTGCAATCTTGGCTCACTGCAACCTCTGCCTGACTGCAACCTCTGCCTCCCAGATTCAAGCGATTTTCTCATCTCAGCCTCCCAAGTAGCTGGGATCACGGGGACCTGCCACTATGCCTGGCTTATTTTTATATTTTTAGTAGAGATGGAGTTTCATCATGTTGGCCAGGCTGATCTCAAACTCTTGACCTCAGGTAATCCACCCGCCTTAGCCTCCCAAAGTGTTGGGATTACAGTCGTGAGCCACCGTGCCCCACTCTGTCTCCTTTTTTTTTTTTTTTGAGACAGGGTCTCATTCTATTGCCCAGAGTGGAGTACAGTGGTGGCATGAGTAGCTAGGACCTAGATACTATTTATTTGTTTGTTTATTTATGTAGAGACAGAGTCTCTCTATTTTTCCCAGGCTGGTCTCCAGCTCCTAGCCTCAAGTGATACTCCTACCTCAGCCTCCCAACGTGTTGGGATAACAGGTGTGAGACACTGCACTGGGCCTAGACATTTGCTATTGTCTTTTTATTTTTTAAACTTATTTTATTATTATTTTGTTTTTGAGATGGAGTCTGGCTCTGTCGCCAGGCTGGAGTGCAGTGGTACCATCCTGGCTCATTGCAACCTCCGCCTCCTGGGTTTAAGCGATTCTCCTGCCTCAGCCTCTCTAGTAGCTAGGATTACAGGCGCTCGCCACCAAGCCCAGCTAATTTTTATATTTTTGGTAGAGATGGCATTTCACCATGTTAGCCAGGCTGGTGTCCTGACCTCAAGTGATCTGCCTGCTTCGTCCTCCCAAAGTGCTGGGATTATAGATGCGAGCCACTGTGCTCTGCCCCTTATTGTTTTCCAGCCCTTTATTGTTTATTTATTTATTTATTTTTGAAATAGTCTCTATTCTAAGGCTCAAACTTTAAGTTGTGAAATATTCATGCAGGTGCGTCGATAAGACATTTGTACTGTTAATAATTATTAGGAAAAGAACGTTTGGATGGCTGTGTTGGCTCATGCCTGTAATCCAATACTTTGAGAGGCCGAGGCAGGTGGATCACCTGAGGTCAGGAGTTCGAGATCACCCTGGCTAACATGGTGAAACCCTGTCTATATTAAAAATACAAAAATTAGCTGGGCATGGTGCTGGATGCCTGTAATCCCAGCTACTTGGGAGGCTGAGGCAGGAGAATCACTTGAACCCATGAGGCAGAGGTTGCAGTGAGCCAAGGTGGAGATACTGCACTCTGGCCTGGGTGACAGAGCGAGACTCCATCTCAAAAAAGCAAAATAAATAAAAAGAACATTGAATCACCACGCAGTTAAGAAATAAAGCATTTTAAAAATTATACAGCATTTATTATTATTGCATGTGCCAGGTATGGTGGCACATGCCTGTAGTCCCAGCTACTCTGGAGCCTGAAGTGGGAGGATTGCATGGAGCTGTGATCCAGTGATCGGCCGCTGCAATCCATTCAGGTTCACAGAGTGAGACTCTGTCTTAAAACAAACAAAGAACAAAACACACACATAAAAGAAATAGAACATTGCCAATATTGTTGAATCCTCTATGTATGTCTCCCTCCCATATTGTCTTCCTCCTAATGCATAAGAAACTTTTTTGTTTTTCTTTTTTTTTTCTGAGATAGATTCTCACTCTGTTGCCCAGGCTGGAGTGCAGCGTTGTGATCGCGGCTCACTGCAACCTCTGCCTCCTGGTTTCAATCAATTCTCCTGCCTTAGCCTCCTGAGTAGCTGGGACTACAGGCATGCACCAGCACACCTGGCTCATTTTTGTATTTTTAGTAGAGACAGGGTTTCACTGGCCAGGCTGGTCTTGATAGGATAATCATTCCCTTACTCTTCTATATAACATTTAAGCATTTCTGCATGGATACTTGATAATGTAGTTCTTAAGTATTATGATTTCTTTTTTTTTTTTTTTTTTAAGACAGGGTTTCACCATGTTGGTCAGGCTGGTCTGGAACTCCCGACCTCAGGTGATCCACCCGCCTTGGCCTCCAAAGTGCTTGGATTACAGGCGTGAGCCACTGTGCCTGGCCAACACATAGCTTTTTTAAATGACGGTTTTTTAATATAAAACAAATTGAGAGAAGAATGCAATAAAAGCCACTATACCTGTTATCTCAACAAAGGAGTCTTTTCCTCTGTGTGAATGACTGGGGGGTGTCATCATTAAGGTTGAATTTCTTAATGATAAGAGTATTCTACATGATTATGCCAGTATTACAATTCCTTTACATTATCGAAGTTTATCCTTAGATTTCTCCTTTTTTTTTTTTTTGCCAAATAAAACAATTTTGAGCCTGGCAGACAAGCACCAGGATCTGTCCTTGAAGTCCAGGAAGGGATAGCATTGCAATCAAATCAGTAAGTACAATCAATGGATTTGATAGAGTGCTGTGTAGGGATAGTAAAGGGAGGGGTGCTTAGTTTTATCTAACTGTTAAGAAATGCTTAGTTTAGGGGCTGGGCTCCGTGGTGCATGCCTGTAATCCTAGCACTTTGGGAGGCCAAGGCAGGCAGATCACAAGGTCAAGAGATTAAGATCATCCTGGCCAATATGGTGAAACCCCATCTCTACTAAAAAAAAAAAAAGAAAAAAAAAATACAAAAATTAGCTGGGCGTGGCAGCAGTGTGCCTGCAGTCCCAGCTACTCAGGAGGCTGAGGCAAGAGTATCGCTTGAACCTGGGAGGCAGAGGTTGCAGTGAGCCAAGGTCTCAACACTGCACTCTAGCCTGGTGGCAGAGAGAGATTCCATCTCAAAAAAAGAAAAACAGAAATGCTTAGTTTACTGTCACCTTTGTCCGGTTCTTGAGAGATGAATGGGTGATTTTGGGGCTAATTGGATGGATGAAGGGTCTAATGACAAGGACATTCTAGGACTTGAAGCAAGGCTGCTTGAAATAGCATTTGGCAAGGCTCTAGACCTAAGGAAATCAGGGGGAGGCTGTGGTTTTCTAAAACCCCCCTAAGTGATGTTGATGTTTAGCCAGGTGCAGAATGCATCCTGAAGGAATGAGAGTTTCATATTAGAAGGAATCCCTTAAAATTGCACTGTCTAATATTTGAAACTTGGGTAGGGCAACTAAGAAACTAACTTTGTAATTTCATTTCAATAAAAAATATTTTTCCCTAAAAAGAGCTTCATCGTTTTGGTACCACTACATTTTACTTTAGTCATTAAAAATTTAGCATGTAGGCCAGACACGGTGGCTCGAGCCGTAATCCCAGCACTTTGGGAGCCCTGAGGTGGGCGGATCACCTGACATTAGGAGTTTGAGATCAGCCTGGGCAACATGGTGAAACCCCATCACTACTAAAAATACAAAAATCAGCTGGGTGTGGTGGCAGTGCCTGTAATCCCAGCTACTTGGCAGGCTAAGGCAGGAGAATTGGTTGAACCTGGGAGTCAGAAGTTGCAGTGAGCTGACTACACTCCAGCCTGGGCCATAGAAAAAGTAAAAAATAAAATAAAATAAAATAAAATAAATAGAAAGTTAGCATCTAGGCATAGTGCGGTGGCTCACGTCTGTAATCCCAGCACTTTGGGAGGCTGGAGGTGGGTGGATTACCTGAGGTCAGGAGTTCGAGACCAGCCTGGCTAACATGGTAAAACCCCATTTCTACTAAAAATATAATAAAATTAGCCGGGTGTGCTGGCACACGCCTGTAATCGCAGCTACTCAGGAGGCTGAGGCAGGAGAATTGCTTGAACCTGTGCAGTGAGCCGAGTTCTCGCCGTTGCACTCCTGCTTGGGCAACAAGAGCAAAATTCCATCTCAAAAAAAAAATTGCATCTAAATTGAGATGTAACTTATACTTTGAATTGGAACATACTTTGAATTGTAACTTATATGAATTTCATAGATACATTTTTAAAATCAACTATTTAGTTTTTAAATATTTTTTAAATGTTGAGATATTTTTGATATTGCCTTAAATAGAAGTATATTATTAATATTAATTTCATCTGATTCTGTTGGACAGCGCTTCCTTAGAACAATATGAAGGACTGGAAGTGCTACATGCTTAAAGCATCCCTCTTCAGTTCTGAAACTAATCCTGTAAGGGTGGGAACTGATAGAAGATTAGGTTCTGAAAATGTTTGTCAGACCGCCATTAGAGTGTAATCTCCATAAATCTAGTACTTTTTATTTTCTTAACCATTCCAAGGGCATGTTCTAGGTACTCTGTAAGTATTTGTTGAGGGGAAGGCACTCAGGCAGAAGGAGTATGAGTAGAGGACTTGGGCTTGATGGAAGAGGTGCTAAGTAGATGGACTCTGTTGAACTTGGTGGCTGAATTTGGGTCTTGAACGTAGGGATATTTTGAGAGGAGTCTTGGGTTATTATTAAATGGGTATTGGGATTAAAGCAGATATGGGGAAGAGGGTACTCATAACTTTTAGACATGGTTGAGTTTTGGTTTATTTTTTGACCTGGATTGTTGTTCTGTTGCTCAGTGGTGGTATCTGGGCTCACTGCAACCTCCGCCTCCCAGGTTCAAGCTATTCTCCTGCCTCAGCCTCCTGAGTAGCTGGGATTATAGGTACCTGCCACCACACCTAGCTCATTTTTGAATTATTAGTAGAGATGGGTTTTCACCATGTTGGCTAGACTGATCTCAAACTCCTAACCTCAGATGATCCATTTGCCTCAGCCTCCCAAAGTGCTGGGATTACAGGCATGAGTTACTGTGCCTGGCCTAGACCTGGTTGACTTTGGTCTGCTGAAGATATCCAGTTGGTGGTTCAGTGAGACCAGAATTCAGGAGAAAGATCTTACCTTGATGGGGGAGTTATCAGCAAATAAGTGTAGGTTGATGCCAAGTATGTGGACAAGTGGAGAGATGGGGCAGAGGGCAAAGGGGAACCCCATCATTTATAGGTGGGCATGGGAGCCAGCAAAGGTAAGTGAAATAAAGAGTGGAGAATTGAAGCAAGGATCCTAAAGAAGTGAGTAATAGTATCAAAAGATATTCTGGCCAGGTGCGGGAGCTCAGCAGTTTAGCCCAACACTTTGGGAGGCTGAGGCAGGAGGACCCCTGGAGCCCAGGAGTTTGAGAGCAGTGGAGGCCATAAAATGAGACCTTGTCTCTACAAAAAATTTAAAAATTAGCCAGGCATGAGGGTGCTTGCCTGTATTCCCAGCTACTTGGGATGCTGAGGCAGGAGGTTCGAACCCAGGAATTTGATGTTGCAGTGAGTCATTATTCTGCCACTGAATTCCAGCCTGGGCAATCGTGCCAAACTTTGTCTCAGAAAGAAAGAAATAGAAATAAAATATGATTCTGGAATTCCATTGAATTTGGCAGTGCGGACTACGTTGGTGAACCTTGAATAGTTTGAACGTAGTGGTGAGAACAAAAACTAATTGTAGTAGATTGAAAAGTGCATGTTAGACAGACAGTGATTGCAGACAATTATTTAGAAAACTTTGGTTGTAAAATGGTGCAGTGTGGTAGGATAATAGCTAACTATTCCTGCAAGGTTTTTTGTTTGGTGTGTGTGTGTGTGTGTGTGTGTGTGTGTGTGTGTGTGTGTGTGTGTGTGTGTGTGTTAGTAAAGACGGGATTTCACTGTGATCCTGGTTTCGCCAGGATGGTCTCAATATCTTCACTTCATGATCCACCTGCCTGGGCCTTCCAGTGTGCTGGGATTACAAGCGGGAGCCACTGCACCCAGCCTGGGTTTTGTTTTCTTGAGATAGGAAAGACTTGCTTGTGGGGAAAGAGCCAGCAGGGGAAGATTTACAGATCTCCAAACTTTGGCTCCAGAAAGCTCTCTGATTTTTCTCTTAGGAATGTGTAAACACTTCTGTGCATATTACCACCAGCTAAGTGCCGATGGTAAATAAATAACTCAGTTTTCTTGCAGCTTATGTTCTTAGAAAGCTGAGACAGAAATATATATTACTTTTTTCTTTAAGGGGTAACATTACAGGAATTGACTAGAGGAGACTCAAGACCACAGGGACAATAGTGAAAGAACTAAAGCCTAAACCTTGATTGGTGCCTTGTCAGATCATGAATTAACCAGTTCTTTGATGGCTTCTGCATGGAGTTAGGCAAGGTTCCTGAAAGTTATCTTTCATCATGGGGGAGCATTCCAGGAAGGATGACTTGATAGTGGCTAAACTCTAGTGGAAAACAAGATTTGTCATAGGAAGAATCTCCTGAAATTTTAAGGAGGATTTAAATGGTATTTGAATAAAAAAAAGGGGGGGAGGGTGGGTGTGGTGGCTCACACCTGTAATTCCAACACTTTGGGAGGCCAAGGTGAGCAGATCACCCTGAGCTCAGGAGTTCATGACCAGCCTGGCTAATATGGTAAAACCCCATCTCTACTAAAAATATAAAAATTAACCAGGCATGGTGGAGGGCACCTGTAATCCCAGCTACTTGGAAGGCTGAGGTAGGAGAATCACCTGAACCCAGGAAGCGAAGTTTGCGGTGAGCCAAGATCAAGCAACTGCACTCCAGCCTGGGTGACAGAGCGAGACTCTGTCTCAAAAAAATAAAAAGCGTTGTTGAAGTCTGCCTTCTGTCTTAAGTCTTTACAATATATGATTGAATGTAAACCTTATTTGTAAAACTAATGTGATTTAATCTTGTCTGATTAATCTACTATTGTATAGTCTTTTGTTTTTTAAAAAATTAATATGGAAATTTATACTGGGGGATTTTTTGTTGGCTTGTTTTATTTCTTGAGAGATGGTCTCCCTCTGTTGTCCAGGCTGGAGTGGGTGGTGTGACCACAGTTCACTGCAGCCTCTGCCTCCCAGTCCCAAGTGATCCCTATTTAGCGTCCTGAGCAGCTGGGACTGCAGGCATGCACCACCACACCCGGCTAAGTTTGGTATTAGATTGGTGCAAAAGCAATTGCGGTTTTTGTCATCATTTTTAATAATTTTTGTTGAGATGGGTTTTTACCATATTGAAGGTAAAACCCCAGGCTGGTCTCAAAAGTCCTCGAGGGATCTGCCCACCTCGGTCTCCCAAAGTGCTGGGATTGCAGGCATGAGCCAAGGTGCCCAGCCCTGGGGTATTTTTTAATGCTAATAAATTTTCTCTGGATCCTAGTCTCCCAGTTATATGAAATTGTAAAATTTGAGGAAAAAGGTAAAAATATAGAACATATCAGGATTATGCAGAAATGAGGAGGGCTGTAGTCCAAGAAACAATTGGAGGGAAAATGGACCATGACCTTTGACCACATCCTCAAGGACTGGATTCTGTTTTCGAGACACAGTCTCACTCTCAGCTCACTGCAGCTTTGACCAGCTGGGCTCAGGTGATTCTCCTGCCTCAGCTTCCTGAGTGGCTAGTACTTCAGGCACGCACCACCACACCTGGCTGATTTTTAAATTTTTTGTAGAGATGGGGTCTGACCATGTTGCCTAGGCTGATCTTGATCTCCTGGACTCAAGCAATCCTCTTGCCTAGGCCTCCCAAAGTGCTAGCATTACAAGCATGAGCCACTGCACCTGGCCAAAGATTGGATTCTAAATTGAGTTCTAAATTTACCTATTTTCCATAACAGCTTGCTTTGAGTTCAGTGTGTACTGTAAATA
Source organism: Ateles fusciceps (assembly GCA_036589455.1). Classification (NCBI taxonomy): domain Eukaryota; kingdom Metazoa; phylum Chordata; class Mammalia; order Primates; family Atelidae; genus Ateles; species Ateles fusciceps. The sequence continues at coordinate 13,352,889 of JAZHEH010000770.1, forward strand.
CTGATTTTGGACATAAGATGATAATATTTTGAAAAGCAATGCTATGCCCCCACAACTCACAGTTAACATCCTTTCACAAACAAATGAGTAAAAATAGGCCAGTGGCTTTGGAAAGATGATAACCTGCACAATCTAAGAAAGTAAACTGCCAAAAGAACCATCCATTGTAACTTTAATCCAACACAGCTTAGTTAGCATTAGTCACCAGTGGAATTCATTGTGAACCTTAACTCTTACTATTTGCTACTGAATTGTTACTTTTAGAACTGGGCCTGGGAGTTAGACACTAGGACCTTGTCTTTAAACCTCTAGTTTGATTTAAAAGGATTTCTTTTGAATTCTAAGATTCCCTGGCCAGATAAGGGTGGAGTTCTTGTTGAATGAGAAAATTAGAATATCAAAGTGATCCCAGCACTTTGGGAGACCAAGGTAGGAGAATAATCTTTAGCTCAGGAGTTTGACACCCACCTGGGCAACACAGTGAGACCTTGTCTCTACATAAGCAAAAGAAGTAGGTGAGCTTGGTGGCATGCTCCTGTAGTTCCACCTACTTGGGAGGTTGAGGTGGGGGAATGCCTTGAGCCTGAGAGATTGAGGTTGCAGTGAGCTGTGATCCTGTCACTGCAATACAGCCTTAGTAACAAAGTGAAAAGAAAAGAAGCCTGGCTCTATTGAAGAGATTTTGGAAACTTCTGCAGTCTCTGCTGTGGCCCCCATCTAGCCTAGATGTGGAGGAGCCATGAGGCCCTACATCACCAAGGTAAGTGGAGTCTAGGGCCATGCAGTTTCTCAGAATCACCTTTGGGGTAGCACTTTCTTTGACCCTGACTTTCTGTGGACTTAGAATCTCTCAGCTGATGGTTGTAGTCAGAGTAGGGAAACAGATCAGAGGCAAAGCTCCAAGAATGTGGGGGATTTAATACTTGATTACTTGCTTTAGTAGCTGACTTTTTTTTTTTTTTTGAGATGGAGTTGTGCTCTGTCACCCAGGCTGGAAGTGCAGTGGCACAATCTTGGCTCACTACAACCTCCGCCTCCTGGGGTTCAAGCAATTCTCCTGCCTCAACCTCCTGAGTGACTGGGACTACAGCACTGGCCACCACGTCTGGCTGATTTTTATATTTTTAGTAGAGATGGAGTTTCACTATGTAGACCAGGTTGGGTCAGACCTGTAATCCCAGCATTTTGGGAGGCCAAGGCGGTTGGATCACTTGAGGTAAGGAGTTCAAGACCAGCATAGCCAACATGGCAATACCTGTCTCTACTAAAAATACAAAAATTGGCCCAGTGTGGTAGAGCACACCAGTAATCCCAGCTACTCGGGAGGCTGAGGCAGGAGAATTGCTTGAACCCAGGAGGTAAAGGTTGCAATGAGCCAAGATGGCACCACTGCACTCCAGCATGGGTAACAGAATGAGACTCTGTCAAAAAAAAAAAAAATTCTTCGTGCCTCAGCCTCTGAAGTAGCTGGAATTACAGGCACATGCCACCTCACCTGGCTAATTTATATATGTTTCATAGAGACAGGGTTTTGTCAGGTTGGCCAGGCTGGTCTTGAACTCCTGGCCTCAAGTGATCCACTCAAACGTGGCCTCCCAAACTGCTGGGGTTATAGGCGTGAGCTACCATGCCCAGTCAATCTTTTCCTTTAATTTAAATTTGATTTCATTAAACAGCCAGTGATGCTGGGCACTGTACGGTGGTTGGTTGCAGAATGGGCCCTGACCTCTATATTTCTGAGTAGTGTCAGTGGGAGGAAGTGAATACAGTATCTTCAAATCAACATTATGAAGGCACCAGTGGTTGTCTCTGCATTTTTTCCACAAATACTCAGTTTTCAGGCTGACAGCATAAGTCCTGACAGTGTCACTTCTGGTTAGACATAAATACTCTGTGGGCTGCCCATTGTTGTGTTTCACATAATACTTTATTAATAATTTGGTCTTTCCTCAACAATTTTATTTATTTATGGGTTCTCAAGGGAAATGAAAATTGCATCTTTGTGAGTGGGGGAAGAATCTGGGATATTATAATTGGGTCATAGTACCTAAATGGTATGTCTGTGGTATTAAAATTTCATGGGGAGGGTTATTAGGAAAAATATGTCTAAAAAGGCTGGAGGGAATGGTTATTGGTGAAGATGAAAAACAGTTGACAAAACTTGAGCTACCTCTAGTAAAGGTAATAGTCTCACTTGACCAAATCATTAACAGACTTTGAAAGGCTTTATTTTTCTATACGATTTGAGTAGCTGTTTCTTTATTGGTTGTTATTGTAGTTATTGGTGTAGCTATTTCTTGATACAGGAGATACTGCATGTATGGAGGTGTGTGTGTGTGTGTGTGTGTGTGTGTGTGTGTGTGTGATGGAGGGGCTGTAATTACATTCTGTTTCAAATGACCCAGTCATTTCAGAATAAACAGCATATTGCTTCTTCAGACTGGGTATAAGATTATCAGGACAATGGGAATCTGGAAAAATGAGAAAAGGAGAGAGCTTAGGAACCATTAGACTATCCTAGACTTCATCTGAGCAAGTTCTAGTCTTAGAATAATTTTTAAAAGTCACATGAAATATACCTGAATAACAAAGTTGAAGGGTTCTTAATTAAGTTCATAAAGTAATGTGAATGTCTTATGAAGATTTTTTCTTTCTTTCTTTTTTTTTGAGACAGAGTTTTACTCTGTTGCTCGGGCTGGAGTGTAGTGGTGATACTCCTGCCTTGGCAGGTGGATCACTTGAGGTCAGGAGTGTGAGACCACCAGCCTGGCCAACATGGCAAAATCCAGTCCCTACTAAAAGTTCAAAAATTAGCTGGGTGTGGTGGTGTGAGCCTGTCATCCCAGCTACTCGGGTGGCTGAGGTCAGAGAATCACTTGAACCTGGGAGACAGAAGTGCCACTGCACTCTAGCCTGGGCAACACAGCAAGACTCTGTCTCAGAGAGATTTTTTTTTGAGACAGGGTCTTTGTCGCCCAGGTTGCAGTGCAGTAGTGCGACCTCAGGTCGCTGCAACCTCCGCCTCCCAGGTTCAAGTGATCCTCCCGCTTCAGCCTCCCAAGTAGCCAGGTCTCCTGGCATGCACCACCATGCCTGGCTAATTTTTAGTAGAGACCGGGTTTCACCATTTCACCCACGCTGGTTTCAGACTTCACGCGTCCTGGACTTAAGTGATCCTCTCTCCGCGGTCTTCCGAAGTGCTAGGATTACAGGTGTGAGCCACTGTGCCCTGCCATTTTCGTACATAAATCTTAAAAGGACCTCAAGATCTTTCCTATAGAGAAATACATACATTGAAGTCTCAGTGTTTTTGGATATGCACATCTGCATCAAGTCAAAAAATAGACTCCCCCTTTCTGCAATCCTATTTCTTAGTGTTAAAACACTATTTACTCTTTTTTTTTTTTAAAAGATGGAGGCTCGCTCTGTCACCCAGGCTGGAGTACAGTGGTGCGATCTTGGCTACCTCCTCCTCCCGGCCAGGTTCAAGCAATTCTCAGGCTTTAGCCTTCTGAGTAGCTGGGATTACAGGCATGTGCCACCTCACCCAGCTAATTTTTGTCTTTTTCTTTTTTTGAAATGGAGTGTCACTGTCTCGCCGAGGCTAGAGTGCAGTGGCATGATCTAGGCTCACTGCAACCTCCGCCTCCTAGGATCAAGCAATTCTCCTGCCTCAGCCTCCTGAGTAGCTGGTATTACAGGCACACGCTACCATGCCTGGCTAATTTTTGTGTTTTTAGTAGAGACAAGGTTTCACCATATTGGTCAGACTGCTCTCAAACTCCTTACCTCATGACCAGCCTGCCTCTGCCTCCCAAAGTGCTGGGATTACAGGTGTAAGCCACCATGCCTGGCCCATAATTTTTGTCTTTTTTAAAGAGATGAGGTTTCACAATATTGGCCAGGCTAGTCTTGAACTCCTGACCTTGGGTGATCCACCCACCTCGCCCTCCCAAAGTGCTGGGATTACTGGCGGGGTCCACCACGCTCTGACTCTAATTTATTTTATAGCTTCTCACCCTTTACTCTTGCTTTGGAAGACTTTCCCGCCTTTTAAATATTCTTTTTTTTTACATCTCTTGTGTATGTGTGTGACATGTAAAATTTATATGATGGTCATATTTTAGTGTCCATAAATAGTCTTATTACCATACTACCACACTTATTAGTTTGCATATTTTTGAGGCTGCTTACTAGGTACAACAGGAGTAATTGTGACAGATTGTATGGCACATGAGGCCGAAAATGTTTACTATTTGGCCCTTTACAGAACAGTTTGCTGAACCTTGGAGTAAACAATGTATATTTTGGCAACATGACAATCTGTTTAATCTTAGACATTTTTATTCTTTTTCTGAAGTGGCAGGGTGTCACTGTTGCCTGGAGTGCAGTGGCTATCCACAGGTGTGATTCCACCACTGATCAGTTATAGTTTTGAACTGATCTAGAGATCAGTTTGTGACCTAGGCCAATTCACATCTCCTTAGGCAACTTAGTCTAATGGTCCCCCTATTTCCAGGAGGTAACCATTTATTTATTTATTTATTTATTGAGACAGTTTCTCATTCTTTTAACCTGGCTGGGGAGCAGTGGCATGATAGTAGCTCACTGCAGCCTTGAACTCGTGGTCTCGAGGGATCCTCTTGCCTCAGCCTCTCCAGTAAGTAGGACTACAAGTACATGCCACTGCACCCAGCTCTTTCTTTTTTCATTCATTCTTTTGTAAAATTTATAAATAAATATTGTATATATTTATTACATACAACATGAAGTTTCCAAATGTGTATACAGTGTGTAATTGAAGTTACCATTCTTTTTATAAGTGATATCAGTGGAAACACTCGAGTGGCTCAATTCCTGTGGTATGTCTAATGAACTGTTTCAAGGTTTTACAAAATAAAAATTAATCTGCAGTCCCAGCTTCTCTAGAGGCTGAGGCAGGAGACTTGCTTGAGCCCAGGAGTTCAAAACCAGGTTTGGCAACATAGAGAGACCCTGTCTCTACCAAACAAACAAACAAAAAAAAAAACCAGAAAAATTATAAATTAACCAGGCATGGTTACAGGCCCCTGTAGGCCTACCTACTTGGGAGACCGAGGTGCAAGGATAACTTGAGCCTGAGAGTTCCAGGCTATAGTGATCCTCGATCGTGCCATTGCACTCCATCCTGGGCAACAGAGTGAGACTTTGTCTCAAAATAAATAAATAAATAAAATAAAAAAGTAGGTAAATAAAGATTAGAGGAGGGAATAGGGAGTGATTGTTTAAACAGGGTACATACAGCATTTCTTGTTGGGGTTTTGAAAACGTTCTTGAATCAGACAATGGCTATCGTTGTACAACAGTGCAAATAAACTAAAAACCACTGAATTATAAACTTTTCTTTTTTTTTTTTTCTTCGAGATGGAGTTTTGCTCTTGTCTCCCAGGCTGGAGTGCAGTGATTGCAATCTCGGCTCACTACCTCTGCCTCCTGGGTTCAAGCAGTTCTCCCTCCTCAGCCTCTGGGTAGCTGGGATTACAGGTACCCACCACCAGGCCCAGTTAATTTTTGTATTTTTAGTAGAGACAGAGTTTCACCATGTTAGCCAGGCTGGTCTTGACTCCTGACCTCAGGTGACCTGCCTGCCTTGGCCTCCCAAAGTGCTTGGGATTACAGGTGTGAGCCACTGGGCCTAGCTGAATTGTACACTTTTCAGCTGTAAAGTGATGGATTTCATGTCATGTAAATTTATCTCAATAAGAAACATTAGTTTGGGTGCAGTGGCTCATGCCTGTAATCTCAGCACTTTGGGAGGTTAAGGTGGGCAGACCACTTGCATCCAAGAGTTTTGAGACCAACCTGGGCAACATGGTGAAGCCCTGTCTCTGCAACAAATATAAAAACATTAGCCAGGCATGGTGGTTTGTGCCTGTGGTCCCAGCTACTTTGGAGGCTGAGCTGGGAGAATCACTTAAGCCTGGGAATTTGAAGCTGCAGTGAACCATGATTATGGCACTGCACTCCAGCCTGGGTGACAGAGTGAGACCCTGTCTCCAAAAAAAAAAAAAAGAGAGAGAGAAATTGGAGCTATACTCCTCTCCACTAAAGTGGAAAGTCAGAAAATCCTAATTATTAATAAGAATGTGGTATAATTGGAACTATCATAGTCATTGGAGTGTATATCAATAATACCTTTAGAAATTATTTGGCCTGTCTACTAAAGCTGAACGTATACACAGGTGTACAATATGCACAGGTGCTGTCACTTAGCACTTTCACTCCACCCAATGCATATGTAACCATTAGAATGTTACAGCAGTTACTTTAAATAGCCAAACACTAAAAATAGCCCAATGCTCATGTGTAGCAGAAAAAATGATAGCATTGTCATAGATTTAATCAGTGAACTTACTATGCAATGAGAAATGGACTACAAGTATACCTAACAGCTCATCTTGTGAAAATTTAACAAGTTATATACTTATGATTTGTATACATTTCTATGTGTATATTCTATTTGAAAACAGTTTGTATCAAAATAATAGGTATGGCTGGGCATGGGGGCTCACGCCTGTAATCCCAGCACTTTGGGAGGCTGAGGCAGATGGATCAGCTGAGGCCAGGAGCTTGAGACCACTTTGGCCAACATGGTGAAACCCCGTCTCTACTAAAAATACAAAAATTAGCTGCGCATGGGGACACGTGCCTGTAGTCCCAACTACCTAGGAGGCTGAGGCAGGAGAATTGATTGAACTGGGGAGCTGGAGGTTGCAGTGAGCTGAGATCGTGCCATTGCACTCCAGCCTGGGTGACAGAGCAAGACTCTGCCTGAAAAAACATAAATTGATTTTAAAAATAAAAATAAATAAATAAATAAAATAGATATTGCCTAATAAACACTACCAAAGCAGTTTAAATTTTTACTTGGAGGCCAAGGTAAGTGGATTGCTGGAGCCCACGAGTTAGAGACCAGCTTGGGCAATATAGTAAGACCCTGTCTCTACAAACAAATTTTTTATTTTAATTTTTTTAAAGTTAAAAATATTATTTGGGGAAAAAAATGAACATGCCAAAATATTAGCAGGTATGAGATTTTGAGAGTTCTGTGGGTTTTGTTTTTGAGACAGAGTCTCACTCTGTTGCCCAGGCTGTAGAGCAGTGTTGCGATCTTAGCTCACTGCAACCTCTACCTCCCTGGTTCGAGGGATTCTTCTGCCTCAGCCTCCCGAGTAGCTGGGACCACAGGTGTGCATCACCATGCCTGACTAATTTTTTTTTTTTGTATTTTTGATAGAGCCTGGGTTTCACCATTTTGCCCAGGCTGGTCTCAAACTCCTGGGCTCAAGCGATCCTCCCGTCTTGGCCTCCCAAAATGCTGGGATTACAGGTGTGAGCCACCACATCCAGCCTAGTTCTCTTTTCTTTTTTGCATATTACGCCCTTTTGGTATTTTATGACTTTACTGAATGTGTAAAAAGCAAAAATAATATTTTGGGCTGTATCCACAGGGGCTTTACATTTAGTTGCTATTAAATATTAATCTTCTTATGGCTGTTATTCAGATATTTAAGTAGATGACATGAGTAATTTCTGTATTTTGCAGGCAGATTTTGTTAACAAACCAGTAAATGGCCCCAAGTCAGAATCCATGGACTACAGTAAATATGATCATGGGGAAGAACAAAAATCGGAATTGAACCCACATCCTGTTGAAAATGTAACTAAAAATGAAGAAAACATGACAGGCATCGAGGTGGAGAAGTGGACACAAAACAAGAAATCACATTTCACTGATCACGTCAAAGATTTCAGTGCCAATGTCCCAGAACCCGAAAAATCGAACAACTCTGAAGTTGACAAGAAACGAACCAAATCTCCAAAATTGTTTGTACAAACCATAAGAAATGGCATTAAACATATGCACTATTTACCCACTGAACCAAATGTGTCATTTAAAAAATTCAATATTGAAGCATTCAGCAAGACATTGGAAAACAATTCATGTAAATTCCTAAAAGACACTGCAAACCGTAACAACGCTATGAGCTCTGTTGCTACTGATATGAGTTGTGATCATCTCAAGGGGAGAAGTCATGTTTTAGTATTCCAGCAGCCTGGCTTTAACTGCAATTCCATTCCACATTCTTCTCACTCCAATATAAACCGTCATGCTACTATACACAGTGAAGGTGATCAACCAAAAACTCCTGAGAATATACAAAGTAAAGAACCAAAAGATGGATCTCCAGTTCAACCAAGTCTCTTGTCGTTAATGAAAGATAGGAGATTAACATTGGAGCAAGTGGTAGCCATAGAGGCCCTGACTCAACTCTTGGAAGCCCCATCAGAGAATTCCTCCCCATCAAAGTCAGAGAAGGAGGAAGAATCAGAGCAGAGAACAGCCAGTTTGCTTAATAGCTGCAAAGCTATTCTCTACTCTGTAAGAAAAGACCTTCAAGACCCAAACTTACAAGGAGAGTCCCCAAATCTTCATCACTGTCCATCTTTGGGAAAACAAAGTTCATCCAGCACGGTGGTTTTCAATGGGCAAACTCCTACACTTTCCAACTCACATATCAGTTCAGCTACCAACCAAGCATCCACAAAGTCACATGAATATTCAGAAGTCACAAATTCATTATCTCTTTTTGTACCAAAATCAAATTCATCCAAGACTGACACCAATAAAAGTGTTACTCAAGGGATAATTACTCTTGACAATTGTTCCAATAATTTGCCTCAGTTGCCACCAAGAAATAATGAAGTGGGGTATTGTAACCAGTTACTGGACAGCAGCAAAAATTTGGACTCAGGTGATCTATCATGTCAGGATGCAGCCCACACCCAAATTGAGGAAGACGTTGCAACACAGTTGACACAACTGGCTTCAATAATTAAGTTCAATTACATAAAACCAGAGGACAAAAAAGTTGAAAGTACACCCACAAGCCTTGTTGCATGTAATATACAGCAAAAATGCAATCAAGAGAAGGGCACAATACAACAGAAACCACCTTCAAGTGTACAAAATAATCATGGTGCATCATTAGCAAAGCAAAAGAACATAACCCAGAAAAAGACAAAATCTACCCCATCAAGAGATCGGCGGAAAAAGAAGCCCACAGTTGTAAGTTATCAAGAAAATGATCCGCAGCAGTGGGAAACATTGTCCTATGCGTATGGCACAGTATGTGACATTTGGATTGCATCGAAATTTCAAAAATTTGGGCAATTTTGTTCACATGATTTTCCTACTGTATTTGGGAAAATTTCTTCCTCAACCAAAATATGGAAACCACTGGCTCAAACAAGGTCCATTATACAACCCAAAACAATATTTCCTCCACTCACGCAGATAAAATTACAGAGGTATCCTGAAGCAGTAGAGGAAAAGATGAAGGTTGAACCATTGGATTCACTCAACTTATTTCATCTTAAAACGGAATCCAACGGGAAGGCATTCACTGATAAAGCTTACAGCTCTCAGGTACAGTTAACAGCGAATGCCAATCAGAAAGCCCATCCTTTGACCCAGCCCTCCTCTCCACCTAACCAGTGTGCTAACGTGACGGCTGGCGATGACCAAATACAGTTTCAACAAGTTGTTAAGGAGCAACTCATGCATCAGAGACTGCCAACATTGCCTGGTATCTCTCATGAAACACCCTTACCGGAATCAGCAACAACTCTCAGGAATGTAAATGTAGTGTGTTCAGGTGGAATGACAGTGGTTTCTACCAAAAGTGAAGAGGAAGTCTGTTCATCCAGTGTTGCAACATCAGAGTTTTCCACGATGGACAGTGCACAGAAAAATTTCAATGATTATGCTATGAACTTCTTTACTAACCCTACAAAAAACCTAGTGTCCATAACTAAAGATTCTGAACTGCCCACCTGCAACTGTCTAGGTGAGTACTTGTGTGGATGTGTTTTTATTTCACCTACACAAATTACCTCAATCATGACTGAGGCAAATTCTGATACATCTTTTTGTGTGATATTTTTCCCCATTCTTATTCTAAGATGGATTAAGTAAATCTATAACCATTTTTCTGTGGTTCTGCTCACAAGAATGGAAAACTCAACTCATAATTTGGAAAAACAAAGATAAACCTTCTCAAAATATACAGATTTCTCTCAAAGTTGAATGTCTGTCAATTTATTGTGCATAGCATAAGAATGAATTTCCTAGGTCAGGTGTGTTGGCTCTTGCCTATAATCCCAACACTTTGGGAGGCCAAGTCAGATGGGTCACTTGAGGTCAAGAGTTCCATACCAGCCTGGCCAATATGGTGAAACCCCATATCTACTTAAAATTTAAAAATTAGAGGCCGGGTGCAGTGGCTCATGCCTGTAATCCCAGCACTTTGGGAGGCCGAGGTGGACAGATCACGAGGCCAGGAGATCGAAACCATCCTGGCCAACATGGCGAAACCCCGTCTCTACTAAAAAATATAAAAATTAGCTGGGCATGGTGGCATGTGACTGTAGTCCTAGCTACTCTGGAGGCTAAGGAAGGAGAATCACTTGAGCCCGGGAGGTGGAGGTTGCAGTGAGCCAAGATGGAGCCACTGCACTCCACCCTGGTGATAGAGTGAGACTCTGTCGAAAAAAAAAAAAAAAAAAATTGGCCGGGCATCGTGGCTCACGCCTGTAATCCTAGCACTTTGGGAGGCCGAGGTGGGTGGTTCACCTGAGGTCAGGAGCTTAAGACCAGCCTGGCCATCATGGTGAAACCCCATCTTTAAAAAAAAAAAAAAAAAATTTAGCTGGGCTTGGTGGTACACACCTATAATCCCAGCTACTCAGGTGACTGAGGCAGGAGAATTGCTTGAACCTGGAAGGTGGAGGTTACAGTGAGCTGAGATTATACCACTGCCCTCCAGATTGGGCAACAGAGCAAGATCCTATCTCAAAAAAAAAAGACTCACCTTAGTAGTTTATTACAGTTTGTTTATTCTTCCTGTATTAAAAAAGTCAACCTACAATCCTTGCATTATATTTTTGTGTGTGTGAGATAGAAGATACATATGGAGAATGTAAAACATATGTACAACTTAACAGTTATAAAATATTTCGGTGGCAGTTGCTGTCCTACTCTAGAACTGAAGCTGATTTATGTCTTTTTCAGTATCCAGTGCTTTTGTGTTCTATCCATTACTGTCTTCTTTGTCCAAAGAGCAGTTGATATTCTGAAATAATATCTTTCCATTTCTCTGCAATACAAAATATATCTATGTATAAAGAAATTCCATAATCTTGACCACTTGAGGAATTCATAAGCCTTTTTGAGTTTTAACTTTTTTTTTTTTTTGAGACGGAGTCTCACTCTGTCACCAGGCTGGAGTGCAGTGGTGCCATCTCGGTTCACTGCAACCTCTGTCTCCCAGTTCAAGCAACTCTCCTGCCTCAGTTTCTTGAGTAGCTGGAATTATGGGCATGTGCCACCATACCCAGCTAATTTTTTTTTTTTGTTAAAGATGGGGTTTCACTGAATTGGTCGGGCTGGTCTCGAACTCCTGACCTCAGGTGATCCACCCACCTCAGCCTCCCAAAGTGCTGGGATTACAGGCGTGAGCCATCGCGCCCGGCTCTCAGCTAATTTTTTGTATTTTTAGTAGAAACAGGGTTTCACCATGTTGGCGAGGATGGTCTTGAACTCCCGACCTCAGGTGATCCACCCACCTCTGCCTCCCAAAGTGCTGGGATTACAGATGTGAGCCACTGCGCCCGGCCAAGTTTCAACGTCTTTAACAAATTTGTGTGATACATACTGATTTCCTATTTCAAAAAATCAAATACTAACCAGTGGGCTAACACGAGTCATGTGCTAATACCTGACTCATGGACTGATCCCTAACCAATGTATTTATACATTTTTGTGCCTTAGGAGTCATTGAAAGAGAAAATTCTGAAACATTTAGTTTTATTAGTGAGTTAAAAGCCCTGAGAAAATCTTACTGGGGGAAAGATTCTTGGGTAGATCTTATGAGAAATTTTCTCTGTTTGAAACATGTGAAACCTTAATTTGAATGCTGTACTGATTAGTTACTGTCTATGGTCAAATATCAGGTAAGCGCTCTCCTAAAAAACCTGTCAACTCTAATACAGCTGTAAAAAAATAGAGAAATTAAATAGATTGCGTCATTAAGATTCATTAGGCTGCTTGAAGCCCCATTATTTTGTCTATTATTATACAAGTGTGATAGAATAACTTTTGTAAAAAAAATCTGTTTTGAACTTCATCCAAATAGGTTTAGTTATTGAAAGTCTTATTTAAGATATGGCCCCAAATCATAAAGATTCAGTATTTGCCTTCATAATTCTTTGTTATACTGAGGCACAGAGATATTTTTAATGGAAGTAGGTGGTTCAATATTACATTCCGGGATGAATTGTTAGGAAGGATAAGTACATCATGCCGATAGAAAAAATAATGCAGTGTGTGGCCGGGCGCAGTGGCTCACACCTGTAATCCCAGCACTTTGGGAGGCCGAGGCGGGTGGATCACCTGAGGTCAGGAGTTCGAGACCAGCCTGGCCAACATGGTGAAATGCCGTCTCTACTAAAAATACAAAAAATAACCATTCGCGGTGGTGGGTGCCTATAATCCCAGTTGCTTAGGAGACTGAGGCAGGAGAATGGCTTGAACCTGGGAGACGGAGGTTGCAGTGAGCCGAGATTGTACCACTGCACTCCAGCCTGGGCAACAGAGTGACACTCCGTCTCAAAAAAAAAGAAAAAATAGTGTATTGTAGTGATAATATTTGATTCTTGTTTTTCCAAAGTACACTTGTTGTTCATAAATAATATCCTTCCATTTTTCTGCTCATCATTCAATACACAGTGTTTTTTAGGTTTTTGTTTTAGTTTATTTTGTTTGTTTGTGGATATGGGATCTCACTTTGTTACCCAGACTAGTCTCGAACGCTTGGTCTCAATGATCCTTGCGCCTCGGCTTCCTCATGTGCTGGGATTACAGGTGTGAGCCACCACCCCAACTAACACAGTTTTGACAAACTATGATGTGCCAGTCATAAAGGATAGGCTCCTGTGAGAAGAATCTCACAGTTTGGAAAGAGTGACAGTGTTGTCTGAGTGGAGCTGAATTTGGAAGAATAAGATTCTTGAATTAAAGAGAGACGGATGTAATCCTGATACTGGCTTCCATTCTGGAGTTCCTACTACAAGTTTGATACTGTGCCTTGCCCTTGACTTGTTATGTTCACAGCAGCTCTTCAGAGGGGGTGCTTATTATCCCCGTTATGCAAATGCAGAAGCTGAAGCACAGAGACTCATAACTATTCAGTAACTGAACTGGGACTTAGAGACAGCAGTCTTCAACCCCAGAGCCTATCCTTATAACTTACACAATGTTGCTTAATAAATCTGAACTATGAAAGGGAGAACGCTTTTCTGGATATCCTTACAAATGGAAATAAGGCCTCTAGTTCAACAAATACGTGCCATTAATGTTTATATACCTGAGCTAGACTACTTTTTCTATGTGCGTGGTTCTAAAAGGATGATTTTCTAGTTTGAAGACCCTTTCCTTATGCAAAATAACTAGTCACAGCATATAGGAATAGATAGCCAGGGATTCAAAGTTGAATAAGTACCTGCAGTGGACTTAGCTGTTTTATTTATTGTCACTAACATGTCTTTAGTTAATCATTACATGTGACTTTATTGTGCTCATTGTGTAGAAAAAGGCACTTAGAGAAACAAAAAGTGACCCACCCAGTCACTTTAACCAAATCATCCCAAGTAGTACTATCATATTTGAGGGTAAAGAATTTCCATGGCAGAATTACGTTCTAGCAAAATAGAGTAATTCATCACTAGATTAGGATTCTTCAAACTGAGCACTACTGGTATTTTATCCTTCATAATTCTTTGTTGTGAGGAGCTGTCCTGTGCATTATGGGATGTTTAGCAGCACCCTTAACCTGTATCCACTAGATGCCAGTAGTAGTGCACGCACAGAACTGCTAAATCGTCACACCAAAAATGTCTCCAGGTATTTCCAAGAGTCTCCTTTGCGGTAACATTCCCTGGGTTCAGAATCACTGCTGTAGATCATCAAGAAGAAGATAAAATCTATCAAGTGTATATTTCTTAAGAAGCCACAGAAGTAGGCCGGGCATGGTGACTCACACCTGTAATCCCAGCACTTTGGGAGGCTGAGGCGGGTGGATCACCTGAGGTCAGGAGTTCCAGAGCAGCCTGGCCAATATGGTGAAACCCCATCTCTGCTAAAAGTACAAAATTAGCCAACGTGGTGGCACATGCCTGTAATCCCAGCTACCTGAGAGGCCAAGACAGGAGAATCACTTGAACCCTGGAGACGAAGGTTTCAGTGAGACAAGATGGCGTCACTGCGTTCTAGCCTGAAAGACAAGAGCAAAACTCAAAACTCAAAAAAAAAAAAAAAAAAGAAGCCACAGAAGTAACTCTGCTAGTATTTGACATCTAATCAAAATGAATTTTTGGTGTAGGTATACCATGGCTAGAAATTCATGAAATGCAGAAATTCCCCGGTAATTCTTGTTACACATGAGTCTAAGGGTCCAAGTTAAAAATAGCATTTTTAGGCTGGGTGAGGTGGCTCAGGACTGTAATCCTTGCACTTTGGGAGGCTGAGGTGGGCGGATCATGAGGTCAGGCGTTCAAGACCAACCTGGCCAACCTGGTGAAACCCCATCTGTACTAAAAATACTAAAAAATTAATTAGTACATTCCCTTCACTGTGTTTTATACTCAGGTAAGGTAAAAAAAAAAAAAATGGAATAAGGATAGAAATAGTAGTGTACAGTGGTAAAAATTAGCTGGGCATGGTGGCGTGTGCCTGTAATCCCAGCTACTCAGGAGGCTGAGGCAAGAGAATTGCTTGAACCAGGACCCAGGAGGCGGAGGTTGCAGGGAGCTGAGATCATGCCACTTCACTCCAACCTGGGCTACAGAGCAAGACTCTGTCTCAGGAAAAAAAAAAAAGGCATTTTTAAAGAAACAGAAAATTCATCCTCACAAAAATTCAAGTGGTGCAGAAATATGACACAAACATCTTCCCATACTCATTCTCTGAAGATAAAACTTTTGTTACAGTTTTCTATGTAAAAGATTATTGATTTTAGTTTCGTTTCCATTTTTACAAAATTTAAAACAATTTTTCAACTTGGTTTTTAAATGTAATTATATTGTTGATTTTTAAACGTTTTATAAATGCTGTTTAAGAAGATTTATTGTATTCCACTATATAAACATCCCATGATTTATTTAAACTACATGTTATTGACAGATGTTAAGAGTGTTTTGCTCTCTTTTTGATAATTGTGTAATAGAATAAATTGTCTGCAATGAAATTGCTCTGTCAATTTTAATAGGATTCTGAGGCCAACCTTTAAGATTTATTGCTCTTGTATAACTTTTAACATTATACCTCAATTTAATACAGTTTTTTTAAAGCAGGAGATAGGAGTATAAATATGACCCATATCTTAAAATAGTTTTCTTCTCCTCTGATTTTCAGAGGAAGAAAATTCGTTAGGGGCAGGAAGAAGGAACATTAAAAACTAGATTCCATGGCCTGTTGTCCTTGACATTAATTATCAAAGTTTACCAAAACCTTGTCAAGATTCATGGTTCTGAATTGAGGAGGAACAAAAAATATAAAAATAGCTTCTCCTGTCCCCTATGCAATTCTGTAAAGCTTTGGGTCTAATAATCTTATTCCTTCCACAGATCGAGTAATACAAAAAGACAAAGGCCCATATTATACACACCTTGGGGCAGGACCAAGTGTTGCTGCTGTCAGGGAAATCATGGAGAATAGGTGAGGAAATACGCTTCCCTGTTAAAATCATTCTTACTGTGGATCTGACTCAATGCAGATAAATCATCTCTGGGAACAAATGACGTGATTGAAAAATGTTCAGGATGAGTTGGATGTTTCTTAGGGCCCAACAAAGGAGGAGTGTCCTGGTGTCCTTCCTGAGTCACCCATCATACAAGCTGTTGGGCATATAAAAGAGCACTCATAAAGCAAGGCTAATTGTCTTTAATAAACTCAGAAGTACTTTTTATACTATTGTATAATGGTAGAAATAGGTCAAATTACCACCCTTGACACTGCATACCCTACATCCCCATTGTTTGTCTTGCAGTCAGCCTGTTTTTAAAGAGTGATCTTTAAGGATAAGTGAGTAGGACTGGATAACAAATTAAAATACCTGCCACACAAAAGCAAATGTTTAACAAAAGTAAATCATGAGGAGTGTTTGATTTTTGAACTTCTGTACATCTAGATCTTATACACATTAACATGTTCAAAGCTGAAGCCTTCAAGTACATATTGTAATTAATTAGTACATTCCCTTCACTGTGTTTTATACTCAGGTATGGTGAAAAAGGAAATGCAATAAGGATAGAAATAGTAGTGTACACCGGCAAAGAAGGGAAAAGCTCTCATGGGTGTCCAATTGCTAAGTGGGTAAGTGTTTCCTATTTATAGATTATTTTGAAGCTTGTTATCCAGAGCTGATATTTATACATTTTCAATAGCCAGAGTGACCTTTATTTTGTTTATTCATTTATTTTATTTTATGTGTGTGTGTGTGTGTATGTGTGTGTGTGTGTGAGGCCTCTACTAAAAATGCAAAAATTAGCCAGGGATGGTGACATGTGCCTGTAGTCCCAGCTACTAGGGAGGCTGAGGCAGGAGAATTGCTTTAACCCAGGAGGCAAAGGTTACAGTGAGTTCGCGATCATGCCACTGCATGACAAAAGTGAGCCTGGCGACAAAGTGAGACTCCATCTCAAAAAAAAAAATAGCGTGGGTTATCAGGGAATGCCTTTCAAGTAAGGGAACATTTGAGCTGAGAAAGGAGTGACAAAAAAGGAACTAAGTATGCAGAGGATAAGCAGGGGAGTAGAATTCCTAAGCAGAGAAACCAGCAAGAAAAAAGGTCTTGGGTTAAGAAAGCAGAATTATTTGAAATTAAGAAGATAGTTAATAGAACCAGGTGGGGGTAAAAAGGTGAATGATTTTCTAGGCCATAGTGAGGAGCTGTGGTTTTAGCCCAGGAGTAACATGAAGGCTTTGAAGTATTTTAGACAGAGATGTGTTATCTGGTTTATGTTTTATAAATAGTATTTAAGGAACTAACTGATAAGACCTGTATTTGTTATCTGTTCAGCATCTTTGAATAACAAACAGGTATTATCTCCTGCAGTTTTAGGAGTTAGGAATCCAAGCAGTGCTTCTGGCATAGGCTCGTATGAGGATGCAATCATCTGAAAACTTGACAGGGGAAGAATGATGCAGCTGGAGGGCCCACTTCCAAGCTCTCTTGCAGGAGGCTTTAGTTCTTTGATGGCTGTTGGCTGGAGGCCTCAGTTCCTCCTCATCTTAAATGTTTTCATAACACGGCAGCTTGGTTTCCCCCAGAGTGTGTGAATGAAAAGAGAGCAAGGAGGAAGGTACAGTGTCTTTTATCACCTCCAGAGGTTGAGGCCAGGAGTTCAAGGTCACAGTGTACTATGATGGCTCCTCTGAATCCATAGCCAGCCACTGCACTCCAGCCTGAGCAACATAGCGAGACCCACCCACATCGCTTAAAAAAAAGAAAATCTACTAGATTCTCTTATAAATCTCCCATGCTGGCTTTGCGATAATAATTTTCTTGCTCTCCGCCTTTCTCCTCCCAGTTATAGATTTCTCAAACAGTATAGTTTTATTTTATTTTGTTCTTTTGTATCTGGCCTATACATAGTACCTTGTACATTTGATAAAACAAAGCACACAATTGGTTCCCAATATCTGGTGCTGATGGTTGTTATGGATTTATTGAACTGTATCTGTTAGCTATTTCTGAATTATTTATTAAGTAGAAAGGAATGAGTGTGTCCTCATGATGTAGCAGCTGGCTTCCCCTACAGAGAGTATCCAAAGGAGAGCAAGGTAACTAGGCTTATTGGTGGGATTGGGGGTGATTTCTTTTTCCTGTCCTTAAAACCTTTTGTAATATAATATTAATGACAGTGATATAAAGAATTGTAGTATATAGTTCTTTTTTTTCTTAAGAAGGCAAATATAGGCCGGGTGCAGTGGCTCACACCTGTAATCCCAGCACTTTGGGAGGCTGAGGCACACAGATCACCTGAGGTTGGGAGTTCAAGACCATCCTGGCTAACATGGCGAGACAACCCCATCTCTACTAAAAATACAAAATTAGCCAGGGGTGGTGGCACATGCCTGTAATCCCAGCTACTCGGAAGCCTGGGCAACAAAATCGAAACTCCATCTCAAAAAAAAAAAAAAAAAAAAGAAGGCAAATATAAACCCTGTATTTTAAATATTTTGCTAGCAACTTTCTATTTAGTATTTTTCCCTAGTGAAATTTTATTTGTTTGATTTGAAGATGAGTCTGTCTGTGTTGCCTGGGTTAGAGGGCACTAACACAGGGGTCCCTAATCCCTGGGCCATGAACTAGTAGGAACCTGACCTCACAGCAGGAGGTGAGCGGTAGGCGAGCAAGTGAAGCTTCATCTGTGTTTGTAGCCACTCCCCATTGCTAGCATTACCACCTGAGCTCTGCCTCCTGTCAGATCAGCAATGGCATTAGATTCTGATAGGATTGCAAACCCTATTGTGAACTGTACATGTGAGGGATGTAGGTTGCGCTCTCCTGAATCTGATGCTTGATGATCTGTCACTGTCTCCCATCACCCCCAATGGGACTGCCTAGTTGTAGGAAAACAAGCTCAGGGCTCCTGCTGATTCTACATTATGATGAGTTGTATAATTACTTTATTATATATTATAATGTAATAGTAATAGAAATAAAATGTATAATAAATGTAATGCACTTGAGTCATCCCAAAACCTCTCTCCCCAGCCCCATGTTCATGGAAAAATTGTCTTTCATGAAATGGGCCCCTGGTGCTGAAAAGGTTGGGGACCACTGCACTAACACATAGTTCACTGCAGTCTTGATCTCCCAGGCTCAAGTGATCCACCCACCTCAACCTGGCAATCAGGCGAGGACTACATGGGCAGGCCACCATGCCTGGTTAATTTTTTCTTCTTTTTTGTAGAGTCGAGGTTTTGCTGTGTTGCCCAAGCTTGCCTTGAACTCCAGCCTCTGCCTGCCCCAGTCTCCCAGAGTCCTGGGATTATAGGTGTGAGCCACCAGCCCCAGCAGCAACATTCTATTTAAATCCTTAGGGTTATTAGGTACAGGAGGTATTTGGCATTTTTCATGAAGCAGGTATATTTGAATTGCTATCTTATTTTCTCTTGTGCAATATGTCTTTTCAGAATGAGAAGAGTACCTTTGTATATACTAATGTATATCTGGCTCTTTTCACAAATGCAAAAATAATCCAATGATAAGAAATGAAATAAAGCACTGCTGCTGAGCAACATAATGAAAATTTTGCTATCTACTAATGATGATTCAAAAGTATAATCTTGATAACAAACTGTGTGCCGGGCGCGGTGGCTCACGCCTGTAATCCTAGCACTTTGGGAGGCCGAGGTGGGTGGATCACCTGAGGTCAGAAGTTCAAGACCAACCTGGCCATCATGGTGAAACCCCATCTTTAAAAAAAAAAAAAATTTAAAAAAAAAAAAAAAACTGTGTAATACTATTGCGTTTTTTTTTTTTGAGACGGAATTTCCCTCTTCTTGCCTACGCTAGAGTGTAATGTCGCGATCTTGGCTCACCACAACCTATACCTACGGGGTTCAAGCGATTGTCCCGCCTCAGCCTCCTGAGTAGCTAGGATTACAGGCATACACCACCACACCTGGCTAATTTTGCATTTTTAGTAAAGACAGGGGTTTCTCCATGTTGGTCAGTCTGGTCTCGAACTTCCGGCCTCAGGTGATCTGTCTGCCTCGGCCTCCCAAAGTGCTGGGATTACAGGCGTGAGCCACCTCGCCCGGCCATACTATTGCATTTGTGTGAAAATAAGATAGGTTTTTTTACTGATTATATATGTCAGAAAAATCATAATGTTAGTCAAACTTTATTTTTCCAATCTTTCCAGGTTATCTTATTTAAAATATTCATATTGTTCACTGCTTTTGCATATTGTATTACTGAGCCTAGAATTAGCGCTTAATAAATTTGTGTTGAGTCAATTAATTTGGAGCTTGTATACGACTATTTAGAAAATGTGTTTAGGGCTGGGCATGGTGGCTCACGCCTGTAATACCAGAACTTTGGGAGCTTGGGAGTTTAAGACCAGCCTGGATAACATGGTGAAACCCCGGTCTCTACCAAAATACAAAAAATTAGCCAGACGTGGTGGCATGCACCTGTAGTCCCAACTAACCAGAGGCTAAAGCACAAGAATTGCTTGAACCCGGGAGGCAGAGGTTGCAGATTATGCCACTACACTCCAGCCTGGGTAACAAAGCCACAGTCTATCTCAAAAAATACAAAACAAAATAAAAATTCCCGGGTGAGCACAGTGCCTCATTATCTGTATAACTGTAATTAATCCCAGCACTTTTGGAGGCTGAGGTGGGAGGATCACTAGAACCCAGTAGTTGGAGACCAGCCTGGGCAACATAGTGAGACTTTACAAAAAATAAAATTTAAAAATTAGCTGAGTGTGGTGTTGTGCGTCTGTGGTCCCAGATCCCTGGGAGACTCAGGCAGGACAATGGCTTGAACCTAGGAGGAGGAGGTAATAGTGAGCCATTCTCAGGCCACTGCACTCTAGCCTGAGTGACAGAACGAGTCTTGCCTACAAAGAGAAAAGAAAGTTGAGTATCTTTAATTTGAATTGGTATCTTGATAAAGTGTGGCTGTGGTATTCATTATTAGCTATTTACTGAGGCATGGAAACTGAGTTATTAGAGCTAGGAATCTGCTGGAGTTGTCCACCCCACATTTGAACTTAGGTAGAGGTTGAATGAATATTGGAATTAAAAAATGTCCATGAAGGAAGGTGAGAAAAAATTTAAGACAATTTTAAAGAAAGAATTAGATCTGTCTGTATGCTACATAGTTTGTAGAAATTTGCTGTGAGGTTATTTTGAATGACACTAGTGCAATTGGGTCGACTGTATGTGGGTGGGGGGAAGAACTGAAGGTCAAGAAGTTTGAACTAAGAAATCAAATACACATGCAACTTGTGAATTCTTTGCTCCAAACTTACTTTTCACCTTGGATACTGTAAATTTTTTGTTTCTGTTATAAAACATTAATCTATATCAAGCATCGTTTCATCCATTTGTATGCTTAGGTTTGTTAACAGTATTAGAGTTCTGTCCTAACCCGCTTTCTTTTTTCATTTTTAAGTTGTGTTTCTCTTGTCTCCCTTTTTTTCCCCCCCCTTAATCGTGCTCTGTTGCCCAGGCTTGAGTGCAGTGGTGCGATCTCAGCTCGCGGCAACTTCTTCCTCCCAGGTTCAAGCAATTTTCCTGCCTCAGCCTCGCCATGTTGCCCAGGCTGGTCTTGAAAACCTGACCTCAAGTGGTTTGCCCACCTCCACCTCCACCTCTCAAAATGCTGGGATTACAGGCATGAACCACTGTGCCCAGCCCTCTTGTCTTCTTTTCTTGGAAGAGAGCTCTATTGCTTTTCTTTTTTAATGATCACACACAAAAAGTCTAACAGCAAATTCTAACTGGCCAGCACCACTTTGTGAGCCATTCTTACATTGTTTTGCCTATGTTCTCAACACTGTTTTATTCTTCCCTTGAAATGTTTCCTTGCTAGATGGTCATTAATACTCTGACATAATTATTAGTATTTGGCAGAAATTTTTGACTCTTTTTCTCTGCTGTCACTTTGGATTTTGTGAGGAACCAGTTATCTTGTTCTTCAGTAGATTTTGAGGAAAAGCGTAATGTAGATTCTTAGATGCACCTTAGAATCTCTTGAACCCAGGAGGCGGAGGTTGCAGTGAACTGAGGTTGTGCCATTGCCCTCCAGCCTGGGTGACAGAGTGAGACCTGTCTCAAGAAAAAAACAAAAAGTGATCTAATTCCGTTAGGTCGAAAATTAGTTTTAAAATTAAAGGAAAATTAAAAAAAAAAAGTGAGTATTTTAAAAATTAGCTGCACGTGGTGAGTAAGTCACATTTAAGAATTTCCCAGCTGTCCGGGCTCAGTGGCTCACACCTGTAATCCCAGCACTTTGGGAGGCTGAACAGGTGGATCACTTGAGGCCCGGAGTTTGAGACCAGTCTGGCCAACATGGTGAAGCCCTGTCTTTACTAAAAGTACAAAAATAGCTGGGCGTGGTGGTGCAAGTCTGTAATCCCAGCTACATGGGAGGCTGAGGCAGGAGAATCGCTTGAACCCAGGAGGCAGAGGTTGCAGTGAGCCAAGATCATGCCACTGCACTCCAGCCTGGGTGATAGAGTGAAACTCCATCTCAAAAAATAGAAAAATAAAAATAAAAAATAATTTCCCATCTAGGCACATGGTGGTTCACACCTGTAATCCCAGAGCTTTAGGATGCCAAGGCAGGAGAATCACTTGAGACTTTCTGTTACTCTTTTTATACTTCCCCTCTTGAGCTACTAGGATAATGGCAGAAGGAGGGAAAATAAGTCAAACCGTGGATGGCCTTGTTGGCTCCAATGACTGAGTGCTTCACATTGGGCACCATATGATGAGTCCCCCTCTATAAGATTGTGTATTGGTCAGTAGAGCAGGTGTGGTAATGAATACCTCCAAGTGAATTTTTTTGTGTGTGTGTGGGTTGGGGGATGAAGTCTCGTTCTGTCGCCCAGGATAGAGTACAGTGGTGTGATCTCGGTGATTCACCCACCTTGGCCTCCCAAAGTGCTGGGATTACAGGCATGAACCACCGAATCCAGCAAGTGAATTTTATTTACCACTTCTGTCTGATGTGACCCAAGTTTGGAGATGAAGCTAAAGTATCCAAAAGTCCTCAAACCATCTTTCTTGGATTTATACATGTATTCAGTTTTCAAAACTATTCCCTTTTTTGTTGTCGTTCATTCTTCCAGGGTTCTACCTAATTACCTGCCTTGGTTATATCTGGGCTATACCATGGTACTGCTTATTTCTGCCCAATACGGTACCTCTTTGTATATTACCATGACAGGAAGATAAAGACACAAGGTGGTGCTACTTGTTTGGTGCCTATGATGTCTTCCTAATGTGAGTCAGCCATTTTATTCTTCAGTGATCAAATTTAGGCAGTGGGCAAGAAGTTAATATTAATTATTGATAATATTAAACTGACTTGTTTTACTTTACTTAAGCTTATTGTCTGCTAATGTGCCATTAGTACTCCTTTTATGTTAGTTTGTTTACTCGCTCATAGAGTTCATTTTTTAAGGAAATTTTAATTCAAGTATAATATACCCACAGAAAAGTGTATATGCCATAAGGGTACAGCCCAGTGAAGTACAAAGTTAACACACCCATGTAACCAGCGGCTAGATCAAGACGTCTGCAACACTTGAGAACCCCGTTGTATGAACTGTCATTAATCCCTCTTCAAAGGTTGAATTGTATTGTAAAATTCTCATTTTCTTATAATATGTAGGTAGCTTTAAATAATGTTAACTGGTGATTTTTTTATAGGGGTTGGCCACCATCATTTTGTTTTGAAAAATTTACTCTACTTTGTTTCTTACATGATTATTGATAAACTCAAAAGTGACCTTTCTTTGGAAAGATAACCCCCTACACTTGACATGAATGTTGCTCCTAGGTCTGAATCTGATCTGGAATTTCTATGCTGCTCAGATCGTTTGTGGCACTGACAAAGCACCCTATTCCCTTTGGAAACCTTACAAGTAAGATTGTGTTACAGGGACTTATTTTTTACTTTAAAAAAAATCTTTTTTAAAAATGATAATTTACAGCTTGGATACTTCAGCTTAGTTTGGTTTTTAATTTAACTTTTTTTTTTTTTACTTTTTTTTTTGTTGATACAGAGTTTTGCTCTTGTGGTACAGGCTGGATTGCAATGGCACAGTGTGGGCTAACTGCAACCTCCGCCTCCCAGGTTCGAGCAATTTTCCTGCCTCAGCCTCCCAAGTTGGGATGCAGGTGCCTGCCACCATGCCCAGCTAATTTTTGTGTTTTTTAGTGGAGATGGGGTTTCACCATGTTGGCCAGGCTGGTCTCGAACTCCTGACCTCAGGTGATCTGCCGCCTCAGCTTCCCAAAGTTATGGGATTACAGGCGTTACCCGGCCACTTTTTATTTTATTTTAGTTGCCCAGGCTGGAGTGCAATGGCAGGATCTCGGCTCAATGTAATTTCTGCCTCCTGGGTTGAAGCAATCCTACTGCCTCAGCCTCCCAAGTAGCTGGGATTACAGGCGCTCACCACTAAGCCTGGCTAATTTTCTTTTGTATTTTTAGTAGAGACGGCGTTTCACCACGTTGGCCAGGATGGTCTCAATCGCCTGACCTCAGGTGATCCACACACCTCTGCCTCCCAAAGTGCTGGTATTACAAGCATGAGCCACCACCCCCAGCCTTTTTCACTTTTTTTTTTTTTTGGTGCCGTGACATGGATCTTTTTAACTTTTTAAACCTTAAAATTTTTTTAAATCATGTAATCTTGCTCCTTCTAATATTAATTTTTAAATTTAAAAATTATATACACCTAGTAGATATATTTTAAATTTCTTTTTATTATTATTTTTTATTTTTTATTTTCTTTAGGAAGGGACTGAGCCTGAAGAGGCTGCAGGGCTGCAAGGCCCTGCCCACGCTCCCCCCGCCCCCCCCATATATTTCAGATTTAAAAAGCCATTACAATTTTAGCCTGTCCTTGGTGGAGATAATGATTTGTAGCAGTTTGGGTATACTCAAACTAAGAGTTAGGGTGTTAAATTTTTCTCTGTGTTTTGAGACAGAGGCTTGTTCTGTCACCCAGGCTAAAGCACAGTGGTGCAACTCACTGCAGCCTTGACCTCCTAGGATCAAGCAATCCTCTTGCCTTAGCCTCCCAAGGAGCTGAAATCATAGGCACTCACCACCACACCAACTAGTTTTCTGGGTTTTTTGGTAGAGATGGCGTCTCATTTTATTGCCCAGGCTGGTCTATAACTCCTGGGCTCAAGCAATCCTCCTGCCTTGGCCTCCCAAAGTGCTGGGATTATAGGGGTGAGTCACCTCACCCGGCCGTCATGTGGGTTTTTTAATTTAAAAAGTTTTTTTTTGAGACAGACTTTCGCTCTTGTCACCCTGGCTGGAGTGTGGCAGCACGATTTCAGCTCACTGCAACCTCTGTGGTTCAAGTGATTCTCATGCCTCAGCCTCCCCAGTAGCTGGAACTACAGGTGTGCACCGTCACCACCTAACTTTTGTATTTTTAGTAGAGACAGGATTTCACTATGTTGGCCAGGCTGGCCTCAAACTCCTGACCTCAGGTGATCCGCCTGCTCTGGCCTCCAAAAGTGCTGGGATTACAGGCTTGAACCACCTTGCCTGGCCCTAATTTTTGTACTTTTAGTAGAGACAGGGTTTTACCATGTTGGCCAGGCTGGTCTCAAACTCCTGACCTCAAGTGATCCACCCACCTCAACCTCCCAAAGAGCTGAGGGTACATGTGAGAGCCACTGCACCCGGCCAGTTGTTAGTAGTTTAAAAAATAGAGAAAAAATACTAAGCTAAGAGTGATAATTCAGTTTGCATTGTAACTAACAAAGTTGGGTGTCTTTGCTTGTTAATAATTTTTATTTCTTCCATAAATTCACTCTTCATAACCTTTTTTTTTTTTTTAGACGGAAATCTTGTTCTGTCACCCAGGCTGGAGCACAGTGGTGCCATCTTTGCTCTCTGTGACCTTCACCTCCCAGGTTTAAGCAATTCTCCTGCCTCAGCCTCCTGAGTAGCTGGGACACCAAGCGTGTGCCACCATGCCCAGCTAATTTTTTGTATTTTTAGTAGAAACGGAGTTTCACCGTGTTAGCCAGGATGGTCTCAATCTCCTCACTTTGTGATCTGCCTGCCTCAGCCTCCCAAAGTGCTGGGATTATAGGCATGAGCCACCACAACTCGGCCATAACACCTGTAATCCCACCACTTTGGAAGGGTGAAATGGGCAGATCGCTTGAGCCCTAGAGTTTGAGACAAACCTGGGCAACATAGCCAGACCTCGTCTTTACAAAAAATACAAAAAAGTAGCCAAGCCCAGTGGCATGCGCCTGTAGTTCTTGCTGCTTGGGAAGGTTAGGTGGGAGGATCGCCTGAGCCCAGAGAGCTTTAAATAATGTTAAAGGCTGCATATAGTGAGCCCTGATGGAGCCACTGCACTACAGCCAAGATGACACAGTGAGACACTGTCTCCAAATGAAAAAGAAAAGAAAAAAAGAAATTTTTTATTTTTTGAGACAGAGTTTTGCTCTTGTTTCCCAGGCTGGAGTAAAATGGCATGATCTTGGCTCACTGCAACATCTGCCTCCCAGGTTCAAGCAGTTCTCCTGCCTCAGTTTCCTGAGTAGCTGGGATTACAGGCATGTGCCACCACCCCTGGCTGATTTTGTATTTTTAGTAGAGATAGGGTTTCTCCATGTTGGTCAGGCTGATCTCCAACTCCCGACCTCAGGTGATCTGCCTGCCTTGGCCTCCCAAAGTGCTGGGGATACAGGCATGAGCCACCTCGCCCAGCCTATAAAAGAACAATAGAACAAACTTTAATTTAAAAGGGCAATTCCCTTATTTGTTTAAAAACATTTTTTCTTGAGGGTTGGAAAAATTATCTATTGGGTACGATGTTCACTATATTGAAAATGGGTATACTAAAAGCCGAGACTTCACCACTGCCGAATATATCCATGTAATAAAACTGCACTTGTACCCCCTAATTCTGTAAAAATAACTTTTCCTGATATGATGCTCATTTACTTTTCCTTTTTTTTTTTGAGACAGAGTCTTGCTCTGTCGCCAGGTGCCAGGCTGGAGTGCAGTGGCGCGATCTCAGCTCACTGCAACCTCCACCTCCGGGGTTCAAGCAATTCTCCTGCCTCAGCCTCCCAGGTGGCTGGGACTACAGATGCCTGCCACCATGCCCAGCTAATTTTTTTTTTTTTTTAAGCCCTGGGAGGAACCCAGGGCCGCAAGTGCGTTCGAAGTGTTGATGATCAACTTGATTTTTATATTTTAGTAGAGACAAGGTTTCACTATGTTGGCCAGGACGGTCTCAATCTCTTGACCTTGTGATCCGCCCACCTCGGCCTCCCTAAATGCTGGGATTACAGGCTTGAGCCACTGCACCCGGCCTCATTTACTCTTCCATATGAACCTTAGAAACAAGATAAATTTGAATAGATTGGGGGAGAGATTTGTGACTAGTCTTCTAGGGTTGGCTTTCTCATTTAGGAACACTATTATGTTCTTCCAACTGAACTTTCTTTTATAACCTTCTCTTTTTATCTTTTATAGTTTTATTCTTATGTTTTTTGCATCTTTCTGTTTTTTAACAACTTTACTGATATATCAGACTTTAAAACAAACTTCTATCTGGTTATTCCTGATATATAGTAAAGCTATTATTGCATCTTCAGTATGTAAGGATCCACTTGTTTTACTCGAGTAGATTTTTCTGTGATTCTCTTGAAAACTATTCTAGAAAGACTATTATAGGTATAATAACTGTGTTTTATTGTTTTCATACCAGTCATATATCATATTGTCTATGTTTCAAATAGGACTGTATAGCAATTATGAAGTCTGTATACCAGCAAGAAGTTAGTGAATATATTAGAAAAATAATTAAATGTCAGCATAGTATTCACTGACATTAGGAGTAGATGCTATATTTTTGTACAAACAGAATAAGAATGTATATGCCTTCAGCGTTCTTCTGGTTTTTGGAAGTAGGGCAATTAAAAAGCTGTTTAAATACTTGGTTTTTCTGTTTTCTATAAGCATATGACATGACGAGAAGCCAAATTTGTCTACTATAACAAAAATCTATGGGGCTTTGAACCTCTTCTGTCCGTGCCCTGAGAATTCAAAAATACTCTTAGCTACAGTTGCCTCTTGGAAATTTAACAGTAACTTTATCACAGCACTCTCTTTTCACCAACATGGGTAGCTCACTGCAACCTCCACCTCCCAGGTTCAAGTGACTCTCCTTCCTCAGCCTCCCAAGTAGCTGGGATTACAGGCGTGCACCACCACGCGTGGCTAATTTTTGTATTTTTATTAGAGACAGGGTTTCGCCATCTTGGCAAGACTGGTCTTGAACTCCTGACCTTAGATGATTCACCTGCCTTGGCTTCCCAAAGTGCTAGGGTTACAGGTGTGAGTCACCGCGCCCGGCCTTGGTAGCTCTTTTTTATTGTGTTTTACTTTGCTAGATGACTGATATTGTTGGGCCTACATTTATATGGTTATCATCGATTTCCATATTCTCTATTGTGAAGTGCCTGTTCAATTTTTTTTTGGCCAATTTTCTGTGGGGGGAAATTCTCTATATGTGTTGTGTCATATGTATTATGCCAAATATATGTAATGTAAATATATACATATATAAAATATATGTATATATATGTCAAATATATGTCATGTAAATATTTTCCTCCTGCCCTTTTGCTTGTGTTTATTTATTTTTATTTTTTTGAGACGGAGTTTCTGTCACTCAGTCTGGAGTGCAGTGGCACAATCTGGGCTCACTGCAACCTCTGCTTCCTGGGTTCAAGGGACCCTCCCGTCTCAGCCTCCCAAGTAGGTTGGACTGCAGGCAGGTGTCCACACCCAGCTCATTTTTTGTATTTTTTGAAGAGATGAGGTCTTACCATATTGCCCAGGCTGGTCTCAAACTCCTGACCTGAAATGGTCCAACCACCTTCCAAAGTGCTGGGATTACACGAATCAGCTACTGCGCCCAGCCTGCTTTTTTTTTTTTTTTTTTTTTTTTGGAGTGGCAGGGTCTCGCTCTGTTGCCCAGGCTGCAGTGCCTGATGATAGCCTTGAATTCTCCATCTCAAGTGATACTCCTGCCTCAGCCTTCCAAGTAACTGGGACTACAGGCATATGCCACTATGCCAGGTTTATTTTATTTTTTTTGTGGAGACTGGGTCTCAGTATGTTGCCCAGGCTGGTCTCAAACTCCTGGCCTCAAGCAATCCTCTCACCTCTACCTTCCGTAATCCTGGCATTACAGGTGTGAGCTCAGGCACACAGCCTTTTTTTTGTTTTCTGTTAGCTGATTTGGTAAGCCATTTTAAAATGCTTTGCCCACTCCAAGGTCATGAAGATGTTTTCTTCTAAAATTCTTCATTGCTTTATTTTTTGTGTTTAGATATGTAGTATAATAAAAGTTGATCACTGTAAGGTAGGAGTCAAGATTCATTTTTTTCCATAAACTTTGGTATAGTTGGTCAGTTTATACACACACACACGAACCTCTGATAGGGTTTTGATTGGGATTGCATTGAATCTAGAGATCAATTTTGGGAAAGTTGACATAATTATAATAACGTCCATTCCATGAATTTATATTCCTCTGCGTTTAGTTAGGCCTTTATTTTAATAATATTTGTAGTTTCCAGAGGTCTTAACAGATTTAATTTTTTTTTCTTTTTTTTTTTGAGACAGAGTCTCACTCTGTTGCCCAGGCTGGAGTGCAATGGTGTGATCACAGCTCACTGCAACCTCCACCACCCAGATTCAGACAATTCTCCTGCCTTAGCCTCCTGAGTAACTGGGATTACAGGCACACACCACCACACCCGGGTAATTTTTGTACTTTTAGTAGAGACGGGGTTTTCCCATGTTGGCCAGGCTGGTCTTGGACTCCTGACCTCATGTGATCCACTCACCTCACAAAGTACTGGGATTACAGGCGTGAGCCACCACACCTGGCCAATACATTTAATATTTAAGCAGTTTATTGAACTCAGATTTGAATTTAAACACTCCTAACCATTGTGCTTAATTTTCTATGGTACACTGACGGAAGTTTGGAATATCCAGAAAAAGCATAAATACCGTCAGTAAAAAGCATTTTAGTATTTCTCATGCAAAAACTTGATTAATATAAATTTGTTATTAATTTTGACAACTTGAATATTAACTGATATAATTTTGATATTATATATAAGTTTGCATTTGTGGTTATTTGCAAGCAGTGTGTTACTATTTGGCTGTAAGAGGACATATAAATATAGAAAAAATTTTAATATAAATAATTGTGTTTAGGGGGAAGGTCCTAAAGCCAACTCTACTCAAGGGATGCCTTGGTAGCAATGATTGTTAACCATCTGGAGTGACAGAAGAAAGTGATATTGGGTAACTAACTTCTTAAGAAGTTTCATCTCAAGTTTTGTGATATTACAGGAACAAAAAATTATGCTATTGGTTGCTCCTTTCTGGTCACACGGATGGGCATTTTCATCATGTCCTGGTTGTGTAGTGATTAATGTAGTCAATCTCTGCACTTTTTAAATTTGTGCTACAGGGAGACAAGTTTTAAATGGTTGGATGGTTTTCAATGGTGACATTTGTATAGAAATTTTTTTGTGTGTTAAACGCTCGGATCACTGAGCAAATTTTGAATAGTGCTGAATCCTTTTTAGCATCCCAAGAATTGGATGCAGTATAAGATAATAAATATTTAAAATTAATTTTTCTATTTTACATTCACCAAGTCAACTAGATCACATTAGTCTTATGAATAAAATGTGTATAATGCATCCTTCCGATAGCATGTAAAACTCACAGAAATCACAGAGGCATTGCCTTGTGTATATTAGCTCTTGATAAGTAAAATGAATCACCCAAAGGAAACTCCGTAACATTCCTCAGATGGCCAAAATTCAGTTGTCAAGTTTATTTTTAATTTTGAGAGTTCTTGGTTATTTCCATCTACCTACATCAGATGCTTGTTTCCATCATCTACATTTGTTCCATTGTGACATTTGTGGAATTTCAGAGCAGTTAGGTTTTCCACCGGGCCCTCTCTTGTCTGTTGTGCAAACTATAACAGCAGTGAAATAAAACACAGACCGCCTTGTACTACTTCTACAAATAATAACCACATGTCACAGATTTTTGTCTACCTGTTGTTTGTTAGTCATATAGGATCAGGTACTCTTGTGATGAGTCTCATGGAGGGAACTACTGAGGCACTGGAAGGTCCTGTAGGCTTTTATCTCTTGGGAAGTAGTAACTTTATCTAAAATATGGCCGAGTATGGAGGCACATGTCTGTAATCCCAGATCTTTGGGAGGCCAAGGAGGGATGATTGCTTGAAGCTAGGAGTTTGAGACCAGCCTGGGCAACATAGTTGGACCCATATGTTCATTAAATTTTACTAAGTAAATAAACTAAACTATAATCATGCAGAATGTTAAAAGGAATATCCATTGCATTCAGATTTGGCATACTTGTTTTGCATAGATGAATGCATTCTTTTTTTCAGGTTTTGAGAGAAGCAGTGATGAAGAAAAAGTTCTTTGTTTGGTCCGACATCGTACAGGCCACCACTGTCCAACCGCTGTGATGGTGGTGCTCATCATGGTATGGGATGGAATCCCTCTTCCAATGGCCGACCGACTATACACAGAGCTCACTGAGAATCTAAAGTCATACAATGGGCATCCTACCGACCGAAGATGCACCCTCAATGAAAAGTAATTACATTTCTTTTATGCTGCTTTGCCATTGAGATCTCTGCTACATAATGATAAAATAGTTAATTAGCTGCCAACTATGTATATTATATGGGATTAACAGAATTTGGGCATTGTGGAGTTAAAAAAGAATGAACATTTCTTTCTTTCTTTTTTTTTTTTTGTATTTTTAGTAGAGACGGGGTTTCACCATGTTGACCAGGATGGTCTCCATCTCTTGACCTCATGATCCACCCGCCTTGCCCTCCCAAAGTGCTGGGATTATAGGCGTGAGCCAGTGCGCCCAGCCGAACATTCCTTTAAGAGAGTGTTTCATAGTGAGTTAAGGTGAGTTTAGATCATTCTCTTTTTAGAATATTATTTCATTCTAAAAGGAAGAATATTGCTGACCCAACTGACTTAGCTCACTTCTAGAATCTGAAGGAAAGGGATTTTTACTTAAAGGAACAGTCTTCCACAGGAGGGTCATATCATTTTGCAATTCCTCTATTCAGTGTAAGAGAATATCTGTTTTTCTGTAGTCTTACCAATGATTATGTTGGCAAATACGAGATTTTGCCAATTAAGAGAAATGACATCAGTTTGTAATTTTTTTTTTTTTTTGAGACGGAGTTTCCCTCTTGTTGCCCAGGTTGGAATGCAACAGCATGATCTCAGCTCACCGCAACCTCCACCTCTTGGGTTCAAGTGATTCTCCTGCCTCAGCCTCCCAAGTAGCTGGGATTACAGGCACGAGCCACCACACCCGGCTAATTCTGTATTTTTAGTAAAATCAGGGTTTCTCCATGTTGGTCAGGCTGGTCTCAAACTCTCTACCTCAGGTGATCTGCCTGCCTCCGCCTCCCAAAGTACAGGGATTTAGGCACGCAATGCCGCGCCCAGCCTCAGTGTAATTTTCACTTGAATTTCTCCGATGAATGAGAATATTTTTTTCATATGATTAAGAATGATTTGGCTTTGTTCTTGTTGTTGTTAACCACCTATTTTTGTAGAAGATTTCTAAATTTCTATGTTTTCTCTCTGATAGAACTATTAGTTCTTTGTCTGTGATAAAATTTCTAAATTCTTTTCCCAGTTTGTTGTCTTTCTCCTGTCACTATGTTATCTCCTGCAAAAGGTTTTCTTTTTAATGCAATCAAACATATCCATCTTTTTCCTTATTTGGGTCTGGATCTGGAGTGGTATTTAGGCCTGTTTTTCTGTGACTATAAGCAAAGCAACGTATGATTAAACCAATATTTTTCTCATTGGCGTTGTATCAATATTGAGCAATATTCAGGAAACTGCTGTAGGCGGTTTCACTTATAATCACAGTTTCCAAGAGCCTATTGATATCAAGTGAGGAATGACTATACTTGTTTAACATATAAATTTTTGAAATTTAAATCTGTCACACATTTAAAGTCTGCTAATTATTTTATTATGTCAACATACAATGATAATATCTCTTGCGTGAAGTCAATGCTCTAAAGGTTATACATATATTGTCTAATTTGTTCTTCCCAATAATTAACTAAAATAAGCAGTATTCTATTTCAGTTGATGTAGATCTAACACACTAATGAAAAGGAACCTCACAAGGTGGGTCATGGTGGCTCACACCTGTAATCCCAGCACTTTGGGAGGCCAAGAGTTCAAAAGCCAGATGGGGCAACATAGTAAGACTCCATCTCTACAAAAATATATTTTTTAAAAACTAGCCGGGAATGCCGGGCGCAGTGGATCACGCCTCTAATCCCAGCACTTCGGGAGGCCGAGGTGGGTGGATCACGAAGTCAGGAGTTCAAGACCAGCCTGGCCAATATGGTGAAACTCCATCTCTACCAAAAAAATACAAAAACTAGCTGGGTGTGGTTATGTGCCCCTGTAGTCCCAACTACTTGGGAGGCTGAGGCAGGAAAATTGCTTTAACCCAGGAGGTGGAGGTTGCAGTGAGCTGAGTTCATGCCACTGCACTCCAGTCTGGCCATCCGAGTGAGACTTCCTCTCAATAAAAAATGGGGATATTATTCTCTTGTATATCCCCATATAATAATCAAAATCAGAAAATTTAAATTTGATAAAATACTGTGATCTCATCTTCGCTCATATTCAAATATCATCCATTTCCCAATAATGTACTTTCTCGTATTTTTCCCATGTCAATGATTCAATGCATTTAGTTATTTTGTCCTTTTGCTCCCTTAATCCTGTTTTTTCCCTCAGACTTTGTCTTTCATGACATTGAAATTTTTGAAGCGAAAAGATTAATTCTGTTGACTGTTGGTCAATTTTGGTTTGTCTGTTTCTTCCTGACTCAATTCAGGCTATGAAATACAACCTATTGCCAAACATGGTTGAAACAAAAGGAAAAAAATGAAATATAACCTGGACTATTACACTCAGTGCAATTTGTCCCACTGCTGGTCGTGTTGACCATTTAAAATATTCTGAGGATGCTCTTTTAGATCTCACAATTTACCACATTTCCTCTGTGTTTCATTTTTTAAAATAATAGTATGTAGTAAGTTAAACAACAATTTTCTCTCCTTCCGTGTCTTTTTCAATGATATGAATACATTTTTTATCTTTCTATTTGGCAACTTTAATTTTATTCTATTCAAATTTATTTTAACCATTTTCATTCTATTTGCATCTTATTTTTTTCCTTAACAAGTAACTATGATATTTTGTTCTTTCAAAAAACATCACCCATCTTGGTAAGGTCTTAGGGGAAGTTAACATACCTGAGCTACTCTTTTCTTTTTTTCCTTTATAATATCTTTTTTTTTTTTAACTTACAGATTTCAGTTATTTTTTGAAAAAATAGGGTCTTGCTATGTTGCTCAAGCTGGTCTTGAACTCCGGGCTTCAAGTGTTCCTCCCACCTTCAGCTTGCCCAAGTGCTGGGATTATAGGAGTGAGTCACCACTCCTGGCCCTCCTTTATAATATCTTTAGTGAATTTCATTGTAGTCTTTCTTATAAGCAATGTTAAGTTACATATCAGGCATTTTCCAGGCTTTCACAGTGAAAACATAAAAAATAGATTTTATTTCTAAATTTTTATATTATTTTCACTTTTAAAAACTAATATTTGGTTTCTTTATTGTTTGTATATTTTAATCATTACATAAGTACAATATATACTATTAAGTTGTAAGCATTATGCAATTTTATTTTTTACTTAATTTTTTTAATGTATTAAAAAGCATGGAATTCTTTTTTTTTCTTTTTTCTTTTTCTTTTTTTCTTTAAAAGTAATTTATTTGACTCTGATCACAAAACACAGGTGAGGAGCACGGGGCATTGCCTGTAACCCCTCAGAGCTGCCCATCTTCCCAGTCTATGCTTCTATAAATACCCTTTGTACAACAGCAAGCTCATGCTGTTCCCAAGCGCTTGCACATTCTAACAGCTGCAGAGTATAGTATACGACCAGGTGGAAAGTATAGACGCCCCACTCACAACTAAGGCCCCTCCAATTAGTCTCCGGCTCCCTTTGCAAATAGTAACTGGTTACTCTTCCTATTGGTCATAGATAAATGACACCTGCACAATTCTCTGAGTGCTTTCAAGTAACCTCGGCAGGCTGTGACTAGACCCTTTGTTCCAGGCTTCCTATGTCCCAGGCTGCCTGTGGCACCCAGACTGCTGCTGCCCCTGGGTCCCGCACATTCCAGGGTGACGATGCAGGAAGGCAGGCCAGGCCAAGCATGAGGAATTAACAGTCTTTATTGGGCTCAGACCAGGAGTCCATGGGTCTTGAAGACCTCTGTGTATTTGTCAATTTTCTTCTCCACGTTCTTCTCGCCTTGTTTCCGTAGCCTCATGAGCTGTTTCTTCTTCTGGTAGTGGATCTTGGCTTTCTCCTTCCTCTTCTCCTCCAGGGTGACTGTCGCTGCCTGGTACTTCCAGCCAACCTCGTGAGTCAGGCGCCCCAGATAGGCAAACTTCCTTGTAGGCTTCAGACGCACGCAGGAACCACCATCCGCTTTTTCTTGTCGTAGGGCGGTGGGATGCCGTCAAACACCTTGAGGCGGTCCAAGGGGGCCTGGCCTCGCCTTGTCTTGTGGGGCAGGATGCCTCGCACGGTCAGCCAGAAGATGCGGCTGGGGGCCCGGAAGTGCTAGGGGCCTCAAGAAGGGTTGGTGTTCATCCGCTTGCGGAGGAAAGCCAGGTACTTCAATTTGTTTCTGGAGAAATTGCCAGAAATGTTGACGCCCTCGCAGCGAACGGCCACCACCTTCCGGCCCAGCAGTACCTGCTTAGCCACGATGGCTGCCAGGCGACCCAGGAGATGGCCTCGACCATAGAGCACCAGGACCTGCACCTCCACCATCTTCGAGAGCCGCCCGGGAAAAAAAACTCTCTTTTTTTTTTTTTTTTGAGACAGAGTCTCGCTCTGTCACCCAGGCTGGAGTGCAGTGGCACGATCTCGGCTCACTGCAACTTCCACCTCCCAGGTTCAAGTGATTCTCCTGCCTCAGCCTCCTGAGTAGGTGGGACTACAGGCACGTGCCTGGCTGCAATTCTTTTTTTAACTTTTATTTTAGGTTCAGGAGTACATTTGCAGGTTTTTCATATAGGTAAACTCATGACATAGGGGTTTGTTATACAGCTTATTTCATCACCCAACTACTAATCTAGTATCCAGTGGTTATTTTTTCTGATCCTCTCTTTCTTCTAACCTCCATCCTCAGGTAGACCCCAATGTCTGTTGCTCCCCCTCCTTGGGTCCATAAATTCTCATCACTTAAATCCCACTTAAAGTGAGAACATGCAGTATTTCATTTTATTTCCTGTGTTAGTTTGCTAAGGATAATGGCCTTTAGCTTCATTCATGTTCCCACAAAAGACACGATTGTGTTCTTTTTTATGGCTGCATACTATTCTGTGGTGTATATATACCACATTTTCTTTAATCTGTCATTGATGGGCATTTAGGTTGATTACATGTCTTTGCTATTGTGAGTAGCACTGCAGTGAACATTCACATGCATGTGTCTTTATGGTAGAATGATTTATATTCCTTGGGATATATACCCAGTAATGGGATTGGAAAAGCGTACAGTTTTAGAACTACAAGAAGAATATATGCTTCTTTCATTATCATTCTTATGATATAGTTTAGTTTAAGCCTTCAGAAATGCCCTAAAAGTGATACACTTGAGATTTAATTAAATGAAGCTGGTTTTCTGCTCCATTTTTTCTATTATGCACTTTTTAAAGTTTTTAAAATTGAGAAACTTTTTTTTTTTCCTGAGACAGAGTCTTGCTGTGTCACCCAGGCTGAAGTGCAGTGGCACGATCTTGGTTCACTGCAGCCTCCGACTCCTGGGTTCAAGCAGTTCTCCTGCCTCAGCCTCCCGACTTAGCTGAGATTACAGGCACCTGCCATCACTCCCAGCTATTTTTTGTATTTTTAGCAGAGAGGGGTTTTCACCATGTTGGCCAGGCTTGTCTCCAACTCCTGACCTTGTGATCCACCCACCTTGGCCTCCCAAAGTGCTGGGATCACAGGCGTGAGCTGCCATGCCCAACCGAGAAACTGTTTTTATATACAATGTATATTATTTTTCAATCCTCAGAAGATTATATCAGTCTCATTTTAGACATAAAGGAGCTGAATTCCAAAGAGGTAATAAGATGTTCTAATTTTCATTTGTGATAGGGAACAAATCCAGGACTTATCTTTCTTTTTTTGAGACGGAGTTTCACACTGTCTCCCAGGCTGTAGTGCAGTGGCGCCATCTTGGCTCACTTGAAGCCTCCAGGGTTCAAGCGATTCTCCTGCCTCAGCCTACCATGTTGCTGGGATTACAGGTGTCCAGACTGTGCCTGACTAATTTTTGTATTTTTAGTAGAGATGGGGTTTCATCATGTTGGCCAAGCTGGTCTTGAACTCTTGACCTCAGGTGATCCAACCGCCTTGGCCTCCCAAAGTGCTGAGATTACAGGGGTGAGCCACTGTGCCTGTCCCAAATCCAGGATTTAAAAACCATGTTCTGGCCGGGTGCAGTGCCTCACACCTGTAATCCCAACACTTTGGGAGGCCAAGATGGGGAGATAACTTGAGGGCAGAAGTTTGAGATCAGGCTAGTCAATCTGGTGAAACCCATTTCTACCAAAAAAAAAAAAAAAAAATTAGCCAGGCATGGTGGCGCACGCCTGTAATCCCAGCTACTCGGGAGGCTAAAGCAGCAGAATCACTTGAACTTGGGAAGTGGAGTTTGCATTGAGCCGTTGCACCACTGCACACCAGCCTGGGCGATAGGGCGAGACTGCATCTCAAAAAAAACCAAAAAACCTGGTTCTTTATTTCCTCATCTCACACATCTCCAAATCAAACAAGACTGGATATTTTAGATCTGTATGGTTTATTCCCATTTATTTAGATTTGCAGTCATGACCAATTATTTTCCCTAAAAATTTAGTTATAATGAAGTATAGTTCACCCTGGTCCCCTAGTCAGATACCTTTTTTTTTGTTTTATTTATTTTTATTTATTTTTTATTTTATTTTAATTTTTTTATTTTTGTGAGATATCTTGAAAAAATAGAAGTTAGCTTTTTATTGTTAACATTAAACTACTTTAAATAAGTGATTAAAATAGATAAGTGTTATAACTGGTTCTTTACCCATCTATACTTCTAAAGCTATGTGAAACTGAAATGTTTTGTCTGAGGTATTGTACTGCTTTATCAATTCACTCTCTTGTGATTATGATCTTGCAGTCGTACCTGTACCTGTCAAGGAATTGATCCAGAGACTTGTGGAGCTTCATTCTCTTTTGGCTGTTCATGGAGTATGTACTTTAATGGCTGTAAGTTTGGTAGAAGCCCAAGCCCCAGAAGATTCAGAATTGATCCAAGCTCTCCCTTACATGTAAGTGTCCTTTTTTATTCGAAATTTATTTTTGAATTACACATTGAATATGTGAGAGCATTCCTTTAACCTTTTGAAACACTATAAAAACTAATATTGAAAAGTAGTAATCAAATATTAAAATTATATTTCTATTATATAAGTAAATAAATTAATTAAGACTCTTAATAAATTAAGACTTTAGCTATCACCCCAAATTCCAATTGTCCCTGGCTTCCTCCTCTTGCTCTGCTACCCCACCCCAGAAAAATCATCATTAAAAGAACCTAGAATTTTATACCCAGCCAAAATAGGAAAAAGCCATTTACCAGCATTTCAAAGACTCAGAAAGTTTACTACCCCACAGACCTACTATGAAAGAATTACTAAAGGACGTAATCCAGAAAGAAGACATGTGAAACCGGAACGAATCTGTCCGGGACACGAGGCCATGGTGAGCAAAGAAATTAGTCAAACATAGTGTTAAGTTAAATAAGTTCAATACTTATGTATTTTGAATTAAAATTAGAACCTATAACTATAACTCCACACCTTTATCAGCTCGTGGGTGGGTAGGCAATGGGAGGGGATGGGGCACAAATAGGAACTAATTATTCTAATGTGTTATGCTTTGTTTGTGTAGTGAGGATTTATATTGATCAACTATAAGACTGGTGTCTTTTAATCTTAAAGCAGTGACCAAGAGTAAAACATTTCATATTAGAAGCCACTGTACACATACATAGACAAAAGAAAATAATTAAAACAAACCTATCTGAAAACAATACTTACCTCTCTTACATGTAACAGCACTAACAAAAATATTTAAAAAGTTAATATCAATATAGTTATTGTAAGAATCTCTACGATTCATTGTTTATCAGATTTCTTTTTTTTTCTTACTTTTTTTTCTTTCTTTTTTTTTGTGATGTAATTTTGCTCTTGTTGTCCAGGCTGGAGTGAAGTGGCATGACCTTGGCTCACTGCAACCTCTGACTCCCAGGTTCAAGCAGTTCTCCTGCCTCAGCCTCCCAAGTAGCTGAAATTACAGGCATGTGCCACCATGCCCAGCTAATTTTGTAGTTTTAGTAGAGATGAGGTTTCACCATGTTGGCCAGGCTGGTCTCAAACTCCTGATCTCAGGTGATACACCTGCCTCGGCCTCCCAAATTGCTGGGATTACAGGCATCAACCACCTCGACTGGCCTTTATTTATTTATTTTTTTCAGTGCTAGTTTTGACCTACTAAACCGATTTCATTTCCCACTGAGTCATGACCCACTGATTGGAAAACACTGCTTGAGATGTTGTCAGAAAAACATATATTTGAGAAAGTGTATATTAAATTTTTTTAATGAGTAGAAATAGAATTTATACCCAGCCTAAATAGGAAAAAGCCATTTTTAAGGGAAATGATTCTTCTATAGGTCAGCAAAGGGAGTTTTAAAAATCATTAGCATGCAGAATAAGTAGAAAACACAAAATAGCCAGGCACAGAAGCTCACACCTGTAATCCCAGCTACACAAGAAACTGAGGCAGGATGGCTTGAGCCTAGGAATTTGAGGTTACAATGTGATGTCACGCACCTGTAGTCCCAGCTACTCGAGAAGCTGAGGTGGGAGGTTGGCTTGAGCCAACTAGCTCAATTTTCCCTCTAAATATTTTGTGATCAAAGTGTCTGTCGCTTTTGGCTCTCTGAGCAGCACCTTGGTGGTTGGCAAGAACAAACACCTTATGAAAGGTGGCACAGAGGGAACCAAGAAGAAAGTGCTTGATCCATTTTCTAAGAAAGATTGGTATAATGTGAAAGCACCTGCTATGTTCAATATAAGAAATACTGGAAAGACACTAGTCACCAGGACCCAAGGAACTAAAATTGCATCTCATGGCCTCAAGGGTCATGTGTTTAATGTGAGTCTTGCTGATCTGCCAAACAATGAGGTTGCATTTGGAAAATTCAAGCTGCTTACTGAAGATGTTCAGGGCAATAATTGCCTGATTCGCTTCCATGGCATGGATCTTACCCATGGCAAAATGTGTTCCATGGTCAAAATATGTCAGACAATGATTGAAGCTCATGTCAATGTCAAGACTACCAGTGTTTACTAGCTTCATCTGTTCTGTGTTGGTTTTACTGAAAAAAAAAAAAATACAACAATCAGGTATGGAAGAACCCCTATGCTTAGCACCAACAGTTTGGCCAAATCCAGAAGATGATGGAAATTATGACCAGAGAGGTTCAAACAAATGACTTGAAAGAAGTGATCAGTAAATTCATTCCAGACAGGATTGAAAAAGATACAGAAAAAAATCTTGCCAATCTATCCTCTCCATGATGTTTTCATTAGAAAAGTTAAAATGCTGAAGAAGCCTAAGTTTGAATTGGGAAAACTGATCAGCTTCATGGTGAAGGTAGTTCTGGAAAAGCCATTGGGGACGAAATAGGTGATAAAGTAGAACGAGCTGATGGATATCAACCATCAGTCCAAAAATCTGTTGGTTTATAAATATAAGGGATCTTCAAAACATTCATGAAAAATGCATATTATGAATAAACTATGCATGAATTTCATACTATTTTTGCACCCAGAAAAAACCTCGTACTAACTTGTAACATGTCTGAATGGAGACCAGTTTGAGGCACTAAGAAGGATAAGACATCAGTTTGTAAAGTGCCTCTATCAGAGCAACATGAATTCTGCTAAAATTGAAGCAAGAACCAACATCAAATTTGTGGTGAAGGTCGGGTGGAAGAATGATGAAGTCGTTGATGCCTTATAAAAAGCTTATGGGCAATGCCCCAAAGAAATCTGCAGTTTACAAATGGTTAACTCATTTGAAGAAGGGATGGGATGATTTTGAAGATGAAGACCAGAGTGGCAAACTATCCTCTGAGTCTCGCTCTGTCATCCAGGCTTCAGTGCAGTGGTGCATTCTTGGCTAACTCACTACACCTGACCTCAGGTGATCGCCTGCCTCGGCCTCTCAAAGTGCTGGGATTACAGGTGTGAGCCACCCTGGCCAGCCAGCATTTTAGAAGTTAAGATAAAATCGGCCCTGTCTGGCTGTTTAAGGAAAAATGTTTGGCCAAAGATCAATGACAATCCCTCCTCCTTGCCAGGTGCCAAATTAATTCCTAGGTTATTTTATAAAGCTCTTTTGTTTTGTTTTGTTTTTTGAGATGGAATTTCACTCTTGTTGCCCAGGCTAGAGTGCAATGGCATGATCTTGGCTCATCACAACCTCCGCCTCCCAGGTTGAAGTGATTCTCCTGCCTCAGCCTCCCGAGTAGCAGGGATTACAGGCATGTGCCGCCACACCCAGCTAATTTTGTATTTTTAGTAGCAATGGGGTTTCTCCATGTTGGTCAGGCTGCTGTCGAATTCCCTACCTCAGGTGATCCCCCCTGCCTTGGCCTCCCAAAGTGCTGGCATTACAGGCATAAGCGTAGCCCAGCCTACACAATTCTTACTGAAACATTATAGTCATGCAAACTTCCTACTTGATGGGTGCCAAAACTGTTGTGCCCAGCCCAGTTGCGGAAAATAATAGAAATTTTAAACAAGTGGCATCAAGATCCTGAGGCATTCTTAGAATTATAACAGGAGATGGAACATGGCTTTACCAGCACAATCCTGAAGACAAAGCACAGTCAAAGCAATGGCCACCAGGAGGTGTAGGAGGTCTAGTGAAAGCCCAAGTGGACCAGTAAAGAGCAAAGGTCATGGCAACAGTTTTTTGGGATGCTCAAGGCATTTTCCTTGCTCACTTTCTGGAGGGCCAAACAAAAATAACCTTTGCTTATTATAAAAGTATTTTGAGAAAGTTGGAGAAAGCTTTAGCAGAAAATTGCCCAGGAAGGCTTCACCAGAGAGTCCTTCTCCACCACAAGAATGCTCCTGCTCATTCCTGTCATCAAATGGGGGCAATTTTGCAAAGCGTATCAATGGAAAATCATTAGGCATCTACCTTACAGTCCTAATTGAACTCCTGATTTCTTTTTGTTTCCTAATCTTAAAAAATCTGTAAAGGGCACCCATTTTCTTCACTTAATAATGTAAACAATCAACAACAACAAAACTGTGTTGACGTAGTTAAATTCCCAAACTGCTCCATGCTTTAGAGATGGATTAAATGTCTGTTATTGTCACTTACAGAAGTGTTTTGACCTGAATGGAACTTAAGTTTAGAAATAGTTATTTTATTTTTTGAGACAGAGACTCACTATGTTGCCCTGGCTGAACTCTTATGCTCAAGAGATTCTCCTTTCTCAGCCTCTGAAGCTGGGATTACAAGTGTGTGCCACCCTGCCTGGTGATTATTTTTTTTTTTTTTGAGACAGAGTTTTGCTCTTGTTCCCCAGGCTGGATTGCAATTGCACCATCTTGGCTCACCACAACCTCTGACTCCCGGGTTCAAGTAATTCTCCTGCCTCAGCCTCCTGAGAAGCTGGGGTAATAGGCATTCATCACCACACCCAGCTAATTTTGTATTTTTAGTAGAGATGGGATTTCTCCATGTTGGTCAGGCTGGTCTCGAACTCCCTACCATAGGTGATCTGCCCGCCTCAGCCTTCCAAAGTGCTGGGATTACAGGCGTGACCCACCTCGCCCAGCTGACTTTCCTATTTTTTAAACTACAATGGGTAACATACAAAAGTAGACTGATTAACAGACAAAAATCTATGAATGGATCCTACAAATTTGTTTGTATAATGAAAGGGTCAATATAAATCGAGTAGGACACCAAAACAGTTATCAATCACACTTTATGGTTGCTAAGATTGAGGCATGTCGGAAACCACTAAATAATTGACTTGCTGTGTCTACATTATTGTGTAGCTTTGACTTTTATAATAATTTGTATACCAAAGGTTAATTTATTCATATAATGGGCTCCTTTCTGTGTTTATGGCATCTCCTTCCACCAAATCTCACATGAGCACATGAGTCAAAAGCCTCACTCAACCTTTTTTAGTCCATACTCTCTGTACCTTTTATTTTATTTTTATTTTTATTTTGAGACAAGAGACAAGGTCTGGCTCTGTCACCCAGGCTGGAGTCCAGTGGCGTGATCTCAGTTCACTGCAACTTTTGCCTCCCAGGTTCAAGCAACCTTCCCACCTCAGCCTCCTGAGTAGCTGGGACTACGGGCATGCTCCATCACACCCGGCTAATTTTTTTATTTCTTGTAGAGGCGGGATTTCGCCAAATTGCCTAAGCTGGTCTCACACTGGAGAGCTCAAGTCATCTGCCCGACTCGGCCTCCCAAAATGCTGGGATTACAGGCATGACCCACCACGCCCAGCCCTCTATACCCTTTCAATTGACTTTCTAAGAGCTGACTGTTCATTGGCCAGATACCTAAGTTGATTGAGAATATAATCATTTCTGAGACACTTTCAGTGTTCTTTCAGCTATTTGTGTTTCCAAAGGCTTCCTTCTCTGTTTCATTTCTCATACTGTTATTATGGATTTTTTAAATAGAGACTCTTGTGATAGTTATCCTTTGAAAAAATCTGATGTCTCTGTCAGTAGCAATCCAGATTCTTGAGTGTTAATGATCATCATAGTCCTTCCAAGTCTTCCTCAATTTGTAGTCATTATGGTGTAGAGAGAGAACTGTAGACAACCACTTACCCACTTACTACCTTTGATCTAGAGGCATTTACTAAACCTCTCAGTCATCCTGACTTTGCTCTTCCTGTCTCATGGTCGAAAGGACATGTCCTTAATCATAAGGACATATAGATTATATTTGAGACAGGATCTCACACACAGTAGGTGCTTTATGTATGCACTCTCTCCTCTCTATTATACAAACTTGTTGCATTGTAACAGAATTACTTTGCCATTTCCCCTTGCCAGCAGTCGTTGTTTTCATTTATTCCAAGTGCTCAATCCTATTGAATAAATATAAAATATGGCTCTCATTTTTCACAACATGAACAGCATTGTCATTTACTTCTACCACTTTAAATGTCTAATTAACTTGTATCAGAATTTTTATTTCAATATACTTCATTAAAGCATAACAATGTCTAATAGTTTAGATGAAGAAAAGAAGCGATGTGATTTTCTATGGTAGCTATTTTATCAGGATAAGTATGAATTGCACATTAACCACCATCACCCATAATTTATGGTACCTTAAACACACTAAGGTGCAATTATAAAATAACTAATGGATTATGTTTTCCTATAGGAAAAAAACCTTGAAGACAACTTACAGAGTTTGGCTACACGATTAGCTCCAATTTATAAGCAGTATGCTCCAGTAGCTTACCAAA
This sequence comes from Ateles fusciceps, assembly GCA_036589455.1. NCBI lineage: Eukaryota > Metazoa > Chordata > Mammalia > Primates > Atelidae > Ateles > Ateles fusciceps. The sequence goes on from JAZHEH010000770.1 coordinate 13,397,597, forward strand.
ATCAGGTATGTACTGATATGGACTTTTTGTTTATTAATTTGAGATGGGGTCTTGCTTTGTTGCCCAGGCAGCAGTACAGTGGCATGATCAAAGCTTGCTGCAAACTCCTAAGCTCAAGCAATCCTCCTGCTTCACCTTAAAAAGTCATTGTTGGCCGGGCACAGTTGCTCACACCTATAATCCCAGCACTTTGGGAGGCCAAGGTGGTTGGATCACCTGAGGTCAGGAGTTTGAGACTACCTGGCCCACATGGCGAAACTCCGTCTCTACTAAAAATACAAAAATTAGCCAGGTGTGGTGGCATGCACCTATACTCCCAGCTAATCAGGAGACCGAGGCAGGAGAATCATTTAAACCCGGGAGGCGGAGGTTGCATTGAGCTGAGATTATGCCACTGCACTCCAGCCTGGGTGACAGAATGAGACTGTGTCTCAAAAAAAAAAAAAAGTCATTGTTAATGGAAAAATTTTCAAATTTGAACAAATATATACATACACAGCATACATGTATCTATCTAACATCCATATATGTAATTTGACTTTTTATTGATCTATCCTTTTTTTTTTTTTTTTTTTTTTTTGAGATGGAATCTTGCTGTTGTCACCCAGGCTGGAGTGCAATGGCGTAATCTCAGCCCCTTGGCTCACTGCAACCTCCCCCTCCCGGTGGGTTCCAGTGATTCTCTGGCCTAAGCCTCCCGAGTAGCTGGGACTACAGGCGCACGCGCCACCACACCCTGCTACTGATTTTTGTATTTTTAGTAGAGACGGGGTTTCATCATGTTGCCCAGGCTGGTCTCAAACTCCTTGCCTCAAGTGATCTACCCACCTCAGCCTCCCAAAGTGCTGGGATTACAGGCTTGACCCACCACGCCTGGCCTCCACCTTTTCATTTTAAAAGGAGTTACAAATTAATTTTCTTTTTTTTTCTCTCTCTTTTTTTAAATAAATTTTCTATAATGATTCATGAAATGTATCTATGTCTTCTTTTATGGATATTGAAAATTCTCTGTATGTGATTAATGCACTTTTATTGGTCTTTCTTTTTAATGGAGTGACTGAATCTATTTTACTTGCTTATCCATCTCCAGAAAGAATTAGTATCCTCCCCCCGCCTTCCCTTGCAAAGTTAGTGATTTGCCTTTTACTCCGTGTATTGTCAAGTGTTTTATCCTGAATATTGCTAAACTACACCTTCACCACAATAATACACTTAGTTTCAGAAATTACAAAGTGTAGTTAATACAGAAACTTTGTCAGGAAACTATTTTTACTCTTTACTGACAGCAGGTGATCGCCTTCTCTCTTTTAAGATTGTGCTCTATGCTTTCTTTTCTAGGTCGAATATGAAAATATTGCCCGAGAATGTCGGCTTGGCAGCAAGGAAGGTCGTCCCTTCTCTGGCGTCACTGCTTGCCTGGACTTCTGTGCCCATCCCCCACAGGGACATTCACAACATGAATAATGGAAGCACAGTTGTATGTACCTGTGTGAATTTGTATTCTAAAAGCTCCACTACTCTATGCTTAGGCTGCAGTCCTTAAGTATAACATGATGATTATTATTGTGACAAACCTTAATTCATGTGCTATTAGAAATAAGTGTATAGAGGAGGTCTTCATTAAATGAATTATCTATGTACTTCTAAAAAGTAACAGAGCCAGTCTCAAACAAACATTTTGTTGAAAGGCTTATGTTACATATTGAACTGTGGTGTGTTTGCTGGGAGGCAGGAGTACATCATTATTTAAAGTAACAATTCTGTGCTATCAAACTGCTGGTAGGTATGAATTTGAGCAAGTTACTTAATATTTGTTTTTGCTATTTGCACTTCAGGGTTTTGTGAGGCAACTGTGCCAATTATCAGCAGTATTTCTATTCAAGTATGCCTAGTATGTCCATAGTTATGTAAATCATCACATGCCCATCGCCTGAAGTCAATCAAGAGATACGTAAATTAGGCAGACTACCCAGTGAAAAATCATGCAATAGTCTTTTTGTCTGCTTGCTTCATCTAATTGTTTTCCTGTCATCTAGTAAAGCAGAGATAAACAGAGAGCAATTGCTTTTGTTTTTCTGTTGCACCAGTTTTTTAGGTTTGCCAGATAATTTTGAAACCTTCATTGTCTGGACTGCAGGATGAGTATGTTGGCTCAGGCCTGTTATTCCACCTACTTAGGAGGCCAAGATGGGAGAATTGCTTGAGCCTGGGAGTTCTAGACCAGCCTGGGCGACAAGACCCCATCTCTTTAAAATATACAATTAAAAAAAAAATTTTTTTTCAGGATTTAGCTACAGCCTCTTACAGTGTGATCAAAAGTATACGATCGGATCTTTCAACAGGCAGTCTTTCTTCCTTGCTTGGTCATTAGAGGTATATCGGTGATAGATTAAGCCAAAATAACCTTTTTTTGCATGTCATTCCTGTATACAAAAATGTTTTGTACAGTCTTTGAAGCCAATGTTATTTCCAAGTGTTGAAGTTATGTAAATCCAGCCTGGTGAATACTAGCCAGGCAGTGGTTCATCACCATCACTTGGCCAGGACATTTTACCTGCATTACAGAATATCTGTGATTAGGCTGGAGTCCGTTCAGAGTCAGACTAAGTTTCAGTTTCTTGTCTCTGTGCTCCTTGACTTCCAGTGCTCTGATTACTCACGAGATGAGGGTCTTACTGGGAACTTGACATCACTCCAAATTCCCCCATCTTCAAAAATGATGAGAATTCTTGAAATTCTACCACCACCTCTCCTTTGACCCTGATTTACCATACTTTCTTTTTTTTTTTCTTTTTCCTTTTCTTTATTGGTTTACTTTCTGCTCCTGCGGTAACTATCCTTTCTAATTATGCTCCTCACATCAACTCCTATTTCCTTCTTAGTCTCTCTGTGGCCAATTAAATTGGTTCCAGTAAACATTTATTGATGTGAGATTCTGATTTTCAACATGACTTTTTTTTTTTTTAGCCGGAGTTTCGCTTTTTTTGCCCAGGCTGGAGTGCAATGGTGCAATCTTGGCTCACTGCAACCTCCGCCTTCCAGGTTCACGCGATTCTCCTGCCTCTGGTGCTCCCTGGTAGCTGGGATTACAGACATACACCACTGCACCCGGCTAATTTTTGTATTTTTAGTAGAGACAGGATTTCTCCATGTTGGTCAGGCTGGTCTCGACCTCCTGACCTCAGGTGATCTGCCCTCCTCAGCCTCCCAAAGTGGTGGGATTATAGGCGTGAGCTAGTGTACCCGGCCACATGACTATTTTAAATTATGAACAGATTACTACCATGACAATTTATTATTTCAGGTTTTGGCCAGGCACCATGGCTCATGCCTATAATTCCAGCACTTTGGGACAGTGAAGTAGAAGGATTGCTTGAACCCTAGGATCTTTAATATAGCCTGGGCAACTTTGTGAGAACCTGTCTCTACAAAAAAAAAAAATAATAAATTTAAAAATTAGCTAGGCGTGATGGTACTCACCTGTATTCCCAGCTACTCAGAAGACTGAGACAAGAGAATCACTCAAACCCAGGAGTTTGAAGCTGAAACATATATTTATATTTTAGGCTTTTTTGAAAATGTGACTTCAGATATTGGAAAAAAAAAAACTGAATTTTTTTAACCTTTAACTCTTTAACTTTGCTTTACCATTGGTATCTATCAAGTTCTGTCATGAATCCAAAAATGCTATGAAAATCAAATCTGTGCCGGGCGCGGTGGCTCATGCCAGTAATCTCAGCACTTTGGGAGGCCAAGGCAGGCGAATCATGAGGTCAAGAGATCGAGACCATCCTGGCCAACATGGTGAAACCCTGTCTCTACTAAAAAGTACAAAAATTAGCTGGGCGTGGTGGCACGCACCTGTAGTCCCAGCTACTCAGCAGGCTGAGGCAGGAGAGTTGCTTGAACTCAGGAGGTGAAGATTGCTGTGAGCCGAGATTGCCCCACTGCACTCCAGCCTGGAGCCTGGCGCCTGGCACCTGGCGACAGAACAAGACTCTATCTCAAAAAAAAAAAAAAAAAGAAAGAAAGAAAGAAAAAAGAAAAGAAAATCTGTTTATTTCATTTATCTCCAGTCTTTGCTATCATTGAAAGAGTTTAGGCTGAGCGTGGTGGCTCACGCCTGTAATCCAAGCACTTTGGAGGCCAAGGCGGGCGGATCACCTGAGGTCGGGAGTTCAAGACCTGCCTGACCAACATGGTGAAACCCCGTCTTAAAAAAAAAAAAAAAAAAAAGAAAGAGTTTATATCTCCATGATATATGTTTTTAATATAAAATAAAGAAAACATTAGATAGGTTTCTGGTGGGTTTTTAATATTTGAAAATTAATTTGGCCTGGGCCCAGGGGCTCACACCTGTAATCCCAGCACTTTGGGAGGCTGAGGCGGGTGGATCACTTGAAATCTGGAGTTCAAGACCAGCTTGGCCAACATGGTGAGACCCTGTCTCTACTAAAAATACAAAAATTAGCCGGGTGTGGTGTCACACGCCTGTAATCCCAGCTATTCTGGAGGCTGAGGCAGGAGAATCGCTTGAACCCAGGAGGTGATGGTTGCAGTGAGCCAAGATCACACCACTGCACCCTGGGAAACAGAGTCAAGCTCTGTCTCAAAAAAAAAAAAAAAAAGGAAAATTAATTACAACTAAAATACTAGTTTTAAAAGCAGAATATATTAATATTAGGTATCCAAAGTCAGGAATCACTATAGTATCTATAGTTCTGTATTTTCATTTATCTTTATAAATATATATATAAATAAATATAACCTTTAAAGTAAAGAGGAGAGCTAAAATAGGTTGCATTTAAGATTTAAAAAAATTTGGCTATATACTATTTCATATCCAAAGAAAGGCAAATTTATTGATATGGCTCCTTATTGGAATTGAGCAATAATGGAACAGAAACAGAACACTTATCAATATAAAATTTTAAAAATTTGTAATAATTTACTTAGAAAATCAACTAAATATTACTCTGGTCTGCTTACAAACAACTGGGAAGTTACTATGATTGGACAGAGTTAGGTGCCTTGATATAAAATAATAACATACCATCATCAAATTGAAAATAAAATGGGAATATAAATCTCTTTCCCAAATGCAACAAAATGAAGATAGGAATTAGCCACAGTGAATGTGCACGACCCATATATCTTTCCCATTTCATGTTTTTCTCCCTATCAGGTTTGTACTTTAACTAGAGAAGATAACCGCTCTTTGGGTGTTATTCCTCAAGATGAGCAGCTCCATGTGCTACCTCTTTATAAACTTTCAGACACAGATGAGTTTGGCTCCAAGGAAGGAATGGAAGCCAAGATCAAATCTGGGGCCATCGAGGTCCTGGTACCCCGCCGCAAAAAAAGAACTTGTTTCACTCAGCCTGTTCCCCGTTCTTGGAAAGAAGAGGGCTGCGATGATGACAGAGGTTCTTGCACATAAGATAAGGGCAGTGGAGAAGAAACCTATTCCCCGAATCAAGCGGAAGAATAACTCAACAACAACAAACAACAGTAAGGCTTCGTCACTGCCAACCTTAGGTGAGCCCTGTGGAACTTGCTAATCTCTGCACAACTGTGATTGATACAGTGTTTGGACTTTCTTTCCCTTGTACGGTATTTATCTTTGCAGCTATCTTAGGCATGAAGCATTATGAAAAGAAAATATTTAAAGCAGATATATTATTATAGTTCGTTTAGATTTAAAACTAAGACACTGAATATATTTTTACATATGCCAGAACCAAAAGTCAACAAAAAAGTGACCCATCAGTGTTTCTTTGTAATTTTTTCTACTTATCCTTTTTTATATTTTAATATATTCATTTTTTGGCATGAGGAGGGGTCTCACTTTGTTGCCCAGGCTGGCTTGGCACACCTGGGCTTAAGCAATCATCCCATCTGAGCCTCCTCTGGAGTAGCTGGGACTACAGGCACACACCACTGTGCCCAGCTTATTTTATTTTAACATGTTCTTATTATTGTTCCTATGAATTGCTCCATCTAATTTGAAGCCCTACACATTGTTCTTGGCATAGATAATGGACATGACTTCATGGATGCCTTCCTTGATCACCTTTACCATCAATTTAAGTAATCAGTAAACTGATAGAACTAAACACCACTTTAACAGTGGTATTGTGGATTGTGGTTTTTTTTTTTTAGACAAGGTCTTGCTCTGTTGCCCAGGCTGCAGTGCAGTGGCATGGTCACGGCTTACTGTAGCCTCAACCTTCCAGGCTCAAACAATCCTCCCACCTCAGCCTCCCAAGAAGCTGGGACTGTAGTGCATGTGCCACCATGCCTAGCTAATTATTGTATTTTTTGTAGAGATAGGGTTTCACCATGTTTGCCAGACTGATCTGAACTCCTGGACTCAAATGATCTTCCCAACGTGGTGGAATTACAGGCATGGGCCATCACACCTGGCTTGATTTGTTATGAAGGCTCGTTAGTTTTTTGGGTTTTTTTAAGTGACGGAGTTTTGCTATGTTGCCAAATCTGGAGTGCAATGGCTATTCACAGGTACAATCATAGCACATTGCTGCCTCAAACTCCTGAGATCAAATTATATTCCCACGGGAGCCTCTCTACTACCTAGGACTATAGGTGTACACCACTATACCTGGCTCTTATCAGCTTTTCACCTAATTTTGTGTGTGTGTGTGTGTGTGTGACAGAGTCTTGCTCTGTTGCCCAGGCCGGAGTACAGTGGTATGATCTTGGCTCACTGCAACCTACACCTCCTGGGTTGAAGCAATTCTCCTGCCTCAGCCTCCCGAGTAGCTGGGACTACAGGCATGTGCTGCCACACCTGGCTAATTTTTGTATTTTTAGTAGAGATGGGGTTTCACCATGTTGGCTGGGCTGTTCTCAAACTCCTGACTCTGTGATCCACCCACCTCAGCCTCCCAAAATGCTGGGATTACAGGTGTGAGTCACCACGCCCAGGTTTTCACCTAATTTTTTTTTTTTTTTTTTTGGGACAGAGTCTCACCTGTCACCCAGGCTGGAGTGCAGTGGCACCATGTCAGCTCATTGCAACGTCCGCCTCTTGGGTTCAAGCCAGGAGGCCTCAGCCTCCCGAATAGCTGGGATTACAAGCACTCACCACCAAATCTGGCTCATTTTTGTATTTTCAGTTGAGACAGGGTTTCACCATGTTGGCCAGGCAGGTCTCGAACTCCTGACCTCACTTGATCCACCGGCTTCAGCCTCCCAAAGTGCTGGGATTACAGGTGTGAGCCACCACGCCCAGCCGGCTTCTCATTTCTTTTGTCACAACTCCAGTTGTCTTTGATAGCTTTCCTAACTTCTATAACAAGTTGTTCCAGGCTCATCTTATATAGTTCTGCCCCATATTTAAAATCAGCTATTTCTTTGAAGGAAAAAAAATCATGAACTTATACTGATACTTAAAATTAACTTTATAGTATACTCCTTAGCTTCTTTAATTTTTTATATTTATGAGAGGTTATTTGTTTTTATAACATGAGTGGAATTACAGTACAGGCATTTATATAATGCTGAAAAAAATGTAATACAGCCGGATGAGGTGACTCAGGCCTATAATCCCAGCACTTTGGGAGGCTGAGGTGGGTGGATCACCTGAGGTCAGAAGTTCAAGACCAGCCTGGCCAACATAGTGAAACCCTGTCTCTACTAAAAATACAAGAATTAGCTGGACGTGGTGGTGGGCACCTGTAATCCCAGCTACTGGGAGGCAGAGGTTGCAGGGAGCTGAGATAGTGCCATTGCACTCCAGCCTGGGCAACAAGAGTGAAACTCCATCTCAAAAAAAAAATGTAATGCAGAGAAATATTGAGCAGAAATGTGAGGGAGAATGATTTTCTTCTTGCTTATAGCTCCATTTTCAGATAATTTAGATAATTTTATGATTTACCTATCTGGTTCCATGCTGTTCTAAAGGCAAATTGATCATTTTTGTCCTTCTGTCATTTCCCAGCAGTATCCTTACATACTGACTAAATGCTGGTTAAAATGCAAGTCATTTTTGGAGGTCATCTTTTAGCTATTTTCTTTTTTAAATAGAGACAAGGTTTTCCTATGTTGCCTAGGGCTCACAGTCCAGCTATTTTCTTATGGTATATTCCCAGATATTCGTAAGCATATGTACTATACTTGGCCCATCATATCCTTTTCTTTTGTAATTCTACCCCTCAGTCATTTAGTCTTTTCTTCCCATCATTTACCTACTGTGGATAACCTAACTTCTATAATAATATTGCCACTGATAACAGCAGAGGTTTCCTGATGTATCATTGCTGGGTCTTATATGTGCTTTATCTTTAGAAATGAGAGCTCTCATGGCTCCAGGTTGTTGGATCTGAGAGGAGATCTGCAGAGCTTCTGAAAGTAATCAATGTTCGGGCTCGGTGGTGCGTGCCTGTAGTCTCAGCTATTAGGGAGGCTGAGGTGAGAGGATCACTTGAGCCCAGGAGTTCTGGGCTGTAGTGCACTATGCCAATCCGGTGTCTGCACTAAGTTCGGCATCAATATGGTGACCTCCTGGGAGCGAGGGACCACCAGGTTGCCTAAGGAGGGGTGAACCATCCCAGGTCAGAAACGGAGGAGGTCAAAACTCCTGTGCTTATCAGTGTGGGATCTTGCCTGTGAATAGCCACTGCACTCCAGCCTGGGCAACATAGCGAAACCCCCTCTCTTAAAATAATGAAATTAATCAATATTTATTATATTTTTAATTACTTTAAAACATGGCTGCTTTACCTTTCTTGGTCCTAAGATTTGCTGGTTTTGCACTTCCAAAGATTTTTTTATAACAGGGGCCAGGCGCAGAGGCTCACGCCTGTACTCCCAGCACTTTGGGAGGCTGTGGCAGGCAGATCTCGAGGTCAGGAGTTGACCATCCTGGTCAACATGGTGAAACCCCGTCTCTACTAAAATACAAAAAATTAGCTGGGCGTGGTGGTGTGCACCTGTAGAGCCAGGGGAATCGCTTGAACCTGGGAGGCGGAGATTGCAGTGAGCCAAGATTGTGCCAGTGCACTCCAGGCTGGTAACAGAGTGAGATTCCATCTCAAAAAAATAAGAAGAGGCCAGGTGTGGTGGCTCATGCCTGTAATCTCAGCACTTTGGGAGGCTGAGGCAGGTGGATTGCCTGAGGTCAGGAGTTCGAGACCAGCCTGACCAACATGGTGAAACCCCATCTCTACTAAAAATACAAAAAATTAGCTGGGTGTGGTGGCAAGCGCCTGTAATCCCGGCTACTCGGGAGGCTGAGGCAGGAGAATTCCTTGAACTCAGGAGGTGGAGGTTGTGGTGAGCCGAGATTGAGCCATTGCACTCCAGCCTGGGCAACGAGAGCAAGACTTCCTCTCTAAATAAAATAATAAGAAGAACTTCATAATAGGGAGAATGTCCTCAAGGAAAATGTTTCTGTTTGATGTGAGATTTGTGTGGATATGTCAGAGCAAATAACACATACTTGACATCTTGAGAGTAATGATCTACCTCCTTAGTGAGAAGGAAACTAAGTTTTTGAGGGGTCACAAAGTTTTATGTTCAACTACGTTTTGCCTGACTTCCCTCTGCCTAATCTTGGCCTTTGCCAGTTTTGATGCTTTTGTTACCTAGAAATATTTATAAACTATTACTTATTTTTACTTTTTAAATATAGGGTCATACAGTGTCTTAAATGTATCTAAATATCTCTTTGAATAGTTGGATATTGCCGTGTGTCATTGTATTATAATACCTGCACAATATTATAACATATAGTTGTATTATTTACTTCATACCTAATTAGGTCAATTCTAATATTTTACTATTTCAAACAGTGAGTATCCATCCTTTTGGCTAGATTTTTGCACTTATTTATGCTTCTTTCCCAAAGGAAGAGTTCTTTAAGGAAAATTATTAGATAAAAAAGTATACAAAACTACATAAATTTTTAATTCATGTGTGCATGATTTGAAATGAACAGAACAAACCCGACCAACACAACATCAGTGTTTTCTTATATAATTCTTTATACTTATCTTTGAAAATACTTTTTAAAGACAACAGCTACGAAAAGTAATTTGTATTTTTCTTCACATTTGGTGTCCTCTGTTTAGGGAGTAAAACTGAGACCATGCAACCTGAAGTAAAAAGTGAAACCGATCCCCATTTTATCTTAAAAAGTTCAGACAACACTAAAACCTATTCGCTGATGCCATCTGCTTCTCACCCAGTGAAAGAGGCATCTCCAGGCTTTTCCTGGTCCCCGAAGACTGTGTCAGTTGCACCAACTCCATTGAAGAATGACGCAGCAGCCTCGTGCGTGTTTTCAGAAGAAGCAGCACTCCCCACTGCACGATGCCTTTGGGAAAACTCAGCGGTGCCAATGCAGCTGCTGCAGAAGGCCCTGGCATTTCACAGCTTGGCGAAGTTGCTCCTCTCCCCACCCTGTCTGCTCCTGTGATGGAGCCCTTTATTAATTCTGAGCCTCCCACTGGTGTGACTGAGCCGCTAACGTCTCATCAGCCAAACGAGCAGACCTCCTTCCTCACCTCTCCCCAAGACCTTGCCTCTTCTCCAATGGAAGAAGATGAGCAGCATTCTGAAGCAGATGAGCCTCTATCAGACGAGCCCCTGTCTGATGACCCCTTGTCACCTGCTGAGGAGAAATTGCCCCACATTGATGAGTACTGGTCAGACAGTGAGCACATCTTTTTGGATGCAAATATTGGTGGGGGTGGCCATCGCACCTGCCCACGGCTCGGTTTTGATTGAGTGTGCCCGGCGAGAGCTGCACGCTACCACTCCTGTTGAGCACCCCAACCGTAATCATCCAACCCGCCTCTCCCTTGTCTTTTACCAGCACAAAAACCTAAATAAGCCCCAACATGGTTTTGAACTAAACAAGATTAAGTTTGAGGCTAAAGAAGCTAAGAATAAGAAAATGAAGGCCTCAGAGCAAAAAGACCAGGCAGCTAATGAAGGTCCGGAACTGTCCTCTGAAGCAAATGAATTAAACCAAATTCCTTCTCATAAAGCATTAACATTAACTCATGACAATGTTGTCACCGTGTCCCCTTATGCTCTCACACACGTTGCGGGGGCCCTATAACCATTGGGTCTGAAGGCTTTTCTCCCCCCTCTTAATGCCTTTGCTAGTGCAGTGTATTTTTTCAAGGTGCTGTTTTAAGAAAGTCATGTTGTCGTTTACTATATCTTCATCTCACCCATTTCAAGTCTGAGGTAAAAAAATAATAATAATAATAACAAACGGGGTGGGTATTCTTAACTGTGACTATATTTTGACAATTGGTAGAAGGTGCACATTTTAAGCAAAAATAAAAGTTTTATAGTTTTAAGTACATAAAGAAATGTTTCGGTTAGGCATTAACCCTGGTAGAATCACTCAGTTTGGTGCTTTCAATTAAGTCTGTTTACTATGAAACGAGTCATTTTTAGAGGATTTTAACAGGTTCATGTTCCATGATGTAAAATCAAGACACACAGTGTTAACTCTACACAGCTTCTGGTGCTTAACCACATCCACACAGTTAAAAATAAGCTGAATTATTATTTCATGGTGCCATTGTTCCAACATCTTCCAATCATTGCTAGAAAATTGGCATATTCTTTTGAAATAAACTCATGAAATGTTTTCTCTCTTAAAATATTTCTCCTGTGTAAAATAAATCATTGTTGTTAGTAATGGTTGGAGGCTGTTCATAAATTGTAAATAGATATTTTAAAAGCACTTTCTATTTTTAAAAGTAACTTGAAATAATATAGTATAAGAATCCTATTGTCTATTGTTTGTGCATATTTGCATACAAGAGAAATCATTTATCCTTGCTGTGTAGAGTTCCATCTTGTTAATTGCAGTATGTATTCTAATCATGTATATGGTTTGTGTTCTTTTACTGTGTCCTTTCACATTCAAATGTTAGCAACTTGCAGTACATAAAATAGTTAGATAATGAGACGTTGTTATTATGGAATTAGGAAGCATATCACCAATACTGATTAATTAACATTTTCTTTGGAATTAGGTAAGAGTGGTCTCTTCTGACTTATTGAACAACTTCAGTTTAGTTTCATCCCACCTTTCTCATTATAATCCATGAGAGGTATTTCCTAAAGGAATTGATGGGACAGGAGAGGTTTCAGAAGAGTCAAATGCTTCTAATGTCTCAAGGTGATAAAACACAAAAATTAAGTAGACAGATATTTGTACTGAAGTCTAATATAGAATTAGAAAAAGAAAATCTTGTTGAAATATTTTGAAAACCAATTCCCTACTATCATCACATGCCTTCCCAACCCCAAGTCAAACAAGAGGAATGGTACTATAAACATGACTTTGTCCATTAAGAGCGAATTCATTTGTTTATCTTAGCATATTAGATTTGGGAAAATGATAACTCATCTTTTCTGATAATTGCCTATGACCTAGGTAACAGGAAAACAGGCATTACATTTATTTTAGTCTTCCCATTTTTTTTCCTATTACTTTGTTGACTCATTTTATTGCAAAACAAAAAGGATTACCCAAACAACATGTTTAGAACAAGGAGAACTTTCAATGAAATACTTGATTCTGTTAAAATGCAGAGGTGCTATAACATTCAAAGTGTCAGACTCCTGGGGAGTATGGAAAACCTAATGGTGCTTCTCCCTTGGAAATGCCATAGGAAGCCCACAACCGCTAACACTTACAATTTTGGTGCAAAAGCAAACAGTTCCAGCGGGCTCTCTAAAGAAAAACTCATTGTAACTTATTAAAATAATATATGGTGCAAAGTATCTGATTTGAGCTTTTGACTAACCAAGTAAAGGAATATGAAGGGATTGTAAATAACAAAAATGTCCATTGATAGACCATCGTTTACAAGTAGATTCTGCTTGTTGAAATGTAAAATAGGGTAATTCATTGACTTGTTTTAGTATTTTGTGTGCCTTAGATTTCTGTTTTAAAACATGTATATTTTTGTGAGCCTAAGGTTTCTTATACATATAAGTATATAAATAAGTGATTGTTTATTGCTTCAGCTGCTTCAATGAGATATTTACTAGTATTATACTATCAGGAATACACCCTTGCGAGATTATGTTTTAGATTTCAGGCCTTAGCTCCCACTAGAAATTATTTCTTCACCAGATTTAATGGATAAAGTTTTATGGCTCTTTATGCATCCACTCATCTATTCATTCTTCGAGTCTACACTTATTGAATGTCTGCAAAATCTGTCACTTTTATTTTTCTTTGAATCACCACCTATGACATAGTAAACTTGAAGAATAAAAACTACCCTCAGAAATATTTTTAAAAGAAATAGCAAATTATCTTCAGAATAATCCATGGTAACATATGCAGTAATTCAAATTAATCTGTCTCTCAATAGGTTTCTTAACAATCTAAACTTGAAACATCAATGTTAATTTTTGGGACTACTGGGATTTGTGACACTTGTTGCAGTTTACCAAAACAGGGATATGAAAATATCCAGTATCGACTGAAATGTTTCCATTCCATTGTTGTAATTAACATCATGAATGGACTTCCTAAACTGATCACCCCACTGTGGGAACCAAATTGGATTCCTATTTTGTTGGACTCTCTTTCTTGATTTTAACAGTTTACCATCCCATTCTCTGCCCTGTGATTTTTTTAAAAGCTTATTCAATGTTCTGCAGCATTGTGATGTATGCCGGCTACGCTGCTTTTAGAATGCTCTTTCTCATGAAGCAAGGAAATAAATTTGTTTGAAATCACATTTTCTCATAAAACTGGTCATCTAACATTATTTCTACCCCTCTATTATGTTTTGCTGTAATGATCACCTTTAACACTCTAATTGGGTTTTAAATCTGCATTTGTTCATAGTATGATCATTAAATTCACTGATACATGACCTAGTTAGCCCAATCAGTGCATAATATACTACAAACTTACCAACTTTAATGAGGGAATAATTCCTGTCAATTGCAGAATCCTATAAAATATCATGCTGCCCCTTGATATTCCATTTCTTTTTTCTTTTTTTTGAAGCGACAGAGTCTTGCTATGTTGCTCAGGCTGGTCTCAAACTCCTGACCTCAAGTGATCCTCCTGCTTCAGCCTCCTAAAGTACAAAAATTATAAGCATGAGCCACTCTACCCAGCCTAAAATTCCATTTTTAATGGCTCTTGAGCCATTGTTGAAATTTCTTTTTTTTTCCTTGTGCTTGTCAGTCTTCACCAACCTCTTGTTTCCAATTCATCTACAAAGTACCAAATAGACCAGGTCATAAACATAATTGAAATACATTCTTATCGGAAAGTGAGACTATTTGAAAAGGCATAGATAGCTGTAGGCAAATTATTGCAACATGGTTACATCTTAAATAATTGTCCAACATCTTTGTTATTCAATCTGCATGTTGATAATGTAATTTCATTTATTAAATTTAGAACTTCAACTAGATGAGATCCATAAGTAATTTACTTAATACATAACCCCAATACATATTTAATTGAATGCATACCCTTGTGTAAATTAGCTACTGATTTAATTCATATGACTAACCTACTTTCTAACATTATTACAGTGGACTCCTACTGATCATTTCACAATAGCATGTGTGAAAATAACCCTGAACTAATTTTAGAACAAAAATTATATTGACTTTATCTGGGACATAGGTAAGACTTTATTGCATGAAACTTCCACTGACAGTGGGCACAGCATTTCCTTTGCATGTGCCAACTAACTCAGTAGCTGTATGCAACCTTCAATAAATATATAGTTATTACCTTCAATTTCACACCTCGATGCATGAAAATCTTTTTTATCTAGATTTAATACAACTGTGAGTTTTGATCTTTTATAGAAATTTGTGACAAGAGAATTTTGGAATAAGTTATTATAGTAGTGACCTCTCATAGCAATGGAAGACACCTGAGAAGTCATATAGTTCAATCACTGGGGTCCAGAGAGCAAATCTTAATGTTAAATTGTAATTAGAATTTAAACAGATGAAGGCCACTTTGTGTCGAGAACTGTAGGGAAACTTGATTTTCATACCCAAAGGATATTTTATTACTGATAAATAAACAAGCATCAAATGCTTATACATTATAGGCTTTCAATGTCACTGGATCTAGTGTTAAGCATATACAAGAAGTTATAAAGGTGTGGATGACTGAAACAGTTAAGGAAAGTATATTTCCACTGTGTATACTACCTAGCCATGATTATAGAGTTCATTCATGCCGCTTGCCTAGTTAGCCTCACAGTTACGTCCCAGCATAGTTTATTTTGATGTAGCTGTCTACATGTATTGGAATACTATTTTATTGCACATAACTTCTAAACTTGCCCATATGTAGTGCTCGCTTCAGCAGCACATATACTAAACTTGCCCATATGTATATTGAACTTACTACTTTCAACACCAGTTGTATGGCACACTTAACCAAGTGATTGTAATCAATACACGATTGCTGAAGGAGTCTGAATTTATCCAAATCAAATAGCACTCCATGTTGAGCTAACTTTTAACAGCTTTAGAAAATGATGTCATGCATTGCTCTGGAATGCAGTTCAGAAAGTCAGAATCAGTATGTCCTTCATCAGAAGCTAAATTTGTGTGTTTTCTCAATATATTGAGATTTACTGGCAATGTTCTTGCTTTTCCTATACATATAAAATATAAACTGATTTCCTTTAATTCTTCCTGAGATGGTAGAGCTGACTTTTATGCAGGATATCATCACTATTTTGGTCTGCATTGATAGCTATAAATTTTATTTTATTTATTTTATTATTATTATGCTACAAATTTTAATTCTCTACCTTTCAGTGTCTGGAAGACTTTTTAATTCCTTGTTTCTTCTGGGCTTCCAATCACACACCATTGTTTCAAAAGGCATATATTTTACTCTCAAGTAATCCAAAGGTATTCTTAATTTTGCTACTCCTCGTTTTCACTTCTCTTTAAGAGCCTGACGTATGTTCCAATTTCTCTTGGTAGTATGCAATATTTAATATTTCTAGCTCTAAAATTCCATCATTAATTTTTTTTTTTTTTTTTTTTTTTGAGTGGTTGTCTTGCTCTGTCCCCCAGGCTGGAGTGCAGTGGTGTGATCTCGGCTCACTGCAATCTCTGTCTCCTGGGTTCAAGCAATTCTCCTGCCTCAGCCTCCTGAGTAGCTGGGATTACAGGTGCTCACCACCATGCAAAGCTAATTTTTGTATTTTAGTAGAGATGGGGTTTCACTATGTAGATCAAGCTGGTCTCCTGACCTCTGATGATCCTCCTGCCTTGGCTTCCCAAAGTGCTAGGATTACAGGCGTGAGCCACTGCACCCAGCCAATCATTTCTTTATCAGCTGTAGTTCTTTCCTGCCTTTACTGTAATACTTATGATCTTGCCTTGGTTGTAAGTTTTCTTCTAGTTTGTTCAACCATAGATGTCCTCTATGTTGGAGCAAAACTAGGTCTAAGGTAGGAATGTCATTATTAGATGTAAAACATACTAGCTGATTTAACCCATTTATATTTGAATGCAACTTTGGAAACCTTTGGTTAACAGTATAAAGCTAGCTTTCCTAAAAATAGAAATTTTGTCCTAGGCAGCTGTTATGTAAGGCATGACCCTTGTCTTGTTCATAAGAAAGAAACTGCAGCTGTCAGATTTTCATTTTAGGAGAGACAATATTGGAAAGTAATTTGGTTTCTTCTCCATTTCGTAAGCTATGAACCTTATAATCCTTGACTAGAAACTCTACTTATTTTTCTTTTTTCTCATTTTACTGAAGCTGCAATGTCACTAAGCACACTTTCATTCTTTTCACAGTGTTATTTTTCTTCGATTTTTCTTTAAATTAAAAATCTATGGCTTCCCTTTCTCTGTCCTGTCTCCATTCCTCTGATCCCATACACAAATATACATTGTTCATTAAAAAAATAGCAACAATCTTGGTAAAGCTGTCTTTTCCTGTCTTTTAGTTCTTCTAGTTGTAACGTCATAAGAAATCACAAACTTTTATTAAACTGTTTTTCAGTTTTAGGCAAATTCCGTGCTTAGGAATAATAGTTAAGCAGTCACAAGACCACAGGTTAATATTGAGTGCCCTTTTTTTTTTAATGCCCCCCCCTGCCCCGAGTGCTCTTTCACTTTACCAATCCCAACAATGTTTAACTCTTATTTATTAGTGTTTTGAATGTTTTATTTAAAAATTGTGTATGAAGTTAAATATTGTAAGTCCTTCTGTGTGGCTTTACTATTTCTAATGTAAATTTTCTCCATTGGAATTCTTTGCTTTTTGCCAGTAATAGGAATTATTCTACAATCTGGGTGAGAAAGATTAGGAAATGAACTGAAAAAGTAATTGGAAGAGGAGGCAGAAGTAGACCATCAGAAACTCTTTTGACCATAAGAAGGGGAAGTTAAGGGACAGAATGGAGGAAGAATTGTACTCCTATCAGCAATCTGAGGGTTCACTCTACCTGCTTAAAAGCAAGAAATATTTTTAATATTTCTTCTCACCACTCTGCACTAATTTAATCTGAAAAATTGCTGCTAAAATTTAGGAGCCATTTTGAAAGCAGTGGTAGTCATCAAAGGTATAATCCTCATGCTGTATAATGTTTTAGATTATCAAACTGCTTTACTATGTGCAGCTTTTTCTGCCCGTTACTGAGGGTTAGACGGAAAACATTGTCCCCATCTTAGAGGTGAGGAACCTCAGATGACAAGAATAGCAAATGGCTGGCTCCAAGTCACACAGCAAGTCAATCAATCAGAGACTAAAATATTTATTATCTGCAGACTGCTAAATTTCTGCATCATGAACAATGACTTGGAGAGAATGTTGCTGAGTAGAAATTTTGTCACACCTGATCTGAGAATATAAAATCTTTTCATTTATAAAACATACTTCTGAAGTATTTTGTTTCCATTATTAGCCAGCTGGTTTCTTACGTGGACTAAGTCTCTCGAATTCCTTAAATTCCACAATAGGACTTAGATGTATGAAGTTTTATATTTTTTCCTCCTTATAAAAACCTCTTTTTATAAAGAATATCCCTGTAGTACTAAAACGGAAAAATCTCCTAAATAATATATTTTTAAACATTACTTTTTTTAAAAGCTAGAGTAAGCACCTCACAATCAAAATTTAACGTATTTGTTATATTGAAATGCAGGTTTTTTGAAGGAAATGTGGTAGGTAAACATTTTAGTTCCCAACTCCTGATGGTAAAAATGCTAAATTAAGCCAGGTGTGGTGGCTCATGCCTGTAATCCAGCACTTTGGGAGGCCGAGGTGGGTGGATCATGAGGTCAGGAGTTCAAGACCAGCCTGGCCAAGATGGTGAAACCCTGTTGCTACTAAAAATACAAAAATTAGCCGGGCGTGATGGTGGGCACCTGTAATCCCATCTACTTGGGAGGCTGAGGCAGAGAATTGGTTGAACCAGGGAGGCGGAGATTGTGGTGAGCTGAGATTGTGCCACTGCACTCCAGCCTAGGTGACAGAGCGAGACTCTGTCTCAAAAAAAAAAACGCAAAATTGTTGGCATCTCTAAGAGATACTATTGTCTCCTACTTCATTGAATTTTTTTGTTTTGTTTGTTTTGCTTTGATTCCAGCCACATAAAATCTATGAGTCAAAGGTTGACCCAGAGATTTGCTCAGAGACTTAAGAAAAATAATGAGATGTAGTTGTAATTTTTTTTTTTTAATTGAAATGGGGTTTCACCATGTTGGTCAAGCTGATCTCGAATTCCTGACCTCAGATGATCCACCTGCCTTGGCCTCCCAAAGTGCAGGGATTACAGGCATGAGCCACCGTGCCCGGCCGTAAATTTTAAAATAATGAAAAATAATGAGATGTATTTGTAAATTTTTAAAATAACCTCCTTATAAATATAAATATGTTTATAAGAATAAAGAGGTAGGATGTTTTAGCTATCTAATTAGCACATACTGGGTCATACACACACACACACACACACACACAAATAGGCCAAACAACTCTACTCAAATAAATTCCCCTTTTAGTGATTCAGTTTAGTAACTACCTATCCTCATCAATGCCTGTTTGTGATGATAAAATGGTTGACAACTGGGACTTTACAAAAATAGCTCCTAAAAAAAAATTAAATATTTTATTGCAATGTATGTTCATATTTTTTTTAACTTTTATGAGATAACATTGTGATAGGTGCTTTAAGAAAAATATATTTCCAGAAATGGTTTATAGTAAAAATTAAGGGCAGTTTTTACATTGTGTTGTGTGGGTGGATGGTCATATTTAGTTTAAGATATCATGAAGTGTTCCCTAACAAAAAACTTGCAAAACTATTTGGCAGGAAGAAAATCATCAACTTCTAGTTTATTTTTTTTTCTCATGCTATATGCTTAACTACCAAGTAAATTCACTTGCATACCATTACCTTAATTCAAAGGAGAAGCCAGAATGTTTATCACTGGTGGGAGTAAAATATACACAGATTCTTTACCATGGTGAGATAGAATAATACTGAATTCCCAATACAGAAATATTAATTTCATAAGCTAATATTCCTGTTTTTTAGCTGACTTCTTTCTCCAGGATATATTTACCATTTACCTTTGAATTTTTGCTTTGGGGGATTTTTACCTATTGCTGTCCTACTGCATTAAGTATCCTGTACAATGAAATGTCTTAGCAAGGAAACACTTTTAAAACTTCACAATACCCGGTTTTCATTCTTAACATATGGGGGAAGCAGTTTAAAGAAAAGGCACTTCACCATGTAGAAGGGAAAGGGGTAATCTTAAGAGAATTTCAATTCATGATCAACATTTAATCCTCTGCAAACAAGGGAACACTTACTAGCAGTACTTGAAGACTTGTGAGTTGGAATTGCATGTTACTTGAAAGATCTAATTAAGCTAAATTTTGGTGCACAGCAGTTGTACATGATTTCATGTTTATGTAGCAAAATGCATTGAAATGTATTAGTATTGAAACATACATGTAAAGGTAGTTGTGGAAATTGTTATATTTTCCTTGTGTGTCTCATTTGTTTAGAGCATAAAGGTTTTTTTAATTGTTCTAACTGAATAAGGCTAAATGAATACTGTAATTGAAAATATATTTTAAATCTTTGTCATGGGTTTTTTTAAAAAAAAAACTATTGCAAATTGTATCATTCCTGATTACACAGAACTTTGTGGGTGGTTTTAAATAAATTTTATACTTCTATTTTGCACCTGATAGTGTAATTTTTCTTTCCTCCTAAAAATCACATTTAAAAGTTTTAATATTAAATAAAATTCACACATTTTAACTACAAAGGACTGTAAGATTTAATATTTGGAGATAACTATAAATGTATGCATAGGTTCACCATAAAACCAAAATGGCTAGCATTTATGAAATCCTTATTATGTTTCAGAAACCTTACATTTTATTTATTTATTATTTTATTTTATCTATTTATTTTTTTTTTATGGAGATGGAGTCTCGCTCTGTCACCCAGGCTGGAGTGCAGTGGCATGATCTTGGCTCACTGCATCCTCTGCCTCACGGGTTCAAGGGATTCTCCTGCCTCAGCCTCCCGAGTAGCTGGGACTATACAGGCGCACACCGCCACCCTGGCTAATTTTTTTGTGTTTTAGTAGAGACGGGTTTCACCATGTTGCCCAGGCTGGTCTTGAACTCCTGAGTTCAGGCAATCCACCCTCCTTGGCCTCCCAAAGTGCTGCCTGGCCGAAACCTTACATTTTATGTAAACTATTTAATTCCCATGGCAATTCTGTTAAGGACTCTTATCAACCTCATTACATAGATAATTCTGAAGCTTGAGATTATGAAGTTCACAGCCCTAGTAACTGGCAGAGCTGTTACTCTACTCAGGTCCTTACTTGGCTTTATCGTTACTTCAATAAACTTAATACTCGTTCTTAAGTCTGCTAAATTTAATTCTGAATGCAGTTTTCCAATAGCATTTTACGTATTTTAATTTTTTATTTAATTAAATTTATTTAATTTTACTTTTTAATTTTTTTTTTGAGATGGAGTCTCAAATGGAAACTCCGTCGACAGAGTTTCAGAAATATTTCTCTGTAATTCTCATGTTCTCAAAATGGCTGTAACAACTCAAAGAATCATGGCCTTCCCCAACATCTAAAAGTACTGAAGAACAGTTCCTCCTCCTCCTCCAGTCTCTAATCAGGGACAAAACTCAGAGGCCAGGAATATATTTCTCCCTCTGCCTCATTGACCAAGATTTTGTCATGTCTAAACAAATTTTGCTCATGTCTAAACAAATCACCAGCAAGGAAAGTTAATTCCCATAATTGGCTTACATTAATCAGTATTTTTTTTTTGAGATGGAAGTCCTCCTCCCGGCCTTATACTAATCAGCATTTACCTCCAAAAGTTAGAGAGGCCTGCTTCTCCTGAGATCAAATCAGAATAAAACGTGGAGCTTGGCATGGTTGAGAGTCTCTGTAGTCCCAGCTACTCAGGAAGCTGAAGTGGGAGGAGTGCCTGAGCCCTGGAGTTAGAGGCTGTAGTGAGCTATGATTGCACCACTGCACTCCAGCCTCAGTAACAGAGTGAGACTTTGTCTCTAAAAAATTAAATAAATAAGTACGTCTAATTAAATGTAAAAATTAGATAAAAAAAACATGGGCTGGCCAGCCGAGGTGGCTCTCACCTGTAATCTCAGCACTTTGGAAGTCCAAGGCGGGTGGATCACAAGGTCAGGAGTTTGAGACCAGTCTGACCAACATGGTGAAACCCCATCTCTACTAAAAATAAAAAAAACTTAGCCGGGCACGGTGGCGCACACCTGTAGTCCCAGCTACTCGGGAGGCTGAGGCAGGAAAATCACTTGAAACTGGGAGGCAGAGGTTGTAGTGAGCCGAGATTGCGCCACTGCACTCCAGCCTGGGTGATGGAGCAAGACTCCATCTCAAAATAAATAAATAAATAAAATAAGATAAGTCAAATGGGATCTGGCTGTCTCCTGAAGACACCATTATACCTGTAGCCTTACAAATGAGGATGCTTCTCTCTCGCACTGCCCCAGCCTCTGGATGAGGGTGATGGGGGGATGTTCTCCTTGTTGCCAACTGTTCCCTAGTTTAGATTGAGAGCAGCTAGTGCTACCACATCTGCCTTCTTCTATCACCTGCCTCAGCACTCCTTCTCATTCATTAATGACTTTGCCTTTGGCACATGTTATTTCTCCCCGCCCTAATTATTGGTAATGTTCTGGGTAGTTTCATTGATCAGGTGGGTACCTCATCTAACACCCTTCCATCTCAGTTCCTTGATATTTTTCTGGTCGCCTTCTCCCCTACTTCACTGGAGACTTCTACTTCCACAGTCACAAGATAATGTATGTTATCATTTCCAAAATCATTCAAACATCTCACATGATGGCCTCAACCTCCTGCCTCTCCTGTTTGCTTCTCAGCACTTTCCAGCAGGACGCTTTTCTACCTATCACTTCCCTTGACTCCTCTCCTTTCTTCCTTTCTAGCTGACTTGTTTCCTCATGTTAATCTTTTTTTTTTTTCCCAACAGTCCACATTCTCTTTCTAATCAGCCCTCTCTGCTGTTTAAGGAAAAATATTTGGTCAAAGATCAATGACAATCCCTCCTCCTTGCCAGATGCCAAATTAATTCCTAGGTTATTTTATAAGCTGTGAATGAAAAGTTCAGCACTTCAAGAGACAGACATTATTCAGAAACATTTTTCAATAAAGGCCTTTTATTTCCTTTTTAAAAGTTTTTGTAAAAGTTATGTTTATTAACAAAAAAATTTTAAAAAGTTACATTTATTGAGATATAAGTTACATATAATAGAATTCCCTTTTTTTTTTTTTTTTAATACAGAGCATTTCACTCTTGTTGCCCAGGATAGAGTGCAATGACACACTCTCACTTCACCGTAACCTCAGCCTCCCAGGTTCAAGTGATTCTACTGCCTAAGCCTCCTGAGTAGCTGGGACTACAGAGGTGCACCATCACACCCAGCTAATTTTCATATTTTTAGTAGAGACGGGGTTTCACCATGTTGGCCAGGATGGTCTCGACCTGTTGACTTCGTGATCTGCCCGCCTCAGCCTCCCAAAGTGCTGGGATTACAGGTGTGAGCCACCACACCCAACCCCAGAATTCATTCTTTATTTGAGTTCTCTGAGTTTTGACAAATGTATTTAGCTGTGTGACCACCACAATAATTAAGATATAGGGTAACATTGTCAAAGAAATCTAATGAGAGCCACATTTGTAATTTAAAATGTTCTAATATAGTCGCATTAAAAAGGTAAGAAGGGTGAATTCTAGCCTGGGTCATAGAATGAGACTTTGTCTCTATAATAATAAGAGGCCATTTGCGGTGGCTTATGCCTGTAATCCCAGCACTTAGAGAGGCTGAGGTGGGTGGATCACGAGGTCAGGAGCTCGAGACCATCCTGGCCAATGTGGTGAAACCTTGTCTCTACCAAAACTACAAAAATTAGCTGGGCTTGGTGGTGTGCATCTGTAGTTGCAGCTACTGGGGAAGCTGAGGTAGGAGAATCACTTGAACTTAGGAGGTGGAGGTTGCAGTGAGCCGAAATCGTGCCACTGCACTCCAGCCTGGCAACAGAGCAAGACTCCGTCTCAAAATATAAATAAATAAAAGAAATAAAAAAGAAGCCAGGCATAGTGCCTGAGGCTAGTGGATCATTTGAGGTCAGGAGTTTCAGATCAGCCTGGGCAACATGGAAAAACCCTGTCTCTACAAAAAATACAAAAATCAGCCAGGTGTGGTGGTATGCACTTATAGTCCCAATTGCTTTGGCAACTGAGGTGGGAAGATCACCTGAACCCAGGGAGGTCAATGCTGCTGTGAGCCAAAATCACGTCACTGCACTCCAGCCTGTGTGACAGAATGAGACCCCGTCTCAAGAAATAAATAAATAAGGCCCAGTGCGGTGGCTCTGGCCTGTAATCTCAGCACTTTGGGTGGCCAAGGCGAGCGGATCAGGAGGTCAGGAGATTGAAACCATTCTGGCTAACACGGTGAAACCCCATCTCTACTACAAATGCAAAAAAATTAGCCGGATGTGGTGGCACGCATCTGTAATCCTAGCTACTCGGAAGGCTGAGATAGGAGAATCGCTTGAACCTGAGAAGGGAGGTTGCAGTGAGCCGAGATCTTGCCATTGCACTCCAGCCTGGGCAACAAGAGTGAAACTCTGTTTCCAAAAAAAAAAAAAAGAAAGAAAGAAAGAAAAAAATAAATAAGGAAAATGGAAACAGATGAAATTAATTTCAATTATATGTTGTATTTATTTATTTATTTTTATTGTACTTTAGGTTCTGGGGTACATGTGTGCAGATCATGCAGGATTGTTGCATAGGTAAATATACGGCAAAGTGGTTTGCTGCCTCCATCCCCCCTGTCACCTATATCTGGCTTTTCTTCCCACGTTATCCCTCCCCAACCTCCCCACCCACCGCTGTCCATTCCCTAACCTCCCCAAACGACCTCAGTGTGTGATGCTCCCCCTCCCTGTGTCCATGTGTTCTCATTGTTCAACACCCGCCTATGAGTTATTTATTTTTTGAGACATTGTTTAGCTCTTATTGTCCAGGCTGGAGTGCGGTGGAGCAATCTCGGCTCAATGCAACCTCCACCTCAGGATTCAAGAGATTCTCCTGCCCCAGCCTCCTGAGTAGGTGGGGTTATAGGCATTCACCACCACACCCAACTAATTTTTATATTTTTGTTTTTTGTTTTGTTTTTTTGAGACGGAGTCTCGCTCCGTTGCCCAGACTGGAGTGCAGTGGCGTGATCTCGGCTCACTGCAACCTCTGCCTCTCAGGATCAAGCAATTCTCCTGCTTCAGCTCCCAAGTAGCTGGGATTACAGACACCCACCACCACACCTGGCTAATATTTGTATTTTTAGAAGAGATGGGGTTTCACCATGTTGATCAGGCTTGTCTTGAACGCCTGACCTTGTGATCCAACCACCTCGGCCTCCCAAAGTGCTGGGATTACAGGCGTGAGCTACCGTGCCCTGCCGATATATTGTATTTAAATTAAAATGTCAATATACTCAAAATGGTATCATTTCAATATGTAAATGATAAAATGATGAGATAGTTTACATTGTTTCTTTGTAGAAAGTCTTTGAATTTGGGCCGGGCACGGTAGCTCACGCCTGTAATCCTAGCACTTTGGGAGGCCAAGGTGGGTGGATCACCTGAGGTCAGGAGTTCAAGACCAGCCTGACCATTATGGTGAAACCCCATCTTTAAAAAAAATTAAAGAAAAAAAAAAAAAAGAAAGTCTTTGAATTTGGTGCATAGTTTAGATTTACAGTACATCTCATGTTGTCACATTTTCATTTTAAATACTTGATCTGTAATTAGGTTTCATTAAACTGACACTTGAAAAAGTAGATACACATACTCAGGTTATTCCAAACATCCTTAAATTGTTGTCCTAACTAAATGTATTTAATTAATTAATTAATTATTTTATTTTATTTTATTTGAGACAAAATCTTGCTCTGTTGCCCAGGCTGAAGTCCACTGGTGCGATCTTGGCTCACTGCAACCTCTGCCTCCCAGATTCAACCGATTCTCCTGCCTCAGCTTCCCAAGTCGCTGAGATTACAACCACGACTGGCTAATTTTTGTATTTTTAGTAGAGACAGGGTTTCACTATGCTGGCCAGACTGGTCTTGAACTCCGACCTCAGGCAATCTGCCCGCCTCAGCCTCCCAAAGTGCTGGGATTACAGCTGTGAGACACTATGCCCGGCAAAATCTATTTTATTTTTTAAATTTATTTATATTTTTGAGATGGGGTCTCACTCTGTTGCCCAGACTGGAGTGCAGTGGCATGATCTCAACTCACTACACCCTCCATCTCCCAGGCTCAAGCACAATAATAAAATCTATCATCTGGTTTTGTTGTTTTCCTTTTTGGGGGTGGGTTCTTGCTATGATGCCCAGGTTGGACTCAAACTCTGGGCTGAGGTGATCCTCTGCCTCCGTCTCTCAAGTAGCTGAGACTGCAGATGTGCCACGCACATGACTATTATCAGTTTTTAAGCTTATTTTTTTTATTTTAGTGAAAGGGTCTTGCTGTATTGCCTAGGATGACCTCAAACTTCTAGGATCAAGCAATTCTCCTGCCTCAGCCTCCCAAGTAGCTAGGACTGTAGACACATACCACCACACTTGGCTTAAGTTTAAGTTTTAATTAATTACAATTAAATAATTAAAAGCTCAGTCCCTAGGTTGCACTAGCCACATTTGAAGTGCCCAATCGCCACATATAGCTAGTGCCTACTGTATGGAATAGCTCTGATTACAGAACGTTTTCATCACCCCCAAAAGTTCCCTAGTGTCCTTTGTAGTTTGTTATTTTTCCACATGGCTGCCCCTGGCAATAACTGATCTGATTCCAGTTTGTATCATTTTTGCCTTCTTCAGAATGTCATGAGAATAGAATGGCTGGCTTATTTTATTTAACAGAATGCTTTTGAAATTCACCTGTGTTGGCCGGGCACAGTCGCTCATGCCTGTAATCCCAGCACTTTGGGAGGCTGTGGTGGGCAGATCGCCTGAGCTCGGGAGTTTGAGACCAGCCTGACCAACATGGAGAAAACCCGTCTCTACTAAAAAAAAAATACAAAATTAGCCAGGCGTGGTGGCACATGACTTTAATCCCTGCTACTTGGGAGGCTGAGGCAGGAGAACCACTTGAATCCAGGAGGCAGAGGTTGCTGTGAGCTCAGATTGCGCCATTGCACTCCAGCCTGGGCAACAAGAACAAAACTGTGCCTCAAAAAAAAAAAAAAAAAGAAAGAAAACCATGTTAAGACCCCTTATTTTCTGCTTAAGATAACCTTAAATAATAAACAGATGTTACCCATATTAGTTTTCCAGCCCTCTGGTGGTGAGCTTAAGCCCACTGAACTGATTCATCTACCTGAGCAGAAATGGAAGAAAGATTTTAATAGATTACTCTGTGCCACAAAGCATATTATCATGTAATACAAAATAGTGAACTTGCCAAAAATTTCATGACATAGTACATAATATAAAGTCTGAGAGGTACAATAGCAGTGGAGGTGACCAGAGTCAGAGAATGTCAGTAGCTCGCTCATTTGTCCATGCCAAGTGGACCATGGGGAAGGTGATTGGAACAAAAATCCAAAAAAAGGCCGGGCGTGGTGGCTCATGCCTGTAATCCCAGTACTTTGGGAGGCCGAGGTGGGCAGATCATGAGGTCAAGAGATCAAGACCATCCTGGCCAATATGGTGAAACCCCATCTCTACTAAAAAATACAAAAATTAGCCGGGCGTGGTGGCATGCTCCTGTGGTCCCAGCTACTTTGGAAGCTGAGGCGAAGAATCGCTTGAACCCAGGAAGTGGAGGTTGCAGTGAGCCGAGATTGCGCTACTGCACTCCAGCCTGGGCAACAAAGCAAGACTCTGTCTCAAAAAAAAAAAAAAGAAGAAGAAGTCAAAAATCCAAAAAAAATTGCTAAAGTGAGAGTGACCAGGCTTGTTCTGGATCCCTACACCCAGCCTGGAGTGCAGTGGCACAATCTCGGCTCACTGCAACCTCTGCCTCCCAGGGTCAAGTGATTCTCCTGCCTCAGCCTCCAGAGTAGCTGGGATTACAGGTGTCTGCCACTACGCCCAGCTAATTTTTTGTATTTTTGTAGACGGGGTTTCACCAGGTTGGCCAGGCTAGTCTTGAACTACTGACATCAGGTGATCCACTCCCCTTGGCCTCCCAAAGTGCTGGGATTACAGGCATGAGCCACTGTGCCCGGCCTTAAAGTATTATGATAGGCAAAAAACCTACTTTGCTCACAGTGCCCTTCAGCAGTGCACATTTGGGGACAGTGTGCTTCTCAAAGCTTTACCTGTTAAACGAACAAAGCATGTGAAACATGAACTGGCTGAGATTGTTTTCAAAGTTGGAAAAGTCATAGATCCAGTGATAAGAAAACCCTGTCTGGGAACTACCTACCTGTCCATTGAGTTTGGAAATCACCTAGCTAAGGAAAAATCTGGAACTCAGTATCTCTTCAACACAGTGAAGGATGATTGGAAGAATGAGCCAAAGGGAAAGATTTTTTTTGAGTCAGAGTCTCACACTGTTGACCAGGCTGGAGTGCAGTGGCGTGATCTCGGCTCACTGCAACCCCAGCCTCCTAGGTTCAAGTGATTCTCATCCCTTAGCCTCCCAAGTAGCTGGGATTACAGGCACGCACCACCAAACCCAGCTAATTTTTTTGTATTTTTGGTAGAGACAGGGTTTCATCATGTTAGCCAGGTTGGTCTCAAAGTCCTGACTTCAAGTGATCGACCCACCTTGGCCTCACAAAGTGCTACAATTACAGGCGTGAGCTGCCATGCCAGGTCTGGAAAAAGAAATTTTTCTGTTTCATCACATACATAAAAATAATAAAGTCTGAGTAAAATGTTATGTATTTTCTCTTTCCATGGTTATTACACATAAATTATTTCATGAGAATGGACTAGCTTAGGCCTTGCTAGTCCATGCTCACCTAGAGACAGGTTATTGATTCCATATATTCCTAGGTGAAAAAAGCACAGGCATATGGCATATGGCCAATGTTTTCTACTTACTGAGGCTGGGCTGTCCAAAGGTCCCATGGCATGCTGGCAGAATCCCAACTCTTTTTTTTTTTTTTTGAGACAGAGTCTTGCTGCATCACCCAGGCTGGAGTGCAGTGACTTGATCCCTGCTCACCACAACCTCCAGCTCCCTGGTTCAAGCAGTTCCCCTGCCTCAGTCTCCCAAGCAGCTGGGATTATAGGTGCATAGCACCTTGCCCGGCTAATTTTTTTTGCATTTTTAGTAGAGATAAGATTTCACCATGTTGATCAGGCTGGTCTCAAACTCCTGACCTTGTGATCCGCCCACCTTGGCCTCCCAAAATCCTGGGATTACAGGTGTTAGCCACCTCGCCTGGCCAGAATCCCAACTCTCATAAGAAAAGACAGTCGGCGGGGAACAGTGGCTCACGCCTATTATCCCAGCACTTTGGCAGGCTGAGGTGGGTGCATCATGAGGTCAGGAGTTTGAGACCAGCCTGATCAACATGGTGAAACCCTGTTCCTACTAAAAATACAAAAATTAGCCAGGCTTGGTGGTGCAGGCCTGTAATCACAGCTACTCAGGAGGCTGAGGCAGGAGAATCAATTGAATCCGGGAGGCGGAGGTTGCGGTGAGCCGAGATTGCGCCACTGCATTTCAGCTTGGGTGACAGAGTGAGACTCTCTCAAAACAAACAAACAAACAAACAAAAAAACCCAAAAAGACAATCACAAAGTCACAATTCTCAGGGTCAACTGGATCTGCAATACTGTTTCTCTAATACATCCCATCTTTGTACACCTTTGAGGCTAATTTGGTCTCAAATGTTGACTGCTTTTTCCTCAGAGAGGAAGTAAAAACCACCTACTAAAAATTCTTTTTTATTCCCCCTCAGTAACATATACATCTACCTCCACCTGTACCCATCTCTTCCTGCTTCCCATGACAATTAAGCAACTTGGATTCATTCATTCACTCAGTCACAGTAGGACTGGATACTGGGCAGAAATGAGAGGTGGCAGAATCAAGAGGCCCTCCATTCCAGGCCCTAGGTACCTGACGGCATTTCCAGACACACCCTCCATCAGAAGGGAACCTGCTGCCTTGAAGGGAAGGACCCAGCTATGGCAGGATTCATCACCTGCTGACTGAAGAGCCCCGAGGGTCTTAAGCGAACATTGGTCGCACCCTGGCAGTACTCACTGTGGGCCTGTGTTGGTGGTGAACACAGCGAGAGACTCCCCTACCTAGGGAAAGGGGAGGGGAAGAGTGGGAAGGACTTTGCCTTGTGGCTTGGGGGCATGCTCAGCTGTGGCAGAACAGAGCACCAGGTAGATTCCTAAGGTTTCTGACTCTAGGCCCTGTCTTCTGCACAGTACCTCTGGACCTACCTGGAGGAACTCACTGTCCTGAAGGGTAGGACACAGGCCAGGCTGGCTTTGCCACTTGCTGATTGTAGAGCCCTGGGGCCTTGAGCAAACATAGGCAGTAGCCAGGTGGTGGTTACAGCGAGCCTTGGGCAAGACGCAGTGCTGTCTTGGCTTTAGATCTGACCCAGTGCAATGGCAGTGCTGGTGGCCACACAGGAGTACTTGTGTCACCTCTCCCCCCAGCTCCAGACAGCTCAGCACAGACAGAGAGACTTCGTTTATTTGGAAGCAAGTAAGGGAAAAAAACAAGGTCTCTGCCTGGTATTCCCCAGAATTCTTTTGGATTTTGTCCAAGACCACCAAGGGAGTACCTCTAAGAGTCTGTCAGAACCACAGCATCACTGGGCTTGGGTGCTCCTTAATGTAGATAGATATGGCTGCAATGACCTAAACAGATCATAACACCCTAGTCCCTTCGAACGCTTGAAAAGTCTTCCTAAGAAAGACGGGTTAGAGAAAAGACAAAAAAATAAAAATAAAATAAAATTAAAAAACAAAACAAAACAAAAACGAAAGACGGGTTAAAACAAGCCCAGAATACAAAGACTACAATAAATACCTACCTTTTCTGTTGGGTGCAGTGGTTCACACCTGTAATCCTAGCACTTTGAAAGGCCGAGGTGGGTGGATTATTTGAGATCAGGGGTTTGAGACCAGCCTGGCCAACATGGTGAAACCCTGTCTCCATAAAAAAATAAAAATAAAAATAAATAAGTGCTCGCTTCGGCAGCACATATACTAAAATTGGAACGATACAGAGAAGATTAGCATGGCCCCTGCGCAAGGATGACACGCAAACTCGTGAAGCGTTCCATAATTATATTTTTAAAAAAATAAAAATAAAAAAATAATAATAAATAAATAAATAAATAAATAAAATAAAAAAGTTAGCCGGGTATGGTGGTACATGCTTGTAGTCCCAGCTACTGGAGAGGCTGAAGCTGGAGAATCACTTGAAACCAAGAGGCAGAGGTTGCAGTGAGCTAAAATTGTGCCACTGTACTCCAGCCTTGGCAACAGAGAGACTCCATTTCAAAAAAAAAAAAAGAAAACCAGTCTACAGTATTTTGTTATCAGAGATTAAACTAGTCAAGGATTTACATAAATATTCAATCCTAGGTATAAAAGTATCAGTTCCAGCCGGGCGTGATGGCTCATGCCTGTAATCCCAGCACTTTGGAGACTGAGGCAGGCGGATCACATGATGTTGGCAGTTCGAGACCAGCATGACCAACATAGAGAAACCCCATCTCTACTAAAAATACAAAATTAGCTGGGCATGGTGGCGCATGCCTGTAATCCCAGCTACTCAGGAGGCTGAGGCAGGAGAATCGCTTGAACCCAGGAGGTGGAGGTTGCGGTGAGCCGAGATCGTGCCATTGCACTCCAGCCTGGGTAACAAGAGAGAAACTCCATCTCAAAAAAAAAAAAAAGAGTGAAACACCATCTCAAAACAAACAAAAAATAGAATATGAGTCTAGCTGAGTCTAGCAATTCCACAGAACCAACAGATACTGTTATTTTAAGCCACTAAATTTTGTGATGGTTTGTTATGCCATAAAGTACCATTATTCACCTATTTTTTTCCATTCCTTTCTCCCTTCCTTCCTTCCTTCCTTTCTTCCTTCCTTCCTTCCATGTTTTGAGACAGGGTCTCACTCTGTCACCCAGACTAGAGTGCAGTGACGCCATCTAGGTTCACTGCAACCTCCGCCTCCCGGGCTCAAGTGATCCTCCAACATCAGCTTCCAGAGTAGCTGCGACTACAGGTGCGTGCCACCAGGCCCGGCTAATTTTTGTTTTTGTTTTGTTTTGTTTTGTTTTTTTGTAGAGATGGGATTTTGGCATGTTGCTCAGGCTAGTCGCTTCTCTTTTCTTACCTTTGCACAATTTAATTTCATGTTTTCATTCAGTCACCTTTTATTCTTTAAGGAACAGCTGAGTCATCTGTTGGGCCTTGGTAGCATAGAATATTGGCTGGATAGTGTTAGCGGTCAAGAACTTAATAAGAGGGAATTTCCATGACAATAAAGAAAAACAACAATTAATAATTAGAAACCCAGTTTCTGAATCCGGAGGATAGTGAGTCAATAAGATTTTCAGATGTTGGGCTTGAGGATAGCAACCCAGTGGGTTTCCTGGTTTATAGTTTGAATGTCTCTGGTAATGACATATGGTGTTTCTGATGAAGTTTCTGATTGGTTCACCCAGTAGCAAGTACAAAGCTGATTTATTTTAAGCTTATAACACATTTTCCATCTTCAACTAGCAAGGCTCTGGGAAAAGGAGCAGTTTTAATATTTTGTGACTCTCAGCCATAAAGGTGGAAGAAAAATTGGAAATAATAGTTTGGAGACCAAATGATAGTTTGACCAAATAATAGTTTGGTCATAGCCAGATATTGAAGGAAACCAGAAGAATTCAGGATCCAGGTCAGTTTGCAGATAGACCTCAAAGACGATCAACAAGACTAGAATTTAATAATCAAAAGGGTGTTCTATAGTTTTCCACTGAAACTATTTTGTCTCTAAAATCATCTTTACTTTGATTAAAAATGATAAAAGTAAGACTGACTTGTTTGCAAAGTAAGACTAGTCATTACGCTTGGCCTGATTATTTACATACGTATAGCAAGAATAGTGATTGATCTTGATCTTAGGCTTTTTTTCTTTGTGATGGAGTCTCTCTCTTGCCCAGGCTGGAGTGCAATGCTGCAGTCTTGGCTCACTGCAACCTCCACCTCCTGGGTTCAAGCGATTCTTCTGCTTCAGCCTCCTGAGTAGCTGGGATTACAGGTGCCGGCCACTGCGCCAGGCTAATTTTGTAATTTTAGTAGAGATGGGGTTTCACCATGCTGGCCATGCTGGTCTCAAACTCCTGACCTCATGATAGATCAGCCCACCTCAGCCTCCCAAAGTGCTGGGATTATAGGCGTGGCGCCGAGCCTAGGCCTTTTTTTTTTTTTGACAGTCTCACTCTGTTACCCAGGCTGGAGTGCAATGGCGTGATCTCAGCTCACTGCAACCTCTGCCTCCTGGGTTCAAGCAATTCTCTTGCCTCAGCCTCCCAAGTAGCTGGGATTACATGCACCCACTACCACACCTAGTTAATTTTTTGTATTTTTTAGTAGAGACGGGGTTTTGCCATATTGGCCAGGCTGGTCTCCAACTCCTGACTTCAGATGATCTGCCCACCTCGGCCTCCCAGAGTTTTGGAATTACAGGTGTGAGCCATTGACCCTGGCCAGAATCTTAAGAATCTGAGAATCTTAAGACAGTTCTTTGGTTTCACAATGCTTCCATCCTCCTTGCATGGCCTTGCATGGCCTTGCATTCATGCTATATCCACGGTCCCCACAATGGCATACATGACAAACTGAAAGCCCCTGGACTACTTGGTGTTTGGAGCTCTCATTACTACACAATCTATGAGTGTTCCCCATTGTTTAAAATGGCTCCTCAGACTCTCATCAGTTGTTTCTTTTTCTTTTCTTTCTTTTTTTTTTTTGGGACGGAGTCTAGCCCTGTCACCCAGGCTGGAGTGCAATGATGCGGCACCTCCATCTCTTGGGTTCAAGCGATTCTTCTGCCTCAGCCTCCCAAGTAGCTGGGATTACAGGTGTGTGCCATCACCCCTTGCTAATTTCATCAGTTGTTTCAAAGCCCAGTCCTCCGCTGAAGAGCTTGATCCATAGCTGTTCAGGCTCATAATGACAACAAAAAGAGAGATTTTAATTTTAATATTTTTTATTTTTTTAATTTCTTTTTAAGACGAGGTTTCACCATGTTGGTCACGTTGGTCTTGAACTCCCGACCTCAGGTGATCTGCCCGCCTTGGCCTCCAAAGCGCTTGGATTACAGGCATGAGCCACCACGCCCGGCCTTTAATTTTAATTTCTTTAAAAATTTTTATTTATTTATTTATTTATTTAAAGATGGGGTTTCACCATGATGGCCAGGCTGGTCTTGAACTCCTGACCTCAGGTGTTCCACCCACCTCGGCCTCCCAGAGTGCTAGGATTACAGGAGTGAGTCACCGCGCCCGGCAATTTTAATTTTTAAAATAGGGACAGGGTCTTACTATGTTGCCTAGGCTGGTCTCGAACTTTTGGCTTCAAGTGATCCTCCCGTCTTGCCTCTCAAAGTGTTGAGATTACAGTTGTGATCCATTGTGCCTGTCCAGAAGACAGACTTTCAGGATTCTTCCTCAGCAGATTCACAGGCAAAGGAATAAAGGAAGGAACATATCTCACAGATTGGACTTTCAAAAGCCCTTTAAGGCTATGAGGCCAACCCAAAGACTTGCCATCAGATTTTGCCTGCAATATCTATGGATTTAGGTGAATTCCTCTTTTCTTAAGAGGGTAAACTATCTTAAGGCTCAAAGTGTCTTAAGGTTTCTGAGCCTGCCAGAAAGTGACACTCCTTAGTTATAAGCCAGACTTCAATGGCTCCATAAAGTGAGGCTTAATTCTTCTTCTTTTTTTTTAGGTTGTTTGTTTTTTTGTTTTTTTTTTGAGACAGAGTTTTGCTCTGTCTCCAGACTGGAGTGTAGTGGCGAGATCTCGGCTCATTGAAACCTCCTCCTCCCGGGTTTAAGCGATTCTCCTGCCTCAGCCTCCAGAGTAGCTGGGACTACAGGTGCGTGCCACCACGCCTAGCTAATTTTTTATATTTTAGTAGAGACAGGGTTTCACCATATTGGCTAGGATGGTCTCGATCTCCTGACCTCCTGATCCACCCGTCTTGGCCTCCCAAAAGGATTACAGGTGTGAGCCACCGCACCCGGCCAGCTTAATTCTTTAAAGTTGGTCATATCTCAAAATATGACATATGTATTAAAGTCTTGGCAATAAAACCAATGTCTCTAATTGTGTAGTTACAAGATGATCAAATTCATAATGAACTTACGCGTAATTACTATATTGTCATGAAAATAAGACTATTAAAGTTTCTGAATTCCGGAGGGATCACATAGGGGAGAAAAAATTAAGTTTTATCTTTGTTCACAAAGGTATATTTTACCAAATTGCTGTAAGCTATACAGAGCTTAAGAGAAAATAAAAGTATTCCTTAAATTTGGGAAACATGTTAAAGAATGCGCAATGTTGGCCATAAAATGGAATGAGTTCTGATGCATGCTACAACATGACGCTGAAATCAATGTGCTAAATCAAATAAATTCAACACATAAAAGGCCCTATATTTATGATCCTATTTCTAGGAAATGTCTAGTATAGAATAGACAAAAATGTCAGTGGTTGCCAGAGAATGGGAAAATCAGAGGGTTGGGGGCGACAGCTTAACAGGTATGGGTTTTTTTCCGGGTGATGTAAAGGTTCTTGAAGTACTGGCAGAGATGGTTGCACAACCTTATGACTATACTAAAAGGCATTGAATTGTACATTTTAAAGTATTTTAAATAGTGAGTTGTACATTAAGTAAGTTTTACCTCAATTTTTAAGGTGAGTTAAGAATATTACAGGTATGTCCTTTCTCCCAAATAATTGAACGAGGTGGAAAAAAAAAAAGGGAAAACGTAAAATGGCGGCGGCCCGGATTGGATCACGTGACCGCCATTTCTTTCCTTCCCACTCACAGGAAAGCCCTTCCTTCAGAGCAAGCGCAAGACGTATAGCCCCGCTTATTGTTAAGCGAGACGAAGGCAACCCTTAGGCGCGCTCTATTTCTCGCTTCGTAGCGAAAGGGCCAGGCGTATTGAGCGGTCACGGGAGCGCGCACGCAGGCCGTCAGCCAGTAAGCGCCGTTCCTCTGGGAGATGTGGAGGAGGGGGAGCGGCGTGGAGGAGAGAGGGGGAAGTTGGCGCATGCGCTTAAGGCTCACGGGTTTGAAATGGCTTCGATGTTAGCCGGGACCCGACTCAGGTGAAGGACTGGTCCGTGCGGTTGGAGAGGTGGGCGGCCAAACCAGGGCTCTTGACATCCTTTCGGATCGGTGAAAGGGCCAGGAGCTATCGTTCGGGTAGCGCGGCGGCCCCGGGCGGCGACGGTGGGGCTCTTGTGGGAGCTGGGACAGGAGGGACGAGGTCCCTTTTGTGCGGGTCGGAGCAGGCCCGGCGCGGCCAGCCCCTCCCCCACCCCACGGCTTCTCAGGTGCCCCCAGCGCCCCTCACCCTCGGCCTGGCGGTGCTGCAGTCCACCGCCCTTTGCTCTCGAGCCGCTGCGGTTTTAGCCTCCTGGTCCCCGGCCCGGGGCATCGTGGTGGCTTGCGGCGGCGTGGGTCTTGGGGAATAGAGGCTTTCTCCGTGCGGGGTAAACCAGCCCAGGGGCTCTCGGGATCTCCCTGTGGTGGGCGCTTCTTCGAGTGTCGTGGGGCGGTGGGTTCAGCCTTCCATCCCCTGTGGCCCGCACAGAGCTGGGACTGGAGGAAGATGGACGACCCGGCTCTGGCCCTTGCGACTCGCGGCTGCCGGGGAGGGGGTACGCGAGTGGAGAATCTTCGCCTTTTCTGGTTTGACTTGTGGGGGAGGGGTCTTCGCAGTGGTTCTTTAAGGGACAACCGTTATCTCAACGGCGTTTTCCCTTGAGGTCAGGGATGGAAAAGAAGCCCCCCCCCCCGTCCCCCCGCCCCCAGTTAATTCTCTACTCTGGAAAGTAGAGAGATGTTCGTTATTTAAATGATATCTTTACATACCTGTGGTGGGGGTCTTGTCTCAATTATCGTTATGGGTTTTAACCTTACCCTGGCCTCACTCCCCCACCCATTGCCAGACTAAACACGCTGTATTTCCTATAAATGTAAAGTTGTGAACTTTTTGTTAACAATTGGGTAGATACAGCAGATGGTCTTCCATTTCATTGTAACAATTTGTAGTCGGAGAAAGGAGTGCTTTTTGTGAGTATGCCCTAATGTTATCTGGTAAAATAGGGCACTCTTGATGATCTACTTGCTGTTAAACGTTTTTGCTGCATTTTGGATGTTCATTTGCCCTTTTTCTACTTACAGTTGTTACTTCTACTGAAATCTACGAAGATGTCCTTGACACATTAAACATTTTTTTCTGTTATATCCTTTTGTGATATCTGTAGCTTGGTTGGACTTTAAAATGTGGATCCTTTTTTTAATAGATCGATGGTATAGAAGACAAACAAGGGAAGGTTTTTTTCCTTTTGCATCATGGCTCAGTTTGGAGGACAGAAGAATCCACCATGGGCTACTCAGTTTACAGCCACTGCGGTATCACAGCCAGGTCAGGCTACTAAATACATGTACTGTAAATGTTTGTGGGGGGACCTGTTAAAACTACGTGAATTAGGGCGGACCGTGGTGGCTCACGCCTGTAATCCCAGTACTTTGGGAGGCTGAGGCGGGCGGATCACAAGGTCAGTAGTTTGAGACCAGCTTAGCCAACATAGTGAAAGCCCACCTCTACTAAAAATACAAAAATTAGCTGGGTGTGGTGGTGAACACCTGTAATCCTAGCTATTGAGGAGGCTGAGGCAGGAGAATTGCTTGAACCCGGGAGGGGGGAGGTTGCAGTGAGCCGAGCCGAGATAGTGCCACTACACTCCAGCCCAAGACTCCGTTTTAAAAAAAAAAACAGAAACAGCCGGGGCCGGTGGTTCACGCCTGTAATTCCAGCACCTTGGGAGGCTGAGGTGGGCGGATCACCTGAGGTCAGGAGTTAGAGACCAGCCTGACCAATACGATGAAACCCCATCTTTAAAAAAAAAAAAAAAAAACGGGGGCCGGCGCGGTGCCTCACGCCTGTAATCCTAGCATTTTGGGAGGCCGAGGTGGGTGGATCACCTGATATCAGGAGTTAAAGACCAGCCTGGCCAACATGGTGAAACCTCATCTTAAAAAAGAAAAAAATATAAAAAACAAAACTACATGATTTAGGCTGTCCTGATATTAAGTGTTTGCAAATAGTGAATTCATTAACTTTCTCTGAGAAGCTCCATTTAAAAATCCATAGATCAACGAACAGAAAAGCTGTTTTACACAGCAGTGTAGACAGTTTTGTAGTTTTTAAATACTTTAGATTGATTAACTTTTAATTGATTCAGTTATGTAGTGGCTAGCCATTCATTCATTAGAGTATAGTGTATTTGGCATGTTGTCAGCATTCATGAGTTATATTTTTAAAAAGTAAGTGTATTTAGGCCAGGTAAGGTGCCTCACGCCTGTAATCCCAGCATTTTGGGAGGCCAGGGTGGGTGGATCACCTGAGGTCAGCCTGGCCCACATGGTGAAATCCTGTCCTACTAAAGAAATACAAAAATTAGCAGGGTGTGGTCGTGCACTTCTGTATTCTCAGCTAGTCAGGAGGCTGAAGCAGAAGAATCACTTGAACCGGGGAGGCAGAGGTTGAGTTAGCTGAAATCACGATACTACACTCCAGCCTGGGTGATAAAGGGAGTCTGTGTCCAAAAAAATGGAGGTGGAGGTCTCACTTTGTTGCCCAGGTGGGTCTTGAACTTTTGGACTTAACTGATCCTCCTACCTTGGCCTCCTAAAGTGCTGGGATTACAGGTGTGAACCACCAGAACTACCCAGTTGTTTGAATTTAAAGTAGAAAAACTCTACATTTAAAAATAAAAATTACCTGGCCTGGTGGTATGCACTTGTGGTTCTAGCAATTCAGGGAGGTTGATGTAGGAGCATTGTTTGAGCCAGGGAGGTCGAGGTTGTAGTGAGCCATGATGGTGCCTCAGTCTGAGTGAGACCCTGTCTTAAAAAAGTAAAGAAAAAAAATGAAAGAAAACCAACTCTAAAGAATTTAGTTAGTAGGCAGAGGAAAAAGATAGTTGTAAAAGCAGTGAAAGAACATTTGCATTTTCAAAATAAAGTCAACAAGACCTGGTGTGGTGGCTCACACCTGTATCCCAACACTTTGGGAGGCGGAGATGGGTGTATCACCTGAGGTTGGGAGTTCAAGACCAGCCTGACCAACACAGTGAAACCCCTTCTCTACTAAAAATACAAAAATTAGCCTGGTGTAGTGGCATGCACCTGTAATCCTAGCTACTGGGAAGGCTGAGGCCCGAGAATCACTTGAATCCTCCAGGTGGAGGTTGCAGTGAGCTGAGATGGGGCCATTGTACTCCAGCCTGGGCAACAGAGTGAGACTCTGTCTGAGAAAAATTAAAATAAATAAATAAATAAAGTCAACAAAATGTCATTTTCAAAGTAAATGAAAAATGTCATTGAAACATTCAATAAATTTCTTCCCAATGTTTTTAGGAAGAATTTTTTTTTTTTTGTCATTTTTTTTGACTTACTGGTTGAATCTTTTTTTTTTCTTATTTTTATTGTCATTATTTTTTTTTATCCGCAGCATGAAAATGGAAATGAAAATCTCCTTTCCATTTGTATCCTCACTGGCTAGGCTGGTCTCGAACTCCTGATCTGCCAGCCTTGGCTTCCCAAAGTGCTGGGATTACAGGTGTGAGCCACTGCGCCTGGCCTTGGTTGAATCTTAAAAGCTTTAAGTCCTTCTGTAGCTTCATGTTTTCTTACTTAAACCAGTTCTGTTTAGGCATTTCAAATAAGTTTCCCAAGAATTCTACAGAATGAGATTTTCATTGCCTTTTAATTTGAATATATTTTTATTTATAATACACCTCCTACTTGTTCTTTTTTTTTTTTGATTTTGAGACAGAGTGTAGCTCTTGTTGCCCTGGCTGGAGTACAGTGGCGTGATCTGGGTCCACTGCAACCTCCACCTCCCGGGTTCCAGTGATTCTCGTGCCTCAGCCTCCCAAGTAGCTGGGACTACAGGTGTGTGCCACCATGCCCAGCTAATTTTTGTATTTCTTTTAGTAGAGATGGGGTTTCATCATGTTGGCCAGGATGGTCTCAGTCTCTTGGCCTCGTGATTCACCCACCTTGGGCTCTCAAAGTGCTGGGATTACAGGCATGAGCCACCATGCCTGGCCTGTCTCCTGCTTGTTCTTTGTTGCATTTTACCTGTTTAAAATATCCGTTTTTTAATTCAAAGTTAATTTCAGAGACACTCATCTAACTTCAGTGTTCTAAAATTTGATGGAAATGATTAGTTATCTAGGTGACCTTTATCCTTAAAGACGTGGAGGCCATGGCCGGGCAGGCATGGTGGCTCACGCCTGTAATCCTAGCACTTTGGGAGGCCGAGGTGGGTGGATCACCTGAGGTCAGGAGTTCAAGACCAGCCTGGCCATCATGGTGAAACCCCTATCTTTTTAAAAAAAAAAAAAAAAAGAAAGAAAAAAGATGTGGAGGCCAGGCACAGTGGCTCATGTATGTAATCCCAGTACTTTGGGAGGCTGAGGCAGGAGGACCAGTTGCTTCCAGGAGTTCAAGACCAGCCTGGGCAGTATAGCAAATCCTCATCTGCAAAAACTCAAAAATTAGCCAGGTGTGGTAGAGCATGCCTATAGTCCCAGCTGTTGGGGAGGCTGAGGCATGAGGATTGCTTAAACCTTGGGAGGTCTAGGATGCAGTGAGGTGTGATAGTTCTACTCCAGCCTGGGTGACAGAGTGAGACCCTGTCTCAAAAAAAAAAAGAAAAGAAAAAAAGAAATGGATATTTCAGGGTTTTGATTTTTTTTTTATTCAGCTCTTGTTGCCCAGGCTGGAGTGCAGTGGCATCATCTTGGCTCACCACAATCTCCACCTCCCTGGTTCAAGCAATTTTTCTGCCTCAGCCTCCTGAGTAGCTAGGATTGCAGGCATGCGCGACCACGCCTGGCTAATTTTCTATTTTTAGTAGAGGTAGGGTTTCTCCATGTTGATCAGGGTGGTCTCGAACCCCGACCTCAGGTGATGTGCCCTCCTCAGCCTCCCAAAGTGCTGGGATTACAGGCATGAGCCACCGTGCCCAGCCTGGGTTTTGATTTTAGTTAATCCTGATTTGGGAGATCGAAGGTCAACATTTATATCTGCATGCAAATGAAATTTATATGAAATAGGTTGGATGTGGTGGCTTATGCCTGTAATCTCAGCACTTTGAGAGACTGAGGCTGGCAGATCACAAGGTCAGGAGTTTGAGACCAGCCTGACCAACATGGTGAAACCCTGTCTCTACTGAAAATACAAAAAAATTAGCTGGGTGTGGTGGCACACGCCTGTACTCAGGAGGCTGAGAGGAGAATCGCTTGAACCAGAGAGGTGGAGGTTGCAGTGAGCCAAGATTGTGCCACTGCACTCCAGCCTGAGTGACAGAGTGAGACGCCACCTCAAAAAATATATGAAATAATTATTATGGATATATTCAGATCCAAGTATTTCTTTCTTTTTTTTTTTTTTTAAATTATAGCGATGGGGTTTCACTAAGTTGTTCAGATCAGTCTCGAACTGGGCTCAAGTATCCTCTTGTCACAGCCAGCCCACATATTTCTTTTGTGTGTTAAATAATGGAAAAACAGGAATTGACTTAATTTTGATGAAACAGTAATTATTAGTAACTACTATGTCCAGCAGCAAGTACTGTGTACTCATACTTTGGCAAATTAAGCATGTTTTAGTTTACCGTTACTGCATATAATTTGTCTTAAATTCATATGTGTATTCTGCCAATAAAATAGCTATTATAGTAGAATTATATTGTCTGTATTTCTTAACATTTGTGTTGTTACTATTTAAATATATGTTATAGTCCTTTGTTTTTAAGATGAAGTAAAGGAGTCATTGAAGGTTTATAAAACTTGTCAAAGGCAAAGTCAATAGTAAATGTAGGTCTCTCCTTTACGTATTTGGTAGTAGAGATTCCAAATATAAATAATGAGAGGTTGAGGTGAGAGGATTACCTGAGCACAGGGAGGTTGAATCTGCGGTGAGCCTTGATTTTTGTACCACTGCCCTCCAGCCCGGGAGACAGAGTTGAGACTCTGTCTCAAAAAAAAAAAAAAAAAAAGCAGCTATTGAAATAAGGCAGATATGATATATTACTGTTCTGTTGTTGTTTGGTTGGTTGGTTGGTTGGTTTTTTTTTTGAGATAGCACCTTGTCTGCCAGGCTAGAGTGTAGTGGTGTGGTGTGATCATGGATCACTGCAGCCTCAACCTCCCAGACCCAAGCGATCCTCCTGCTTCAGCCTCAGGTGCCTGCCACTATGCCTGGCTCTTTTTTCTGTTTATAGAGACAGGGTCTCCCCGTGTTGCCCAAGCTGAACTGGACTCAAGTGATCCTCCCACCTTGATCTGTTGG
This sequence comes from Ateles fusciceps, assembly GCA_036589455.1. NCBI lineage: Eukaryota > Metazoa > Chordata > Mammalia > Primates > Atelidae > Ateles > Ateles fusciceps. The sequence goes on from JAZHEH010000770.1 coordinate 13,439,778, forward strand.
GATTACAGGGATGAGCCACTGCACCCAGCTTGCACTTCATATTTAGATAACTGCATCAGTAGTTATGTGTTGCTTCTAGCTACCATGTCAAATTCTCTCACTTAACTTTCAGGCCCATTCTTACCTTTCTTAAACCTTTATATCCTAATGCACAGTGCTTATCATAGATCCTCACTTCCCTGAGTAAGCTTTTTTCCTCCTATCTCTGACTTGCTGGTGATACCATGTCTTTAGTATTATTATTTTAAATTCTAACTGCTTGCTTTTATTTGCTTTCCTCTCTTGGTTACTAAATATGCTACTTCTTATTTCTCCTCCCGTTCATCTGTCAGATGTGATATTCCTGAAACAGTTTCTGTCAAAATCACAGAATTTTTTCAGAGCTGGATCAGGCCTAAACTAGATTCTTTTTTTTTTTCTTTAGAGAGTCTTACTCTGTCACCCAGACTGGAGTGCAGTGTTGGGATCTGGGCTCACTGCAATCTCCACCTCCTTAAGTATATTTGATGAAATATATATATATATAAAGAGAGAGGTACCTTCAGTATATTTGATGAAGAATATTTACATGCATATCTGTATTTGAACTATTAAAATATGGAGGTGGATTTGCTAGATTCAGACTATTGTCACCCATTTCATATATTTTTTAAAAATATCCATTTCATTTTTTTTTCGTTCTCTGAAAAGCATAGCACCATTTCATTTTTTGATTTCGTTTTTAAAATATTTTTAGCTAAGGAAAAAAGACATCCAAAAGTAAACCTGGAATTTGTTTTTTGTTATTTTTGTTAGGTTTTCAAGACAGGGTCTCACTGTTGCCCAGGCTGGTCTCAGATTCCTGCCCTCCAGGGATCACTCAGCCTATGAATGGTGTCTTCAACTGCCTAGGGGGATTAACCAACAGTTATTTGAATTGTAGTAAGCAGAGGAGATTGCCAGGAGCACTAGTAATCACTTCAGAGGACTTCAGAGAGCAGAATCTGCTGGGACATTATAGACAGTATAAGAAGCTCAAATAGCAGTGAGGCTTTTCCTTTTCCTTATAGAACAGCACTGTTCAGTATGTAGAACTTTCTTTGGTAATGAGCATGTGCTATATTTGCATTGTAGGATATGATACCCACTAACTACATGTGACTGTTAAGCCCCTGAAATATACTTAGTGTGACTGAGGAACTGAATTTGTAATTTTATGTTAATTTTTATTAATTTAAATGAAATACCATGTGTTGAGTAGTGAATTGGACAATACAGTTATATAAGATCATAATGCTTGGAAAAGATGGTATTTAAAATACTATTTTGTAGCCAGGCGTGGTGACTCACTCCTGTAATCCCAGCACTTTGAGGGGGTTGCTTGATTCTAGTAGTTTAAGACCAGCCTGGGCAACATAGTGAGATCCTGTTTCTACAAAAACACAAAATTAGCCAGATGTGGTGGCACATGTTGGTAGTCCCTCAGGAGGCTGAGTCAGGAGGATTGAGCATGGAGGTTGTGACTACAGCGAACTGTGATTGTGCTACCATACTGCAGCTTGGGTGATAGAATGAGACCCTGTCTCAAAAATATTATTTTGTGCCTTAACTTCTTTTTCTTTTCTTTTTTTTTGAGACGGAGTGTCACTCTGTCGCTCAGGCTGGAGTGCAATGGGGCAATCTTGGCTCACTGCAATCTCCGCCTCCTGAGTTCAAGTGATTTCCCTGCCTCAGCATTCTGAGTAGCTGGGATTACAGGTTTGCACCACCGCACCCGGCTAATTTTTTGTATTTTTAGTAAAGATGGGGTTTTACCATGTTGGCCAAAATGGTCTCAAACTCCTGACCTCATGATCCATCCAACTTCGCCTCCCAAAGTGCTGGGCTTACAGGTGTGAGCCACTGCACCCGACCCTTGTGCCTTAATTTCTTAGTCTTAATTAACTGATAATATTTCCAGTCATTGAGTACATTATGGGCTGAGAATAGAACCTCCAAAGCTACAACCATGGATTGACCAGTGAGTTGGTTAATTTTAAGAAAGTTACTGGGTATAGGGTCATCAAATATTTTGTACTTGTGTGAAATCTAGTCTTCAAATACCGCATCTTAGGAAGGATATTGAATAGAAAGTTTGTTTAGAACAGTTTTGTTCACTTGATTTAAATTAAATCAGGGTTCATAAATATTTTAGTAAATTCACAAGTTGAGGTTTTTTTTTGAGTTGGAGTCTCACTCTGTCACCCAGGCTGGAGTACAGTGGCATGATCTCAGCTCACTGCAACCTCTGCCTCGTGAGTTCAAGCAATTCTCCTGCCTCAGCCTCTCAAGTTGATGGGATTATAGGCACCTGCTACACCTTGTGGCTAATTTTTGTATTTTTAGTAGAGACAGTTTCACCAAGTTATCCAGGCTGGTCTCGAACTCCTGACCTCAGAGGTTCCACTGTCTTGGCCCCCCAAAGTGCTGGGATTACAGGCATGAGCCACTGCACCGGCCCTAAATTCACAAGTTTTAAAGAACTGACAAAAATCGAAGAATTGATAAAACTGATATTTTAAAAACTTGATAGAATTGGAAAGGCGATAATGATATTAAACAAAAAAAAATTTCTTTTGGCTCGTCACGGTGGCTCAAGCCTGTAATCTCAGCACTTTGGGAGGCCGAGGTGGGTGGATCACCTGAAGTCAGTAGTTCGAGACCAACCTGACCAACATGGTGAAACCCCGTTTCTACTAAAAATAAAAAATTAGCTGGGTATGGTGGCATATGCCTGTAATCCCAGCTACTTGGGAAGCTGAGGCAGGAGAATTACTTGAACCCAGGAGGCGGAGGTTGCAGTGAGCCGAGATCTCGTCATTGCACTCTAGCCTAGGCAACAAGAGTGAAACACTCTCAAAAAATAAATTTTTTTTTGGTAGAGACGGGGGTCTCACTATATTGCCCAGGCTGATCTTGAATGCCTGGGCTCAAGCAGTCGGCCTCCTAGGGTGCTAGAATTACAGGCATGAGCCACTGCATCTGGCCTCAAAATATTTTTTTTGGTGACTTAGTATTTCAGGGTCTGTTGTAAGCCTAAGAAGAATTGATTTGTCTTAAGAGAATTCCCCCACATGTCCTGAAATACCACAGGGGGAAATAAAAAAAAAGAGAGAATTCCCCCACATCATTATGTTGTATTTCTCTCCAAATAGCTTCACACTGATTTTTTTTTTCCTATTTATTTGTTTTTCAGCTCATTTATAGCTGTTTTTTTCTTTTTAGAGGCAGGATCTTGCTTTGTGGTCCAGGCTAGAGTGCAGTGGCATGATCAAAGCTCACTGTAACTTCAAACTCCTGAACTCAAGTGATCCTCACTTCCTCAGCCTGCTTATTAGTAGCTGGTACTATAGGCATGCAGCAACATGCTGGGCTAATTTATTCTTTATTTTATGTAGAGATTTGCTTTGTTGTGTAGGCTGGTCTAGCACTTGCGGCTTCAAGCCATCCTCCTGCCCTGATCTCCCAGAGAGTTGGGATAATAGGTATGAGGCACCACAACTGGCTGAGACTGCTTTTTGAGTATATTATATATTGATATGTGGAAATTTCAAAGGATAAAACATTGCTTGACCATTGTTTAAATAATTTTGCAAAAGATATGAAAAGACATTTCTTGGGTCAGTTTGAAATTTTGAATTTTAAAGTCTTTATTTTTTTTTAATTTTAAAGTCTTTAAAAGTTTATTTTTTAGAGTGGGCTCTTGCTATGTTGCTTAGGCTGGATTTGAATTCTTGGGTGGAAGCCGTTGTCCTGCCTTAGGCGACTGTGAGCACCACCATGTTCAACTAGGTTTCGAATTTTTTTTTTTTTTTTTGAGATGGAGTCTTGCTCTGTCACCAGGCTATAGTGCAGTGGTGCGATCTCGGCTCACTGCATCCTCTGCCTCCTGGGTTCAAGCAATTCTCCTGCCTCAGCCTCCTGAGTAGCTGGGACTACAGGCGTCCGCCACCACACCCAGCTAATTTTTGTATTTTTAGTAGAGATGGGATTTCACCATGTTTGCCAAGATGGTCTCGATCTCTTGACCTCATGATCCGCCCACCTTGGCCTCCCAAAGTGCTGTGATTACAGGCGTGAGCTACCATACCCAGCTAATAGTATCTTGTTGCATGACTATTTTAGTCCTATGAAACCAATAGTAGGTTTTCTTTCTTTTTTTTTTTTTTTTGGATTTTTTTGTATTTTTAGTAGAGAATGGGGTTTCGGCCAGGCGTGGTGGCTCACGCCTATAATCCCAAGCACTTTGGAGGCCAAGGCGGGCGAATCACCTGAGTTCGGGGGTTCAAGACCAGCCTGACCAATATGGTGAAACCCCCGTCTTAAAAAAAAGATAACGGGGTTTCACTGTGTTATCCAGGATGGTCTTTTTTTTTTTTTCTTTTTTTTTTAAAGATGGGATTTCACCATGATGGCCAGGCTGGTCTTGAACTCCTGACCTCAGGTGATCCACCCACCTCGGCCTCCCAAAGTGCTAGGATTACAGGCATGAGCCACCATGCCGGCCTCCAGGATGGTCTTGATCTCCTGACCTCGTGATCCACTGGCCTCTGCCTCCAAAAGTGCTGGGATTACAAGCACGAGCCACTGTGCCTGGCCTACAATTTTTTTTTTTTTCTTAATGAATGACAGGTTCTTTTGTTGCCCAGGCTGGGCTCACACACATAGCTTCGCCTCCTCAAGCGCCAGGACAACTGGCCTGAGCCATTGCGGCTCCCGATAGTAGTTTTTAAAATGAATATATTTTTATCCTTAAAGGTGGTTTAAGAAAACTTAGCCCTTATTTTTTTTGATTTAATTTTTTGAGACAGGGTATCACTCTGTTACATAGGCTGGAGTGCAGTGGTGCAATCACGGCTCACTGTAACCTTGATGTGCTGGGCTCAGGTGATCCACTCACCTCAGCCTTCTGGGTAGCTGGGACTACAGGCGTGCACCACCATGCCCTACTAATTTTTGTATATTTTTTGTAGAGGCAGGGTGTCGTTTTGTTGCCCAGGCTGTTCTCAAATTCCTGGGCTCAAGCAGTCTGCCCACCCTGGCCTCCCAAAGTGCTGGGATTACAGGTGTGAGCCACTGTGTCTAGCCTAAATTTTGCTTAGCAGATAGCCTGTGGCCATTTAGATCTCATTTCATTTGGTTATTTGTGACACAAATACATAGTGATAAGTATCTATTGGGATTGTGGCATGGGACCTTTGACAGTCTTGTTAAATGAGGTAAAACTAAAGGAACAGGCTGAGCACGGTGGCTCATGCCTGCTAGGAGGCCAAGGCAGGTGGATCACCTGAGGTTGGGAGATCAGCCTGAGCAACACGGAGAAATGCTCTGTCTCTACTAAAAATACAAAATTAGGCAGGGCACGGTGGCTCACACCTGTAATTCCAGCACTTTGGGAGGCCAAGACGGGCAGATCATGATGTCAAGAGTTCGAGACCAGCCTGACCAACATGGTGAATCCCGTTTCTACTAAAAATACAAAAAAAATTAGCCGGGCGTGGTAATCCCAGCTATACAGGAGGCACCTGTAATCCTAGCTATTTAGGAGACTGAGGCAGGAGAATTGCTTGAATCTGGGAGGCGGAGGTTGTGGTGAGCTGAGGTTGCGCTATTGCACTCCAGCCTGGGCAACGAGAGTGAAACTCTGTCTCAAAAATAAATTATAAGTAAATAAACTGCTTCAATATGTATATAATTGGAAAAGATCTTCAAATGACAGGTGTTTGTTATTTGTGTGTGTGGGAGAGATTAAATCAGAGATTAATACCTTTGTACTTTGCAAATTGCTTATAGAATATTGATTCTAATAATTCACAGTGCAAAATGCACATATACAAATATTCAAGGATAGCTTCTCAGATGACCACAAAGGGGGGCATTAATAAATATTTAATGAAACATACTTTATTAAAGTATCAAATATAAGTAGTTTAGAAAAGAACTGTTACATATTTATAAAAGATATAATCACATTCACAGTAATTTCACAAAATCTAAATAAGTATCTAGTGGTGTGAAGCAACTACTCTACTGCAATGTAAATTACCTTCCCATCAATTTCTACTGGCAGTCAAACTCTTCATTACCTTTTACACTGTCTTGTTTCTTTTTTTTTTTTGGTAGAGTCTTGCTCTGTCAGCCAGACTGGAGTGCAATGGCACAGTCTCGGCTCGCTGTAACCTCTGCCTCCTGGGTTCAAGCAAATCTCCTGCTTTAGCCTCCCAAGAAGCTGAGATTACAGGCATGGGCCACCATACCTGACTTATTTTTGTGTTTTGAGTAGAGATGGGATTTTGCCATGTTGGCTAGGCTGGTCTCGAACTCCTGGCCTCAAGCAATTCACCCACCTTGGCCTCCCAAAGTGCTGGGATTTAGGCGTGAGCTGCAGTACCTAGCTGCAACTGTCTTGTTTCTGACTCATCACATGAACTGTCAGGTGTAGAAAGAGATGTGTGGGTATTGGATGTTATCTCACCTACACTGGTACTGGACGGTTGTATGCTGCCAGAATATAGAACCACCAGAAAAATTAGAAAAAATAGATATTCTGAGATTTTGGCTCTGAGCGCTTCTGCTGTGGTAACTGTCGTAGTTACTTCCCAGGGTTGTGGAAATTGGTACCAGCAGTGTGAAACAGCAGATCTAAAGCCATGGTTCAGGTGGATGAAGGAGATGGTATGATACTTATACTTGAATCACTGATTTTAACATGTCAAATGCAGAACATGCCAATCTTAATTTATTAACATGCCAATTTAGATTATTTGATTTTAAAATACTAATAATTTTTCATAGGGTCTTGTTCCTATTTACATGATAATTTTTCTTCTATTACCAGAACTGTTTTTTTTTTTTTTTTTTCGGAGACAGAGTCTTGCTCTGTTGCCCAGGCTGGAGTGCAGTGGCATGATCTCAGCTCACTGCAACGTCTGACTCCCAAGTTGAGGTGATTCTCCTGCCTCAGCCTCCTGAGTAGCTGAGACTACCATGCTTGGCTAACTTGTATTTTTAGTAGAGACAGTATTTTACCATGTTGGCCAGGCTTGTCTCAACCTCCTGACCCCAGGTCATCTGCCTGCTTCAGCCTACCGAAGTGCTGGGATAACAGGTGCGAACCACTGTGCCTGGCCAGAACAATTGTTCTTAACCTTTCTTGGGTCTATATATAATCCTTTTGAAAATTGGATGACAGCTATGAATTTATCTTCCATTTTGCATATAGTTTCAGGAAATTATCACAACCCACCTTTTAGAACCTATGACCTATCCAGACATGGTAATGTGTGACTGTAGTCCCAGTTGCTAGGGAGGCTGAGGTGAGAGCATTGCTTGAACCCAGGAGTTCAAGGCTTTAGTGAGCTAAGATTGCACCACCACATTCCAGTCTGGGTAATGGTGTGATTACATCTCTGAAAAACATAGTAACAATAGAACTTGTGCCCTACATTTTGATACACTATTTTTTTCTGTATTCTCATTGCGGTTAACCTCATTTTGAATTAATATTGGTGTTAATATATTCCCCACATCTTTCTATTTAAATTCATTTTGTTGGTCCTTGTTTTATCCTTTCTCCCTACCTATGACATCTGACTTATCTTAAAAATAGTTAAAAGAGAAAATAGGCCAGGCACAGTGGCTCATACCTGTAATCTCGGCATTTTGGGAGGCCAAGTTGGATGGATTGCTTGAGCCCAGGAATTCGAGACCAGCCTGGGCAACATAGTGGGACCCTGTCTCTACAGAAAATATCAAAAATTAGCTAGGCATGATAGAATATGCCTGTAGTCCCAGCTACTCAGGAGTCTGAGGGAGATCACCTGAGCTTGGGAGGTCGAGGCTGCAGTAAGCCAAAATTCTGCCAGTGCACTTGAGCCTGCATGACAGAGACCCTGTCTCAAAAAAGAGAAAGTGAAAAATTTGGTTTTGTAATGATTAGCACTGTGTATTTAGGACATTTGTAAAGGTTTTTTTCACTGTAGATTTCTCTCTTTAATTTAAAACAATCTGGTTTTGGCCTGAAATCCCAGCACTTTGGGAGGCACAGGCAGAAGGATCACTTGAGGCCAGGACACTTGTCCCATCTTTATTATAATTAAAAGAATTTTTTTTAAGCCGAGTCTTAACTCTGTCACCAAGCTGGAGTGCAGTGGCATGATCTTAGCTCACTACAGTCTCTACCTCCCGGGTTTAAGTAATTCTCCTGTCTCAGCCTTCTGAGTAGCTGGGAAGACAGGCTCACACCACCACACCTGGCTTTGTATTTTTGGTAGAGACAAGGTTTCACCACGTTGGCCATGCTGGTCTAACTCCTGACCTCAGGTGATCCATCCCCCTAGGCCTTCAAAAGGGCTTTGATTACAGAAGTGAGCCACTGAGCCGGGCTTTTTAAACAAACATTCTAAAAAATTACTGTTGGCCGGGTGCAGTGGCTCATGCCTGTTTTCCCAGCACTTTGGGAGGCCGAAGTGGGTGGATCATGAGGTCAAGAGATTGAGACCATCCTGGCCAACATGGTGAAACACCGTCTCTACTAAAAATAACAAAAATTAACCAGGTGAGGTGGCAGGTGCCTGTAATCCCAGTTACTCAGGAGGCAGAGGTTGCAGTAAGCCGAGATTGTGCCACCACACTCCAGCCTAGCAACAGAGCAAGAATCTGTCTCAATTAAAAAAATATATATTGTTGCAGAGGGTAATTTTGAATTTTTAAAAATTCTAAACATACCAGGTGCGGTGGCTCATGTCTTTGATGCCAGCACTTTAGGGGGCTGAGGTGGGCGGATCACGAGGTCAAGAGATTGAGACCATCCTGGTCAACATGGTGAAACACCATCTCTACTAAAAATATAAAAATTAGCTGGGTGTGGTGGTGCACACCTGTATTCCCAGTCACTTGGGAGGCTGAGGTAGGAGAATTGCTTGAACCTGGGAGGCAGAGGTCACAGTGAGCCAAGATTGCACCGCTGCACTCCAGCCTGGTGACAGAGTGAGACTTTGTCTCAGAAAAAGAAAAAATTCTAAACATGATTCTTGGAATTTTGTTTCTTATTTTGTTGTTTTTTGTTTTATTTTAAATTAGTCTTTTAAAATAGCTACTTGATGATAAGCCTCAAACTGAATGAATTTTTGTGATGTTCAAAAGTAGGGTACCTTCCTTTGGTCAGTTCATTAATGTTCTTTATTCTGTTTTGATAAAGCACAAATTGTTCTTTCTATAGAGTTAATAACTAATAGTTATAAAGCGACATTTTTTCAGATTGTTCTCAAATACAAGCAAGATAGTTTGGGGAGGGGAATGTTCTATGAGCAAATACTGGTTTTTATGGCCTTTTGGTTTTTCCCCCCCTAGATACCATTGAGAAAGTTGGGCTGATGCCTGTAATCCCAACACTTTGGTGGCCCAAGGAAGGAGGATCACTTGAACGCAGGACTTCAAGACCAGCCTGGGCAACATTAATGAGAACCCCCTTTCTTTCTTTCTTTTTTTTTAAATTTTTTTGTTTTTAAAGACGGGGTTTCACCATGTTGGTCAGGCTGGTCTTGAACTCCCGACCTCAGGTGATCCGCCTGCCTTGGCCTCCCAAAGTGCTTGGATTACAGGCGTGAGCCACCATGCCTGGCCGTTTTTTTTTTTTTTTGAGACAGAGTCTCACTGTGTCACCCAGGCTAGAGCACAGTGGTACAGTCGTGGCTCACTGCAATCTCTGCCTTCCGGGTTCAAGTGATTCTTGTTGATCAGCCTCCCTAGTTGCTGAGACTGCAGGTATGCGCCACTATGACTGGCTAATTTTTTTTTTTTTGAGACGGAGTTTTGCTCTTGTTGCCAAGGCTGGAGTGCAATGGTGCGATCTCGACTCACTGCAACCTCTGCCTCTCAGGTTCAAGCACTTCTCCTGCCTCAGCCTTTTGAGTAGCTGGGAGTACAGGCATGTGCTACCACGCCTGGCCTTTTTTTTTTTGTATTTTTAGTAGAGACAGGCTTTCTTCATGTTGGTCGAGCTGGTCTTAAACTCTTGACCTCAGGTGATCTGCCCACCTCGGCCTCCCAAAGTGCTGGGATTACAGGCGTGAGCCACCGTGCCCAGCATTAATTGTATTTTTAATGGGGGATGGGGTTTCCCCATGCTGGCCAGGCTGAATGAGACCCCATTTATATAAAAAAATTTTTCAGGCCTGGCGTGGTGGCTCATGTCTGCAGTCCCAGCACTTTGGGAGGCTGAGGCAGGCAGATCACCAGGTCAGGAGATTGAGACCATCCTGGCCAACATGGTAAAACCCCATTTCTAAAAATAAATAAATAAATAAAATGTATATTTAAAAAAAAGTTTTTCGAAAATTAGCCAGACATGGTAGTTCACACCTGTAGTCCTAACTACTGGGGGAGGCTCAGGTGGGAGGATTGCTTGAGCCCAGGACATGGTGGTACACACCTGTAGTCCTAACTACTAGAGATGCTCAGTAGAGAGGATCTCTTAAGCCTAGGAGGTGAAGTCGTGATCGTGCCACTGCACTCCTGCCTGGACAGCATAGTAAGACTTGTATAAATAAAAAGAAAAAGTCCGGGCGCGATGGCTGATACTTATAATCCCAGCAGTTTGGGAGGCCACGGTGGGTGGATCATGAGGTCAGGCGTTTGAGACCAGCCTGGCCAACATGGTGAAATCCCATCTCTACTAAAAATATAAAAAAACTAGCCAGATGTAGTAGTGTGCACCTGTAGTTTGAGCTACTCAGGAGACTATGGCAGGATCGCTTGAACCTGGGTGGCAGAGGTTGCAGTGAGCTGAGATAGCACCACTGTACTCCAGTCTGGGGGACAACAGAGAAACTCCATCTCAAAAAAAAAAAAAAAAAAAAAGAAAATTGTATGGCCACCTTTTTGAGATTGATAAGGCTTAGTGTCATATACTGCAGATTCTTTGCCATCCTACAGTAAAATGTGTGCTTAATTCAGTTTCTTGAACTTAGCCTTAGATCCCATTTTTTTCAAAATTTATTGCCCTGGGGAGCTAATGGTCATTTTTATAGGAAATGCAGTTTTGGGAAGTACAGTGCTAGAGCATAATTTTTACTTAAATTTTCTACATTTAATGGACTTGGGTAAAAGAATCAAGTAAAACCTTTATCATGTTGTTTTCAGTGTGTAGCTATCTCTAAGCATACATTAAACATTTAAGTACCAAAGTCTATAATTTTGAGCCCCCTCTCCCCAATTGTTTGGCCTTAGCAAATTATTTGAAGTCACTACATGGTGAAATATTTTTTAATTTCTTAGTACTGTAGTGTACACTAACTAAAACCTTTTTGTGGCTGGTTGTGGTGGCTCATGCCTGTAATTCGAGTACTTTTGGAGGCTGAAGCAGGTGGATTGCTTGAGCCTAGGAGTTCAAGACCAGCCTGGGAAACATAAGAAGACCGCTTCTCTACAAAAAATGTAAAAATTAGCAGGATGTGGTGGCTTGCGCCTGTAGTCCCATCTACTTGGAAGGCTGAGGTGGGAGGATCACTTGAACCTGGAGAGGTTGGGGCTTTCATAAACTGTGATGGCACCACTGCACTTTAGCCTTAGTGAGAGAGTGAGATTCTGTCTCAAAAACACAAACCTTTTTTGTGCTTTTTTTTTTTTTTTTTTTTTGATATATTGAGAGGTAGAGTTTCACTCTGTTCCTCAGGCTGGAGTGTCTGGGCTCAAGTGATCCTCCCATCTCAGCATCCTGATTAGAGTGATCCTCCTATCTCAGACCCCTGAGTGTAGGTGCCTGCCATCGTGTGTGGCTCATTTTTTTTTTTTTTTTTTGAGACGGAGTTTCACTCTTGTTACCCAGGCTGGAGTGCAATGGCGCGATCTTGGCTCACCGCAACTTCCGCCTCCTAGGTTCAAGCAATTCTTCTGCCTCAGCCTCCCGAGTAGCTGGGACTACAGGCGCGTGCCACCATGCCCAGCTAATTTTTGTATTTTTAGTAGAGACAGGGTTTCACCATGTTGACCAAGATGGTCTCGATCTCTTGACCTCGTGATCCAACCGCCTCGGCCTCCCAAAGTGCTGGGATTACAGGCGTGAGCCACCGCGCCTGGCCTTTTTTTTTTTTTTTTTTTTTTGAGACAGAGTCTCACTCAGTCACCAGGCGCCAGGCTGGAGTGCAGTGGCGCGACCTTGGCTCACTGCAACCTCCACTGCCCGGGTTCAAGCATTCTCCTGCCTCAGCCTCCCGAGTAGCTGGGACTACAGGCGCGCACCACCACGTCCAGCTAATTTTTTTGTATTTTTAGTAGAGACGGGGTTTCACCATGTTGACCAGGACGGTCTCGATCTCTTGACCTCGTGATCCGCCCGCCTCGGCCTCCCAAGGTGCTGGGATTACAGGCGTGGCCTTTTTTTTTAAATCTTTGTAGAGATGATATCTCACTTTGTTGCCCAGGTTAGTCTCAAACTCCTGGGTCCAGAGATGCTCCCACTTCAGCCTCCCAAAGGGTTGGGATTACAGGTGTGAGCCACCTCGTCCAGACTACACTTTTTTTCTTTGAAGACTAGTCAAGTATTGTAGTGAGAAGGGGAAAAGAATAGAACAAGGAGTTCAATCAGTAACTGAACAACCAGTTTAGATAACTGATTACCTTTGGACCAGGCTTAAGTGTTGTTTTTGTCTGTTTTCTCTTTTTTTTTGAGATGGAGTCTCAAATCTTTTTACCCAGGCTGGAGTGCAGTGGCAATCTTGGCTCACTACAACCACTGGCTCCCAGGTTTAAGTGATTCTCTTGCCTCAGCCTCCTGAGTAGCTGGGACTACTGGCATGTGCCACCACGCCCAGCTACTTTTTGTATTTTTAGTAGAGACGAGGTTTCACTATGTTGGCCAGGCAAGTCTTGAATTCCTGACCTCAGGTGATCTGCCTCGGCTTCCCAGAGTGCTAGGATTATAGGCGTGAGCCACTACACCTGGCCAGTTTTACTTTTTTAAAATTAGAAATTTTTTACATGTAAAAATCTTACGTATTTATGATATATATACACAATTACTTAATACCAAAGTTTCATAGAGATATATATAATGTCTTGATATATATATATGTCATGGAATAGCTAAATCAAGCTATTTAACATGTGCCATACTTCACATACTTATCTTTTGTGGTGAGAAGACTTAAAGTCTGCTCTCAGTGTTTTTGTTTTGTTTTGAGACGGCGTTTCACTCTTGTTGCTCAAGCTGGAGTGCAATGGCATGCTCTCGGCTCACCACAACCTCCGCCTCCTGGATTCAAGCGATTCTCCTGCCTCAGCCTCCCAAGTAGCTGGGATTATAGGCACATGCCACCACGGCTGGCTAATTTTTTGTATTTTTAGTAGAAACGGGGTTTCCCCATGTTAGCTAGGCATGGTCTAGAACTCCTGACCTCAGGTGACCTGCCCGCCTCAGCCTCCCAAAGTGCTGGGATTACAGGAGTGAGCCACCGTGCCTAGCCTGAACATTTAAATATGTAACATACTGTTATTAACTATAGTCAACGTGATGTACAATGGGTACCTTGAACATTCCTCCTAACTGAAACCTTTGACCAATATCTATCTGCCCAGTCCTGCCCTGGGCCCCAAAGCCTCTCATAGCCATCATTTTACTCTCTTTCTCTTAGTTTTACTTTCTTACACTCCACATTATGAGATCATGCAAAACTCTTTCTGTGCCCGGCTTATTTCACTTAACGTAATGTTTTTCAAGGTTTATACATGTTACAAATTCCAGGAGATCTTTCTTCTTAAGGCTGAATAGTATCCTTTTGTGTATATATGCCACATTTTTTTAATCCAGTTATTCATTGATGGATTCTTAGGTTGATTCCATATCTTGACTATTGTGAATAGTGCTGCAGTGAACAGGGGGGTGCAGATATCTCTTCTATGGGCTGATTTAATATTTTTTATATTTTTCATAATCTTGATTTTTATTTTTTCCCTTTTTATTTCATTTTAGCTGCACTGGGTGTTCAACAGCCATCACTCCTTGGAGCATCTCCTACCATTTATACACAGCAAACTGCATTGGCGGCGGCAGGCCTTACCACACAGACTCCAGCAAACTATCAGTTAACACAAACTGCCGCATTGCAGCAACAAGCTGCAGCTGCAGCAGCTGCATTACAACAGGTAACTCTTTAGTAGGTTTTATTATTTGATGTAGAAAACTTTATGAAATCTGAGTAGCTAGCATTGCTACCTTCATTTTATAGGTAGTAAAGAATTATGTGTTTTTATTATGCTTATTTTTCTGGTGATGAATATTATATCTGCCCCACACATAAAGGGAAGAATAGTTGGGCCAGGCCAAGTGGCTCATGCCTGTAATGCCAGCATTTTAGGAGGCTGAGGTGGGAGGATCGTCTGAGCCCAGGAATTTGAGACCAGCCTGGGCAACATGCTGAGACAACGTCTACAGAAAATAAGAAAATTAGAGCATGGTGAAGCACATGTGTGGTCCCACCTGCTTGGGAGGTTGAGGTGGGAGAATTGCTTGAGGATTGGGTGGTTGAGGCTACAGTGAGCTGAGATTGCACCACTGCATTCCAGCCTGGGAGACAGAGCAAAAACCTGTGTCCAAAAAAAAGAAGAGTAGTTGAATAGTCAAAACTTTTAAGTCCTTAAATTGGGCAGTTCTTACACCTTAATTATATGAATAAAATTTACTTCTTTTTGGATCCTGGAGTATAAGTAATCACAGTTTTATTTACTTTAGATGAAGTTTTACTGTTCCAGAAAATTTATTTTTATTCTTTTTATTTTTTTGTTTTTTCTTTGAATCAATGCCTTGCCAGAACAGAACGTTTATTTTTAGTGTAATTGTATGTATTTCTATGTATATCACTTTTTGAGAATGAGTAAATTCAGTGTCTGTATTTTTCTTTGAAAAATATATTTTTTTTAATGTTTCAGCAGTATTCACAACCTCAGCAGGCCTTGTATAGTGTGCAACAACAGGTTAGTTTATATTTTCCATGTTAAAAACTGATTTTAAAATAGCTATTTGCTCCAAAGTTCAATTGATAGAGATTTTTATTTCTATCGCCTTAATGTATGATACAAATTTTTTAGGAGGGGCTGGAGTAAATCAGGTAGGAAAAAAGGAATGTCTCCAAGGGTGAGGGAGATGGGAGGGCAGTCCCAACAACCAAAATCCTCAGCCAGTCTTTGTCACATGTTTCTAAGAAAGTATGTGTAAGCCGGACGTGGTGACTCACGCCTGTAATCCCAATACTTTGGGAGGCGGAGACAGGCCGATCACAAGGTCAGGAGTTTGAGACCAGCCTGGCTAACATGGTGAAACCCCATCTCTACTGAAAACCCAAAAATCAGCCAGGCGTGGTGGCACATGCCTGTAATCCCAGCTACACAGGAGGCTAAGGCAGGAGAATCGCTTGAACCAGGGAGGCAGAGGTTGCGGTGAGCCAAGGTCGCATCATGGCACTGCATGCAGCCTGGGCAACAGGAGTGAAACTCCGTCTCAGAAAAAAAAAAGAAAGTATGCAGAGAATAATCTGGAAAGAACCACCCTTTGACCTGTTGTACTCCAGTCTGGAACATTTGGGCCAGCTCTGCTGAGCTAGACCACATGTGAAAATGAAAGCTCCTTTTCCTACTTGAAGCCCAAACGCTATATAGGCTTTCAGACTTTATTTCTTTTTTTTTCTTCAAATTTTTGTCACATTAACTAACACCTGCTACAGCCTTTATTTCTTTAAAGGAGTAGGACCCCCAGCCCCCTTTTTATTAATCAAATTGTATATGGAAATCAAATATACAAAATGTTAAAATAGAACTGTTCAAAATGGGAGAAAGCTGGCCAGGCACAGTGGTTCACGCCTGTAATCCGAGCACTTTGGGAGGCTAAGGCAGGCAGATCACTTGAGGATCAGGATTTTGATACCAGCGTGGCCAACATGGTAAAAGCCCACCTCTACTTAAAATACAAAAATTAGCTGGGCATGGTGGCAGACACCTGTAAAAAATTAAAAGAACACAATGTGGGAGAAAGCCTCCCTTTATAGTTCACACACCTATTCCGTAGACATATTTGAACGATATGGAAACTCCTGATTTAGACTGAAAGCAAGTTTCATGGGCCCCTTTTTCCTTAGACACATTCTATGGGAATTATCAAGGAAAGAGAGTTTGCCCTGATGAATTGTAGATATGCTTTAGCCCAAGCACCCATTCTAGGTGTGTCCAGGGCTAGGGTGTAGTCTTTAGTCCTTTTCAGCACCATTAGGAAGTTTTAAGAACATTAGTAGCCAGGAGAATACAAGAGAAGGATATCAAAAAGTTAATTTAAAGACCATATGGAGTTTGGGCGAGGTGGCTTATGCCTGTAATCCTAACACTTTGGGAGGCCAAAGCGGGCGGATCACCTGAGGTCAAGAGTTTGAAACCAGTCTGGCCAACATGGGGAAACCCCATCTCTACTAGAAATACAAAAATTAGCCAGGTATGGTGGCAGGTGTCTGTAATCCAGCTAGTCAGGAGGCTGAGGCACGAGAATCACTTGAACCCACTAGGCAGAGGTTACAGTGAGTTGAGATTGTGCCATTGCACTCCAGCCTGGGCGACAGAGCAAGACTCTGTCTCAAGAAAAAACAAAAAAGACCATATGGAAGAACATGAGGCTTCTCTCACTCTTTTCTTTTTTTTTTAAACTTTTATTTTAGCTTCTGGGGTACATGTGAGGGTTTGTTACATAGGTAAACTCATGTCATGGTGGTTTGTTGTAAAGATTATTTCATCACTCAGGAATTAAGCCCAGTACCCGATAGTTATTTTTTCTGCTCTTCCCTCCTTCTATCCTCCACCCTCAAGCAGACCTCAGTGTCTGTTGTTTCCTTTGTGTTCATAAGTACTCATCATTTAGCTCCCTTGTGAGAACAGGTATTTGGTTTTCTGTTTCTCCATTAGTTAGCTGAGAATAATGGCCTCCATCCATGTCTTTGCAGAGGACCTGGTCTCATTCTTTTTTATGGCTGCAGAGGTTTCTCAGTTTATAACTTCTTTGTCCCTAGATCCATGGCCCAGTTTAGTCCTTGGCTTAAACCCCTTGAGGCTTCAGAAGCATTGCATTTTCCGGGAAGACTGCAGTATTCCACTAGTAATTGCTTTAAACTTCTTAACTGATAAAAGATGGGTCTCAAATCAGCTATCTTGTTTTCAGAATACCTTCCAACTTTTTTTTTTCTTTTTTTTTTGAGATGGAGTCTCGCTCTGTCCCCCAGGCTGGAGTGCAGTGGTGCGATCTTGGCTCACTGCAACCTCTGCCTCCCAGGTTCAAGTGATTCTCCTGCCTCAGCCTCCTGAGTAGCTGAGATTATAGGCGAGTGCCACCACACCCGGCTAATGTTTTTATTTTTAGTAGAGACCGGGTTTCACAGTGTTGGTCAGGCTGATCTTGAACTCCTGACCTCAGGTGATCCACCCACCTCGGCCTCCCAAAGTGCTGGGATTACAGGTGTGAGCCACCAGCCCCGGCCCCTTCCAACTTATTTTATTGTTCTTATGAAATACACTATTAAAGATCTTAATAAGTGAGGTTGAACCTTGCAAAAATTGTAATACTCAAGTTATTCTGCCTTTAAAAAATGGCAGTACTCAACTGTTCTTGACTTAGAGAAAAATAGTATTTTGACACGATTTAATCTCTAATACATGGTGACTCCAAGTAAAGTGAGTGTTTTGAATTACAACCTCATACAGATTATTTTAACTTAGCCTAAGTCAAGTTTATATTTCAAAATTTAAAAATTTCTCCTTTCATATTAATTCCTTTTACTTTCTGGTAATAGTACACTTTGCTGTTACAGAAAAACCATATGTCAAAGTATTTGGTCCTTCATGTTCTCTGTGCCTAAGGCAAATTGTCCCATCAACAGTGCTTCTCATGTTAGGGAATATATCTACGAATTGGATCAATGGCCACTGATATTTTTTGATACAAGTAGCATATTGATGATACTGAGTTATTTCTGTAGCATGGTAATCTTCTCTTTTAGAGATATGTGGGGTTTTACCATGGTTGCTATTCCTAGGAAATAACAACAACAAAATCAGTTTCTGTATTTTTATTAAAAGTAGTTAAGTGCCTGTCATTGAATGAGTTACTTATATATGAGGTCTGCAGTTGTTAGAAATAGTTGTAGAAAATTTTATACTCTTAGTGATCTGTTACTTTTCACATTTTTCTTAAAAATAAAATAAATAACTGGGCTGGGTGCAGTGGCTCATGTCTGCAATCCTATCACTATGGGAGGCCGAGGCAAAAGGATTGCTCGAGCTCAGGAGTTCAAGACTAGCCTGGGCAACATAGCAAAACTTTGTTTCTGTTTAAAAAATAAGTAAAGTAGAACAACTTTTACAGGAATTATTTCTTTTATAAAGTATCTATGAAACAACGATTCTAATTGATCCTTTTCTGTGTGTGTGTATTTTTCTTTTCCAGTTACAGCAACCCCAGCAAACCCTTTTAACACAGGTTAGTTGATATTACTTTATTGGTTTTGGATGTCTGAATGAACAGTACTAAAGCTTTATTCCTATTCTACTTTTTCTTTCAGCGTTTAGTTACTCGTTAGATTCACATACTAGTTTAGGAATATAATGCTAAATAAAGGTCGAAGTGTGCTATTTTATCTTTGATGGTTTCTGATTGTAGGTTCAGCTGTGATATAGTTTGAATAAATATGAGATTTTATTTTAGACTTAATACTGATATTTTGTTAATACTGATTTTTGGAGCCGATTTTCTTTTGGAAAATTTCTGCATATTATTTCTTTTTTAGCTCCACCTTAGCAGGGAAAGTTATTGTGTGGCATTATCTGCTTAATTTTTTAGCAACATTGAACAGTTTTGAACTTTTGATATGTAGTGCTACCTTAGGCTTTACAGACTATAGTATCTTTTACATATTCTTTTTCTATTTTTATAGCCTTTTGAAAGTGTAAAAAGCATTCTTAGCTTATAAATTACGCAAAACAGCCTATAGGCTGTCTTTGACTTAATACTTAGAGTGAAATACTATGCAGCTGTTAAAACAAAACTGTATATGTACTGATACGGAATGATATTCCAGATAATCTGCGATAGAAGTAAAGGTACAGTCCAGTACGTATTATGTGCTTCCATTTACCTGTATGCATATTTGAATCAAACATTACCAGCAGGCTTTACAGTAATAACCAGAACAGTGATTGCTTCATGTTTACGGAACTGTGTAGCTGAGTAGCAGGGATAGGAGAGAAGCTTTTCACTGTATATCCTTTTTTTGTTGTTTTTTGTTTTTTTGAGACGGAGTCTTGGTCTGTCATCCAGGCTAGAGTGCAATGGCACAATCCTGGTTCACTGCAGTCTCCACCTCCTGGGTTCAAGCAGTTCTGCCTCAGCCTCCCAAGTAGCTGGGACTACAGGTGCCTGCCATCATGCCCAGCTAATTTTTGTGTTTTTAGTAGAGACAGGGTTTCACCATATTGGTCAGGCTGGTCTTGAACTCCTGACCTCAGGTGATCCGCCTGCCTCAGCCTCCCAAAGTGCTGGGATTACAAGCATGAGCCACTGTGCCCGGCCCACTGTATAACCTTTCGTACCTTTTTAGTCTTGCATCTCTTACTTGTCTTAAAAATACAGTACACTTCAATTGAGAAATCAACCTGTTTTTATTAAAGAACTACAGTCGATTAACACCTAACTTATATTTTCAATCATCAACAAAGTAGAATTTCCAATTAAGTAGAAAAACTAGAATTTCTTTTGTTTAAATGCTGTTTCCCTAAGTGTACTCATAACACATTACTAGTGTTTTAAGATATTAAAGAAATTTCATGAGAAAATAATTTTGTGGTCAAAGTTTAAGGAATGCTGAGTTCCTTTACTAAGGACTTTCCTGAGCCTTTATTATGCTAGTATGGATTTTGATTAGTAAGAATAGTTATCTAAGGGAGCTTGATGAAATAGGTTAAAAATAATTTATAGTTTAGTTTTAGACTTGACTCTCACTTTCAAGATGTACATGTATATTTTCTAACATAATATAAAATTTTGAACATTCTGGGTTAATTTCAGTTTTTATATGATTTCAAATCATTACCTTAATTTGATGTTGATTTTGCTTTATAGCCAGCTGTTGCACTGCCTACAAGCCTTAGCCTGTCTACTCCTCAGCCTACAGCACAAATAACTGTATCATATCCAACACCAAGGTCCAGTCAGCAGCAAACCCAGCCTCAGAAGCAGCGTGTTTTCACAGGGGTGGTTACAAAACTACATGACACATTTGGATTTGTGGATGAAGATGTATTCTTTCAGCTTAGGTAAACTTAATTAGATCTTGTCACATGGAACATATTTTATAACAAATACATGGCTTCTTGTGTTTATTATAAAACACCTGTTTAGTTGTGGCAAAGATTATAATTTAGCTATAATTTTCTTTTCTTTTCTTTTTTGAGACAGAGTCTTGCTATTTAGCCCAGGCTGGATACAGTCGTGCAATCTTGGTCGGCTCACTGCAGCCTCCGCCTCCTGGGTTCAAGCAATTTTCTTGCCTCAGCCTTCAGAATAGCTGGGATGACTGGCGTGCACCACCACACTCAGCTAACTTTTATATCTTTAGTGGAGAACAGGGGGATTTCACCATGTCGGCCAGGCTGGTCTCAAACTCCTGACCTTAAGTGATCTACCTGCCTTGGCCTCCCAAAGTGCTGGCATTACAGGCTTGAGCCACTGCACCCATCCAGTTTAGCTATAAGTTTCTATTTTATTTTTTCCTGAAGAAAAGTATGAAATTTTGTTTTCTTTGTTTCTTTTTTTAAGACAGAGTCTCATTCTGTCACCCAGACTGGAGTGCAGTGGCGCGATCTCAGCTCACTGTAACCTCTGCCCCCTGGGTTTAAGTGATTCTCCTGCTCAGCCAGCCAACTAGCTGAAACAACAGACCTGTGCCACCATGTCCAGCTAATTTTTGTATTTTTTAGTAAAATGGGGATTCGCCATGTTGGCGAGGCCAGTCTCAAACTCCTGACCTCAGGTGATTTGTATGCCTCAGTCCCCCAAAGTGCTAGGATTATAGGCATGAGCCATCACACCTGGCCAGTTTAGCTATAATTCTGTATTTTTTCCTGAAGAAACTCAAGTGTGGAATTTTTTATTTTAATCATCCAGCTCGTATTATATTGTACTTTAGGCCTTTTGTGGTGAAGATTGTGATAAAGATATCTCGATTATTGAACAAACTACTTACTGAGAATTCTTTTTTTTTTTTTTTTTTAAAGATGGGGTTTCACCATGATGGCCAGGCTGGTCTTGAACTCCTGACCTCAGGTGATCCACCCACCTCAGCCTCCCAAAGTGCTAGGATTATAGGCGTGAGCCACCGCGCCCGGCCGAGAATTCTTTATAAATGTTTTATAAGAGTTAAATGTCGGTTCTAACAATATTCCTGGGTAGACGTAACTGTGTGTGGGGTGTTGATATCTAATTCTGAAATAGAAATCTTTCATTTGACATGTCTAATGACATAATACAGATTTTAAAATTGTTTTTTAGCCAGGCATGGTGACTTTTCCTTGTAATCTCGGTCTCTCGGGAGGCCGAAGTAGGTAGATGATTTGAGGCTAGGAGGTCCAGACCAGCCTGGGCAACATAATGGTGAGACCCCATCTCTAAAAACAAAAATATTAACATTGAAAAAGTTAATAGGATCAAATGATTGATGAACTGACATTAAAAATATTTATTTCTTAAAAAAATTCTTTTTCCACATTTAAATTAGTACTTTTATAGCTTTGTAGTGTTTGTAGGAAATACCGTACTATGTTTTTCTGTAAAGGGGATTCCTGTTTTTTGTCTTTTCTGCATTTGTTTCATCATTTGAAAGCCCAAAGCAAATCTTAGTGTTCGGTTATAAAAGTAAATAATGGAGAGAGAGAGGTAATATTAGGGAAATACGGGGTGGTAAATTATTAATTTCACTTTAAACTTGTGTTTATATTATAAGGGTGAAATACCCGTTTTGAAATGAGTCTAGGGAGTCTATCTACTTACCTACTTTTTTTTTGTTTTTGAGACAGGGTCTTGCTTTATCACCCAGGCTGGAGTGCAGTGGTGCAATCATAGTGAACTGCAGTGTTGAATTCCTGGGCCCAAGTAATCTCCCACCTCAGCCTCCCATGTCTCTGGGCCATCAGGCGTGTACCACCACTTGTGGCTATTTTATTTTATTTTTTGAGATGGGGTCTCAGTCTTTCACCCAGGTCGGGGTCCAGAGGTGCAGTCATAGCTCACTGCAGCCTCAAATTTCTGTGTTCAAGGAATCCTGCTGCTTCAGCTTCTCAAGTAACTGGGACCGTAGGCACATGTCACCACACCCAGCTATTTTTTTTTTTCTTCAGATTTAGACCTAAAAGCTAATTTTTTAATTTTTTTGTGGAAACATGTTTTCACAATGTTGCCCAGGCTGGTCTTAAACTCCTGACCTCAGACAATCCTTTTGGTTTTAAAAGTTTTTCTTTTTTTATTATCATGTTTTTGAGACAGAGTCTCACTCTATCACCCAGGCTGGAGTTGCGGTGGTACGATTTTGGCTCACTCACCTCCACCTCTCAGGTACAAGTAATTTGCACCCTGTTAATTGTTGTATTTTTAGTAGAGATGGGGTTTTACCATGTTAGCCAGGCTGGTGTCAAACTCCTTAAGTGATCTGCCCATCTTGGCCTCCCAAAGTTCTGGCATTACAGGCGTGAGCCACTGCGCCCATACCCCAGCTCCTTTTTTAAAATTGTTATTTTATTTATTTTTGTTTGAGATCGAGTCCTGTCTGTCATCCAGCCTAGCGTGTATTGGCATGATCTCAGCTCACTGCAACCTTCACCTCCCAGGTTCAAGTCATTCTCCTGCTTCAGCCTCCTGAGTAGCTGGGATTACAGGTGTGTGCTACCACGCCTGGCTAATTTTTGTATTTTTACTAGAAATGGGGTTTCACCACGTTCGTCAGGCTAGTCTTGAACTCCTCACCTCAAGTGATTCGCTCGCCTTGGCCTCCCAAAGTGCTAGGATTACAGGCATGAACCACCGCACCCGGCCCCATCTACATTTTAAAGAGCTTTTCAGGCTTCCGTTTCTGATATAGTTTACTGTTGTTTATTTATTTATTATTTTTGAGATACGGTTTACTTTAAAGTACTAAGTATGTAAATCATTTTGGGGGAGAAATTTCTTTTAATTGTATTTATATTTAACTTTTTTTTTTCTTTTTTTACAGTGCTGTCAAAGGGAAAACCCCCCAAGTAGGTGACAGAGTATTGGTTGAAGCTACTTATAATCCTAATATGCCTTTTAAGTGGAACGCACAGAGAATTCAAACACTACCAAATCAGGTACATAAAATATTGAGTTAGGTATTATAGAAACTTGACAAATGAGTCTTTTAATTCACAAAGATTTTTCTTTCTTATTCTTCAATTTTTTAATTTAAGAATCAGTCGCAAACCCAGCCATTATTGAAGACTCCTCCTGCTGTACTTCAGCCAATTGCACCACAGTCAACATTTGGTGTTCAGACTCAGCCCCAGCCCCAGTCACTGCTGCAGGCACAGATTTCAGCAGCTTCTATTACACCACTATTGCAGACTCAACCACAGCCCTTATTACAGCAGCCTCAGCAGAAAGGTATCTTTGCTTTTGTTTCAGACTAATATATAGCTTTTTAGTTGTTAATAATATAAATATGCTTTTAATTACAAAAAGGCAGGGATTTCAAGAAAACTTGAAGCTTAAAAATCCTGAATAGGACACTTCTACTTCTGTAGCTGTGTGAAACTTTTTTTATTTCTCTTAGTGGTAAGAAATTCAAAGATACGCTCTTGTAGACTTAAATATCCAAACTGTTAAATTACTTATTGAATCATACCACATCAAATGAATTTGCTGAGTTTTAAATTTCTCTTTGAAAATTGATTGAACTCGCGACATGTTCTTGTTTGTTTTTTTGAGACAGTGTCTCACTGTGTTGCCCAGGCTGGAGTGCAAGGACCTGATCTTGGCTCACTGCAACCTCAGCCTCACAGGTTCAAGCAGTTCTCCTGTCTCAGCCTCCCGAGTAGCTGAGATTACAGCCACCTGCCACCACGCCCAGCTAATTTATGTATTTTCAGTAGAGACGGGGTTTCACCATGTTGGCCAGGCTGGTCCCGAACTCCTGACTTCTAGTGATCTGCTCTCTTGGCCTCCCAAAGTGCTAGGATTATAGGTGTGAGCCACTGCGCCCAGTCCAGATGTGTTCTTATGAAAACAATGTTTAAGATGATAGGTAGGGCTGAGCGCGGTGGCTTATGCTGTAATCCCAGCACTTCAGGAGACCAAGGCGGGCGGATCACCTGGGGTCCGGAGTTTGAGACCATCCTGGCCAACATGGTGAAACCCCGTCTATACTACAAATACAAATATTAGCTGGCCATGGTGGCGGGCACCTGTAATCCCAGCTACTCAGAAGGCTGAGGCAGGAAAATTGCTTGAACCCAGGAGGCGGAGGTTGCAGTGAGCCCAGATTGCACCATTGCCCTCTACCCTGGGCATTAAGAGCGAAACTCCGTCTCAAAAAAGAAGAGAGAAAAAGATGATAGGTAGCCTTAGCTTATAGAAGCCTACTTAATTGGCATTTAAAAAATGTCGTATTATGACATGTTCTTTTGTGGTTTTTTTCTTTTTTTTTTTTGAGATGGAACCCAGGCAGGAGTGCAGTGGCATAATCTTGGCTCACTGCAACCTGTGCCTCTTGGGGTCAATCGATTCCCTTGACTCAGCCTACCAAGTAACTGGGACTACAGGTGGGTGCCACCACAGTCTGCTAATTTTTGTATTTTTATTAGAGATGAGGTTTCACCATGGTGGCCAGGCTGGTATTGAACTCCTGACCTCGTGATCCATCCTCCTCAGCCTCCCAGACTGCTACAATTACAGGCATGAGCCACGGTGCCTGGCCCTTTTGTTGTTTCTTTTTGAGACAGGGCTTCTCTCTGTTGCCAGGGCTAGAGTGCAGTGGTGTAATCTTGACTCACTGCAACCTCCGCTTCCCCGGCTCAAGTGATCCTACTGCCTCAGTTCCACTGAGTAGCAGGGACTGCAGGTTCACACCACTCTGCCAGCCTAAATTTTATATCTTTTGTATAGACAGGGTTTCACCATGATACCCAGCCTGCAAACCCTTTTGTTGTTTTTTTCTTTCTTTTTTTTTTGAGACAAAGTTTCTCAGGCATAGATGCAGTGGTGTGATCTCAGCTCACTGTAGCCTCAACCTCTTGGGCTTAAGCAATCTCCCGCCCCAACTCTCCTCTAATTTTTGTATCATTTTGTAGAGACCGGGTTTTGCCATGTTGCCCAAGCTGGTCTTGAACTCCTGGAGTCAAGTAATCTGCCTGCCTTTGCCTCCCAAAGTGCTGGGATTACAAGTGTGAGCCACTGCTCCTAGCTTGTATTTTCTTTGTTATTGTAAATGGTGACACATAGCAAAACGATGACAGATTACAATGTAAATGAACCCCTGTGTAATCACTACTCAGGTCAAGAAAAATATGGCAGTGTGGCTGGTAGCAGGGTGGTGGTTCACGCCTGTAATCCCAGCACTTTGGGAGGCTGAGTTGGACGAATAGCTTGAGCTCAGGAGTTCGAGATGAGCCTGGGCAACTTGGTGAGACCCCATCTCTCCTAAAAATGCAAAGAAGTAGCCAGACGTGGTGATGTGTACCTGTGGTTCCAGCTACGTGGGAGGCTGAGGTGGGAAGACTTGAGCCCAGGGGTGGAAGTTGCAGCAAGCCAAGATTTCGAGCTGCACTCCAGCCTGGGTGACAGAGGAAGTCCCTGTCTCAAAAAGAAAGCCATTTGTAACTCTTTTCTTTAATAATAGTTTTATTCTATAAGTATGCATCCTTGTTTGGTTTTGAACATAATGTGTGATTCCACTTTTATGACCTTTTGTGTAAGACTTTTTTTTTTTTGAGACTGAGTCTCGCTCTTCCCCCAGGCTGGAGCTCACTTCATCCTCCACCTTCTGGGTTGAAGCAGTTCTCCTGCCTCAGCCTCCTGAGTAGCTGGTACTACAAGCATGCACCACTACTCCTGGCCAGTATTTTTGGTATTTTTAGTAGAGATGGAGTTTCACCATGTTGGCCAGGCTGGTCTCAAACTCCAGACCTCAAATGATCTGCCCATCTCGACTCCCAAAGTTTTGGGATTACATGAGCCACCATGCCTGGCCCATTTTATTTTTATTTTTATTTTTTTGAGACAGAGTCTTGGTCTGTCACTCAGGCTGGAGTGCAGTGGCATGATCTCAGCTCACTGCAAACTCTGCCTCCAGGGTTCAAGTGATTCTCCTGCCTTAGCCTCCTGACTAGCTGGGATTACAGGCATCTGCCACCATGCCTGGCTAATTTTTGTATTTTTAGTAGAGATGGAGTTTCACCATATTGGCCAGGCTGGTTGAACTCCTGACCTTGTGATCCGCCCACCTCAGCCTCCCAAAGTGCTGGGATTATAGGCGTTAGCCACTGTGCCTGGCCTTTTTTTGATTTTTAGTAGCAATGAGGTCTTGCTATGGTTGCCCAAGCTGGTCTTGAACTCTTGGTTGCAGTTAATCCTACCACCTCACCCTACTAAAGTGTTAAGATTGTAAGTCTGAGCCATTGCACATGGTTGATTTTTCTGTTCAGTCATTCTGCTTATGGTCACTAATAGTTGTCCTTATTCTGCGAGGATGAGCTCTTCTTTATCTATTGGGGAAATTCCCTGTATCATTGTGCAGAGTAAGGCGTTTGGGGACAAAACTCATATTGAATGGTGGCAACCACATCGAGCCAATAATTTCCTTTTTTTTTCGAGATGGAGTCTCACCTGCCTCAATTCTCCTGCCTCAGCCTCCTGAGTAGCTGAGATTGCTCCTGAGTAGCCTGCCACAATACCCAGCTGATTTTTGTACTTTTTAGTATAGATAGGGTTTTACCATGTTTGCCAGGCTGGTCTTGAACTCCTGACCTTCAGGTGATCCACTCCCCCTCAGCCTCCCACAGTGCTGGGACAGGGGTGAGCCACTGCGCCTGGCTTGACAGTACCTATTTTTTGAAAATGTATATAAATTAGGCCAACTTTGAAAAAACAATTTTAGTGACTCTCAGTTATTTAACTTTGTTCATCTAGTCTAATCAGGTAGTGCTTTTGAACTTTGTTTAGACACGCTAAACATTTTTTTCTTTATCTTTTAAAGCTGGTTTATTGCAGCCTCCTGTTCGTATAGTTTCACAACCACAACCGGCACGAAGATTAGATCCACCATCCCGATTTTCAGGAAGGAATGACAGAGGGGATCAAGTGCCTAACAGAAAAGATGACCGAAGGTATATTTTCTAAAGTATACTGTGGATGGTGGCAATACAACAATGTAAACATACTTAATGTCACTGAAGTATATGCTTATAAATTTTTTAAATGGTAAACTTTATGTTATGTTTATTTTATTACAAATTTACAAAAGTTAAACAAGTATACTGTGGAATCTTGCTTATATTACCTACCCTATTTATTCATTAAAGAGCTTTTCTATAATATTAGAAATATTTTTTAGTAATCTTAGAAAAATTTGCTTTCAGTCGTGAAGAGAGAGAGAAAGACGTAGATCGAGAGAAAGATCACCTCAGAGGAAACGTTCCCGGGAAAGATCTCCACGAAGAGAGCGAGAAAGATCACCTCGGAGAGTTCGACGTGTTGTTCCACGTTACACAGTTCAGTTTTCAAAGTTTTCTTTAGATTGGTAGGTTATTCCCCTGCCGTTGTTTTCTTGAATTACCAATTTCATGTAATTTGATAGACTATGTTACAGAGGTATTTTTCTTGCAACATTGATTTGCCGACAGTTAAGTGTTCTTCATATAAGGGCAGAAATACAATTTGAAGTAACTTAGTTCTCTACAAGGCTGCATTATTTTTAAACCCCCATGAAGGATATCAGCTGGTATTGAAAAGGCGCAGCTCTTCAAGGAAATTCCTCTGTCATAAATTTATTCCCTAAAGTTACAATCAGTTAAGATCTAGACTTACTGATAACTTGGAAACATGTATAGTCCATTGTATACAATGATTCGATAATATAGTAGTAAACCAAGTATTTCAAGCTTAGCTGTGGCAGTGTAGTATAATAGAAACGCTAGATCTAAATATATATATTCACAGATATACATAATTTATACACGTGTATGGTGTATGTGTATTGTATGTACATAAATATCTTACCTTTTGGAATCAGAAGTCATGGCAAATTACCAGGAATTTTTTTTGTTTTTGAGACTGAGTCTTACTCTGTCACCCAGGCTGGAATGCAGTGGCATGATTTTGGCTCACTACAGCCTCCACCTCCTGGGTTTAAGCGATTCCCCTGCCTCAGCCTCCTGAGTATCTGGGATTACAGGTGGTTAGTACCACGCCCAGCTAATTTTTTTATTTTTAGTAGAGATGGGGTTTTACCATGCTGGCCAGGCTGGTCTGGAACTACTGACCTCAGGTGATCCGCCTGCCTCGGCCTCCCAAAGTGCCATGTTACAGCTGTGAGCCACTGCACCTGGCCAAGTTGCCAGAAGTTTCTGAGGTTCACCTGCAAAACAAAGGTAATACTAACTAGCAAAATTATGGTGAGGGTTAGTTGATATATCCAAAGCACTTAATCCAGTGTATGGCGGTTGTATATTCTCGATAATTAATGGTGGGTTGTTCTGGCAGCTTGGTTAATAGATTAATAGATGGAACAAAACAAATTGTCAGTAAAATAATAAAATCATTAAAAGCAGTGTTCAAGGCTGTTTAGCCTCAAAGCAAATAGCTATATGCACTTCAGTGGCCTGATAGGATATTAATACATTTAAACAGAGTAATAATTACTATTCATAATACTGGCCTATCAGAGGCTAAAATTTCTATATATCCAGTTCAAGATTTAGTAAACCCCAGTGTATTTTAGTCCAGCTACTTAATGCCAAGAAAATTTGGCTTGGTATAACTTTTCTTAATTATGTTACATAGTTGATGTTCATTTACTCTTGCTTATCATCAAATCAACAACTATTAATTTACTAGTTTTCTTCTTATCGATGGTTACTTTTTTTTTTTTTTTGAGATGAAGTCTCGCTCTGTCGCCCAGGATGGAGTGCAGTGGTGCAGTCTTGGCTACTGCAACCTCTGCCTCCTGGATTCAAGTGATTCTCCTGCCTCAGCCTCCCAAGGCACACATGGTGGTGTGCACCTGTAATTCCAGCTTCTCAGGAGTCTGAGGCAGGAGAATAGTGAGACCTCACCTCTACAAAAAGTAGAAGTTAGCCACATGTGGTAGTGCACCTGTAGTCCTAGCTATAATACTTGGGAGGCCGAGATGGAAGGATTACTTGAGCCCAGGAATTCAGGTTACAGCAAGCTATGAATGTGCCACACTGCACTCTGGCCTTGGCAACAGAGCAAGATTCTGTCTGTAGATAGATTGGATAGTTAATAATATATTAACTGACAAGTTTATTGCTCTGTGTTTATTTTTATTCTTCAAATAAAGACATCCCTACATGTAGATTACTTCATCTTTCATAGTTCTCTCTATAGTTTTCTTTAAAAAAGACAGAGGTTGTCTTTTCATCTTACATTATACTTTTAACAGACATTTCTTAATCTTTTACCATATTGATGTTTCAGTTCCTCTGTTTTAAAAGCTCTGCTTCTTAGGAAAAGGAAATGATCTTTTAAAAAAATCATTGCGAGATATAAAAGACAAGAAATTTATCCCCCTCTGTACATAATAATCAGGTATGGATCTTAATCATTCACAGAGAAAGGGGTGTGGAGATGCAGATAATTCAAGGAACATATGAGTTTTGCTTTTGTGTGGATTTTTGTATTTAATTTTAAATGTAAGTATGCTAGATCTAGGAACTTACTGTAGTAAAATACAAGTTTTACTTTTTCTACACTTAAAAAACCTGATTGAGGGGCACACAGAACTACTAATTTGGTACCACTCTCATTGCTGTTTTGTATCCATTTTACATGAACCCTAAGTTTCAAGTAATCCACAATTCCAAATGAGGAAAACCTGCTTTTGTACAAATATTTTCTGGAGCTGAGGTTCAAGTTATTTCAGAGGGTCTTCCATAACAAAAAGTAAAGAAATCGGCCGGGCGCGTTGGCTTATGCCTGTAATCCCAGTACTTTTGGGAGGACAAGGTGGACGGATCACGAAGTCAAGAGATCAAGACCATCCTGGCTAATATGGTGAAACCCCGTCTCTACTAAAAATACAAAAAAATTAGCTGGCGTGGTGGCGCGCGCCTGTAGTGCGAGACTCTGTCTCAAAAAAGAAAGAAAGAAAGATAACACTGAGATACTATTTATTCAAAGCTTTGAGTATGCAAATTTGAAAGTAATATTTTCATAAGTCTCTATTCAAATCTGTAGCTCATTAGTAACTGACTTTGTCTTTCAGCTTACGTTTGACTATGTCCAGTTATATTTGCTTCAGAATTGAGTGAATGTTTGTGTAACCTTTCTATTAAGGCTATTTATTCACTACTCATGTCTGTTTTTCAGTCCCAGTTGTGACATGATGGAACTAAGGCGCCGTTATCAGAATTTGTATATACCTAGTGACTTTTTTGATGCTCAGTTTACATGGGTGGATGCTTTCCCTTTGTCAAGACCATTTCAGCTGGGAAATTACTGCAATTTTTATGTAATGCACAGAGAAGTAGAGTCCTTAGAAAAAAATATGGCCATTCTTGATCCACCAGATGCTGACCACTTATACAGTGCAAAGGTTTGTATTCCACTGTGATATACAGCTTAAATTTCTTAGCAGTTATTCCTAAT
This sequence comes from Ateles fusciceps, assembly GCA_036589455.1. Lineage (NCBI taxonomy): Eukaryota > Metazoa > Chordata > Mammalia > Primates > Atelidae > Ateles > Ateles fusciceps. Next base: position 13,470,709 of record JAZHEH010000770.1, read on the forward strand.
TAAAGGGTATGTAGAATTAACCTTTAGAAAGTGGTTGTTAGGTAGACCTGAATACCTTTTTTCTTGACTGCTTAATCCTATTTTGGTTAAAAATTTAATTTAAGCTCTCTTTGCCTCATGTCTTAAGCTGTAAAACTGGTTATTATTCTAACATTTTAAACCTCATAAAAAATGTGAAGATAAAATTGATGTTAATGAGACATTTGGAATATTGTATGACTTCTGGTAGCCTCAGATAAAACTTAATGTTAGATGAATACACTAAATATCAGTCTCAAGGAAAACATTCAGTATGTTATGTAAAGTCAATAGTTTTCTTCTGTTTAAAGCATTGACTGAAAAAGCATCCTTTCAAAAGTTAAAACTAAGGAATTATAAGGTATCTAGGCCTGGCGCGGTGGCTTGCGCCTGTAGTCCCAGCACTTTGGGAGGCTGAGTTATCTGATACTGTTTTTGCTACAGTATTTTACTTCCTATTTTTATTAAAAATTTCAGATATCTAATATTTAAAGATAATTAGTAGTGCTTCTCATTTTTTCACATTACTTTAGACTTTTGACAGGATTGAATTATTTGACTATAATAGGTAATGCTGATGGCTAGCCCTAGTATGGAAGATTTGTATCATAAGTCATGTGCTCTTGCTGAAGACCCACAAGAACTTCGAGATGGATTTCAACATCCTGCTAGACTTGTTAAGGTAAAAGGACACATTTGTTTTAACTTTAGATGTATTCACTTGGCTTAGCTGTAATTTTGTACACATACAACTTAAAACCTTACATTTTAATTTTTGTTGATAAGTTTAATGACTAATTTCAGTATTAAGGCACTCAGAATTTAATGATGTAGATGTTTTTCTCATTGCAGATTATGTCTATATTTTACCTGTATGCTATTAGTTCAACTGTCATTTTGATGTTTTACATTTGTAACATAGTAAAATCTTAGTGGTAATCGGATTCAGAGTGTCTTTGGATGTTGTTGAAGTTTGAATTATAGCTTGTTTCTTTAAAAGAACTCTATCTGAAGAAATATTTTAGAAGGATGAGTTATGATGTATGTAAATCCTATTCCATTGCTGAAATACAGTGTGGAACACAATGAGCTGAACTCTTCCTTGACTGACAGATACCAGAGGTAGTAAAAATGATATTGGAAAGGTTTGTACCTTTCCTTCTCAAGTATCTTATTTGTAGTTTGACAGGGTGCATAATATATGTAAATGATTCTTTGTTTTGAATTAGTTTTTAGTGGGCATGAAAGGCAAGGATGAAGCTATGGCCATTGGAGGCCACTGGTCTCCTTCGTTGGATGGACCAGACCCAGAAAAAGATCCCTCTGTGTTGATTAAGACTGCTATTCGTTGTTGTAAGGCTCTGACAGGCATTGATCTAAGTGTGTGCACACAATGGTAAGTACCAACTTATTTCTTGATTAGAAGTGTTTTACTAATAGTTTATTTAGTTTTCTTGTCAATCAGCCTCTTCCCCCTGCTTATTTTAGCAACCCTGGTCATGCAGGTAATCTCAAAGGAAAATCCCCATTTGTAGCTAAAGTTTATTTGGTGCCAAAATGTTTTGGGGAAAAAGGATTAAGACTAATCAAATAAACTGAAAATTTAAATGTTTTGTTATGCTGTACTTTGGAAGTTGGATGTATGTTGAAAATACTTTTCATTTCATGCATAGCTGGAGAAGATCGTCAAGAGAGAACTTCATTTCATTATAATTCTTTTGTTATAAAATGATGTAGTTGCTGATTATTTTTGTTCAGCCATATTTTCTCTTGAGGCTTATTTGTCCTGTGTATTTTAGTGTATCTCTTGTGACTTAATTTGAGAATATTCTTTTTAGCACATGAAATCTGAACAGCTATCCAGCTTCTTCAGGTATTCTCTAAAATATGGGTAGCTCTGTAATCAAACTTGAAAATGCCTTGGGGGGGAACATATTCTTCCTTTAACCAATTATATATTGTACAAATGTACCAAAAGAGGAACTATGGCTTCTATAATTTTTTTTTCTTTAGACCGACCTCAAGTTCTTGCAGCAAAATTTCTTTACTTGATGTGCTACAAGTGAACTAGGGTCTTTAAAATGTATTTTAGAATTTTTTTTCCAACATGCTTCTTCCCTTGCAACAGGTACCGTTTTGCAGAGATTCGCTACCATCGCCCTGAGGAGACCCACAAGGGGCGTACAGTTCCAGCTCATGTGGAGACAGTGGTTTTATTTTTCCCCGGATGTTTGGCATTGCCTTCCCACCCGCTCAGAGTGGGAAACCCTCTCCCGAGGATACAAGCAGCAGCTGGTCGAGAAGCTTCAGGGTGAACGCAAGGAGGCTGATGGAGAACAGGCACTGAACGCTAATCCCTTTTTCTATTTCCGCTTCTCACAGGCACAGGAACACAGGCACAAATGCACACCACACACTACATAACAAACACACATGGAGGAACATAACTGGTAACAGCGACTGGTAATCCAGCTTTCAGCAGTATAGTTGTTTGTTCTTTTCTTTTAAAAATTCTGTCTATTATCCTAACTTTAAGAGTGCTGAGACCTCAAAGGAAAATAAGTTGTGCTTAAATTGCACAGAATTTTGTTTTTATCATAGGTCTAGTTGCTGGAATCTGGGACCCAGTTGTTGAACAAGATTCAGTATTAAGCCATTTTAAACATTTTGCCATTTTCTAAAATTTAAAAAATTTTCTTTTTCATGGTCATCAGTTCTAGTCATGGATATTTGAAATTGGACAACCACAAGTCTGAGAGATTTGAAATTTCAGGCTATGTGGCAACGTCTTTGGTACATTTCAAAGGTCTGACTAAATCAGTCTTTGGGTGGCTTGAAAATTGGGGCAAGATCACACACTGTGTGGTTTGTGGAGACCGGCAGTGTTTGTGCATCCCTGATATCCTTTGTGTTGTAATTTATCACCCTTTTGTGTTTCACAGATCTGGCTTTGATTGGCTGATGAGTGTCTTTGTGATCAGTTAAAAGTGGTAGAATGTATGTACGTGGACTTGCCTAAATAATAACTTTAGGAGAAGACAATCTGAAACATTTGTGACCTTGCACAGATCAGCAACAGACTTTTAAAAATAAATTATTTTTATTTTAAGGTTTCATAATGGTAATTACATTCTTAACTTTGTATGTCAGGATGAAGAAGAGAAGGATGATGGTGAAGCTAAAGAAATTTCTACACCTACCCATTGGTCTAAACTTGATCCAAAGACAATGAAGGTAACTTTGATAAGGATGGATTTTATTTAATGTTTTCAATTAAAAAACATTTTTTTTGAGATGGAGTCTTGCTCTGTTGCTCAGGCTGGAGTGCAGTGGCATGATCTCGGCTCACTGTATGTCCACCTCCTGGGTTCAAGCAATTCTCCTGCTTCAGCCTCCTGAATAGCTGGGGTTACAGGCATGTGCCACTGTACCTGGCTAATTTTTGTGTTTTTTTTTTTTTTTTTTTTTTTTTTTAGTAGAGACTGGGTTTCACATGTTAGCCAGACTGGTCTTGAACTCCTGACCTCAGGTGATCCACCCGCCTCGGCCTTTCAAAGTGCTGGGATTACAGGCATGAGCTACCGTGCCCGGCTGTTTTTGTATTTTTTTTAGCAGAGATGGGGTTTTGCCATTGTTTGCCATGCTGATCTTGAACTCAGACTCCCAAGTAGCTGGATTATAGGCATGTGCTACCATGCGTAGCTAATTTGTATTTTTAGTAGACACGAGGTGTCTCCATGTTAGTCAGGCTCGTCTCGAACTCCTGACCTCAGGTGATGAGCCCACCTTGGCCTCCCAAAGTGTTGGGATTACAGGCATGAGTCACCACAGCTGGCCTAAGGATGCTTTTTAATTTGAAATCTCTCAACAGAAGTAAGAGTAATATTCATAATAATAAGGACAGTTTTTTCAGACAAAAGCTATTCAGGATGAAATTCACTGATTTTACATGTATAGTATATATTGTATTATTTTACTTTATTTTATTTTTTTGAAATAGAGTTTCACTCTGTCACCCAGGGTGGAGTGCAATGGCACGATCTCAGCTTACTGCAACCTCTTCCTCCTGGGTTCAAGTGATTCTTTTGCCTCAGCCTCCCTAGTAGCTGGGATTACAGGTGCCCTGCCACCACACCCGGCTAATTTTTGTGGTTTTAGTAGAGACGGGGTTTCAGCATGTTGGACGATCTGGTGACCTCAGATGATCCACCCACCTCGGCCTCTCAAAGTGCTGCCCTGTGCCCGGCCAATTGTATTTATATGTGTATAAGTTAAAGGGCAGTTTTATAAATCAGTGTAGCCAATATCCATTGAATGCCTATAATATACAAGGGCTTGTAATGTAACTATAGTAACTTTGAGAACTGACCAAGAAGGTAGGATTTCTGCACTAAGTAACTTCAATTCAAGTGGATGGGAAGAAACACATGAAAAATGTAATTTGGTTTTTAAACAAAATATTTTTTTTTGAGACAAAGTCTTGGATGTGTTTCCCAGGCTGCAGTGCAGTGGAGCAATCTTGGCTCACTGCATCTTTAGCCTCCTGGGTTCAAGCGATTCTTGTGCCTCAGCCTCTTAAGTAGTTCAGATTACAGACATGCACAACCATGCCAGGCTAATTTCTGTATTTTTAGTAGAGATGGGATTTTGCCATATTGGTCTGGCTGGTCTCACACTCCTGGCCTCAAGTGATCCCCCACCTCTGCCTCCCAGAGTGTTAGGATTACAGGGGTGAGCTGCCACGCCAGGTATAACGTTGATAACACATCTAAACTGGGAAGAGGCTGGGAGTGGTGGCTCACACCTCTAATCGTAGCACTTTGAAAGGTACAGATGGGCAGATTGCTTGAGCCCAGGAGTTTGAGACCACCTTGGGCAATATACATATATAGACCACCTTGGGCAATATATATACATATATATACACAAACACACACACACACGTATATATATGTATATATATACATTTTCGAGACAGTGTCTTGCTTCGTTGCCCAGACTGGAGTGCAGTGGCACAATCTCAACCTCTGCCTTCTGGGTTCAAGCGATTCTCGTGCCTCAGCCTCTCAAGTATCTGGAACTACAGGCCTGTGCCACCATACCTGACTAATTTTTGTATTTTTAGTAGAGACGGGGTTTCATCATGTTGGCCAGGCCAGTTTCAGACTCCTGACCTCAAGTGATCCACTGCTCCTGGCCTGCTGTCATTTTTAACATTGTTACATGTTTTATTCCATTTGTGTTTTTCTGGGTACAAGCTTTGTGATTGGTTCGTTGGTTATTTTATATAAAAATTACAATCACTTCAATCCGAGGATATTGAGTAGAAAAGAAAACACAACCATAAAATAATAAGCCAAGTAAAGTGGCTCATGTCTGTGATCCCAGCACTTCCAGAGGCTTAAGCAGGAGGATTGCTTCAGCCTAGGAGTTCAAGACCAGCTTCTGCAACATAGTGAGGCCCTGTCTTTACAAAAATTTTAAAAAATTATTTGGGCACCGTGGCACATGCCTGTACAGAGTCCCAGCTACTTGGGAAGCTAAGGTGGGAGGATTGCTTAAGCCTGTAAGGTGGAGCCTGCAGTGAACTATGATTGTGCTGCTATGCTCCAGCCTAGGCAACAAAGTGAAATCCTGTCTAAAAGAGTGTGTGTGTGTGTGTGTGTGTGTGTGTGTGTGTGTGTGTGTGTAGAGAGAGAGAGAGTGTGTGTGTGCGTGTATGTGTGTGTAAGGTTGCAGCTGGGTACAATGCTTTGTGCCTGTAATCCCAGCACTTTGGGAGGCCCAGATGGGCAGATTGCTTCAGCCCAGTAGTTGAAGATCAGCCCTGGCAACATACTGAGACTCTGTCTCTACCAAAAATAATAATACTAATTATTATTATTATTATCATTATTATTAGCCAAGCCTGGTGATGCATGCTTGTAGTCCTAGCTACTCAGGAGCTTCAGGTGGGAGGATCACTTGAGTTTAGAAGGTCAAGGCTGCAATAAGCTGTGATTGTGCCACTGTACTTCAGCCTGGGTGACAGAGCAAGAACCTGCCTCAAAAAAAAAGAAAAATGACTCATCCTCTTGCATTAACATTAATTTTGCCCATATTTTAAAATATTTTATATTGTTCAATTTAATTGATACACAGATTTTTTCTTAGGTGTTACTTTTTGTTTTACAGGGACAGAGTACAATGGTGTGATTAGAGTTTACTGCAGCTTCAAACTCCTAGGGTCAATTGGTCTTCTCACCTAAACCTGTCAAGTAGCTTGGCTAAACGGATGCTCCATCATGCCTGGCTAATTTTTTTTTTCTTTTAAGAGATGGGGTTTTGCTATGTTCCCCAGACTGATTTTAAACTCCTGGCCTCAAGCGATCCTCCTACCTCGGACTCTACAACTGCTCAGATTACCAGCACGAGCCACCATTCCCAGCTGGTATTTCTCTTCTATTAGACGTTTGTTTATTTACTTACTTTTAGAGACAAGGTCTCTGTCGCCGTGGTTGGAGTGCAGTGCATAGTTCACTGGAACCTAAAATTCCTAGGCTCAAGCAATCTTCCCATCTTAGCTTCCTAGTAGTTAGGACTACATGCATTCACCACCATACCTGGCTAATTAATGAGACATTTAGACTCTTCACTGTTTTGAAGGGAGGCAATAAGTAAATCTATAAGGTTTGTGGTTTTCCCCCCGTCTATTTAGGATGTTTCCTTAGGGTAGACTCCCAGAAATTAGAACTTCTGGGTCAAAGCGCATTTGAAAAAAAATTTTTACGCATCTTAAAATGTTTTATTTTTCGAAAAATACTCTATCATTTTGCATTTTCACAAGTGTTGTGTGAGCTGTACAAATGTTCTTTTCACCAGATTTTTAAAAAATTACACAGAAAGCCTGGCGCAGTGTAATCCTAGCATTTTGGGAGGTCAAGGCGGGCAGATTGATAAGGTCAGGAGTTTGAGATCAGCTTGACCAACATGGTGAAACCCCATCTCTACTATAAGTACAAAAATTAGCTGGGCATGGTGACACGTGCCAGTAATCCCAGCTACTTGAGGGGCTGAGACAGGAGAATCAACTTGGGGGCTGAGACAGGAGAATTGGAACCTGGGAGGCAGAGGTTGCAGTGAGCCGAGATCGAGCCACTGCACTGCAGCCTGGACGACGGAGACTCCGTTACAAAAAAAAACAAAAAACACACACACAAAAGATAGTTTGTTTTCCTATTTCAATATCCCTTTTTTCCCTGTGTTTTTATGCTCCATATATTCAGGTAAATGATCTCCGAAAAGAATTAGAAAGTCGAGCTCTTAGTTCCAAAGGATTAAAATCTCAGTTAATAGCCCGATTGACAAAACAGCTTAAAGTAGAGGAACAAAAAGAAGAACAGAAGGAGTTAGAGAAATCTGAAAAAGAAGAGGATGAGGAGGATGATAGGAAATCTGAAGACGATAAAGAGGTATGTACTCAGTCTATCATTGTACTCTGTGGTATTAATATTGGTGTATAGGGTGGAATATGTGAGTTAAGATAATGTGTGTGGCTGAGGCGGGCGGATCACAAAGTCAGGAGATTGAGACCGTCCTGGCCAACATGGTGAAAGCCTGTCTCTACTAAAAATACAGAAAAAAAAAAAAAAAATACGTGGGCATGGTGGTGTACGCCTATAGTCCCAGCTACTCAGGAGGCTGAGGCAGGAGACTCCTTGATCCCCGGGAGGCGGAGGTTGCAGTGAGCCAAGATCTTGCCACTGCACTCCAGCCTGGGCAATACAGTGAGACTCCATCTCAAAAAAAAAAAAATGATGTGTTTGTGTACTTTTATTTATTTATTTATGTTTTTGAGACGTAGTTTTGCTCTTGTTGCCCAGGCTGGAGTGCAATGGCACGATCTTGGCTTACTGCAACCTCTGCCTCCCAGATTCAAGCAATTCTCTTGCCTCAGTCTCCTGAGTAGCTGGGATTACAGGCATGCGCTACCATGCCTGGCTAATTTTGTATTTTTAGTAGAGATGGGGTTTCTCCTCCCAAAGTTTTGTGATTACAGGTGTGAGCCACCATGCCTGGCATGTATGCTTTTATTAACGTGCAGTTTACTTGTAATAAAAGTCAACCTTTTTGTGAACTGTTCTGTGAGTTTTTACAAATGCATATAGTTGTGTAACCACCACCACCACGATGAAGATACAAAACAATTCTAGGTAAATGGCTCAGAGATTGAGTTCTGTCTAGTGAAGTGCTTATCCCATAATTTGGCTGCTTCTAAAACAATGTGTTTGATTGAATCAAACCTTGAGACTCAGACTATTTATTCAAGCTGTTTTTACGCTTCCATTTTATGTCCAATAGAATAACTCCTGAATGCAGAAGCCTGTTACTTGTTTTTTGAATTTGAAATATAGGGATTTGAGAAGTGTGTTTGAGCACCAGTAATTGGATAAGCCACGTAATCTGTTTCTAAATCTTACACATTGTAAAGTACACATCATAATTTATCTAGAATTTCTGCCAGATATGTTTAAATCTAATTGTGAGAAAATAGATAAGTCTAAAATGTGAAAATTAAAAAAAAAATTTAGAATGTGAAAAATTCTCAAAGAAGCTTTCCTAAACTTTTCAAAAACTGGTCCATATAATGAAAGATTAAATAAGAAATGGTTAAAGGGATGTCTTAGATTAAAGGAGGCTAATGAGACATATCAACCAAATAAATGAACTAAGTGAAACCTGACTAGATTCTGGATATGAGAAAATTTTCATAAAGAGTATTTGGGACAGTTCAAGAAACTTGATTATAGATATGGATGTGACATTAGATAATATTAAAGCAGTGTTAAATTTCTTGAATGTGATAATAGTTTTGTAATTGTGTAGGATAATTGCCTTGTTCTTATGTAATGCATGGACTTGTGATTTCTTTTTTTATTTTTATTTTTTGAGACGAAGTCTTGCTCTGTCGCCCAGGCTGGAGTGCAGTGGCGCGATCTTGACTCACTGCAACTTCTGCTTCCCAGGTTCAAGCGATTCTTGTACCTTAGCCTCCTGAGTAGCAGGCGCCCATACCATCCCTGGCTAATTTTTGTATTTTTAGTAGACATGGGGTTTTGCCATGTTAGTCAGGCTAATCTCAAACTTCCGACCTCAGATGATCTGCCCACCTTGGCCTCCTGAAGTGCTGGGATTACAGGTGTGAGCCACCATGCCTGGCCCTCTATGAGTTATTTTCATGATGAAATTGTCCCAGAGTTGGCCAATGAGAGTTCTTTTAAGTTATGTGCCCTTTTTTTATCACTTTCTGAGGCCGCCATTTTTTTTTCTTTTTTCTTTCTTTTTTTTTTTTTTTTTGAGACAGAGTCTTGCTCTGTGGCCAGGCTGGAGTGCAGTGGCGCGATCCCGGCTCACTGCAACTTCCGTTTTCCGGTTTCAAGCAATTTTCCTGTCTCAGCCTCCCAAGTAGTTGGGACCACAGGCACACACCACCACGCCCCGCTAATTTTTTGTACTTTTAGTAGAGATGGGGTTTCACCATGTTGGCCAGGATTGTCTTGATCTCTTAACCTGGTGATCTGCCCTCCTCGGCCTCCCAAAGTGCTGGGATTACAGCCACTGAGCCTGGCCAAGACCTTCTTTACTTACTAGCTTGATAAAGCATTTCAGTTTTATTTTGTGCTATCCTTGTCCTAGTCATTTCCCCAGGAAGCCCTGGTTTCTTTTTAGTGAAGAATGATACTTGGAAGCCAAGATGTGCTCATTGCAATTAGGTTGCTGCTCACAACTCCTTTCATTGAATGGAGATATGAAAGATGATTGATTGATTGATAGATGACACAAATATTTACATCTATATATTTCTATATCTTATATATATTGGAAGCTGTGAATTTACACAGGTACCTCCAGTTCTTCCGGTGATCTGACTCTCTACCCTGTGCTATCTCTGCATGGATTACTCTCCTTGCTCCATCTGGGTTTCAATACTTAGTAATGAAGTGACTCATATCACTGGGTAGTTGCGGCTCCACTATCCTGCGAGCCTCCCATCTTCTGTGTAGGCATCTACCTTCCTTGAAAAGAGGATGTCTGTAGAACTGAATTGTTCAGAACAGATGGAAACAACATCGTGATACCCTGTCTCTACAAAAAAAAAATTATCTGAGCATGATCACACGTGTCTGTAGTATCAGCTACTAAAAGGGCTGACATGGGAGGATTACTTGAACCCAGGAGGTCAACACTGTAATGAGCTGTGATCACACCGCTACACTCTGGCTAGGGTGACAGAGTGAGACCCTGTTTCAAAGCGAAAAAAAAAAAGATTGCATATAATGAAATGCACAAACCCTTACCAAGTTGTAGATCATTTCCATCTTCCATCCAGTCCCTTTTGGATTGACTTTTAGCAGGCCCGGTTCCCCTTCCTACGGCCACTTCTATTAGAGAAGCTGAAGAATTGCTACAGATAGGGTCAGATACATGACCTGTCTACCAATCATATACTCACTTTATGAATTTTGAATGTTAAGAACATGATGCAGAAGAATGCTTGTGTCTTTTGTAACATTTTCTTTTAGCACACTTTAAAAATAGTTAAAATTTTCATCTGCCATGTGGTGGTGTCTTTCTGGCCCCCTTTCATCATCTTCAGGGATGTATTTCTGCTGCTGCTTCTCACTCTTTTTTTTAAATCCTAAATTTGTATAGGATTTGACCTCAATACTTTTGTATTCATTTTTATGTGCCTTTAGTTTGCCTGAACTTTATCAAGATGTAGTTTGTTTCAGATAGCTTTTCTGACTTCATTGAGCTCTGCTCTTATGTTCTGTTGTTTTCTTCTTTTGTCAAAAACATATGGCTTACTTTCTGAAGCTTTCTGTCTCTTTTGTCCTTCATCACTTTTAATCTGGGCCTTCTATGTCTTTGTTGTCCCTGTCCTACTCCCAGCAGTTTCTCCTCAGTATAGGGCCCTGGTAAATGAGATTTGCAAGTTTCTAAGGCTGGAGTGGTCTATGCCACTTTAGATCTTAAAATGAATTCTCCACTCACTCTTGTTGGGGGTAAAATTTTGCTTACTTTCAGCTGTGCACTTTCCAGTAGACACCTACTGGCTGTTTTTGGTTTCTTGTTCTTCCATTGCTTCCTTATGCTTTCTTCGGACATATTCATCAGTAACACATAGGTCTTTTGGCCTTTTCCCACCCATTCGTATATTGGTTTGTGTGGATACCTTGTCACTTACTTTTGTTGTGAATGCCATCAGTTTTTTTTATTTTGGTATCTATATTGCTTTGTCTCTTTAGTGTAGGGTTTCAGGAGATCCAAACTTATGCTACCATCACTGTTTTCCCAGAATTTTCTAAATTATATAATCTCAATAAAGGTAATTCCCCCCCTGCTCTTTACGAGGCACTTTCTTATGCTGGGAGATACAAAAGAAACTTAGGAGCCATCAAAGCTTACTACCCTTAGTGAATTTGCGCTTTTCTCTCTTCTCAACTCTTACAGTTGGTATAAGCACCATGAAGAGTCATGGGAATTTTGTTCCTTTTCTTTATGTGGTATATGTTCGATATATATTCATCTTCCATGTACATCACACATGCAAATTTAACCTTGACTTGAAATTTCAAATATTTAGGAAGAAGAAAGGAAACGTCAAGAGGAAATGGAACGCCAGCGTCGCGAAGAAGATATATTTTGCCTGATGAACCAGCCATCATTGTACATCCAAATTGGGCTGCAAAAAGTGGCAAATTTGATTGTAGCATCATGTCTTTGAGTGTCCTTTTGGACTACAGATTAGAGGATAATAAAGAACATTCATTTGAGGTAATGTTTTAAGTTTGAAATAAGATCCATATGAGGTCCACACATTATGACTAGTTAATATATCTCTGAAATCTCTTTGTTTTGAGACAGAGTTTCACTCTTACTACCCAGGCTGGAGTGCAGGGGTGCAGTGGGGGCTCACTGCAACCTCCATCTCCTGGGTTCAAGCAGTTCTCCTATCTCAGCCTCCCAAGTAGCTGGGATTACAGGCACCTGCCACCATGCCCAGCTAAGTTTTGTATTTTTAGTAGAGACAGGGTTCACCATGTTAACCAGGCTGGTCTCAAACTCCTGGCCTCAGGTGATCTGCCCATCTCAGCCTCCCAAAGATCAGGGATTACAGGCGTGAGCCACCACGGCCAGATCTCTGAAATCTCTTTGAATGCCTCTTTCGTTGCTTCTGTTTTTTTTAGTTTTTCTTGTTTTTGTCTTGTATTCTACTTCTTAGGAAACAGATGATTTCTCCTTTAAAGTTTTCTTACAGACTCACTTTTGTTGATTGCATTTCTTTGGTATGGTTTATGTGTTCCTCTATCCTCTGTATTTCGTGTAAATGGATAGTTGGATTTAAATTCTTAATCAAGTTCAGTTCTGTTTTTTCCTAAGACTCTTTCATAAGTAGTGTGGTGTGTTCTCTCTCAGGGTATCCATAATGTCTAGTTGTCTCTTTGGGGATGAGGTAATGCTTTATTTTTTTCTCTAGAATTAAAATAACATTTAATACCATTTAAAGAGATTAAAAATTTAACTTGTGTTTGAGTTGTAGGAGAGAATAATTGTTGTTTAACTTTTCATTGTTAATCTATTTTTTGTATCATTATTTTATTTTATTACTTATTTATTTTTGAGACCGGGTCTCGATTCGTCGCCCAGGCTGGAATACAATGGCATGATCTTGGCTTACTGCAACCTCTGCCTCCCAGGCTCAAGCAATTCTCCTGCCTCAGCCTCCCGGGTAGCTGGGATTACAGGCGTCCACCACCACACCCAGCTAATTTTTTGTATTTTTAGTAGAGATGAGGTTTCACAATGTTGGCCAGGCTGGTCTCAAACTCCTGACCTCATGTGGTCCACCTGCCTCAGCCTCCCCTCAGAGTGCTAGGATTACAGGCATGAGCCTATTTATTTATTTATTGAGACAGAGTCTCCCTCTGTCACCCAGGCTGGAGGGCAGTGACATGATCTTGGCTCACTGCAACCTCCGCCTCCCAGGTTTGAGCAGTTCTCCTCCCTCAGCCTCCTGAGTAGCTGCAATTACAGGTGCACGCCACCAAGCCCAGCTAATCTTTGTATTTTTAGTAGAGTTGGGGTTTTGCCATGTTGGCCAGTCTGATCTCAAACTCCTGACCTCAGGTGATGCACTTGCCTTAGCCTCCGAAAGAGCTGGGATTTCAGCCATGAGCCACTTCACCTGGCCTGTATAATTATTTTAGAACAGCTTTACAACTTGTACTTATATAATTGTTAGTTTTCAAAACAATTGAAGACTTTTATCTCTAAGTATGTAATTACTTCACTCCTTAAAAATAGAATTTCCAACATATTAATTTTTTTTTTTTTTTTTTTTTTTTAAGACGGAGTCTCGCTCTTGCCAGGCTGCAGTGCAGTAGTGCTATCTCGCCTCACTGCAACTTCTGTCTCCTGGGCTCAAGCGATTCTTCTCCTGCCTCAGCCTCCCGAGTAGCTGGGACTACAGGTGCGCGCCACCATGCCCAGCTAATTTTTGTGTTTTTAGTAGAGATGGGGTTTCACCATGCTGGCCAGGATAGTCTCGATTTCTTGATCTTGTGATCCACCCACCTCTGCCTCCCAAAGTGCTGGGATTACAGGCGTGAGCCACCGCATCCGGCCCAACATATTAATTTTGTAGTATCCTGTACAAAATCATGATATATCTAAAATTTTTATTGTGTTTAATTATTGTATCTTATCAACATATGTTCTTTCATTTTCTAAATTATATTGGAAAAATTAGTCATGCTTCTTTGACCCAGAAGTTCATTGTCAACCAAGTGGTAAGATGAAAATCAAGGAAGACTAGAGACCTTTGAGGATTACTGAGGCAATTATAAACATAATGTATGTGCTTATTGGTATTTATATAAAACATGTTATAAATATTAAAATATGTTCAAATTTTTTGAGTTTTTTTTCAATGTTAATTATTTCAGTAAGCAGATGTCCTTAAAATTAGATGGTATGTGACTTTACTTTTATTAAGCAGTTACCAGGTGCGGTGGCTCACACCTTAATCCCAGCTCTTTGGGAGGCAGAGGCAGGTGGATCACCTGAGGTCAGGAGATTGAAACCAGCCTGGCCAACATGGTGAAACCCCGTCTCTACTGAAAATACAAAAAGATTAGCCAGGCGTGGTGATAGGTGCCTGTAATCCCAGCTACTCAGGAGGCTGAGACAGGAAAATTGCTTGAACTCAGTGGGCAGAGGTTGCAGTGAGCCAAGATTTCGCCACTGCACTGCAGCCTGGGCAACAGAGCGAGACTCTGTCTCAAAAAATAAAATAAAATAAAAAGTAAGCAGTTGCCATAAATTGAAATAATTCCTAATAGTGCCATCCCTGTAATAATCACTTAATAAATAAGTAGGCTGGGCACAGTCCTCACATCACTTTGAGGGGCTGAGGTGGGAGGATTGCTTGCTTGAGCCCAGGAGTTCAAGATTAGCCTGGGCAACACAGTGAGACTCCATCTGAATTTGAAATAAAAAAAGATTGGGCAACTATTGAAAACTAGGCTAAAATAAATTGTAGTCATAATAAATTGCATTATCCTTTGCAATTAGGAAAATGATCTGATTAAAATATTTTAGCAAATATACCAGATTTACAAAGATTACACATTTAAGAGCTGTGATCAATGATTTCAAGTATTAGGCCTTTTTAAGGATCTGTTGAAAGCAGTGGACTTTAGCCTTAGAAATAGGTACATAAAAAATTTATTATATATAGTTTTAGGCTTAGGAGTTTGCTAGAGCCCATCATCTGTGGATGCTTGCATAGTAGTAATAGATGCTCCCTATTCAGGATTTTTTTTTTTTTTTTTTTTTTTTTTTGAAACAGAGTTTTGCTCTTGTCCAGGCTGGAGTGCAATTGCGCAATTTCGGCTCACCGCAACCTCCGCCTCCCAGGTTCAAGCGATTCTCCTGCCTCAGTCTCCTGAGTAGCTGGGATTACAGGCATGTGACACCATGCCCAGCTTATTTTGTATTTTTAGTAGAGACAGGGTTTTTCCATCTTGGTCAGGCTGGTCTGAAACTCCTGAGCTCTGTTGATCTGCCCATCTCGGCCTCCCAAAGTGCTGGGACTGCCGGAGTGAACCACAGCACCTGGCCCCTATTGAGGATTTTTAATTATTCTCTAATCCAGAATGCTTTTCTCCTAGATACCAGTATGGCCTTCTGGTCACTTTTTAAATGTCACCTTATCCGAGAGGCCTTATCTCACTGTTCTCGCTTGTTACTCTCTAGGTGCTTATCTTGCTTGTTTTTCATATAATTTGATATTGATTTGGTCATTTCTTTTGTTAAAAACCAGGCAGCCTCAGAACCAGAATAGGTTAACAAGAGACTTCATGATTTGGTTATTCTTTACTTCATTAGCTGGATGATAGGAGTTTTTATAGCTTTCTTCAGTGCTGTATCCCTAATGCCTAAAACAGGCCCTGGTACATTGCAGGCATTTGATTTAAAACTTATTGAGTAAATGAATAAGGTACACTTATCATCATGAAGATTAATGGTTGTCAGCTGGGCATGGTGGCTCACACCTGTAATCCCAGCACTTTGGAAGGCCAAGGCAGGTGGATCACCTGACATCAGGAGGGCAAGACCAGACTGGCCAACATGGCAAACCCTATCTCTACTAAAAATACAAAAATTAGCTGGGCTTGGTGGCACAAACCTGTTATCTCAGCTACTCAGGAGGCAGGGATGGCAGTGAGCCAATGTCACGCCACTGCACTTCAGTTTGAGTGACGGAGCAAGACTCCATTTTGGAAAAAAAAGATTAATGGTTGTGTTACAATGTTTGATAAGTGAACTTAATCATTATACGTGGCAAGTTTTTATTTGATAAATTGCTGACTGTGCTAGCTTTATTATTTCTGTTGAAATTTGGCTGGGCTGATGTTGGTATCTTTTTATAGGTTTCATTGTTTGCAGAACTTTTCAATGAAATGCTTCAAAGAGATTTTGGTGTCCGTATATACAAATCATTACTGTCTCTTCCTGAGAAGAGGACAAAAAAGAAAAGGATAAGAAAAGCAAAAAAGATGAGAGAAAAGATAAAAAAGAAGAAAGAGATGATGAAACTGATGAGCCAAAACCCAAACGGAGAAAATCAGGCGATGATAAAGATAAAAAAGAAGATAGAGATGAAAGGAAGGTCTGTAATAACCACCTGGTTTAGAAGTTTTCAATTACTCTTCTAGGTTATGAAAGTTGATGTTGATTTCCATCAGAACATTAGATGTAAAAGCAAAACTGAAAGATTTTACTATATTAGAAATTCAGGTCTTCGAGACCATCACGGCTATCACGGCGAAACCGCTTCTCTACTAAAAATACAAAAAATTAGCAGGATGTGGTAGCACGTGCTTGTAGTCCCAGCTACTCAGGAGGCTGAGGCAGGAGAATCGCTTGAACCTGGGAGATGATTCTCCTGCCTCAGCCTCCCAAGAGATTGCAGTGAGCCAAGGTAATGCCAAAACACTTCAGCCTGGGTGACATAGTGAGACTTTGTCTCAAAAAAAAAAAAGAGAGAAATTCGGGTCTTCAAATTAAGCCAATATGAGCATCTACATTTTTTTTTTTTTTTTTTTAAGACGGAGTCTCTGTTGCAGGCTGGGGTGCAGTGTTGTGATCCCGGTTTACTGCAACCTCTGCCTCCCGGGTTTAAGCAATTCTCCTGCCTCAGCCTCCCAAGTAGCTGGGATTATAGGTGCCCACCAACATGTCTGTCTAATTTTTGTATTTTTAGTAGAGGCAGGGTTTCACTATGTTAGTTAGGCTGGTCTCAAATTCCTGACCTTGTGATCTGACTGCCTTGGCCTCCCAAAGTGCTGGGATTACAGGCTTGAGCCACTGTACCCAGCCAACACATTAAAATTTTTTTTCCCCAGCCTGGCGTGGTGGCTCACGCCTGTAATTCTAGCACTTTGGGAGGCTGAGGCGGGCGGATCATGAGGTCAGGAGATCTAGACCATCAAAAATTTTTTTCTGTTTTTTGAGATGGACTCTTGCTCCATTGACCACACTGGCTGAAGTGCGGCGGTATACTTTTTCTCTCCACAACCTCTCCCTTTCTGGTTCAAGCGATTCTCCTTCCTCAGCCTCCCAAGTAGCTGGGACTAGAGGTGCATACCACCTCCCCCAGCTAATTTTTGTTGTTTTGTTTTTTTTAGAGGTAGAGTTTCACCATGTTAGCCAGGCTGGTCTTCAACTTCGGGCCTCAAGTGAGTGATCTGTCCGCCTCAGCTTCCCAAAGTGCTGAGCCACTGTGCCCAGCCTAATTATTATTATATATTTATAGCATGAGCAGTGGCTTGCTTCTGTAATCCCAGCATACTGGGAGGCTGAGGTAACCAGATTGAACCAAAACTCCAGTAGTTCGACACCATCCTGGACAACATGGTGAAACCCCCTCTCTACAAAAAATAAAAAAATTTGCTGGACATGGTGGCATGTGCCTGTGGTCCTGGCTACTTGGGAGGCTGAGGCATGAGGATTGCCTGAACCCAGGTGTTGGAGACTGCAATAAGCCCAGATCGTGCCACTACACTCCAGCCTGAGCAACAGAGTAAGACTGTGTCTCAGAAAAACACAAAAAAATTTAGTAATTTACGATGTAAAACTACTTTAAACAACTTCAATGGATTTTCTGTTTTTCGGTTTTAGTAATTTAATGTTTGGTGAGATTTCTTGCTTAATTTAAAAGCATTTTAAGCTGGGCGCAGTGGCTCACGACTGTAATCCCAGCACTTGATGAGAAGCTGAGGCTGGTGGACCACTTGAACTTGGGAGGCAGAGTTGCAGTGAGTGGAGATCGCGCCACTACACTCTATCCTGGGCGATAGAGTGAGACTTCATCTCAAAAAATAATAATATTAAAATAAAGGGTATTTTAGGCTGAGTGCAGTGGCTCACGACTGTAATCATAGCTCTTCAAGAGACTCAGGCCAGTGGATCACTTGAGCCCAGGGGATGGAGACCAGCCTGGGCAACATGGCAAAACTGCATCTTCAGAAAATAAATACATAAATAATGAAGGCATTTTAAATTACAGAAAGAAGATAAAAGAAAAGATGATTCTAAGGATGATGATGAAACTGAAGAAGATAATAATCAAGATGAATATGATCCTATGGAAGCAGAAGAAGCTGAGGATGAAGAAGATGGTATGATTGAAATTTACTTATTATTTCTAAGGGTTAAAAATACATTTTTTGTTTGGTGACATTGTATCATTGAAATCTATACTTACAACATTTTTTCTTTAGAATAGAAACAGTAATATATACTCTTTAGTGAGAAAGTTTTTCTAATTTTTAGGTGAGAAGACTGTTTTAAGACGTATTTATTACTGATTATCCTATGTCCCATATGTAATTAATACTCAACTTGACAGAGCAAATTTCCCTCAACATGGTGATAAAACTGTGCCATAAAAGGCAAAATAGGCCAGGCACAGTGGCTCACACTTTTAATCCCAGCACTTTGGGGAGGCCAAGTCAGGTGGATCATTTGAGGTCAGGAGTTCAAGACCAGCCTGGCCAACATGGTGAAACCCTGTCTCTATCAAAAATACAAAAATTAGCCAGGCAGTAATGGCACGTGCCAGTAATCCTAGCTCCTAGGAGGCTGAGGCAGGAGAATTACTTGAGCATGGGAGGTGGAGGTTGCGGTGAGCAGAGATCATGCCATTGCACTCCAGTCTGGGCGACAGAGGGAGACCCTGTCTCAAAAAAAAAAATGTATAATAGTCCCTGATGTTTCATATAATATATTCTTATTTTTTCATTGAGACAGGGTTCTTGGTCTGTTACCCAGGTGACAGTACTGTGGCATGCTCACTGCTGTCTGCAGCCTCGACCTCCCAGGCTCAGTGTGATCCTCCCACTTCAGCCTCCTGAGTAGCTGGGACTACAGGTGCTTGCCACCATTCCCAGCTAATTTTTCTTTCTTTTTTTTTTTGAGACAGAGTCTCAATCTGTCGCCCAGGCCTGGAGTGCAGTTCAGTGGCGTGATCTCAGCTCATTGCAACCTCTGCCTCCTGGGCTCAAGTGATTCTCGTGCCTCAGCCTCCTGAGTACCTGGGATTACAAACATGCACCACCACACCTGGCTAATTTTGTATTTTTAGTAGAGATGAGATTTCTCCTTGTTGGTCAGACTGGTCTTGAGCTCCCGACCTCAGGTGATCCACCTGATTCAGCCTCCCAAAGTGCTGGGATTATAGGCATGAGCCACTGCACTGGCCTAATTTTTAAATTTTTTGTTTCTCCTTTTTCTTTTTCTTTTTTCTTTTTTTTTTTTTTTTTGAGACAAAGTATCTCTCTGTCACCCAGGCTGAAGTGGAATAGTGCAATCTCAGCTCACTGCAACCTCTACCTCCAGGGTTCAAGTGATTCTCCTGCCTCAGCCTCCCGAGTAGCTAGGTATATAGGCGCGTGCCACCACACCTGGCTAATTTTTGTATTTTTAGTAGAGACAGGGTTTTACCATGTTGGTCAGGCTTGTCTCGAACTTCTGACCCTGTGATCTGCCCGCTTTGGCTCCCAAAGTGCTGGGATCACAGGTATGATCCACTGCCCCAGCCTAATTTATAAATTTTTTCTAGACACAGAGTCTCACTTTGTTGCCCAGGCTGATCTTGAACTACTGAGTTTAAGAAATCTGCCCACCTCAGCCTCCCAAAGTGCAGGGATTATACTCGTGAGCTACATGCCTGGCCTGAATGTATTCTTTAGAAAATTAATTTGTCGGGGGTGTCTCATACCTGTAATCTCAGCACTTTGGAAGGTCAAGGGTGGCAGATCACTTGAGGTCAGGGGTTCGAGACCAGCCTGACCAATGTGGGGAAACCCCATCTCTACTAAAAATACAAAATAGTGTCTGGGCGTGGTGGCATGTGCCTGTAATCCCAGCTACTGGGGAGGCTGAGGCAGGAGAATGGCTTGAACTCAGGAGGCAGAGGTCGCAGCCACCCAAGATCGTGCCATTGCACTCCAGCCTGGGCAACAGAGGGAACCTCAGTCTCAAAAAAATTAAAAAAAGAAAATTAATTTGGGCATTTCGTTTAACAAACACTATCATCATGCAAAAGAGTACATATAGAGTTTAAACACTAATAGTAATAATTACCCATATACCTTTCGCCTAAGTTTTATGAAATAGACTTTGGTACCATGCAGTGACATTTAAAATATTGTACAGTAGATGCTCTGACCATAGACATCAGCAGTGAAGTACCTTAAAGTGCCTCTGAATATCTTATCTGTTCTTTCCAGGTAGATTTGTGGCTTTTTAAAAAATTGTCTTTTCCTGATGTAGAAAATTATGAGTTTGTTTTTTGTTGTTTTACAGTTTGTGTCTCTGACAATTATTTTTACTTATGGTATTTTTTGTTTGCCTCTACATTTTCTTCTATCATATCATTTTTAATATTGTTTGATGAAAATATTCAAACATCAAAGAGTTGATAGTGCAGTGAACACCCATGTCTCCCTCAACTTTGATTCAAAAATTGATTCAAAAATAAGACAAATTAGTCTTATTTTGTCTCTGTGTTCATATAACCCAATTTAACATATGAATTCTTCAATTTGCCTAAGAAAAAACATGCCCTGAAATAACCACAATTCCGTAATCACACCTAAGCAAATAAGGTCACAACAGCATCTATTAATACTGTGTAATAGGGCCGGGCACGGTGGCTCAAGCCTGTAATCCCAGCACTTTGGGAGGCCGAGGCGGGCAGATCACGAGGTCAAGAGATCGAGACCATCCTGGTCAACATGGTGAAACCCTGTCTCTACTAAAAAATACAAAAAACAATTAGCTGGGCATGGTGGCGTGTGCCTGTAGTCCCAGCTACCCGGGGAGGCTGAGGCAGGGGGATTGCTTGAACCCGGGAGGCGGAGATTACAGTGAGCCGGGGATTGCGCCACTGCACTCCAGCCTGGTGCCTGGCAAGAGAGCAAGACTCTGTCTCAAAAAACAAAAACAAAAACAAAACAAAAAAACAACAACAACAACAAAAAATACTGTGTAATAGATCATCTTACTTGCCTTAATATAACTCAGTAGCAGTGACATAATATTCATATAGCAGTATTCATCTTCATAACTTGCTTTGCTTAATAAAGACTTAGCCCTTTTTACCACCCCATTTTCTCTCCTCTGTATGCCCAGTATTATTTATTTTATTGCTGCTTTAGTTAAATCATTAAATAGTATTCCCATTATTTTGTCAGTGTTCCAGCTGTCAGCCTTGTTTTATTTTATTTTATTTTTTTGAGACAGAGTCTCACTCTGTTGCCCAGGCTGGAGTGCAGTGGTTCAGATCACTGCAACCTCCACCTCCTGGCTTCAAGCAATTCTTGCTGCCTCAGCCTCCCAAGTAGCTGGGATTACAGGCATCCGCCACCATGCCCAGCTAATTTTTTGTATTTTTAGTAGAAACAGGGTTTTACCATGTTGGCCAGGCTGGTCTTGAACACCTGACCTCAGTCTGTTCACCCACCGTGGCCTCCCAAAGTGCTGGGATTACAAGCCTGAGCCACCACACCCCGCCGGTCTTTTTTTTTTTTTTTTTTTTTTTTGAGACAGAGTCTCGCTCTGTTGGCCAGGCTGGAGTGCAGTGATGTGATCTCAGCTCACTGCAACCTTTGCCTCCCAGGTTCAAGCAATTCTCCTGCCTCAGCTTCCTGAGTAGCTGGGACTACAGGCTTATGCCACCACACCCAGCTAATTTTTGTATTTTGTTTTGTTTTGTTTTTGTTTTTTGAGACAGGTCTCACTCTGTCACCCAGATTGGAGTGCAGTGGCACGATCTCGGCTCACCGCAACCTCCATCTCCCAGGTTCAAGCAATTCTCCTGCCTCAGCCTCCCAAGTAGCTGGGATGACAGGAGCCCACCAGCAGACCTGGCTAATTTTTGTATTTTTTAGTAGAGACAGGGTTTCACCATGTTGGTCAGGCTAGTCTCAAATTCCTAACCTCAGGCGATCCGCCCACCTTGGCCTCCCAAAGTTTTGGGATTACAGGCTTGAGCAGCTACGCCCGGCCCAGTGTTTATTTTCTACTTTCACTCCTTTAATGGTGGTTTCATCCATTCTTCTAGCTTCAAATACTGTTTATATACTGATAATTCTATTTCTTTTTTTCTTTTTTAAGAGATAGAGTCTTGATCTGTCACCCAGACTGGAGTATAGTGGTATGGTCATAGCTCACTGCAGTCTCAAACTTCTGGTCTCAAGCAGTCCTCCTCCCTCAGCATCCTGAGTGGCTGAAACTATAGGTGCATGCTATTGTACCCAGCTGTTTAATTTTTTGTAGAGATTGGGTCTCAGTGTGTTGCCCAGGCTGTTCTTGAACTCCCTGGCTTCAAGGAAATCCTTGTGCTTTGGCCTATCAAAGTGCTGGGATTACAGGGATGCCGCCCAGTCTCAAATTTTTATCTCATGTCAGACTTCTCTCTCAGTCTCCCATATTGAACTGTCTACTTGATACCTCCACGTAGTTAGCTGGAATATCAGACATATTTATTATATTAACCACTTAGTTATCCGAAATATCAGGCATATTTCAAAATCAGTATGTCTGAAACTAAGCTCCTGCTAACCCCTTCACCAGAAAGAAAACATATACAAATCCTGCAATCTTAGCCTTTGCCAGCCAGCTCATTTAATGGCAACTCCATCTTTCTGGTTGCTCAGGCTAAAACCCAGGAGTCATTGTTGACTCCTTTCTTTCTGCCATACCCTACTTCAAATCTATCAGGAAGTCATATTGGCTCTGTTTTCATAACATGTCCAGAATCAGACCACTTTTTATCAATTCCACTAATTTGACTGTAATCCAAGCCACATTATCTCTTGCCTAGATTATACATTATATTATAGACGCCTAACCTGTTTCTGTGTTTCCTCCCCTCTACACTAAAGTTTCTCAATACAATTGCCAGATTGATCTTGGCAAAATTTAGAATTGATTTCATTCTTTTATTCAAATTCTTCCAGTGTATTCCCATTATTTTCAACTCATAGAAAAAGCCACTGTTCAGGCAGGGCACAGTGGCTCATGACTGTAGTCTCAGCACTTTGGAAGGCTGAGGTGGGTGGATCATTTGAGGCCAGGAGTCCCAGACTAGGCTGGTCAACATGGCGAAACCCTGTCTCTACCAAAAATAAAAAAAAATAGCTGGGCATGGTGGTGTGCACCTGTAATCCCAGCTGCACAAGAAGTTGAGGTGTGAGAAGCGCTTGAACGCACAAGGTGGAGGTTGCAGTGAGCTGAGGTTGTGCCACTGCACTCCAGCCCGGGTGACAGAGCAAGACTCTGTCTCAAAAAAGAAAAAAAGAAAGCCACTGTTAGATCCCTTGAGCTTAGGAGTTCAAGAGCAGCCTGGGCAGCATGGCGACACTGTCTCTACAGAAAATAACAAAATTTATCTGGGCTTGGTGGTGCATGCTTATAATCCCAGCTACCCAGGAGTCTGAGCTGGTAGGATCACTTGAGCCCGGGAGGTGGAGGCAGTGAGCAATGATTGCACCACTGCACTCCAGCCTGGATGACAGAGAAAGACCCTGTCTGAAAAAGAAAAGAAAAAGTCAGTGCTCACAGTGACTTACAAGACTCTACCATATCATGTCTCCAATTACATCTCTTTTTTTTCCTCTCGTTTTTCCTTTTTCCTTTTTTTTTTCTGGAAGACATGTTCAATGTTCAATCCAATTACATCTCTTAACCACTCTTCTCCTTGAGAAGAGTGGACCCATCACATAGGCTCCTATGTTAGGAGGTTTGCATTAGTAGCAGTTCTTTCTGCTAGCAGGGTCTTTCCTGGAGATCTGCCTTCCTTAATTTCTCATATATGAAGTCTGTGTTTAAGTATCACTTTCTCAGTGAAGCCTGCTCTCATCCTACTTTCTTTAAAATTGCAATCCTCTGCTCTTCCTTCCTGTACATTTCTGGTTTCTACTTACTCTCCTCTATTTCTTTTCCCATAGAATTTTTCACCTATTTTATTACGTACTGTTTATTTTGCTCATTGTCTGTCTCCCCCTACCCCTGCACTTGAATAAAAGCTCTTATGTAAGAAAAAGAGATTTTCCTCTGTGTTCTTTGTTAATATTATATATATTCAAAGTTCCTGGAATAGTCTAAATATCTAAATAAGCTCCAAATATATGTTGATAGGATTATAGTTCTTTTTGTTTGTTTCCCTAGAGTTTCCAGTTGCTGCTTGCTTCTGTTTTACTACGGTTTTTTCATATTTCGTATCTCATCATCTCATTGTCCTATTAAATTTCCTGGAGACTACTTTTTTTTTTTTTTTTTGAGATGGAGTCTCACTCTGTCACCCAGGCTGGAGTGCAGTGGCATGATCTCGGCCCACTGCAACCTCCACCTTCTGGGTTCAAGCAGTTTTCCTGCCTCATCCTCCTAGTAGCTGGGATACAGGCCTATGCCCAGCTCATTTTTTTGTATTTTTACTAGAGGTGAGGTTTCACCATATTGGCCAGGCTGGTCTTGAACTCCTGACCTTGTTATCTAGAGGCCTCCCAGAGTGCTGGGATTACAGGTGTGAGTCACTGGGCCCGGCCGAAACTACACTTTTTATGATAGAAAAGTGGAATAAAAAATGAAAATACAGTACAAATAAATGTATTAAATGGTGTTGAATTTTGTTAGTAGTTAGAGGAGCAAACAATAAGATACTTTTTTTTTTTTCTTTGAGACAGAGTCTCGTTCTGTCGCCCTGGCATGATCTCAGCTCACTACAACCTCCACCTCCTGGGTTCAAGCAGTTCTTGTGCCCTCAGCCTCCCGAGTAGCTGAGATGACAGACGTGCATGCCCAGTTAATTTTTGTATTTTTAGTAGAGACAAGGGTTTCACCATGTTGGCCAGGCTGGTCTCAAACTCCTAACCTTAGGTGATCTGCCTACTTCAGCCTCCCAAAGTGCTGGGATTACTGGGGTGAGCCACCGTGCCCTGCCTAGTTTTTTCTTACCAAGTTAATGAAAATTAAATCTTTAAATGAAAGGTAACACCATTTAACAAGGGTAAAAGGAGGTATGTTTTCATCACTCTTGTTTGGGACTGTACATTGTTATACCTTTTCTGAACAGAAATTTGGAAATGTGAATTAGCCATATCCTTTAAACTATCAACATGAATGATCATTCCGTAATTTATTATAAAACAAAAATTTGGAATCAATCTGAATAGGAATAGAGAATTATTAAATTGCACTTTGGTAATATAGTCATGCAGTTAAAATTCTGTGCACCCATTGAAGAAAAGTTGGAGAAGTTTATTGTCATGGAAGAAGATTTTTAAAGGGCTTTTGTAGACAGCATGTTCCTATAAATAAACTTAATGTTGATAAGTGTGTATATATGGGGAAACAATAGGACATGATCACTACTTGTCATTTTGTGTGGTGGGATTGATTTATTTTCAGTGATGAACAAATACTACTTGAATATTTTAAGTTATTTCAAAAATACAAGTTTTGGTTGAGACAGTTTTGAAAGTGACAGCAATTTTCAATCATCAAAAGTAAGTAAATAACTAGGTTCCAAGGACAAGTTCCCTCTCATTCTTTCTTTTTTGAGACAGAGTCTCAGTCTGTTGCCCAGGCTGGGCAGTAGCATGCTGATGGCTGGAGTGCAGTAGCACGCTCATGGCTCATTGCAGCCTCAAACTCCTGGGCTCAAGTGATCCTCCCACCTTAGTTCCCTGAGTAGCGGAGACTACAGGAAATGTACCACCACACCTGGCTAATTTTTGAATTTTTTATAGAGATGGGGGACTCAACTATGTTTTTGTATTTTTGTAACCTCTACCTTGTGCGTTCAAGCAATTCTCACACCCTGACTGATCTCAAACTCCTGGCCTTAAGCCATCCTCCTGCTTCCCTCCCAGAGTGGCCATTGGCCTCCCAAAATGATGGGATTATAGGCATGAGCTACCACATCCAACCATTAGAACATTTGCTTAATTTCTTATTTAATAACACCTTTATTGAAATAAAATTTACATACCATACAATTAGGCCCTTTAAAGTATAGGTGTGCTTTGTTTTTTTGCACTGAACTTTATTGTGCTGCACAGATAGTGCCTTACGCCCAGCAAGCCTATCAGCACCGCTGTTCCAACAGCATGTTCCACTTTGTCTTTCTGTCATATTTTGGTAATTCTTACAGTATTTCCGACTTGTTCATTATTATTTCTGTTTTGGTGATCTGTAATCAGTGATCTTTGATACTACTATTTTTTATTTATTTATGTATTTATTTTTGAGATGGAGTCTTGTTCTGTCTCCAGGCTGGAGTGCAGTGGCACAATCTCAGCTCACTGCAACCTCCACTCCCAGGTTCAAGCAGTTCTGCTTCAGCCTCCTGAGTAGCTGGGATTACAGGCACGCCACCATGCCCAGCTAATTTTTGTATTTTTAGTAGAGACGAGGTTTCATCATGTTGGCCAGGATGGTCTCAATGTCTTGACCTCATGATCCGCCCACCTTGGCCTCCCAGAGTGCTGGGATTACAGACGTGAGCCACTCCACCTGGCCTTGATATTACTATTATACAGTTTTGGGGCACCTTGGGCTGTGCCCATAGAAGATGATGAGCTCTTAATTACAAATATTGTTTGTGATCTGATCACTCTACCAACCTGCCATTTCCCTACCTCTGTCCCTCTTATTGGGCTTCCCTATTCCCTGAGACAGAATACTGAAATTAGGCCAATTGTGCCAGGCACGGTGGCTCAGGCCTGGAGTCCCAGCACTTTGGGAGGCCAAGGTGGGCGGATCACTTGAGGTCAGGAGTTTGAGACCAACTTGGCCAACATGGTAAAAACCCAGCTCTACTAAAAATAGAAAAAAATAGCTGGTTGTGGTGGTGCACACTTGTAAACCCAGCTACTCAGGAGGCTGAGGGCATGAGAATCGCTTGAACCAAGAAGCGGAGGTTGCAGTGAGCTGAGATCATGCCGCTGTACTCACCTGGGTGACAGAGTGAGACTGTCTCAAAAAAAAAAGAAAAGAAATTAGACCAGGTACAGGCGTGGTGACTCACGCCTGTATTCCCAACACTTTGGGAGGCCAAGGCAGGCCGATCACCTGAGGTCAGGAGTTCAAGACCATCCCGGCCAACATGGTGAAACCCCGTCTCTACTCTTAAGTACAAAAATTAGCCAGGCGTAGTGGTCAGTGCCTGTAATCCCAGCTACTCAGGAGGCTGAGGCAGGAGAATCGCTCGAACCTGGGGGCATGTGTTGCAGTGAGCTGAGATCATACCATTGCACTCCAGCCTGTGTAGCATTGAGTTGGGCTCGGTGGCTCATGCCTGTAATACCAGCACTTTGGGAAGCTAAAGAGGTAGGATCACTTTACGCCAGGACTTAGACCAACATCAGCAACATAGTGATACCCCATCTCTACAAAAAAGAAAATTAGCTGCCGGGTGTAGTAGCAAGCACTGTGGTCCCAACTACTTTTAGAGGCTGAGGTACTAGAGGATCTGTTGAGCCCACGAGGTTGAGGCTGCAGTAAGTCATGATTGTGCCACTGTACTCCAGCCTGGGCAACAGGGCAAGACTCTGTCTCAAAAATAATAATGGTAATAACAAAGAAACCTACAATGGCCTTCGAGTGTTCAAGTGAACTTCAAATCAAAATAGTTAAGGTGAGTGAAGAAGGCATGTTGAAAATTGAGGCAGGCCAAAAGCTAGTTTTTTTCATCAGTTAGCTATGTTGTGAATGCAAAGGAAAAGTTCTTGAAGGAAATTAAGTGCTATTCCAGCGAACATACAAATGGTAAGAAAGTAAAACAACTTTACTGCTATAAGGAGAAAGTTTTAGGGGTCAGAATAGGTCACAACAGCCACAACATTCCTTAAGGCAAAGCCTAATTCTGAACAAGGCCCTGACTCTCTTGAATACTGTGAAGGCTAAGAGAGGTGAAGAAGCTGTGGAGAAATGTTTGAGGCTATCAGTGGTGAGTTCATGAGGTTTAAGGAAAGCAACCATCTCCATAAGGTAAAAGTACAAGGTAGATGCTGAGGTGGGAAGATTGCTAGAGCCCAGGCATTTAAGGCTGTAGTGACTATGATTATGCCACTGCACTCAAGCCTGGTTGACAGAGTAAGACCCTGACTCTAGCGGGGGACAGTTAAAAAAAAGGCACATTGAAACAGCAAGTGCTTGTCGAAGCTAAGATACTTGATGAAAATGGCTATGCTACACAAATTTTCAATGGAGACAAAACAGCCATCTTCCACTGGGTGAAGATGCCATCTAAGACTTTCATAGCTGGAGAGGAGCAGTACTGCCCGGCTTCAAAGACCAAGTTGGCTCTGTTAGGGCTAATGCAGCTTGTGACTTTAAGCTGAAGCCAGTATTTATTTACCATTTCAAAAATCCTGAGCCCCTTAAGAATTATGCTAAACCTATTGTACTTGTGCTCTAGAAATTGAACAACAAAGTCTAGATGATGGCACAACTGCTTATAGCAATGCTTGGCAGATTTTTTTTTTTTTTAACTCTTACCATGTAACCTAAGTTTTTACTAAATATTTTAAGCCCAGTGTTGAGATCTACTGCTCAGAAGAAGAGATTCTTAGGAAAATATTACTTCTCACTGACACCATACCTAGTCACCCAGAGCTCTGATGGAGATGTAAAAGGAGATTAATGTTTCATAGCTGCAACATCTATTCTGCAGCCCTTGGATCAAAGAGTAATTTCAACTCACCATTTTTTTTTAAGATGGGCTCGCTCTGTCATGCAGACTGGAATGCAGTGGCATGATCATGGCTCAGTCCAGTCTAGCCTTGGACCTCCTGGCCTCAAGTGATCCTCCCACCTCATCCAAGTAGCTGGGATTACAGGCATGCATCGCCATGCCCAGCTAATTTTTGTATTTCTAATAGAAGCAGGGTTTCACCATGTTGGCCAGGGTGGTCTCGAACTCCTGACCTCAAGTGATCCGGCACCTTGGACTCCCAAAGCACTGGGATTCCAGGTATGAGCCACTGTGCCTGGCCTCAGCTTTCAAGTCCTACTTTTTATGAAATACATTTCCTTTTTAAATTTAGTTTTTTTGATTTTTAGAGACAGGGTCTTACTATGTTGCCCAGGTTGGTGGTAAACTCCAGGGCACAAGTGATCCTCCTGCCTCAGCCTCCCAAAGTGTTAGGATTAGGGGTGTGAGCCACCACACCCAACCACGAAATTCATTTCCTAAGGCTCTTGCTACCATAGTATATATTATTTCCTCTGATGGGTTTGGGGAAAGTAAGAAAACCTTCTGGAAAGGAGTGACCATTCTAGATGCCATTAGAAACATTTGTGATTCATATAAGAAGGTAAAAATATCAACATTAACAGTAGTTGGTGCTGGGTGTGGTGGCTCATGCCTGTAATGCCAGCACTTTGGGAGGCCGAGGCAGGTGAATCACGAGGTCAGGAGATAGAGAACATCCTGGCCAACATGATGAAACCCCATCTCTATTAAAAATACAAAAATTAGCTGGTGGTGGTGGCGCACACCTGTAGTCCCAGCTACTTGGGAGGCTGAGGTGGGGGAATTGCTTGAACACAGGAAGCAGAGGTTGCAGTGAGCCCAGATTGTGCCACTGCACTCCAGTCTGGCAACCGCCAGACTCCCTCCCAAAAAAACAAACCCCAGAAGTTTGGGGTGGGCGTGGTTGCTCACGCCTGTAATGCCAGCACTTTGGGAGGTTGAGGCAGGTAGATCACCTGAAGTCAAGAATTTGAGACTAGCCTGACCAACATGGTAAAACCCCGTCTCTGCTAAAAAATATAAAAATTAGCCAGGCATACTAGTGGGCTCCTATAATCCCAGCTACTTGAGAGGCTGAGGCAGGAGAATCGCTTAAGCCTGGGAGGTGGAGGTTGTTGTGAGCCGAGATTGCACCATTGCACTCCAGCCTGGGCAACAAGAGCAAAACTCCATCTCAGGAAAAAAAAAAAAAAAAAAAAAAAACAGTAGCTTGGATGAAATGGATTTTAATTCTTGGCCTTGTGCAGTGGCTCACACCTGTAATCCCAGCACTTTGGGAGGCCAAGGCGGGTGGATCACTTAAGGCCAGGAGTTCAAGACCAGCCTGGCCAAGATGGTGAAACCCTGTCTCTACTAAAAATGCAAAAATTAGCTGGATGTGGTGGTGCACGCCTGTAGTCCCAGGTACTCGGGAGGCTGAGGCAGCTGAATTGCCTGAACCCGGGAGGCAGAGATTACAGTGAGCCAAGGTTATGCCACTACACTTCAGCCTGGAGACAGAGCGAGACTCTGTCTCAAAAAAAAAAAAAAACGATTTCAGTTCTCATGGATGACTTTGAAGGGTTCAAGAATTCAGTAGAGGGAATAACTGCAGCTGTGGTAGAAAGAGCAAGAGAACTAAAATTAGAAATGCAGCCTGAAGCCGGGTGCGATGGCTCACGCCTGTAATCCCAACACTTCGGGAGGCCAAGGCAGATGGATCACCTGAGGTCAGGAGTTCAAGACCAGACTGACCAACATGGAGAAACCCCATCTCTACTAAAAATAGAAAAAATTAGCCAGGCATAGTGGTGCATGTGTATAATCCCAGCTACTCGGGAGGCTGAGGCAGGAGAATCACTTGAATCTGGGTGGCAGAGGTTGCATTGCGATCGTGCCATTGCGCTCCAGCCTGGGTAACAAGAGGGAGACTCGGTCTCAAAAAAAAAAAAAAAAAAAAATGCAGCCTGAAGATGGGATAGATCTGCTGCAATATCAGGATAAAACTAAACAGATGATTGTTTGCTTCTTATGGATGAGCAGAGAAAGTGTTTTGTTTTGTTTTATTTCGATACAGTTTTGCTCTTGTCACCCAGGCTGGAGTGCAATGGGTGTGATCTTAGCTCACTGCAACCTCCGCCTCCTGGGTTCAAGTGGTTCTCCTGCCTCAGCCTCCCAAGTAGCTGGAATTACAGGCGACTGCAATCACGCCCAACTAGTTTTTTGTATTTTTAGTAGAGAGGGTTTTACCATGTTGGCCAGGCTGGTCTTGAACTCCTGACCTCAGGTGATCCCGGCCACCTTGGCCTCCCAAAGTGCTGAGATTACAAGCGTGAGCCACCGCACCCAGCCATGAAAGTGTTTTTTTTGAGATACGTTCTACTTCTGTGAAGATGCTATAAACATTGTTGAAATAATTTAGAATATTAGATTTAGAATATGACGTAAACTTAGTTAAATAAGCAGTCTCACTCTGTCACCCAGGCTGGAGTGCAGTGGCACAGTCGTGGCTTACTGCAATCTCTGCCTCCCGGATTCAAGTAATTCTCCAGCCTCAGCCTCCCAAGTAGCTGGGACTACAGGCACAGGCCACCATACACAGCTAATTTTTGTATTTCTAGAGACTAGGTTTCACCATGTTGGCCAGGCTAGTCTTGAACTCCTTACCTCAAGTGATCTACCTGCCTCAGCCTCCCAAAGTGCTGGGATTATAGGTGTGCTTCATCGTGCCCAGCGATTAACTCTAATTTTAAATTATTTTTGTAGGGATGGGCGTCTCATTATGTTGCTCAGGCTGAGGCAAGACCCTTTACTAGCAAAAAGCTTACCACTTTCCGAAGGCTGGGGTGATTGTTAGTGCTTTTAGCAATAAAGTATCTTTTAATGTGTATACTCTTTTTAGGCATAATGCTATTGCACACTTAATAGACTAGAGTATAGTATGAACATAACTTTTTTTTTGAGACAGGATCTCGCTTTGTCACCCAGGCCAGGGTACTACAACGTGAATATGGATCACTGAAGCCTCAACATCTCAGGCTTAAGTGATTCTCCCATCTCAGCCCTCCAAGCAACTGAGACTATAGGCGTGTGCTACCATGCCTAGCTAATTTTTGTGTTTTTTTGTAGAGATGGAGTTTTGACATGTTGCACTGGCTGGTTTCAAACTCCTGAGCCGAGTGTTTTACCTGCCTCGGCCTCTCAAAGTGCTGGGATTACAGGCATGAACCACCATGGCTGGCTGTAAACATAACTTTTATGTGTACTGGAAAACCAAAAAATGTGTTTGACTAGCTTTATTGCAATACTTGCTTTATTGGGGTGGTCTGGAACCAGAGCCTTTAATAACTCCCAAGTTGTGCCTGTATACAAGTCAGTGGTTTTTTAATACATTCAGAGTTGTACAACCATCACCACAATTAACTTTAGAACATTTTTATCGCCCTCAAAAGAAACCCAGAACCCAAAAGAGACTCATTAGAAGTCACTTCCCATCTCCCCCTGAACTTCTTCAGTCCTAGGCAACCATTAGTCTGCTTTTTGTTTCTGTAGATACTCTGGACATTTCATATAAATGGAATCACATAATAAGTGATTTAACTGTGACTGGCTTCTTTTACTTAGCTTGTTATCAAGGTTCATGTATGTTTTAGCATAAGGTTTTTCTTCATATTTTTGTTGTTGTTTAAAGACCGGGTCTTGATCTGTCACCCAGGCTGGAGTGCAGTGGTGCAGTCATAGCTCACTACAGTCATAGCTCACTACAGTCTCGAACTCCTGGGCTTAACTTATCCTCCTGCTTCAGCCTCCTGAGTAGCTGAGATAACAGTCATGGGCCTCTGTGCCCAACTTGAAAATATGTGTATTAATGACTTTTTTGCCACTGTTATATGTATTTTTTACAGATAGGGATGAGGAAGAAATGACCAAACGAGATGACAAAGAGATATCAACAGATACTGCAAGGAGAGGCCCTCTAAAGATAAGGTATTTATTGAATACTGTATTCTTTATAATATGGTGTTGTCTTACATCATCTAAACATAACACAGTTGTGAAGTTTGTTAGTCCTATACATCTATATTACCACTAAGTAAAATTTTTGTCAGTTGTTTTTTGTGTTTGTGGCTGTGTCAGATAAATAGTATGTCTGATTCCTTTCTCTCATGTTCATATACCAAACTAACTCATTTTATTTAGGATGAGGCAAATACCTTACTAGATTATTGCTATTATATGCACAGTCTCCGTTTCTCACTTTTCGGAGGGTAAAAAATTCGAATACTATGCTGGGTATGGTGGCTCACACCTGTAATTCCAGCACTTTGGGAGGCAGAGACAGGCAGATCACCTGAGGTCAGCAGTTTGGGACCAGCCCAACCAACATGGTGAAACCCTGTCTCTCCTAAAAATAAAAAATTAGCTGGGCATGGTGGCACATGCCTGTAATCCCAGTTACTCTGGAGGATGAGGCAGGATGTGAATCACTTGAACCTGGGACAGGGAGGTGGCAGTGAGCCGAGAGCATGCCATTGCACTCTAGCCTGGACAACAAGAGCGAAACTCCATCTCAAAAAAAGAAAAAATTGAATATATGTCTTCTACTTCTCCATTTTCCTAGGAAAAGAAAAGACTCAAATGATCACAATTAACAGAGATCTGTTAATGGCTTTTGTTTATTTTGATCAAAGTCATT
Organism: Ateles fusciceps; assembly: GCA_036589455.1. Lineage (NCBI taxonomy): Eukaryota > Metazoa > Chordata > Mammalia > Primates > Atelidae > Ateles > Ateles fusciceps. Next base: position 13,504,272 of record JAZHEH010000770.1, read on the forward strand.
GTGGTTACCTTCTTGAAAAGGATTTGGAAGAAATACTTTATACTCTTGGACTACATCTTTCTCGGGCTCAGGTAATCTATTTTCTGAATATTTAAAATGAAAACATTTTTTGGTAACTTTTCAAAAAGTTACTTTTTCCAATGAAAAGTTAATAGAACCTCTACTGACTTTTGATATATTAAAGCAATATAATAGCCAGGCGTGGTGGCTCACACCTATAATCCCAGCAGTTTGAGAGGCCAGGCGGGCAGATCACTTGAGGCCAGGAGTTCCAGTTTGGCCAACATGGCGAAATTCCGTCCCTACTAAAAATACAAAAATTAGCCGAGTGTGGTGGCATGCGCCTGTAATACCAGCTACTTGGGAAGCTGAGACAGAAGAATCACTTGAACCCAGGAGGCAGATGTTGGAGTGAGCCGAGATCGCGCCACTGCACTCTGGCCTAGGTGACTGTGCAAGACTCCATCTCAAAAATAATAATAATAAAGCAATATAACACAAGCCAATTTTAAAACACTTCCCCCTCTCCCTTTCCATCTGTTTCTGTTTCTTAGGACTAAAAATATATAAAATTCTAGATCTTTTTGTAAGCAGTTCAGTTCCATTTTTACAAAGCATGGAATCATTTTGATTGGCTTTTTTTTTTTTTTTTTTTTACATTCCACAGTATACTATAGACATTCTACCATGAAAAAAGAGACTTGCCTCATTCTTTTTATAACTTTTTTTATAGCTACATAGTACCCATTATATACATGTACCATAATTGACCTACCTAGTCTCTGTTGCTGGTGGTTTTCATTTCTTGGATTTACCAACTATGCTGTAATAAACATTCCTGTGCATATATTTTTATCAGTGTTATGCTTTATAACAATTTTTCAAAGGTAACTTGGGTCTTACTAAGTTCCATGGATATCCATCATAAGTGAAAATTACAGCCGGGCATGGTGGCTCACACCTGTAATCTCAGTACTTTGGGAGGCCAAGACAGGTGGATCACCTGAGGTCAGGAGTTCAAGAACAGCCTGTCCAACATGGTGAAACCCCTGTCTCTAAAAAAATACAAAAGTTAGCTGGGCATAATGGTGGGTGCCTGTAATCCCAGCTACTGTGGTGGCTGAGGTGGGAGAATCACTTGAATCCAGGAGGTGGAGGTTGTAGTGAGCTGAGATTGCACCACTGCACTCCAGCCTGGGCAACAGAGCAAGACTCTCTCAAAAAAAAAGTGAAAATTACAACAGCTGTTCTAAGAGAATCAAAGAACGTATTTTCATCTCTTTATTTCGTTTACTTGCTTGCATTACAGGTAAAGAAGCTTCTTAATAAAGTAGTGCTCCGTGAATCTTGCTTTTACCGGAAATTAACAGATACCTCAAAAGATGATGAAAACCATGAAGAGTCTGAGTCATCGCAGGAAGATATGCTAGGTCTGAGCGTATTATTTTAAGATTTTACTTTTTAATAAATACACTAGTAATTAAAGAAGAAAAATAACTTACTAAAATATGGTATATTTTATATTGTAGGAAACAGATTATTACTTCCAACACCAACAGTAAAGCAGGAATCAAAGGATGTGGAACAAAATGTTGGCCTCATCGTGTACAATGGTGCAATGGTAGATGTAGGAAGCCTCTTGCAAAAATTGGAAAAGAGCGAAAAAGTAAGAGCTGAAGTAGAACAGAAGCTGCAGTTACTGGAAGAAAAAACAGGTAAGGGTTAGCATTGGATATGTTCATACTTTTAGCACCCTCCTGGGATATGTACATATTTATGTACGTACATACACATGTACATGCTTATATACACTTTTGCATATGTATACCACATATTTTCATCGAGGTTGTAAGGAACTTTGCTTTTTAAAAATTTTTAATTTTTTATTTATTTTGAGACAGGGTCTCACTCTGTCGCCCAGGCTGGAGTGCAGTGGAGCATCTCAGCTTACTGCAGCTACTGCCTCCAGGGTCCAAGTGATTCTCCCACCTCAGCCTCCCAAATAGCTGAGATTACAGGCTTGTGCCACCAGGCCTAGTTATTTTTTTGTAGTTTTAGTAGAGATGGGGTTTTGCCCTGTTGGCCAGACTAGTCTCAAAGTCCTGACCTCAAGTGATCACCTGCCTTGGCCTCCCATAGTGCTGGCATTACAGGCATGAGCCACTGCACCCTGCCAGGAACTTTACTTTTTATTTCTGGTTCATGTTATAAAATTGCTTAGCTTTATCTGAATCTTAGGTCTTCATGTGCATTCTTCTCAGGTTCATTGTTATTCCGTTGCATCCTTTTAATCTAGTTTCAGTTTTTACCAGTCTGTGTTCTCTAATTTATACAGTCATCTAAAAATAGAACATAGGTTTTGAAGTAATATGAATTAAAAATTAATTTGAATGAAACAGGCCAGTACGGTGGCTCACGCCTGTAATACCAACACTTTTAGAGGTCGAGGTGGGCGTATTGCCCGAGGTCAGAAGTTTGAGACCATCCAGACCAACATGGTGAAACTCTGTCTTTACTAAAAACACAAAAATTAGCTGGGTGCAGTGGCATGTGCCTATAGTCCAAGCTACGCGGGAGGCTGAGGCAGAGGAATCACTTCAACACGGGAGGCAGAGGTTGCAGTGAGCCGAGATCGTGCCACTTCACTCAAGCCTGTGCAACAGAGTTAGACTCGGTCTCAAAAATAAATAAATAAATAAATGAAATTAATATTGCAATGTGCTTTATGACTAATGAAATTGAGAAATATTGCCATTTTATGGAATTTATCAGCTTTTTATTTTCACAGCTTAAATATTTTAACTTCAAAGTTAAATTGGAAATTTTAAGGAGCTTTAAGTATAAATTTTTGGATTTTTTTAAACAGAGGAAGATGAAAAAACCATATTAAATTTGGAGAATTCCAACAAAAGCCTCTCTGGTGAACTCAGAGAAGTTAAAAAGGACCTTAGTCAGTTACAAGAAAACTTAAAGATTTCAGAAAACATGAATTTACAATTTGAAAACCAACTGAATAAGACAATCAGAAACTTATCTACAGTAATGGATGAAATCCACACTGTTCTCAAGAAGGTGAGAAATTTTGTACTTTTAACATTTTCATAGTTTTTTAAATCTAACTCTGGTGTTTTTAATGTATTCTAATGTTACTAAGCTCTTAGTGGTTATTCTGAAAGCAAATAATGATGGCATTCTGTTCTTCCTGAGATTAGTCAAAAGTGATTCCCAGGCTGGGCACGGTGGCTCACACCTGTAATCCTAGCACTGTGGGAGGCCAAAGCGGGTGGATCACCTGAGGTCAGGAGTTCAAGATCAGCCTAGCCAACATGGTAAAACCCTGTCTCTTCTAAAAATACAAAAATATTAGCCAGACGTGGTGGCAGGCACCTGTAAACCTAGCTACCTGGAAGGCTGAGGCAGGAGAATCACTTGAACCCGGGAAGCAGAGGTTGAAGTGAGTCTAGATTGCGCCATTACACTATCTAGCCTGGGCAACAGAGTGAGACCGTGTCTTTAAAAAAAAAAAAAGTGATTCCCAAAAGATGTTGTTTTTCTAAAAACTTAGTTGGAATGTCAACATGATTTAAGTGTATAGACTTGAAGAAAGTTTCATTTAGATTTCTTTTCAATCCAGAGTATAGTTTGAACTAAACCATTCACTTCACTTCTCTTTTTTGCTGTTGCTGTTGTTGTTTGAGACAGGGTCTTGCTTTTTGCCCAGGCTAGATTGTAGTGATTCTATCTTGGCTCACTACAACCTCTGCCTCCCAGACTCACGTGATCCTCCCACCTCAGCCTCCTAAGTAGCTGGGACTACAAGTGTGCTCCAGCACACCCAGCTAATTTTAATATTTTTTGTAGAGACGGGGTTTCACCATCTTGCCCAGGCTGATCTCCAACTTCTGGGCTAAGCAGCCTGCCTATCTTGGCCTCTCAGAGTGCTGAGATTACAGGCATGAGCCACCATACCTGTCCCATTTACTGCTTTTTGAGACCCCATTTATTGGTGGGCAGAATTAAGGGAAACACTTTGTCACCATTAATTTTAAGATATTAAAATTAATATATTCTTAATCACTAGAAAAAAGTATACCAAACTGAATACCATTGCACTCTTAATATCAAGTAACATTTAAGAAAATCTAATAAAATGTATTTTTTCCTTCTCTATTGTCTTACAGGATAATGTAAAGAATGAAGACAAAGATCAAAAATCCAAGGAGAACGGTGCAAGTGTATGATAAAATCCATGTAACGAGGAATGGTGTTAAATAATGTAATATATAAAAATCATGATATAAGAATGTTTGAAGGTGATGCATGTTTGATTTTAGTAGTATAAATGTCTTTTAGTTCAAATGATGTATAAAGTTTTATGAATGTGAGTTTCTGCTTTTGAAAATTGCTTGTAATTCCTAGCACTCAAATTATTAAACACTCCTTGAGTGAAATAATTTTGCATTGCAAAGTGTTTTAGGATGAACTTTGTTATAGTTTTAACTCCAATAAAGTTCATCAGTTTAATTGTAGTATTTAGTTACCAAATTTCTTTTATTAAAATGCCTAGAAATCTTTAATTTTATTTATAGAATTATCAAGTTTTAAATTTTTTAGTTCATCTTTTAAAATTGCAGTCAAAATCATAAAATAGCATGATGCTTAATTTTTACAAGTTTTTTGAAACAATTTTTTTTTTTTTTTTTTACTCATCACCAAAAAATTCCCTCTTGATCAGTCTCTAAAAGCATTCATTAAAAATTCAGTTTAGGCCGGGTGTGGTGGCTCACACCTGTAATCCCAGCACTTTGGGAGGCCAAGGCGGGTGGATCACCTGAGGTCAGGAGTTCAAGACCAGCCTTGCTATCATGGTGAAACCCCATCTCTACTAAAAATACAAAAATTAGCTGGGCATGGTGGTGGGTGCCTGTAATCCCAGCTACTTGGGAGGCGCTGAGGCAGGAGAATTACTTGAACCCAGGAGGCGAAGATTGCAGTGAGCTGAGATCACACAATTGCACTCCAGCCTGGAAGACCAGAGGGAAACTCCATCTCAAAAAAAAAAAAAATTTTATCCAAAACACAGTATGTCAGAAAAAAGAAGCAATAGAGAACTAGTGTTGTTGTTGTATGTGTTAGACTTTACGTAATATTAGTTGTCCTGATGTCAATGTTACTGCTTTCAATTAATTTTTCTACTTTCCCAGAATAGCATCTATATTGCTTTTTAATTTTGAGGGTTAAAAAAAAAAAAACGCAGTGTATGTCAAATGTACAGTTTAGTACCAAGCCAGTAGATATCAGTATGATGCCTTAAGTTAAGTCTTCTTTAATTAAAGATATTTTTTTAAATTAACCTGTGTACTTCCTTCAGAATTTTAGTGGATACATGAGTTGACTTAACTGTAGAGTAAAAACTGTAGGAAATATGAATGGTTCTCCACAGAGGGTGAATTTATCCCTCAGAGGACATTTGGCAGTGTCTAGTGAGGTTTTTTTGGTATCACAATTGGGTGGGTGCTGCTGGCATCTAGTTGGTAAAGGCCAAAGATGTCACTAAACATCCTTTGTTGCGGAGGACAGCCCGTCCCCTCAGCAAGGAATCATCCAGCCCAAAATGTCAATAGTGCCCAGTTTCAGAAACCCTGCTCTAAAGGAATATAAGGTTAAATGACATTTTGTCTTCCAAGTTATACTAGTGAAAACTTAATGGAACCCATAAGAGATGATTAGGTTTTTTATATTTAAATAACCCTTACTGGAATGTTTCACTATCATGTAAATATATGCTGTATTAGAGTGTTTTGTTTTTCTGAGACGAAGTCTCACTCTGTTGCCCAGGCTGCAGTGGCTTGATCTCAGCTCACTGCAACCTCTGCCTCCTGGGTTCAAGTGATTCCCCTGCCTTACCTTCCTAAGTAGCTGGGATTACAGGTGTCCACCACCATGCTCAGCTAATTTTGTGTTTTTAGTAGGGATGAGGTTTTGCTATGTTGGCCAGGCTGGTTTCAAACTCCTGACCTTGGGTGATCCACCCACCTCGGTCTCTCAAAGTTCTGGGATTACAGGCATGAGTCACTACACCTGGCCTAGAGTTTATTTCATTTTGTTAGAATAATGGCTAGGTGTTCCAAATAGATGAATATGAAAATGTAAAGTGACATGTTATATGTGACTTAGGCTAAATGGAATTCACATGGTTCTTACTAAAAAATGGATTACAATACCTCAAATTCTTTTAGACCAGTTTTTGTCTTAAGTTAATGTTTCTGGTCATATGTCTTGTTGACCCTCTCCAAAACCAGATTAGAGATTGATCTGTAATTATTATATAGTTATGATAGAAATATTTCCTTCATCTTTAAGGTGAGATGAAACAGTTGTCAAAAATGTTTTTCTTTTTTTTTTTTTTGAGATAAGGTCTCGCTCTGTTGCCCAGGCTGGAGTGCACTGGTGCCATCTAGGCTCACTACAACCTTTACCTCCCGAGTTCAAACAATTCTGTGCCTCAGCCTCCTGAGTAGTAGCTGGGAATACAGGCATGTACCACCACACCCAGCTAAGTTTTTTGTTTTTAGTAGAGATGGGGTTTCACCATGTTGGCCAGGCTGGTCTTGAACTTTTAGCCTCAAGTGAGATCCACCCAACATGGCCTCCCAAAATGTTGGGATTACAGGTGTCAGCCACTGTGCCTGGCCTGCGAAGTGCTTTTTTTCAAGGGACAAAAAAGCACTAGTCTTGAAGATAAACTTTTAACTAAAAGACAGTAATGACAGAGTTCCTTGAAAGAGTATGTTTTTAATAAGAAACATTATATAAAGTACATTTGTGAGGCTTTTATTCTCCAGATAAATTTAAATCAGAATAAAATTGAGATGACAGAGAAAAAGACTGAACTTTTCGATTATATTGTTACTTAGAGGCACATTTCTTACGAAATAATACCTTTGGAAGTAGAAATTCAGATGACTAAGGAGAAAAGCAAGTTGCATATAGAAAAATTGATTTTGGTGGTGCGCGGTGGCTCATGCTTGTAATCCCAGCACTTTGGGAGGCTGAGGCGGATGGATCAAGAGGTCAGGAGTTCGAGACCAGCCTGACCAACATGATGAAACCCCGTCTCTACTACAAAATACAAAAATTAGCCAAATGTGGTGGCATGCGCCTGTAGTCCCAGCTACTCAGAAAGCTGAGGCAGGAGAATCGCTGGAACCTGGGAGGCGGAGGTTGCAGTGAGCCGTGATCCTGCCACTGCACTTCAGCCTGGGCGAGAGCTAGACTCTGTCTCGAAAAGAAAAGAAAAATAGATTTTGGCCAGGCACGGTGGCTCACACCTGTAATCCTAGGACTTTGGGAGGCCAAAGTGGGTGGATCACCTGAGGTCAGGAGTTCAGGACCCCATCTCTACTAAAAATACAAAAAAATTAGCCAGGCGTGGTGGTGGGTGACTGTAATCCTAGCTACTTAAGAGGCTGAGGCAGGAGAATCGCTTGAACCCAGGAGGCGGAGATCGCAGTGAGCCAAGATTGCGCCATTGCACTCCAGTCTGGGCAACAAGAGTGAAACTCTGTCTCCAAAAATAAAAGAGAGAATTTATATTATAGAATATAAGGGAAGAATTGCCTTTCCTAATTTGGGTATTTATTCAAAGTAAAAAATAGTTTCGGGCCGGGCTTGGTGGCTCACGTCTATAATCCAAGCACTTTGGAGGCCAAGGCGGGTGGATCACCTGAGGTTGGGAGTTCAAGACCAGCCTGACCAACACGGTGAAACCCCATCTTTATCTTTTAAAAAAAAAAAAAATAGGGCTGGGCGTGGTGGCTCATGCCTATAATCCTAGCAGTTTGGGAGGCCGAGGCGGGTGGATCACGAGGTCAAGAGATCGAGACCATCCTGATCAACATGGTGAAACCCTGTCTCTACTAAAAATACAAAAATTAGCTAGGCATGGTGGAGCGAGCCTGTAGTCCCAGCTACTCTGGAGACTGAGGCAGGAGAATTGCTTGAACCCAGGAGGCGGAGGTTGCAGTGAGCCGAGATCGTGCCACTGCACTCTAGCCTGGGTAAGAGGAGCGAAACTCCGTCTCAAAAAAAAAAAAAAATAGTTTCTTCTTACTTCTTTCATCTGACACTGACCAGGCCAAAACATTTCATCACATCATAAACTAGGTCTGTGATAACATCTAATTTTCCTACCCTTTTTATGTTCTGGATGCCTACTTTTATATTTCTAATGCTTGGTTTAGTCATTGTAGTAGGCCAATGCAGGAAATAGAAGAATATAGTATTTCTGGCCAGCCATGGTGGATCACACCTGTAATCCTAGCACTTTGGGAGGCCGAGGCGGGCAGATCATCTGAGGTCGGGAGTTTGAGACCGGCCTGACCAACATGGAGAAACCCCGTCTCTACTAAAAATACAAAAATTAGCTGGGTGTGGTGTCACATGCCTGTAATGCCAGCTACTCAGGAGGCTGAGGCAGGAGAATTGCTTGAACCCGGAAGGCAGAGGTTGCAGTGAGCCAAGAACACGCCATTGCACTCCAGCCCAGGCAACAAGAGTGAAACTCTGTCTTAAAAAAAAAAAAAAAAAAAATGTGTATATATATATATATATATATATATGTGTGTATATATATACATGTATATATACACATATATATATGTGTGTGTGTGTATATATATACATATATATGTATGTATATATATGTATATATATACATGTATATATATGTGTGTGTGTATATATATGTATATATATACACACATATATATATATGTGTGTGTATATATATAAATTTGGTGTGATGGCTCACACCTGTAATCTCAACACTTTGGGAGGTGGAGGCAGGCGAATCACCTGAGGTCAGGAGTTTGAGACCAGCCTGGCCAACATGAACAAAACCTGTATCTACTAAAAATATAAAAAGTAGTTGTCTGTGGTGGTGGGCTCTTGTAATCCCAGCTATTTGGGAGGCTGAAGTAGGAGAATTGCTTGAACCTGGGAGGTGGAGGTTGGAGTGAGCCAAGGTCTTGCCATTGCACTCGGGCCTGGGACACAGAGCAAGACTGTCTCAAAAAAAAAAAAAAAAAAAGATTTCTTTCTTTTTTTTTTTGGTGGTGGAGATGGAGTTTTGCTCTTGTAGCCCTGTAGCCCAAGCTGGAGTGCAATGGCATGATCTCGGCTCACCACAACGTCTGCCTCCTGAGTTCAAGCAATTCTCCTGCCTCAGCCTCCCGAGAAGCTGGTATTACAGGCATGCGCCACCATGCCAAGCTAATTTTTTATTTTAGTAAAGATAGGGTTTTTCCATGTTGGTCAGGCTGGTCTCACTCCTGATCTCAGGTAATCCACCTGCCTCGGCCTCTCAAATTGCTAGGATTACAGGCGTGAGCCACTGCACCAGGACTTCTCTTTTTTTTTTCTTCTAAAGATGGGGTTTCACCATGTTGGTCAGGCTGGTCTTGAACTCCCGACCTCAGGTGATCTGCCTGCCTGGCCTCCAAAGTGCTTGGATTACAGGCATGAGCCACCACGCCTGGCTTTTTTTTTTTTTTTTTTTTTTTTTGAACATACCTAAATAGATACTGTTAACAATTCCAGAGGAAAATAATTGTATATTCATTCAATTGGATGGGTGGGTCTAGGCCACAAGAGTTTCTCTAATCCAGGTGATAAAAGACCCTTGAGAGCCTTATAGATCTAAATACTGGCTAGAATTTGTCAAAAATACTACAGTGAGCTAGGCGTGGTGGCTCACGCCTGTAATCCCAGCACTTTGGGAGGCTGAGGTGGGAATTCAAGACCAGCCTGGCCAACATGGTGAAACCTCCTCTCTACTAAAAATACAAAAATTAGCCAGGCGTGGTAGCAGGCATCTGTAATCCCAGCTACTCAGGAAACTGAGGCAGGAGAATCACTTGAACCTGGGAGGTAGAAGTTGCAGTGAGCCAAAATCGTGCCACTGCACTTCAGCCTGGGTGACAGAGCAAGACTCCGGCTCAAAAAAAAAAAAAAATACTACAATGGTTACTGTATGTTTTGTTAGGGATTTACGTGATACTGAAGGGCTTTCAGAGCACTCTGATGTTAACAAACAGGGTAGAAGGGACACTCCTTCCCTTCTTTTCATGAAGCCTCTTGCTAGCCCAGCATGCCCTTTATTTATTTACTTCTTTTGTTATTTAGTCTTTATTTCATAATCATAAACTTAACTCTGCAATCCAGCTAGGCATGAAAGGGAACAAGGAAAACATGGAACCCAAAGGGAACTGCAGCGAGAACACAGATTTTAGGATACTGCGAGCAAATGGGGTGGAGGGGTGCTCTCCTAAGCTACAGAAGGAATGGTCTGGTGGTTAAGATAAAACACAAGTCAAACTCATTAGAGTTGTCCACAGTCAGCAATGGTGATCTTCTTGCTGGTCTTGCCATTCCTGGACCCAAAGGGCTCCATGGCCTCCACAATATTCATGCCTTCTTTCAACTTGCCAAAGACCACATGCTTGCCATCCAACCACTCAGTCTTGACAGTGCAGATGAAAAACTGGAACCGTTTGTGTTGGGTCCAGCATTTGCCATGGACAAGATGCCAGAACCTGTATGCTTTAGGATGAAGGTCTCATCATCAAATTTCTCCCCGTAGATGGACTTGCCACCAGTGCCATTATGGCATGTGAAGTCACCACCCTGACACATAAACCCTGGAATAATTCTGTGAAAGCAGGAACCCTTATAACCAAATCCTTTCTCTCCAGTGCTCAGAGCACAAAAGTTTTCTGCTGTCTTTGGAAACTTGTCTTCAAACAGCTCGAAGGAGACGCGGCCCAAGGGCTCGCCGTCGACGGCAATGTCGAAGAACACGGTGGGGTTGACCATGGCTGATACTACAAGGCTCCAGGCGGCGGCAGCGTCTGCCGCCCTTTATTTTTGATGAGTCATTCGCAGTCCACATGTTAACGCTGACACGGCTTTGAATCATTTTGTGGGTCTGAGATAATGAGGTTATTTTCATTGTCAGAAATTACATATATTTGCTCCTAGTGATGTGACATCCTGTTAAGAGGGGCATCATCACATACCAAAAGCATGTGGGCAAAGGATTAAAATGTACACGGTAGGCGGGGCGCAGTGGCTTCACACCTGTAATCCCAGCACTTTGGGAGGCAGAAGTGGGCGAATCACGAGGTCAGGAGTTCAAGACCAGCCTGGCCAATGTGGTAAAACCCTGTCTCTACTAATAATAGAAAAACTAGCTGGGCATGGTGGTGGGTGCCTGTAGTCCCAGCTACTTGGGAGGCTGAGGCAGAAGAATCACTTGAACCCAGGAGGCGGAGGTTACAGTGAGCCAAGACTGGGCCATTGCACTCCAGCCTGGGCTACTGAGCGAGACTCCACCTCAAAAAAAGAAAAAAAGAAGTACACTGTAATTAGAGGCATCATAGAAGCTTTTCTAAAGGACTTGTAAGGTGCAGCACATTTCCTTGTTTGCAGTGGAGCTGCTGTGCTATGGGTTATGGAAGGAAATTTTGCTCTTTAATTCTTCCCACTAATTTTATATTCAGGTTATTTTAGAGTTAAAAATACTGTGTAAGACACAAATTGGCTGGGCATGCTGGCTCATGCCTGTAATCCCAGCGCTTTGGGAGGCCGAGGTGGGCGGATCACAAGGTCAGGAGATCGAGACGATCCCGGCTAATACAGTGAAACCCTGTCTCTACTAAAAATACGAAAAATTAGCTGGGTGTGGTGACACCCACCTGTAGTCCCAGCTACTCAGGGAGCTGAGTCAGGAGAATTGCTTGAATCCGGGAGGAGGAGGTGGCAGTGAGCTGAGATTGAGCCACTGCACTCCAGTCTGGGCGACAGAGGGAGACTCCTTCTAAAAAATAAAAAAAGTAAAAACACAGAAATTTTTTGTTTTTGAGACGGAATCTCGCTCTGTCACCCAGGCTGGAGTGCAGTGGCGCCATCTCAGCTCACTGCAACCTCCACCTCCTGTGTTCGAGTGATTCTACTGCCTCAGCCTCCCAAGTAGCTGGGATTACAGGCATGTGCCACCAGACCCAGCTATTTTTGTATTTTTAGTACAGACGGGGTTTCACCATGTTGGCCAGGCTGGTCTCGAACTCATGACCTCAGGTGATCCACCCACCTCGGCCTCCCAAAGTGCTGGGATTACAGGCATGAGCCACCGCACCCAGCCCACAAATTATTTTTGTTAAATGAAACTTACCGAAACGGTGAGAATTATTCATGGTTCAGTATTGATACATTTTACTGCCCTATTTTATATTTTTGTTTTTTCTTTTTATAAAGAAAGCTCCAAATTTGTGAGTGATTTACTCGTTTTATTTAATTATTATTATTTTTTCGAGACAGGATCTGGCTCTGTTACCCAGGCTGGAGTTCAGTGAGTGGCACAATCTCGGTTCACTGCAACTACCACCTCCCGGGCTCAAGTGATCCTTGCACTTCAGCCTCCTGAGTAGCTGGGATTACAGGCCTGAGCCATCATGCCTAGCTAATTTTTTTGTATTTTAGTAGAGACTGGGTTTCACCATGTTGCCCAGGCTGGTCTCAAACTCCCTGAGCTCAGGTGTTTCGCTTGCCTTGGCCTCCCAAAGTGCTGGAATTACAGGCATGAGCCACCACACCTGGCCCATGCCTGGCTAATTTTTGTATTTTTGGTAGAGATGGGGTTTCCCCATGTTGCCCAGGCTAGTCTGGAACTTCTGAGCTCAAGCAATTTGCCTGCCTCAGCCTCCCAAAGTGCTGGGATTACAGGTATGAGCCATTGCACCCAGCCCCTATTTTATGTTTTATTAATAGGATGGGTGGGCCAGGCACAGTGGCTGAGGTGCTACTCTGGAGCCTGAGGTGGGAGGATCGCTGGATACCTCCTAAAAGTGGAGTGGAGGCTGCAGTGAGCTGTCAGGGTCTTGCTCTGTTGCCCGGGCTAGAGTGCAGCGGCAGTCATGGTTCATGGCAGGCTTGACCCGGATCTAGCGATCCTCCCAACTCTGCCTCCCAACATGTAGCCAATAACTTAAATTGTCTAAACTGGGAACCTTTTGAGAGAAAAAAAAAGGTGCCAAGAATAATTATGTCATAACACCAGATATAACCAGGAGGCAAACTGGAACATAGGGTTACTGCCTATTTATCATTCATCTTCTAGATAATATTGACCTGGGTTTTGTGTTCACTAGTTAAAAAACAGCCGCAGGCTTACACATGAATGAAGATTGAGTTCAGAATCCCAGAGTACTTTTGACATAAATTATACACTTGGTTTTTCTTGTGTGTATAGAGAGCATATTATGTCAACTAGTAAGATGGGTACTACTTAAGTCACTGAGTCAGCTCCTTATTAATGGTGGAGTCTGAATGTGATCATTATGCCTAATCTAATGCAAGTTCTCAAATGAGTATGTATCTGAATCACCAGGTCTGGGTTAGGGCCTAAGAATTTCCATTCCTTTTTTTTTTTTTTTTGAGACGAAGTCTCACGTCTCACTCTTGTCGCCTAGGCTGGAGTGCAATGTTGCCATCTCGGCTCACTGCAACCTCTCCCTTCTGGGTTCAAGGAATTCTCCTGCCTCAGCCTCTCAAGTAGCTGGGATTACAGGGGCCTGCCACCATGCCCGGCTAATTTTTGTATTTTCAGTAGAGACAGGCTTTCACCATATTGGCCAGCTGGTCTCGAACTCCTGACCTTAGGTGATCCGCCTGCCTTGACCTCCCAAAGTGCTGAGATTACAGACGTGAACCACCACACCCGGCCAGAATTTGCATTCCTAACAAGTCCCACGTGCTGCTGTTGCTATTGCTGGTGTAAGGGAGCACATTTGGAGAACCTCGTAACTGAGGTGTTCTCAGAGACCAGTTTTCCCTAATTAATATGTGATTTTTTTTTTTTTAAGACGGGGTTTCACTGTATTGGTCAGGCTGGTCTTGAACTCCCGACCTTAGGTGATCCACCTGCCTTGGCCTCCAAAGTGCTTGGATTACAGGCGTGAGCCACCACGCCAGGCCTAATATGTGATTTTTTAAATAGAGAAGGGTAAGTTGCCTTGGAGACACTAACTGAACTATTAGGGCTTTTTCTTCAGGGATAGGTAATTTGACATTGGGCTGGGCATGGTGGCTCACACCTGTAATCCCAGCACTTTGGGAGGCTGAGGCGAGCAGAATGCTTGAGTTCAGGAGTTCAAGCCCAGCCTGGGCAACATGGTGATGCCCCATCTTTACAAAAAATGCAAAAATTATCCAGGCATGGTGGCACGTGCATGTAGCCCCAGCTACTCAGGAGGCTGAGGTGGCAGGATCACTTGAGCCTGGACAACTGAGGCTGTGGTGAGCCATGATCATGCCACCACTCTCCAGTCTGGGCAACAAAGTGAGACCCTGTCTCAAAAAAAAAAAAATACATTGGATAAACCATGTATAAAAATACACTGAAATACTTATTGAAGGAATGAATTAATTAATGCAAGTCTGAATCTGCAACATAGTAGCTTACATTTTTTTTTTTTTTGAGATGGAGTTTCGCTCCTGTTGCATAAGCTGGAGTGCAATGGCACGATCTTGGCTCACAGCAACCTCTGCCTCCTGCGTTCAAGCGATTCTCCTGCCTCAGCCTCCCGAGTAGCTGGGATTATAGGCGCCTGCCACCATGCCCAGCCACTTTTTGTATTCTTAGTAGAGATGGGGTTTCACCATGTTGGCCAGGCTGGTCTCGAATTCCTCAGGTGATCCTCCCGCTTCGGCCTCCCAAAGTGCTGGGATTACAGGCGAGATCCGGTCATTTTGAAAAAAGAATTTATACCTGGTGTGGTGGCTCACGCCTATAATCCCAGCACTCTTGGTAGAGATGGAATTTCACCCTGTTGCCCAGGCTGGTCTTGAACTCCTAAACTCAAGTGATCGACCTGCCTGTGCCTCCCAAAGTGCTAGAATTACAGGCATGAGCCACCGCACCTGGCCAAATATGTCATTTAATTTTACCTTCTTTAGGAATATGCAGGATGGGAAATACTTCGTTTTTGGGAGGGGGGATGGGAAATATTTCTTAAAGTTGGTATGATCTTTGAAACTGCGTATCAGCTGAATGTCGTGGCACACCCAGAAATTTCCATATGCCTTATTTTCTCAGGCAAAAATTTTGTCAAAGTTCCTTCTACTCTCTCATTCTCATAAATACCTTTACCATGTACCAAAGAAGGGAGCCCTATTTTCCCACAAGTCCTCTTTTTTTTTTTTGAGATGGAGTCTCGCTGTGTTGCCCAGGCTGGAGTGCAGTGGCAGGATCTCGACTCACTGCAACCTCTGCCTCCTGGGTTCAAGCAATTCTCCTGCCTCTCAGCCTCCTTAGTAGTTGGGATTACAGGTGTGTGATGCCACACCCGGCTAATTTTTGTATTTTTAGTAGAGATGGGGTTTCACCATGTTAGTCAGGCTGGTCTTGAACTCCTGACCTTGTGATCCGCCCACCTCGGCTTCCCAAAGTGCTGGGATTATAGGCACGAGCCACCGCACCCAGCCTCTCCACAAGTCCTTCTGGGATGCTAATTTACTAGAATGAGGTACAGCGTTCCCATGAGACATATTGGAGTTTCAAGGGATAGAAATGAAGGACTTGTAGAGTATGTTGGTAATTAGTGGGACTGATGACAAAGGGGATCATCTTAACTGTGCTGCCCGCCTCCCTAGGGGGTGACTAATAGTCCAGAGACCTGCATGCAGTCTAATTTTACTATCCAAAGGTCTAATCTGGTAGGTGCTGAGGAGATGGTAGTCCACCCAGTATCAATATTACTATAGATCACACAGATTATCATCTTAGTTCCAGGGAAGTTTATCCACTTGAATTACACCTCAGCCAGTGGCAGAGCCATGAAGACACAGTCTAGCCCCCTAAAATGGAGAGGATTTTGCACTATCGAGGCTCTAACCACAAAGGCAGGATTCAAGCCTGGGCCCCAAGTTCAGCAGACAAGTTTGGTAAGAAGCCAGGAACCAAAATAGAGGCTCATCCATACAGATTTGGAGTGAAGACTGGAGCTTGGTGATGATAGCATTTCGGATCATGTCATATTTAGTACAATGAAACTAACTGTAAGGCCATTGGTGTGATAAACTAACATTGTTAGGCACAGTTTTGGATTAGCTCAGAGCTTGTATTAATAAAAAAAATTAAGTGTTTTAATATAATTAATGTTTGATAGTGTGAGCCAACTTAATTTCAAATTGAGTGAAATCAAATTCAGAGTAAATCTGGATTTGGATAAAATAAGAATCTTACTATTCTAGAGCTAAACCTTTAGCTCCACAGTTAATTTATTCTTTTCAGACTTGGTCACGTTTAGCTCTTGGTTGCCTGGGACCTCCACTAGTCTGCAGATAAAGATCACCTCAGGAAACTGAGGCCCAGAGGTAAAACTTACGATCCATGAGCTTTTTGCTTTCCTGGGCATTCGACATTGATCCAGCAGTATTCTTCCTTATAAGTGAACTTAAAACCACTAAGCAAAACTAATGCTTTTAAAGAGTTCATGGCCAGGTATGGTGGCTCACACCTGTAATCCCAGCACTCTGGGAGGCCGAGGTGGGAGGATTACTTGAGGTTAGGAGTTTGAGATCAGCCTGGTCAACATGGTGAAATCCTGTCCCTGCTGAAAATTAGCCGAGCATGCTGGTGTGCATCTGTAGTCCCAGTTACTCGGGAGGCTGAGGCAGGAGAATCGCTTGAACCCAGGAGGTAGAAGTTTCAGTTAGCCGAGATCATGCCACTACACTCCAGCCTGCTTGAAGAGCAAGACCCTGTCTCAAAAAAAAAAAAAAAAAAAAAAAAGGCCAGGTGCCATGGTTCACACCTGTAATCCCAAGCACTTTGGGAGTGGGAAGCCAGAGCAGGATCACGAGGTCAGGAGATCGAGACCATCCTGGCCAACCTAGTGAAACCCCACCTCTACTAAAAAATACAAAAAATTAGCTGGGGGTGGTGGCACGTGCCTATAGTCCCAGCTACTTGGGAGGGTGAGGCAGGGGAATCACTTGAATCCAGGAGGCAGAGGTTGCAGTGAGCCAAGATCACACCACTCCACTCCAGCCTGGCGACAGAGCGAGACTCCATCTAAAAAAAAATTTTTGTCAGGTACCATGGCTCACGCTTGTAATCCCAGCACTTTGGGAGGCCAAGGCGGACAGATCACGAGGTCAGGTGTTCGAGACCAGCCTGAGACACATGGTGAAACCCCGTCTCTACTTAAAATACAAAAATCAACCACGTGTGGTGGCACATGCCTGTAATCCCAGCTACTCAAGAGGCTGAGGCAGGAGAATCACTTGAACCCGGGAAGCAGAGGTTGCAGTGAGCCAAGATCACACCACTGCACTCCAGCCAGGGTGACAGAGTGAGACTCCATCTCAAAAAAAAAAAAAAAATTATGTGTTTTCTATAGGAGATCCTAAACTGTTGTGAATTGTGTGTTAAGATAAAAAAAAAAAAATACATGAATATATCAGGAAAGCTGCCTTACAAGGCTAACTAAAATCTTATTGTGGGATAACTAGTTTCTGGCCTAAATCTCATGGGATTTTTTTTCACTCATAATTCCTATCTAAGTGGTTCTTTTAGAACATTTATTCTTTACTTAGGTATTTAAGCTTTAAAAATGTTTCCAAGCCTAGGTTTAGATATCTCAACTACCTTGTAAGTATTTAGCTCTTGGCATTGTTTTACAGTGTCTTGAGAGCAGATGGCTTTCCAATTCAGCAGTTTTAGAATCCATATGCCCTAGACTCAGCATCAAAGAATGCCATATTTTTCTCATAACTTTAATTTTTCTTTTTTATTGCACGACTGCAGTTTCATTATTAACGTGGTTAACGGGGTATCTCTTTGTATGAACTTTGTTCCAGGTTCTCAAATTTGGGGGATTAATTTAAACTTGAGAATTAGACTTTTTTCAACACTCCCTTTAAAAAAATTAATTACAATGTATTTGTATTTTCATGGCCTTTGCCCTGAAAAGTTTTCTGAGCTCCAAAACCAAGTGCAAATTTTGACTTTTGTTACATACATACATGCATACATATGTATTTAGTTCCAACAATAATTGATATTGCAGTGTTGCTCTAGCAGTTCAGGCAAATGAAACTTAATAAAGTTCAGGGAACAACTTTAAGCTATTAAATGCAGGTTATTAAAACACTGATCTAGGCCTGGTGTGGTACCTTACACCTGTAATCCCAGCACTTTAGGAGGCTGAGGCAGGCAGATCGCTTGAGCCCAGGAGTTGGAGACCAGCCTGAGCAACATAGTGAAATCCTGTCTCTACAAAAAATACCAAAATTAGCCAGGCATGGTGGTGTGCACCTGTAGTCCCTGCTACTCAGGAGGCTGACATGGAAAGATCCCTTGAGCCCGGGAGGCAGAGGTTGCAGTGAGCCATGATCATGCCACTCCACTCCAGCCTGGGCAACATCACCAGACCCCATGTCTAAAAAGAATAAATGTTTATAATAAAATACTAAAAACTAAACAAGAGAAATTTGCATGCTCTGGTTCATGATCATTTCTAAATTTTCAGATTCAAGAAAAACTGAAAACATAAAATTGAGATTAGTTTGCTACAACAGATTCTCCTTTGCAAGGGTCATATAAGAGTTTGGAAAATTGATATAGCAGTTAGTAATCTAAGCTTCATGGAAAAATTGGTCATGTCATGTTCCCCATTCCAAAGATGAGAAAATGCAACTAAAGTAAAAAAGTTCACCTTCGTGACCCCCAGATAAATGGTAAGGGGTTTAATATTTCTCATCATCTGACCCCAGTGAAACCTCAGATCCACTTCTAACTGAACCTGTCCTCCCAGTCTTTTTATTAAAGTGTGTTTCCAGATGCAGCTCATTGCTTATCTCTAGCCTTTTTGTTTGCCTTCAGGCAGGGAAAGAGCAGAATCTACTTCTAACATGTAAAGAATTAATATTTCATGGCCATTCATTTTCTTTCTTAAATAGATAGACATATTGTAAGCCAGTCCTGGCCACACAAAGACCGCTTGCCGTTTCTGGCTATAATATAAATATTTAATTATAGGAAAAACTACTTTGAGCCATTCTTTTATAAGGCATAAACTATACTAGCTTTGGGCTACACTTTTGCCATTTTGCAAATCCATCTGTTAACCTATCCCAGAGTTTTTGCCACCTTGGAAAACCTAGGAGGCGTATTCACCTAGGTGTTAGAAATGTTTCCAGGAGATGAATGTGCAATCTTCGAGCTGCTATTTCTAGAAGAGAACCATCCAACCAACTTTCACTATAAGAATCTGGATTTACGGCCAGGAATGGTGGGCTCATGCCTATAATCCCAGCACTCTGGGAGGCCGAGGCAGGCGGATCACAAGGTCAAGAGATCGAGACCATCCTGGCCAACATGGTGAAACCCCGTCTCTACTAAAAATATAAAAATTAGCTGGGCATGGTGGCATGCGCCTGTAGTCCCAGCTACTCGGGAGGCTGAGGCAGGAGAATTCCTTGAACCCAGGAGGTGGAGGTTGTGGTGAGCCGAGATCACGCCACTGCACTCCAGCCTGGTGACAGAGCAAGACTCCATCTCAAAAAAAAAAAAAAAAAAAAGAATCTGGATTTGCAGTTAGACGTGGTGGCACACACCTGTAGTCCCAGCTGCTTGGGAGGCTGAGGCAGGAGGATCACTTGAGTCCAGGAGTTCAAGGCTATCGCACACCATGATTGCATCTGTGAAGAGCCACTGCACTCCAGGCCTGGACAACATAGTATGACCTAGTCTCTTAAAAAAAAATCCGAATTTGAAATAAAACGAGAAGTCTGATATTCCAAAGCTAAGCTTTCAGCTCCACAGTTAATTTATTTCTGTTCTAAGGTTTGGTCATGTTTAGTGCCTGGGACCTCCAATAGTCTGCAGATAAAGATCACCTTGGGAAACTGAAGCCCCAGAGGTAAAATCTGTGATTCACAAACTTCTTGCTTTCCCAGGCTTCCAGTATTGTTTCAGCAGTACACTTATTTTAAATTATTAAGGATTTGTTGTAAATAAATTATTAGTTGAAACTTTTTTCTTTGAGATGGAGTCACGCTCTGTCACCCAGGCTGGAGTGCAATGGCAACATCTTGGCTCACTGCAAACTCTGCCTCCTGGGTTCAAGCGATTCTCCTGCCTCAGCCTCCCGAGTAGCTAGGATTACAGGCGCGAACCACCAGGCTCGGCTAATTTGTATTTCAGTTGGCCAGGATGGTCTCAATCTCTTGACCTCGTGATCTGCCTGCCTCAGCCTCCCAAAGTGCTGGGATTACAGGCATGAACCACCACACCTGGCTGATTTTTCTTTCATAAATAGGAAACCAGGGGCTGGGTGCCATAGCTCACATTTGTAATTCCAGCACTTTGGGAGGGCAAGGCGGGTGGATCACGAGGTCAGAAGTTTGAGACCAGCCTGACCAACACAGTGAAACCCTGTCTCTAGTAAAAATATAAACATTAGCTGGGCGTGGTGGCATGCACCTATAGTCCCAGCTACTTGGGAGGCTGAGGTGGGAGAATTGCTTGAACCTGGGAGTCAGAGATTGCAGTGAGCTGAGACCATGCCATTGCACTCTAGCCTGGGTGACAGAGTAAGACTCTGTCTCAAAAAAAAAAAAAAAAAAAAAGCCAAACAGCTCTTCTTTCCTGGGAGTCAATGTTTATGTGTTTGGATAGCAAAGGTTTTAAAGTCTTCATTAGATTCAGTTGCCCAAGATTATGAAGTCACATATATACTTCTGTTTTGATTATAGAGAGAGGTGGCAGTTACTTTGTTAATATACCTATATCCGAAATGACAACTGGAAAAAGTAACAGGTTGAAGTTTCACAGTTTAAGAATAAGAGATAGGGGCTGGGTGTGGTGGCTCACGCCTGTAATCCCAGCACTTTGTGAGGCCAAGGCCGGTGGATCACTTGGGTGTCATGAGTTCGAGACCAGCCTGGTCAACATGGTGAAACCCCATCTCTACTAAAAATACAAAAAAAAAAAAAAAAAAACCCGGCATGGTGGCACATGTCTGTAATGCCAGCTACTCAGGAAGCTGAGGCAGGGGAATGACTTGAACCCAGGAGGCGGGAGGTTGCGGTGAGCAGACATTGTGCTACTGCACTACATCCTGGGCGACAGAGTGAGACTCTGTCTCAAAAAAAAAAAAAAAAGAAAGAAAGAAAGAAAGAGCCAGCACGGTGGCTTACACCCGTAATCTAGCACTTTGGGAAGCTGAGGTGGGTGGATCACAAGGTCAAGAAATTGAGACCATCCTGGCCAACATGGTGAACCCCCATCTCCACTAAAAATACAAAAATTAGCCAGGTGTGATTGTGTGCAGCTGTAGTCCCAGCTACTCAGGAGGCTGAGGCAAGATAAAAAAAAAAAAAAAAAAAAAAAATGATGTAGCTGGCCAGGTATGGTGGCTCACTCCTGTAATCCCAACACTTTGGGAGGCCAAGGCGGTAGGATCACTTGAGCCCAGGAATTTGAGGCTGCAGTGAGCCATGACTGCACCACTGCACTCCAGCCTGGGTGACACAGTGAGACTCCGTCTTTAAAAAAAAAAAAAAAAAGAAAGAAAAAAAACTGATTGTTGCCACTTCAGCAATAACTTCATCACTCCTTGCTTGCTCACGCTGTATTCTTAGTGCTTTCCAAAGTCACTATCAGAAACTTATTTTTGGGCATTTACACCACTGTTTCACAACCAATTACGTTTTGGGGATTATTTTTGGGACAGAGTTTCACTGTGTCACCCAGGCTTGAGTTCAGTGGTGTGACCTTGGCTCACTGCAACCTCCACTTTCCAGATTCAAGCAATTCTTGTGCCTGAGCCTCCTGAGTAGCTGAGACTACAGTTGGGTGCCACCATGCCCAGCTAATTTTTTTTTTTTTGCAACCAGGGTGCTTGGTTGCAAGCCTTCTTGACAGACTGGGGTTCTAGCATTCTTTCAAGGAAGTAATATTTTTAGGCTTTGAGACCTGCCTTTTGACTCCAAGTCTAATGGGGTGATAGAATGGTGGGATCTCCTCATTTTGGTTAGAAAGCTTTGATGGCCCCAAGTGCAGGGAGCCAGCTGCCTTAACTTTTTTCAAAGCAAAAATGATTGAGGCCTTTCTTTGTTGTAGAATTTTTGGAAAGTGTAGAAAAGTTCAAATAAAGAAAGAAAGCTCAAATTAAAAAGAAAATCTCACCACCCAGAAATAGTTTCTTTTTCTTTTTTTGAGAAGGAGTCTCACTCTGTCGCTTAGGCTGAAATGGAGTGGCGCGTCTCGGCTCACTTCAACCTCCACCTCCCAGGTTCCAGCAATTCTCCTGCCTCAGCCTCCTGAGTAGTTGGAACTACAGACTCGAGCCACCACACCCGGCTAATTTTTGTATTTTTTAGTAGAGATGGGGTTTCACCATATTGGCCAGGCTGGTCTCAAACTCACCTCTCAATCCACCTGCCTCAGCTTCCCAAAGTGCTGCGATTACAGGCGTGAGCCATCGCCCCAGCTCAGAAAAAGTTTCTGTTAACATAATGATTATTATTCCAGTTTTCTCTCCTCAAACATTATGGAATGTTTTAATGGGCATTTGTTCTCTTTTTTTTTTTTTTAGACGGAGTCTCACCCAGGCTGGAGTGCAGTGATGCAATCTTGGCTCATTTCGACCTCAGCCTCCCGAGTTTAAGTGATTCTCCTGCCTCAGCCTCTCGAGTAGCTGGGACTACAGGCATGTGCCACCATGCCCAGTTAATTTTTGTATTTTTAGTACAGATGGGGTTTCACTGTGTTAGCCAGGATGGTCTCCATCTTCTAACCTTGTGATCCTCCCACCTTGGCCTCCCAAAGTGCTGGGATTACATGTGTGAGCCACTACGCCCGGCAGGCATTTGTTCTTTTAAGAAAGTGGGGAGGCCGGGCGCGGTGGCTCACGCTTGTAATCCTAGCACTTTGGGAGGCCGAGGTGGGTGGATCACCTGAGGTCAGGAGTTCAAGACCAGCCTGGCCATAATGGTGAAACCCCATCTTTATTAAAAAAAAAAAAAAAAAAAAAAAAGAAAGTGGGGGAAAGGCAGGGAACTGGGAAGTGTGAACTGGCTCCTCACATCAGAATCAAAGGATTTTCCTCTAATCCCAGCACTGTATGAGAAGGCTGAGGCAGGCAGATGACTTGAGCTCAGGAGTTTGTGACCATCCTGGGCACCAGAGTGAGAACACCCCACTGTCTCTACAAAAAATACAAAAATTAGCTGGGCATGGTGGTGCATGCCTGTGATCCCAGCTACTAGGGAGGCTGCAGTGGGAGGTTGCGGCTTGAGCCTGGGAGGCAGAGGTTGTAGTGAGCCGAGAGGGCACCACTGCACTCTAGCCTGGGCAACAGAGTGAGACCCTGTCTCCAAAAAAGAAAAAGAAAAAAAATGATTTCTACTACAAAATTAGCTGGGCGTGGTGGTGGTGTGCCTGTAGTCCCAGCTCCTTGGTAGGTTGAGGTAGGAGGATCACTTTAGCCTGGGAGGTCAAGGCTGTAGTGAGCCAAGATTGCACCACTGCACTCCAGCCTGGGTGACAGAACTAGACCTTACCCCACCCCACCAGAAAAAGGATTTCTAGTAGTCAACTTTTCACTGTTCCAACTAAGAATCTTTTTTTATTCCAAGAAATATATATATTTAAATATATATTTTTTGTTGGCCTCTTGCCATTGACCACTGGAAAGACAAATCAAATGAATTATTGTTTTGCCTTTTTTTTTTTTTTGAGACGAAGTTTTGCTTTGTCACCAGGCTGGAGTGCAGTGGTGTGATCTCGGCTCACTGCAACCTCCGCTTCCCAGGTTCAAGCGATTCTCCTGTCTCAGTCTCCTGATTAGCTGGGACTACAGGCACACACCACCAAGCCTGGCTAATTTTTGTATTTTTAGTACAGACGGGGTTTGACCATGTTGGCCAGGCTGGTCTCGATCTCTTGACCTCGTGATCTACCCACCTCAGCCTCCCAAAGTGCTGGGATTACAGGCCTGAGCCACTGCACCCGGCGGAACATCTTTTTTATGTGTTATCACCATGGTCCCCTGAATAAGGCCTTCCTGTTACCATCTTTAGCCAGTGTCAAGAATCACTTTTTCTTTAACATCCCTTGCCCGTAATCTTTTCTCTTTTTCTTTTCTTTTTTTTTGAGACAAATTCTCACTCTGTCACCTAGGCTGGAGTGCAATGGGGCAATCTCGGCTCACCGCAACCTCCGCCTCCCGGGTTCAAGCAGGTTTCCTGCCTCAGCCTTCTGAGTAGCTGGGATTACAGGTGTGTGCCACTCACCCAGTTAATTTTTTTATTTTTTAGTAGAGACGGGGTTTCTCCGTGTTAGCCAGGATGGTCTTGACCTCCTGACCTCGTGATCCGTCTGCCTCGGTCTCCCGAAGGGCTGGTATTACAGGTGTGAGCCACGGCGCCCGCCTCTTTACTCTTTTTCTTTAACATCCCCTGTCCCCCTCACCTCTTTTGAGTCACCACAGTTGTTTAGCAAAGCCTCAGATTTCCTTTTGAGAACTAGAAACAAGAGTCTCCAGGTTTGTTTGTTTGCTTCCTGGGTAAAGGAAAGAAAGGTGCCATAGAAGAGGAAATGGTCCTACTAAAGAGAATCTAGATAGGAAATGCTTTCTAAATCAGCTGTAAGTGTCAAGGATTGTCTGGGTTAAGGGACGGCAACTTCAGCCTATGAATTTTGGTGTGAAAAAAAAAATATGAAGTTGCGAATCCAGACATCATCCTGACTACGCAGGTGCTATAAACAGACTCCAGAGAAACTACTGCCACCCAGATGTCTGGGTATGTGAGGAGACCTGTTCCTTGAGGCTCTATCCTGGCCATCAACTGCTAGATAACCAGGTGATTCACCCTCCAAACCAGAAATCCTCTTGTGTATGGTAACACCAGGCTAGTGAGAAGGCAGCAAAAGCAGTATTATTTTGCATCAAGTACTAATTAAATTTGATTTGATTCAGGTTGAACAAATCCTTGTGCTCAGCACTGGGCTTGATGCCAGGGCCCTCAAGGAATCTCAGGTTGCCTAATGAGACAGATAACTAAATATTATCTCTTATCAGACAAGTTAACAGGGCTAAAAGTTAAAAGGGTTAACAACATCCTGGAAAGCAGACCAAATCTTTCTGCTGGGTTTCCACCAGGTATTATCCTACAAAACCCAGCTCATAAAATCTGTGAGCTGGGTTTTGTAGGACAATACCTGGTGGAAAGGGGCAAAGGCCTTCTAGGCAGAAGAAATAATGTGAGCAAAGATGGTGGGAGCATGTGCTCTTGGAAGGTATTACTGTGCGGCGGGAGCATGAGGTCCTCGGTGTGGACTAGGAGGAGAGCATTGATGGAAGTGGAAATGAAGCTAAAAGGACAGGCTAGGGTCCAGAGTGTGAAAAACACTGATTGCCTTACTTAGGACAGGTACAAGTCAGATATGGGCATCGAGAGATCCAATGTATCTTCTACAGCGGTTATAATAAAGCAACTATGAATTTGTTTCTCTTCAGGTTGAGTTTTTTCTTTTCTTTCTTTTTTTTTCTTGAGACAGGGTCTCACTCTGTGGCCCAGGCTGGAGTACGGTGGTGAGATCACAGCTCACTGCAGCCTGGACCTCCCAGTTTCAAGCAAGTAGCTGGGACTACAGACACACACCACCACGCCTGGCTAATTTTTAAAAATATTTTTGTAGAGATGGGGGTCTACTGTGTTGCCCCGGCTGGTCTTGAACTTCTGGGCTCAAGTGATTCTCCTGCCTCAGCTTCTCAAAGTGTTGGGATTACAGATGTGAGTCACTGCGCCTGGCCTCAAGTTGAGTTTTCTAAACCAAATAAAATGTGACTCGCAGCCCCAGAAAATGGGAAAGGTGGCCTGATGCCCATGATTGTTACCTTGGCACCTGATGCCATGGGGTACTGATATGGAGGGTACCCCTCCACCTCCAGCAGCCACTAAGCTCCAAAGCTCTACATTGGCTCAGAAAGTCCCTGCATTGGTCCTTACTGCATTGCCTCAGAGACATCTTGGAGTCTAGCGGAGACTAGACTCCACTAAGCACAGGCAAGTTTGCCTCCATATGGTGTGCTCTTGGGGAAGGTACCTCTTAGTAGTGTCTCTTCCTCAGTTCATTGTAAGGCACTCTCACATCCCATTCCCTGCTCTTTAGGACAAGCCATCTTAATCTTCCTCAATTATTATTATTTTTTTGAGACGGAGTGTGCGTGTGCGTGTTTTGCTTTTTTTGTTGTTGTTGTTGTTGTTTCCTTTTAGAGACGGGGTTTCACCATGTTGGCCAGGATGGTCTCGATCTCCTGACCTTGTGATCTGCCCACCTCGGGCTTCCAAAGTGCTGATATTATAGGCGTGAGCCACCGTGCCTGGCCTGTGTTTTGTTTTTTGAAATGCAATTTCGCTCTGTTGCCCAGGCTGGAGTGCAGTGGTGCGATCTCGGCTCACTGCAGCCTCTGCCTCCCGGTTCAAGCAATTCCCTGCCTCAACCTCCTGAGTAGCTAGGATTACAGGCACCCTCCACCATGCCTGGCTAATTTTTGTATTTTTTAGTAGAGACGGGGTTTCACCATCTCGGCCAGGCTGGTCTTAAACTCCTGATCTCATGATCCGCCCGCCTAGGCCTCCCAAAGTGCTGGGATTACAGGCATGAGCCACTGCACCTGGCCATATGTACCGTTAAAAATGGACTTCGAAGACATCTCCTTTCCTAGGCTGGAGCTGTCTGGGCAGGGATTTCAGGCCTGATAAGGTAGGCAAGAGAGATCATGTGGAAACAGGAGAGGAGAAAAGTAAACTGTTACAAATTACTCTGGAGGTAATAAATTGGATAGTCAAACTCAACATGGACAGTCATTCTCAAAATGACCAAAGCTAATCTCTTAATATCCTGATACATGTTTTAAAATAGCTTTTTAGGGGCCGGGCGCGGTGGCTCACGCCTGTAATCCCAGCACTTTGGGAGGCCGAGGCGGGCGGATCACGAGGTCAAGAGATCGAGACCGTCCTGGTCAACATGGTGAAACCCCGTCTCTACTAAAAATACAAAAAAATTAGCTGGGCGTGGTGGCGCGCGCCTGTAGTCCCAGCTACTCGGGAGGCTGAGGCAGGAGAATGCTTGAACCCGGGCAGCGGAGGTTGCAGTGAGCCAAGGTCGCGCCACTGTACTCCAGCCTGGCGCCTGGTGACTGAGTGAGACTCTGTCTCAAAAAAAAAAAAAAAAAAATAAAATAAAATAAAATAAAATAGCTTTTTAAAAATTTAAACTTAATTTTTTTTATTTTATAAATAGAGATGGAGTCTTGCTATGTTATCCAGGCTGGTCTTGAACCCCTGAGCTCAAATGTTCCCTCCTGCCTCAGCCTCCCAAAGTGCCAGGATTATAGGCATGAGCCACTGTACTGGGCCTTACTTTGATTTCTTTTGAGAGGGAGTCTTGCCATGTTGCCCAGGCTGGAGTGCAGTGGCTATTCTCAGATGTGATCACAGTTCACTTCATTTTGGAACTCCAGGGTTCAAGCCATCCTCCCGTCTCAGCCTCCTGAGTAGCTGGGACTACTACAGCATCCTGCTTTCAAACTTTTCTTTTTTCTTTTTTTTTTTGAGATTGAGTCTCACTCCGTCGCCCAGGCTGGAGTGCAGTGGCGCGATCTTGGCTCACTGCAACCTCTGTCTCCCTGATTCAAGTAATTCTCCTGCCTCAGGCTCCCAAGTACCTGGGACTACAGGCGCCCGCCACCGCACCAGGCTAATTTTTGTATTTTAGTAGAGATAAAGTTTCGCCATGTTGGCCAGGCTGGTCTTGAATTCCTGGCCTCAGGTGATCTGCCTGCCTCAGCCTCCCAAAGTGCTGGGACTACAGGCATGAGCCACCATGATGAGCCTCACACTTTTTAATGACTACATAGTAGAATCACTGTTTGGATTTTATATAGTGTTTAGAATACTTGGCTAAGGGGTGCAGCTCATGCCTGTAATCCCAGCATTATGGGAGACAAAGGCGCTCGGATTATGAGGTCAAGAGATTGAGACCATCCTGGCCAAAATGGTAAAACCTTGTCTCTACTACAAATACAAAACTTAGCCGAGCGTGATGGCGGGCTCCTGTAATCCTAGCTACTTGAGAGGCTGAGGTAGGAGAACCGCCTGAACCCGGGAGGCAGAGGTTGCAGTGAGCCAAGATCGTGCCACTGCACTCCAACCTGGGCAACAACAGAGTGAGACTCTGTCTCACAAAAAACAAAACAAACAAAAAAAAAAACACTGTATTCTCAGGCATACAGAGACCCTTGCAAATATAAAGTAAAAAACATTTTTTAGTTCAAATATGACTTGACTACTCATGTGCCTCTTTAAGTGAAGAATGATGCTAATTCTTTTTAAATGCTTCTTTGTCTGATCTGCAGAGACCACAAAGATGGAAAGCCATTAAGAATTTTTGTTTCTTCTTGCACTGAAACCAAATCAAAAAAAAAAAAAGAAAAAAAAATAATTTTTGTTTCTTGGCCAGGTGCAGTGGCTTACACATGTAATCCCAGCACTTTGTGAGGCCGAGGCGGGCGGATCACAAGGTCAGGAGTTTGAGACCAGCCTGGCCAAGATGGTGAAACCCCATCTCTACTAAAAATACAAAAATTCTCTGGCCATGGTGGCAGGCACCTGTAATCCCAGCTACTCAGGAGGCTGAGCAAGAGAATCGCTTGAACTCGGGAGGTGAAGGTTGCAGTGAGCCGAGATCGCACCACTGCACTCTGGCCTGGGCAACAGAGTGAGACTGTCTCAAAAAACAAAAAAGAGTTTCTGTTTCTCTAGTTATGCCATATAATACAAGACCATTCAGGTTAGAAGCCCACAGCTTCCCATTTAGCTTTTTTTTTTTCCCTTATTTTTTGCCATAACATTAGCACACAACCCATTTAACTTTTAAGACATGCTCCATTTTGTAGGAGTTTGGGGATATTCAGGAAGTAGCTGATTCTTTTTTTTTTTTTTTTTTGAGATGCGGTTTGCTCTTCTTGCTCAGGCTGGAGTGCAATGGCATAATCTTGGCTCACCACAACCTCCGCTTCCCGGGTTTAAGCAATTTTCCTGCCTCAGCCTCCTGAGTAGCTGGAATTACAGGCATGAGCCACCACGCCCGGCTAATTTTCTATTTTTAGTAGAGACGGTGTTTCTCCATTTCTCCATGTTGGTCAGGCTGGTCTCAAACTCCTGATCTTAGGTGATCTGCCCACCTCAGCCTCCCAAAGTGCTGGGATTACAGGCGTGAGCCACCCTACCCCACCGGAAGTAGCTGATTCATTAGGGAAAAAATGGCTAAGTATTTGGCTGTAGTTTAAAATTTTTCTTCTTAAATTCTCCCCTGCTTTTTTGTTAATTGGACTGTTAATTGGACTAGCTTAAGTAAAATGGTAAGAGGAATTTCAGCTGGGTGCAGTGGCTCACGCCAGTAATCCCAGCACTTTGGGAGGCTGAAGCAGGTGGATTGCTTGAGCTCAGGAGTTTGAGACCCACCTGGTCAACATGGCAAAACCCTATCTCTACAAAAAATGCAAAAAAATTAGCTGGGCATGGTAGTGTGCACCTGTAGTCCCAGCTACTTGGGAGGCTGAGGTGGGAGGATTGCTTGAGCCCAGGACGTTGAGGCTACAGCGGGCAGAGATGGCACTCCAGCCTGAGTGACAAAGAGACTTTTTCTCAGGAAAAAAAAAAAAAAAAGGAATTTCATCCATCTGAACAAAAGGTTCCAACGCTTAAGACAGTTCTACCTAATAATTTCAGGCCGTGAAACCTCATAGCTAGATTCTACCTTGCAGCATCCTTGCAGCTGTAGCTTCTGCTAACAGGGCTTTATTGTTTCTATGTATTTCCAATTCAGATTCTTAGAAGAAAGAATCACACTCAGGACATCTCACACCAGGCCACGGTCCCATAAGTCAGGGTGATGGTCTCTTGGCCTGGTCCTCATCAGGTGTGTGGGTAAGAAGACACTGAGATTACCTACTCACCCTCCAGTAGTTCTGTCTTCATGGGCAAACTGCCTGAACTCACTAAGCTTTCGTTTCTCTGGGGGAAGTCATGGCTTAATAATATTATCCCTTTCAGAGCACTAATTTTTGGATAAAATTAGTTCACATATGTAAAATTCCTTAGTACAGTTCTAGGCTCAAAGTGAGCTGAGATTAAATGGAAATTATCACCAACCTTATTATGATGGGAAAGACGCTGTGCCCTGTAGTCCCCAACCCATACACCCTATTATCCAACATTCCCTCCACTACCTCCCATTTTACAGTTCTTGAACTCAAGGATGCCTTCTTTACCATTCCCCTACACCCCGAGTCTTACTTTCTCTTTGCCTTCACCTGGACCGATCCAGACACCAACCTGTCACAACAGCTCACCTGGACAGTCCTGCCCCAGGGATTCAGAGACAGCCCCCATATTTTCGGACAAGCTTTAGCAGCTGACCTTAACTCCTGCCCCTTCAACCCAGGCTCCTTCTTCAGTATGTGGATGACCTGTTACTTTGTAGCCCCTCCCTCTCTGTGTCTCAACAGCATACCACCACTCTCCTTAACTTTCTGGGATCTCAAGGGTCCCGGGTATCTCCCTCCAAGGCACAGTTGTCAGTCACCTCGGTAGTCTACTTAGGCATTCGCCTCACCCCTACAACTAAAAGCCTAACAACAAATCGCCAAAGGCACTCCTTTCACTGCAGCCTCCAGAGACAGCTGACCAAATTCTCTCCTTTTTGGGGTTTGTAGGGTTCTTCCGCCACTGGATACCTAATTTTGCTTCTCTAGCTAAACCTCTGTATGCAGCTGCTAAAGACACACCCACGGGACCCCTCTCCCATCCTGGGGTAGTGAAGCAGGCTTTTAAAACCCTACAAACTGCCTTGTCCACAGCGCCACCCCCCTCCCCCGCTCCAACTACTGGATCTCAACTGCCCCTTCCACTTGTTCACTGACAAAAAACAGGGAATTGCAGTTGGAGTCTTCACCCAACCCCTGGGCCCCGTGTATCGTCCGGTAGCCTACTTATCAAAACAGCTCAACCCCACGGTCAGGGGGTGGCAGCCTTGCCTGCGGGCCCTGGGAGCGGCAACAGAACTCACCAAGGAATCCCTAAAACTTACCTTGGGCCAGCCCATCTCAGTGTTCTTCCCCCATCGGCTAACTGACCTTCTCTCTCACAAATCTCTCGCTCACCTAGGACCCTCTCGCCTACAGGAGTTTCATCTACTCTTTATTGAAAATCCTTCAGTCAGCCTTCATCCCACTTCTCCACTCAACCCGTCTACTTTGCTTCCCCTTCCATCCCATTCCCCCCTCCCCAGCCCATTCCTGTCCTGAACTAATAGAGGCACTTGCTAAACCTCGGGAGGGCCTGTCTGACCTTCCCCTGTCCAACCCAGAGCTTACATTTTATGTAGATGGAAGTTCGATAGTGACAGCCGAGGGGCGGCGAAAAGCAGCCTATGCAGTAGTTACAGATTCAGCTACCCTTGAGGCACGCCGCCTCCCCGATGGAACCACATCACAAAAGGCGGAGCTCATTGCCTTAACCCGAGCTCTCACGCTAGCACAGGGAAAGCGAGCAACTATCTATACTGACTCAAAATATGCTTTTCTTATCACCCACTGCCACTCAGCCCTCTGGAGAGAGCAGGGATTCCTTACTACAAAAGGGTCCCCCATAATCAATGCTACCCAAATCTCTAATCTCCTGCAAGCTCTGTCACTGCCCAAAGAGGTTGCTGTCATCCACTGCCGAGGGCACCAGGCCCAGCAGGATGCCATTTCCTGGGGCAATGCAAGGGCAGACGCAGCAGCAAAATCCTTAACCAGTACCAGGCTAGCCCCCACTCTGATCCTGTTCCTAACCATGGCCACACCTCCAGTTTACTCGCCATCAGAAAAACAGGCCCTCATATTAAGAGGGGAACCGAGTCTAATCAGGGCTGGATCTTCTTAAACAACAAAATCGCCCTTCCCCCGGGAACAGGCCCCTAAAATTATTGCTGAAATCCACCAATCCTTACATATTGGGCCCAAGGCGTTATACCGCTTTGTGCAGCCCCTCTTTTTTCACCAGGTCTACAACAAACAATTGAGCAGGTACACAAAGCTTGTGTTACTTGCTCTAAGGTCTCGCCTCAGGGAAGCTTAAAGCCACAGTTTCCTACTCACCAAATGCGTGGCAACCTGCTGGTCCAAGACTGGCAGATTGATTTTACTCATATGCCCACTCACAAGAAACTCCGCTACCTCCTAACCTTTGTAGATACCTTTTCTGGATGGATTGAAGCCTTTCCCACCTCCAGGGAAACCACGGACACGGTGGCCTCCCTCTTAATTCAGGAAATCATCCCTCGTTTCGGCTTACCTGCAAACATCCAAGTCAGACAACGGTCCAGCATTTACAGCTCAGGTGGTCCAGCTGGTCGCCAAGTCTCTCAACATCTCCTGGAAACTACACATCCCCTACCACCCTCAGTCATCGGGCAAAGTGGAACGGGCTCACGGCACCCTCAAAGATCATTTAACCAAACTCACCATCGAGGTAAAACTCTCTTGGCCCACACTCCTGCCCCTTGCCCTGGCCCGGGTCCGAGCCACCCCACGGGGGGCCAACGGGCCTCAGCCCCTTTGAATTGCTGTACGGATGGCCTTTCCTGGTCTCTCATAATCTCCCGGTACAACCACTTCCTCTAGCCTCCTACCTCCCCTACCTCTCTCTCCTCTGCCACTTACTTAGGGAACATGTGGATGGTACTCTCCCCGTTGTCCTGGGACCAGAGGACCCCCATCCAGCGGCACCCCTCCAGCCAGCCGACAGTGTTCTCCTCCAGGAGCTCAAACCAGTATCTCTGCAGCCTAGGTGGTCAGGACCCCACGTCGTTATCCTAACCACCCCTACGGCCGCCAAGCTCCTGGGTCATATCCCGTGGTATCATGTGTCCCGCCTCAAACTGGCCCCCCCAAAATGATCAATGGAGATCGAAGCCCTTGGGCCCCACTCGCCTCCGTCTCACCCGCGGCCCCTCCCCGTCGACTACTAACCCTTCAAATTCTCCTCCTAACAATACTTCTAGTGTCCCCTCTTAAAGCCAACCCCTACTATGTCTGGCGGTTCTACTTTCAGGAATCCTGGATGGAAGTCTCCACCACTAAAACCCAATGCATTGCTCAAGCAGATTGCCAGCCCACAGGCTGCCAATCAGCCATAAAACTTGAATTCCCAAAATCCAAGGCCAACTACCCTTTTCCTCAGGTTTTCACAGGCCCGCATAAGGGAAATCTCCAGGGTGGCCGTAAACCAGATGCTGCTTCACCCATATGTCCGACTCCCAACCAAGGCACCAGGCAGCTGACCCTTCCCCTCACTCCACCCCTACTCAGCAGGAAGTAGCCAGAAAGAAGCGGTATCCTATATCATCAAAAGGGTCGGAATGCAAGGCCGGTTACCTTGCCAGGAGCTCGGACATGCCCGTCCCTCTCCGCGCCTGGAACTCCGCACCAGAATCTGCACTCAACACTAACCTCTGCAGTCGACACCCGCTTCTGCACTCAACACTAACCTCTGCAGTCGACACCCACCTCTGCACTCGACACCTGCCTCTGCACTCAGCACCTAGCTCCGCAACGTGGCTTCCCCAACGCCCACTTCTGCACTCCGCACCAGAATCTGCACTCGACACCTGCCTCTGCACTCGGCACCTAGCTCTGCACACAGCCCTCCGGACAGCCCCGGCTGATGCAACCCTGGCCGGCTCTTGCACCAGAAAGCCCGCCCCACAACCTACCCACCAATAACATCCCGCCCCGTCTCCATCCCACTCCCCTGCAGCCAATTAGAACAACGGCCACTCCTTGCTCCCCCAAAGCTACAAAAACCCCTCCTCCTGGGAAAATAGCGCGACTTCTCTGGCTCCCCTTCCCCGGACCACAGAACCTCGCCGGGGGAGCTTAATAAATTGGCATTTAATTTTCCTAGGCTGGTCTCAGTTTCCTCATTTTAAACTCGGCAATAACCCTTACAGTCTTGAACTCCTGACTTGTGATCCACCCACCTCAGCCTCCCAAATTGCTGGAGTTACAGGCGTGAGCCACTGAGCCTGGCCAGGGAAACACTTCTTAATCCAACTAGCTGCAATTTCCTCAACTGTAAAAACAAAACGACCAGGGATAATAATAATAGTAAACACAGTCGGCAGGCATGGTGGCTCATGCCTGTAATTCCAGCACTTCAGGAGGCCAAGGTGGGCAGATCACGTGAGCCCAGGAGTTGGAGACCAGCCTGGGCAACATGGTGAAACCTCTTCTCTACCAAGAATACAAATATTAGCCAGGTGTGGTGGCGTGCACCTGTGGTCCCTGCTACTCAATAGGCTGAGGTGGGAGGATCGCTTGAGCCCAGAGGACCAGGCTGCAGAGAGCCTCGCCACTGTACTCTAGCGTAGGTGACACAGTGAGACCTTGTCTCAAAAAAAAAAAAAAGTAGAGTCGTGAAATTAATGCCCCCAACATATAGTGTTCAATAAATATTATCTATTGTTATTATCTCTCATTGATTTTGAGCTTACTGGGGGCAGGGTATAAATTATCTCCATTATTATGGTTGTTATTGAGGACTGATGAGCTGAGGGAGTGGGAAGTCTGGAATGACTCCTAGGTTTTGCCAAGCACCTCTGCTCCTTCACAGTACTGTGTTCTGGTACCAAGCACAATGCTCTTCCTCTTCTTCTTTTTCTTTTTTCCGAGATGGAATCTTGCTCTGTCACCTAGCCTGGAGTGCAGTGGCAACATCTTGGCTCACAGCAAACTCTGCCTCCTGGGTTCAAGCAATTCTCCTGCCTCAGCCTCCTGAGTAACTGGGGTTACAGGCGCGAGCCACCACACTCGCTAATTTTTGTATTTTTAATACAGACGGGATTTCACCATGTTGGTCAGGCTGGTCTCTTACTCCTGACCTCATGATCCGCCTGTCTCAGCCTCCCAAAGTGCTGGGATTACAGGCATGAGCCACCGCACCTGGCCCCTTCCTCTTCTTTTACCATGACGTATTTTCTTTTCTTTTTTTTTTGAGATGGAGTCTTGCTCTGTCGCCCAGGCTGGAGTGCAATGCCACGGTCTCAGCTCACTACAACCTCCGCCTCCCGGGTTCAAGCGAGTCTCCTGCCTCAGCCTCCCGAGTAGCTGGGACTACAGGCACCTGCCAGCATGCCCAGCTAATTTTTCTATTTTTGGTAGAGCCAGATTTCACCATGTTGACCAGGTTGGCCTCGAACTCCTAACTTCGTGATCTGCCTGCTTCGACCTCCCAAAGTGCTGGAGGCGTGAGCCACCGCTCCTGCTCCCAGGATGTATTTCCAAATGTGTTTTTTTCTCAAGGATCCCTCCTGCTGGGCCTCAGTCTGGGTCCCTTAGCACCTGAATTGGCCTTCACTGCTTTGAGGCACCGACCAGACTCTGCCGCTACAGATCACAAGATCTCCCTCTGCCCCTGGGTGCTTCTGGGGCAGGACAGTGTTTCTTTCAGAATGTCCACATCTAACCCAGGGCTGAATCCTGCAATATCACCAACGCGCCTCACCAATCAGGGTGGCACCTCTCCAACACTACTTTCCTCAGCGCTTGAGAGTATGGGCTATCCCCTGGACGGGACCAGATCCTAGAACTTCAAAAAGTCATGGATGAAAGGGTCCTCAGTTTATTATCCTGTAAAATAGTAGCTGGGACATTTCTGAGGCCCAGAGAAGGGAAATAACTTGCATGAACAGGTTAGGAACAGGCCAGGTGCTGTGGCGGGCACCTGTAGTCCCAACTTGTTAGGCCGAGACGAGAGGATCGCTCGAGCCCAGAACTTGGTGAATAGCCACTGCACTCCAGTCTGGGCAATACAGCGAGACCCCGCCTCAAAAAGCAAAAATATTAACAAACACATAGCTTAGGCGCAGAACTGAGACTCAAACCTGGGTTTCCTGCCCGTCCCCCACAGCTCCCAGGCCCCCGCTGACACCCTCAGGCTGTCTCTCGTGGCCGCTCACTTGGAACTGCCCCAAAGCCAGGACGAAGACGTCTCCCAGCCCTGGGGACTCCTGGCCTTGCAGTTTGCACGGCGGATGGAAGCAGCCAGGCTCTCCAGGGAGCGGCGGGGCGCCCTGGGACTTGGAAAAGCCCCCAGAGCGCACCCCTGGGGGAAGGGGAACTCGGGACCTCGAGGCGGCTGGAAGTCGAGGGAGGCGCCAGGGTCAGGGGCCGAGTTGCGGCTCGGGTGTGGAGCACAAAGCCGAACGCTGGGCGCTGGAAACCCCTCCAGTGCGCTCGGCCGGCCAGAGCCGGGCCGCCCCACCCCCGGTCGGTCAGGCGCCGTCGGCCCCGCCCCCTGGAGCTCCGTTCCCCGGCAGCAGGCGCCGCGCGCAGTCGGTCGATCCTCCCGCCAGGCGAGCGGCGTCCCTGCTGCTGCGCTCGCCCAGGCCCTGGGCTGCGGGCTCCCGGCCGCCCGCGAAAGCATGGCCCGGCCGGTGCAGCTGGCGCCCGGCTCGCTGGCGCTGGTGCTGTGCCAGCTGGAGGCGCAGAAGGCCGCAGGGGCCGCGGAGGAGCCCGGCGGGCGCGCGGTGTTCCGCGCCTTCCGTCGTGCCAACGCGCGCTGCTTCTGGAACGCGCGATTGGCGCGCGCCGCCTCGCGGCTGGCCTTCCAGGGCTGGCTGCGGCGCGGGGTGCTGCTGGTGCGCGCGCCCCCGCCTGCCTGCAGGTGCTGCGCGACGCCTGGCGGCGCCGGGGGCTGCGGCCGCCGCGCGGCTTCCGCATCAGGGCGGTGGGTGAGTTCGGGGCCCGGAGGGGTGGGGCGTCCCGCGCCAGCTGTGGGCTCCTCGCTTCTCGCTACAGGGGCGAGCGCGGCCCCGGCTTCTGCCACAGAGGCGAGGCGCCGCTCTGAGGCGCGGGAGCAGGGATTGGGGGTTCGGTCCGGGGGCCAAGACTTCCCGGAGACGTTCCCTCCCGCTAGGACACTGCGGCTCGAGTCCCCAAGGTGTGTCTGGCCGCAACTCTTAAAGCCGGTCGAGTGCACAGAAGGAACTTTCTACTTAGAAAAGTGATGCTCTGGATAGAGGGGCTTTGGGCTAGGGGCCACTGTGTAGGCTCCATGGGGGCGCGTAGGAAGGAAGGGCACCCCAGGGGAATGGCCAGAGTTTACCAAATCATCTGGCTGCCTTTTTTTTTTTTTTTTTAACAGATCCTCAGCGGATGGCATTCAGGTTTTCACGTCCTGTAGTACTGGATGGTGTGCTGGTCTTGGGTCGGGACCTAGCAGCTTTGGGGTCGTTAACTTCTTGGGGAAAACATATTTGAGTAGTGTCTCATCCCTTTAGCTGAATGGAGAGGATTCCACCTTCCCAGTCTTTTCAGACTTAGCCGTTTGTTAGGTTTGTTAGACAGCAGCAGCTTTTTGCCTGCATAAAATAGATTCTCATTCGAGAAACTAAACCACTGCACCCGTGAGTGGTCTCTGACTCTGGCCACTAAACCCAGGCAGGCGTGTCAGCTCCCTGTAACAGCCTGGTTCTTGTCTGCATTTATGTGAGGCTGCAGGGTCATTTGGTGCTGTGTTGACAAGTCACCAGCTGTTCTAGCGCTTAATTTTCATATCTACCAATGGGTTAGTCCATAAAGCATCCTCCTCTTCCATCTGAGAAGGAGAAGCAAATAAAAAACATTCGTTTGGCCGGGCGCAGTGACTCAAGCCTGTAATCCCAGCACTTTGAGAGGCTGAGGCGAGGGGGATCACCTGAGGTCAGGAGTTAGAGACCAGTCTGGCTAACATGGTCAAACCCCATCTCTATTAAAAATACAAAAATTAGCTGGGCTTGGTGGTGGGCGCCTATAATTCCTGCTACTTGGGAGGCTGAGGCAGAATAATTGCTTGAACCCAGGAGGCAGAGGTTGCAGTGAGCTGAGATGGTGCCATTGTACTCCAGCCTGGGGGACGAGTGAAACTCCGCATCAAAAATGGGGAAAAAGAAGAAGAAGAAAGAAAAGAAAGAAAAAAGCACTTGTTTAATTTCCAAGAATTAGGAAACAGGGCAGCAAGAAGCACCTGACCAATACTGTGTATCATCCATTCACAGATGGTGTTACCACATCCCAGCAGCCAGTGCTTTAAAACTTTGCCTCTCACCTCCATGCTGTCTGTTCCCTAGCCTCCCCCACCCCAACCCCCTTTTTCTTAAAAACAAAAAAAGAGCTCATTGCAAAACCACATATATACATTTCATCTCCTTTTACTTGCAGGAGTGAAGAAAATAGGTTTCTGGCTCTGAGAGCAGTGAGCCATGTAGCCAAGCCAAAATCTTGATGAGGGAAGAGGTCTTTCAGACAGGCTCAATGAAAAACTCTTTTCAGTTCTGTATCCTCAGTTTTTCTGGTTTGAATTAGTGGTTACATTCTCAGGTCCCCCCGCCCCCACTTCAGAGGGTAAGCATAGGTATATTGCAGAGAGGGAGTGGGATGTGAGGCGTGTCTAGACCTGGGGATGAAATAAGAGAGGGCTTGTGCTAAGTCACAGGCAGCCACTAATGCCCAGCAAGCAGAGGTAAGTGCTGGCATCTGTGTTGGTGCTGTTGAAATACGCAGCACACAACACCTGTTGCTCCCATTCTCTTCTGCACAGTAAGTAATGCTGCCTCGCCTCTACCTCCTGGGTTCAAGTGCTTCTCCTGTCTCAGCCTCTGGAGTAGCTGGGATTATGGGCGCCTGCCACCACACCCAGCTAAATTTTGTAGTTTTGGTAGAGACAGGGTTTCACCATGTTGGCCAGGCTGGTCTCTAACTCCTGACCTCAAGTGATCCGCCCACTTTGGTCTCCCAAAGTGCTGGGATTACAGGTGTGAACCAGTGCCCCCAGTGATTTTTGTTTTTTTATATTTTCATTCATTTTTTTAAGCCCTGACCATGGCAAGGACAGATTTTGAAGTTTTTAACAAGTCCTGATAAGTATTTGAACATGTAACTGGGATTTGGACAAAGCCACCCATTAGGACATTTTGAGGAGCAAAATGGAAAAAGATTTTATTTGATGCTGAGTGATGGATACACATGGGGGACAAAGGGGTTGCTTTTGCTTTGAATAGTGTTACTAATTGCTGATTTCTGGTCTAACTTGGGGTCCCTGGGTTCATATCAAAGAGAAGAGGCAGCTCTTGGTCTACCTGAGAGTCCTGGAGGGTGGCAAAGGCAGGAGAAGCTGCTTTCCCCAAAAGGAATGGAAAGTTTGAGTCTGCTTGCTCTCTTGTCTCTGGCAGCACTGACTTCTAGGAGGGCAGGGAAAGAGCTGCTGGGCACTATTGCAGGTTCTTGTTCATTCTCACTGTTAGTTTGTGGGAAAGAGCAAAATGCTAGAAAAGACCATAGAGTCAATCTGATCTCTTTGCTTTAGATTTTTTTTTTAAAGGCTAATTTACTGTTGCATGAAAGCATTAGGGCATAGGAAGTATTGCTGGCCAGCTTGGGTAGAAAATGCAGGGGGATTGTACAAATGTCCAATGAAAAGAAAGAAAAAAAAAAAAAAGAAAATGCAGCGGGGAGAGGGATGGCGGTCAGTTTTTTTTGTTTTGTTTTGTTTTTGTTTTTTCTGAGACAGAGTCTCGCTCCATCGCCAGGCACCAGACTGGAGTGCAGTGGCGCAATCTCGGCTCACTGCAACCTCCGCCTCCTGGGTTCAAGCAATTCTCCTGCCTCAGCCTCCTGAGTAGCTGGGATTATGGGCGTGAACCACTGCGCCCGGCAGCAGTCAGTTTTATAAGTCCAGCTGTGCTGCCTTGGGTCCTTCTGGACTTAGGGACCGCCGACTCGTAAGGTACGATGAGGGAGTGCCCTAGTTAAACAAACAGAAGTGACCAAAGCCCCAGGTCCAGAGCTGAACTTAAGTCATGCAGAGGTTTATGTTTTTTCCAAGTTTTGTGCCTTTTCTCTCCCTCTTCACTCTCTCTACCTCACCTTTACTCTGGTAAGAAAAATAGTTCCCAGGCAGAGAGTATTTCTCTAAAAAGAGAGACAATGGATCTTTAGCTTGATTAAGAAGGGGGCTAACTCTGCTTTTGTGCTCGAGTCCTTAAATGTTGTATTTTTTTCTTTCTTTTTTTTTTTAGTAGAGACGAGACCTTGTTCTGATTCCCAGGCTGATCTCTAACTGCTGGGTCCAAGGTATCCTCCTGCCTCAGCCTCCCAAAGTGCTGGGATTAACAGCACTGGCCCAAATGCTTTGTTTTTTGTTTTTCATTAGCCAGTGACATTAACAAATGAAAGAGTGAGTTCTTTTTTTTTTTTTTTTTTTTTAAAGATGGGGTTTCACCATGATGGCCAGGCTGGTCTTGAACTCCTGACCTCAGATGATCCACCCACCTCGGCCTCCCAAAGTGCTGGGATTATCCGCGCCCAGCCGAGAGTGGGTTCTGAAAGCTGGAGGGAGACCCTGCCTCACCAGCTGAGCGACTGTGGAAGAATACTGCAAGGAGGTGGGGCACTTGTATTTGTTTGGAAGAATCCGTTGCTACTCTGAGAATACACCTAATGGAACAGGAAAGATTGACGGTGGGAGGCCACTTGGCCAAACAAGCTTGTTCTCTTCTCCTGAAATTTATAGTTGGGGTATCTCCACCCTGTCACCCCCAGCAGGGCCTTTCATATTTTCTCACAGA
Source organism: Ateles fusciceps (assembly GCA_036589455.1). Lineage (NCBI taxonomy): Eukaryota > Metazoa > Chordata > Mammalia > Primates > Atelidae > Ateles > Ateles fusciceps. The sequence continues at coordinate 13,545,061 of JAZHEH010000770.1, forward strand.
ATAAAAATGCCCCAGGCTGGGCCTGGTGACTCTTGACTGTAAGGCCAGCACTTTGCGTGGCTGAGGCGAGCGGATCACTTTAGGTAAGGAGTTCGAGACCAGCCTGGCCAACATAGTGAAACCCTGTCTCTATTAAAAATAGAAAAATTGGCCGGGCACGGTGGCTCATGCCTGTAATCCCAGCACTTTGGGAGGCCGAGGTGGGTGGATCACCTGAGGTCAGGAGTTCAAGACCAGCCTGGCCATCATGGTGAAACCCCATCTTTATAAAAAAAAAAAAAAAGAAAAAAGAAAAAAAAGAAGAAGAAAAAGAAGAAAAAGAAGAAAAGAGAAAGAAAAGAAAAAAAAGAAAAAAGAAAAAAAACAGGAAAAAAAAATAGAAAAATTAGCCAGGCGTAGTGGCATGTGCCTGTAATCCCAACTACTTGGTAGGCTAAGGTAGGAGAACCTAGGAGGCAGAGATTGCAGTGAGTTGAGATTGTACCACTGTATTCCAGCCTGGGCAACAGAGTGAGACTGTCTCAAAAAAAAAAAAAAAAGCACCAAGTACTGGTGGCTCTTTTTAAATACTTGATTCATGAATTCATTCATGTGCCAGGTACTGTTCTAGGTGCTTCTGTGTGTTTTGTTTTGTTCTGAGACAGAGTCCTACTCTCTCACTCAGGCTGGAGTGCAGTGATATCATCATAGGTCACTGCAGCCTCGACCTCCTGAGTGCAAATGATCGTTCTACCTCAGCCTCCTCAGTAGCTGGGACCACAGGTGCATGCCACCATGCCTAGCTAATTTTTAAAAAATTTTCAGTAGAGGCAGGTCTTGTTTGCTGTGTTGCCCAGGTTGGTCTCAGACTCCTGGGCTCAAGCAATCCTGCCTCTACAGACATGAGCCGTCACACCCAGCCGCTTCTGTGTTTTAATGCATCTTTCATTCAGACTTGCTTCTGCTCAAGGGAAATAGAGTCAGCCTGTTTCTCCCATCCAGTTCATGAGGGGGATAGCTGAGTAGGAGGCCGTGTTCTGGAAGCTGGCTGGTTTACACAGTCTTCTCCAGCCCACAGTGACTCCTCTGGGCACTGCAGGTTCTACCTTTAGTTAGGCAAGAGTTCTTTGTGCTTTGGGAGGTACTGAAGATCAGGCACATCAGGTTGGCCAAAGGGAAGTGATGGGAGCATCTTCCTACCTCTCCTCGTGCTCCTCCTACCTAATCCCCCAAATCCTCTCCAATCACAGAGAGATATAGAGGGCAAAATTGCAAGTACTGTAGGAGTGTAGAGTGTCGTGTCTGCACTAATGCTAGATGTTGACTGATTTCAGAATCTATCCTGGGATCTGGTTTGGGAGAGGAAGAACAGTACTAGGGTTCTTGGTACCTGATGCTGCAAGAATTGGGCAAGTCTCTGGACCACTGTTCTTATTTGTTTTGTGACTTAGGGAATGGTGTCAGGGAGTATATACAGGTGGTGAGGAAAGGGAGAGGTCTGCAACCTCCACCTCCCAGGTTCAAGCAATTCTCCTGCCTCAGCTTCCCGAGTGGCTGGGATTACAGGCATGCACCACCACACCCGGCTAGTTTTGTATTTTTAGTAGAGACAGGGTTTCGCCGTGTTGGTCAGACTGGTCTTGAACTCCTGACCTCAGATGATCCGCCCGCCTTGGCCTCTCAAAGTGCTGTATTACAGGTGTGAGCCACTGCGCCCGGCCTATTCTGACTTTTTAAAAAACTGTAACTTAGCTGGGCATGGTGGCTCATGCCTGTAATCCTAGCACTTTGGGAGGTCGAGGTGGGTGGATCACATGAGGTCAGGAGTTCAAAACCAGCCTGGCCATCATGGTGAAACCCCCTCTAAAAAATAAATAAATAAAAATAAATAAATAAATAAAAACTATAACTTAGTTTGGCTTGGTCAGAACTTCACATAAGCACCAGCTCCTTTGACAACCAGCCTAACAGAATTGATGACCAAGGCTCTCCCATGTGACAGTGAAGGCTTTGCCAGGGGAAAGGTCTTTAAATGTTGCTGGAGCGAGAGGGGAAAGTGCCAGGTAGGAACAACCTTAACAGACTAAAGTGAACAACAGAAAGTGCTGGAAGCAAACTGTTAAGAGGGTGTGGATAGAGCTCTTGAGGCAGCAGTTCCCAAATATCTTTGTGGAGGCTTTCACTGGTCCGCGACAAAAAGGACAATGTAGCAGGTTTCTCTCATACATTTCACTTAAAAGACTGTCCTTTATTCCAAGATTTCTTCTTTCTTAGTTTTGATGTTAAATGTCCTTTTGTGAAAAGATAATGATAGAAGATGGTATTTTTTTCTCTCTCTCTTACATGCGTGGCGAAATAAAATGTTGGCAACACTTAAAAAAAAAAGAACTTCACATAAATGGACTCATATGATATGTACTGCTGTGTGAGGATTCTCTCTCTCAGCTTAATGTTCCTGAAACTCATCCCTGTACGTTACTAGTTCTTTTTATTGCTGAGTGGTGTTCCACTATGAATATATCATAGTTTATCCATTTTCCTTTAAGGGGACACCTGAGATGTTTCTAGTTTATGGCTATAAACTAGAATAAAGCATCTATGAATATTCATGTGCACATTTTTTATGCTTTTATTTCTCTTGGGTTCATACCTGAAGAAGGAACTACTGACTCATCAATTATATTTAGTTTTATGGCAGCTTTTCCCAAAATGCCTGTAGTCCCAGCACTTTGAGAGGCTGAAACCAGGCAGATCACCTGAGATCAGGAGTTCGAGACTAGACTGGTCAACATGGCAAAACCCTCTCTACTAAAAATACAAAAATTAGCCAGGCATGGTGACACACACTTGTAGTCCCAGCTACTTGGGAGGCTGAAGCAGGAGAATCACTTGAACCTAGGAGGTGGAGGTTACAGTGAGCTGAGGTTACGCAGGATTTTTTTAGAAACTGTGCTGGGATTACAGGCATGAGCCACCGTGCCCAGCCAACGTTTTAGAAATTAAGATAAAATTCACCATTTTAGACTGTACGTTTTAGTGATTTTTACTATATTTGCACATTACAACGGTAATCACAACAATTGCTGTTATCTATCTCCAGAACATTTTCATCACCCCGAAAAGAAACCCTGTTACCATCAGCAGTGACCATTTTTATTCCTGCCTCCCATCCCCCAACCACTAATCTACTTTCTGTCTCTATGGATTCGCCTATTCAGTTCTGGATATTTCATATAAATGGGATAACAAAGTATATAGTCTTTTGTGTATTTCACTTAGCATAGTGTTTTCACATTTTTCATATTGTATCGTTTATTAGCCCTTTTTTCATTTTTATGGCTGAATAGTATTTCATTGTGGGGATATTCTACACTTTGCTTATCCGTTCACCAGTGGATGGTCATTTGGGTTGTTTCCACTTTTTGGACACTACAAATAATGCTGCTGCGAACATTTGTGTGAAGGTCTGTGTATGGCTATAATATTTTTATTCTTAGTTGGATCCCATTTGGTTACTTTTAAATTCCTGTTTCTCTGATGAAATTTCCAATTTAGTTCATTACAAGCATATTTTCCTTTCAGCATAGCTATAATAGCTGCTTTAAAATCCTTGTAATTTTGGGTCACATGTGGTGGCTCACACTTGTAATCTCAGCATTTTAGGAGGCCAAGGCAGGAGGATCACTTGAAGCCAGAAGTTTGAGACCAGCCTGGGCGACATAGCAAGATCTTGTCTCTACTACAAATTAAAAAAAAATGAACAGAGCGTGGTGGTGTGCGGGTGTGCTCCTGTAGTCCCAGCTATTTGGGGAGGCTGAGATGAGAGGATCACTTGAGCCCAGGAGGTTGAGGCTGCAGTGAGCCATAATAGTGCCACTGCACTCCAGCGTGGGTAACAGAGTGAGAGCCTGTCTCAATAAATAAATAAATGAAATAGAATAAATGCTTGTGATTTCAACATCTAGCTCATTTCAGGGTCAGTCTCATTGGCTGGCTTTCTCTTGGGCATGGGTCACATTTTCCATGTCTGTATTTTCTGTTAACTGTGGATGGTAGCTCTACGATTGTAAATGATATGTTGTAGAGACTCTGGATTGTTAGATTCCTCTGTAGAGTGTTGATTATTTTTGTCAATTTTATCAGGCACCCAGCTTGGTCAGAATCAAAACTCTGAGCTCTATCTCCCCTGCAGTAAATGGCAGCCAAAATCTCTTTCAGTTGACTTAGCTAAAGGTAGGCTGCTTGTGCTGTCTTTCTTTCTTTCTTTTTTGTATTTTTTTTTTTTTTTTTTGCGAGAGACGGGGTTTCACCATATTGGCCAGGTTGGTCTTGAACTCCTGACCTCGTGATCTGCCTGCCTCACCTTCCAAAGTGCTGGGATTACAGGCGTGAGCCACCACACCCGCCTGCTTGTGCTGTCGTTGTGCATAGTTCATAGTTCAGCCATAGGGCCGAGTTTATATGCAGAATTTAGGGTTCTGCCTCTATGGCTGTGTCTTTTGAAGCATCTCTCTGTGACTTTCCTGCTGTTATGACCATTCTAAATTTTATCCTTAGGTGCTTTAAGCCAATATGACTGTGGGCTTTTACCAAAGTTTTAGCCTCCTTGCCTGGCTCCTTCTGGGGTCTGCCCTTAGGTGAAAACCTGTAAAAAATAGGAAACTTACCCAGTACTATTTCTTTCTAAAAAGGACACTGGTTTCTACTGGTTTTAGTCATTTTCAGTACCTTTAGGTAATTTTTTTTGGTATTTATTTATTTAGAAAAATTCCGGCTCTGTGACCCAGGCTGGAGAGCAGGGTTACCATCTCGGCTCACTGCAACCTCTGCCTTCCAGGCTCAAGCAATGCTCCTGCCTCAGCCTCCTGAGTAACTGGGACTACAGGCTCATGCATCCATGCCCGGTTAATTTTTGTATTGTTTGTAGAGGTGAGGTTTCACCCTGTTACCTAGGTTGGTCTCACACTCCTAAACTCAAGGGATCCACACACCTTGGCCTCCCAAAGTGCTGGGATTACAGGTGTGAGCTATTGCACTGGGACAGTTTTTTAAATATTTTGTCCAAAGTCAGTAGTGGTTATTTGACTAATAGGATCTAGTCTGCTAATACTGGAAGCAAAAATCCCATGAATGAACGTTTTTAATTCCTGTCTGCTCCCTTTTAAAAATGTCATTCTGCTGGTGAGAAATGTCTAATCATAGAGAAACAAATGGTCCTGACGAGATCATTTAGACAGTCACCAAAAACAAATGCTGGCTTTGTTTTTTGTTTAAGAGACATGGTCTCACTTTGTCACCCAGGCTGGAGTGGGTGGCTCACTCTAACCTTGAACCCCTGGGATCAAGCGGATTACTCCTCAGCCTCCCATATTGCTGGGATTATAGGTGTGAGCCACCATGCTGTGCCATTTTTGTCTTGTCCTCCTTCTGGACTGATTTTGGCATCTCTCCAGTCTCAAAGCTCAGAGAAGTTCTTTGCTGTGCCATTTGGGACTTTCGTCGTATTGGTTTTTAACATTTTGTGAAATTTTGTGTTTGCTTCCAAATTGGATTGTAAAGCTTCCAGGATCTGTGCCTCTGTGGCCCCTGTGGCAGGGCTTTGTGGCTGTCCCCCAAAGATCTGTGCCTTTCTTTCATGGTATACAGTGGTCACTAGTAAATGGCCATAATTAGGGCCCAGACTTCTTCACAGCTAGGAGGGGCCATGTGATTAGTTCTGGCTGATGAAATCGGAACAACAGTCATTCAGTACTGGACCAGGTGGCTAAGAAGTAGGTGTGCCTTCTCTTGTTCTCCCTATCCACTTGCAGAGGGCCTTGAGGCCTTTGAGACCCTGAATGACTGTGATAGCCACCTGCCTTCCTAGCAGTTGATGTAGCCTTAACGTAGCCCTGCAGCAGCCTTGGCGATATACCTGAGGAGCTCGCTTCCCGCAGCTCTTGCTACCCCTAACTCTCACCCTTTTCAGGTGTGGTCTCAGCTGGAAGTCAGGGCACTGGATTCTATTCCTGCTATGTGGCCTTTAATTGGGCATGTTAGCTCCTCTATGCCTTATTTTCCCCATTTGAAAAACAAGTTCAGTTTCCTGCCTTTACAAAGAGATCACATGGTATTAAGTATATGGCATTTAATAATGGTTTAAATCTGGGTGTAGTGGGGTGTGTCTTTATCCCAGAGACTCAGGAGGCTGAGGCAGGAGGATCACTTGAGCCCAGGAGTTTGAGACCAGCAACATAGTGAGACCCTGGACAACAAAGTGAGAGACCCTGTATCTACAAAAAATGAAAAAACTAGCCAGGTGTGGTGGCACATACCTGTAGTCCCAACTACTTGAGAGGCTGAGGTGGGAGGATCGATCGCTTGAGTCCAGGAGTTTGAGGTTCCAGTGAGCTATGACCACACCACTGCACTCCATCCTGGGTAATAGAGCGAGACCCCATCTCTTAAAAAAAAAAAAAAAAAGGTTTGGCTGTGCTTGGTGGCTCATGCCTGTAATCCTAGCAGTTTGGGAGGCTTAGGCGGGAGGATCACCTGAGGTCAGGAATCCAAGACCAGCCCAGCCAACATGGTGAAACCCCATCTCTACTAAAAATACAAAAACTAGCCGGGCATGGTGGTGCGTACCTGTAGTCCCAGCTACTTGGGAGGCTGAGCCAGGAGGATCACTTGAACCCAGGAGGTGGAGGTTGTAGTGAGCCCAGATCGTGCCACTGTACTCCAGCTTGGGTGATGGAGTAAAACTCTGGCTCAAAAACAAAAACAACAACAACAAAAGGTTTATTTGATTTTTTAAAAATTTGAATTGTGGTAAAATAGATATACAATTTATTATTCTAACTATCTTTTTAAAAATTTTATTTATTTTTCGAGATGGAGTTTTTTTCTTATTGCCCAGGCTGGAGTGTAATGGTGCGATCTTGGCTCACTGCAACCTCCACATCCCGGGTTCAAGAAGTTCTCCTGCCTCCCTCCCAAATAGCTGGACTACAGGCACATGCCAGCATGCCCAGCTAATTTTGTGTTTTTAGTAGAGACGGGGTTTTACCATTGCTGTCCAGGCTGATCTTGAACTCCTCACCTCAGGTGATCTACCAGGCCTCCCAAAGTGTTGGGATTACAGGCATGAAGCACCGCGCTCGGCCCTATTCTAATTATCTTTAAGTATGTAGTTCAATTCCATTAAGTATGTTCCCTCATTGTTGTGTAACCATCATCATCATATATTTCTAGAAGGTTTGTCATTCTTGAAAAACCAAAACTTTGTATCTATTAAATAATAACTCCCAGTTCTCCTTCCTTGCAGCCCCTGGTAAGCATCATTCTACTTTCTGTCTCTGTGAATGTGAATATTCCAAGTATTTCATATAATTGGAATCATGTAGTATTTGTCCTTTTGTGACTGGCTTATTTAGCATAATGTCTTCAGGGTTCATTTATGTTGTAGTATCTGTCAGAATTTTCTTCCTTTTTTTTTTTTTTTTTTTCTTTTTGAGACGGAGTTTTGCTCTTGTTGCCCAGGCTGGAGTGCAATAGTGCAATCTCAGCTCACTGCAGCCACTGCCTCCTGGGTTCAAGTGATTCTCCTGCCTCAGGCTCCAGAGTAGCTGGGATTACAGGTGTGTGCCACCATGCCTGACTAATTTTGTATTTTTAGTAGAGACAGGGCTTCTCCATGACGGTCAGACTGGTCTTGAACTCCAGCCGCAGGTGATCCGCCCACCTCAGCCTAGCAAAGTGCTGGGATTACAGGTGTGAGTCACAGTGCCTGGCCTGAATTTCCTTCCTTTTTAAAGACTGAATAATATTCCGTTATATGTATATACCACATTCTATTTATCCATTCATGCATCAGTGGACGCTTGGGTTGCTTTCACCTTTGGGCTATTGTGAATAATGCTTTTATGAACACGGTGTACAGATACATGTTTTGAGTCCCTGTTTTCAGTTCTTTGGGTAGATACCCAGAAGTGGAATTGTTGGGTCATCTGATCATGGTAACTTTTATCTTTTGAGGAATTGCCATACTGGTTTTTTTTGTTGTTGTTTGTTTTGTTTTGTTTTGAGACAAAGTCTCGCTCTGTCGCCTAGGCTGGAGTCCAGTGGCACGATCTTGGCTCACTGTAACCTCTGCCTCCTGGGTTCAAGTGATTCTCCTGCCTCAGCCTTCTGAGTAGCTGGGATTATAGGTGTGCTCCATTATGTCTAGCTAATTTTTGCGTTTTTAATAGAGACAGGGTTTCACCATGTTGGTCAGGCTGGTCTCAAACTCCTGACCTTAAGTGATCTGCCCACCTTGGACTCCCAAAATGTTGGGATTACAGGCATGAGCCTCTGCACCCGGCCGCCATACTGTTTTTTATAGCAGCCATACAAATTTACATTCTTACCAACAGTGTACATAAGGATTCAAATTTCTCCCCCCTTTTCACCATAATTTTTTTTTTTGACTGTAGCCATCTTAATGGGTGTGAGGTATTATTTTTTTAAGCCTTAAGAAAAGAATTTTTTTAAAGAAACAGGGTCTTGTATGTTGCCCTGGTTGGCACTGAACACCTGGGCTCAAGCAATCCTCCTCCCTTAGCCTCCTAAGTAACTGGGACTATAGGTGTGCCCAACTGTGCCAGACTTTATTATTGTTATTACTATTATTACCATTTTGAGACAGTCTCACACTGTTGCCTAGGCTTGAGTGCAGTGGCGCGATCTCGGCTCACTGCAACCTCCACCACCTGGGTTTAAAGGATTTTCCTGCCTCAGCCTCTGGAGTAGCTTGGATTATAGGCGCTCGCCACCATGCCTGGCTAATTTTTGTATTTTTAGTAGAGACGGGGTTTCACCATGTTGGCCAAGCTGGTCTTGAACTCCTCCTGACCTCAGGTGATTCACCTGCCTTGGCCTCCCAAAGTGCTGGGATTACAGGCGTGAGCCACCACGCCCAGCTGGCTTTATTTATTTATTTATTTTTAGATACGGGGTCTCACTCTGTCACTCAGGCTGGAGTGGAGTGGCACAATCATAGCTCACTGCAGCCTTGAACTCCTGGGCTAATGTGATCTTTCTGTGTCAGTCTCCTGAGTATTTGGAACTACAGGCATGCCTCACCACACCCAGATAATTTTTTTTTTTTTGGAGAGACAGGAGTCTTGCTTTGTTTCCCAGACTAATCTTGAACTCCTGGCTTCAAGTGATCCTCTTGCCTCAGTCTCTCAAAGTGCTGGGATTATAGATGTGAACCAACTGCATGCAGCTCATCCTAGGGTTTTATTATTTTGTTTATTTATTTATTTTTAGATAGGGTACCTTGCTGTGTCACCCAGGCCAGAGTGCAGTGGGGTGATCACAGCTCATGGAGCCTTGACCTCCAGGGTTCAAATGATCCTCCTGCCTCAGCCTCCGGAGTAGCTGGGACTACAGGCACCCACTACCACATCTCGCTAATTTATTTTTATTTTTTGTAGAGAGGGAGTCTCCCTGAGTTGCCCAGGCTGGTCTTGAACTCTTGGGCTCAAGCGATCCTCCTGCCTCTGCTTCCCAAAGTGTTGGGATTACAGGCATGAGCCATGTGCCTGGCCTGTTTTTTTTAACACATAGGTCATCTGCTTTCTCTCATTGTACCATGCATTGGACCTTTTTAATATTCCTCTCCATCTCATGCATACTGAAAAACACCAGTGCAAATTTATTTTTAGTTACAGGCAGCAATACTGAGACTTGAGGAGTCACTGAAAACTGTAGCTTAAAGTTTCCAGATCACCCAGGACCACTGTGGTTAGTGAAGAAAATTTGAGTTCAGTTTTTTGCGCTGCCACTTATTACCTGTGCGTCCTTGAGCTAGTTACTTAACCCTTCTCAGCACCATTATCTTCATGGGTACAAATGAGGACACAATAGTTCCTTTGCAGGTTGTTTTGAAGATAAGGTACCTGGAAGCCTTCAGCATGTGCCTGGTTCAGAGTCAGCATCAGGAAAACAACAAACACAAGGCAATTTCCAGCATGGAGGGAGAAGAAAACGGGTCTCTGGATTCTTGTTCTCTAGACAAGCCTGTCTCTGTTGAGGCCTGTGCAAATCACTGCTTGTCTGGCACATACTTATGTTTAAGACCTCTGTCTGTCCTTCTGTTCTGTCCTTCCTGCTTAGTGCTGGTCAGGTCCACAGCCATGTGTTGTCCTATGCCTCAGCCCAGGTCCCAAAGGGTGCGTGGTGCTGGAGAAGCTGCGTGCACTGGGATTCTGATGCCTGAGTTTGTAACCAGCCCTGCTGCTAAGTTGCTGGGGAGCCCTTCAACCTATCTTCTCACTTCTCTGGGCCTCTAGTTCTTTAGGTGTGAATGGCTTCCTGCTCACTTTTACTCTGTTGACTGGCTAAGCGTTCCCAACTCCTAGCTTGACCCTGGCCTCAGCTGGGTCAGCCTCCCAGTCATCTGTGTCAGGAGGCCCTGGGAAGAACAGACAGAAGCTCACACTGAAGTTGCTTAAGATATTTTCCACAAACGGGAAGTATACCTTCCTCTTAGCACTGTCCAGACATCTTGGTTCTCTAATATCATTCCCCCTTCACCAAGCATCTGAAGTTACACAGTTGTTGAAGCACCCATGCCATGCTGGGTCTCCCTTGTGCTCACAGTCATTTGTAAGGTATGCAGTGAGGATTTACCCTGTGCCCATCCTGACCGGTTGGTCTATACAGAAGGGCAAAAGGCTCATGCCCTGACCTTAAGGAGCTCATAGTCTAGGGACCAGATGAATGAATAAGTGATACACAGTTATAGGGAGCAATAACAGGATAGCTGATCAAGAATCTCATGCATATGTGTGTGTGTATTCAAGGAAGACTTCCTGGAGGAAGTGATGCCTAAACTAAGATATGCGGAATAAACAGATGTTAGTGTAGTGAGAAGCACATTTTAAGTTGAGAGGGAGGGCATGTGTTCCAGTTGTATGACCTATATGGGGAACCGCAAGCTTCTGGGTGCAGCTGGAGCATGGAGCAGTAGGTGGGCGTTGGCACAAAGGGCTTGCAGAGGGGCTGGCATGGAATGGGCCCTGACTGCTCTACTGATGGGTCTGGGTTTGAGCCTGAGGCCACTGAAGAGTATTATGGAATAAAGTGCATGTATGTGATTATATTTATAATCCTGTTTACATGATATACATGGTAGATACTTCCCAGCCTTAAATATGCATTATCTTCTGTCAGTGGTTGCCTGGAATGGTGGCACCTCTGAAAGGTGACATAAGCCCCCATGGACTTACCAGAGTGCCCATGGGACTTGTTCAGTGGCAGATCTGACATCTGAGAAAGACCTCAAGAGCCATGCAGGACATCTAGGATCTAATCCCTTGTCACTAAGCAGCTGAGTAACCAGCTTCTCATTCAGTCCTCTTGGGGCCATGGTTGGCTCATGTGTTGGTGAGTGTTCCGCCTGCCCTTTCTACTGCACAGATTTGGCATTGGACTCCAATAAGATACCATCTATGCAAGCACTTTGAAAAGTGCCCAGTACGAGTACCAGCATGTCTTTCCATCTATTTGTGCCTCCTTTAATTTCTTTCATCAGTGTTTTATATAGTTTTCAGTATGCCTATCTTTCACCTCCTTAGTTAAGTTTATTCCTAAGTATTTTATTCCCTTTGGTGCTGTTGTCAATGGGATTCTTGTCTTTTTTTCTTTTTTCTTTTATTGAGATAGGGTCTGGCTCTGTCACCGAGGCTGAAGTGCAGTGGTGTGATCATGGCTCCCTTCAGCCTTGACCTTCCAGGCTTAAGTGATCCTCCCATCTCAGCCTCTCCGAGTAGCTGGGACTACAGGCAGGTGCCACCACATCCAGCTAATTTTTGTGTTTTTAGTAGAGATGGGGTTTCACCATGTTGGCCAGGGTGGTCTTGAACTCCTCACCTCAGACAGTCCACCTGCCTCAGCCTCCCAAAGCGCTGCGATCACAGGTGTGAGCCACCATGCCTGGCCCTGTTGTTTTGTTTTAATGTGATCAGCAGGTGCTAGGACCAAATCTGTTGGGTTTGCCTTAAGCAGCACTTATTAAGCTATTGCCTGCAGAACTTACGAGGGTAGGATGAGGTCAATTCCACTGTGTGGTCTTAGCTCACCCTTCAAGGCTTCTGGTTTGAGTCGAACAAATCTCTTTTGCCATAAAGGTTTACCTTACAAAGCCTGGTGACTTTCTCAAGTTTCTGAATTAACCTGGTTCATGTCATATAGCTGAGCATATTATTAATTTGGTCAGATTTTGTCATGACCTATAAGGAAGAAATCAGTGGCAAATCTGTCTTCTGTATTTGAAGCTGATTTGAAATGATTTCAAGCTGACCTGAATGCCAGGACTTTTCAAGTTGAGTCAGGGTCATGAGTCACTTCAGCTAAAGTATAGAACAAATGTCATACCACCTTTCATTTCTTTTCTTTCTTTTTCTTTTGAAACAGAGTCTTGCTCTGTTACCCAGGCTGGAGTGCCAGTGGCGTGGACTCAGCTCACTGCAACCTCTGCCTCCTGGGTTCAAGCGATTCTCTTGCCTCAGCCTTCCAAGTAGCTGGGATTATAGGTGAGCACCACCACGCCCAGCTAATTTTTGTATTTTCTTTTTTTTTTTAATTTTTTTTTTTTTTTTTTTTAAAGATGGGGTTTCACCATGATGGCCAGGCTGGTCTTGAACTCCTGACCTCAGGTTACCCACCCACCTCGGCCTCCCAGAGTGCTAGGATTACAGGTGTGAGCCACCACGCCCGGCCAATTTTTGTATTTTCAGTAGAGATGGGGTTTCACTGTGTTGGCCAGGCTGGTCTCAAACTCCTGACCTCATGATCCTCCTGCCTCGGCCTCCCAAACTCCTGGGATTACAAGCGTAAGCTACCATGCCCAGCCACAAAAAAAGACTCTTAATATGTCCTCTCATCTCCCATCAGCTGATAAACTTGGCACCCCCCCCCCCCCCCCCAACTTCAGCCCAAATAAATCAGATCAGTTCTTGTTTTCAGAGGGACTGACTAGAGGCAGTTTTAAGTAGTCCTGCCTGCACCAATTCGTCTGTCCTGCTGTGTGGATGACATCTGGAGATGTTGTGTAAGATATTATGCATGGACCGTATAGGAGCTGGGACCATCCCCTACTGTCTGTGACCAGAGCTGTCAGTCAGAAATGGTGTACTCAGCAGTCACTGAATTCAGAGTGCTCACTGCAGTGAGAAGAGCAGTCAGGAAGAGGGCACAGGGTAGCAGGTTGGAAGAGCAGGGTGGAATGGTTTCCTGGTGTTGAAGGGCTCCCTTAGTTCAGCTAAAGATGGGGGTCACCGTACCTGGTCCTAAACTCCTCTTTTTTCCATTCAAAGTTTTACAGAAACCTAACAGTTAAATTCAGCATTTACAGGGATAAAATTGCAGCTGCAGGGAGAAGCTATTTCCTCTCTGCTGGAGGAAATGCAAAAAGGGAGGCAGAATGCAGGCGACAAGGTGGCATATGAGAACTCTCCTTCTTCTCCCTGTTTGGCTCCTGGGAGAGAGTCTCCAGGACTGTTTCTGCTGCTCACAGAGGTTTCCCTCTGCATTCCTCAGCATCCATCTCCCAGGTGGGCACAGAGGGTGCTAGTACCTGACACAACTATCAATATTTGAATCTCTCCCCTACGTTCCCCTTTCTCCTGTGCTGGGAACTAGGGCAGTACCTCCTGAGACAGGAAGATCAGCTAGGGTAGGAAGGGGAACTAAGGATCAGAGGGGGAACAAAAAGTGTCTCCAAGACAGTAAGCCAGACACCCTTCTCCTTGCCACAACGTGGCCCTGCAGCCCTCATAGACCCGCTCTGGCTGTGGCAGCTTAAGAACCCTCTCCCTGTCACTGCAAGGAGACAACGACAGTAACTTCTCTCATCCCAGGTAAAGCCCATCTCTAAGAATTTCCAGATCCCTTCTCCTCCCACCCGGAGAGGACAGCAAAATCCAAAGGTGCCATTCTGGCAGCATTTTCCAAGCCTGTCTCCTGATCCTTGGCTAACACACTTCCCAGTCCTTTCAGTAGGTCTGTGCTGGTTCTTATGGATACTGCTCCAATTCTCCTAACCAGCCACAGGCCTCTTGTCTGTCTCTTCCAATAAACCAGGTGACAAATAGGACTCTATCATCCTTGCTGCCGTAACTGTTGGGCTTTTAATAGTCATCTTTATTAATCTTAAGTTTGGATGCACACATGATGTCTTCTGTGTCAGAGGCATTTGTTATTTACAGAGTAAGAGAAAATAACATTATGTAAATAATTATAACTGCATAGGCACTCCCTGCCCCAGAGCTTACCCCAGGGTGGCATGATGAAGGCCAGATGGAAAAATCTCCAGCCCTAGTGGTCAGACACTCCATAGGTAAGGGACAGAGAAAAATGTAATTTCTTGGTTTATGTGAAGGAGAAAGAGGCAACTGCTTCCCTCTTCTAAATGGAGGGAGGAAGCATCTTTGCTGTGTGGAGACAGAATGGAAAGGATCCTGGGTTCTCCTTCTAACCTTCTGGAATATACATCTTTCCAGGAGCCATGTCAGCTCTGGTGGCTCTAATTTTTATGACCTAGGCATGTCTCCAAGGTCCTAGGCCTCATTTCCCCTTGAAATGTAAGAAATCCTCAGAGTTAGGTATAGGTAAATCTTTCTGGAGTCTCTCACTATACAGTTGTAAAATAACTTAGCTGAGGATCCCAAGTTTGCAGTGACATTTATCCTGAACTCAAACCTTAAAAGACAAAGATTCTGCTTCTCTTGCTACTGACTGCTCCTTTGGGCCACATTAGAAGCAGAATGGGTGTGGAGTGGTGACCCAGCAGTCCGTGCTGCTCCAGGCTCATGAGAATTGGCTTTGTCCCCTAAGCTAGAGCTGAGGCACTGAGCACTGGGCTGCCAAGCTGGAGCCTGAGGTGGCAGTGGGAAGGGGAGGAGGCAGCCTGGGCATGAGGTTTGGTGAAGGGAGCTGCAGGTGAGAAAGCCTTCGTGGTAGGAGCAGAACTGGCTGTGAGGTGCTAGGGAGAGTGGATGTTTCATGAATAAATGGAGAATGTCAGTCTTAGGTGCCTAAAAAGGAAGAAGAAGGGGCTAGAAAAGCAATAAGGTGGGAAGCAAGTATATTTAAAAGAAATATTGGAGCTCCTTTCTAGACTGAAATCTGAGAAAGAGTATGAGTGGTTGTCTAGAATGGGGTTACGAAGTTGTTGTCTGTGTGCAAGGCCCCAGGAGAGGCCAGATAGCCTGCGCAAATGGACCTTGCTTTGCCTGGTCACACACACTCTGAGAAAACCTCTAGGATGTCATGGGTCAATGGTGCAGTAATGGATAGCTTAGTGTGAAGAAGGTGGCTGGCTCCTAGAAGTACAAATTGGGTGACCCTCCCATGTAGAAATCAGAGCCGATGACCTACAGCCTCAGTTAAGATTTCTAGGGATTGTGAACTTTACAGTTGATTTCTAAGGCAATGGCCTTGTGAACATATGCTGCAGTCCTGCTGAGGAGCGGTCACCTCCAGCCAGATGTAACCTGAAATCTTCCTTCTGTGCTGAAGAAAAGGGATTTCACAGTCTTAAAGTTGAACAGTTTGTCTCTTTAAAATTTCTAACAGCCTAAACAGAAAACAAAACAAAAAACAACAAACAAAACAAAACAAAAAAATTTCTAACAGCCTAGAAATGCTTCTTAGTAAAACTACATTTATATGAATTGTACCCATGAAGTGGCTTTTATCTTTTAAAAGGTAACATTTCAGAGGCCACAGAATCTGTAATCAACTTGAAAGCAGTTGGAGCATGGCAGACAGTCTGGGAGACCTGAAAGAGACCATTGATGCAGAAACTCAGTGATGCTTTCCATATTGGGGCACGGGCAGTTCAGAGGTTGGGAGACAGGGTGGGCAATGGGGCAGAGTGGCCAAGGGGGTTGGGGAAGCACCTGAGGCTGTAGACAGTCTTCCTTGGATTCTGGCCCATGCCCTGTTTATTATTCTGGGCTACCTGAGCCCCACCTCCATCAGCAGGAGAGAAGCAGGCAAGGCTGCAGTTTCTGTGATGCTTTTAGTAAGAGTATATATATATGTATATAGTCTGGGCTAAATGGTAGCACTACACATGTTTTATCTCATGATGCAAAGTGGAGGGGATCTTGGAGCTCCTGTCACCACAAAGCCTGGAGGGGATCTTGGAGTGGGAGGCCTCTGCTGGGCTTTGTCACCTCCAGGCAGACCCTACCACAGAAACCTGGGCCTGGGTGGATCCAGGTTCTTTGGGGACCTATGGCAGCTTTCTTCAGCAAATGGAAGGGATTGCCTACTTCTGAAATATACATGATGTGAGTCGTATTTGCCCCTTTAAGTCCTGAGCTAATCCTATATTGATGTTAACAGTGATACTGGCTTATTGTCTCCATTTCACAAGACTTCCTTTCAGAAGCGATTGAAAGGCATCCCTTTCTCAGGGCTGTAATGTAGATACCCATTTTGAGAGCAACCTGTTCTTTGAACAGCTGTGTCAGTTCTTATCTTCCCCTCTGTGATTTCTACCTGCTGTAAGGAAATCCTTCCTTATCCAGAAAGAGTGCCTATCACTGTCTTTTCAGTATGAATTAAAAACTGGGAATCCTGGTTGAAGCTTCTGCATCTCATCTCAAAGCTTCTACATCCCAGACTTGATGTGATGCAGGTAAAGCAGGAGCAGTCCTGACACCTTTTCTGTAAATATCTGTCATGTGGCCAGCTCATGGCAGTTAATGTGAAAATAAGTATTTAGTGTGTTGTCAAATCCAGAAGGTTTAATCAAGCCCTTAGCAAGACAAATGTTTTGCTCACAGCAGAAAAAAAGAAGGAATAATGTCTAATGTCCTTGGCTAGGTATTTTGGTTAGAGAGGTGTTTTGTTGCAGTTCGTGGAAAGTCTTCTAAAAATGACTTGAACAGGCCAGGTGTGGTGGCCCACACCTGTAATCCAAGCACTTTGGAGGCCAAGGTGGGCGGATCACCTGAGGTTGGGAGTTTGAGACCAGCCCGACCAACATGGTGAAACCCCGTCTTAAAAAAAAAAAAAATGACTTGACCAAATGAAGGATAGATTTGTCTCATACAACAAGAAGCTTGGAAGTAGGTAGCTTGGGGTGAGCTTGGCTCAGCAAGGCTGTCTGAGATCTGGGCTCTTGATTTCTGCTTCATCTTCCTAGTAGATGACCTTTTGAGATCATGCTTGTCACCTCATGGTCACAAGATGGCTGCATCCTCTGCAAGATCCAAGCAGGAAGAAAGAATCATAGATGAAGGAAGGGCCTTTAAAAAAGCTTCACTGGGGGCCAGGCATGGTGGCTCATGCCTGTAATCCCAGCACTTCAGGAGGCTGAGGTGGGCAGGTCATGAGGTCAGGAGTTCGAGACCAGCCTGGCCAACATAGTGAAACCACCCTCTCTACTAAAAATATAAAAGTTACCCAGGCATGGTGGCAGGTGCCTGTAATCCCAGCTACCTGGGAGGCTGAGGTAGGAGAATTGCTTAAATCCAGGAGGCAAAGGTTGCAGTGAGCCCAGATCACACCACTGTACTCCAGCCTGGGTGATAGAGCAAGACTCCATCTCAAAAAAAAAAAAAAAGTCTAATTGGGCCGGGTGCGGTGGGTCACGCCTGTAGTCCCAGCACTCTGGGAGGCTGAGGCAGGTGGATCACCTGAGGTCAGGAGTTTGGGACCAGTTTGACCAACATGGTGAAACCCCATCTCTACTAAAAATACAAAAAATTAGCAGGGCATGGTGGTGGGCGCCTAGAATCCCAGCTACTCCAAAGGTTGAAGCAGGAGAATAGCTTGAACCGGGGGAGGCAGAGTTTGCAGTGAGCTGAGTTCATGCCACTGCACTCCAGCCTGGGCAACAGAGTGAGACTCTGTCTCAAAAAAATAAAAAAATAAAAAGTCTCATTGGTCTCACCTATGTCATGTGTCTGCTAGTTACGAGACTGGGAAATTGAGCATGACGCTTTCCTGCCTCCACGCTAGAGGCAGGTGAGGCAAAATTTGATTGGGCATGTGTATTGAATGGGCCAACTTGTGTTGTCTGCCACAAGGGGTCACAATAAAATATCACTGAATAGGATGGGCTGCTGAGGTATGCCTCTCAGAAATGAAGTAGGGCTAGCAGTAGGCTTTGCCAGTGTATATTGCTTCTTTCTAGGTGAGGAGCAGGTCATGGGGACTGATGCCTGGTCAAATAAGCTGTGGGAGTTGGGAAAGAAAAGTCAGGATTTGCCAGGCATGGTGGCTCACCCCTGTATTCCCAGCACTTTGGGAGGCTGAGGCGGATGGATCACATGAGGTCAGGAGTTCGAGACCAGCCTGACCAACAGGGAGAAAACCCATCTCTATTAAGAGTACAAAATTAGCTGGGTGTGGTGGTGGGCACCTGTAATCCCAGCTACTCGAGAGGCTGAGGCAGGAGAATCACTTGAACCTGGGAAGCGGAGGTGGCGGTGAGCTGAGATCACACCGTTGCACTCCAGCCTGGGCAACAAGAGCGACACTCTGTCTCAAAAAAAAAAAAAAAAAAAAAAAAAGAAAGAAAAGGAAAAGAAAAAAGTCAGGATTGGTTAAGAAATCCATCCATGTGCCTAACTGGTGCCCTACAGGAGAAACTTGAAGTCCTAGTGATTACATGGAACAAGGGCTGATCAAGTTAGTATCCTTAATTTGGGAAGAAAATTTAAAAAGTACTAATATCAGTAGAAGAACTGACATGTGTCAAATCTTATTCCAGGTATTTTCAGATCGTTTTCCTGTAGTAACCTTTGAGCCAGATACTATTATTCATCTTGAACAGTTGAGGTCACTAATTAATACTCAAAGAGGGCACACTGACAGTAAGTGGAAGTAGAAAATGTGAACCCAGGTCTACCTGACCAATTCCACGGTTCCTTTATTTATCCTGTGACGCCTTAGTGGCCCAAGGCCCCACAAGGAACAGTCTGGCTCTATTCCTCGTGATGGTCCTGGCCCAGGCAGCCACAGACTTCTGGGAATAGCTTTGAAGCTCGGGCCCCAGGAATACTGAGTCCTAGTCCTTCCAATTACAGCCTCATGTTAGGTTAAGATTGCCTCCAGCTACTGGTCTTCCATGACAGTCAAAGCCCATTGAGGGCAAGAGCTGTGTCCTGTTTGCTGTTGTAACCTTTGTGACTGGTATATAGTAGATAAATATATGCTGGATAAGGAATAACTGAGGGACTGTGCTGTTATAATATCAATGTACTGTGAGTGCCTAATGCTAAACCATGGTAGCCACTAATTAAATGTTTATTAAACAGTATATATGAAGAAAGAGAATATATTTCCGGCTGATGGAATCAGAGTCCCTCAGCATTTGAGTCAGTCTTAAAATGACAGGATTTTGAAACACTGAGGTATGGGGGAAGAGTGCTGTAGGTGGAGGAGACAGGGGCAAAGGGACAGGATGTGGGGGAGGTACCGACTATTCAGGGAGAGGCCAATCTGAATGGAGGGGGAGTCACAGCTGAAGGTACAGTACTTAACTGAAGGGTAGTTCAGTACTTAGAAAAAAGGAGTCTGTTGTCAAATATGATCAGGGAACATTGGGTTAAATAAACCAGGTAGTTGTTTGTTATAGAAGTTTTCAGAGCCTTTAACAATACCACTCTGACAACAAACAGCATTTCTCAAACATTTGGCATGGGCACCGGTTTTCTCGTAGAGAGCATTTCACGGAATGAATGTTCCACAGACCACTTTTTGCGAACTGCTGATCTAGTTCAGTCCCCCTGTGTTAAGTGCAAGGGAACTAAGACCCAAAGAAGAGAGTGACTTACTCAGGGCCACATAGCAGACTTGGATTAGAACCCTGATACCCTGATTAGATTGCTTGGTCCCCAGTATAGGACTTGTTTGTAATGTGAGGACCCTGAAAATAGAAAGGACAGCATTAAAACAAAAAATCTAGGGAACCTTTTTAATCTTTTATCCAAATAACTACCTTGGTGTTGGACTTCTAAATTTTTATTTATTTTATATTTTTCTTTCTCTGCTAATTCCCCAAACTTGTTAAATGCTGAACTTTTTAGCCCAGTTTTGTACAGTGGTATTTTCTGTTAATCACCGTTGACTAAACCTGTTAGTCACTGTCATTGCCTTTGTGGGCTCCAGAATCTTGGGAAGAAGATTGTATCATAATCTGTCCCAGTTTTTCTGGAGGTCAAAGAAAGTGTTCTCCTGCATGACCATTTTTAGAAACATATAGGGACTATAGCAGTTTACAAACTGTGCCTCTCTTGCTATTTATATAGCTAGGCCTTGCCCCCAACCCTTGTACCCGGTATGGTAAGTAGAATGGTCTACCAAAGATGCCCACATCCTAATACCTGGAACCTGTGAATATGTTACCTTATGTGGCAAAGGGACTTTGCAGGTGTAATTAGGTTATAGACATTAACTTAGGGAGATTATTCTGGATTATCTGGGTGGACCTTGTTTAATCACAGGTACTGGTAAAAGCAGATAAATTTTCTCTGGCAAGAAGCAGAAGCAATGCAATGGAAGCACACATCAGAGAAAGTGTGGGCAGATTTAATTCTGTGTTTGAAGATGAAGGGGACAACATGACAGGAAATACAGGTGGCTTTAAGTTGCTGAGACAGGCTCCCATCTGACAGTCATCGAGGAAATAGTGATCATGACCTCCATCCTCAGTCCTACAACCATAAGGAACTGAATTCTACCAAAAACCTAAATGAGAGTGAAAACATTCTACCTCTAGAGTCTCCTGATGAAGCCTAGGCTGGCCAGCACTTTGATTTTGGCTCTGACACCCAGAACTTCTGACCTATAGACTGTGAGATAATAAATTTATGTTGTTTTAAGCCACTAAGTTTGCTGTAATTGATTTTGACAGCCATTGAAAACTAACACGACTGAATAAAGTCATGAACATATCCAGGGTGGAAGCCTTGCAGAGAAAGAGGGTAGGAAAAGGCATCTCAGAGCCTAAGGGTTTTGGGCTGAGTGTGGATTTAACATTTTTCAAAAGCCAACTGCTTTGAGTCATTTAGCTGATTTCAGTTGGTCATTCCTGACCAAGGCTCCTTGTATCTCTATCCGCAGTGAGGGTGGTGGCCATGGGGGAAAGGAGCTGGAGGCTCAACGGGCACTCCCGGGTGGGGCCACCTGTCTTCTCTGTGTATCACTGTGCTATCTGGCAACCAAATTGTGGAATCTGTTATAATTGTTCCAGGCCCTCTGAGACTCAACTGATAGTCAATACTAGTGAATATATCACTTGAAAAGGAGGCTGATAATTTACTAAATTCTGACAGTTTGAAGTGTGATAAGTAAAGAAGACATTACTAAGGACTCCAGCTGTTGAACAGCTCATCCTTCCAAGAGAAGCCTTTAGCTTTCCAGCAGAAGGCATTTCCCAGAAGGGAGCTGTTTGTCTGGGAGTCAAAAATAAAAATCACTATGCTTGAGAAAGAATTCCAGCTTCCATGGCAGATAACCCGATTACCCTTAGATCTGCAGCCAGCTTCTGTCTTGGTACTCTTTTGTTTCTAAATGTGGAGGAAAGTGTTTGCATTATTTTACTTTACTAAAATAAAAGGGAAACATGGAGAGGGGCTTGGTTTTGCTGGCCTGGAACCTTTCTTCTTTTTGTTTCCATTTCATTTGATTTTCTGAACCTTTGAAGTTGTAACACAATAGATCTAATTGTTTAAAGCCATCAAAGTTTTGCACAGCATCTTATCTCTGATGAGGGGCATATTATGAAATGCTTCCATTTTTTAAAGTTCAGAATTAATTGTAATGTTAAAAACATTTGGTAGAAATTCTGTACTGGCTAAACGAGCAGTTTAAAATCAAGGAAGCTTCTTGGATTACTTTGAACAAAACATCCCTTTTTTTTATTTAACTTGAGTGTATCTGCAGGCTGTTTTATTTGCGCTCTGTTGTCATCTCTAATGTACATAGAGGATACCTTTCCCACAGTGTGATTCAATACAGGCAACCAAAAAGATGGTCTCAGATTTCATGTGTCTGGGTAATTAGCTGAGTTAGAGCAGCTCTGTTAAACCACTTGAAGGTCAATAATGCACGAATTTCTGGCAGACTTCCTAACTCTGAGTCCATAAACACACTTGTATAGGAACTAAATGTTGTTATTGCAGAGAAAAACTTGTGTTCTAAATATGAAATGAGTAATACTAGGATTAGGTTTTTCTTTTTTTTTTTTTTTGAGACAGAGTTTCGCTCTTGTCGCCCAGGCTGGAGTGCAATGGCATAGTCAGCTCACTGCAACCTCCACCTCCCAGGTTCAAGTGATTCTCCTGCCTCAGCCTCCCAAGTAGCTGGGATTACAGGCACCTGCCACCATGCCCAGCTAATTTTTGTAATTTTTAGTAGAGACGAGGTTTCACCGTGTTGGCCAGGGTGGTCTCAAACTACTGACCTCAGGTGATTTGCCCACCTCGGCCTCCCAAAGTGCTGGGATTACTGGTGTGAGCCACCACACCCAGCCTAGGATTAGTTTTTTCTAGAATTTAATTCCATGACAAATTCATGTTTTAATAGGGCACAAAAATGTTAGGATGTGACTGCTTTTTGAATTTTGAAAGAAAATCTTTCCTCTGTCTTCCAGATTGGTAGCACAATCTCTCATGGGCCTTAAAGTCAGATTCAGGCACCCTGATTTAAAATGTTAGAATTTAAATTCCAAGAGCAGACCCTCTTGGAATTTGTTTTGGTTTTTTAAAAGCATAAGATTAATGTAAAATAAGCCTGATTGTTAATTTTTGCCCCTTAATGGTACAGTTTTTATTAAAACTTTAATTTTGTCCCTGAGATTTGACTGGATTGCTCACATATCAAAATAAACACAGTTTTTTTTTTCTTTTTTAGAGACAGGGTCTTGCTCTGTCACCCAGGCTTCAGTACGCTAGTGTCATCATAGATCACTGCAACCTTGAACTCCTAGGCTCAAGCAATCCTTTGGCCTTGACTTCCAAAATGTTGGGGTTGCAGGTGTAAGCCACTGTGCCCGACCATGCTCAGATTTGATAATGATGCTTTTACTTCTGAGAGTAGGGATCCTCTTTTTAGGGGCCTGTGCCCAAACAAGAACGTAATTTTTTTTTTTTAATCCCAAGTTTCTTTAAGAAAAATTCCAGAGAGCTAGCTAGTCCTTTTTTTTTCTTAAATCCACCATGGAAAAGTACCATCTTGTCTTTTTTCTTTTGCATACTAGTCCTAAAAAGTAAATAAGTAACTTATTTAAAAAGCAATAATAGCCTAAAACAATAGCCAAAAATGTTAGAATCCGGAGGTGTTTGGTTTCCCTATAAAAACTAAAGATAGCGTCTTAACATATGTCCCTGAGTTGTCTTTCAGAAACTTGGACCCTCCACTGAAGACCCTCACCCAACAGATTCACTGACACAGAAACCTCAGATAAGAAAAAATTAAGTACTAAACTCTGATGTGCGTTCTTTGTTCTAAATTTCTTCCTAAATGAGTTGGAGGAATAATACCCCTGAGCCAGTTAACATTTTTCTTTACTGACCCCAGATTTTTAAACAAAGCTTCTCTTCCTTAACCAGTTGCAAATAGAAAAAATACTTAAATGTACCTATGATGTGTAATCCCCTTCAAAAAATTCTTTTTCAATTGAAATAATATGTAACCTCCATATATTAATTTATAATTTTGCCTGTAACTTCTCTCCTAAAATTTACCCCTGCCTTTAAAAACCCTTGCTCATAAGCCATTGGGAGGTCAGGATTGAAACAATGGCTGCCTGGTCCTCCTTCCTTGGCACCCTACAAATAAATGCCTTCTTTTCTATAGCTATAAAAAAACCCTTGATGTAGATATCTGGATTTACTGTGCCAAGCGAGTGGACCAGTTCAGTTCTATAACACTTCAAGGGTGTTCTCACTGGACAAGGCAAACACAGAATTGGGCCAAGTGGATTGTAATGATTTTGTAATGATCCTCATTGCATTGTGATTATTCACACCTCCTGAATTGGCCAAGAAATGGATTTTTTAGTCACTTGGTGACCCAGGGTCACAAGCTTTTTTGTGTCTGGCTGGGTTTCCACTGAAATGCTCATGATACCAAACCTCACCTTCGACTAATTTTTAATTACCTTCAAGATGTGGAGTGAATGTGCTATCTGAAGCCTGGCATTGCTGCCCTGTGTCAGACCTTCTCTCGGTGCAGGCCTTGTCAAGGTCTATATCCCTTGGCCTGTGCTCCTCACGCCCCCAACCTGGAGGAAAATGACTTCACTGAGTAGGTCTGTGTGCTGACGCCAACTCTCCCACTTACAAGAGTGCAAAGTTTAGGCTTATTTTCGTTTTGTTAATGCTTCCCAATGATCATCTGTAACTGGAAGATGATAGGAGTCCACAGGGCCCCTGGTTGAAGATTTTTCCGGTATCACAGTTCTTGGGAGGGTTCACTGGTTCCATCACAGCTACCCTGCTGGGTCTGGTGGGAAGGCAAACTTGACATGTTTCTATTTGTCATGGGTGCACCTCTTAATATTCTACATTGGGGTATGAGTATTCACACCTCCTGAATTGGCCAGGAAGTGGCTCTTTGAGCTACTTGTTTTTCTGATAGAAAACAGGCAGGATAGGGTATTCTAGAGGCCTTCTCCTTGAGGCTTATGGAAGGGGCCTTTGCGTCCTCACATAAAGAAACCAGCTCTTTTTCCTCAGAACTTTGATGAGGTCTTGGGTTGCATTGGAACAATATTGTTGAGTTATTGTCACCAACTCCAGGAGCAAGTCACACTTCCCTGGGGGCTACTCCTATTGGCCAGGGGCTGTTTAGCCACTGTCATTAGGCACCAGGGGAGCAGAGACTGATTGCCTGGGGTTATATGAATCCATGTCCATCCCACAGGAGGCTGATTCTAGCATTGACTGCTACAAGGGCCTGCGCTGGACTTTACTTGATGAAAAGCTTTTGATAGTGAAGAGCTCAGTATTTTCATTTGTGAATTGGGCATCCACATGCTACATGTAATTTCCTTTGCACTTTCTTCCGCCAAACAAGTGAACTTGTAAAAGAATAACTTTTTAAACTCCTCATACTTTGCTTTCATCATTACTTGGACTTTTTAAAATTTTAAAATTTTATTTATTTTAATTATTATTTTTTTAAAGATGGGGTTTCACCATGATGGCCAGGCTTGTCTTGAACTCCTGACCTCAGGTGATCCACCCATCTCGGCCTCCCAAAGTGCTAGGATTACAGGCGTGAGCCGCCGCGCCCGGCGGACTTTTTTTTTTAACTTTTTTTTCTTTTTTTTTTTTGTGGAGGTGAGGGGTGGGAGTTGCTTTCTGGTCTTTATCAGAATTTGCTAGACAAATTCTGAAAGAGCTGTAACACTATAACTTGGAAATTAATAAAACAATTTTTTTTTTTTTTGAGGTGGAGTTTCGCTCTTGTTGCTCAGGCTGGAGTGCAATGGCACGATCTCAGCTCACTGCAACCTCTGCCTCCCGGGTTCAAGCGATTCTCCTACCTCAGCCTCCCAAGTAGCTGGGATTACAGGCATGTGCCACCACGCCCAGCTAATTGTGTATTTTTAGTAGAGATGGGATTTCTCCATTTTGGTCAGGCTGGTCTTGAGCTCCCGACTTCAGTTGATCCACCCACCTCAGCCTCCCAAAGTGCTGGGATTACAGATGTGAGCCACCACGCCTGGCCAACAAAAAAATTTTCTACAGCAAGTAAATTTTTTTTGCAATCAGCAAGGAATCAGTAAATTAACGACAAAAATCCTTTGCAGAAAATGTTGCAGGCACAAATAACCTCACATCTATCGTGCTACTTTGTTGGTGTTTTTTGTGAAACCAGTCTTTCAGCCTAAACGCTTTTTCCATTTCTGAGGCACCAAAGAGTACAAGACTGTGTAAACAGAGGGAACGCCATTGTCAACTGTTTACACTCTGGCTCAAAGTCTCTCCTTAGCCTTTTGAGCCCTGCTCAGCTCAAGGGTCAAAGACCCACAGCAGGCCTAGACTGAAGAGTGTTCTTTAGTTTACTCCCTCCTAGTGGAGGACAGACCCAAAGGGCTGGCCTTGTCTTATTGTGGAATCTGGTTACATCTATAAGTGGGATCTTCTGCAGAGAAAGTTTTGGTGAAAAACTCTAAGAGTTATGCAAAAGCAAAGTGCAGAAGTCAGTGAAACAGACCATGGCTGAAGCTTGAAAGTGATCCCCATGTCTGTCATAAATGTTCCTATGTCAGGGTGTACTCTGCTTTCCTGTACAAAGGAAACTCGATGATTTATGCACCTGAAGGATGTATCTTAGCAACAACTGTGCAGGAAATGTACCTGAGAAACTTTCTCTAGGCTTTGTCTAGAGGAGCTCCACAGCAGAGGCGAATAGCAATTTAACATGTTCGCTAAAGTGAAGTTTACCTTTAGTTGTATTAATTTTAAGTGTATGAGGGGGAAGGCAACCAGTCTTCATAGTTGATGGTAATTTGTTTACTCTTTTAAAATACCCATCCCTACATCATAGTAGGAATTATGAATAAATTTTCTAAGAATATCTTTCGATTTGGCAAACAGTGTTAGGGTTCTTTTAAAAAGTTGGGGTTTGAAAAATGTAAGAAAAAGTTCTGTCTCCTTGCTAATTAAAAGTAGTACTTTCTGAAAAATCAGTTTTTCACTCTTTTTGAAATAATTACAGATTCACAGGAGGTTGCAAACAAATGTATAGGAAGCCCTATGTACCTCTCTCCCAGCCCCGTGAAAATCTATTTTGACTATTAGTTTTACTATGAAAAGAGGAAACAAACCTAAGGATTGAATTAGAAGATGGGCTGCTTCAGTTCTAGCCCAAAGGCATAGTGGAGACAGCACTACTGTTTTTTCCAGTGCACAGAAATGGGCAGCCACCTGCAGGCGGGCACAGCAGGGACGCCAAGACAGCATGCTGATTTTCTCTCTTTCAGTGTTTTCCCCAACTCCATCTCCAAGTTCACAGTGACTGGGTTTAAGGAAGTGAGGTAAGGCTCAAATGGGTATTGTATGGCTGAAGAAAGCCTTCAGGCTTTGCCCTGTATGTCTTGCCCTTGTGTTTTAAGGAAGGAAAACTTCCCTGCTCTTTTAAAATTAAGGCCCCAGTCCTCTAGGTTTTATGGCTGGCTTTGGAGAAGGGGGTTCTGGTTTCTATGACCTCCCTTGGAGAAGAGGGATTCTTGTTTCTAGGCTGGATAGGATAGAAGGATAGGAAAAGGCCAAAGAAAACCTTTTGCTTCTGAGGCCTTCATTATGGAGTATGGCTTTCTGAGTTCCAGCGTACAGTGGGGATGGGTAATCAATTCATGACCACAGGAAAAGATGTTTTAGGGAGGTAGAGAAGAGAGATATAAAAGCTTAAACCCACTTATTTTAACTAAACACATGAAATTATATCAAAGAAGCATAAAGATATTTAAAATTGTACTTTAATTTCATATTTTGTCTGGTTGAAAGTGGGGGGATGAAAACGAAGAAAGTAAAACTCAGATGAGGAAGGAAGAAAGAAAGAAAAAGAGGGAGTGAGGATAGAGGCTTGTTACCTTCAGTTCAGAAGTTGAGTTTCAAGGAAGATTTTGAGTTTTAGGTAAATTAATGCCCCGCTTGGACAGATTTTCAGGGTATCACCTATCGCCACTCTTTGAAATACCAATTGATTAGCCATTCATCCTAGCTTTTCAGCATGATATAGGCCTCTGACCATTACCCAATGGGATATCCACAGCCACACCTAGAGGATATCCTTCCCAGGCTGCAGAAGCAGACAGCAATTCTACCTTATATGTGACCTTCCAAGGCCAGATAGAGAAGCTTAAGTAAACTAGTGAACAATGGAAAGTATAACAGCAAACTGCCTATGATGTCGCTATTGAAGTCCTTTATCTTCATGCAGATACAATAAGAATACAATATTGGCCCCTTACCAGCTCTGGGCTTCAACACTTCATACCTGGCAAGTCCATTCCCTTCCTTCCTCCCTCAACAGTGAGTTTAACTGACGGGCATAATCAAGTTTTCTTAATTATTTAGCTTCCTTCTGGCTACACTTGACTCCCCATTCAGCCCCAGGACCATGTTTGTTACATGGTTAGCTACTTTAACATTGCTGTCATTAACACCCTAACCTTCTACCGATCCAAAGAGTAGTACTCAGAGCTGCAGTATGAACATCCCCAGGTGGTTGTTAGAAGTGCAGAATCAGGGCCTCTGAATCAGAATCTGCACATTAGCAAGATCTCCTGGTGATCTTCATATGCACATTAAAGTTTTAGAGGCATGGGCTGGCCTCCCCCAGCTCTCACCCTTTTCCATTACAAAATGCCACCCCTCTGCCAAAAACTATGCATAAATCACCTGGAGACTCAGGGCTCCTTCACAATCTTCTTACTCATCTTTTATTTCCTAGTACTTTGAGAATAGCTCCCAAACCCCCTTTCCACCTGCCATCCTCTTATTCCCATTTTTTCCTCCTTCCATTCCTATTTTCTTCCTGACTTGGCAGTGCTAATATTTTTTTTCCTTCTCTGCCTCAACATATTTCTGGTCTTCTGCCACCCTCTATTATTTTCTCAAGTCTGAGATGGAGTAGCATCTTCCTCATTTGTAAGCTAGCCTCTCTACCTGTGCCCTCGATACACTTTCCCTTTCCCCTTCTCTGCGATCTTCTCTTACTTATCTCTCCCTCTCCCAGAATCATGTCCATCATCTCCACTAAGCCCTTCCTATTTGCATCCAAAGGGACACAGATCTTATTTTAAGAAAACCACAACATACACACACATTCAGTCATATCCACTTGATCCTACTCCTGTCTGGTTTATGATCTATTTCTCCTTATTCACCATCAGATTTCGCATACAAATGGTCTAGAGCAGTGGTTTCCAACCGGGATGACTTTGCCATTTAGAGGACATCTAGCAGTGTCTAGAGACATTTTTGGTTGTTGCAACTGTGGGAAATGCTACTGGCATCTAGTGGGTAGAGGCCGTAATGCTATTAAATATCCTACAATACACAGGGCAGCCTCCCACCACAAAATTATCTGGCTAGGGTGGCTACCTATCCCAGTTTGCCAGTAACTTTCCTGGCTATAGGCTTATAGCACTGAATATCCTGTGTCCCAGGAAACACCTCAGTCCTGGCCATACTGGGACCATTGGTCATCATATATATATCTCGCCCCAAATGTCAAAAGTGCCAAAGTTGAGAAACGCTGCTCTACAAGGAACACCCATTAACTTTACATTTTTCTTACGAACTTCCTTTTCTTCAATTGGAACTTTTAATTTCTGTCTCTTTTCTACTGAAATAGTTTTCTTCTTTTTTTTTTTTTTTGAGACAGGGTCTCATTCTCACAGAGGCTGGGGTGCAATGGTGCAGTCACAGCTCTTTTCAGCCTCTAACTCCTGGGCTCAAGTGATCTTCCCACCTTTGCCCCCTAGCAGCTAGAACAGGCACATCACCACCCTGGCTAATTTTTTAAATGTTTATCTTTGTAGAGATGGGATCTCACTATGTTGCTCAGGCCAATCTCTAATTCCTGGCCTCAAGTGATCTCCCCAAAGTGTTGGGATTACAGGCGTGAGCCACCATGCCCAGGCTGAAATTGTTTTCTTAAAAGTCACCAGTGGCACCTTCCAATCAAGAAATCCAATGGCTTTTCTCCTTCCTCTACCCTTTGGATTTCCGTTTAAGCATTTGACACTGTTGACCATTATTTATTTTGAAGTCTCTTTTTGAAAATTTATTTTATTTTTTTACTTTTTAAATTTTTTTCTATTTTCTTCCCCAAAATTGGATGTCATGAAGTTCTTTTTTCTCATACTCTTGTTATGTACCTTCTCTTTTTTGTTATTCCTACTGTGTCTCTCTCTCTTTTTTTTTTTTTTTTTTGAGACAGAGTCTTGCTTTGTCACACAGGCTGGAGTGCAGTGGCGCCATCTCAGCTCACTGCAACCTCCGCCTCCTGGATTTTTTTTTTCTGAGACGGAGTCTTGCTCTGTCACCCAGGCTAGAGTCCAGTGGCGCAGTCTCAGCCCACTGTAACCTCAGCCTCCCGGGTTCAAGCGATTCTCGTCACTCAGCCTTCCGTGTAGCTGGGATTACAGGCATCCGCCACCCACCCAGCTAATTTTTGTATTTTTTAGTAGAGACAGGGTTTCACCATTTTGGCCAGGCTGATCTCGACTCCTGACCTTGTGATCCACCTGCCTCAGCCTCCCAAAGTGCTGGGATTACAGGCATGAGCCACACTCCCAGCCCCACCTCCTGTATTTAAACAATTCTCCTGCCTCAGCCTCCTGAGTAGCCTGGGATTACAGGCGCCTGCCACCACTCCCGGCTAATTTTTGTGTTTTTTAGTAGAGATGGAGTTTCACCATGTTGGTCAGAGTGGTCTCAAACTCCTGACCTCAGGTGATCTGCTTGCCTCGGCCTCCCAAAGTGCTGGGATTACAGGCCTGAGCTACTGCCCCCAACCCCTACTATGTCTTAAATATAGATTGTTTCTTAGGTGTTTCTTGGTGCTTTTCTTTATTCTCCTATTAAATAATTTATTCCACTCTTTAACTTCAGATCTCATCTCTATTAGTTGATTCCTAAATCTCTTTCCTGAGTCTTAGTCTTTTATTTCCAGTTGATTGAGGTGTTCCTATGGATGTCCAGCAGAATCCAATACTCGACCTGAGTAAAAACAGGTTAGGAAGAATATTTAATACACTGGTTAGGAGGAAAGATATAATCTAGCTTACATTTCCAGCCTTGTGTTCCACTTTGGTCCTGTATAAGCCTTAAGTTCTATTGAACCAGAATAACTCTATCCATGCTCTTACATGTGCTTTCCATGGTTTAGGTTCATGTCTTCTTACTAATTGGAAAACACTTGCTGCCTTTCTTCAAATCTTCCCATTCATCCCAATGAGGAAAGTGTAGCATGGTGAAAATACTGAATCAGGAGTCAGGAGACCTGTTTCTGTCACTTTACTTGCTTTTAGACTTGGGACAATTACTTGAGCTTTCTATAACTTTACATATTTTAAGTAAAGAAATAATAATCCCATGTCTGCCTTTCACAAGATAGGTAATATGGAAAAATATTTTGAAAGATGGTAAACTACTGGTATGTAAGCATTGTGTGACCTTCTGAACTCTGATAATACTTTGAGCCTTTCTAATGGAATCTTGCCATCTCTTGTAGAGATAGTTAAAACACATTTCTTAAAAATAGAGACCATAATGTAAATCTTTTTCTTTCATAGTTTCTATCATTGTACATGTCATGTTAACAGATTCTGAGTAAAGACTGATGAAAGAATTGCAATTCCACCTGTTAGTTTTTATTCTTGTTTCACTAATTCCAAACATTTTATACTATATCAAATTTATCACCCCCCTTTTTTTTAAATCTCCAATTTAGGTGATGTCTTTCCAGTGCAAATGAATCCAATAACTCAATCTCAGTTTGTACCTTTGGGTGAAGTTCTTTGCTGTGCTATATCTGATATGAATGCAGCTCAGATTGTAGTAACACAGGAATCACTTCTGGAGCATTTGATGAAACATTACCCAGGTAGAGTAATAAGTTTCTCTCCATTTATACTTCACTGCATATATTTGGTTTCTATAATTAGTCTTAAACACATAAGTAAACTGGGTGATATCCTTTTTTTCCCTTCTTCTGTAGAACTTTATATCAGAACCCTGCCAGAAGAAGTCCTGCATCAACAAATTTGATAAGGGTATTTCTTTTACTTTCCATATAGCCTTTTCCAAAAATAAATTCTTATGGCAGTAAATAAATCACACTCTGTGAAAAGGAGTGCAAAATGAGAAAGAAAAGTTTATTTCCCCCCCCCCACCTTCCATTTTTCCATTCTCACTTCTCAGAGATGACAACTGCTATTTATCATTTCTTATATATGATAATATAACAAATTTTGTATAACATAAATTGGATCATTCTATACATTCCCTCAACATGTTCCCTTATTAACTTAAAAACATATCTTGGAGATCTTTCCATGCTAACATATATTGACATGTCTCATTCTTTTTATTTTGAGACAAGGCCTCACTCTGTTGCCCAGGTTAGAGTGCAGAGGTACCTTAGATCGCTGCAGCCTCAAACTCATGCATTGAAGCAAGCAATCCTCCTGCCTTAGCCTCCTGAGTACCTGGGACCACAGGCGCGTGCCACTCATTCTTTTATTTATTTTCTTCCTTTTCAAGAATGGCATCTGAGCCAGGTACAGTGGCTCACCCCTGTAATCCCAGCACTTTGGGAGACCAAGGTGGGTGGATCATGAGGTCAGGAGATCGAGACTATCCTAGCCCACTTGGTGAAACGCCATCTCTACTGAAAATACAAAAGTTAGCCAGGCGTGGTGGTGGGCACCAATAGTCCCAGCTACTCAGGAGGCTGAGGCAAGAGAATTGCTTGTACCCAGGAGGCAGATATTGCAATGAGCCGAGATGGCGCCACTGCACTCCAGCCTGGCGACAGAGTGAGACTTCGTCTCAAACAACAACAACAACAACAAAGAATGGCATCTGGCTTCAGCAAACTTAGATATTTTATTCTTTTAGTAACTGCATGATATCCAATGCATCATTGTAAAAGGATTTTTTTTCCCATTATACAAATAATATACTTATTATAGGAAAATTCAGATAATACAAAAAAGTGACCACTCATAGTACTATCACCCAAAGGAAACCAATGTTAACATATTGATATATTTTCTTATATTATTTTTTTATACAAACATTCTTATTTTTATGACATAATTTTGAACCCTGCTATTTGGAAAAGGGAATTTCTTTTAAAATTATTTTGTTATCTTTTTGCTTTGAAAAACTATTAATACCATATCCTGATGTTAGGTAGTTTGCCCTCATCCAAGAACCAGACTGGTTTTCATTTTCTCTTATATTTAAGCCATGAGACTGTGGTTTTTAAAAACTCCCATTTTCTCATCAAGAATGCCTTCCACAGCCTAGTAGGGTGGCCCACACCTCTAGTCCCAGCTACTTGGGAGGCTGAGGCTAGAGGATCTCATGAGGCCAGGAGTTCAAGGCTAGCCTAAGCAACATAGAGACACCTCATCTCTAAAAAATATAAGTAAAAATAAAAATAAAAGAATACTTTCCTCAATTTAAATTTATAATGGGTTTGTATTTGAGTGAATTCAGATTTTTTTTTTAAATTTACTCATTAACTTACACATATGACTTTGTGTGGACCAAATTATTTTCCTGTTATTTTTATTTTTATTTTTGAGACAGGGTCTCACTCTGTTGCCCAGGTTGGAGTGCAGTAGTGCGATTATGGCTCATTGTAACCTCTGCCTCTGGAGCTCAAGCGATCCTCTCACCTCAGCCTCCAGAGCATCTGGGATTACAGGCACCCAACACCATGCCCTGCTAATTTTTGTACTTCTAGTAGAGGCGTGATTTCACCATGTTACCCAGCCTGGTCTTGAACTCCTGAGCTCAAGTGATCTGCCTGCCTGGGCCTCCCAACGTGCTGGGATTACAGGCATGAGCCACCGTGCCCAGCCTATTCCTATTATTTAAGTGATAAATATTATTTATGCTTCTTTACCGTTTTTTTTTAAACAGGGTCTTGATCTGTTGCCCAGGCTGGAGTACAGTAGCATGATCATAGCTCACTGCATCCTTGAACTCCTGGGCTCAAATGATCCTCCCATACCTGGCTAATGTTTAAAAAACGTTTTGTAGAGACGAAGTCTTGCGATGTTGCCCAGCCTGGTCTTGAACTCTGAGCTCAAGTGATCCTCCTGCCTTAGCTTCCCAAAGCTGTGGGATTACAGGCATGAGCCGTCACACCCAGCTCTGGCATTTTAATCACATGTATTAATCATGTTACAATCAGTCCTGGATTTATCAAGCCAATGTGTAGTCATTTCAGAGTTACTGATTTCACTCATTAAAATTTTTAATATTCAAAGTCTATCAGTGTAAAATGCTTGTCTGTTTTAGGTATTGCAATTCCATCTCAAGATATTCTCTATACCACTCTGGGAATGCTGATTAAAGAAAGGAAGATTTATCACACTGGAGAAGGATACTTCATAGTTACTCCTCAGACTTACTTCATTACAAATACAACCACCCAGGAAAATAAGAGAGTCCTGCCATCAGGTGAAAGTCGCCCGACGCCAGCTTCCATGACATATCTGGTGAGCATGGAGAGCTGTGCAGAGTCAACCCAAGAGAATGCTGCCCCCATATCCCACTGTCAGTCTTGCCAGTGTTTCCGGGGACGTGCACACTCAGGATGTTCAGGAACCACCAGTTGCTGCAGAAGTGACTAGGAATAGTCACAGAGGTCTTGGGGAATCCATACCTTGGGTACAGAATGGGGCAGTTTCAGTGTCTGAGGAGCACCACGTGTGCGAGAGCACCAAACCTTTACCATACACAAGAGATAAAGAAAAAGGCAGGAAGTTTGGTTTTAGTCTCTTATGGCGCAGCATATCTAGAAAGGAGAAGCCCAAAACAGAACACAGAAGTTTCTCTGCTCAATTCCCACCTGAAGAATGGCCTGTCCGAGATGAAGATGACTTGGACAATATCCCTCGAGATGTTGAACATGAGATAATCAAACGAATTAACCCCATTTTGACTGTTGACAATTTAATCAAACACACTGTCCTAATGCAAAAATACGAATTACAGAAAAAATATAATAGCCAGGGCACTTCCACCGACGTGCTGACAATTGGGCATAAATATCCTTCAAAAGAGAGGGTTAAGAAAAGGCAGGGTCTGTCTGCAAAACCTCGAGGGCGGGGCCATTCCCGTAGGGATAGACACAAAGCCAGGAATCAGGGAAGTGAGCTTCAGCCAGGAAGCATTAGACTGGAGAAACACCGCAAGCTCCCTGCAACACAGCCCGCCCCCAGAATTAAAAGCCCACCTGAAATGGTAGGTCAGAAACCACTCAGTGAGATTACAACAGTGCTAGGTTCCCATTTGATTTACAAAAAGCAAATCAGTGATCCTTTTCAGGGTTTGTTTCACCGAGGAAGCACAATATGCAAAGGGTACAAAAGTCAAAAGACCAGTGATCTGAAACCCAGCCAGACTGGACCAAAGGAAAAGTCTTTCCAAAGGCCTAGGTCCTTGGATTCCTCAAGAATCTTTGATGGTAAAGCCAAACAGCCATATGCTGAACAGCCTAATGATAAACTGGAAGCAGAATCCATTTACGTAAATGACCCTACTGTCAAACCCATCAATCATGACTTCAGAGGTCACCTCTCAGATCACCCTCAACATACCATCTTGCAAAATGATGGTAAATGCTGTCCCTTTACAGAAAGCATGTTGAGATATGATGGGTACGGTGGAGAAAATGAGGTAAATACTGAAGTCTTGAGGGAAAGACATTCCCACTTTGACAAATTAGGGGAAACCAAAGAGACCCTGCATAGCCTGCCATCACGAGGTGCCTCTTCAGACCGAACACCCTCTGCTTGT
Source organism: Ateles fusciceps (assembly GCA_036589455.1). Taxonomy (NCBI): domain Eukaryota; kingdom Metazoa; phylum Chordata; class Mammalia; order Primates; family Atelidae; genus Ateles; species Ateles fusciceps. The sequence continues at coordinate 13,580,592 of JAZHEH010000770.1, forward strand.
AGATTAGTGGATAACACAATACACCAGTTTCAAAATCTTGGCCTTTTGGATTACCCAGTTGATATGAACCCTTTAAGACAACCTGAGAGAAATGACAGAGACTCAGAAGAATTATTGAGAAAAGGATTTGTCCAGGATGCAGAGACTGTGAGCCTAGAAAATGAAGGGCTTTCTGATGATGACCAGGCCGTGTATCAGAATGAAGTGGAAGATGATGATGGTGCCTGTAGTTCATTATATCTAGAGGAGGATGACATTTCTGAGAATGATGACTTATATCAAATGCTGCCTGGCCACATTCAGTATTCCTTCACAGGTGGAAGCCAGGGAAATTTAGGAAAACAAAAAGTGACTGAGAGATCTCTGACCGAGTACAACAGCACAGCGGAGAGCGTAGAGCCTCAGGTGCTTAAAAGAAACGAATGCTACAAACCCAATGGGCTGCACGCTACCACAGATGAAAGCCAAAAACCCAACTTCTCTGCTGAAAGTTGTGGCCTAAATTCAGGGGCCCAGTTTGGTTTTAACTACAATGAAGAATCCAGTGTTGCTAAGTGTGTACAGGCCTCAGCACCTGCTGATGAAAGAATCTTTGATTACTATAGCGCAAGAAAAGCCAGTTCTGAAGCTGAAGTCATACAAGACTCTGTTGGTGACACAGGAAAGAAGTCAGCTAGCTGGAGTCAGAATCCTCGGAATCAGGAAATGAGAAAACATTTCCCACAAAAGTTCCAACTTTTCAACACTTCATATATGCCAGTGTTGGCTCAGGATAGCCAGCATGAACACAATCACTTGGAAGGGACAGAAAATCACAGCATGGCAGGAGACAGTGGAATAGATTCTCCACGGTGAGTCCACACAAAAGTATCTGATTAGCCACTGTCCTACAGGAATTATGAAAATCAAGGGCATATTGAGTTACCTAGTCAGAGACTCCTGAATATCACACTTTTATAATGATACAATTCTCCCAGCTTTTATATCTTTACTGAATAAATTGTATAAAGTTACAATGAACTATCTTATATAGTAGGATACAGTTTATTTTTAATGTGAACGAAATTTGACTGTCCCACTACTCATAAATCTTCAATTATTTCTTTTTTTCTTTTTTTGAGATGGAGTTGCACTCTGTCACTGAGGCTGGAGTGCAGTGGCACGATCTCGGCTCACTGCAACCTCCACCTCCCGGGTTCAAGCAGTTCTCCTGCCTCAGCCTCCTGAATAGCTGGGATTACAGGCACGTGCCACTGCGCCCAGCTAATTTTTGTATTTTTAGTAGAGACGGGGTTTCACCATGTTGGTCAGGCTGGTCTTGAACTTCTGACCTCATGATCCATTCCCCCTTGGCCTTTCATTGTGCTGGGATTACAGGCATGAGTCACTGCACCTGGCAAAAATCTTCAATTATTTAAAAAAATAGAAATAAATATATATAAACCAAGCACTTTCTGAACTAAGGGTTGGAAATTTTCACTTATATTCTTGGCTCTGCATAGGTTGAGAAAGGGATGTGGCTACTATCCACTCATCTTTTTTTTTTCTTTTCTTTTTTTTTTTGAGACAGAGTTTTGTTCTGTTGCCCAGGCTAGAGTGCAGTGGTATGATCTCCACTGTATTTTCTTTTTTTTTTTTTTGAGACGGAGTTTTGCTTTTTTGCCCAGGCTGGAGTGCAGTGGCATGATCTCCGCTTACTGCAACCTCTGCCTCCTGGGTTCAAGCAATTCTCCCACCTCAGCTTCCTGAGTAGCTGGGATCACAGGCATGTACCACCATGCCCAGCTAATTTTTGTATTTTTTAGTAGAGATGGGGTTTTGCCATGTTGGCCAGGCTCTTCTTGAACTCCTGACCTCAAGTGATCCACCCACATCAACTTCCCAAAGTGCTGCGATTACAGGCATGAGCTACCATGCCCAGCCTCCACTAATATTTTGCATGCTAATTTGTTTAAACACATTTTGGATAATAAAAGTAGGATAGCCATGAACACTTAAGAAGTACTGAAAAGTATTTTTTTCTTATAAAATAGCTAACAATCTTTCTGGGTGAAAAATATTTTTTAAAACACCTATACTTATTCTGACATCTATATACGTGTGTGTGTCTGTGTGTGTGTGTGTGTGTGTGTGTGTGTGTGTGTGTGTATTTTTTTGAGATGGAGTTTCGCTCTTGTTGCCCAGGCTGGAGTGCAATGGTGTGGCCTTGGCTCACTACAACCTCCACCTCCTGGATTCAAGCCATTCTCCTGCCTCAGCCTCCCAAGTAGCTGGAATTACAGGGGCCTGCCACCATGCCTGGCTAATTTTTGGATTTTTCAGTAGAGATGGGGTTTCACCATGTTGGCCAGGCTGGTCTCAAACTCCTGACCTCTGGTGATCTGCCCACCTCAGCTTCCTAAGATGTTGGGATTACAGGCGTGAGCCACCACACCTAGCCTAACATCTAGATATTTTTTAAGAATCTTTTTATATTTGGTGTATTTCTCTATAACACTTCAGTCTGAATGTATAGATCTGTAGATTTTGTCTACTGGGCTCATACTGAGTTACTATTTTGCATGTTGCTTTTTAAAATTAATAGTCTATCATGAATATTTTCTCTGTTATTAGCTTCTCAAAGATCGTTCTAAAAATTTGGTGTGGCTGGGCGTGGTGGCTCACGCCTGTAGTCTCAGCACTTTGGGAGGCCAAGGCAGGCGGATCAATCACCTGAGGTCAGGAGTTCAAGACCAGCCTGGCCAACATGGTGAAACCCTGTCTTAGAAAAAAAAAAATTGGTGCATATTTTTGCTAGTTTTTTGTTTTGTTTTGTTTTTGCTTTGAGACAGTGATTCACTCTGTCGCCCAGGCTGGAGTGCAGTGGTACAATCACAGCTCACTGCAGCTTCAACCTCCCTGGGCTCAAGTGATCTTCCTACCTCAGTCGCCCGAGTACCTGTGACTACAGGCACACACCACCATGCCCAGCTAATTTTTTTTTTTTTTTTTTTTTTTTTTTGTAGAAATAGGGTTTCATCACATTGCTCAGCTGGTTGGTCTCAAACTCCCGGGTTCAAGTGATCCATCCTCTTTGGCCCCCCCAAAGGCTGGGATTATGGGTGTGAGCCACTGACCCTGGCTGGCCCTATACTTTTTTCTATGCATTTGTAAGCTGTTGTTTTTTTTCTTTGAGACAGGGTTGCACTCTGTCACCTAGGCTGGAGTGCAATGACACAATCATAGCTAACTGCAGCCTAGACCTCCTGGGCTCAAGCCATTCCCCAACCTCAGCATCTGGAGCAGCTTGGACTGCAAGCACCTGCTACTATGCCCAGCTAATTTTTTGGTAGAGATGAGGTTTTACAATGTTACCCAGGGTAGTCTTGAACTCCTGGGCTCGAGGGATTCTCCCAAAGTGCTGGGATTAAGGCATGACCCACTGCACCAGGCATCAGGCTAATTTAAAAAGTTTTTTTTAGAGACAATATATTGCTGTATTGCTGAGGCTGGCCTCGAACTCCTGGACTCAAGCAATCCTCTTGCCTTGGCCTCCCAGTTTTGGGATTACAGGCATGAACCACTACACCAAGGCTTAATAAAAGTATTCTTAACAACAAATCATACACAGCCATGGCTTTCTTTTTTCATGTAACTTATGTATATCCTGTGATCGATAAATGTAGCTCAAGCATTTTTTGTTTTTGTTTTTGTTTTTTTGAGACATAGTCTTCCTCTGTCACCCGGGCTAGAGTGCAGTGGTGTGATCTCAGCTCACTGCAATCTCTGCTTCCCAGGTTCAAGCGATTCTCCTGCATTAGCCTCCGAGTAGCTACGATTACAGGCACACACCACCATGCCCAGCTAATTTTTGCATTTTTATTAGAGACAGGGTTTCACCATGTTGTCCAGGCTGGTCTCGAACTCCTGACCTCAGGTGATCCACCACCTTAGCCTCTAAAGTGCTGGGATTACAGGCGTGAGCCACTGCACCTGGCCTCAAGCTTCTTTTTTTATTCTTGCCTCAGCCTCCTGAGCAGCTGGATTACAGGTGTGAGCCAGCACGCCCAGCCGTGTGTGTGTGTGTGTGTGTGTGTGTGTGTGTGTGTGTGTGTGTGTGTGTTTTAGTAGAGATGGGGTTTCACCATGTTAGCCAGGCTGGTCTCAAACTCCTGGCCTCAAGTGATCCACCTACCTTGGCCTCCCAATGTGCAGGGATTACAGATGTGAGCCACAAGGTTGTTTTTAATGGTTGTTTAGCATTCCATTATGTGGACCCCTATTTATATGTATAACTATTATTTTCCTTTTTTTCCTCTCTCTTTTTTTAGAGGCAGGGTCTCATACTGTTGCCCAGGATAGAGTACAGTGGTTCAATCAGGGCTCACTATAGCCTTGACCTCCTGGTCTCAAGCAATCTTCCCAAATCAGCCCCCTGAGTAGCTGAGACCACAGGCATGCACCACCACACCCAGCTGCTGCTGCTGCTGCTTATTATTTTGTAAGAATGAGGTCTCACTATGTTTTCCAGGCTGGTCTCAAACTCCTGGGCTCAAGCAGTTCTCCCATCTTGGCCTCTCAAAGTGCTAGGGTTATAGGCATGAGCCACTGTGCCCAGCCTATTTTCCTTTCTTTGACATTTAGATCCTTCCCAATTTTTTTACTATTAATAAATCAACCTGCAGTGAGTTATTTTTGCATAAAAATGTTTGTGGGGTATTTCTGAGTATTTTCTTAGGATATATTCCTAAAAATCTACATTTTAAAAACATATCATTACTTCTTTATTGGGGGAACAAGATCTTTCTGCTTGAAACAATAGTTTGATTGTTTCAATTAAACTATTAAGTTTCAATTAAACTTAAAGATTATTATTAAGTCTTTTTTTTTTTTGTGATGGAGTCTCACTCTGTCTTCTAGGCTAGTGTGCAGTGGCACGATCTTGGCTCACTGCAACCTCTACCTCCCAGGTTCAAGTGATTCTCCTGCCTCAGCCTCCCTAGCAGCTGGGATTATAGGCATGAGCCACCATGCCCAGCTAATTTTTTTATTTTTAGTAGAGATGGGGTTTCACCATGTTGGCCAGGCTGGTCTTGAACCCCTGACCTCAAATGATCACCCACCTTGGCCTCCCAAAGTGCTGGGATTACAGGCATGAGCCACTGCACCGTCTATTAAGTCTTTTAAGAGAATCAAAACATGTCTTCAAACATAAACAATGGTGATGTAAACCAACAAGCCATGGGTTCTTTTTCTTTCTCTGTGGCAAAAACAAAATAATACAAAACAAAAGCAGATGAGAGACATTACTCCTTGATAGGTGACTGGGAATTTTGATTTGCAAAATTTTGAGAAACTTAATTTATTAAGAATTACCTATTTTCAAGCAACATGCTTTTCTTAAAAGGCTTATAACTAAAGTTGACAGACTTTTAGAGGAATGGGAAGTGAAAGTAACATTTGAACATCAACTGTGTGTCATGGTTATAAGGATTAGGAGGATAGAGATGAACTAGACATTGTTTCTACTTACAGGAAGCATTCAATTTAGTTGAGGAGACAAACAATAAACATAGACCAGTTGAACTTAAGAACAAAGCATGAAGTCATAACAGTCAAAGAGTTATGGAACTGAGTAAACTGATAGGCTGTTTAGAGGAAGACTTATTGGAGGATATATTTTTGAGATATATTTTAATGTAATGGACAGTTGATGGAAAGTAACAAAGTGGGAAAGTGAAAAGCAAAAATAACCAAATAGTTTTTAGGTTTTTGTTTGTTTGTTTTGTTGTTTTTGAGACAGAGTCTCACTCTGTTGCCCAGGCTGGAGTGTAGTTGTGTGATCTTGGCTCACTGCAACCTCTGCCTCATGAGTTCAAGGGATTCTCATGCCTCAGTCTCATGAGTAGCTGAGATTACAGGTGTGCACCACCATGCTTGGCTAATTTTTCTGTTGAAACCCATGGTGAGACAGGGTTCCACCATGTTGGCTGGACTGGCCTCAAACTCCTGGCCTCAAGTGATATCCACCCACCTTGACCTCCCAAAGTGCTGGGATTACAGGGGTGGGCCACTGTGCCCAGGCTACCAAACAGTATTGTGAGTTGGCTGAAGCAAGGCATCTGTGTTAGATAAGGGACTAATATAGCTTATACCTCCTAGAAAAGGACATTGTAATATTAAAAATATAGTTTGCTTTTCTCTTCCATATGATTTCTCATAAAAGGAATAAATTTCACAGGGAGATATTGGCCACTTCAGATGTATAGAAGTTTTTCAGGAAACTTACTGTTTCTGACTAGAATATACTTGGTATTGGATCTGAGAACAGATGTTGTTCAGAAAACATAAACAGCAGAGTAGCACCTCAGTTATTTGACAGCTGCTTTCAAAGAGCTGTCAAATAATTGAGGTGCTATTGTGAAGCTGTTAAAATGTAAAGAGCACTTCATATTTTTACAGGTTAACTTATTTGATAAGTGTACCTTAGTATTAGTAAACGTACTACTTCAAAGTAATAAATGAAAGTATAATGCCTTGGTTAGAAAGCCAAGTTCCCTTTGAAGCCAATAATTCTGTTATTTTTAATACCTTAGGACACAGAGTCTGGCATCTAATAATTCAGTCATTTTGGATGGACTAAAAAGAAGACAGAATTTTCTGCAAAACTTTGAAGGCACAAAGAGTAGTCAACCACTTACATCTAATTCGTTACTGCAACTAACTCCAGTCATAAATGTTTGATTTTCTTTTGGAAACATTTTTTTTTTTTTTGTAAAAAGGTACAGCATTACTACAGAATCTTTCAATCATATAAGAATTGAGTATATAAGCATTGTCTAAAGGCAAGCATATCTATGCTATTAGCTACTTTATATATTTTGTTCTAATTACTGGCTTTTTTTCCTTTTGTTGGCATCTTAAGTCTTTTTGAAGCTTATTTTACTGTGAATTTATTGGGAGTATGTAGATTATTTTCAATTAAAAAGTGGAATTATTGGTCCTCTTCCAAGTAAATTGTATTAACTTGCATTTTTATACATTAGTTTCTCAAATACATAGAATGCTAATTTACTTCCTGTAGTGAGTTGTTTTTTTTTAACCTACACTAGTATTGAGTTTTCAGTTAAGTGGATCTCGCCAGATTTCAACACAAAATTCAGAAATAGTGTGTGCTGCAAGTAAGCAGTGTCTGTTGCAAGAAAACAGTGTCTGCTGCACGGTACCTATGCAACCCTAAGTCTTTGTCATTATCAAGAAAGAATTTACATAAATGTGTTGGCTACTTTGCAATAAGAATTCATTTAATCTAATCATTGCTGCCCAGGTCTTCTCTTCGACCAGCTTGGACATGAACAAATGGTTCCAAATGTGACTGACGATGTCGAAAATTCCTGTGGCTGTACTACCGGTTCTTCCCTACATTTCAGGCCTTCTTTATAGATGGCAGGGAGAAGTCAGATGTGGAGATGGAAGGGAAGCAGAATGGTTACCAAATGACTTGGGAGTAAAAGGGAAGTTCTGAATGAGAGGTTTAGAGAAAGATGGAAGGAGTCTGGTAGACATTTAGCAATTCATTCTACATTTTGGTCCATTCCCACTCATGGTAAGACCTAGACTTTTTTCTGGCAAGCCTTTTCAGACCAAGTAGTGGAAGGGTCAGTCTTGGGTTTGGGGAACATGGAGCAATCAAGACTGGTTTCAGCCTATTGAGTAGATGATGGTGCTGATTTATGGTTGAGGGAATGTTTTTTCTTTGTTTTTTGAGACGGAGTCTTGTACTGTCACCTGGGCTGGAGTGCAATGGCACAATCTCGGCTCACTGCAGCCTCTGCCTCCCACGTTCAAGCGATTCTCTTGCCTTAGACTCCAGAGTAGCTGGGATTACAGGTGTGTGCCACCATGCCCGGCTAATTTCTTGTATTTTTAGTAGAGATGGGGTTTCACTGTTGGACAGACTGGTCTTGGACTCCTGACCTCATGATCCGCCTGTCCCAGCCTCCCAAAGTGCTGGGATTACAGGGGTGAGCTACCACACCCAGCCAGAGGGAATGTTTTTTTCTAAGAGGTTTCTAAGGATTGTCAAGGCCCTAGATCTCAAAAATGATTGAATAATTGGAGAGTGTCTTTCTCTCACCATACTGACAGCAATGAAGTCCAGAGAGAAGCCCAACAACACTGGAGACTTCATGCAGTCTCTGTGGAAGTGCAAATCACATTCACTGCTCCGTTTTGCAGTGGTCAGACCACTCACTCTTGACTGTTTCAGTGGATCCCAACTGACGTACCACTGCATTCTGAGAAGATTGTTGTCACAAAGACAGTGTAAACCCTGCCCCAAGTACCAAGAAAGGTGGGAAATCTGGTACATAAAAGACTTGTAGGGGAAGTAGAGGTGAGAGTATTGTTTTAGGGAGTCTTACAGCATGGAATCAGCACCAGTGAATGAAAATTAAGGGAAATATTTTAACAATGAAAACAAAAATTTTTTTTTGAGATAGGGTCTCTGTCACCCAGCCTGGAGTGCAGTGTGGTGATCACAGCACACTGCAGCCTCGACCTCCTGGATTCAAGTGATCCTCCCACCTTAGCCTCCTGAGTAGCTGGGACTATAGGCGTAAGCCACCAGGCTTGGCTAATTTTATTTTTTTGTAGAGACAGGATCTCACTGTGTTGCCCAGGCTGGTCTTGAACTCCTGTCCTCAAGCAGTCATCCTGCCTGGGCCTCCCAGGGTGCTGGGATTATAGGTGTGAGCCACTGTGCCTGGCAGAATTTTCTTTTTTTTTGAGACAGAGTCTCGCTGTTGCCAGGCTGGAGTGCAGTGGCGTGATCTCAGCTTACTACAACCTCTGCCCCCCCCCGGGTTCAAGTGATTCTCCTGCCACAGCCTCCCGAGTAGCTGGGACTACAGGCACACGCCACCATGCCCAGCTAATTTTTGTATTTTTATTAGAGACCAGGTTTCACCATGTTGGCCAGTATGGTCTCAATGTCTTGACCTCGTGTTCTGCCCGCCTCGGCCTCCCAAAGTACTGGGATTACAGGCGTGAAAGAATTTTCTATTAGACAAAGCTATCTGAAGATGAAGTAAGCAGCTCTGGAAAAGAATGAATTTCCCATTGTTAGGGCATTCAAGCAGAGGTTTGGTGATCCCTTTACTAATATGTTGCAATTTCCAGAATTTAGCTTAACTGGTTGGCTGAACTATATAATTTTGAAGAATCCTTCCAACTGTAAGGTTTTTTTGGTGGGGTTTTTTTTTGAGATGGGGTTTTGCCATGTTGCCCAGGCTGGTCTGAAACTCCTGGGCTCAAGTGATCTACCCACCTTGGCTTCCCAAAGTGCTGGGATTACAGGTGTGAGCCACTGTGCATGGTCCCAACTGTAAGATTTTATACTTCTAAGGTTTAGTGAGGATCATGTGAAATATTGAACTGATGCAAGATTCCTGAGTATTATTTCCAGCCCTCTATCTCTGGACCTATCCCTCACAACCCTTGGAAAAAGTTGTCAACCAACAGCTGTTTCATCTTTGATTTTTTTTTTTTTTTTTTGAGATGTAGTCTCTGTTGCCCAGGCTGGAGTGCAGTTGCACAACCTTGGCTCATTGCAGCCTCCACCTCCCAGGTTCAAACGATTCTCCTGCCTCAGCTTCCTGAGTAGCTGGGATTGCAGGTGCACACCACCATGCCCGGATAAGTTTTGTATTTTTAGTAGAGATAGGGTTTCGCCATGTTGACCAGGCTGGTCTCAAACTCCTGACCTGAGGTGATCCACTGCCTTGGCCTCCCAAAGTGCTGGGATTACAGGCATTGCCACCATGCCCAGCCCATCTTTGATTTTTGGATGGAACAAGTTTCTTAGAGTCAGGAATCCAAAGTCTTTTCTGGCTTTAGCCACATCTAGATACTAATGAAATCCATCTGATTGTGCCACTGGATGCATTAGGACACTCTCCATGTATTAAATAAATCAAGCTCATTATGAAATCAGTAAACTTTTCTCCTATGAAACTCATCATATAACACAGACATTAAAGATGGGAATATATGTGATTAAATTGTTGTTTGGAAGATTATTCTTTAAAATAGGTGACCTGCATTTTTCTCCCCAGTAATAACTGCTTTTTGTGGCAACTTTAGTTCTTGATTTCTCTTTCCTAATGCAGTATATTCTCTAATGAGAAAACTTTTCTTGAGGCAGCTTAATGACCTGAGCTTAGGATTCAGACACAAGTTTGAATTTCAAATCCTTCGTAGCTGTGTGATGGAGCAAGTCACCAAATCCTCTGAATTGGTTTTCTCATCTGCAAAAGGGAGATAGCAATGATGTTTTCCTTACAAGATTGTTGTGAGGCTTGGAGATGATCTATCAAAAGTGCCCAATGTAGGCCTGAGTAACCCCACTGCAGGCATGGCTGTGGAATGGCTTCAGATCTTTTTTTTTTTGGGACGAAGTCTTGCTCTGTTGCGTAGGCTAGAGTGCAGTGGCACGATCTCAGCTCACTGCAACCTCTGCCTCCCGGGTTCAAGTGATTCTTCTGTCTCAGCCTCCTGAGTAGTGGGATTACAGGCACCTGCCACCGTGCCCGGCTAATTTTTTGGGTTTTTTTTTTTTTTGTATTTTTAGTAGATATGGAGTTTCACTATCTTGGCCAGGCTGGTCTCAAACTCCTGACCTCGTGATCCACCTGCCTTGGCCTCCCAAAGTGCTGGGATTGCAGGCATGAGCCACCACACTCGGCCTTGGCTTCAGGTTTAAAAAAAAATGTGCCCAATGTAGGAGGTACCTAATGTTATTATACATATATATGTATGTATTTTAATATATTTTATAGTCACAAAACTTGCCTGATAAGTAAACACATGGCCCACCATGCAGGTCCCCTGTTTTTCTCAGGTTGTCTCAATTTCTCCATTACAGATTTAGTCCTTTAGGTAGGTTATAGAATGTATCTGCCATCAAAATCCAGGTGTGTCCCAGGGAGGTATTTTGCCTTTAACTAACAAGTTTTCAGTTGCTAGCTTATTTTATAAGTAGGAATAAAATATGTAAAGTATGGGCTTATTGTAGACATTCATATAACATTCATCCTCTCTCATATGAGTTTTCGGATTCCTAGGAATCCCTGGAGTAGCTAGCTTTTTTGCAAACTATTTTCATTATTTCAGAAATCCTAATAGAAGTTGTACTCATTGCCTTACTCCATCTCTTTGCTAGCTAAAAGATTGTTTCTTTGCAAATAGTTGAAATTACACCCCCTCAGTAATGCAACATTATCCCATGCTGGTGTGGCCCTGTTAAACTGCATTTGTATCTTATTCATAAATTAGAATAATTACCATGGATCACTTATCCCTAGATGCAATTTGTCAGACAAAATGTTACAAAATTTCAAATCTTTTTTTTTTTTTTGAGATGGAGTCTCACTCTGTTGCCCAGGCTGGAGTGCAATGGCAAAATCTCAGCTCACTGTAACCTCCACCTCCCAGGTTCAAGTGATTCTCTTGCCTCAGCCTCCTGAGTAGCTGGGATTACAGGCACCTGCCACCACGCCCAGCTAATTTTTGTACTTGAGATGGGGTTTTGCCATGTTGGCCAGGCTGGTCTTGAACTCCTGACCTCAAGTGATCCGCCAACCTCAGCCTCCCAAAGTGCTCACAGGTGTGAGCCACAGCCTGGCCCCAAATCTTTTTTCGTGTAGTGATGCGCATGCGCGCGTGCAAACACACACACACACACACACACACACACACACACACACACACACCCCCAAACCAAAATGTCAAGTCTATGAGGAAGAGCAATGGAAAGAGCCTGTAGAAGGGAAAAGATTGGGAATCATGGCATTTTAAGAACCTATCTACAGCTGCTTAAAGCTTTTTGGGTGTTGGGAAAACAGGCTATTGCTTAACAGGGGTGGGGAAGAGAAACATGAGTGTCATGAAATGAGAATGGGGACATCAAAGACAAAGTCATGATTACTTTGCTGGTGTCTTACAGAACTTTCTCCCCTTTGAAACCTTAGTAACATTTTTTTCCTCTTTCAGCAGAAGCAGTTTCCAAATATTACTTGGATAATGGTGCCCTCTTCTGGGGTAACTGATGTGACTCTGAAACCCTCTCCTACCACTTGGTTCAAAACATCTAGAAAGTAACTGACTAAAGAAACAATGAGACCAAAGGTTAAGCACTGAAAACATCATTTAAAGGTTTGAATTAGGAACTAGATATGCATAAATACACATAAGATAAATGTGCTCAAAGATGTCTCCTTTCCAATGCTGTCAAAACCTCAAGCTAATGTAGGCAGCTCTGTACCGCATTTCCATGGTGCTGTTATGTCAGTGGATCCAATTTCCTGTGCTGTCAGCATTACTCTCCTCACTTTACTAGCACGATTTTTAAATTGACTTGGTTTAGGTCCCATGGCAATGGGAAAAATACCCTCCTCTTTCCCTCCTATTCTCTTTGCCTTTACTTTCTGCTTTTCCTTTTCAACACTCATTATGTGCCCCCAGTGTGTCCTAAATCAGTTTTTGACTGCCCCTTAAACTATTTCCATGTCACAGCATTTAAAAATGATGGTTCATGACAAAGCTGCTGGAGATAAAAATGGTTCAATTCCTCTTGTAATATAAGATTGACGTGCAGATGCAAAAAGGTTGTTTGATGGGTTTTACCTTCAACTGTAACTTCGGAGTAAAAATAATGTAGCCCTGTAGTTCTAAAAAGATTAGAGAGAGGCAAGTCTGGAAATAGTCATCTTGTTTTTATATATTAATGGTCAATTTAAATAAGCTAATGCTAAGGGCAAGGGAAATCTTTATAGGACCTTGTAACAAGGAGTAGTAGATGAAGCATCCAACTCTTAAAGTTTTGTAAAAGAAAGTATATCAGTGACTCTGGTAAAATGTTTGGAAAATAAAGATGTTCTAATAAGATTATATCTTGAATTATTGTGCATTTTAATTATTCATGCACAGTATGCCTCCCCCCAACCCCAAATCTCATCATCAGACACAATCTCTTGAGATTTACAGAGGGAGCAAATATGAAGAAAGTTCTCCATTCCTGCATCCCATTCCCAAGTTTTCTAGTTGAGGCAAATTATATCCCCAGAGAACACATGTGTAATGTGGTACACATATTTTTTTCAGCTAAGTCACTCCTTGGTCAAAATTACTGACACATCAGTTTATACTTGTCCTTTCCACCTGACACAGACACAGACAGCAGCCAGAGATTTGGTTCAGCAAATTTAGGGCTTAGAAAGGCAGAGTTTGTAGTGCTGGGAGACACAGGTCATTCTAAAACACTAGTATACTTGTTAGTCACTTGAATAGGGAGATGTAAACAGTCTACTCCTTCGTTTTTTCAGACCTGTTCTTAGGACCTCTGACACAAATGAATGCCAAAGAGTGTCCAGGATCTCAACTTTTACTTCATCTGTTACTAACCTTCAATCGCAATAACAACTGTTCCTTTTATCCCAATTTTATGTGCGACATTCTTAGCCATATCTACACTGTTTTTATGCACATCGTCATGCCCTGTTGTAGGGCTATAAAGACCTTACTATGGTAGAATTGGGAGTGGACTGAGGGATTAGGACAGAAGGATGTAGAAAACTGCAGATCTAGAGATGCATAGCTATTCTCATAACCTAGGAAGAGAGGTGCATTTCTGTCATCAATAGATGAACACTCCTTGTGTTCATAAGTATTGAATCCATAAAGTTATATAAAAACATATAGCCCTTGCCTTCAGGCCAAGCCATAATGATGCAGAAGGCTTGAAGTAATCACAGATTTAACATTTGTGGTTCCAGCTATTCAGGACCAATTCCCAAACTCCAGGACATGTAACAATTTGTAATTTTGCTAAGACACAGTTTGATGCTTAGGTTATAAGACGGGTGTGCTAGACATTATCAAGTGGTTTGTGAGAGTAGCCCTGTGTCTCCACTGGGTAAAGTGGCTGGATCCAAAGGATCATGAAGAGAGAAAGAAATGGCTCTGAGGAGCCAACTAGCGACGGTGATAGTAAGCAAAGGTATACAAACACTAAGGAAGAAGTTACCCTTTGTATTGTCAAAGGTTTCAGTTTTGTGTCAGGTTGTGATTCACAGGCAGCTAATCCCCATCGGTAAAATTAAATCCTTTTTAATTCACTGCAAATAGATAATCTGTCGAAGAGACTTCGGCTTTTCTCGCTAGCAGAAAATGTGAGGCTTCAGGTTTTTCCTATTCCTTGCTTCATGGGCGCATCTTTCCCCCAAACACGGCAAAACTCAAAATTGTTTTCAGATTGATGTAGCAGAGAAAGCAGTGATCTCGGCTTCAGGAGCTAAATTCTCCAGTTCTCACAGTGCCACTAACAGACTGTGTGGCTTCAGACAAGTACATTCCTTTCTCCCGTTTCGTTTCCTCTAGGTCAAAGGCAGAGCCATGAGAAGGACCACAATGAACCAGGGAATAACTTCATGATAAAACCTAAGACTTCAGGGACGGACGTCTGTCCGCTCCCGGCGACACCTCTAGCCCATCTGGCCGACCCCACACCGCGCAAAGCCCCCTCCACCGACGCCAGGCCTGTGGCCTCGCGCGAAGCCGTTGGTCGTTAACGCCTCCCCCGCAATGGGCGGGGCGGAGGGCTTCAGCTTCCGGCGGCAAATGGCGGGGCGGAGCGTGGCGTTGCCCGCTGGCCTCAGCACGGGCCTCCTCACGCACCCATCCGCCCGCCGCTCGGGGGACCCTGTACACCGCCGTTGAAGGGTTTCCCAGCCCTAGCAGTGCATACTGGGAAGCCCCCAAGAGGCTCTGCGCGGCCGAGGAGACCAGTTAGGTGTGGGGGAGGGGAAGAGAATCCGAACTATTTATGCTAATTAGTGCGTGCTTCCTTTATGGAGATTGGCCAGGATTTTACTCTAGTAACCAATCACTTAAGACCAAGGGTGGGCCAGTCGAGATCTCTCGCACTCGTTGGTTGAGAGGCTTGGGCGCAATGGAAGGACTTAAACCGAGAGTATCCGGGATTATTTTTCCCGGCCGTGCGGTGCGTGTCCCGGAAATGACGCACGGCCAAGGCCGGGCGGCCGCCCTGCCCCCGCTTCCTTTCACGTTGTCGCTACCCGTAGGTGGTTGTGGTCACTGTGCCCGGAGGGAGGCGGCGGTGGCCAGTAATGCCTGGGAAACTCCTCTGGGGGGACATTATGGAGCTGGAAGCACCCTTGGAGGAGTCCGAGAGCCAGAAGAAGGAGAGGCAAAAGGTGCGCTGAGCATGGGCCGCGCCTCCTTTTGGGCTGCGCCGGCTTGGGCGGGGAGGGGAGCTGTCTGTCCCTGATGATGGCCTGTCAGAACCGGGCCGGAGCATCCCAGGGCCTCCCTTCGCGCGGCCCTCGGCCCTCTGAGGTTGCTCAGGGACCGTTTCCACCTCCACACTCCCGACCTGTAGAAAGATGGCTCTAGGCTTTGGGCCACCCCCAGCATGGCCCCTAAGCCCTTCCCGTTGGCGCCTGAATCTCAGAGATGGGCTGACTCAAGCTCCCATCACCGTGGAATCTGTTCTCTCCTTCCTTAAGCAGCAACGCCTGTCATTTTGTTCTCATTGGCCCTCTTAGAAGATGATCAAGAAAAAATGATTGCCTTGAATATGTGTTGCTTCTCTGTCACCCTGTCCTCTGCGCAAGAATCCTGGGGAAAGCGATCTTAGGTTTACAAATCTCAATAATTAGTCTATAGAGGGTTAGGGAAAAGTGTCACAGTGAGCCTTGCCAGGATTTGTCAGTGATGGAGATCGTGTGGGTTGCATTATTAATAGCCTTTACTGTCAGTATTTTCATTCAATCCGCAGGTATTTATTGAACCTAATTTGTACCATACTCTTTGCTGAGCACCAAGGAGCTTAAACTAAATAAGTAAAGGAATGGTTCCTGCCCTCAAGGAGCCTGTAGAGGAGGAGTTATAGTCTTTCCTCCTCCCACCCCCTTGCCCTCAAAAAAAAAAAAAAAAAAGGAAAAGGAAAAATCCTGAAACACTCAGAGGATCACAAGGTGCTGAAAAATGCACAGGTAAAATTTTTACTGGAGACATTTGACCTGGAAAAAAGAAATCAGCTGAAGAGGCTAAGGTGGCAGTATTCGAAGGCTGACATTCAACAAAAGAATGAGACTAAATACTTTGTATAGCCTTAGAAAGCAGAATCTACCCCCTCTGACCTTATCACTAAGGTAAACTTGCCATTCCAGCTAATCACTTTTCTTTTATTGTGGTGAAATATACATAATGTTTATCGTTTTAACCATTTTTAAGTATATAGTTCTGTGATATTAAGTATATTTACATCGTTTTGCAGCTGTCACCACCATCCATCTCCAGAACTTTTCATTGTCACAGACTGAAACTCTGTGCCCATTGAACACTCACTTCTCATTTTTGTCTCCTTCCACTCCCAGCAACCACCATTCTACTCTCTGTGAATTTGACTACTGAAGGTACCTAGAGTGTAAGCAGAAAACCAAGCAGTTATTTTTAAAAAGGCTTTTGAAATTCTTGTCTTTTGCATCCAAATCCTATCCACCTGTCAAGGTCTAGTTTATGTTTTTTCTAACAACTCCAGTTTGTGGTAGTCTTATTGCTCTTTGAAATCTTGTTTCAGTGGCTGTCTTTATCATTCGATTGACATTCATTATTCACTTCTTTGTAAAATTAGTTCATTTTTTCTGTATGTATCCCACGTATTTCCCAAAAGTTTTTGAGGAAAATGTCCAAATTTTTGTCCATCCTTATTTTTCACTATATTCTTGTAAATTGATGACTTTCACATTGTAAATTCTCCAGAAATACTTGTTGAGTGCCATTTAACTATGAAAGATAACCAGAGATTTGGAAATGGATTGGAATACCAACTAAAAGAAATAGAGCATTAGAATACTGGTCTGGTGGCTAGCTGCAGTGTTTCATGCCTGTAATCTCAGCACTTTGAGGGGGATTGCTTGAGCCCAGGAGTTTGAGTAGAGTTTTGTAGAGACCCTGTCTCTACAAAAAATGAAAAAATTAGCTGGGCCTGGTGGCTCACACCTATAATCCCAGCACTTTGCGAGTCTGAGGCAGGCAGATCACCTGAGGTCAGGAGTTCAAGACCAGCCTGGCCAACATGGTGAAACCCTGTCTCTACTAAAAATACAAAAATTAGCTGGGCATGGTGGGCACCTGTAATCCCAGCTACTCAGGGTCCTAAGGCAGGAGAATCGCTTGAGCCTGGGAGGTGGAAGTTGCAGTGAGCTGAAATCATGCCATTGCACTCCAGCCTGGGTGATGAGTGAAACTCTGTCTCAAAAAAACCCAAAAAACAAACAAACAAAAAAATTAGCCAGGCGTGGTAGTGAGGCTACAGTGAACCGTGATTGAGCCATTGCACTCCAGCCTGGGAGATGGAGTAAGACCCTGTCTCAAAAAAACAAAATAAAATGAATAATGGTCTGGTATTGAGATGAAGATAACTTTGCTTTGGATGTGCTGAGGTATGGAGCTTGTCCTTAGATTCTTAGAATTGGAATGTAGGCGAGGAAGGGATTCTAGAAGTACGTGTTGAGCCCTTAGTACTTACAGTAATAAGTGAACATAGAGAACACATACTCAAGGAGCATCCACTGAAGGAGGAAGGAGAAAAACCATTGAAGAAGATATGTAGTAGAGGTAAGAAGGGAATATAAAGTGTAACTGAAACCAAGGAAATGGAGAGTGTCAAGCATTGTGGGTCCAAAGTGGAATAACATATTAATTATCGTGAGATGTTACTGGGCTTGGACCTAGAAGCCTCACCTTGCCTTACTTCAACTTATCCCTGAAGTGCAGGACCCAGGAGCAATTCAAACCCCAAGGCTGACTCTATAAATAATCTTGTTTTTCTGTAGAACCTATTGGTTTGGAAAGATGTGGGCTAGTGCAGTTAACTGCAGATCAGATGATGTAATGTGTAACTGCAAAGCATTTTCACACATATTGTTCAATTCTTACAGCAATTCCCATTTTATGGATGAGGAAATTGTATGTGAAAGAACTCTAAAAGTTGTGTAAGTTATGGTGAACGTTTTGGTCGTGGTAGTTTTTACTGTCACTAATCACTATTTTGAACATTTAATCAGGTAATTATTTTTTTGAGAGTGGCTGGGATTACAGGTGTGTGCTACCATGCCTGGCTAATTTTTGTGTTTTTAGTAGAGACAGGGTTTCACCCTGTTGGTCGGGCTGGTCTTGAACTCCTGACCTCAGGTCATCTACCTGCCTCGGCCTCCCAAAGTGCTGGGATTACAGGCATGAGCCACTGTGGCTAGCCACCAGACTGAAGTTCTAAATTCCCAAATAATTTCTTATGTTCTATAAATATCACAACACTGGCCACTAGTTTGGCATTTTAAAATTGATGATGCAGAATAGTGCTTTTTAACTTTTTAAAATTCTATTAACTAAATTTAAAAAGTAAAACAAAACAAAAAACTCCAGGATTACTGTCCTTCTGTGAAAGTATAACAATTGAATTTTTATATTAATTATATAGTTTTGTTTTGTTTTCTTTTAACCTGTGAATTATCAAAGTGCAGGGAGGAAGCATAATGTGAAAAGAGAATGGGCAGGCAGTGTTTGATTCAATTTCTAGTACTTACAGTTGCAGGAAATCCCACATGTGGATCTTTGGCAAGTTCCTTAATCTCTTAGAACTTCTGTTTCCTTGTGTATAAAATGGCAAAGGTGGCCGGGCACGGTGGCTCACGCCTGTAATCCCAGCACTTTGGGAGGCCAAGGCAGGTGGATCACCTGAGGTCAGCAATTTGAGACCAGTCTGGCCAACAGGGTGAAACTTCGTTTCTACTAAAAATACAAAAGTTAGCTGGGCGTGGTGATGCATGCCTGTAGTCCCAGCTCCTGGGGAGGCTGAGGCAGGAGAATCGCTTGAACCTGGGAGGTGCAAATTGCTGTGAGCCAAGATTGCACCACTGCACTCCAGCCTGGGTGACAGAGGAAGACTCCATCTCAAAAATAAATAAATAAAAAAAATGGCAAAGGTAATACAGGTTCACTATCCCTTATCCAAAATCCTTGGAACTAGTTGTGTTTTAGAATTCAGAATTCGGGGATTTTTAGAAGGGTAACATCCCAGTAGGGTTTGGGGCCCAAAACCTGTAATCAAACACCTTAATATTAAATATATTAAATTGAATAGTCATACTAGTGGGATAAATAAAGACTAAAGAGCCTCACAGTAGTTCAAGTTGAATTTTGCCATCAAATGAGTTCAGGTAAGGTTTTGCCTCCAAATAAGTTACAAAAAAACTTTCGGTTTTCAGAGCTTTATGGATATCGCAATTTCGGATAAGGGATTATGGACCTGTACTTCCCTTATAGGGTTGTTATGAAGATTTAAACAAGATAAGCTGAAAACACATAACACAGTGCTGGGTAGGTATTCAATAAGTATTAATTTTTTTCTCTTGGAAATGTTGGAAGTTTTTGTTTGTTTAGTAATTTATAATTCTGGGGTTGTCTTTCTTTTCCTGAGAAGAAAATGTTTTAATTTTCCTTAAATCTTATGGTGGGATTAGAGAGGGGTAGAGGCTGAGTCTTGAGAATGCTAGGAATGGGATGAGAAAGATAGCAACAGGTGACGCTTATAGCTTGGCATCAGTAAGCAGTCTGGATTTCTACCAGGTAGGTTTTCAAAATAACTGTAGATTGAGATGAACTGGTGGGAGAGTCATGCTCTAACTTCTCTAGAGTCTTAAAAGGAAACCTCTGACCATCTTGTCACTGCTTCTTTGTTTGTTCACAGAGTGACAGAAGGAAGTCAAGGCACCATTATGATTCAGATGAGAAATCAGAAACAAGAGAAAATGGTGTTACAGATGACCTGGATGCTCCCAAGGCCAAAAAAACTAAAATGAAAGAGAAGCTAAATGGAGACACTGAAGAAGGATTTAACAGACTTTCAGATGAAATCTCTAAATCGCATAAGTCAAGAAGAAAAGATCTACCAAATGGAGATATTGATGAATATGAAAAAAAATCAAAGCGAGTATCATCCTTAGATAGTTCTACTCATAAATCAAGTGATAATAAACTAGAGGAGGTATGGATGCTTTTTATTTTACATTTGACACTATCTTTGAAATACAGGTAGATTTGATTTTTTTAAGGCTAATTAGAATTGATTCTATAACATTTCTTGCTTAGTGTCTAGTATTCCCAGTTGGGCTAGAGAGTCTGTCCAGGTGAGCCTTTTTTCCTTTGGCCCTTGTTTATTTCATTGTATGGCCTTTCTCTTGGGGCAAGGTAGGATAAATGGTTAAATTTAAACCTTTCCTGTACATTTGGGTTCCTAAAGTTATTCTGAATTGCTCAGTGGTCACCTATTTTCATTTTTTTTTCTTTCTTTTTTCCTTTTTTTTTTTTTTGAGTCGGAGTCTCACTCTGTCACCCAGGCTAGAGTGCAGTGGCACAATTTTGGCTCATGGCAACCTCCTCCCCCCTGGGTTCAATTCAAGTGATTCTCCTGCCTCAGCCTCCTGAGTAGCTGGGATTACAGGCATGCGCCACCACGCCTGGCTAATTTTTATATTTTTAGTAGAGACAGGGTTTCATCATGTTGGCCAGGCTGGGAACTCCTGACCAAAGATGATCTGCCTACCCAGGCCTCCCAAAGTGCTGTGATTACAGACGTGAGCTACTGCACCTGGCTGATAATAATTCTTTATAGTCTTTAAATATAATAATTGCTGATATTCATGTACATTTGAGCTTAATGCATAATCTTTGGGGAGCATTGGGAGAAGATGTTGAATCCTTATGAAGTTTTTTTTTTGTTTGTGAATTTGCTGTTTGGCGAGAAGCACAAATGTTTGTTGATCTAAATAAGGTCCTATAAATCTGTATTGCTAGCAGTGGAATTTATGGGTTGCTTCTTGCTCTGTTGAGATTTTGCCTGGTAAAATCTGTATTGTAATAGGTTTAATTATTATTTTGTTTAGATCACATGAGAGTTTAGGAATTCTGCTTAAAGGAATTTATCTTAAGGAGATGACCAAGAGGTGTGCAAAGCTGTATGAATAAGTACTTGTATCACAGTAATATTGTTGATAATAGCAAAATATTTAAACATCCTAAATGTCTGATAGTAGATAACTGGTTTAGACAAAACATGCTATAGCTATGTAATAGAATACTGCTATCCCAAAGGGTAAACAATAGAAAAGGTAGTCATTTATCTTGTTAAAAGAAAAAAACAGGCCAGGTGCGGTGGCTCATGCCTGTAATCCCAGCACTTTGGGTGGCTGAGGCGGGTGGATCATTTGTGGTCAGGAGTTCAAGACCAGCCTGACTAACATGATGAAATCCCATCTCTACTAAATACAAAAAATTAGCTGGACATGGTGGTGCATGCCTGTAGTCCCAGCCACTTGGAAGGCTGAGGCAAGAGAATTGCTTGAACCTGGGAAGCAGAGGTTGCAGTGAGCCAAGATTGCACTTTGCACTGCAGCCTGGGCAACAAGAGCGAAAGTCTGTCTGAAAAAAAAGGAAAAAAAAATATTATAAAATGGTATATATAATGTGATTTTATTTTTGTTCTAAAATTTTTATGTGCATAGATTGAGGATTGATGGAGTATGTTTCAAATGTGGCTTTAGCTGAGTGGATTATAAATTTTTAAATTTGTTTCTGTTTTTTCTATAGTTTCTTTTTTTTTTTGAGACAGCGTCTTGCTCTGTCTCCTGGCTGGAGTTCAGTGGTGCGATCTCGGCTCACTGTAACCTCTGCCTCCCCGATTCAAGTGATTCTCCTGCTTCAGCCTCCCTAGTAGCTGGGACTACAGGCACATGCCACCATGCCATTAATTTTTATATTTTTAGTAGAGACGATGTTTCACCATGTTGGCCAGGATGGTCTCGATCTCTTGACCTTGTGATCTATCCTCCTCAGCCTCCCAAAGTGCTGGGATTACAGGTGTGAGTCACCACAATGGGCTTCTTTCTTTTCTTTTCTTTTTGAGAAAGGGTCTCACTCTGTTGCCTAGAATGGAGTGCAGTGGTGTGATCATGGCTCACGCAGCCTCATCCTCCCTGGGCTCAGGTGATCCTCTCACCTCAGCCTCCCGAGTAGGTGGGACTATAGGTACATACCACCACACCCGGCTAACTTGTGTATTTTTAGGAGAGATGGTGTTTCACTATGTTGCCCAGACTGGTCTTGAACTCCTGGGCTCAAGTGATCTACTAGCCTTGGCCTCCCAGAGTTCTGGGATTACAGACATAAGCTACTGGCCCCGACCAGTTTCAAAAGTTTTTACAGTGACAGTATATTATTTATTTATTTTGTTTGTTTGTTTTTTATAGAGATAGGGTCACTGTGTTACCCAGGCTAGTCTTGAACTCCTGGGCTTAAGTGATCCTACCACCTTGGCCTCCCAAAGTGCTGGGATAACAGGTATGAGCCACTGCATCTGGCCAACAATGTATTATTTTTGTAATTTTTTTTTTTCAGGCAGAGTCTCGCTGTCACCCATGCTAGAGTGCAGTGGTACGATCTCCACTCACTACAGCCTCCACCTTTTGAGTTCAAACAATTCTGCTGCTTCAGCCTCCCAAGTAGCTGAGATTACAGCCACCCACCATGACGCCCAGCTACTTTTTGTATTTTACATTTCTCATTGTGTAATTTCTTTTAGCTTAGTTTATAGGCTTATGTTAATCTTTATAATTTTGTCTACATCTGTAAGTATGATTTAGATTAATAAATAGCCTTTTTGGCTGGGCATGGTGGCTCATGCTTATAATCCCAGCAGTTTTGGAGGCAAGGCAGGAGGATCTCTTTCTCTCTCTTTTTTTTTAAATGAGATGGAGTTTCACTCTTGTTGCCCAGGCTGGAGCACAATGGTGTGATCTTGGCTCACCACAACCTCCATCTCCCAGGTTCAAGCGATTCTCCTGC
Source organism: Ateles fusciceps (assembly GCA_036589455.1). Taxonomy (NCBI): domain Eukaryota; kingdom Metazoa; phylum Chordata; class Mammalia; order Primates; family Atelidae; genus Ateles; species Ateles fusciceps. Next base: position 13,603,554 of record JAZHEH010000770.1, read on the forward strand.
CTCAGCGTTCTGAGTAGCTGGGATTACAGGCATGTGTCACCCTGCCCAGCTAATTTGTTGTATTTTTAGTAGAGACGAGGTTTCTCCATGTTGGTCAGGCTGGTCTCCAACTCCTGACCTCAGGTGATCCGCCTGCCTTGGCCTCCCAAAGTGCTAGGATTATAGGTGTGAGCCACTGTGCCCGGCCAGGAGGATCTCTTGAGGCCAGGAGTTTGAGACCAGCCTGGGTAACATAGTGAGACCAGCCTGGGTAACATAGTGAGACCAGCCTGGGTAACATATCTTGTCTCTACAAAAGATTAAAAAAAGTAGGTGAGCATGGTGGCATGCACCTGTGGTCCCAGCTACTTGGGAGGCTGAGTTGGGAAGGATTTCAGCCTGGAGATTGAGGTGACAGTGACCTATGATGGTGCCACTGCACTCCAACCTGGGCAACAGAGTGGGACCCTGTCTGGAAAAAAAAAAAAGGCCTGGCGTAGTAGCTCATGCCTATAATCCTAGCACTTTGGGAGGCTGAGGCTGAGGCCAGCGGATCACCTGAGGTCAGGAGTTCAAGACCAGTCTGGCCAACATGGTGAAACCTCATCTCTACTAAAATACAAAAATTAGTTGAGCATGATGGTGGGTGCCTGTAATCCTAGCTACTTGGAACACTGAGATGGGAGAATCGCTTGAACCTAGGAGACAGTGGTGGCAGTGAGCCGAGATCATGCCACTGCCCTTCAGCCTGGGTGACAGAGCAAGATTCCATCTAAAAGTGAGTGCCACTATTTTTTTTTTTTTTTTGATACAGAGTCTTACTCTGTTGCCAGGCTGGAGTACAGTGGCGCGATCTTGGCTGACTGCAACCTCCACCTCCTGGGTTCAAGGGATTCTCCTGTCTCAGCCTCCCGAGTAGTTGGGACTACAGGTGCGCACCACCACGCCCAGCTAATTTTTGTATTTTTAGTAGAGACAAGGTTTTGCCATGTTGGCCAGGCTGGTCTCAAACTCCTGACCTTGTGATATGCCCACCTCAGCCTCCCAAAGTGCTGGGATTACAGGCGTGAGCCACTGCGCCCAGCCAGTGTCCCACTAATTTTCCTTGTAAGTTAATTTAAGTTAATCTGTACAGTTTTTGCAAGTACTAACTAAAGTTGATTGTTTAGCAAAATTAAAAACGGTAAATGAGGAAGAGTTTAATATAAATTATATTATTTAGGACATTGATTTCATTTTTACAGACCTTAACACGTGAACAGAAAGAAGGAGCCTTCTGCAATTTCCCTATTTCTGAAGAGACTATAAAGCTTCTGAAAGGTATGCAGTTCTTTTTTTTTTTTGCTTTTTTTTGGATTGTTTTTGAGACAGCGTCTCACTCTGTCACCCAAGCTGGAGTACAATGGCGCAGTCTTGGCTCACTGCAACGTCTGCCTCCCAGGTTCAAGGAATTCTGCCTCAGCCTCCTGAGTAGCTGGGATTATAGGCACGTATCACCACGCCCAGCTAATTTTTGTATTTTTAGTAGAGACAGTGTTTCACCATATTGGCCAGGCTAGTCTTAAACTCCTGACCTCGTGATCCACCTGCCTCAGCCTCCCAAAGTGCTGGGATTACAGGCATGAGCCACCGTGCCCAGCCTATTGTCATTTTCTTTTTTTTTTTGAGACAGAGTCTGGCTCCGTCACCAGGCGCCAGGCTGGAGTGCAATGGCGCGATCTCGGCTCACTGCAACCTCCGCCTACTGGGTTCAAGCAATTCTCCTGCTTCAGCCTCTCAAGTAGCTGGGCCTACAGGCGCACGCCACCACGCCCAGCTAATTTTTGTATTTTTAGTAGAGATGGGGTTTCACCATGTTGGCCAGGCTGGTCTCGATCTCTTGACCTCGTGATCTGCCCGCCTTGGCCTCCCAAAGTGCTGAGATTACAGGCGTGAGCCACCGTGCCCGGCCCTGTTGTCATTTTCAAATGAATGTATTTTTTCCTAATGCTAGTCTTAAAGAAGTATTTTAATGGAATCTCATTTTACAGGTCGAGGGGTAACATACCTCTTTCCTATTCAAGTTAAGACCTTTGGTCCTGTATATGAAGGAAAAGATTTAATAGCTCAAGCACGGACAGGAACAGGAAAGACATTCTCTTTTGCCATTCCCTTGATTGAAAGACTCCAAAGAAATCAAGAAACAATTAAAAAAAGCCGCTCACCAAAGGTAATCATTATAGGGAGTTAGAGCTTTAAATGTTAATGTAACAGAAAGGGAAAGAAAGAGTTATACTAGTCTTAAGTTACTAGTACCCCCAAGATAGAAAAGTAGAGCTGTGGCATAAAGCAAAAATATGTTATTTTTCACAAAAAGAAATCTCAAGAGAAGTTAAAGTGAAGTACTTATTGCATATGAATGTGATGTGCATGGATTCATAGATGTCTTTGATAATTTTATGTATTATAAAGCCAGTAAATCTTATCTACAGTTCATATATTTAGTTGACCCTTTTCTTTTTTTTTTTTGAGACAGAGTTTCGCTCCTGTTGCCCAGGCTGGAGTGCAGTGGCGCAGTCTTGGCTCACTGCAACCTCTGCCTCCCGGGTTCAAGTGATCCTCCTGGCTCAGCTTCCCAAATAGCTGGGATCACAGCTATTACACCCACTATCATGCCCAGCTAATTTTTGTATTTTCAGTAGAGATAGGGTTTCACTATGTTGGCCAAGCTGGTCTTGAACTCCTGACCTCAGGTGATCCACCTGCCTTGGCCTTCCAAAGTTTTGGGATTACAGACGTGAGCCACCCCACCCAGCCTAGTTGACCCTTCTCTTTTTTTCCGTCCTGACCTTTGCTTTTAAACAAATGAATTTTCTAAAGAGGCCTTCATTTATTTGTCATTCGGTAAATGTTCAATATCATTTATTTCAGTGTTGACTTTTTTTCCCTTTAGTATAGAAAGCTTCATGAATTTTCATGTCATCCTTGTGCAGGGGTCCTGCTAATCTCTGTGACATTCCAGTTTTAGTGTATGTGCTGCTGAAGTGAGCACACACAGATGGACTTTTTAAGAAGAGTATTATAGAAATTATATTGCTAGTTCATATATTATTGGGGTACTAGACATCGGTCTTATTTTATAAATGTAAAATCAACCAACAGAGGAGACTAGTAAAATGTAAGCCTAAAATTTGACCTAAAAAGCAAAGCTGTCTACACTTAAGGTTTGTAAAAATGAAGAAAAATATTATCATCATAATATGAACAGCTGTATGACTAAAAGTAATTTGTTGTTTGTAAGGCTTCTGAGTGGTATTATAAGAGCAAATTAACATACATAAATATAATTAAATCATAATCGTCTTGGATCAGCTATGCTGACTTAACAGGATAAATGGATAAATCTTTTTGGAGAGTTACGTTTTTGGGGTGAAATTAGGAAAAGACTGAAATAGGACATAATCTCAACACTGCTTTTTTTTTTTTTTTTTTTTAAGAGACAGGGTCTTACCCTGTTGCCCAGGATGGAGTACAGCAGGGTGATCATGGCTCACTGTAACCACGAACTCCTGGGCTCAAGCAATTCTCTCCTCCTCTCAGTCTCTCCAGTAGGTAGGACTACAGGCAGGTGCCACCATACTTGGTTAATTTTTAAATTTTTTGTAGAGTTGGGGGTCACACTATGTTGCCCAGGCTGGTTTTAAACTCCTGGCCTCAAGCAGTCCTTCCACCTGGCCTTCCAAGGTGTTGGAATTATAGGTGTTAACCATCATGCCTGGCCCCAAAGCTGCCTTAAAAAGCTTTTGTATGAAACAGATGTTAACTGGAGATTCCAGCTCCGCCATTTCTAGCTGTTTGATTTTGGGCAAGACTTTACTTCTCTGAGATACAAGTCTCTCATCTGTGAAAATGGTGTAATAATGCCACCCATGGGTTTTTATGAAAATCAAATTAGATAATTCCTGTAAAGCATTAGTTCCTAGCACATGGTGAACATTCATTTATTTAACAAATATTTTTGAGTTTCTTGTACTGTACCAGGTACTGTTTGAAGTGTTAGGAATATAGTAACCCAGACTGACATAAATCCCTGCCTTCATGGAGCTCACATTTTATTGGGTGAGATAGACAATCAGCAGATAAGTAAAATATCATTATCTTAGGCAGTATCAGGGCTGAGAAGAAATGATAAGGGCAGGGAGATATGAAAGGAGGCTTGAGAATCTCACTGAAGAGACCTGAAGGAAGGAAGGAGGATATAATAAATATATGCCAGTGTTCTTATTTGCTATTTGTGCTGTGTCTTTAAGTACTTACGACATTAATGTTGAGATTCCTGGTTTTAAATGCACCTAAAAAAAGTCTTCTCGATTTTAACTTACATAAGTCTTTAGAAAAGGATCTTTTTGTTTTTTAAACCTCTTGCTCAGGTCCTCGTTTTGGCTCCAACAAGGGAACTGGCAAATCAAGTAGCCAAAGACTTCAAGGATATAACTAGGAAGCTCAGCGTGGCGTGTTTTTATGGTGGAACATCGTATCAAAGCCAAAGTGAGTAAATATGTATGAAAGAAGTGCAAAGATATATTTGATACTTAAATTTAAATAAATAATGTGAAAGTGTGATTTTCACATATTGGTGGCATTTCTCTCTTCTCACAGTTAATCATATTCGAAATGGTATTGACATCTTGGTTGGAACCCCTGGTCGTATCAAAGACCATCTGCAGAGTGGCCGATTGGATCTTTCTAAACTGCGCCATGTTGTACTCGATGAAGTGGATCAAATGTTAGATTTAGGTTTTGCTGAACAAGTTGAAGATATTATTCACGAATCCTACAAAACTGGTATATCCTAATTCGAAATAAGCACATTAGCAATTACTCTTCCATCTTAAACACAAACAAGTTTTTATTTAATAATTTTTATTTCAGTGTCCCCAGTGTTCTAACAAAGTTGTCTTCTACAGTGTTCCCCTGCGATTCATATTGACTAGAAAAGAATAGTGCTGAGATAATTTGTTCTAACAAAACTAAAATAATTTGGTATCTGCTCTGTCTCTGAAAAAAGTATGATAGCATCCTTTTAACTATTTTCTTAGCTTCTTATGCTTTTTTCTATTTTTTTTTTATAGTCAGTAGTTAGGTTTACTAACTCATTGATTTCTTTGTTCATTGTTCCTTCTTAAATTCCCCCCCTTCCTTCTGGGTTCAGTTTTCTTCATAATTGACCCCCACTTTTGCAAGTTGAAAATTTTAATAATTGCAGTGAATTCTGTGTGTTAAAAATTCACCCCAAGTTTTGAATTTTTCATTATTTTTTTGAAGCTCAGGGAGGATTTTTAAGAGCTGGCTACATCGTGGGAAATTAAAAAAACATTTGAATTCTTTTTGTTTATTTAAGATTCTGAAGACAATCCTCAGACTTTACTTTTTTCTGCAACTTGCCCACAGTGGGTATACAAAGTTGCAAAAAAAATACATGAAATCCAGATATGAACAGGTTGACCTTGTTGGAAAAATGACTCAAAAGGCTGCAACCACTGTGGAAGTAAGTAGCTTTCTAGCATGATAGATTTTAGCTTTTAGTTGGTGTTTACTTTTGACATTTGTTGAAGCTAAACCTAAGTTTTGGATTCTAATTCAGGCCTAATCTCTGTTTTCTGCTCTTAGTCAATAAGATATCTATCTATTTTTGTAGTCTGAGACTGAGTAGCAGAATAGAATAAATAGGGCGGGGTTTGGGGGAGCACATGAATAGGAAATTCCTAATAGGAAACATACAAGCAGCCATAGAGACAGATTTGAAGTATTTATTTCTTTCTCTCTTTAAAGCAGTTCAAAAAACCCACAAAAACCAAAAACAGCAAAGTATTTACAACGTGACAAGGCGATTCATATTGACTAGAAAAGAATAGTGTTGAGATAATTTGTGAAAGCTGAGGTGAAAATGTATGATCCTCATCCCATTCCCCTATACCAAAAAAATTTCTGAAAGATTTAAAAAATTAAGCTGTAAAATAACTTAAAGCAGATGTAGGTGAATGAAGAGTTTTTTGATTTCAGGAAAGGGAATGCTTTTCTATTTTTAAATTTTTATTTATTTATTTTTTTAGAGATGAGGTTTCACCATGTTGGTCAGGCTGGTCTCAAACTCCTGACCTTGTGATCCGCTTGCCTCGGCCTCCCAAAGTACTGGGATTACAGGCATGAGCCACCACGCTCTGCCTGGGAATGCTTTTCTAACCCAGAAGTTGGGCTGGGCATGGTGGCTCACGCCTGTAATCCCAGCACTTTGAGAGGCAAAGACGGGCAGATCACTTGAGGTCAGGAGTTTGAGACCAGCCTGGCCAACATAGTGAAACCCTGTCTCTACTAAAAATAGAAAATTAGCCGGCCATTAGGCCGGTTCCCTGTAGTCCCAGCTATTTGGGAGGCTGAGGCATGAGAATTGCTTGAACCTGGGAGGTGGAGGTTGCAGTAAGCTGAAATTACGCCACTTGCATTCCAGCCTGAGTGACAGAGGGAGACCCTGCCTCAAAAAAAAAAAAAAGAAAAAACAAAACCATGGAAGTTAGAAGAAGAATCCATAAGGGAAAAGGTTTATGATTTTGACTCCACGAAAGTTAAAAGTTAAACCAATAATATGTTTAAAAAAAGAATTAGACTGGGCATGGTGGCTCACGTCTGTAATCCTAGCACTTTTGGAGGCCAAGGTGGGCGGATCACAAGCTCTGGAGATTGAGACCATCCTGACCAACATGGCGAAACCCCATCTCTACTAAAAATACAAAAATTAGCTGGGTATGATGGCGTGTGCCTATAATCCCAGTTACTCAGGAGGCTGAGGAAGGAGAAGCTTGAACCAGGGAGGCGGAGGTTGCAGTGAGCCAAGATCATGCCACCGCACTCCAGCCTGGCGATAGAGCGAGGCTCATCTCAAAAAAAAAAAATTAAAAGTAATATTTACAGTATTTATGTCAGTCAACTAGGTACCATATATCATTTTTCTATTTAATAGATGTATATTTTTGTGTATGTAGGAAAGACTAGGCGACGAGGTGAACAACATTATTACCTGCAGAATGTAATGCAGTAGTTAAAAAGAATTAGTGATAAAAACCAAATTATACGATGATTTGTGCAAAAATTACACTACTTTAAAAAATAAATAGTGCTAAATGGATTCCTTAGGCATTTATGTAAATACACAAAAACAGTTTGAAAGAATAAACTTCAAATAATGATTACTTCTGGTAAGGGGAGTGCTGGATGGTAAAAGGAAGCTTTGTATATTTTGTAATGGTTGAAAGTTTTGCAGTAAGAATGTAAAATGTATCAGTAAAAAAGTTGATAAGGACATTTTCAAACATAAAATTGAATAGTAAATTGAATAGAAAGATTGAATAGTGTAAAGAACATGATGTACCCATTAACTATTACCAGTCTTTAACAATGATCTTTTTTTCACCCCTGCATTTCAAGCAATCCCAGTCATCATTTCATCTTCAAGTAATGGTATATATTTATTTTTTAAATTTTTTTTTTTGTTTTTTGAGATGGAGTTTTGCTCTTGTTGCCCAGGCTCGAGTGAAATAGTGCCAGGAGTTTTGCTCTTGTTGCCCAGGCTCGAGTAAAATAGTGCCATCTCAGTTCACTGCATACTCGGCCTCCCAGGTTCAAGCAATTCTGCTTCAGCCTCCTGAGTAGCTAGGATTATAGGGGTCCGCCACCACGCCCGGCTAAATATTTTATGATCTATAGTTCCTTTTTTTCTTCACAATTTTCTGTTGAAAAAACTCATTTGTCGGCAGGTGTGGTGATTCACGCCTGTAATCCCAGGCTTTGGGAGGTCAAAGCAGGTGGATCACCTGAGATCAGGAGTTCCCAGCTTGACCAATATGGTAAAACCCCATCTCTACTGTCTACAGTGTTCAGTACAGTAATATGCTGTATAGGTTTGTAGCCTACAAGCAATAGGACATACCATATACCCTAGGTGTGTGTAGTAGGCTATACCCTAGGTTTGTGTAAGTACACTCTATGATGTTTGCATAATGATGAAGCTGCCTAACAGTAGATTTCTCAGAATGTATCCCTGTCATTAAGCAACGCGTCACTGTAAATGTAATCATACAATATGTGACTTTTTATGTCTTGTTTCATTCACTTAGCATAATGTTTTGAGGCTTATTCATATTATATTTATAATTTTCAGAGATACGATTTATGAACAATGAAATGCAAAATCTTGTGTCCATTTGCCTATTTTTGAAAAATTCATATGTGTGTAACCCAAACCCTTATCATCATATCGAATATTGCCATCATCCCAGAAAGTTCCCTCATGCCCCTTCCCAATCAGTATCAGTTCAGAGACAACCACTGTTCTGATTTTCTTCCACAATAGATTGGTATTGCCTATTCTAGAACTTCATATAAATGGAATGGTACTGTATGTGGTCATTTTCTGTAAGACTTTATTCACTCAGTATATTTTTTAAGGTTCATATCGTTCCATGTATATCAGTAATTAATTTCTTTTAATTGCTGAATGGTATTCTGTTTGAATATACTGCAGTTTGTTTATTCTTTAATCAAGTTGTTTATTGATGACCCTTTGTCTATATTGTTTGTAAGTGTGGCTGAGGAGAGTCTTTGTCTTACAGTCTCCCAGGAAGGCTAATTCTTGACCAGATAGAAAAAATATACAAGAGAAATATTTTAAAATAATTTTAATGAAACAAATAATATGATATTTTCTTTCTTCAAAGCATTTGGCCATCCAGTGTCATTGGTCTCAGAGGCCAGCAGTTATTGGAGATGTCCTTCAAGTCTACAGTGGGTCTGAAGGGAGGGCTATTATTTTCTGTGAGACCAAGAAGAATGTAACTGAAATGGCCATGAATCCACACATAAAACAGGTATGTCTTTTTTTCATGCTTTCTCTAATTGAAATTATGAGGATGAATCACTGAACAAAAATCATATTGTCCTTTGTGGACCAGATTTGATAAGTCATTCTCAAAATTGAGTTGTAAGGCTGGGTGCAGTGGCTCACACCTGTAATCCTGTGACCTAATAAGTCAGGATAGAATTTTATCAGTTTTGTTTGTTTGTCTTGAGACAGGGTCTCCTTCTTATGCCCAGGCTGGAGTGCAGTGGCACAATCATGGTTCACTGCATTCTTGACTTCCTGGGCTCAGGTGATTCTCCCACCTCAGCCTCCTAAGTAGCTGGGACTACAGGTGCATGCCACAATGCCCAGCTAATTTTCTGCATATTTTATAGAGATGAGATTTCACCATGTAGCCCAGGCTGGGCTTGAATTCCTGGGCTCAAGCAATCTGCTCCCACTCAACCCTTCCTTGGCCTGCCGAAGTACTGGGATTACAGATGTGAGCCACCACACCTGACCTCTATCAAGTTTTATCGGTTTTTTTGACTTTGAAAATGTGATCTGGAGATATAAAGGTTGAAACAAAATGAATTTCTGCGAGTAAAGAGGGTAATATTTTAGAGTTGTGTTATAAAACTACAAATTTTTATTAAATTAATGAATCAGAATACTAAATCTATGTGTCTTTTTTCTTTCTTAAAAAATACCTTTTGGTTGGGTGCGGTGGCTCACGCCTGTAGTCCCAGCACTTTGGGAGGCTGAGGCGGGTGGATCACCTGAGGTCAGGCGTTCAAGACCAGCCTGGCCAACATGGTGAAACCCCACCTCTACTAAAATTACAAACATTAGCCGGGGGTGGTGGTGGGTGCCTGTAATCCCAGCTACTCAGGGGGCTGAGGCAGGAGAATTGCTTGAACCCAGGAGGTGGAGGTTGCAGTGAGCTGAGATGATGCCACTACTGTCCAGCCTGGGCGACACAGTGAGACTCCGTCTCAAAAAACAAACAAACAAAAAATCTTTTATAGAAAATTTCAAACATGTACAAAAGTTGATAGAATCGTGTAATGAACCCCTATGTATTCATCCTCCAGTTTCAATAATTATTTTATCTATATGCTAACCTACCTCCTTTTTCAGAATTATTTTGATGCAAACCCTAGATGTATTATTATATCCATAAATGTTTGGGTATGTATCTCTAAAAGAAAAGAATTTTCAAAAAAACCCCAACAATACTGTTATCACATTCTAAAAAATTAACTAATAATTAGAAATATTAATTCATTTCACTTTATCAGTTGTCTTACAAATGCTTATTTTCTTTTATTGTTGGTTTTCTTGAATCTAGGTCCAAATAAGATTCTTACATTGTGTGATTTTATTTTATTTATTTATTTATTTTTGCCCCTAACAGACTTCAGGTTTTTTTTTCTTTTTCTTTTTTTTTTTTTTAAAGATGGGGTTTCACCATGTTGTTCAGGCTGGTCTTGAACTCCCGACCTCAGGTGATCCGCCCGCCTTGGCCTCCAAAGTGCTTGGATTACAGGCGTGAGCCACCATGCCCTGCCTCATGTGGTTTTATTAAGTAGCTTTTAATATATGGATTACTCCTTTATCTATTTTTTTTTGCAGCTTTTTTTGTTTAAGAAACTCAGTTGTCATAAATCTAGAGTATTGCTTCCCCATGATGTCATTTAACATATTCCTCTCTTCTATATTTTCTGAATATTCAGGTTTGTTTGTTTAGGGCAGAACTACTTCATAGGTGGTGTACTTCCAGCAGGAAGTATATATGTCTAGTTCTTTTTGTGATGTTAACGTCCACCGATAATCAGTCCTTATGTCAATGTCTCTCCAGTCATTTTTGTTGTTTGTGACTTGTTATTGAGTAGATTCTTGAGAAAAGGGCTTATGGAAACAATATTGCCTATCGACAATATCTTGTTTGTGACTTTACACCTGAAAATTATTTTGGCTGTATATGAAATTCTTGGTTCACATTTTCTTTCCTCCATTGTCTTAAATGTGTGACTTTACTGTTTTTGGAATAAAGCATCGCTATAAAAAGATGCCAGTCTGATCTTTTTTCCTTATATGTGATTATCTAAAAATCTTTTTTGTAAGTGATTTTCTTTAAAAATCAGTAGTTTTACTAGAATGTATTTTGGTGGCGTTCTTTGTCAGTTTTTCTGGATACACAGTGTGCACTTTCAGTTTGTAGTTTCATATGCATTTTTTAAAAGTTTCAGCAAAATTTTCTTGAATGATAATTTTTAGCATTTGGTTTTCCAATTGCTTTGGTTTTCTTCGTTAAGGACTCTTGTACATACGTTGGCTCTCCTTTTTGACCCTCCCTGGTCACTTTATGTCAAATATTTTTTTTTTAGCTTTCTTTCACTTATTATACATTAAGCCTTTTTCATCTATTTCTTTATTCAGTTTCAAAATTGCTTTCTTTTTAAGAGACAGGGTCTTGCTGTGTTGCCCACATGGGAGCACAGTGGCTATTCACACGTGTAATCATTGCACTTAATAGCTTTGAACTCATGTAGCTGGGACTGTAGGCATGCACTACTACACATGCCTCAAAATTTCCCATTTTTAAGAAATATGTTGTGTTTATTCAGTCTTTTGCTCTTTCTAGTATAGTCTTCATTTGTGAAAAGTTATCTTTTATTTCTGCTTCTTTCATGAGTCATTTTATCTCATTGAAAGACTGAAAAGTTTTTCTTTTGATTTTTGTTCTTTAATATAGCATTAAATTTTTTTCTTCTAGCAGGCATGGTGGCTCACACCTGTAATATCAGTACTCTGGGAGGCCAAGTCTGGAAGATTGCTTGAGCCCAGGAGTTCAAGACAAGCCTGGGCAACAGAGCGAGACCCCATCTCTATAAAAAAAAAAAATTAGCCAGAGGTGGTGGTGTGTGCCTGTAGTCCCAGCTACTCAGGAGGCTGAGGTGGGAGAACTTCATAAGTCCAGGAGTTAGAGGTTACAATGAGCTATGATCATGACACTGTACTCCATCCTGAGTAACAGAGTATGACTCTTTCTCTTTCTTTTTTCAGATGGAGTCTCTCTGTATTGCCCAGGCTGGAGTGCAGTGGTGCAATTTCAGCTCACTGCAACCTCCGCTTCCTGGGTTCAAGGGATTCTCTTGCCTCAGCTTCCCGAGTAGCTGAGACTACAGGTGTGTGCCACCACACCCTGCTAGTTTTTGTATTTTTAGTAGAGATGGTGTTTCACCATATTGGCCAGGCTGGTCTCGAACTCCAGACCTTGTGATCCACCTGCCTCAGCCTCCCAAAGTGCTGGGATTACAGATGTGAGCCACCACGCCCGGAGGAGTATGACCCTTTCTCTTAAAAAAAAAAATTGTGTGTGTGTGTGTGTGTGTGTGTGTGTGTATGTGTGTGTAATTTAAAAAGCTTTTATATATTATTTATATATTTAATATGTATAATACACTTCTCAATTTTTTTTTTTTTCTGAGATGGGGTCTCTGGCGGGAATGCAGTGGCATGATCTTGGCTCACTGTAGCCATCACCTCCCAGGTTCAAGTGATCCTCTCAGCCTTCAAGTACCTGAGACCACAGGTGCGTGCTACCATGCCTGGCTAAGTTTTCATTTTTGTAGAGATGGGATATCTCTAAGTTGCCCAGGCTGCTTTCAATCCTGATCTCAAGTGATCTGCTTGCCTCCCAAAGTGCTGGGATTATAGATGACAGCCACTGTGCCCAGCCAATATATGATATATATGTATATTTTATTTTATTTCTTATTTATTTTTTTTTTGAGACACAGTTTCACTCTGTCACCCAGGCTGGAGTGCAGTGGTATGATCTTGGCTCACTGCAGCCTCCTCATCTTAGGTTCAAGTGATAATCATGTCTCAGCCTCCAGAGTAGCTGGGATCACAGGTGTGTACCACTGCACCTGACTAAGTTTTATATTTTTAGTAGAGATGGGGTTTCGCCATGTTGGCCAGGCTGGTCTCCAACTGCTGACCTCAAGTGATCCACCTGCCTTGGCTTCCCTAATTGTGGGGATTATAGGCGTGAGCCACTGTACCCGGCCATTATATGTGTATCTTAATAAGCTGCTTTGAGCTCATTCAAAATGCTGTACTTTTATTTGTTTTGTGGATAAACTTTTCTAGATCACTTTATTTGTGGAGATATCCTGCCTTTTTTTTTTTGAAACAGTCTCGCTCTGTGGCCCAGGCTGGAGTGCAGTGGTGCGATGTCAGCTCACTTCAACCTCTGCCTCCCAGGTTCAAGCAATTCTCCTGCCTCAGCCTCCAGAGTAGCTGGGATTATAGGTGGGCGACACAATGCCCAGCTAATTTTTGTATTTTTGGTAGAGATGGGGTTTCACCATGTTGGCCACCTGGGCTCGAACTCCTGACCTCAAGTGATCTGCCTGCCTAGGCCTCCCAAAGTGCTGGGATTACAGGCATGAGCCACCACACCTACCAAATTTTTTTTTTTTAAGAGACAGGTCATGCCATGTTGCCAGCGTTGGAGTGCCTTGGCTATTCACAGACACGGTAATAGCACACTGTAGCCTCTAACTCTTGGCCTTAAGGGATCCTCTCTCATTAGCCTCCTGAGTAACTGGGACTACAGGCATGTGCCACTGCACCCAGCTTATTCTGCTTATTCTTTTTTTCCTTCCTAATTACTTTGTGAGATTTGACTATGATCTTTTCTGTTGCTCATTTTTAGATTAAGTTAAGCTTTTTGGATTTTAGATGGGAAGGCATTAGTGAGAATACTTCTCTGGTGTCACAGCTCTAGAGCTGCTGCTTCTGTTATTTTTGTTAGTGTTTAAAAATATAGTCTGTAAATTATATCTGAGTAAAGCTATTAAAAAAAAGAGGTCTGCTTTCTGAGTTCTAGCTGTGTCTTTCCTCACTTTTCACTGGATCTTTTTTTTCTTTGATCCTGTTATTCTTGGCATCCTTAGTTTAGAGCCTCTGCCCAGCAGTTTCTCCTCAGCATGGGGCTTTGTCCTGGAAAGTGACCATTGGCTGTTACTTTTGAAAGTTTATATAGGGCCCAGCTTGCTCCAGTCCCTGCAGACCTTAACTTGGGCTCCTCACAATCACCCTCAAGTATATAAAACTCCTCCCAGTTTCAGCTGCTGTTGTCAACAATTTGTTTGAGAATATGCTTTCCAGGGAGCTTTTCATTATGCTTTCAAGATGACAGACCTGAAAGATGGGGTCCCTGAATCACCTGTTCTTAGGAGTGGCAAATTCCCCATGTAGATAAAAGATTTATCCTTCTCTGCTTATGTTTTGGAAATCAGGAGACCACCTTGTCACTTATTTGTTATATGTGTTGTGTGTGGATTTTTAGTTTTGTTATCCTAGTTGATGTGCGTTATGACTAGAGATTCAAAGTCACTGTCTTCCTCAGTGTCATTTTAACTAATTGTGTAGCATTAGCCTTGATGTTTAAATGTCCAGTATATGCTAGGCATGCCTATAATTTTAGCACTTTAGGAGGCTAATGTTGGTGGAACACTGGAGGCCAGGAGTTCCAGACTAGCCTGGGCAGCCTAATGAGACACCATCTCTACAAAAAAGTTAAAAATTAGCCAGGGCTGGCCACAGTGGCTTACGCCTGTAATCCTAGCATTTTGGGAGGCCAAGGCAGGTGGATTGCCTGAACTCAGGAGTTCAAGACCACCTTGTGCAACATGGTGAAACCCAGTCTCCATTAAAGTACAAAAAAATTATCCAGGCGTGGTGGTGCATACCTGTAGTCCCAGCTTGGCAGGCTGAGGCACAAGAATCACTTGAACCTGGGAGGCAGAGGTTACAGTGAGCTGAAATCACTCCACTGCACTTTGGCCTGGGGAACAGAGCGAGACTCAGTCTCCAAAAAAAAAAAAAAAAAAAAAAAAATTAGCCAGGTGTGGTGGCATGTTACTGTATTCCTGTCTATCTGGGGGGCTGAGGCAAAAGGATTGCTTGAGCCCAGGAGTTCGAGGTTGCAGTGAGCTATGATCATGACACTGCATTCCAGCCTGGGTGACAAAGCGAGACCCTAGCTCTTAAAAAAAATAAAAAAAGTCTTGTATAAACATATAGATGCTAAATAGTGAAAGAGTGGTAGAGGGTAATTGAGTTACCTTTCTTTTCATTGCTTTAAAATACTCAGTAGCAGTTGTCTTGTGGAAGCTATTTTTTGATCTTGAAGAAATTGCCTTGCTACAAAGGCTGGGGGAGGATTCCTCTTTCAGTGGACAATAATCTGTTTCTAAAAGAAAAGAAAAAGTCTGTTTCTGTGGTTTGGAGAATGGAATTTATCTTCTGCTGGGTGACTGCTATTTAGGTAGAAAGTACTAGTAGTATCTCAGGACTTATATGGGATTTTATGGATTAACCAGAGAACCTGAATAGTTTCTTTTTTTTTTAATTTTTAAATTCTAATTTACTTTTCTTCTGTAAAGTCAAATTTTACTTGGTTGCCTCTGAAAAAAATGCCTTCTAAATTCTAAACAGCTGGGTTTAGTGGTACACCTGTAATCGCAGCTACTCAGGAGGTTGAAGCGGGAGGATGGATTGAGCCCCAAGCAACACAGCAAGAACCCTCTCTCTGAATGAATGAATGAATGAATGAATGAATAAACAGTCACTCATACACACACACACACACACCCACCCACCCACCCCTCTCTCTCTCTCTCTCTTTCTTTCTCTCTTTTGGAGAAAAAAATTATTTTAAGTTGGAGACCTGGAAACTATCACTGGTATCATGAATGTAGTATGTTCCTCTTAGGACAAATTATCAAGTAAAGAAAAAGCCCTGTGTTCTCTCTCTCTTTTTTTTTTTTTTTTTTGTTTGAGATAGGTCTTACTCTGTCACCCAGGCTGAAGTGCAGTGGTGTGATCACAGCTCACTGCAGCCTCAATCGCCCAGGCTCAAGTGGTTCTCCCACTTCAGCCTCCCAAGTAGCTGGGACTACAGGCGTGCGCCACCATACCTGGCTAATTTTTTATTTTTTTGTAGAGATACGATCTCCTTATGTTACCCAGGCTAGTCTAGAACTCTTAGCCTCAAGCAGCCCTCCCACCTCTGCCTCCCAAAGTACTGGGATTACCAAAAACCTGTGTTGGAATTGAAAAATCCACTATGAAAAACCATTCAACTGATTTAAAGTATATTTGTTTATAACTTTTTTTCAAAAATTAGATGTTTATTCTCTTGAAATATTTTCTTAACTTGGGTTACATGATAACCACGCAGGTTTTTTTTTGCTTCTTTGGCTAAACTTTCCCAGTTTCTACTGAGGTCTTTTTATATTCTTGTCTGTACTTTAAATATTGGCATTCTTCACAAATCTGATTCTTACTCTACATATTTTTCATGGAGGAAAAAGAATAGTGATTAATAGCACAGACTTGGGAGTCAGATTAGGGTTTAAATCTCAGTTGTGCTACTTATTAGCATACACATACATGTACATATATTGTCCTGCTTTTAAGACGTGGTATTTCAAGCATCTGCTTTTGGTGAAGAAAAAGTAAATTTAAAAAAAAACAAGTATTAGCCAGGTGTGGTGGCTCATGCCTGTTATCCCAGCACTTTGGGAAACCAGGGCAGGAAGATTGCTTGAGCCTAGGAATTTGAGACCAGCCTGGGCATTTCATCTATATAGTAGATAAATTTTTAAAGGGAGAAATATGCATGAATTAAACATTTAAAAATGTATCATGGAAATTGTATTAATTAAGCTTCCTGTTTAAAGGGATACTTTTGAGCCGGGCATGTTGTTCGGGCCTGCAATTCCAGCTACTCAGGAGACTGAGGTGGGAGGATCTCTTAGCCCAGGATTTTGAGATTGTAATGAGCTATGGTTTTGCCATTTCACTGTAGCTTGGGCAACAGAGCAAGATTCTCTCTCTTAAAAATAAATGAATAGGCCAGGTGTGGTGGCTCATGCCTGTAATCCCAGCAATTTGGGAGGCCAGGGTTGGGGGATCACGGGTCAGGAGTTTGAGACCAGCCTGGCTAGCATGGAGGAACCCCATCTCTACTGAAAATACAAAAAAAAAAAAAAAAAATTAGCTGGGTGGCATATGCCTGCAGTCCCAGCTACTAGGCAGGCTAAGGCAGGAGAATCACTTGAACCTGGAAGGCGGAGGTTGTGGTGAGCTGAGATTCTGCCATTGCACATCAGCCTGGGCAACGAGCGAAACTCTATCTCAAATAAATAAATAAATAAATAAAATAATAGGCTTGGTTTGGTGACTCATGCCTGTAATTCCAGCACTTAGGGAGGCCGAGGTGGGCAGATCATGAGGTCAGGAGATGCAGAGCATCCTGGCTAACACAGTGAAACCCCGTCTCTACTAAAAATATAAAAAATTAGCCAGGCATGGTAGCACGTACCTGTAGTCCCAGCTACTGAGGCAGGAGAATTGTTTGATCCCAGGAGGCGGAGGTTGCAGTGAGCCAAGAGTGTACCACTGCACTCCAACCTGGGCAACAGTGAGACTCCATCTCAAAAATAATAATAATAATAATAATAATAAAAGGATATTTTCGAAATCAAAAGAATTTCTCTGGGAAGCCAAGACAGGGAAATTGCTTGAGGCCAGGCATTCAAAAGCAGCCTGGGCAACATAGCGAGAGGCTGTCTCTACAAAAAATTAAAAAATTGCCTGGGTGTGGTGGGACACACCTGTGGTCCAAGCTTCTGAGGAGGCTGAGGAGGGAAGCATTTCTTGAGCCTAGCAGGTTGAGGCTGCAGTAAGCAATGATCATGCCATTGCACTCAACCCTGGGCGACAGACCGAGACCCTGTCTCCAAAATAAATGAAAAATAAAATTTAAAAGGTGGTATTAAAAATTACTTTCTTTTTTACCATTTTAAGATTTAGATGGGCCAGGCATGGTGGTTCACATCTGTAATCCCAGCACTTTGGGAGGCCAAGGCAGGAGGATCACTTGAGCTCAGGAGTTTAAAACCAGCCTGGACAACATAGTGAGACCTCGTCTCTATTTTATTTTTTTAAAAATTGTTTATTTAGGCCGAGTGTGGTGGCTCATGCCTGTAATCCCAGCACTTTGGGGGGCTGAGGCGGGTGGATCACGAGGTCAGGAATTCAGGAGCAGCCTGGCCAACATAATGAAACCCCATCTCTACTAAAAATACAAAAATTAGCTGGGCATGGTGGCGTGCGCCTGTAATCCCAGCTACTCGGGAGGCTGAGGCAGGAGAATTGTTTGAATGGGGACCCAGGAGGCAGAGGTTGCAGTGAGCTGAGATCACGCCACTGCACTCCAGCCTGGGCTATGGAGCGAGACTCTGTCTCAAAAAAAAAAAATTGTTTATTTAAAGCATTTTGCATAGCGCTTTGCTTTTCTTGAAGCAAGCGGTCAAGTAGTATAGGACTATAGAAGTATAGATATGTATAAATAGATCTTATAAACTCCTATGGCTCTAGTCATCTAGTATATGCTAATGATACCCAAATCTTTATCTCACTGGGATCTGCCTCAAGAATACTAGACCTACTGGCTGCAGACACACCAATGCATTATGTTCCTAAACTTAAATTACTTTCTACACTCCTATATCTACTCTGTCTACAACATTCCCTAGAGCTAAATAATACATCTACCCATTGTTTAAACCAGAAATTTATGTGTCACTCTTGAATTTATTCCTCACCCTTGGCCATCCAGTCAACTACACAGTATTTGTGGATTCTATCTCCTATGGTTTAAAGTGGCTCATTTATTTCTTTTTTCTTTTCTCTTTTTTGAGACGGAGTCTCATTGTGTCACCCCGGCTGGAGTGCAGTGGTGCGATCTTGGCTCACTGCAACCTCTGCCCCGCTGGGTTCGAGTGATTCTCCTGCCTCAGCCTCCCAAGTAGATGGAATTACAGGTGCCTGCCACCATGCCCAGCTATTTTTTGTATTTTTAGTAGAGACAGGGTTTCACCATGTTGGCCAGGCTGGTCTCAAACTCCTGACCTCAGGTGAGTCACCTGCCTTGGCCTCCCAAAATGTTGGGATTACAGGCATGAGCCAGTGTGCTTAGCCTCCATTTATTTCTTACACCGTTTATTTCTTTACAGTTGCAGAAGCTAAAAATCTGAGAATCATGTATAATGTATCTCTTTCCTTTATACATCATTTTTACTCTCTTGACTATGTCTTGCAATTTCATCAGCTAATAGTTATTGAATTCAGCTATGGTCTAGCCCCTACTTACCTTTCCAGCCTCATCTTATCATACTTCCCTCTCATTTTTTTCCTTTCTTTGCACATGCTCCATACATGCCATGATATTTTTTTGTGGGGGGGGATGTGGTGGAGGGGGGAAACAGGGTCTCACTCTGTCACCCAGGCTGGAGTACAGTGGCACGATGGCTTATTGCAGCCTCAACTGCTTGGGCCCAAATTATCCTCCCATCTCAGCCTCCTGAGTAGCAGGGATGACAAGTGTCTGCCCCTATGCCTGGCTAATTTTTTATTTTTTATAGAGATGGGATATCCTTGCGTAACCCAGGCTGGTCTTGAACTCCTGGGCTCCAGCAATCCTTCTGCCTTGGCCTCACAAAGTGCTGGGATTACAGGCATGAGCCACCATGCTGGTCAGTTCTTGAATTTGTAGTCTACCTTGCCTAGCAACTCCGACTCATCCTTCAGATTTCAGTCCAAAACATCACTTTTTAGAGAATCCTTTCTTGCCCCAGGCTAGGTCAAGTTGTCCTCTTATAAGGCTCATTGCCTGTTAAACTCATTCATCATCCATTACATTCATTGTCTAAATTTATTTGCATGCCTAAGTGTTTGAATAATGTCCATCTTTCTGACCAGTATATAAAGACTGAGGACAGAAGCAGTCTAATTTTTGTTCACCTTTTTATGCCTAGTGCCCAACTTGTTGTAGGTCATTATATATTTGTGGAGCAAATAGATGGTCATTGCCACCATCTTAGTGAGGCCACTGATACCTCTTATTTCTTTTTTTAGAAACATGTCTTGCGCTGTCATCCAGGCTGGTGGGTGGGTGACAGAGCATATACAAAATATATAAAAGATATATATATATACATTTTTAATATACTTTTTTTTTATTAAAACTCTTTATTTATTTATTTATTTATTTTTTAAAGATGGGGTTTCACCATGGTGGCCAGGCTGGTCTTGAACTCCTGACCTCAGGTGATCCACCCACCTCGGCCTCCCAAAGTGCTAGGATTACAGGCGTGAGCCACCACGCCCGGCCTTAATATACTTTTTTGAGATGGAGTTTCACTTTGTCGCCCAGGCTGGAGTGCAGTGTTGCGATCTCAGCTCACTGTAACCTCCGCCTCCTGGGTTCCAGCGATTCTCCTGCCTCAGCCTCCCAAGTAGCTGGGATTACCACGCCCGGCTGCTTTTTTTGTATTTTTAGTTGAGTCGGGGGTTTCACCATGTTGGCCAGGTTGGTCTTGAACTCCTGACCTCAGGTGATCACCTGTGTCAGCCTCCCAAAGTTCTAGGATTACAGGAGTGAGCCACTGTGTCCGGTTGTATAATTTAAATATGTTCATATGTTTCTGCTTATAATCATTCAATTGTTTCATATTGTCCTCAGGATAAAGTTCATATTCTATTCCAGTCTCATCTGTCACTCCCTATCCTCTCACCTCCCCACTCCCTTTTCACTAGGTTTCAGCAATGCTCAAGTATTTGTAGGTTCCACTCCCCACTCTTTATGTATGAGATTTCTTCTACCACGAACTCCCTAGCCTTCTGCTCCTCCTTTTTTTACTTACTAGTTCCTTATGATGTCAGGTCTCAGGTTCAGTGCTGCCTTCCTCTTGAACAAGATTGAGTTGGATTTCCCTCTTAAATACTCCTGTAGCACTCTGAACCTATACCTGTGATAGCATACATCATACTGGATTGAAGAGGCCTGTCAGCTGGTTGCCCCAGAGCCATTTCTTTATTAATGTTCTAGAACCAGGTATAATCCAGGCAGATAGCAAGTGCTCACCGAATTCATTCATGTATGCATTAAGCTATTTAGATACCGAGGCTGAGATGCTGTTGCTGTTAAATTATTGTTAAAAACTTTTTTTTTTTGAGATGGAGTCTTGCTCTTCTGTCCAGGCTGGAGTACAGTGGAGTGATTTCAGCTCACTGCAGCCTTCTTCTCCCAGGTTCAAGTGATTCTCCTGCCTCAGCCTCTCCAGTAGCTGGGATTACAGGCATGCACCACCACACCTGGCTAATCTTTGCATTTTCAGTAGAGACAAGGTTTCACCATGTTGGCTGTGCTGGTCTTGAGCTCCTGACTTCCAAGTGATCCACCCACCTCAACCTTCCAAAATTCTGGGATTACAGGCATGAGCCATTACGCCTGGCCTGATCATTGTTAATGAACTTTTTGACTTTAATGTAGTGATCAAGAATACTAGGAAGTGTATTTATAGTACCAGGAAATTTGCAACCCAGATAAAGATGAACCCAATATAAATAGGTTCAACGTCACTAAAAATTACAGACATATAAATTAAAACATCATTGGGAAATTATTTTTGCCTATTAAATTCACAAAGATTACAATGATTTATAATGTACAAGGTGGATGGGGCGTGATGAAATAAATACTCATAGAGTATTGAAGAATAAAAGGTACACAACTTTTTTTATAATACAGTTTCTATTAAAGTGCTATGTGTTCATAATTTTGACCCAGAATTCAACTTCTAGATATGTGTCCTACTGAAATACACAGATACTGAGGCATCCAGAGATATAAGTACAAAGTTGTTCATTGCAGCATTGTTTCTAAAGGTGAAAATTTGAATACAGCCTAAATGTTCTTCAGTAGGATTTTGCTAAAACAGATGCTGCTGCATCCATATGAATAAATTATGTACAGTTTTAAAAAATTAAGTAGCATTTTACCTATAAATATGGATAGCTAAGATACAGGAAATTTATAAATTAGATTACAAAACCCTGCCTACATAATTTGATCCCATTTTATAAATAAATACATAAAGTCATAATATATGCTAGTGTAATGTGAGTAGTGTGAGAGTGTGTGTGTATGTGTGTATTTAAAAAAAAGTGGCCAGATGTGGTGGCGCACACCTGTAAACCCAGCACTTAGGGAGGCCAAGGCCAGGGCTTACCTGAGGTCCGGAGTTCAGGACAAGCCTAGTCAAAATGGCGAAACCCTGTTTCTACTAAAAATACAAAAATTAGCTGAGCATGGTGGTGGACACGTGTAATCCCAGCTACTCGGGAGGCTGAGGCAGGAGAATTGCTTGAACCTGAGAGGTGGAGGGTGTAGTGAGCTGAGACTGCACCATTGCACTCCAGCCTGGGCAATAAGAATGAAACTCTGCCTCAAAAAAACAAAACCAAAAGAAAGTCTGGGCTCAGCGTGGTGGCTCATGACTGTAATCCTAGCACTTTGGGAGGCCAAGGTGGGCAGAGATCTACCTGAGGTCAGGAGTTTGAGACTAGCCTGACCAACATGGAGAAACCCCATTTCTACTAAAAATACAAAATTAGCTGGGCGTGGTAGGCACATGCCTGTAATCCCAGATACTTGGGAGGCTGAGGCAGGATAATTGCTTGAACCCAGGAGGCAGAGGTTGTGGTGAGCCAGGATCGAGCCATTGCACTCCAGCCTGGGCAACAAGAGCGAAACTCCATCTCAAAAAAAAAAAAAAAAAAATCTGACAGAATATACTACACTCTTTTTTTTTTTCATTGGACATTTGTACAATATACTACACTCTTAGCAGTGAATTAGTTCTAAGTGGCTAGTATTAGGGAAGCTTTTACATTTTATGTTAAATATTTTGAGAAAGTAAGATTTAAAAACATGCAAAAGGAGCACAGACTAGATGGTGTTGCGGTGCTATCAGTTGCAAGTATGAGCTGTACACTTAATTTTCTCCCTCTTTCTCAAATAGAATGCCCAGTGTTTACATGGGGACATTGCACAGTCACAAAGAGAAATTACACTAAAAGGCTTCAGAGAAGGTAGTTTTAAAATTTTGGTGGCAACCAATGTGGCTGCCCGTGGTTTGGACATTCCTGAAGTTGACCTGGTTATTCAAAGTTCTCCTCCTCAGGTAGGAAATGGGATTTGATTTGGGGAAGATAAGAGCAATTTTATACATTCCCATTTAATTTACAGTTTATTGGTTGGGATGTGAAAAATATGTCATCTCTTCTTGCTCTTAGCCATTTTTTGTTAGTGTGGTATTAAATTGATCAGATTCTGATACCTTTGCAGATGATTAATTTTATTGTTTGGATTTGAAGCATGGAGCAACAAAATCAGGCAGAGAATTATAAAAAGTTGCCATTTAAAGAAACCTGGGATGAAGTAGATTATTATTATTTTATTTTTTATTTTTCTTAAATTTCCTTCTCATAGGGAACTGATTTTTATTTTTTAAAAAAGATGAAGTAGATTAAAAGGTTTTAAATCTTATTGCCTTTACCTCAAAATCCACACATATAGGGAGGGATAGTGGGGGGTGGGGAGTTGGGGGAGGGATAGCATGGGGAGAAATGCCAGATATAGGTGATGGGGGAGGAAGGCAGCAAATCACATGTACCCCCAAACCTAAAATGCAATAAAAAAAAAAAAAAGAACCTCATTTTTTTTTTAAGATAAAAAAAAAAAATCCACACATATAAATTGTTTGGAATGTTGAAAAGAGCAATAGGATTGAAATAAATATATTATTATTATCATTATTAACATTATTATTTGGATTCTGGAATGACTGGAACTTGCCAGATTTTTAAAAAGTATTACCTCTTACAATCTTTAGGATGTTGAGTCTTATATCCATCGCTCTGGACGCACAGGTAGAGCTGGACGGGACAGGGATTTGTATATGTTTTTATCAACCAAGAGAAAGAGGCCAACTAAGATATGTGGAGCAAAAAGCAGTAAGTAGAGTTAAATTATTTCAGGCTTATTGTCTAAATGGTGCCTTAGAAGAGAGCTCTTTTTATATTTATTCTCACAAGTAGGTCTTTATAACTTCTCTCAGTTTAAGCTGCATTTGGATGTGAAGCCTGCGGAGATCTAAATTTATATTTAGCTTCAAGACTTCAGTATAGCTTTTATTGTGAAGACAGTGGAGCTGACTTTCTCATCTTTTCCTTGAATTTCTCTCTTCATACTAAAATCGGAAGTGCATTGTGATTTCAGTACTTCTTAGTCTAGCATTGTAAATGGGTGGCTATAAGATCGTCTTGGTATAATAGTTAATATTCTTTTAAGTAATGATACAATGGACAGTTTCTAAAGAAACTGTACATTTTCTGTGGTCTGGATTTTTTGTGGTATTTCACATTTTTTCTATTTTTATATGTGTTTTTATATGCTATTTCATATACTTTGTAAAATGAGATAGTGTAATAAGGAGGAAAAAAGCTGATAGATTTAAACATTTTTTTTTTTAATCAGATTTGTTTTGCAAGTGAAATTCCATGATTGCAACTAAGGGGCATTTCAAAAAATTATTTTTCTGAAATTTGTAATTGATGATTTATTAGAAAAAACAGATCTTGACTGGGTGCAGTGGCTGACGCCTGTAATCCCAGCACTTTGGGAGGCTGAGGCAGGCGATTACTTGAGGTCAGGAGTTTGAGTCTAGCCTGCCCAACATGGTGAAACCCCATCTCTACTAAAAATACAAAAACTAGCTGGGCATGGCGGCAGGCGCCTGTAATCCCAGTTACTAGGGTGGCTGAGGCAGGAGAATCACTTGAGCCCAGGAGGTGGAGGTTGTAGTGAGCCGAGATTGCTTCATTGCACTCCAGCCTGGGTGACAGAGCAAGACTCTGTCTCAAAAAAAAAAAAAAAAAAATGGATAAAACAGATCTTTTAATCTGCTAGGGCTATGAAATCTTTAAGTCCAAGAAATAGAAATTCAATAGACTATTAATATATTAATGTAGAAATTAATTTTAAAGACTTCCATTTTTCTTTAATGTAACTCTTTCATTTTCAGGGAATTACTTTTAAACGTGTAGGTGTTCCTTCTACAATGGATTTAGTTAAATCTAAAAGCATGGATGCCATCAGGTATGCTTTCTGAACTTGCTGAATAATTGTTTCTTTTGTGTTAAGCTGTTTATCTACAAGCTCTCCTAGTTCATATAGCAGAAAATTTTAATCACCAGTTTTACCAGCAGACATTTAGTTATATTAAAACATAAAAATGTTTTAGCTGGGCGCTGTGGTGCATGCCTGTAATTCGAGCACTTTGGAAGGCTGAGGTGGGCAGATTGCTTGAGCTTAGGAGTTTGAGACTAGCTTGGCTAACAGTGAAACTTTATCTGTACAAAAAATACAAAGATTAGCCAGGCATGGTGATGCATGCACCTGTATTTCCAGCTACTTGGAAGGCTGAGGCGGGAGGATCGCTTGAGCCCAGGAAGTTGAGGCTGCAGTGAGCTAAGATTGTGCCAGTGCACTCCAGACTGGGTGACAGAGCAAGGCTCTGTCTCAAAAAAAAAAAAAAAAAGAAAAGAAAAAGTTACTCTTTCTTTTTCCCCTTTATCTTCTTTTATTTTTTCCCTGCATCTTGACCAAGAATACTGTTTTTAAACCATAGGTCTCTGGCTTCCGTTTCTTATGCTGCTGTTGATTTTTTGACCATCAGCTCAGAGACTCATAGAAGAGAAAGGGGCAGTGGATGCATTGGCTGCAGCCTTAGCCCACATTTCTGGTGCATCAAGCTTTGAACCACGATCTTTGATCACCTCTGATAAGGTAGAAATCTGTGAGAAAATTGTCCGTAAGTGGGAAAAGGTTAATGTTGAACCATAGTAAATATTGTATATGAATTACTGTGTTTCTTGTGGAAAAAAAAAAACTGTTTTGCTCTATGAGAAACTGGTCTCCTTATTCTCCTCTACCCCCTAATAAATCCTTTTTTGACAATCACCTCTTCCAGAGATTTTTCAAACCCACAGAAAAACTGAAATAAGGCAGTAACTGCATACCATCCTCCTAGACTCAACTGTCAAAATTGTGCATTATTTGCTTTATATCCTTTTTTAGCTCTTAATTTCTAATTTTAAAAAAATATGACATGTACTGCCAGGTGCGGTGGCTCACACCTGTAATCCCAGGACTTTGGGAGGCCAAGGCAGGTGGATCATTTGAGGTCAGGAGTTCAAGACCAACCTGGCCAACATGGTGAATCCCCGACTCTACTAAAATTACAAAAATAAGCCGGGTGTGGTGGCTCATGCCTGTACTCCCAGCTACTCAGGAGGCTGAGGCAGGAGAATTGCTTGGACCTGGGAGGCGGAGTTTACAGTGAGCCAAGATCGTGCCATTGCACTACATCCTGGGCGACAGGAGCGAAACTCCATCTCAAAAAAAAAAAAAGACATGTAATAATCGTACATATTTATAAGGTACATAGTGATGTTTCAATACATACCATGTACAGGGATCAGATCAGGATCATTAGCATATTCATTGTCTTAAACATTTATAATTTCTTTGTTTTAGAAACCATTCAATATCTTCTTTCTTGCTTTATAACTGTATGTTTTTTGTTTTGTTTTTGTTTGAGACAGAGTTTGTGATCACCCAGGCTGGAGTGCAGTGGTGTGATCTCGGTCACTGCCACCTCCGCCTCCAGGGTTCAAGCAATTCTCCTGTCTTAGCCTCCTGAGTAACTGGGACTATAGGCGCATGCCACGACACCTAGCTAGTTATTGTATTTTTGGTAGAGATGACATTTCACTATATTGGTCAGGCTGGTCCCAAACTCCTGACCTCAGGTGATCCTCCACCTCAGCTTCCCAAAGTGCTGGGATTACAGGCGTGAGCCACCTTGCCTGGCCTGTATTTTTTTTTCTAAACCATTTGAAAGTAAGTTGAAACACTGATATCATCCCTAAATATTTCAACATGCATCCTCTGAGAATAAGGATACTCTCCTACGTAATCACAATACAATAATCTCATCTGTTAAAATTAATGATAGTTCTGTATCATCATCTAATATTTGGTTCATATCCATATTTTTCTCATTGTCCTGAAAATGTCTGTCTGTCTGTCTGGGTATTTGGAGAGAAATATAGGAAATGCTTACTTTGTACAGACCTTTGTTAACTGAAACTTGTATACCAGAACCTATGTTTCATTTGTAAGTTTCCATGGAATCCTGCAAAGTAAAAAATAGGTTCTGCACAATTAACACAGTAGCATGCAAAGTAAGAAATGCCTGTGTGTGTGGAGGGTTTGTGTAAGTGTAACATCATCTGAACTGGCCTGCTGCCAGGTTAGTATCACATGTCAAAATATACCACACCAGAACCATTGCTGCAGGTAGCTCAGTGATTTTTTACTTACTCAAGTATAAGTGAGGGGAGTTTCTTGGTGAAGAGAATTTTTAAAAAGAGCTCTGTTATGTCTGAGTGGAGAGAGAGAGTGAGCAAGCCTCGTCCTGGAGACATCTATAAGACTAGAGCCTGCTGGCAGGATTTTCAAATAATAACAGAACAGACTAATTTTGGGCAGCACATCCCTGTGATGGGGAGGAGGGACCAAAAAGGCAGAGCAGGTTAACTTGGAGGTGACTTATTTGCAGAAATAAATGCAGCTGGAGTATCTGATGTTTTCTGCCAGGTATGTGTTAATAGTTTAGCTAAATCTCGTTTTGCTGCAAGTGACTTATTTGACTCCATTCTGTTTATCCATATGTATACATATACCTATTTGTGTGTATCTTTTTAAAAATTCAGGATCTAGTTAAGTTTTATATGTTACATTTGGTATTATGTCTCCTTAGTCTCTTTTCGTCTGAAACTGTTTTCTCATCTTTAAATTTTTTTCTGATATTGATTTGGTGAAGAGTCTAGGTCAGTTGTTTGGTAGAATATCTCACTGTCTGGATTTGTCCGAACTTCTCTTCAAGCATCATTTAACTTTTACCTTTATCCTCTTTTAAACTGGAAGTAATGCCAAAGCTTGATTTTTATATTTACGTTAAATGTTTTTGGCAAGAGTACTTTATAGCTAATATGTACCTCATACTGCATCATGTCAAGAGGCATAAAATATTAGGTTGCTCCAGTACTAGTAATGCTTAGTTTGAGCATTTGTTTAAGATGGAAACTGCCATATTATAAAGGTATATTTTACTCTCTGTAATTAATAACTTGTGGGGTTACTAATAGCACTGAGCAAATATCCCTAATAACCCACCAAATGCTTCTTAAGACAGTATTTAAAACATATTTCTTTAGAAAATATTGAGATTTAGAGCTAAGAAGTACCTAAGAAGTCATTTAGTCTCAACCCTTATCCAATAAAGAATCCCTCTTCAGCAAATGGGTCATTTAATCTCTGATTAAACATATTAGAAACAGGGTGTTAGTGGCTTGAAATTTCTTTCATGGGTTAAACCAAAACCCAAAGTCTTTATCATGAATGTCCTATAGGCTTTTCCTCTTGCTGCCTCCTTGACATCATCTCTTATCCCTATCCTGCTTCCCTTGCCTATTCAGCCAACCTAACCTATTTGGTTTTCCTCAGACATAAACTTAACTATTGCACAGGGCCTTAGCACCTACTTTGATTGTCTTGAATGTTCTTCTCCTCTAATAACCATGTTGCTTCCTCCTTTATTTCATTCTGGTCTCTGCTCAAATATCATGCCAGAGAGGTCTTTCCTGATCAATCTAAAATAGCTTACTCCTCCTTGTACTCTCTTCCCTAAGCCCTGCTTTATTCCTGTTCGTGATGCTTATTACTATATGGCATTCCATATATTTGCTTATTTGTTTACTGTGTACCCCCCACCCACCCCACATACAGGCATATGTACATGCACATGCACTAGAATCTACTTTCCATGAAAGAAAGGACTGCTTATTGCTGAATCTCTAGCACCTAGTATGGTCTGTGGCACATATGTAGGCAGCACTTAATAAATATTTGTTAGATGAATGTGTCCGCATATCTTCTTTTTTTTTTCCCCCCCCCCGTATCTTCTTAATGTTGATTCTTTTGCTATTAGTGAAGTGTTACAGAACAAATAAACTTTTGCTTATGTAACAGTCCTTCAAAAGCTTAAAGAAATTGGTCAGGCATGGTGGCTCATGCCTGTAATCCTAGCACTTTGGGAGGCTGAGGCAGGCAGATCACTTTTGTCCAGAAGTTCAAGACCAACCTGGGCAACCCGGCCTCTACTAACAATGCAAAAATTAGCCCGACATGGTGGCGCACACCTGTAGTTCCAGATGCTCATGGGGCTGAGGTGAGAGAATCGCTCAAGTCCAGGAAGTTGAGGGTGCAGTGAGCTGAGATTGTGCCACTGCATTCCAATCTGGGTCACAGAGCAAGACCCTGTCTCAAAAAAAAAAAAAAAAAAAAAAAGTTAAAGAAATTTGTGTTGTATTTCTTTTTTTTCTTTTATTTTTTTTGAGACAAGCTCTGGTTCTGTTACCCAGGCTGGAATGCAGTGGCATGATCTCAGCTCACTGCAACCTCTGCCTCCTGGGCTCAAGCAATTCTCTCACCATGGCCTCTCGAGTAGCTGGGACTATGGGCACGTGGTGATGCCTGGCTAGTTTTTGTATTTTTTTTTTTTGTAGAGATGGTGTTTCGCCATGTTGGCCAGACTGGTCTTGAACTCCTGAGCTCAAGTGACCCACCCGCCTTGGTTTCCCAAAGTGCTAGGATTATAGATATGAGCCACTGAGCCCAGCCAAGGCTTTCATTCCAAGCAGACTTTGACTCCTTCAACATTTCCTTAATTCTTCACTACCTTGTCGTCTTTCTTGGCTCTGGTTTGCTTAATTCCTAATTCTCTCTTAAAGCATAATGGTTAAAATTAAATATAGTTTTACCGTAATACATAGAATAGTACTTTCAGTTATCTATAAACACTATTCTTCTAATAATGTAGTTTCAAAAAAGTTTTTTAGCTGCTGCAGTGTTATACTTTTGGCTCATAAGAAATGCACAATTAAGTCTTGAAGGACTGTAGAGTTAGAATTTCATTGTACTGCTGCTGATGATTTATTTCCAAACATAATGTGATTTTTATTCCTTAAGGGATTTGTGACCATGACTCTGGAAAGCCTAGAGGAAATACAGGATGTCAGCTGTGCTTGGAAAGAACTTAACAGAAAGCTGAGTAGTAATGCAGTGTCTCAGATTACCAGAATGTGCCTCCTGAAAGGAAATATGGTAGGCTTTTCTAGACAATTAAATAGCTTTTAAATCAACTACCCCAAATGTTTATAAACACCAGCAAATTTTGTTCTTTCTCTTTTTGAAGGCTAATGGCATGAATAATACTGCTTTCTCTGTGTTAGTTTGTTTCCAGTTATTAATTTGGGGCATTATTTACGTAACCCATTCCTCCAGAGCTGTAAGTCATTCTGTTCAGTTTGACTATCTAATACCCAAGTTACCTAAGTTTCTGCCACATATCGTATGTGGTTGTATACATGTGTTTATTCTCTTTTTATTTTTTACATTTTATTTATTTACTACTTTATGTGATGGGGTCTGCTTGCCCAGGCTCAAGTGATCCTCCTGCCTTGGGCTCCCAAAGTGTTGAGATTATAGGAGTGAGCCACTGCACCTGCCCTTTTTGTATTATTATTATCATGATTATTATTATTTTTGAAACGGAGTCTTGCACTGTCGCCCAGGCTGGAGTGCAATGGCGCAATCTTGGCTCACTACATCTTCCGCCTCCCGGGTTCAAGTGATTCTCCTGCTTCAGCCTCATGAGTAGCTGGGATTACAGGCACGTGCCACCATGCCTGGCTAATTTTTTGTATTTTTAGTAGAGATGGGGTTTCACTATGTTGGCCAGGCTGGTCTCAAACTTGTGACCTCGTGATCTACCTCGGCCTCCCAAAGTGCTGGGATTACAGGCACGAGCCATCGCATCCGGCCTATTGTTATTTTGAGACGGAGTTTCACTGTTGTCACCCAGACTGGAGTGCAATGGCATGATCTTGGTTCAGTGCAACCTCTTGCCTCCCAGGTTCAAACAATTCTCCTGCCTCAGCCTCCCGAGTAGCTGAAATACAGGTGCCCGCCACTTTTTTTTTAGTAGGGGAATGGGGTTTCACCATGTTGGCCAGGCTGGTCTTGAACTCCTGGCCTCAGGTGATCCTCCCGCCTCGGCCTCCCAAAGTACTGGGATTACAGGCATGAGCCACTGCACCAAGCCCATATTATTATTATTTTTTGGTAAAGACAGGATTTTCTCATGTTACCCAGGCTGGTCTTGAACTCCTGAGCTCAAGGGATTCACCTGCCTCAGTCTCCCAAAGTGCTGGGATTACAGGCTTGAGCTACTGCACCTAGTGTGTGTGTTCATTCTCTAAGACTAAGTAACTTATTATTGCAGTAAACAGCTCTATAATTTTGAGAACATGTAGTTTTGTTTTTAAGTGGCCTGCTCTTGGTTGTTAATGAGTTAATGATATGGATTAAATAGATATTTAATACATTTATATAGCAAAATTAAAACTGTAATCTTGTGACTGATTTCATCTAATGGTTTTGAAAAACAACGTTATGTTATTAACTTTACTGCATAGTTTCATTCTAGCTTGGAATTTATTAACTAGATTGTATATTGCAAATAATCATCTCTCTCAAAGTTTAGTATTAACTTTAAAAAAGATGTGAGGCAAGTATGAGACAAATATACACTTTCAGGAAAAAAATGGAGAGGAGAGGGAAAAACAGCAAGATCCATAGGCCAAACTAGTTGCTATACTTGAGTATTAAATTAACTTTCAGCTTATTGACAACCAAGACCATAGAGGAAACATCTTGGGTTATATCATTCTTATTATCTAATAAACATTGCAGTTTTTTTTTGTTGTTGAAATAGGGTCTTCCCTGTCACCCAGGCTGGCGTGACCTCAGCTCACTTCCACCTCCGCCATCCAGGGTCAAGTGGTCCTCCCACCTCAGCCTCCCAAGTAGCTGGGACTACATGCACCACTACACTTGGCTGGTTTTGCTATTTTTGTTTTTTTAATAGAGACAGGGTTTCTCCTTGTTGCCCAGGCTGGTCTTGGTCAAATTCCTGGACTCAAACAATCTGTCTGCATTGGCCTCCCAAAGTGCTGGGATTATAGGCATGAGCTACCTCGCCTGGCCCGCTGCAGCTCTTTGTAAATGAAACTGTCATTAAATTTTAAAATAAATGTATTAGAAGGATCATTTTATAAGGGATGTGGAACAACATATACTGTCTACACAAACTCTTCTAGAGAATACTCTAGATTCTTAGTAGTAGTTGTAAATTCTTATTAGATACAGTGCTTACTTTTTAAATTTAGAAAATACATTAAGCAGCCACTGTGTCATGCATTATTAGTAAAACAAAAAAAACCACATATGCATCTAATTTAAAATGTTTTTATTTTGCTTTTAGGGTGTTTGCTTTGATGTTCCTACAACTGAGTCAGAAAGGTTGCAGGTATTTTTAAAATTTTATCTGTTAAATAGTTGAGTACATTCTCTAAATTTAGATTGGGATATTTTGGGAAACATAGTCACAGTGTCATTATCATGCCTAAGTCAATGAAGAATTCCTTAATATAAAATACCCAGTCTGTCTCAAAATTAAAATCGATTGATTGATTGAGACGGCATCTTGCTCTGTTGCCAGGCTACAGTGCAGTGGCACAATCTCGGCTCACTGCAGCCTTCGCCTCCCAGGTTCAAGCTATTCCCTTGCCTCAGCCTCCTGAGTAGCTGTGACTACAGGCGCACACTACCACTCCTGGTTAATTTTATGTATTTTTAGTAGAGACGGGGTTTCACCATGTTGGCCAGGATGGTCTCGATCTCTTGATCTTGTGATCTGTCCACCTCGGCCTCCCAAAGTACTGGGATTACAGGTGTGAGCCACTGCGTCTGGCCTTTAAAATTAATTTTTATTATTATTTTTTCTTTTTATTTATTTATTTAG
This sequence comes from Ateles fusciceps, assembly GCA_036589455.1. Lineage (NCBI taxonomy): Eukaryota > Metazoa > Chordata > Mammalia > Primates > Atelidae > Ateles > Ateles fusciceps. The sequence continues at coordinate 13,636,389 of JAZHEH010000770.1, forward strand.
AGACAGGGTCTTGCTATATTGCCCAGGCAGGTCTCGAACTCCTGGGCTCAAGCTATCCTCCCGCCTTTGCCTCCCTAAGAGCTGGGATTACAGGTGTGAGCCACAGCACCCAGCCAAAATTAAATTTATTTTTAAAGAGATGGACACTCTCTCAGGCTGGAGTGCAGTGGCACAATCATAGCTCATTGCAACCTTGAATTCCTGGGCTCAAGTGATCCTCCCACCTCAGCCTCCCAAGTAGCTAGGACTACAAGGCATGTGCCACTATGCCTGGCTAATTTTTAAAAAAATTTTTGTAGAGAGAGTCTGTAGCACAGGTTGGTCTTGAACTCCTGGCCTCAAGTGATCCTCCCACTTTGACCTCCCAAAGTGTTGAGAATATCAGTGTGAGCCACCATACCTGGCCAAAAATTTTTTTTTTTAAGACAGAGTCTTGCTCTGTTGCCCAGGCTGGAGTGCAGTGGTACGATATTGGCTCACTATCACCTCCGCCTCCCAGGTTCAAGCGATTCTCCTGCCTCAGCCTCCTGAATAGCTGGAACTATAAGCGCGTGTCACCATGCCTGGCTAATTTTTTGTATTTTTTTTTAGCAGAGACAGGGTTTCACTGTGTTAGTCAGAGTGGTCTTGATCTCCTGACCTTGTGATCTGCCTGCCTTGGCCTCCCAAAGTGCTGGGATTACAGGCATGAGCCACTGTGCCCAGCCAAAAATTTTTTTACTATAAATCATTTCAAATATTTTTTAGATGATGGACTTGTATAATGAATCCCCATGTACCCAACACTTAGTTTCAACAATTATCAATTCATAGCCAGTTTTGTTTCATTTCTGTGTCCATCTACTTACCTACTTTCCTGTGTTCTTTTGAAATAAATTCTAGGTATTTTATCATTTCAACCATAAATATTTTCATATTTCTAAATATTAACGACTTTAAAAAAGACATTATCATAATACCATAATTAAACTCTCCCAAAATAGTAATTCCTTAATATCATCTAATTTTGTTTAAACTTTTCCATTTGTTCCCTAAATTTTTAAAATATAAGGTCCGTAAAGCTCATACATTTGGAATTTGATGTTTACCTTTCTTTTAATCTATAGATTCTTCCTCCTCCCTCTCTCTCTTTTAAAAAAAATCCTTGTGTTTTATGTGTTGAAAAAAGAAGTTGTCTATCGGATTCCCATAATGAAGAATTTGTCTATTATATCTCTACATACTTATATACATGCTTTGAAACAAGAAAGAGTATTCTGCTTTTGAAGTCTTTTTAAAAATTCAGAATATATTAAAGACATTTTTTGGGTCAGTAACACAGTTCCTTTTTTCTTTTCTTTTTAATATTTTTAAATAGAGATGAAGTCTTGCTATGTTGCCCAGGCTGATGTCAAACTCTTGGCCTCAAGTGATCGTCCCACCTCAGCCTCCCAAAGTACTGGGTTAATAGGTGCGAGCCATTGCATCCAGCCCCAGTTACTTAATTTATTTATTTATTTTTTGAGACGGAGTTTTGTCTTGTTGCCCAAGCTGGAGTGCAATGATGCGATCTCAGCTCACCTCAACTTCCGCCTCCCGGGTTCAAGTGATTCTCTTGCCTCAGCCTCCCAAGTAGTGGGGATTACAGGCATGTGCCACCACGCCTGGCTAATTTTGTATTTTTTAGTAGAGACAGAGTTTCACCATGTTGGTCAGACTGGTTGGTCTCAAACTCTCAGCCTCAGGTGATCCCCCAGTCGGCCTCCCAAAGTGCTGGGATTATAGGTGTGAGCCACCACACCCGGCCCAGTTACTTATTTTCACCTGGCTCCCTGCCTCAGAGCCCTTTTTTTTTTTTTAAGTTGAATGGGCGACTCTGCCTCCCAGGTGGTCCAGTCGCCTGTTGAAAAGACGCCGGGGATCTGTGTGATTTCCCGTGCGGCGACCCCACTGCGCCGGGTGTAACCGCGCTGAGATTTGTGGTGCTTTTTTGCCCGGGAATCTCCTGGTCTGGCTCCCTGTTTCAGTCCCCTTTTTTATCGGTTGAATGGGTGACTCTGTCTCCCAGGAGCTCCAATCACCATGTAAAACGACGCCTGGACCCATGTATTTTGTGCGGAGAATCGCAGCGCCGGCCAAACAGCCGCGCCGGTGACCCGTGGGGCTCCTCCGCCTGGGAATCTCCTGGTCTGCGGGCGATAAAAATCCATCTGGAAATGCAGCCTCCACTCACCCTCCGCGTTTTCGCTGGGAGCTGTAATCCTGAGCTGCTCCTAATCGGACATCTTGGATCCGTCACCCCAGTTATTTTTAATGACTCCCTGGCATTTGGCCATTTGGGTGGCTGGTTTTCTTAACCAATGTTTTCTAAAATTAGATTATTTGTATTGTTAGTTCTGCCCTAAGCATTGGCATAGGAAATTCTTTATGCATTGCCATATTTATCTCTTAAAGATGAGTTTTTAAATGAGATTGGCCAAAAGGTTTATGCATTTTTTTGGCTTTGGTTATATATTGCCAAACCCACCAGTGGTATGTTCGTTTTTTCCCTAAAAGTACTGGTATTGGAAAGAAAGATAACCTGAGCAACAGGGTATCTTAATAACAACTTTTTTTTCTTGAGACAGAGTCTCATTCTGTCACCCAGGCTGGAGTGCAGTGGCATGATCTCGGCTCACTACAACCTCTGCCTCCCAGGCTCAAGCAATTCTGCCTCAGCCTCCCAGTAGCTGGGATTACAGGCGTCCACCACCACGTCCAGCTAATTTTTGTATTTCTAGTAGAGTTGGGGTTTCACCACTTTGGCCAGGCAGGTCTCGAACTCCTGACCTCAAGTGATCCACCCACCTTGGCCTCCCAAAGTGCTAAGATTATAGGCGTGAGCCACTGCGTCCGGCCAATAACAACTTTCCTTGGCAACTCATGATCACAATAAGGAATAGTTAGTGTAGCAAGATATAAAATAGTGATGCTATTGTGGGTTACTGATTTGTATATCTTCACTTCTTTACTCAATACCAAAGTGTTTCCAGTGGCTACATTTTTTAGTCCTTAGCTGGTGTTGACTTATATTTAATCTCCATCATGGGCTCTTTCACTTTTTGCTTGTCAGGGTACCTGCTGAAAACAATGCACTCTACTTATTTTTATTTTTTACTTATTTTTTTTTTTGCACTCTACTTATTAATAGTGTATCTGCTTTGTTCTGAGATACCAAGTAGTGCTGTTTTAGAATGTATAAACTGAGTATGAATTTATGATCTCGAAAATTGAATGTATTTTCGCTTATTTTTTGGTTTTCATTTTTGTTCCACTTTAACAGATAGATGACCTTTAGCTAATAGATATGAAAAAGGTGTCTTCTGTACTTACGTGTTTGCTTATGGTTTCTATTTTGCATTTATATTAATCCTGTAAATTCCCCTAACAGGCAGAGTGGCATGATTCCGACTGGATACTTTCAGTGCCAGCCAAATTACCTGAAATTGAAGAATATTATGATGGAAACACATCTAATTCCAGACAGAGGAGTGGCTGGTCAAGTGGCCGGTCGGGCCGGTCAGGCCGGTCAGGTGGTCGATCTGGTGGCCGGTAGGTAGACAGAGTCGACAAGGGAGTCGATCAGGAAGTCGACAAGATGGTAGAAGACGAAGTGGGAATAGAAATCGATCAAGAAGTGGGGGCCACAAACGGAGTTTTGACTGAATATTTGATAGTTAATCTACCAGTGTGAGCTTGCCTATTTCTGCCTAATCATGTACATTATCCACCAAAAATTAGGTCATCATAGTTGAGGTATGTGTCTGCTATTTGCAAAGAAGTTGGTCGTATTTTTTTAAAAAGTATTTCACAAGAATGGTTGTAAACAAATCTACTTATCCAGTTATACCTTTGAATAAAAAAACCTCCTTTTATTGTCTCTTTTCACTTATGTGTTAAGAATTTTCTCAATGTAATCTTAAAAATTTCTTTAAAAACTTAGCAGTCAGGCTGGGTGTGGCTGTAATCCCAGCACTTTGGGAGGCTGCAGTGGGCGGATCACTAGAGGTTGGGAGTTTGAAACCAGCCTGGCCAATATGGTGAAACCCCTCTACTGAAAATACAGAAATTAGCTGGGTGTGGTGGCAGGCGCCTATAATCCCAGCTACTACTCAGGAGGCTGAGACAGAAGAATAATTTGAACCTGGGAGGCAGAGGTTGCAGTGAGCTGGGATCAAGCCAATGCACTTGCAGCCTGGGTGGCAGAGTGAGACTCCGTCTCAATAAAAAAAGCAAAAATTGATTGATAGATTGATAAGGTCTTGCACTGTTGCCCAGGCTGGTGTGCAGTGGTGCAGTCATGGCTCACTGCAGCCTTGATCTCCCAGGACCAAGTGATCCTCTCACTTCAGCCTCCTGAGTAGTTGGGACTACAGGTATGTGCTACCATACCCAGCTTGTTGGGGGTGTGTGTGTGTGTGTCTGTGTGTGTATGTGTGTGTGTGTGTATTTTGTAGGGTTTGGGTTCCACTATGCTGCCCAGGCTGGTCTGGAACTACAGGGCTCAAGCCATCCTCCCATCTCAGCCTCCCAGAATCCTTAGTTACAGGTGTGAGCCACTGTTCCTTAGACTTTTTTTTTTTTAATAGGCTGTGTTGCCCAGGCTGGTCTTGAACTGGGCTCAAATGATCCTCTTGTCTCAACCTCCTGAGTAGCTAGGACTACAGGTGCATGCCACTGCTCCTAGATTTTAGTTTTAGATAGCATAACATTTTTCTGAAGGAGAAACTATGATTATCTTGCAGATGGTAAGGTAACAAGAGAAATTTGTGGTGGATACAGGTGGAGCAATTGAGTGATTTCCTGTATTAACACTTAGCATTTTGTTAATAGACTCTGGCAAAAGTGATTGGAGTAATGGTCCATGGAGTCTAGACTGCCTAGGGATTGATGTAGAGATGGGGTTGATAGCGGAGAATGTAGAGGCAAGGGACTGAAAGTCCATGAGGGGTGTCTGAATTTGAGATTTCAAGAATGGAGCAACTGGGGAGGATGCAAGTGCGGGGTATGACCTTTCTCTGTTGGGGCAAAGGTAATTTCAGTTGCAGTGGTCAAAGCAGTGAGTATATGGGTGGTAGTCATGGACAATGAATTCTCCTACAATGAAAAGCCAGGATTGCAGTGAGGAAGACGAACCCGATTCGAAAATATCAGTAAATGGTAGAGGTTGGGAGGAGGGGTATAGGGGTATCTTCAAAGGGACGAGAGCTTTTACGTGAAAGTGGACTAATGCTTTGGAAATGGATTTGAGGAAAAGAGGACGCTGTCACCAACTGGGATATGTGGAATTTCAGGGAACGGGCAACATCTGTGTGAGAAACCTGCAGAAGGTGGATTTTTCAGAGAGCCAGATTTCAGTTAACCCAAGGAGGCAGGGAAGGACTTTCAGTGCTAGATTGTGGAAGGCAGAAGTTTTGATTTGCGGGGCTAGTGTTACAGACAGACACAACTGGGGGGGAAAATTTCAGTCTTCTTTGCATTTGAGTAACTGAGTTGTAGTATAACCAAGATGAAACGGGCTCCATTCATATTAAGTTGCGTAAGTACTAGTACATTCCGTCAGAATACGTTGTATACCTACAATGTCCCAGGCAGTATGTTTTGGGTTAATAAGCAGTGCCCAGTCTCTGTACTCAGGAGCTCAGAATCTAGTGAAATAAGTAGACAAATAAACCTATGCCCATGGGAATGACTAAGTACAATGATTTGTGCATACTGAGCAAGGGCACCCAGCCCTGGAATGGGAGTGGGGGTCCAGGGGAAATCTTTTTAGACACGATGACTGAGTGTTAATTAAGCAGGTAAAAGAAACAGGAAACTGGGAATGGGCATCCAGGCAAAGGCACAGAAAAGCTGATGAAACAACATGGTCTAGGTATCCCCCATACCCATACTATGAGTAGCTCTTGTTGCTGGGATTATGACTGTGAGGAAAGCAATGGCTAGAACAAGGCAAGACGTATTATATCTTGGAGGGCTTTCTAGGCCTTGTTTTGGATAGCCATTGGAGGGTTTCAGGGAAGAGTGAAAAAGACAAGTATGTAGGTAAATGCCAACAGGGTGGATGGGTTTAAGAGGGTCTACCTGGTAAAGGTCAGCTGCCCTATTAGCATGGGTCCTAACAAAATTAGCTTTCCATATGTTTTGAAAGTAGGATGGGACAGGGCACATTTCTCATCAAATTCTCAGCTTTGGGTTGCTCTCAGCCACAGGTATCTTTACTCGGCTGCTTCCTTTTAGAAGCCAGTACCTTCATGGCTCCACTTTTGGTACTCCTGTTTGGTACTCTGTGCTCTAGTCACTTAACAGCTATTTGAACTTGAATCAGTTACCCCGATCTTCAGTTTTTAAATTTATAAATGAAATAACATCTGTTTTATTCTTTCCAGCTTTAGAATTACAAAATCACTTTCAGGTGTAAATATCTTGAGAGCCTTCTCTCACAGTGTTTTTGTTTCCCATATTTTTGAGACAGAGTCTTGCTGTATTGCCCAGGCTGGAGTACAGTGGCATGATCTTGGCTCCATGTAACCTCCACCTCCTGAGTTCAAGCAATTCTGTGCCTCAGCCTCCCGAGTAGCTGGGATTATAGGTGCCTGCCATCACACCCAGCTAATTTTTGTACTTTTAATAGAGACGGGGTTTCACCATCTTGGCCAGGCTGGTCTTGAACTCCTGACCTTGTGATCCACCTGCTTGACCTCCCAAAGTGCTGGGATTACAGGCATGAGCCACCCTGCCCAGCAACAGTAGTTTTTAAAAACCATATTCCTTTTTTTTTCCTTGTAAGTATACATGTCGGCAGGGCATGGTGACTCATGCCTGTAATCCCCAACACTTTGGCAGGCCAAGACAGGTAGATCACTGAAGGTCGGGAGTTGAGACCAGCCTGGCCAACATGGTGAAACCTCGTCTCTACTGAAAATACAAAAATTAGCTGTGCATGGTGGTGGGCACCTGTAATCTCAGCAATTTGGAAGGCTGAGGCAGGAGAACTGCTTGAACCCGGGAGGTGGAGGTTGCAGTGAGCAAGATTGTGCCACTGCACGGCAACCTGGGTGACAGAGCAAGACTTCTCTCAAAAAAAAAAAAAATGTCCATTGTTGGGAATCTGAAAAAATAGAGAGGCAAACGGAAGAAAATAAAAACCACCCACAGTCACATTACTCAGAAATAACAACTCCTAACACTTTATAGACTTCTGAATTCATTGTGTGTGTGTATGTGTATACATGCTTTTAAAAATAGAAATTCTCCCTGTAATTTTGTGAAAACATTACATCATCCAGATCAGAAGAAATGGGCCTGGCAAAATATCGAAATGGGCCTGGCAAAAACACTTCCTATCCAATTTTTTTTTCTATTTTTTTTTTTTTCTGAGATAGGGTCTTGCTCTGTCATTATCAAATTAATATAAGCTATTCTTCCTCTATTGAGGTTTATACTGATGACTAGATAATATAATTGGCTACCTTTAGTCAAATGGGCCTTTTGCATGTTTCCTGGTGGAAATTTGGGTTTGTCCCTATATGCAGGTTACAGAGGAACTTATTTTATAAGCTTTGAAAAGTTTTCCATTTAGTACCGTTCTGGGGCTTACTCTCTTGTTGAATATCTCTTGACAATAAACATGTCCCTGTACTGTATACAGTAGTATCATGTATAGCAGGATCATGTAGTGTTGTGGTTTGTCAACCAGACTGCAGGTTCTTTGAGGAGGGGACTGGGCTTCCACTTATGTATCTAAAGCACATGATACAATGGTGAAACCTTAGGCATTAAGCATTTTGTTGAACAATTAGTTGACTGCATTCATGCTTGCTCTCTTTTCTTCCACATCTAACACCAGGATGACTCAAGTACTTTCCCACCTGGGCATATAGCTGAAGTTTATCTCAAGGGGTTCCCCTCCACCACTGCCATGTTAACATTCAATAAACAATGACAGATTACTATGTACCAGGCACTGTCTGAAATTTTGAGGACACAGAGATGAATAAATCAAGTCTCCTGGCTCAGGGGTATCAGAGTACAAGTTAAAGCATTGTTGCACATTTTCACAAATTGTTTAAAAAAATTTGAGACCATGAAACATCAAATAATAGTTTAGGTGAAACAAAATTTTTCCTTGAAACTCTGATTAAAAAATGTAATCAGAAATACAGAAATACTGTTCCAACATTTTCCTTTATCATAAAATGTGATTTTTTAATTGTGCTTTCAAACTCTTGCGACACACTAAGTTTTTTTTTTTTTTTTTTCACATTGGACATTTGTACAAGACACACTAAGTTTTAATAGTTCTCATTGATTGTGCTCTATGTGCCAGGCACTGCCAGACCGTTTTCTGCCATTATCTTGTTTAACTTTCTCAACTGATGAAGTAGGTTTTGTTATCCTCATTTCATACAAAGGAATCCTGGGTTCAGATTAGGTAATGTGTCCAAAAATCACAGAGCAGGTTGGGTATGGTGGCTCATGCCTGTAATCCCAGTACTTTGGGAGACTGAGGTGGAAAGATCACTTGAGTTTATGAGTTCAAAAACAGCCTGGGCAACATGGCGGAACTCCGTCTCTACAAAAAAATTTAAATTAGCCAGGCATGGTGGCACATGCCTATGTCCCATCTACTCGGGAGGCTGAGGTGGGAGAATTGTTTGAGTCTGGGAGGTCAAGGCTGCAATGAGCTGTAATCATGCCATTGCACTCCACTCGAGCCTGGAGAACAGAGGAGAACCTGTCTCAGAAAAATAGACTTGGCACGGTGGCTCATGCCTATAATCCTAGCACTTTGGAAGGCCGAGGTGGGCGGGTGGATCACCTAAGTCAGGAGTTCAAGACAAGCCTGGCCAACATGGTGAAACCCAGTTCTCTAGTAATAATACAAAAACTAGCCAGGCGTCGTACTAATAATACAAATATTAGCCAGGCGTTGTAGCACATGCCTGTAATCTCAGCTACTTGGGAGAATCGCCGGAGGCAGAGGTTGCAGTAAGCTGAGATCGCGCCACTTCACTCCAGCCTGGCGCCTGGTGACGGAGTGAGACTCTGTCTCAAAAAAAAAACAAAAAACAAAACTGAGCAAATAAAGGCAGATTTTCAATGTCAGATATGATTCTATGATTCTAACCCATTTTTGAAATTTGTTTATATATATATATTTAAGACAAAGGGGTTTTGCTTGAAGACCAGGCTGGTTTTTAAGGAGGCTGAGGCAGGAGATTCGCTTGAACCCGGGAGGCGGAGGTTGCAGTGAGCCCAATTGTGCCACTGCACTCTAGCCTGGGTGACAGAGCAAGTCTCTGTCTCAAAAAAACCCACAAAACTTCTCTCTCTCTCTCTCACTAGTCTATAAAGCTTCCTGGGTAAGGCTTTTGTGTTTGCTAGTGAATCCTGCGTTTCTCCTACCTGACACCGTGAACGCTCGCAAGATGTTTGAGTGCACGCATGAATGAACGACCAGACCCGATTGAATTCTTTTTTTTCTTTAGAGTCTGCCGGCAGTTTCAGAGTCGACGTTTCCAAAAGATGATTAAGAACACACATCTGGCGTCTGTACGAGCAAACTCGAGCAATAAAGTACTAAAGATGCGCCACTCAAAAGCAACTAGAAGCCTTCATTTATCAGACTGGCGCTAGGGAAAATCTGGCCATTGTTGGGGGAATACAAAGCTAACCTTTTTGGTTCCTTGTGGTTCTACCGTTCCTTGGTCTAAAGGAGCCACCTTCTAGACCAAGGGCCACAAGTCGTCAATTCACTAAATCCAGCCACAGTCAGAGCCCGCTGCTTTGAATTCACCACGCGGAGAGCAGTCTTCCCCTTGATTCTTGCTTCCGCCGGAAGTGCCTTGTTACGGGAAGTGACGAGAGCTGGGTGGGCGCAGGGGACGGGACTATCTCTTCCTCTCCACGCGGTTAAGAAGACCGGTCGGCCTGGGCAATCTGTGCTGAAGATGCCTGGAAAACTCCGTAGTGACGCTGCTTTGGAGTCAGACGCCGCAATGAAAATAGTGGAGACACTGCGAAAGCAAACCGAGAAGGTGAAACGGAGGGACCTGGGGCAAGGAGGGACGTTGAGTGGAGCGGAGCACCGGAGTACAGGAGAAGTGGCTGCGCTGGAATTGTGGGAGCGCGCGGCGGGGAACAGCGAGTCCAGAGTCGGGCGTGGGTCTTAGCAGATGGTCGCCCAGGAGTGGTCCGCTCCTCGGACAGTGGGCGCGTCGTCGGCCTGACGGAGCCAGGTTCGCCGCGCGCTGACCTCTTCCCTCTGAGCTTTTAGGCATCCACATGTCCTAGGAACTCTGGTAGAGAGGCCCTATCGGAGCTCGAGAGAAGGCCGGTGTCCCACGTGGTCCCCGGCGACTGGGCGCGCCTCACACAGTGCACAGTTTGACATTCAGTCAGGCTCCACGTTATTGACTAAGATTTAACTCCCGGCGTGAGCGTGCGCGAAGGGAATTACAAGTCAAGTCACAGTTGGAACTGGAGCTTTAAAGTAGATTGGAGACATCATAACCTCATCTGTGCAGGAGGGCGGCGTCTTTATTGCCTTTTTTTTTTTGTGCGGGGAGACGGAGGCTGAAGTGCGGTGTCGCGATCTCGGCTCACTGCAACCTCTGCCTCACGGTTTCAAGCAATTCTGCCTCAGCCTCCGGAGTAGCTGGGATTACAGGCGCGAGCCACCACGCCCGGCTAATTTTTGTATTTTTAGTAGAGACGGGGTTTCTCTATGTTGGTCAGGCTAGTCTCCAACTCCTGACCTCGTGATCCGCCCGGCTCGGCCTCCCAAAGTGCCGGGATTACAGGCTTGAGCCACCGCGCCCGGCCTTTAGTGATTTTTTTTAACTTTGGTAAGGGAAGTACAGTTTGTTTTCCTGTAAGCCGCCCTGACAAGATGATGTAGTTCAGTTCTTAGTATTATATTGACTAGATTTCCCATGGAAATGTAAAGGCGTATGTTGCGGTGCTAAGTGTACATTATGTTTTTATATAGGCCAGCAGTGTGCAGTAGTCTTAACCTTGACAGCCATTTGCTGCTTTGCTGTTGGCTTTCTAGTGATTTAACCTGTGACTGAGTCTCTGTTCTGAGATAAAGTCAATGGAAACAGATTGTCCTTGAACTTATATTGTACACTACGTAGAATTAACTTTCCTTGTTGGTTTCTCTGTCTTTTGATGTGGAGCTCTTACAATAGCAATATTTTAGAAGTGTAGGAAGCTGCAGCAGATTTGTACTCAGGTGCAAGAAGGTAGTGGTTTACGTTGCATCAGTCAGTGTGTTCAATTTGGCATGCTCAAATCCAGAGATACATGACCAAACTCTGTTACATTCCAAAAGAGACCACCAGGATGGGAAACTCAGTCTTATTTGGTGAAACCAAGGGATGAAAAAGAATGAAATTTTGGAAGGAGACGAGCTTGTTTTTCATTGGCAAGGAGATTATTCTTAATCTTTGATTTGAGAACAGACCAGGCCTGAAGTTTCCGGGAGGCAGATTTCAGCATAATATGTACTTCCAAGATTGTTCTGGAGCTCTGCCAGAACAGGCTTCTAAGGAGGTTACAACACGTGTCTAATTGTTTTCAGTAGTATGAAAAGGTGTAGAGGCTCAGAAGTTCAAATAGGAGCCATAGTCATCTATCTTACTTGGTTCTGAGATGCCACTCCTTCCATATTCTTGTAACTTATTTATTTTATTTTAAATTAAGTACATCTTTTTTTACACAGGGGTGATAGAGACTGTGAGTTTTTATAGTTTTTTGGTTCATAAAGTATCTCTTATTTTTTGTAGAGACAGAGTCTCACTCTGTCACCCAAGCTAGAGTGCAGTGGCATGATTATGGGTAACTACAGCCTTGAATTCCTGGGCTCAAGCAATTCTCCCACCTCAGCCTCCAAAGTAGCTAGTAGTATAGGTGTGTGTGCCCCTATGCCTGGCTAATTTTTAAATTTTTTATAGAGACAGGGTCTCGCTATACTGCCCATTCTGGTCTGGAACTTCCGGCCTCAAGCAATCCTCCTGCCTTGGCCTCCCAAAGTGCTGTGATTACAGGCACGAACCACTGCACCTGGCCCTAAACCATCTTTATATAAATTCATTTGCTCTTGTGAGATAGGCAAAGTGCAGAATTCCTGTTTTGGAGTTAGAGACTGCAGTGAGCTATGATCACACCTCTACCACAACCTGGGTGAAAAAGTGAACTTGTCTCTAAAAAACAAAAAAATCCCTGTTGTTTTATCTGGGATTTTAGCAGGAAGAAAGAAAAGAAACCTGTTTAACACATCATCAATCTGTAGACATACATGACCTTATTCTATTGGAATTCAATTTGGACTTTTTGTATTGAGTTTGGAGCCTGTTGGAGTATCCCATGAGCTTATCCAAATCCCTTACGAAAATCTGGTCTACGGCTGGGTGCGGTGGCTCATGCCTGTAATCCCAGTACTTAGGGAGGCTGTGGCAGGCAGATCACCTGAGGTTGGGAGTTGGAGACCAGCCTGACCAACATGGAGAAACCCTGTCTACTAAAAATACAAAATTATCTGGGCATGGTGGCACATGCCTGTAATCCCAGCTACTTGGGAGGCTGAGGCAGGAGAATCACTTGAACCTACAAAGCGGAGGTTGCAGTGAGCCAAGATTGCACCATTTATACTCCACCCTGGGCAACAAGAGCGAAACTCCATCTCAAAAAAAAAAAAAAAAAAGAAAGTCTGGTTTATAGGCCAAGCGCCAAGCTCAGTGGCTCATGTAATCCTAGTAGTTTGGGAGACTGAGGTGGGTAGATTGCCTGAGCTCAGGAGTTCGAGACCAGCCTGGGCAACATGGCAAAACTCTGCCTCTACTAAAAATACAAAAATTAGCTGGGTGTGATGGTCCAAACTTGTAGTCCCAGGTGTGATGGTCCGCACTTGAGAGACTGAGGCAGGAGAATCGCTTGAAACCGAGAGGTGGAGGTTTCAATGAGCCGAGGTTGTGCCACTTCACTCCAGCCTGTGCGACAGAGTGAGACTGTCTCAAAGCAAAATAGAAAATCTCTTTTACAACTGTTTGACCCACATAAGTTGAATAGTTACTAAGGGGCACCCTTCATTTTCCAAGATAGTGAAACTATCGATACATACCTGTCTCTATAGCTAAGAAGTAATACTAGAAAAAAGCTTACTGTTTTGATTTTTATCTTATCACAACGTGAAAGTACAAATGTCAAAATGCCCCAAAATTGTATTTTTCAAAGTTGAAAATGATCTTGAAATAATCCAGAATTGATAAATCATGGAAATGTATAAATGCCTTATTCAGTGTTTGTATTTTCCTTATGAATTTTTTTAGAAAGAGAAAAAGAGAAGCCAAAATCTAATAAGATTGAAGAGATAGCAGAAGAGGAAGAAACTATTTCCCCCAAAGCTAAAAAAGTTAAAAAGAAAGCGGAGCCTTCTGAAATTGACACAAATTCTCCTAAATCCAAAAAGGCAAAAAAGAAAGACGAACCATCTCAAGATGACATTTCTCCTAAAACCAAAAGTTTGAGAAAGAAAAAGGAGCCCACTGAAAAGAAAGCTGTTTCTAAAACCAAAAAAGTGACAAAAAATGAGGAGCCTTCTGAGGAAGAAGTAGATGCTCCTAAGCCCAAGAAGATGAAGAAAGAAAAGGAAATGAATGGAGAAACTGGAGAGAAAAGCCCCAAACTGAAGAATGGATTTCCTCATTCTGAACCTGACTGTAACCCCAATGAAGCTGCCAGTGAAGCAAGTAACAGTGAGATAGAGCAGGTAAATTTGGACTTCATCGGGTAGAAGGTATCTTTCATTGTTGTTTCAGATAAATAAGTAGGTAACTGCTATGTGTACTCTTTAATAGTAGGAGAAAATGTGATGTGTCAGCACTTCGTGGGTTGGAGGATACCTTAGGCTGAGTGGGACTTCATCTTAAAAATTAGCATAGGACTGGGCATGGTGGCTCACTCCTGTAATCCCAGCACTTTGGGAGGCTGAGGTGGGCGGATCTCCTGAGGTCCGGAGTTTGAGACCAGCCTGGCCAACTGTGGTGAAACACCGACCCTACTGAAAATACAAAAATTAGCCAGGAGCGGTGGTGCACGCCCATGATCCGAGCTAAGACAGAGTATTCTGTCTTTTTTTTTTTGAGACGGAGGACATGTTGGAGTGCAGTGGTGTGATCTCAGCTCACTGCAACCTCTGCTTCTGGGTTCAAACAGTTCTACCTCAGCCTCCCCAGTGGCTCGGATTGCAGGCATGTGCCAACATGCCTGGGTAATTTTTTGTATTTTTAGTAGAGGCGGGGTTTCACCATGTTGGCCAGGCTGGTCTTGAACTCCCAACCTCAGATGGTCTGCCCGCCTTGACCTTCCAAAGTACTGGTACCACAGGTGTGAGCCATTGTGCCCAGAGGACTCTGTCTTAAAAAATAAATAGTGTCAGAATACCTTTTCAAATAAGCAGATAGTCTTTAAGCTTAGGGAGAGTCTTGGTCTGCTTATTTGCAAGTCAGACATCAACAGAAGAGATACAGTTGTGCAAATGGGCCCTAGTTTCCCTCTGAGGGGTTTAACCAAATAATAAATAATAATTAATTGGAATCCCTGAAAAGGTTGATTACAGAAGTCTTTTTGGTTAGGCCATTAATTAATCATCCTGGAGTTGAACAGGATGATAAAATGTCTGTCCAGAACCTAATTCTGTTACCTTTCAGAAACTCAGTCATGAAAGAAAAATACTAGTTGTATTTAAAAAAAATTTTTTTTGGACATGGGATCTTGCTGTGTGGCCCAGGCTGGTCTGAAACTTCTGGCCTCAAGCAGTAATCCCACCTAACCTCCTGAGTAGCTGGGATTATAGGCACAAGCCAACACATCCAGCTGAAAAATACTAATTATTAATTTTCTTTTTGCTGTAGATCATGGTCAACTTTTATAATTTTTTTCCTGATTATAAAAAACATGTGATCCAGAGAAAATAGAAAGTGTAGACATTTTGCAAAAAGAAATGCTTCCTGGAATTTCATCATTCAGTAAATATTAATACCTGTACTTTTCAAGTACAGAATTAATCTTGTTAATTTTTGGTGTTTCCTTTTAGTACTTTTAATATATGCATCTATTATTTTTAATTAGATTAGGACTATACCGTGCAATCTTGTATCTTGACTTTTTTGTTTCTATCTAAGCATTTTCCTCATTAAGTATGTTTCATGGTTACATAATCCTTCTTATAAATGTCTTGAAATCTACTTAAGACTTTTATTGAGCATTCAGATTTCTTACTGTCAAATAATGCCAAAGTGACTGCTACCTCATAAACGTTTGCTCATTTTCTATGGGTGTACATACAAGAGATGCTGCTTTGGAAGAGAGCTGATGACATTTTCAACAGTATAGTGTTGGTTATGGTTATAGAGTAGGTCTTAGTTGAGACTGAATCTGCTTTTATTAGTACATATAATATACCCAGTATGTATTTGCCTCAGATTTTTCTTTTGTTAAGGTTTTATAGATTAAGACAATGTTTCCTTTTCAGATTTTGATTTACCTATTAAAGTTTTTGTGCCTTTTGGTTGATTTTTAAACTGATGTGTTTAGAATTGTTTTAGGATAGCTTGTTTTGTCCCTTTCTCAGAAGATTCTCTATATTAATTTGTGTAAGTAATTATTGATTTCTTTCTGTGGCCCTTTACTTGATAGGAAATACCTGTGGAACAAAAAGAAGGTGCTTTCTCTAATTTTCCCATATCTGAAGAAACTATTAAGCTTCTCAAAGGTAATATTCTTGGACGTATTGTCTGATGTTAGAACTTTTTTTTTTTTTGGGATGGAGTCTTGCTCAGTTGCCAGGCTGGAGTGCAGTGGCATGATCTCAGCTCACTGCTACCTCCACCCTCTGGGTTCAAGTGATTCTCTTGCCTCAGCCTCCCCAGTAGCTGGGACTATGGTGCACCACCACGCCCAGCTAATTTTTTTTTTTTTTTGAGACGGAGTCTTGCCCTGTCACGCAGGCTGGAGTGCAGTGGCGCAATCTTGGCTCACTGTGACCTCTGCCTCCCCAGTTTAAGCGATCCTCCTGCCTCAGCCTCCCAAGTAGCTGGGACTAAAAGTACCCGCCACCACGCCCAGCTAATTTTTTGTATTGTTAGAGACAGGGTTTCACCATGTTAACCAGGATGGTCTCCATTTCCTAACTTTGTGATCTGCCCACCTTGGCCTCCCAAAGTGCTGGGATTACAGGCATGAGCCACCATGCCTGGCCTAATTTTTGTATTTTTAGTAGAGATGGGGTTTCACCATATTGGCCAGGGTGGTCTTGATCTCTTGACCTCATGATCTGCTTGTCTCAGCCTCCCAAAGTGCTCAGATTACAGGTGTGAGTCACTGCGCCTGGCCAAACGTATTATGTTAACAGGAACCACTCCACTGTTTTTGTTAAGATGAATCCAGGATGTATTCTTATTGTAGGGTGATATATGCAATCATATAATGAAGTATACCTATATATTCAGTATAGTACTATAGTAGTGATGGTCCTTTATGCCTCTTAAATAAGTGGTTAAAACTTCTTCAGGCCCTCTGTGGTGGCTCACACCTGTAATTGATTGAGGCCAGTAGTTTGAGATCAGCCTGGGCAACATAGCGAGAACCTGTCCCTACAAAAAGTTTAAAAATTAGCCAGGCACATGGTGACACACATCTATAGTCTTAGCTACTCCAGAGGCTGAGGAAGGAGGATCACTTGAGCCTGGGAGTTCATGGCTGTAGTGAACTGTGATCACACCACTGCACACCAGCCTAGGTGACAGAATGAAACCGTTTAAAAAAAAAGTATTTAATACAGTATGTATTCAGAAGTACAGTGACTAATGGTGCTGGTGAAATTAAGCAATTAGGTGATGCCATGTTAATGCTTTGTTTATCTCTTTCACTTCTGAGGCATCTCTAGGTTAATGATGCCAGTCTGACCCAGAATTCAATTAATAATCTGCTTCTGAACTAGCTGACTAGTCACAGTTGCTCAAGTAAGTGCTTCCTAAATTAGGAGCAGCACAGTCGGATTGCAAAGCACCAGATTTTCAGGCTTATGGATGAGACTTAAAATATTTACTATAATTGGGTGCTTTAAATTTTGTTGATGTTTTTCAGTCAAGCAAATTCCTTACTATCAATATTTTTGAGCCAGGTATGATGGCTTGCACCTGTAATCCCGGCTGTCCATCAGGCTGAGGCAGGAGGATCACGTGAGCCCAGGAGTTTAAGGCTGCAAGTGAGTTATGATCACACCACTGTACTCCAGCCTGGGTCTTCAAATATGTATTTTTGAGCCTAACTTTGTAGCTGTTGACCAGAAGGTAGAATTCCTTAATTCTACAGGACCAGAAGCATGAGTAGTATACTTCAATATGTGAGTATGGCTAATATTTTAAGAATTGCAGTGTGAGATAACACAGTTAATTTGTTCACAGGCCGAGGAGTGACCTTCCTATTTCCTATACAAGCAAAGACATTCCATCATGTTTACAGCGGGAAGGACTTAATTGCACAGGCGCGGACAGGAACTGGGAAGACATTCTCCTTTGCTATCCCTTTGATTGAGAAACTTCTTGGGGAACTGCAAGACAGGAAGAGAGGCCGTCCCCCTCAGGTAACTGTCTTAAATATAAGGGCTCTCAGTCAGCACAGGAAAAAAGTACTGCTTAGGCATTGATTGCATACCCTACTATTTTTTATTGAGTTCTTATAGTCACCCATTGTGTTTACTGTGGATCTTTTTGTGGAAGTAATCCAGGATAATTCTTTTATGTTTAGTAATTAAGATATACAGATCATTCTCTGTATATTTAAATATTTTAATCTTCCCCACGGTTTTGATCATCTATATTATTAATGCTCATCATATTTCCTTCAAACCATTAGATGTCCCCGGGACTCATAGCTTTGGTCAAGTGTCTGACCATTTTTGCCTAGATGGAGAAAGCATTTTTAGTAGAAAAGCATGAATGGAAGGCAGGGCAAGTCAGAGAGGTGAAAAGGCCAAGCCCCCATATTAGGGTGAGTTCATCAGGCTCATTTCTAGAAAACTTGACATTTGACAAACTTTAACCTCTCTGAAATGACTGCGAATGCCCACGTTGTCACTTTGGCTGTGAGTTCTTGTAGTTGTCTTTCTGGCCTAACCTCACTTGTTCACTGGTGTTCCAGTGTCCATGCTCCCCCCTTCATTAATTTGTTTACTGCGGTGTCCTTAACATCCAGAATAGTGCTTGGCAAATAATAGTAGGTAGTCATTAAACATTTTTTAGATGAATGTATTAGGTGTTTTTGAATCATATTTGTTTCATGCCATTCATTACCCTATTTTGAGGACCTCCTGTAGCTGTTTTTTTCTTTTTCTTTTTTTTTTTTTTTTTTTTTTTTTTGAGAAAGAGTATCGTGCTGTCACTCAGGCTGGAGTGCAGTGGCGCAATCTCCATTGACTGTAACCTCCACCTCCCAGGTTCAAGCGATTCTCCTGCCTCAGCCTCCCGAGTAGCTGGGATTACATGTGTGCGCCACCATGCCCGGCTAATTTTTGTATTTTTAGTAAAGATGGGGTTTCACCATGTTGGCCAGGATGGTCTTGAACTCCTGACCTGAAGTGAGCTGCCCACCTTGCCCTCCTAAAGTGCTCGGATTGTAGGCATGAGCCACTGTACCTGGCCAGCAGTTTCATGTTACATATCCTATTAGATCATACTCTTACTACTCTAGGATTCAAAGCCCCTTACATTGTTGGCTCTACCTTACTTGCCTGAGTTTATTCTACTTCAGATTCTCTCTACTGTAGCGGTTAAAACTGTAGGTTTTGGAGCCCAATTGCTTGAAGGCTCTGCTCCTTCTTAGCCTTTGGGATTTAGTCTAGTTATTTACCCTCTAATACCTAGCTCAAAAGGTTGTGAGAATTAAATCAGAATAATACATATAAAAACTTTAGTAGAGTCTAAGCTCTATTAGACTAAAATATTAGCTAGTGTTATCATCATCAGTGTTACCCCTTGTTCAAGTCATGCTTTTCCTACAATGCTGTTCTTTAAGGACTAGATTAAGAAACAAATACTACACAGTAATTTGAATTCAATTATTTTTCTTTATCAGGTACTGGTTCTTGCACCTACAAGAGAGTTGGCAAATCAAGTAAGCAAAGACTTCAGTGACATCACAAAAAAGCTGTCAGTGGCTTGTTTTTATGGTGGAACTCCCTATGGAGGTCAATGTGAGTACATTCAAAAACTGAGGGAAGGATAATGCCACCCACTGTTGGTTGCTCTGATTGGATTTCTTTTAACGTTGACATCTGGCTTCTTTACATGGGATAGTCATTTATGGAGACTTTCTTTTGCCATTGTCTCAATGTGGTCAAAAACATGATCCTATATGATGATAGGCAAATCCTGTATGTGGTTCCTAAGACTTTTACCTATTTATATTTTTCTAGGGCTACAAAGGTAACTTAATTGAACCCAAAAAGACAGTTCATTTGGGCTCTAGGAAATAGGAAGTTAGAATTCAGGGTTACTCTTATCTGTCAGGACCTTGGGTCTGTCCGTCTTTCTGCATGGTTGCTTCTTTCTTGCGGTAAGCAGACTTTTTTTCCTTGGGGCTCAACGGCCGTATGTTACAGTCTCTGCTCTTGTATTTTCATTACGTCCCAGTTCAAGGCCTTGGAGCTTTATTATGTAGAGCAGATGTATAAATTTGGAAGGGATTTAGGGAATTAAAAAATATAATACTTTTAGTACACAGTCTTATGATGGTTTCTTTCCAGCTTTGGCAGAATGAACATAGGGTTTGGCACCAGAAAGTCTTGAATCTAGACTCTGCTCACAGAATAGCTGTTGTATTCAGTAGCTTAATTTTTCTGCGCCTTAGTTTCCTCACCTATAGAAAAAGATGACTAAACCCACCCTGCAGGGATGTTGTGAGGATTGTAGACTGTATGAATAATACTAGGCACTTTACATACATTATTGAGTCTACAGCAGCTCAATACAAAGCTAAATTATTGTTACCATCTCATCCCAGTTGTATTTCATTTTTCCAAATGTCTTTGGAATATTTTCCCTTTCATTATGTTTCATCCTCCCTATGCCTGTTTACTTTATAGAAAGTTCCTATTTCTGTAAGATTCTTATTCGTACCAAGGAAGAAATTGCTATTTTTTCTTTTCTTTTTTTTTTTTTTTTTTTGAGACAGAGTCTTGCTCTGTCGCCCAGGCTGGAGTGCATCAGTGTGATCTTGGCTCACTGCAACCTCCGCGTCCTGGGTTCAAGCGATTCTCCTGCCTCAGCGTCCCAAGTAGCTGGGACTACAGGCACGCGCCACCATGCCCGGCTAATTTTTGTAGTTGTAGTAGAGACAGGGTTTCACCATATTGGCTAGGCTGGTCTCAAACTCCTGACCTCATGATCTGCCCGCCTCAGCCTCCCAAAGTGGTGGGATTACAGGTGTGAACCACCTTGCTTGGCTGTAAGTAATTTCTTTCCTGGTGCTATCATCCTCCAGTAGTACATATTTCTTTTTTATGTCACTTTGTATACTAGACTGTCGCTTCTAATGTTTTTTCCTAGATTAGGAGCGCCATAACTTTTATCATTATTACTTAGCGTATTACTTTGTACTTCTACGTATTTAACAAATATTTTAAAATAACAGTATAGTTAACTGTGGTACCCCAAACTGGTAAAGGGACTCACTAAAAACCCAGCAAATCTTGTCATTGTTTTTTATAGTTGAACGCATGAGGAATGGGATTGATATCTTGGTTGGGACACCAGGTCGTATCAAAGATCACATACAGAATGGCAAACTTGATCTCACCAAACTTAAGCATGTTGTCCTGGATGAAGTTGACCAGATGTTGGATATGGGATTTGCTGATCAAGTGGAAGAGATTTTAAGTGTGGCATACAAGAAAGGTAAACCACAAATTCAAGAAGCTGATAAAAAGGACCAAAGGAAGGGTGGGAACTAAATAGTTGTCTTCTTGTTTTTGAGATGAAGTCTCACTCTGTTGCCCAGCTGGAGTGTAGTGGTGTGATCTCAGCTCACTGCAACCTCTGCCTCCCAGGTTCAAGTGATTCTCCTGTCTCAGCATCGCAAGTAGCTGGGATTACAGGCACTCACCAATTTTTTTGTGTTTTTAGTAGAGATGAGATTTCACCATGTTGGCCAGGCTGGTCTCAAACTTCTGACCTCAGCCCACCTCAGCCTCCCAAAGTGCTGAGATTACAGGCGTGAGCCATCGTGCCTGCCTTTTTTTTTTCTTTTCTTTTCTTTTTTTTTTTTTTTGAGGCAGAATCTCACTCTGTGGCCCAGCCTGGAGTGTGGTGGCACAGTCTCAGCTCACTGTAACCTCTGTCTCCTGGGTTCAAGCGACTCTTGTGCCTTGGCCACCTGAGTAGCTGGGATTATAGGCATCTGCCACCACAGGCTAATTTTTGTATTTTTAGTAGAGTTGGGGTTTGCTATGTTGCCCAGGCTGGTCTCAAACTCCCGGCCACAAGTGATCCTCCTGGCTCGCCCTCCCAAAGTGCTGGGATTAGAGGCTTGAGCCACTACACCTGGCCTAGTGACTAAATAGTTTTCTAAGAGATGAGTAAAGCCTTGGGAAATCGGAAGGGGGCTTATTTTATCTAGAAACTTGGATTTTTTTTGTTTCTTCATGTAATTACTCCTGGAATAAAGCTGGTGAGGAAAAGTCATGATTTATCAGATAACTACAATGGGGAAAACTTGGGAAAGTAAAAGAAGAAACATACCATCTTCTATTAGTCTTGATATGGTCTGCTTTTGGTGTATTCCTGACATTTTGCATTTTATTATGTATATGTGTTGATTATATTCTGACTATATGTATAAAAATTCAGCAAAAATATTGTATGAATTGGTTGGCCATTATTTAATTCTACCATGTGCCTATTTTGATTTTTATTCAATATAAATAATTCTGTTTAGTCACTTTTATGCAGATAGCTTCTCACCACAATATCTGGAATTGGTATTGGTTCTTTTCTTTTTTTCGAGACAGGGTCTTATTCTGCCACCCAGGCTCGAGTGCAGTGGTGGGATCTTGGCTCATTGCAACCTTTGCTTCCCAGGTTCAAGCGATCCTCTGAATAGCCGGGACCATAGGCAGTCTGCCACCATGCCTAGCTAATTTTTCTGTTTTTTTTATAGAGATGGCATTTCACCATGTTGCCCAGGCTGGTCTCGAACTCCTGGGCTCAAGTGATCTCCCTCCCACCTTGGCTTCCCAAAGTGCTGGGATTACAGGTGTGAGCCACTGCAGCTACCCTTTTTAAAATTTTTAAGATAGGCTCTTACCCTGTCACTTAGGCTGGAATACAGTGGCACCATCATAGTTTACTGCATCCCCGAACTCCTGAGCCTCAGCTTCCTGAGTAGCTGGGACTATAGGCATGTGCCACCATGCCTAGCTAATGTTTTTATTATTCATAGAGACAGGGTCTCACTGTATGTTGCCCAGGCTTGTCTTGATTCCTGGCCTCAAGTGATCCTCCTGCCTCTATCTCTGAAAGCATTGGAATTACAGGAATGGCCTGGAATTGGTTCTTTAGAACAGATTTCCAGAGTGGAATTACTGAGTTTAAAAGTGTAAATAGTACATGCTCCTCAGCATACATTGCAAAATTGCTCTGCAAAAGGGTTCTACCACACTTCGATATGGAATGTTTGAGGATGTGATGGCACTCTTAGGTATAAACAAACAAACAAAAATAGTAGCAGGACTCAATGATTGGACAAGAATTCTAAATTCATAAAATATTGAGAATAGAAATCTTAGAATAGATTGTGTTTGTAATTCAAAAGCCTAATGGTCAGAAAGCAAAATAGGTTTAAAGTACTTTCACTATTTTAAGGATCTTTTACATAAATTACCTAGCAATATTCCTTTGCCTATTGGGAAACCTCTGTCTTCCAGTTTTGTGTCCTCTGTGCCTGACTTGCCTCAGGTGCTGATGAACGTTGACGGACTGTGGAAGTACTAGGTTAGGTAGAATACTATGTAGGCTTGCTTGGATTATTCATACTGACTTTTTTTTCCCCTCCTCAAAGATTCTGAAGATAATCCCCAAACATTGCTTTTTTCTGCAACTTGCCCTCATTGGGTATTTAATGTTGCCAAGAAATACATGAAATCTACATATGAACAGGTGGACCTGATTGGTAAAAAGACTCAGAAAACAGCAATAACTGTGGAGGTAAATTATTTACTTAGTTGCCAGAATGTAAAATTGTAGATATTTTTTCTTGTCTGTTAGTATTAAGACTGGCAAATAGTCTTTTCCAGATAATTACTAAATCCATGTGAAATGCTAAGGAAAGATATTTCTATTTGAACTGTATATGATACCTGTGTTTTTAAAATTTTATCAGCTGGTGGCCTGATTTCATTTCAGAATCATATGGAACTTAAATCTATCTGAATTATGTAAACATAAAGAAATCACACTTAAAATTTAAACATTAGAGGGCAGCAGAGAAACCTAGTGCTTTGTGTTTAAGCTTAAAAGTGTTGAAGCTTAAAATTTCACCTTCAGTTCTGCTACTTAGATGAATTAATTTCACTGAGGAACAGACCTGTACATTAACCTACACAAATAGCTTTTTTAAGTAAATGAAAGGGCAAAACATACAGAAACTTTTTGGTTATTTGGTTTCCTGTAGAAAGCTAGGGAAGGCATTTCCTTTCCCACATTTTCCTGGTTGTCAGAAAATAAAGAAGTTAGATGCTCTTTGGAGAAAGGGGAGAGGCATTGGGAGATGGACAGATCTTGTTTATGCTTTAATGGCTTATTTAGGTTTTTTCTGTCAGCCGTGGTGGCTGCAGATAGCTCTTATCAGGCTTGAGTAGTTGTTTCCAGGAGCAAGACATTAGACCATTAGTGTTGTGCTCACTGATCATTGTGTTGTGATTTTAGTTTCCAGCCAAGCTTTACTAAATAGATTTAGTTTTTTTCTTCTTCTCATATAAGCATCTGGCTATTAAGTGCCACTGGACTCAGAGGGCAGCAGTTATTGGGGATGTCATCCGAGTATATAGTGGTCATCAAGGACGTACTATCATCTTTTGTGAAACCAAGAAAGAAGCCCAGGAGCTGTCCCAGAATTCGGCTATAAAGCAGGTTGGTCCTTCCCCTTATGCCAGCAAAGCTGTGGATATCAACAAATCTTCATTTTAGGCATACCTTTTCTTGGTCTGGTTTTCATTCATTCAATGACTACCAGTTTATTTTAGTTTAGAAATGAGGCAGAGTCTTACTCTGTCACCCAGGCTGGAGTGCAGTGGTGCGATCTGGGCTCACTGTAGCCTCTGCCTCCTGGGTTCAAGTGATTCTCCCACCTCAGCCTCCCGAGTAGCTGGGATTACAGTTGGGCACCATCATGCCTGGTTAATTTTTTAATAGATAAGGAGTTTTCACCATGTTGGCCAGATTAGTCTGAAACTCCTGACCTCAAATGATCCATCTGTCTCGGCCTCCCAAATTGCTGGGATTGTAGGCATGAGCCACTGTGCCTGGCCTACTTGTTTTTTGAGACAGGGTCTTATTCCCTTTGCCTAGGCTGAAATGAAGTGGTGTGACCACAACTCACTGTAGCCTCACCTCCAGGTAGCATGCACCACTGTACCTGCTAATTTTTTTTTTCCTGGATGGTGTTTTATTATTGAGATATAATTCATGGGGCACATAACTTACCATTTTACAATGTACAGTTCAGTGACTTTTAGCATAATCATGAGGTTGTGCCACAGTCACTACTATCTAATTGGGAAGACTTGTTTTCAGGTGTACATGTGAGGATGTGCAGGTCTATTACATAGGTAAACGTGTGCCATGGTGGTTTGCTGCGTAGATAATCCCATAACCTAGGTATTAAGCCCAGCATTTATTAGCTATTTTGTCTGATGCTCTTACCACCCACCTCTGCTGGCTAATTTTTTTTTTTTTTTTTTTTTGTATTTTTAGTAGAGACCAAGTCTTGCCATGTTGCCCAGGCCGGTCTCAAACTCCAGGCCCCAAAAATTTGCCTCTCTGGGCTTCCCAAAGTTCATGAGCTGCTGCACATGGCCTCACTTCTTTCAACTAATGGTTAGAGTGTACGTGTTAGAGCTCACCTAATCTGTCATGGCATCTCATTGTACAAATGAGGAAAGGGGTGGCTCAGACCTAAGGTTACAATGACAATAGTTTTGATCACTCTTGTCTGATATTCTCAACTTCAGTAAGTAAAGTTGGATACAGCTGGAATTGATGATTGCAGATTTGGAAATAATATTGAGGCTTATCCATTCGAGACACATTTTTCCCTTTGTAATATTTTCAACAGGCATATCACCAAAATATGAGTGTGTTTTACAGGCCTGATTGATGATGAGAAAAGGTATTGTTGAATCTGGTGTTCTTACGTCTGTTTATTTATTTGGCAGGATGCCCAGTCATTGCATGGAGACATTCCACAGAAACAAAGGGAAATTACCCTGAAAGGGTTTAGAAATGGTAGTTTTGGAGTTTTGGTGGCAACCAATGTCGCTGCACGTGGGTTAGACATCCCCTGAGGTTGATTTGGTTATACAAAGCTCTCCACCAAAGGTATGTGTTTTATGTGTAGATTTTATTTTGTTTTGTTTCTTTGGGGTATTAAACAAATTGGAAATTGTATTATTTACTTGCATATCATTAGCATATTAATAACTATCTTTTGAGTGCTGGAATGCTAAGGGTGATTTTTAGAATGTACCTGTTATGAGACCCTCCCCTCAGAACTGACGCTAGAATAGAAGTGCAGTCAGCGGACAGAGGTTCAAAGGTGACTTTTGGGATGTAGTATGATTTTTGAGCCAAACCTTGAAGATGGGTGGAAGGACTTAGATGGGATAGGGGTAAGTAAGATGGATAAATGCATAAGCCTAGAGGACAAGGGAAAGAAAGGGCCTGTAATTAACCTGTGGTTAGAGATACTTAGGTTTGTGAATTATAGGAACCTCTAGGGGAGGACCCTGAAGCATAGTTTACTTGATGTGTGGATAGTTTTTCAAGTAAGTAAAGGTTGTTCTAAAGGTGTTCCAGTCACTTCCAACATGAAGACCTCATAATCTCACCCAAATTGGCAAATCCCCCATGCTTAAAGGTTGCTTACAACAACGGGGGAAAAATACCTGAAGATTATGAATTCACCGCTTCTTAAAAAGGAAGTCCTATGAGTATGTGATACAAATATTGTTTCATGAGCCTGTAGACTTTCGAACTTTTCGATATGGTAGCCACTAGCTGTTGAACTAGTAGGTGATGTGAATTGATCCATGTACTGCCAGTGTAAAATACATACTGCACTTAACTTTTTATTAGGCAGTCTGGATTTTGAAGACTTACGAAAGAATAAAAATATTGCATTGGTACCCTGGTTTGTGTAGATCGTATATTGAAATGATAAGACTTGGATATATTGACCGGCGTGGTGGCTCATGCTTGTAATCCCAGCACTATGGGAGGCTGAGGTGACCAGATCACTCGAGGTCAGGAGTTCCAGACCAGCCTGGGCAACATGGTGAAAACCTGTCTGTACTAAAAATACAAAAATTAGCCAGGCCTGGTGTCAGGTAGCTGTCCTAGCTACTCGGGAGGCTGAGGCAACAGAATCACTTGAACCTGGGAGATGGAGTTTGCAGTGAGCCAAGATCATGCCACTGCACTCCAGCCTGAGTGACAGAGCGAGACTCCGTCTCAAAAGAAAAAAGACTTGATATATTGAGTTAAAAATTAAACTTTTTAAAGAAATCTTTTCAGTGTGGCTACTGGAAGATTAAAAATTGGAATTATATATATACCTCTAATGGACAAGCACTATTTAGACAATGCTTTTTGTAAATTTGCCTACAGGACAGGGACCATTGTTGTAGAAGTTTTAAAAATTGCCAGAGATCTTTAAATTGAAGTGCTAAAGGACCTTCTCCCTCATGCCCCCAGGTATATAAGCACAATTGCTAGTGTTCACTGATCTGCATGGGCTGCTCAGGTGTGTGTCTCTTTTTCTGGTTTAGTGTCACTCATGTATTTTACTTCAATAGGATGTAGAGTCCTACATTCATCGATCTGGGCGGACAGGCAGAGCTGGAAGGACGGGGGTGTGCATCTGCTTTTATCAGCACAAGGAAGAATATCAATTGGTACAAGTGGAGCAAAAAGCGGTAAAACTATTCTTCTTACCTTTCATTCTAAAGTCAGTCTTTGGTTTCTTCAATTTTTGTCCACTTTAAAATATACATATATTTTTCTAATGTGTGGCCATGACTGAAAGCTTATTGTTAGGTACATGTACTGTCCTGTGATAAAGGGCCCATTTTGAAGTAACTTTGCAGTTGAAAACAGTAGTTTTGTTTTCATATGTTTGACAGGTGGTTTTCAGACAATGATAATATGAACCAGATTGGGGGCTATAGGAATTGCTTGAAAATCAAATGAATGAGAGTATATCAGAAGGATAAAGGGGAGAAGATACTACTTTTTCCTCCAGAAGAATTGGAATAGTGTATGTAGATACTCGCCCCTTCAGGAGCTTAACTTGTCTCCTTCCTCTTGAGTGGACTGCACTTAGTGACTTGGTTTCAAAGAATAGAGTAAGGTGGGGGAGTGAGGACTTTACAGTGGAGAGATGAACAAACACTACCTGAGCCAGGTGATCGTGGGTCACATCATCAGTGATAGGCACATAGGCATGTGCCTCTGATAGAGGTGGTGAGGCGAGCATTCACCTCCAGTATTCTCCCCCAAATATATAACCCTGAGCATGAGGAAAACACCAGACAACCTCAAATTGAGGGACATTTTACAAAACCGTTGACCAGCACTCCTTAAAACTGTTAGAAGTCTTGAAAAACAAGGAAAGACAGACATGGAATAAAGTTTGGTGTTCAGTTAATAGTTCAGCAATGTTGGTTTCTTAGTTGAAACAAATATACCATAGCAGTGTAAGGTGTTAACAATAGTAGAAACCTGGAGCTCTCTCTACTGTCTTTGTGGCTTTTCTGTAAATCTAAAATTAAAAGTTTATTTTTTAATGTAATAAATTCATTTGGTCTATATTAAAAAATTAGAGGACTACTAATCTTATTGGAAACAATTGATGTCCATTGCATATTAAACTGTAGTTCATTTTCTTGTAGGGAATTAAGTTCAAACGAATAGGTGTTCCTTCTGCAACAGAAATAATAAAAGCTTCCAGCAAAGATGCCATCAGGTATGTTCCCTACCACAGTTACGGTCTGTTTAGTGTTTGTTCAAATATTGCATGTCTTTGTACAGTAATAAGATTTGACTTCTTAAAAATTTATTTTATTTTTTTATTTTTGAGATAGGGTCTCACTATGTTTCCCAGGCTGGTCTCAAACTCCTGGGCTCAAGCAATCTTCCCACCTCAGCCTCCCAAAGTGCTAAGATTACAGGCATGAGCCAGCATGCCCAGCCTAGTCTTTTTAACTGATAACCTGCTTATCAAAAAAACAGTGCTGAAGTGGAATTTCACAAAGTAGATATCCTCGTTTCTACTCATCCCTGCCCAATCCTGTTTACCAGAGGAAACCACTATTAAAACAGTTTCCTTTGTATAGGATATTTTAAGGGATAATATCTTAGGTATAGTATAAGTTGGCTTATGCTAAATAAATTTGTATTTAGTATAAATAGAAATTTATTTCTATCTGGCTGATTGGACCACAGATTATATTCTAAATCTATGTTAATCCAGTTCCTCACCTGGTAGGATGAAAGTTGATTGTTTCTTGAATAGTAAATGTCTATATGGTGAGGATTGGGTTAACTAAGTTTGCCAAATGGAGGTGCTGTTGGCATTGGAGGCAAGAGAATTATTTTTTATGGGATTGTCCTGCAAATGGAAGGGTATTTAGCTGTTTAGGATCCGTGGCTGATTCCCCTGTGCAGCATACTCAGGGTAAGTAGGGTTGGCATTATAAAAACCAGAAACCATTTTCCAGATGCCTCCTGGTAGTGAGATACATTCTCTGTTAAAGAACCACTGAGTTTGGGCATCTTTTTTAGAGGGGTTTCCACAATTACTCTAAATGCTGATTTTACAAACACACAGGGAGTCCATGATCAAAGGAAATCCTGGATGTCAATCAGTATATTAATAATTCAGGAGCTGGGCACAGTGGCTCACGCCTGTAATCTCAGCACTTTGGGAGGCTGAGGCGGGCGGATCACGAAGTTAGGAGTTCTTGACAAGCCTGGCCAACATAGTAAAACCCTGACTCATAAAAAGACAAAAATTAGCCGGCACGGTGGTGTGCACCTGTAGTTCCAGCTACTCGGGTGGCAGAGGCAGGAGAATCGCTTGAACCTGGGAGGTGGAGGTTACATGGAGCTGAGATTGTGCCACTGCACTCCAGCCTGGGCGACAGAGCGAGACCGTTGTCTCAAAAAAAAAAAAAAAAAAAAAAAAGAGTTCAGGAAAGTTTTACAAATGAAAGATTTTTGCACTAGGCTTGGTGACTCATCCCTATAATGCCAGCACTTTGAGAGGCTAGGGTAGGCAGATCGCTTGAGCTCAGGAGTTTGAGACCAGCCGGGGCAACATGGTGAAATTCCATCTCTAAGAAAAATACAAAGATTAGCCAGGTGTCGTGGCACATGCCAGTAGTCCCAGCTACTCGGGAGGCTGAGATGGGAGGATTGCTTGAGCCCAGGAGGTTGAGGCTGTGATGAACCATGATTGTGCTACTACACTCCACCATGGGTGTCAGAGTGACACTGCCTCAAAAGAAAGAAAGAGAAGGAAGGAGAAAGACAGGAAAGGAAGGAAGAGTGTATTTAAAGTGTCCTGCAGACAGGCTTCCCTTGGGTGCCAGTTAAGGACATTTGGGGTTAGATGGCCAGGAAGGGGGAATGGGACAAAGATGCTGGTGGTATACAACAGACAGCCTCCAGAGTGCCAGCCCTGACTGGATGATCTGTTTCAACTTTGAATGGGACATTTATTATTGCCAAGATAATATTGACCCCCTTAAAAATGTACATATAGTCCTATAAAGGTGCTTATCATTTTTTTTAACTGACTTTGGAGGTCTTCTTTTTCTTATTTCTTCTTTTTTTTTTTTTAAAGAGATGGTATTTCTTAAAATGATTGTGTGTGGCACAGTCATAGCTCATTGCAACCTCAAGCAATCCTCCCACCTCAGCCTCCCAAGTAGCTGGGACTAGAGGCATGCGCCACCACACCCAGCTCTGTTTTTAAACTTCAGAATGGAAATAGGTATTTTCTGATCCAAAAAGTAACACATGAATGTATAAAAACTCTCAACATTATTCATCATCACATCTAATGGTAGTATGACATTTTATTGTATCTGTTTTGTGGCTTATATAAGCAGCCCAGATGATGCACATTTTAAAATTATTTATATTTTTTGTATGTTATAAGTAACACTGTGGTGAACTTGTTTTATTTCCTTAGGATAGAATGGTGGGGTAAGTGGTAAAAGAATTACATACAGTCAAAGGAATGGATTTATTACTATAAAAATATGATTATATACATTGCATCAAAATAATTTCTTACACATGTGAAAGATTTGGAAAGTTATTGATTTATCTTGAGATGTCTTAGAAATGCAGTCTGTCCACTTCTAGTATCCTTTCTAACATACTCTCAAACAACAGGCTTTTGGATTCCGTGCCTCCCACTGCCATTAGTCACTTCAAGCAGTCAGCTGAGAAGCTAATAGAGGAGAAGGGAGCTGTGGAAGCTCTGGCAGCAGCACTGGCCCATATTTCAGGTGCCACGTCCGTAGACCAGCGCTCCTTGATCAGCTCAGATGTGGTAAAGTTCTATGGCACATTCCTGTCACTTCATAATTTGGGATATGCCAGGATGTGAAAGGGTTTCATTTAAACTTCCCAGTTTTCACTTTCTCATGAAGGTAGGAAAGTATTAATTGTATTTTACAATTTCTGGCCAGATGCAGTGGCTCATGGCTGTAATCCCAGCCCTTTGGCAGCCACGGGCAGGAGGATAGCTCGAGCCTAGGAGTTTGAGATCAGATTGGGCAACCTAGTGATACTCTGTCTCTATAAAAAATAAAAATAAAAAATTAGCTGGGTGTGGTGGCATGTTGTGGTTTCAGCTACCTGGGAGGCTGGGATGGGAGGAGGGAGGATCACTTGAGCCCAGGAGGTCGAGGTTGCAGGGATCCATGATGGTGCCACTGCACTCCAGCCTGGGAGACAGAGAGTCTGTCTCAAAAAAGAAAAGAACCAGTAATTTCCATGTATAAACACACACCACATGCAAATCCATAGAGGCAGAAAATATGAGTGGTCCCTGTTGGCTGTGGAGGAATGTCAGTGGCTAGTAGGATTCTTTTGGGTGGATTATGACATATTCTGAAATTTTGGACAGTGCTGAGTGGTTGCAGATCTTACGAATATACTCAAAACAACAACAAAAAACCCACTGAATTGTATACTTTCAAATGGTAAATTTTGTGGTATGTGATTTTTAATATTTTTAATCCTAAAGTAGCCTAAACATATATATATGCATAAATGCATATGATACATTTACTCAGCATACCTAGAAACTTCAGAAGATGTATGCTTTTTCTCTTCCTGTAATTTCAAATTTTTATTGAGATAATTTTAGATTTACATATAGTTGTAAGAAATAATATAGAGAGATCCTTTGTATACTCTGTCCAGCTTCCATAAATGGTAATATTTTGGAAAACTATAATACCACAACCAAGATATTGACATTGGTACAGTCAACCAGTCTTAGAGTTCCCCAAGTAAAACCTGGGACTGTTTGTACTAATTGTGTATACATGTGAGGTATATGTTTTTAGGAAGAACTTTTCAAGAAATAGTTTAGATTCATGAACGCAGGTATTTATCAATTAGGTTTATTTTCAGCACATTAATTTTATTCCTCTTTCTTCTGTAAGGGTTTTGTGACAATGATTTTGCAGTGCTCAATTGAAATGCCAAATATTAGTTATGCTTGGAAAGAACTTAAAGAGCAGCTGGGCGAGGAGATTGATTCCAAAGTGAAGGGAATGGTTTTTCTCAAAGGAAAGCTGGTAAGGCTGGGGTCTCTGTTGTAACCTTGAAGGGGCTAAATGTGGGGGAGGAAAACAGTGTGATGTGGGTTCTTCCTTTTCTCTGGGGGATGCTGCATCTCTTCACTCTCTCATCTTCCCTGGGTAATTTCATCCATGATCCTCAGTTGCCACTCTGCCACTGACAACTATTCTACCTCTGTCTCCAGCCTGAATCATTCTCCTTACAATGCCAGACTTGATCCAGCTGCTTCCCTGACATCTCCACATAAATTGCTTATTTCAAGTAAAGTTTTAGTCTTTTTTCTCTTAGCAATCCTATTCTAGCACCGGACTTACTCAGAATCTTGAATTCAAATGAAAAATGAAAAATTTTGCCTTCCAAACCCGATGTTCTTTATTCTGAGTCCTTTTCTTGGTTAGTGGCATAGACTGTCACACACACGCACGCACACACGCACGCACGCAAATCCATAGAGGCAGAAAATATGAGTGGTATCACAGCAGTGCTCAAACATTTTGGTTTCACAATCCCTTTAGCAAATGCTGGGGAAAGCTTTTGTTTATATGGATTGTATCTATTGATATTTATATTAGAAATTAAAACTGGAACTCTAAAACACAATATCATGTTCATTAGCCGTCAGAGTAGTGATGTCATCACGTTATTTAGCGTCTAGGAAACTCTGCTGTACCCTTGAGAAGAATGAGTGTGGAAAGGGCAGCATTATTATGAAAATAATTTTGACTTGGTGGAGCCCCCAAAGATCTTGGGTTTCCAGGTTTCCACTGGCCTAGTGACCCAATTCAGGTTTATCTTCAACTCATTGCATGTCTGGCCATGTTGTTTATCTCCTTAAGTAACTCCATAAAACTTGTGGGATAAAGTCTCAACCCTTTCATAGGAGGATAAGATCCTTCATGTCCTGGCCTCTGCTAGCCTTACAGCTTCATTTCTGCCTCATTGCTACCAACACCATTTACTCCAGCAGTGCCCAGTACACCATGCTTTATCTCATCCTAAGTGCATGCTGAACCTACTATTTATAGTAATCTTCTCCTCCAACATAGCTTTTATAACTTTGCTTAGCCTCAAATCTTACCAGGCAGTGTTAGGGGCATCTTTATCTGTTCTTCAAAGTCTTTAGGACACGTGTTTATTCAGGTAAACTTTTATCTTTCTGTGTTTGCTTACTGAGAGCCTCAAGAACACTCAGGCAACAACTGTTTTCTAGTTACCTCTCCCCAGTGAATGCCTGGTATATTATACTCTACTTAGTAAATATGTAAGTGAAGATTCCCGTGAATGGCAAAATCACCAGTAGCTGATGATATGCATGTTACAATTGGGTAAATTTTTGGGTGAAAGGGGTGTTCCTTATAAAATATTGCAGTTGAGGACAGCAGGGAGAGGAGTGCATATGTTAGTTAACATGTAGTTTGACTATATTTTTAGATGATTTCCTTGATTGGAGAGGATGACGCTTAATATTAAAGATGGTGTCCTGGCTAGGTGCCATGGCTCACACCTGTAATCTCAGCATTTTGGGAAGCTGAAGTGAGAAGATAATTCTTGAGACCAGCCTGAACAACATAGTGAGACCCTGTCTCTGCCAAAAAAAAAAAAGCCAGGTGTAGTGGCATGCACCTGTAGGAATTCAAGGTTACAGTGAGTTGTTAATTGCACCACTGTACTCTAGCCTAGACAGTAGAGCAAGATCCTATCTTAAGAGGAAAAAAAAAAGATGGTGTCCTCTATTATTTTTTTCATACTCTTTTACGGAGGCTGAATTAAGAAAAACTAGAAAATTAACAATAGATCACCACTTATTTTTCTGCTTTTAATTAGGTCATCCTGAATAGCTGGCATTGCTTTTCTGATGGAAGGCAGTATATAGTTTAGACTATAGGTTTTAGAGCCATACAGATCAGATGTTAAATACTTGCTCCATTTAGTAGCTGTGGGGCCTTGACAAGTCAGCTAACCTTTCCAAGCCTGTTTCTTTGCAATAAAATGTAGCTCATAGCCACTAGAGGGGTTAGCACAGTGTGAACTAAGACTGTCTGTAGTTAGAAAGTTCTAAACTGTTTGGAGTTCTTTTTTTCAATATTCATTGGCTTTCTGCAGTATACTTCTGGGAGCTATAATATATTAGCTTTGGTTTAAAGTTCATCTAAAATTATACTGGGTTTTTTTTTTTCTTTCTGTTGTTTTCTTTTTTCACAGAATACGTGGTCTTTTAAAGGGAGTATCTTTAATGTGCGTTGGTTGGATTAACTTCCGTTTGCTTTGATTTCTAGGGTGTTTGCTTTGATGTACCTACCGCATCAGTAACAGAAATACAGGTATTCTTTTCTCGTAGATTTTAATGTTAACGTACCTAAACTGTAGAATGTTAATTATGAAAATAGAGTATAATAGATTGGGATACAGTAGTTCTGATTCCTTTAGTAAGAGATAATTGATAAATTTTGGAATTTTTCCTCTAGCTTTTTAATTCTGATA
Source organism: Ateles fusciceps (assembly GCA_036589455.1). Taxonomy (NCBI): domain Eukaryota; kingdom Metazoa; phylum Chordata; class Mammalia; order Primates; family Atelidae; genus Ateles; species Ateles fusciceps. Next base: position 13,671,050 of record JAZHEH010000770.1, read on the forward strand.
TTTTTGTAGTTGGATCCACCTGGTTTCTGTATTTCCTTTCTACAAAGTTGTGAACAATATCCAACTCCCTCCCCCCCCCCCCCCCCGCTTTAACACTATATATGTTATACAGGTGTGTGTGTGGTTTTTTTTTTTTTTTTTTTTTTTGAGAGAGAGTCTCTGTTGCCCAGGCTGGAGTGCAGTAGTGCAATTTCGGCTCACTGCAACCTCTGCCGCCCAGAGCTCAAGTGATTCTCCTGCCTTAACATCCCAAGTAGCTGGGATTATAGGCACCCACCACCATACCTGGCTAATTTTTTGTATTTTTAGTAGAGGGGTTTCACCATATTTCGCCAGGCTGGTCTTGAACTCCTGACCTCAGGTGATCCACCCACCTCAGCCTCCCAATGTGCTGGGATTACAGGCGTGAGCCACCACTCCCAGCCCGCGGCTTTCATAGACATTTAAAATTGCCACATCTTTATTCAGTACTATGAGACATGTATGCTTTAATATATTTGTTTTATTACTTTTGGCTGTAGATACCATGTAACAATTGAGTTGAATAAATGGTTTAATAGCTTAATAAATGAAGTCGTGATGAGGGCTATTTCTCATAATGAAACTATATTTTCCCACACTTCAGTGACACTGGCTTTTGGACCATGAAGGTTGGCCAGTGTAATTTTTGACCAGTGACCTGTTAAGCACTTATGTTATCACCTTGGTTTTTCTTTGAAGAAATGGCAAAATTTTTGTTTTTCTTATGCTTTTTAAAAATTCAGTAGAAATCACAACATGTGAGAACAAAACCTTATCTCAACAGGAGAAATGGCATGATTCACGACGCTGGCAGCTGTCTGTGGCCACAGAGCAACCAGAGCTCGAAGGACCACGGGAAGGATATGGAGGCTTCAGGGGTCAGCGGGAAGGGAGTCGAGGCTTCAGGGGACAGCGGGACGGAAACAGAAGATTCAGAGGACAGCGGGAAGGCAATAGAGGCCCCCGAGGACAGCGATCAGGAGGTGGCAACAAGAGTAACAGATCCCAAGACAAAGGCCAGAAGCGGAGTTTCAGTAAAGCATTTGGTCGATAATTAGAAATAGAGGATTTATATAGCAAAAAGAGAATGATGTTTTGCAGTATAGAACTGAACATTATTTTTCGTGCAAAGTTAAAAGCATATTGTGCTTCCTTGCTGAGTCCCTGTCTCTTTCAGACACAAGCAAGCTTCATCTAAATTATTTCATCTGATCATTATCATTTATAACTTTATTTCTACTTCTTCAGTTTTTCCTTTTGAAGGGTGTATGAATTCATTACATTTTTATTCTAATGCATTATCTATAGATTAGAAGATAAAATCAAGCATGTATCTGCCAATACTTTGTGAGTTCACCTGTCTTTATACTCTAAAATGTCTCTTAATAATGTCCTTCCCTAAAGTAAATACCTAAGGGAGTATAACAGTCTCTGGAGGACCACTTTGAGGCTTTGAAAGCTAAGGTTTCCTCAGCCACCTGCTGAACAGTTTCTCCTGTGGTCCTATTATTTGTCTACTGAGACTTAATACTGAGCAGTATTTTGAAACAAGATTTCAAACTTAGCTGGGTTGTAATACAGTTTATACCAGTGTATGCTCTAGATTTGGAAGATGTAGTATGTTTGATATAGATTACCTATACTTACATGCATTTTGATACATTTTTAGCTTCTCATTATAAGGTGATTCATGCTTCAGTGAATTATTCACAGACAGTATACATAAAAGTACATTTTAATAGAAAGCCAGGGTCTTTCAGGTATTTCAGATGTATAAGGTGACTCCATAGCTTTCTTTGTAAGAAGGCTGGATAAATTGTGCTTAAATGATAATGTACTCTACTTCTTTCTATTGGAAGATTAACATTATTTACCAAGAAGGACTTAAGGAAGTAGGGGGCACAGATTTGCATTGCTGTAGAGTATGTGAAAAAACAAAACAAAAAACACACACTGGAAATAATTAAATGCAAAAAGGTAACAAATTCATAACTGGGGAGCAAAGAGAAGAATAAGTATGATTTGCATGTATAAAGCATTGTTTTAATGGTGAAAACTTAATAGATCACTAATGTTTCTAGAGGTTAACTTCAAGTGGGCAAGGTGGGGTTTTTAGGTAGTCAGTGGCCTATCTCCTAAAGCCACAGTATAGCATCTGTTTGTTAAACTGAATCTCTGTTGAAAGTTTGCTTTAGCTGCTTGGAGGCTTCCTTTTAAGACAAATCATATATGGCTAAGTTGTTTTGAGGGAACTGAAGAACTTGATGTAGTCCCTGGCCAGGTAACTCTGCCTGATTTCTCAGATATTATTTCTCTGGGAAACATTCTACATAGCACAGGAACTTCAGAGTGGCATTATCTTCTCGCCTTAATTCCCAGAGATTCTTTCTGTACTGGGAATCCTGGAACATACTGTGCTAGGAAATTTAAAGCTGCATGGTCTGTCTTGTTTTCATTTAATTATTGTGAACACCTAGAATCTTTCTGGGTCCTGGTTTCTCTTGCTTAATCCAGTCTTTATCTCTGACTGCCCCATATTTGATCACCATGTACTAAGGGCTCTGATAGCCAGCTCACCTCCTATTTGAACTTCAGTTCTGTCCTTGAATCCTTTGTAGATGTTTCTTGCCCCTGGTCTCAGAATTCTCTTGGATTTTATTCCTTGATTCATTTGCCAGTTTTATCACTTTACCCTTGTTCCTGATGGCTTCCCATCAAGCCATGGGTATTAGGTGACAGCGTAATTTATTAGATTCTGGTTTTGCCCAAATACTGGGCATGCTTTAGTAACAACCAAACTATTTCATTGTTTGGATAGGCATGGGTACGTTATCAAGCTGATTAAAAGGATATGGTACCCGTCCTTTAGCAAACAACAGCTAAAACCATGTTGTGGATTATGGATTTAGCATAAAGAAAAATAATCAGACATAGATTAAGAGTAAGAGGGAAGATTAATAGAAATTTCACTTCACATAACATAAAACATGGCTGTTTTAATAAATGGAACTAAAGTTTCTCCTGGATCCCAGAATTCAGCCTGTATTTATAAATGTATAATGTATTTTGTTACTATTTGGTTTAACTGAACTTGTTGGGCTAGCTTGGTAAGTGTTACAATTTTTACTATTTTCTACAGAGAAAATATTTTCTAATTTAAGTTGGAGCTATCTGTGCAGTGGTTTCTCTACAGTTGTACATAAATGTTTTTACTATAAAATGAGCTAATGTATAAAATACTACTCTATACCACAATAAAGATAGTAATACTTTGATTTTGGTGGCTTTTGTTTTCTAAAATGAAAATAGTTTGAAATATTTATTATAAAAATAATAAAAGCTAGACATAAAAATCTAAACATAAGAGAAAAAAAACAAGTAGGCCAGGCATGGCGGCTCACGCCTGTAATCCCAGCACTTTGTTTTTTTGTTTTGTTTTGTTTTTTGTTTTTCACTATCTCCAGTAATGGCTATAAGCAAATCCCAGCACTTTGAAAGGCTGAGGTGGGTGGATCACGAGGTCAGGAGTTCGAGACCAGCCTGACCAACATGGTGGAACCCCATCTCTACTAAAAATACAAAAATTAGCCAGGCGTGGTTGTGTGTGCCTGTAATCCCAGCTACTCGGGAGGCTGAGGCAGGAGAATCGCTTGAACCTGGGAGGCAGAGGTTGCAGTGAGCTGAGATTGTACCACTGCACTCCAGCCTGGGCTACAGAGTAAGACTGTCTCAAAAAAAAAAAAAATAATAATGATATTAATAGTCACCCTCATATCTAATATTTTAGTGAGCAATTTTCTACATATTCATTGATAAAATTGGAATCATTTAATTTTGTGAATTGCTTTTCCCCCCGTCAACATGTTATGCACAATTTTGTACAAGCCTACAAGGACAATTTTGAAGGACATGTTACTTATATGGATATACCACTATACATTTAATCAGTACTTGATGGCCATGTTGGTTATTTCTAATTTTTCACCATTATAAACAACCCTAAGTTAACATCCTCATATGTGTTTGCATGCTTGTCTGTCACCTCCGGATGTTTTCTAAAGGCAGAACTGCAGCTTTGAACTCCTGGGGTCAAGTGATCCTCTCCTCTCAGCCTCCCAAATAGCTGAGACTACAGGTGGGCACCACTAAACCTGGCTAATATTTAAATTTTTTGTAGAGCTGGGGTCTCATTCTGTTGACCAGGCTGTTCGTGAACTCCTGGCCTCAAAGAGTCGTCCTGCCTTGGCCTCCCGAAGTGCTGGGATTATAGGTGTGAGCCACCATGCCTGGCCTTTTCTAATTATCTGTCATGAGATGGATCTCCAATCACTGTATTACGGTTTATGTATTTAATATATTTATTGTTTTTCCTATACCAGGGCATGGATTTTTGTCTTTTTTTTTGAGGCAGGGTCTATCTGTTGGCCAGGATTGAGTGCGGTGGCGTGATGATAGCTCCAACAATCCTCTTGCTTTAGACTCCCCACATAGATAAGACTATGGGCATGTGCTGCCACACCTGGCCGGTATTTCTTTAAAGAATTTTTTTGTAGAGCTGGGGATCTCACTACATTGCCCAGGCTAGTGAATTTTTGTACATTTTTTACTCCGGAATTCCCAGCACCTATGACAGTGCCTGGCAAATGACAGACACTAAATACGGAACAAATGAACAAGTTTTTTTTTTTTTTTTTTTTTTGGCAGCGTCTCACTCTGTCACCCAGGCTGGAGTGCAGTGGCTTGATCACAGCTCACCACAGCCTCCATCTCCCAGGTTCAGGTGATCCTCCCACCTCAGCCTCCTGAGTAGGTGGGACTATAGAGATCCACCACCATGCCTGGTTAATTTTTTTTTTTTTGTAGACATGGAGTTTTGCCATGTTGCCCAGGCTGGTCTTTAACTCCTGGGCTCAATCCATTCCCCACTCCAGCCTCCCAAAGCGCTAGGATTACAGGTGTGAGCCACCACACCCGGCCCAAATCATTTTAGATGTCCTGGGGAATGCACTGATAGGAGGCCAGACTGGCAGGACTGCCTATTAGAAGTAATCAGATGAGGATGGGCATGGTGGCTCACGCCTGTAATCCCAGCATTTTGGGAGGCCGAGGTGGGTGGATCACGAGGTCAAGAGACCAGCCTGGCCCAAGCGATCCTCTGCCTCAGCCTCCATGGTGGCTGGAACTACAGTCGCGCGCCACCATGCCCAGCTAAAAAACAATTATTGTAGAGATGGGTCTTGCTATGTTGCCTACGGCAGTGGGCATCCCAAAATGTTGGGATTACGGACGTGAGCCAAGGCGCCTGGCCTTTTTTAAAACAGAAGTTTTTATCCAGTGATAGGCTGGGGTATACACTTAATGTCTAAAGGTTTTTGCCTTTCAGTTAATATCAATTAACGCGAGTAGACTTAGCTAGCCATACTTGTAAACAATATTCCGATATACTTAGTTAAAGTAAGGCGATATTAAACATTTTTATATAAATCCGTCCTCACAGGGTCAATCTAGAGATAAACTCACCGCTGCAGGGGGGCGGGGAAGGAGGCGGGAACATGCTCTTTGACAACTTCATTTCCATTAGAATGGTTGCTCTGGTGACTACTCCGTCTTCCCATTAGCCACTGACGAGCGTACTGCGGTTTTACGGGCGGGTTTTATTGGTTCCCGTTCCTTAGCGGCCCCGACCTGTCGAGAGCCGTAAGTAAAGTGTCGCAAAGCAGAAGGAAGGTTGGAGTCCCGACTGCAAACATTGAGGAAAGCCAGGCAGTAGAGGCCGCTATGGCGAACGTTCCGTGGGCCGAGGTCTGCGAGAAATTCCAGGCGGCGCTGGCCCTGTCGCGGGTGGAACTGCATAAAAATCCGGAGAAGGAACCGTACAAGTCCAAATACAGCTCCCGAGCCCTGCTGGAAGAGGTCAAGGCGCTGCTCGGCCCCGCGCCTGAGGACGACGATGAGCGGCCTGAGGCGGACGACGGCCCGGGTGCGGATGACCACGCCCTGGGGCTGCCGGCCGAGGTGGTGGAGCCCGAGGGGCCGGTAGGCCAGCGAGCGGTGAGGCTGGCGGTCATCGAGTTCCACCTCGGAGTGAACCACATCGACACGGAGGAGCTGTCGGCGGGGGAGGAGCACCTAGTGAAATGCCTGCGGCTGCTGCGCAGATACCGGCTCTCGCACGACTGCATCTCCCTCTGCATCCAGGCGCAGGTGAGAGCGAGCCCCGCCAGGCCGGCCCTTGACGGTGAATGGCGAGGGATGGGGAGGAGCCCTTGCCAAGGCCAAGGGCAGACGTTCTAAGGCGCAATTCGTCTCCACGTTTTTTGAAGCTCTGGCCTGAGTCCCAGAGAGCGTCTATGATCTTCAAAAAGGCCAGTCTAAAGGACTTACTGCTTTGTAACTAGATCTCCCACTGTCGCCCCTAAGCTCCCTGTTCACCCTTGTCGCCCACTCTAACATCGCTTGCTGCTGCTTCACTTAGTTGTGGCAATGCATTGGTGTCGGAGACCCTCCTGCATCGTCATGCGTTTTCCTCTCCACCACTCCAACTCCTTTTCATTCTATAAAGAAAATCCGAAGTAATTTAAATCTTAACGTCTCAAGGAAATGACAATGACTGGAGGACATTTTGTTTGTTTGTTTGGTTTGGTTTTCTTAGAGATGGGGTCTCACTGTGTCGCCCAGGCTGGAGTTCAATGGTACCATCATAGCTCATTGCAGCCTCCACCTCTTGGGCTCGAGCAATCCTCCTGCCTCAGCCTTCATAGTAGCTGGGACCACAGGTGCACGCCACCACTCCCAGTAATTTTTTAAATTTTCCGTAGAGACGGGGGTCTCACTATATTGTCCAGGCTGGTCTTGAACTCCTGGACTCAAGTGATCCTTCCGTCTCGGCTTCTCAAAGTGCTCGGACTGCAGGCCTGAACCGCAGTGCTTGGCTTGGGATACATTCTTAATTCAAAACAAAATGTCCAAAATTTTCAGCTTCCTTTCTTATCAAATTCATTTGTTTGTATCTCAGGGAATTCTTCCCCATTCTTCAAAACCCATCTCAAGAATCACTTCCTTTAGTATTAATAACTTTCTTGGGACCATTTTGAACCAAACTGATCTCTCCTTCCAACCTTTGAATTCTTATAATACTTTTTGTTTCCCATTTATAAGGTGTTTGGTTTATTCAGTAAATCTGGGCAGGGCAAGTGGCTTACATCTGTAATCCCAGCATTTTGGGAGGCCGAGGTGGGAGGATGGTGTGAGGCCAGGAGTGTGAGACCAGCCTAGGCAACAAGGTCAGACTCTGTCTCTGCAAAAAAAAAAAAAAACCCCAACACCCCCACGCCAAAAAAACAACAAAAAAACCCCCAAAAAACTAGCTAGGCATAGTGATACATGCCTGTAGTCCTAGCTACTAGGGAGGCCAGGCTGAGCTGGAGGATCATTTGAGCCACTGGAGGAGCTGTGATCATGCCACTGCAACTCCAGCCTGTGTGACAGAGCAAGACCTTGTCCCAAAAACAACAACAAAATCCATATCAATATTCTAAAGTAATATTGGTCAACACCTGTGAAAAGAAGAGGTGAAAACAAGAAAAATATTTCTAAAAGTTAAAGTAATATTGAGACAGGTAAATATGGATGTTCACAGCAGTGTTGATTAAAGAAGGAAAATCGGAGCGCTGAGGCAGGAGGATTGCTTGAGCCCAAGAGGTCAAGGCTGCAGTGAGCCAAGATCTTGACACTACACTCTAGCCTGTGTGACAGAGTGAGACCTGTCTCAAAAAACAAAGAAAAGGAAAACAATATAAATATCAGTAGGGCACTAGGGATAGGATTAACTAAATTCCATTACATTGAAACAGAAGAACAGTACACAATTATTAAAAATAATAATTTATATTAACAAAAATTGACAATATAAAGAAGGAGGGAGAAGTCTGTAAGCCATATTTAGAATAATGTAGAAAAGGCTGGGCGTGGTGGCTCACACTTGTAACCCTAGCACTTTGGGAGGCTGGGATGAGATGATCACTTGAGCTTAGGAATTCAAGACCAGCCTGGGCACATAGTGACACCTCGTTGCTACTAAAAATGCAAAAAAAAAAAAAATTATTCCAGGCATAGCTGCTTTGCTAGGCAGTATGTTCTTTGGGTGACCATTGGGGCCCCCACCACCATCAGGGCTCTGGAGGTGGGCTTCCCTTACTTACCGGCAGCTCCCAGGCTCTGAGACCTTCTAACAGCACTTTGGTGGATGACTTAGAGTCATCTTTCCAGACTTGCTTTGCCTCTCTGGTGAGTCAGTACTATGTCAATGGCACCAATCAGGAAGAAATTGGAACTGGTCTTACATCGGTGTATCCAGAAGTTTCTGGATATTGCAAGACAGAATGTTTTTTCCTACAAAAAGATTGCAGGCTGGGTGTGGTGGCTCACACCTGTAATCCCAGCATTTTGGGAGGCTGAGGCAGGCAGATCACGAGGTCAGGAGATCAAGACCATCCTGGTCAACATGGTGAAACCCCATCTCTACTAAAAATACAAAAAATTAGCTGGGTGTGGTGGTGTGTGCCTGTAGGCCCAGCTACTCAAGAGGCTGAGGCAGGAGAATCGCTTGAACCTGGGAGGCAAAGGTTGCAGTGAGCCAAGATTGCGGCACTGCACTCCAGCCTGGCGACAGAGCAAGACTCTGTCCCCCCAAAAAAAAAAAAAAAAAAAAAAAGATTGCAATTATTTGTCCAGAAACTAGAACAAGTTATCAATGAGGATGTCTCCGAACTAAGAAATGAATAATATTGGAGATACACACTGGTCCAGAAGCACTTGACAAAGCTAAGGCATTGGCAGCAGGTGCTGGAGGACATCATGTGCAGCACAAACAGCCAGCCGACATCCGTCAAGGCTCCTTGGTCTGTCTTGAGCAGGCATTCAGTATTCCTGCACCTCTGAAGTGGACCTGGGCAAAAGGGTGAAGGCTGTCGGCCTGAGAGTGGGCTGGTATCGGAGACAACCCTGTGCAGATGGTTTGCCACACATCTCTTCCTGTGGACTTGGCATTTTGGAAGAGTCCTTTGCCAGAAGATGAGATGATTTTAATTTTATGCTCCCACCTAAAATGGTTTCACTGTTTTTATAAGGTGTTAATTTCTTGAGTACTTTATAATATGCCTGTAGCTTGGGTAAACCAAGTAAACTTTTTTTGTCTTAGGCAAAGTTTAGACTGTTAGTGTGGTGACACAGTTTCTTTTTCATGTGGTTTTTTTGAGACAGAATCTTGCTCTGTTGCACAGGTTGGATAGCAGTAGCACCTCACGGCTCACTGCAGCTTCCACCTCCTTGGCTGAAGTGATCCTTCCACCTCAGCCTCCCAAGTAGCTGGGACCACAGTTGTGTGCCACCACAGCCAGCTAATTTTTGTATTTTTGTAAAGACAGGATTTCATTATATTGCTCAGGCTGGTCTCAAACTCCTGAGCTCAGGCCATATACCTACCTCAGCCTCCTAAAGTGTTGGAATTACTGGTATGAGCCACCGTGGCTCATCTTTTTAAAATTTTAGCATGACTTTTCATCTTTTATGTGTGTTTCCCATTTGTTTGATATGAGGGAAAAATTCTAATAGCTTGAGAATCAAGGGGATGGGGATTTTGGTTGTAGGCCTTTTATGATAATTAACCCTCAGTGGTGGTGTAGAAAAATATGTAAATTTTTTTCTGTTTCAAGACTTCAGACTACCTCAAGAAGAGGACTGTAATGCAACAGTATTTGTAATGCTTCCAGAGGTCTCAGATGAGTTTTTTGGAAATGGGTTGGAAGAGGATTAAAATATCCTGGGTTAGTGTAGTAATATTACAGTAGGATCCTTAAGTTGATGCTTTTATTTGGGGTAAGTTTATATTTTGTGTGGTGTTTATTTACTTTTTTTGAAGAGGAGGATGTAGTAGGAGCAGTGTTAGAAATCAGTTTCAGTAATGTGGTAGACCCTGTTCTCAGTAGGGGTGACTTATGAGGGCTAAAGCTTGCTCTGATGGTCTCTTTTTGTTTTGTTCTTGTTGCTTTTATCTTTTTTGTTTTACATTTTGAGAGGGGAGAGATTTTCTATTAAGGAAGGTTATTGCTAGTGAATTTGATTATTAGGGTGTCACAGTGGGGTTGGAGAGGGACTGCAGCTTGATCCTTGGCTACTGACCCTCCACAAAGAGCATGTGGTGCCCCTGCCTTTGGGAAGATAATTTGCTCTGTTGTTAGTTTTGCAGGCCACCTCAGATTCTCTGTTGAATTACTGTTAAGAAATACAGACCAGCGTTTTTTCTGGACTCTCTCGTTGGGCGAGGTTTTCCTGAGTTTTATGTTTCTTCTTAGTTCACATCGTGTTACACAGAGCAAATGCTTCACTGTCCTCTAAACAGGCAGTACTCCTGTGACTCTGTGTCTTGGCTCATTTAGTTTTCTTCAGCTTGAAGGCCCTTTGCCACACTTACTGACATCCACTTACGTTCCTGGTATGACCTGGATTGCCGCCTGGTCCCTGAAACCTTCCAGCACCCATTCTGCAGCATTCCCAGAGCACAGGACTTTTCTCTTTTCTACTGACTTTGCTTGGTTCTCCCTTGTGGGTTAGTAACTTCTGTCTCTTTGCCCCTCACTAATTGTTCACCCATGAGAATTAGGTGTTATTCCTTTTAAATATACAGGGACCATATAGTCTTTACCTTTTATACATGATAGGTATTACTCAATTTTGTGTGTGCAAGGTATCTGGCACATGGACCTGTGATTACTAGCCTGAGGCAAACAAATCTCAGCTAGAATGCATAGGTTAAAGAAAGCTTTTCTTTTTTTTTTAATTTAATTTTATTTCTCTTTGTAGAGATGGGGTCTCACTATATTGACCAGGCTAGTCTCAAACTCCTGGCCTCAAGTGATCCTCCCATCTCAGCTTCCCAAAGTGCCAGGATTACAGGCATGAACCACTGAGCCCAGCCTAAATAAAGCTTTTAAAAGCTCCTGCGACCTCAAGGTTGTTAACCTGGTCATCTCATGGTAATTAGAAAATCTGATTGGCTGCTTTAGATTTCTTGATTAAAAACCTAAATAAACTGACTAAGTTTTAGGCATTCTTTCAAATGTTTCTCAGTGAAAAGACTGGGAACTATTGCATTTGGTGCTTTATGAAAGTATTTTGAATTAATGTATGTACCAGCTATTGCCATTTCTTAAGTCCAAAAGTTTTTTCTGGTAAAATAAATAACAATTTTTCAAAAATAAAAATTAGCTGGGTATAGTGGCATGCACTGTAGTCCCAGCTGGAGGCTTAGGTGGGAGGACTGCTTGAGCCTGGGAGATCAAGGTTACAGTAAACTATTATGTGTTACTGTACTCCAGCCTGGGTGACACAGTGAGACCCTGTCTCAGAAAAAAAAAAAAAAATTGTAGAATGATCCTTTTTTGTATAAGACTATGTATATATACACACACACACATTTACATTATATATACACATATAAAAAGCTTATATATACACATGTAAATATGTACAAATACATATAACGTGTGTATATGAAAGTTCATAGGAATTCATGATATTCTAACTGCTTTGTCTTAATCTGGTGTCTTCTTGGGGAACTACAGAACTTGTAATCTTCTTGGGGAACTACAGAACTTGGCCCTACGTTATTTATCAAAAGAAATTGATATTACATTAGATTATCAAAAGATAATTCTGTCTTTGCTGGGTTCCAGGTGCTGTAGGAATGAGTTTTATCTGATATTCCTTCTGATTCTTGTTATCAGCAATATATACTGGCACTACCATCATGATTACTTAACTTTAGTAACATTTCCTAGGAAATGAGTAGGTTGCTTTCCCCACTCCCAGGTTATATATGTATAAGGAGTACTTTTTTTGCTGTTATTATTCACAGCTTCATTGAGTTGCAATTGGCATATAACAAACTGCACATATTTTTAAGAGTACAGTTTGATGAGTTTTGACATAATATACTTGTACCTGTGAAACAGTCACTGCGATCAAGATACGAACATAACTGTTACCACCAAAAGTTTCCTTGTGCTCCTTTGTAGTCCCTCCCTCTCTACTATATTCTTTTCCTTCCTTCTGCTTGCCCCCAACCCTGCATTTTATAGAATTTTATTTTATTTTAGATACAGGGTCTCACTGTGTTGCCTAGGCTGGCTTCAAACTCCTGGGATCATGTGATCCTCCCACCTCAGCCTCCTGAGTAGCTAGGACTATGTAAAAATTTATTTTATTTTATTTTATTTTGGAGACAGGGTCTGGCTCTGCCACCCAGGCTGGAATGCAGCATCGTGATCTTGGCTCACTGCAACGTCTACCTCCTGGGCTCAAACCATCCTCCCACCTCAGCCTCCTAAGTAGCTGAGACTACACAGTCACACCACCACACCCAGATAATTTTTGTATTTTTTGTACAGGCAGGGTTTCACCATGTTGGCCAGTCTTCAAGTGATCTGCCTGCCTTGGCCTCCCAAAGTTCTGGGATTACAAGCATGCATTAGTGTACCCAGCCTATGTAAATTTTATATAAATGAAATCATACTGTATATACTGTTGTTTTGGCCTACCTTTTTTTCACTCAACATTATTATTTCATTGCTGTATGTCTTTTCATTTTCAGTTTATAATAGGGTGGATTACACTGATTTTTGTACATGTTGAACTAACATTGCATTCCTGGCATAAACTCTGTTTGGTCATGATGTATTATCCTTTTTATATATTGTTGAACTGAATTCACTAAAACTTTGTTTAAAATGTTTGCATCTGTGTTCATGAAGGATTTCAGTCTGTAGTTTTCTTGTTATATCTTTGGTTTAATATGAGATGGGAAGTGTTCTGTCCTTTTTTCTGGGAGTGTTTGTGTAGTGTTGGTAGATACTGAGTTGAGTGAAAAAAAGGTAGGCCAAAACAACAGTATATACAGTATGATTTCATTTATATAAAATTTATATAGGCTGGGTACACTAATGCATGCTTGTAATCCCAGAACTTTGGGAGGCCAAGGCAGGCAGATCACTTGAAGCCTGGCCAACATGGTGAAACCCTGCCTGTACAAACACTTAATTACATATTTGGTAGAATTTGCCAGTAATACTTTTTTAGCTGTTTTTATTTTATCTTTTACTTTTCTCCTTACCTAGTTTGGTATGATGGCAAAGATATGATATGTGAAAGATACAAGACCTTCCAGTGTAGCTTTTCTACTCTTTGTAGAATTTATAGTGTATTTAAAGAATAATTCACATAAAGCCTGGGCACAGTGAGTCATGCTTGTAATCCCAGCACTTTGGGAGGCTGAGGCTGGTGGATCACTTGAGGTCAGGAGTTCGAGATCAGCCTGGCCAACATGAAGAAACCCCGTCTCTACGAAAAATACAAAAAATAGCCAGGTGTGGTGGCGGGCCCTGTAATCCCAGCTGCTTGGGAGGCTGAGACACAAGAATTGCTTGAACCTGGGAGGCGGAGGTTGCAGTGAGCTGAGATCATGCCACTGCACTCCAGACTAAACAGAGCAAGACTCTGTCTCAAAAAAAAAAAAAAAAGTAATAATAATTCACATAAAATATCAATAGTGGTTATCTCTGGGAGTCAAACTTTAAAAAAAAATCGAAAACACCAAAGCTAATTTAATTTTAAAAATATAGGTTTGCCAGGCGAGGTGGGTGGCTCACGCCTGTAATGCCAACGCTTCAGGAGGTCGAGGTAGGCGGATCTCGAGGTCAGGAGTTTGAGACAAGCCTGGCCAACATGGCGAAACCCTGCCTCTGATAAAAATACAAAAATCAGCTGGGCGTGGTGGTGGGCACTTGTAATCCCAGCTAATCAGGAGGCTGAGGCAGGAGAATGGCTTGAACCCGGGAAGCGGAGGTTGCAGTGAGCTGAGATTGCACCACTGCACTCCAGCCTGGGCGACAAGAGTCAAACTCTTGTCTCAAAAAAAAAGGTATTCTAGTTTCCTTACATGGTTCTTACCTTGAGGATCTTAATAGGTTATGATCCAGAAGAAGAATCTTAGTCATTTTTGGACATACTGTAGGGTCTCTATTTGGTTTCAGATTTATCACACACCAAGAATTGTTGCTTTCTGTGGCATAGTCTACCCTGGATCTAGCAGGCCAGGCACAATCCTGTCCCAAAATTGAGTGTGACTAACCAGTTTCTGGTACTAGGTGAGTCTCTAGACTACCTAGGTTAGGTGCAATTTGCTGCAGTGGGGCTTACTGGTGTCTTGGTTAAAGGAGTCTCCCAAGCACTGTCTATCATCAAAGGAGAAATAAGTTAAACTAAAGAGTAAGGAAAAGGTGACCTGTAGGTCCATTTCTAAGGTCAGGAAATGACAATCAGTAAGTTATTAGGAAGGCAGAGCCGTTTGTATTAGTCCATTCTCATATTGCTATAAATAACTACCTGAGGCTGGGCACGGTGGCTCACGCCTGTAACCCAGCACTTTGGGAGGCCGAGATGGGCGAATCACCTGAGGTCAGGAGTTCGAGACCAGCCTGGCCAACATAGTGAAACCCCATCTCTACTAAAAATACAAAAATTAGTCAGGGGTGGTGGTGCGGCCTGTAATGCCAGCTACTAGGGAAGCTGAGGCAGGAGAATCACTTGAACCCGGGAGGTGGAGGTTGCAGTGAGCTGAGGTTGTACCACTGCAGCCTGGGCAACGGAGTGAGACTCCATCTCAAAAAAAACAAAAACAAAAACAAGAAACAAACAAAAAAAAAGAACTACCTGAGACTAGGTACTTTATAAAGAAAAGAAGTTTAATTGGCTCACAGTTCTACAGGCTGGGGGAGACCTCAGGAAACTTACATTCATGGTGAAAGGTGAAGGGGAAGCCCAAACATCCTACATGGCTGGAGCAGGAAGGGGAGAGAGCAAAGGGGGAAGTGCTGTACACTTTCAGACAACCAGATGTTGTGAGAACTCAGTCAGTATCAAGAGAACAGCCACAGGAAATCCACTCCCATGATCCAGTCACCTCCCACCAGGCTCCTCCAACAACATTGGAGATCACAATTCAACATGAGATTTGGGTGGGGACACAGAACCAAACCATATCACCCTTCAATCTTCTGTTACTTACAAGGTTTATTAAGGTCCTCTATTACATTCAAGCCTCTATTACTTATGTAGTTTACAGGACCTCCTAAGTAACGTAGAGGAGGGAACTGTCCAATCTCACAACATTATCAGTGTGACCTATAGTCCTGGATACTGAGACTGATCAAGTCACTTAAAAAAAATTATACAATGGATATATTATGTGAAGCCAGAAGACCAAAAGAGCTATGTTCCAGTGGAATGATCAAGTCACTTTTATTTTTTTTATTTTTATTTTTCAAATAGAGACAAAGTCTCACTATGTTGCCCAGGCTGGTCTCGAACTCCTGGGCTCAAGCCTCAGCCTCCCAAAGTGTTGAGATTACAGGCATGAGGCACAGCCCCTTCCCAAAAGATTTTTTTATTGGGGACCAAGTCTCGTTCTGTTGCCCAGGCCGGAGTGCAGTGGCTGGGATTTATAGGTGCACGCCACCATGCCCAGCTCATTTTTGTATTTTTAGTAGAGACAGGGTTTCACCATGTTGGTCAGGCTGGTCTTGACCTCCTGACCTCAGGAGGCCCCTGCCCACCTTGGCCTCCCAAAGTGCTGGAATTACAGGTGTGAGCCACTGCGCCTGGCCCAAAAGATTTTAAAAACAAAATGCGTGATATAGTGATACATATGCTTGTATATTAACACATTATTTAATGTGTCTAATATCTTTTTTTTTTTTTTTTTTTTTTTGAGACGAAGTCTTGGTCTTGTCACCCAGGCTGGAGTGCAATGGCGTGATCTTGGCTCACTGCAACCTCCACCTCTCGGGTTCAAGCAAGTCTCCTGCCTCAGCCTCCTGAGTAGCTGAGATTACAGGCTCCTGCCACCGTGCCTGGCTAATTTTTGTATTTTTAGTGGAGACACCATGTTGATCAGGCTGGTCTCGACTCCTGACTTGATCTGCCTGCCTTGAACTCCCAAAGTGCTGGGATTACAAATACAGGCATGAGCTACTGCACCCAGCCTAATGTGTCTAATATCATTGAGAATTTTAAAGTAATGAGTATAAATGGTATTTTGAGATATCTGCAAACTAGCATAATAGAAAGTTTTTTTTTTCATTTCTATTGTTCACAAAGTCCCAGGTACTATAATATTGCTGCAGATTGTTTCCTGTGTTCATAATGAAAAGAAATGCTATATTTTAGTGGGAGATTAGTGAAAATAAATTTGTATTTTTTTCCCCTATCCAAATTCATGGACTTTGAATTCTCTTCATGGATTCCTTGGGGCGCTTAGACTTGAGGTTAAGAATTTCTGCATTAAAAACTCTGTTTTCTTAGCCTGTTCCTTCCCCAGGGAAGTAGCAAAAGATGATAGAAGCCCAGCCTCAGAAGTATCCTTGTGCCTGAAAGACTGACTGTTTCAAGGGAGGTGAGGTAGACTAACCCCACTACATATATAATTTTTTTGTTTGAGTCAGAGTCTCACTCTGTAGCCCAGGCTGGAGTGCAGTGGCACAATTTTGGTTCACTGTAACCTTCCACCTCCTGGGTTCAAGCAATTCTCCTGACTCAGCGTCCCAAGTAGTTGGGATTACAGGTGTCTGCCACCACATCTGGCTAATTTTGTTTTGTATTTTCAGTAAAGATGCGATTTCACCATGTTGGCCAGGCTGGTCTCGACCTCCTGACCTCAAGTGATCTGCCAACCTTGGCCTCCCAAAGTTCTGGGATTACAGGTGTGAGCCTATTTCTTTTTTTAAAAAGGCCTCTGGAAGAGAGTGTAGTGTTTTGAAAGCATTATATGTTTCTGATTCATCTTTGTCTATTATCTCAGAAATCTCAGCATGGCTCACCTGATTGCCAGTTACTCAAAGGCCCTCATCATATTGTTGACCTGCTGGGGCTCACAGTAATACTTAAAGGCTGAGATGCCAGGAGGATCCACTTCTAACTTACTCACATGGTTGTTGGCAGGAGTCATTTCCTCACAGGATTTTTGACTGAGAGCCTCAGACTGTTGACCTCTCTCATTTCCCTTCCATATGGGCCTCTCCATAGGGTGGCTCACAACATGGCAGCTGGCTTCCCTAAGAAAAAGCAGGCAAGGCAAGAGAGAGCACCTAAAAAGGAAGCCAAGGATTTTGTTAACTAATCTTGGAAATGACTTTCCATCACTTCTGTGATAGTCTAGTGATTAGAAGCCCATCAGTAAAACCAGCCTGTACTCAAGGGGAAGAGATTACCTAAGAGCATGAATACCAGAAAGCAGGGATCATTGGGAGTTCATTTTAGCAGCTACCTGCTGTACTACATAAGGTTAGTATCATTGGGAAAAATTAATTCATTGGTAATCCAACTCCACTATTTGATTCGTAAGTATCGACTTTAAAACTGTGGGCCGGGTGTGGTGGCTCATGCCGGTAATCCAAGCACTTTGGAGGCCAAGACGGGCGGATCACCTGAGGTTGGGAGTTCAAGACCAGCCTGACCAACATGGTGAAACCCTGTCTTGTGAAAAAAAAAAAAAATATGAAAGTTACTTTAATTGGAAGTCTTATATTATTGTTTGTTTCTCTTTTCCTTATTTTCCAGAATAACCTGGGTATCTTGTGGTCTGAAAGAGAAGAAATTGAAACTGCACAGGCTTACCTAGAGTCATCAGAAGCACTATATAATCAATATATGAAAGAGGTGTGTTACATGTCAGATAATTTTTAAGTTTTGGTTGAAAACTAGTCAAGAATTGATAGTAAGAATTCCTCATTCGTAATATTGGTGTGACTCTTCACTGTGTCCAGGAACTTCTCTACAGAGCTATCTGGAAAGTCACCTAATAGCTGAAATTGTTGCATATTAAGGACTTTGGGGTTTTAAAAAAATAATCCTTGGATAGGACATAATGGCAAGCTAGTCTAAAAAGAATTATAAAAGAAACATTATTCTAATGTTATCCCAAAATACTATTTGCATGTTTTTGTATTTATAATCTAAACATTCTATTTTGGTTTTCAGTGAAAATAGCACTATTTGACAGAAGCAAGAACTATTTTAACAAAACATCTGAAATCTTTGAAGCAATGGTTCTCAAACGTTAGCACCCATTAAAATCTCCTGGAGAGCTTGTGAAAGCACAGCAGACTGGGCTTCCATTCTCTGATTTAGTAGTTCCGGGGTGAGGCCTAGGAATTTGCATTTTTAGCAAGGTCTTCAGTGATGCTTATGCTGTTGTCCTAAGTACTGTACTGTACTTTGAGAACCACTGCTTCAGGGCAATTGTTTTTCAATTTTTTTTTTTAACCCGTGAAACCCTTCTGAAAATACAGCATATAAAAATTGATTTGAGGCTGGGCATGGTGGCTCACGCCTGTAATCTCAACACTTTGGGAGACTGAGGTGGGCAGATCACCGAGTTCAGGAGTTCGAGACCAGCCTAACCAACATGGAGAAACCCCATCTCTACTAAAAATGCAAAATTCGCTGGGCATGGTGGCGCATGCCTATAATTCCAGCTAATCGAGAGGCTGAGGCAGGAGAATTGCTTGAACCTGGGATGTGGAGGTTGTGGTGAGCTGAGATCGTGCAATTGCACTCCAGCCTGGGCAACAAGAGCAAAACTCCATCTCAGAAAAATAAAATGGATTGAGTTACTCTGGTTAAGGAGGTTAGAAGAACCCAGAGCCCAGTCCACTACAGATTCTTCCTTCCTCCCCCACTTCAGTAGTACAAAAGAGTTGCTGTAGAACTTTTAGGGCTCTGGGGAGCCAATGCTGAAAACTCTCACTTTAGGGGTCACAGCCTATAAAGGTGACAGGCCACTGTGTTACCATCTGTTTCTTTAATAAACTTTTTTTAATATGAAAGAGAAATTATCAGGCACAATATTTTGCTGTGGATTACTCTTTGTCACATCTATGTGCTTTAAAAATCCATTAATATGGCTGGGCATGGTGGCTCATGCCTGTAATTCCAGCACTTTGGGAGGCTAAGGTAGGTAGATCTCTTGAGGTCAGGAGTTCGAGACCAGCTTGGGCAACATGGTGAAACCCCATCTTTACTAAAAATACAAAACAGCTGGGTGTGGTGGTGCACACCTGTAGTCCCAGCTACTCAGGAAACTGAGGCAGGAGAATCACTTGAACCTGGGAGGCAGAGGCTGTAGTGAGCCGAGATTGCGCCACTGCATTCCAGCCTGGGTGACAGAGCAAGACCCTGTTTCAAAAAAAAATCCATTAATAAAGTTTTTATAACATTAAAAAACTTGAAATAACATTATATATCATATAAAAGAGACTAAACATACAGAATTATGTTTGCTAAATTCAGGCATCAGAATGCTTGACTACAAAAGGATATGAGAAGCTTGTATGCCTGTAATCCCAGCACTTTTGGAGGCCTAGGCTGGAGGGTCACATGAGCCCAGGAGTTTGAGACCAGCCTGGGCAACATAGCAAGACCTCATCACTACAAAAAAAATTTAAAAATTTGCCAGATGTGGCAGCACACACCTATAGTTCTAGCTACTTGGGAGACTGAGGCAGGAGTGTCACTTGAGCCCAGGAGTTTGAGGTTGCAGTGAGGTATCGCTGAACCACTATACTCTAGCCTGGGTGACAGAGCAAGATAGTTTTTTTTTTTTTTTTTTTTTTTTTTTTAAGGACAGAGTCTCGCTCTGTCACACAGGCTGGAGTGTAGTGGTGCAATCTCAACTCACTGCAACCTCTGCCTCCTGGCTTCAAGCAGTTCTGCCTCAGATTCCTGAGTAGCTGGGATTACAGACATGCGCCACCACGCTCAGCTAATTTTTGTATTTTTTTAGTAGTGACAGGATTTCACCATGTTGGTCAGGCTGGTCTCAAACTCCTGACCTCGTGATCCATCTGCCTTGGCCTCCCAAAGTGCTGGGATTACAGGTGTTAGCCACCGTGTCTGGCCAGTTTTTTTTTTTTAAATAATGAATATTCTACCTTGTCCATCCAGAGCAATATGAAGAAGAAAAATAAAACAGTATTACAAGTATATGAGTGCTTGAGTGAATTTAATGGAGAATTTCAATTTAAAAAATATAAAATTGGGTTTAGTTAAAAAATTTAATTCATATATGGTTTTGTACTTGTTTGATGTCAAACGATTATTAGTAACCCTGAATAAAAATCTTTTTACTATTTCATAAAGCTTATTGACTTAATGGTGGCAGAAGTTACAAT
Organism: Ateles fusciceps; assembly: GCA_036589455.1. Lineage (NCBI taxonomy): Eukaryota > Metazoa > Chordata > Mammalia > Primates > Atelidae > Ateles > Ateles fusciceps. The sequence continues at coordinate 13,691,353 of JAZHEH010000770.1, forward strand.
GTCATTTTTATTTTTATTTTTTTTTGAGATGGAATCTCGCTCTGTCGCCCAGGCTGGAGTTCAGTGGTGTGGTCTTGGCTCACTGCAACCTCTGCCTCCCGGGGTCAAGTGATTCTCTTGCCTCAGCCTCCCGAGTAGCTGGGATTATAGGCGCCCGCCACCATGCCTGGCTGATTTTTATATTTTATAGACACCATATTGGCCAGGCTAGTCTCAAACTCCTTACCTCACGTGATCCACCCACCTCAGCCTCCCAAAGTTCTGGGATTACAGGCATGAGCCACCATGCCTGGCCTCGTACCTTGGCATTTTAACTTTCTTCCTGTAGTACTAAGAAGAGCAGTGTGCCACAAAGCCAAATAGAGATGTTAGTCTCTCCTTTCTTGCTTTTAGGCTCACACTCTTGTATGTGAAATTGTTAATTTAAAATGTACAGTTTGAGGCCAGGCACAGTGGCTCACACCTTTAATCCCAGCACTTTGGGAGGCTGAGGTGGGTGGATTGCTTGACCTAGAAGTTCATGATCAGCGTTGGCCACATAGTGATACTCTGTTTCTACAAAAACTAAAAAAAAAATAGCTGGGTGTGATGGCTTGTGCTTGTGGTCCCAGCTACTTGGGGAGACTGAGGTGGGAAGATGGCTTCAGTCCAGGAGGTCAGTCCAGGAGGTCAAAGCTGCAGTGAGCCAGGATCCAGCCACTGCACTCCAGCCTGGGCAACAGAGCGAGACCCTGTCTCAAAAATAAATAAATAAACTAAAATGCAAAAGCTGAGCTCGGTGACTTGCACTTATAATCCCAGCACTTTGGGAGGCCAAGGTGGAAAGATTTCTTGATGGCAGGAGTTCAAGACTAACATGAGCAATAAAGCAAGAACACGTCTTTCCAAAAAAAAAAAAAAAAAAGGTACTAAGCATCAATAGTATTTCATTAAAAATAGTATTGATATGGAAACATAACACATATAGCAAAATTCTTTGTGCTTAGTTATACCATTATTTCAGTTAAAAGAAGAGACTGATTTGACTGTTAATGTTACATACGAAGTGTGAAAGCCATAACAGTGAAGTATGTGCATAAAATAATATATTGATTAATTCCCCTCATATAGACAGGGGTAAGCATGTTAAGCAGCCCTCGGAATTGTTGAAGAGTTCTCTGAAAAATTACTTATCTATTGTGTTTGCCTTGGGCCTTGCTTCCTGTCTTAGTTATTTTTATTTTCTGTAAATCCTGGGAGCCCAAGTTATGCTGCTTTTAGTGTTTACATGCACAGTGTAAAATCATATTTGTTTTGGAAAGCATTGTGGCTTTTGGAGTTTAATTAATTCAGTTAAAAGCAAGAGCATGCTTCTAGATGGGACTATCCTCATAGAAGTAGAATGAGGGGCCGGGCGCAGTGACTCAAGCCTGGAATCTCAGCACTTTGGGAGGCTGAGGCGGGTGGATCACGAGGTCAGGAGTTCAAGACCGGTCTGGCCAACATAGTGAAACCCCATCTCTACTAAAAACACAAAAAAATTAGCCGGGCGTGGTGGTGGGGGCCTGTAATCCCAGCTACTTGGGAGGCTGAGGCAGGAGAATTGGGAGGTGAAGGGTTGCAGTGAGTGGAGATTGTGCCACTGCACTCCAGCCTGGGCTACAAAGATAGAATGAGGCAGAGGTTAGGCAGTTCTGCTCTTTTGGAAGACTTAAGATGGGGTTGTAAGTGATTTATAAGTATTAACTCACTTAATCCTCATACCCTTATGAATAGATACTGTTACTACCCTTATTTTGTAGATGAGGAAACAGAAACACAGGAGATCAAGTGACTTGCCTAAGGCAATAGATAATGGAATCTGGTTTTAATGTCCCTATATTGAAAGGGGCTAATATACTTATTTCCTTAAGAAAAAAAAATATTAGAATAAATGGTCAGGAGTTTGAGACCAGCCTGACCAATATGATGAAACCCTGTCTCTACTAAAAATACAAAAATTAGCTGGGCGTGGTGGCACGCACCTGTAATCCCAGCTACTCAGGAGGCTGAGGCAGGAGAATCACTTGAACCCAGGAGGTGGAGGTTGCAGTAAGCCGAGATCGTACCATTGCACTCTAGCCTGGGCAACAGAGCAAGACTCTGTCTCAAAAAAAAAAAAAAAACACCTCTCATTTGATTTTTATTAGTGGTCAGTTTAGAATAATATTACTGTGGAGATATATACATTTTTCCTATTTGTTATGCTCATGTAGGTTTTTAAAAAAGCCCTTTTACCAGACAAAATTGTGATTTAAAATACTTAAAGAGGCTGCGCACAGTGGTTCATGCGTGTAGTCTCAGCACTTTGGGAGGCTGGAGGATCACTGGAGGCTAGGAGTTCAAGACCAGCCTGGGCAACAGAGCAAGACCCCCATCTCTAAATAAATAAATAAGAATTTAAAAAAGAAAAATCAAAATACTTAAAGAATTAGATATGTCTAAACGCAAATTGGTGGATTTTTTTGCATATTTGCAGTTTAACTGCAACAACAGTTAAATTTTTGTCAAATGTGAACTTATAGGATATCTTTTATTTGTTTGACTCAGATTTTATGGTTAAGAAAATTACTTGTTGAGCCAGGTGCGGTGGCTCACGCATATAATCCTAGCACTTTGGGAGGCCAGGGCGGGTGGATTGCTTGACCCCAGGAGTTCAAGACCAGTTTGGGCAACATGACGAAACCCTGTCTCTACAAAAAAATATAAAAGTTAGCCAGGTGTGGAGGCGCACAGCTGTAGTTCCAGCTATTGGGGAGGTTGAGGTAGGAGGATCGCTTGAGGTAGGAGGATTAGGAGGCGGAGGTTATAGTGACCTGAGATTGTGCCACTCCACTCCAGCCTGGGTGACAGAGACCCTGTCTCAAAAAAATAAATAAATAAAAATTTTAAAAATGGAAAATTACTTCTTAAGTAATATAAAAATGAACTAGGATCTCCAAAAAAAAAAAAAAATGGACTAGGAAAAAATGAAATGTATTTGTCTTGTAAAAGTTGATTTCTCCAGGTCCTCCAGAAGAGGGCACTTGGTGTTTACAGTTTAAAACTTAAAAGAGCTTTTGTTTTCCTTAATTGTAGGTTGGGAGTCCTCCTCTTGATCCAGCTGAATGTTTTCTTCCTGAAGAAGAGAAACTTACTGAACAAGAGAGATCAAAAAGGTGAGTAGATACAGAAATTAGCCCTTAAATATTTCCACATAGCATAGATAAGGTGATTGTTCACAAAGGCACTTATAAAGGTTGCAGAATGTGGATTTTGATGTGAGTGAAACCTTTATTTACCACTTACTTGTTATGTGATCTTGTTTAAACCTGAGACTCAGTTTCCTTGTGTAAAATACATACAATAAATAAATCCAATTCAAAGGGTTGGTGGATCAAAATAAATATATATGAAATTTACTTATAAAACTTAAACCGTTACACAAATATTGATTTACTTTTTCTTTACAGATTTGAAAAGGTTTATACTCATAACCTATATTACCTAGCTCAAGTCTACCAGCATCTGGAAATGTTTGAGAAGGCTGCTCACTATTGCCACAGTACACTAAAGCGCCAGCTTGAGCACAACGCCTACCATCCTATAGAGTGGGCTATCAATGCTGCTACCTTGTCACAGTTTTACATCAATAAGGTACGCTTCTTGAAGTAGTTATCTAACAGAATACCAATAGTAGATATAAAAATAGAACCAGTAGTACCTTGAAAATACCGTCTTTTAAAAACAGGTAGCTTGTATTTGATGATATACAACTGGACCCGAAAATGCAGCCCAATTTGCCAGTGTACTAAAATTTTGTAGCTTTTTGTTGTATGAATTCTTTTGAGTTTAAAAATACTGAGTTTTATCATTTGTTTTACATGTTACTTAAGACTAATTTTTTTTTTTTGACATAGGCACACTATCTCAACTTATTTTAGTGAGATATTACCTTAAATTGCAGATTTTTCTTGTAGATACAACTTTATCGTTATGTAATGGTAATCTCATAACTGAGAATTTGACTGAGGAAGTTGACTGTTAAATGTGGGCTTTGATAAAAGCATGTGATGCATTTCAGTTATTTTTCAGAATTAACTCTATAATAATTTTTTGATGTTGGAAATGCGTCTGCTGAGTTCCGAAGTTCTAGGTCTTTATGACATACTTCTTTTGGATTGTTACACAGGGACAATGTTTTTGAACTTCTTAGTTGTTTATCAGAATTTCTCATAAAAATTTAAAAAAGCATTGCTCAGATCATGTTGATGTACTCTTAATTGACTCATTTATTCCTTTACTAAGAGTTTTTAATGCTAAAATAATTTTACCCTACCTTTTCTAACTAGATTTTCCTATTAATCCTTAATAAGCCATCTCAGCAATAGAAATTACTTTTATTTGTATTTCTAATTCACAAGCCTCTGAAATTTTGATAATTCTCTGCTTATCAGAGTTCCTTCTTTCATCTCTCTGGTAACCTGCTGCCTTATCCTTGGGACTTTATCCTTTTTGAGCATTTTGTTAGCATTGGTTCTGTAAATACGCCCTATGATTAAAGTATTGTCCCACAGAATTTCATTCAGAAAAGCTATTAGCAGGAGAGAAAGGGCTGTGGTGACTGCAGCATCGCTTCTAGGACTTTGGTCTAAGATCAAGTGTGTAAGTAATGCTACTGTATATGTCAGAGTATTCAGTTAACCAGTTCTCATGAATCCATTTCATTGTCCTCATCAGAAGTGTTATCAAGTGCCTCTGCTTGTGACATCTTTTTTATAGCTGTTGGAGGCCCCTTGTTCATTTTGTTTAGCAACTTTAAAATTATATAGTCACTGTGACTTTAATACTTAAAACTCTATGGATATTGGTAGTACTAAGATATCTAGATATTAAAGTGTGATTTAAAATTTAAAGTTGTTAAGCATTACTTATGTGGAGCATGCAGTAATTTCCATGAGCACTTTCCACACCCTGAACTTTTATTTTTTACCAAAATCTTTTTTAAGTTTTTGTTAAAAGTAATTTGTATTGCAAAAAGAGGGATTTGAACCATGTTTTTAAAAAATTTGATTTCATTTATATCATTGTCATCTTCATCTGATTCCAGTGATGAGGTTTTGCTACTTGGTGAATCCCTACCTGGCAGCTGCTAAAGTCCCACATTTACCAGCCACCTAGAGGGCATAAGGCACTCACTGTTCTAGCAGTGGTTGCTCACAGGGAGTCAATCTGGACAAAGCTGAAATGATGATAATGGTTAAGGGACTGGATTGTAGAGGGATAATTAAAGTTTCATTATGTAAACTAACTTTCTTTTGGCTTTTAAGATTTAACACATTGGCCAGGCGTGGTGGCTCTGCCTGTAATCCCAGCACTTTTGGAGGCCGAGGTGGGTGGATCACGAGGTCAGGAGTTTGAGACCAGCCTGGCCAATATGGTGAAACCCCATCTCTACTAAAAATACAAAATTAGCTGGGCGTGGTGGCTCACGTCTGTAATCCCAACACTTTGGGAGGCTGAGGTGGGCGGATCACAAGGTCAGGAGTTTGAGACCAGCTGGCCAGTATGGTGAAACCCATCTCTACTGAAAATACAAAATTAGCCGGGCATGGTGGTGAATGCCTGTAATCCCAGCTACTTGGGAGGCTGAGGCAGGAGAATCACTTGAACCCAGGAGGCGGAGGTTGTGGTGAGCCGAGATTGCGCCATTACACTCCAGTCTGGGCAGCAAGAGTGAAACTCCATCTAAATTAAAAAAAAGAAAAGAAAGATTTAACACATTTTTATCTATAGATGTTTAGATGATGTTGGGCTAATACTACATGTGCCCAGCTATTCTCAAGATGGCTTCTGAATTTGCCATAATGAAAAGATACATTTAATGCTGTGATTTTAAAGTTATAGCCAACGATTTAAAGCCTTTCAGGTATTATTAATATTAAGTAGACATTGTATTTAATGAGGGTGGCTTCCAACTAAAAGTTGGACTTTAACTTTGAACTTCTGCTGGGTGGTCCTTTGACTTACATGACAAGTACAAAATGTTTCTATTAACAAGGAGATCTTCTCTAATTGTTTGAGAAGTTTGCCATGCCCAGAATTGAATTATGAAGTCTTCAAGAGTGTTGGTAAAGCAGTTCCATAAAGTTCATCTATAGAAATCTGTTGACTTTAAAACTTGGTGGGAAGCCTTATTGTATGTAAATTTTAAAGATTTTAGAACACAGGAATCTCTTCCTATCCGAATTTATCCTATTTGTCTTTGTATAGTAGGATGTAAAAGTGCTCTGTAAACCTAATAAAAATTAAATCTTCAGGCTGGGCAAGGTGACTTACATCTATAACCCCAGCACTCTGGGAGGCCAAGGTGGGAGCATCTCTTGAGGCCAGGAGTTGGAGACCTGTCTAGGCAACATAGAGAAACTCCAGAATTAGTCAGGCTTGGTGGCATGTGCCTATATTCCAGCTACTCAGGAGGCTAAAGGTGGGAGGATCCCTTAAGCCCAGGAGGTTGAGGCTGCAGTGAGCTATGATTTTGCCACTGCACTCCTGCCTTGGGCCAGGGTGAGGCCCCTGTCTCTTAAAAGAAAAAATTATTCTAATCCTCTGACACAATGTAAATAGTCTAAGAATTTGTTGTGCATGGGATTTTGGCTATTTAGACTGAACCTAAAGGACTTTTGAGGCAATTTAAGTGTAGGGTGACAGCCATTCCTGTATATTCATTGATTATATAAGGAGAGCTAACTTTTACTTGGTAGTTGTCTTTCAGCCAGACTGGATTATTATTAAAGAGTTTAGGGGCATTATTATTTTAACCTTTGAGGTAACATTTTAACCAGATAATACGATAATATATCTTTTATACCTTCTGAATGATCTGCAACTCTACAGGGCCTCCTTTGTGGTATTTTTATCTGATTTTATAGCATTTCCCATATTTAAAAAAATTATGCAAGTATCAGTTGCAAATAAAGCTGTGTGATAGTTGCATTCACTGTTGTTTATTTCCCCAATAGCTATGCTTTATGGAGGCCAGGCACTGTTTATCAGCGGCTAATGTCATTTTTGGTCAAACTGGAAAGATCTCAGCCACAGAAGACAGTAAGTTAATTTGTGCATGTTTTATATAGCTTTTAAAAAACGTTTTATTTTGAAATTATTTTAAACTTTTGAAAAGTTGCAAGACAGAAGAGCTATCATATGCCCTTCTCCTAAATGCACCAATTTTTAGTGTCTTCCTCACTTGGAATCAAATTTTATTTTTCTCTCTGAACCATTAGAGAGAAGGTTACATACATTAGGGTTCTTAACCCTTTCATACTTCAGTATATATTTCCTAAGAAGAATATTTTCTTACATACTCATAGATCATTCATCAAATTCAAGAAATGTAACATTGGCCAGGCATGGTGGCTTATGCCTATAGTTGTAGCATTTTGGGAAGCCAAGAAGGGAGGCTCGCTTGGGGCCAGGAGTTCAAGACCAGCCTGGTCAACATAGTGAGACCCCATCTCTATTTCTTTAAAGAAATTAAAAAAAAATTAACACTGATACAATTCTTTTATCAACAGTGCATAGTTCTATTTCATCAGTTGTTGCCGTAATATTCCTTCTGGCATTTGTTTTCCAGTACTGGTTTACACAGTTCAAGATTGCATATTGGATTCAGTTGTCATATCTCTTTAGGCATTTTTTGTCTGGAATAGTTTCTCCGCCTTTCTTTACCTTTCATCACATAACATTTTTGAAGAATACAGGCCAGTTATTTCATAGAATTACTGTCAACTGGGGTTTGTGTGATGTTTCCTTATGCCATGATTCAGATGATATATTTTTGGTTGGAATACTACATGCATAAGCGATGTAGCCAAATATCCATCTTTTTAAGTATAGGGTTTCATTTAGTCTTAGAAAATCACAGTTAACATGTGTCTTTGAGTTGTTTAACAGGTTTTATAATAAGTTCATTATTTATCCTCTGTTTGATTCTATAACTCACTGTTGAACAGTTTCCAACCTTTTTAAGATGTTTTAGATTTTGAAACATCATGTCTTCTTTATAAATGGACATTCTGATTGTGGATCTGGAAAATGCAGAGGCCCTTAAGGGTTAAAGGAATGTACATTATCAAAGTAAATAGTTGCTTTCTCCCCCTAATATATTGACTACATTGAATTAATTATAGATTAGTTCAAGTCTAAGAGGCACTTGACTCAAAAAAATTAATAAAAACTAAATTGCTGAGATATTAATATCTCATTTAAAGTAATATTGTGAGTTTTTTTTTAACTCTTCAAAATAGCTGAAAAAATATCAATGTCCGATGTTTTCAAAATGTTCTTACTGAGCATTCTCATATATTGTTGGTTGGAGTATTTGTTGAAAATAATTTGGCTGTGTGTTATGAATTATTTAAAATTGTATAAACTCATTTACTCAGTAAATTCCACTTCTAGGAATCTGTCCTAAGGAAGTAATCCAAAAATCAGACAGATTTTTGCACAGATATATTCATGTTTCGAGTTTAAAAAATATGTATATATACATATACATACATATATATATGTATAAACTTTACAAACCTTTGTGTTGAGGGCTGACTTACAATAGATTGCAGCAAGAAAGCTGCTCTGCTATGTATGACACTCTAACCCAGAAGCAGCTCTGTGAGTGGTTTAGCACCAGGTTCCCCACAACCACGTGTTGTGTGACGTAGAGGTTTTTGTGATAGTAGAGAATTGGAAACAACAAGTTCCGGGTTAGAACTAGAAGAATGGTTAAATAATGGAATATCTATTTAATCGTATATAATGCTATATTTAAAAATGAAGCTAAGAGTTGATAATGATGTGAATACAGTGTTCGTGGTATGAGAATAAATATGCAAAAATAGTAGTGAGTGCTTCTGGGTAGTAGGATTTGGGGTGGGTCTTTCTTCCCTTTACCCTGAACCCCCTGCTTCAGTGAAGATCTGTTACTTTTATAGTCAAGAAAAAGTGATATAAAACATACTACAGTACCCAATGAAAATTACAGTTGTGATTATTAACTTAAACAAATCACATATATATTTTAGCTCCTGAAGCTGAAGGAGAAGTGCCAGAGCTTTATCATCAAAGAAAGGGGGAAATAGCAAGATGCTGGATCAAATATTGTTTGACTCTCATGCAGAATGCCCAACTCTCTATGCAGGTAATACAGTCAGAAGTTGTCTTTTTCTTTCTTAAATGAGCAACTTGTAAGTAAAAACTCATAGTAAGGATTGTGCTCATTAGGCTCACATTGTGTTTAATATGAAAGGCATGTAGAATGCTCTCATAAATATTTCTTTCTTGGTTTTAAATCTTATCCAATTGCTTGAATCCAGGAGGCAGAGGATGCAGTGAGGCAAGATTGGACCACTGCACTCCAGCCTGGGCAACAGAGCAAGACTCCATCTCAAAAATAAATAAATAAATAAAATAAATCGTATTCATTCAAGGCCTATCTTAAATACTACCTCTTCCTTGAAGACTTTTCTTTGGTTAGAATATAAGCTTCTTGAGAGCTGGAAACTATATCATATTCTTTTTGTTTTTAAAACAGGCTCTCCCTCTATTGCCCAGGCTGAAGTGTAGTGGCATGATCATGGCTCAGTGCAGCCTTGATCTCCCCAGGTCACTCAATCCTGCCACCTCATTGATCCCAATCCTCAAGGCCTCATGTAATCCTCAAGGCCTATCTTAAATACTACTTCTTCCTTGAAGACTTGTCTTTGGTTAGAATATAAGTTTCTTAAGAGCTGGGAACTGTATCATATTCTTTTTTTTTTGAATAGGCTCTCACTCTGGGGTGTGGTGGCATGATCATGGCTTACTGCAGCCTTGATCTCCCCAGCTCACGCAATCCTACCACTTCATCCTGGGAGTACAGGTGTGTGTCACCATGTCCAGTTAATTTTTAAATTTTTTTGTAGAGACTGGTTCTGACTGTATTGCCCAGGCTGGTCTGTAACTCCTGGGCTCAAGTGATCCTCCCTCCTTGGCCTCCCAAAGTGCTGCGATTACAGGCGTGAGCCACTGTGCCTGGCCTTACTAATGTTTTTTTTTTTTTTTTTGAGATGGAGTCTCGCTGTGTTGCCCAGCCTGGAGTGCCAGAGTGCAGTGGTATGATCTCAGCTCACTGTAACCTCTTCTTCCCAGGTTCAAAGGATTTTCCTTCCTCTGCTTCCCGAATAACTGGGATTATGGGTACCTGCCATCACACCTGGCTAATTTTTGTATTTTTAGTAGAGTTGGGTTTCACCATGTTGGCCAAGCTGGTCTTGAACTCCTGACCTCAAGTGATCCACCCACCTCGGCTTCCCAAAGTGCTGGGATTACAGGTGTGAGCCACTGCACCTGGCCAAAGCCTTATTAATCTTTATATATTTGTCAGTGTTATCTTACACACAGCATGGACTTGATAAAATCTAAAAGGGTAGACTTTAAGAAATAGCCCATGTAAGAGAGATCCAAGATGACCAATTAGCAGCAGCTCAGGATTGTAGCTCCCAGTGAAAGCGCAGAGAGTGAGTGGACGCTGCATTTTCAGACGAATTTTTATTGCCCGCGGACCAGGAGATTCCCGGTGGAGGATCCCCACGGGTCGCCAGCGCGACTCTTTTGCCGGCTCGGCCGTTTTGCCGGCACCCCAGCGCAGCGGTTCTCAGTCCGGAGTATACAGGACTGAGTGCCCTTTTGGTTGGCGTTGGAGCTCTGGGAAGGCAGAGTCTCCCATTCAGCTGATTGAAAAGCTGACTGAAGTGGGGAACCAGACCGGGAGATTCCCGGGCAGAAAAGCGTCACGAATCTTAACGTCGCTGTTTCAGCCTGCGTAGTGGGTCGCCGCAGGGGAAGGCTGGTCCCCGCCTCCACAAAAAAAAACAGCAGTTGGAACTGCTGAGGATTGAGAGTTTCACAGCAAGTACAGCTGAACCCAGGAAGGTCCAGCTCTGTGGGGGGAGGGACGTCCGCCAAAGGAAAATTAAGAAACAGAAAAAACTTTACCACCAACAAGCTGGATGTCCACTCAGAGACCTAATCTGAAAAGTCAGTAATTACACAGACGACAGGTGGATAGATCCACAAAGATGGGAAGAAACCAGCTTAAAAAGGCTGAAAACACCCGAAATCAGAATGCCTTTCCTCCTACAGAGGATTGCAGTTCCTCATCTCCAATTGAACAAGGCCTGATCGAGAATGAATGTGAGGAATCAGCAGAATCAGGCTTCAGAAGGTGGATAATGAGAAACTTCTGTGAGCTACAAGAACATGTTCTAACCCAATGCAAAGAAACTAAGAACCTTGAAAAAAGGTTTGACGAAATGCTAACGAGAATAGACAATTTAGAGAGGAATATAAGTGAATTAATGGAGCTGAAAAACACAATACGAGAACTTCGCGAAGTATGCACAAGTTTTAACAGTCGAATTGATCAAGCAGAAGAAAGGATTTCAGAAGTCGAAGACCAACTTAATGAAATAAAACTAGAAGACAAGATTAGAGAACAAAGGGTAAAAAGGAATGAGCAAAGTCTCCAAGAAATATGGGACTACGTGAAAAAACCTAATCTACGTTTGATAGGTGTACCTGAATGTGGCGAAGAGAATGAATCCAAGCTGGAAAATACTCTTCAGGATATTATTCAGGAAAACTTTCCCAACCTAGCAAGGCAGGACAATACTCAACTCCAGGTAATCCAGAGAACACCACAAAGATATTCCTCAAAAAGAGCAACCCCAAGGCACATAATCATTAGATTCACCAGGGTCGAAATGAAGGAGAAAATACTAAGGGCAGCCAGAGAGAAAGGTCAGGTTAACCGCAAGGGGAAGTCTATTAGACTCACAGCAGATCTCTCAGCAGAAACCCTACAAGCCAGAAGAGAGTGGGGGCCAATATTCAACATCCTTAAAGAAAAGAACCTTCAACCCAGAATTTCATATCCAGCCAAACTAAATTTCATAAGTGAAGGAATTTTTTACGAACAAGCAAGTACTCAGAGATTTCATTACCACTAGGCCTGCTTTACAAGAGCTTCTGAAAGAAGCACTATATATAGAAAGGAACAACCAGTATCAGCCATTCCAAAAAACCCATCAGTAAGCTGCATCCAGACCCATCTCACATGCAAGGATATACAGAGACTCAAAACAAAGGGCTGGAGGAAGATTTGCCAACCAAATGGAGAGAGAAAAGAAAAAAAAAGCAGGAGTTGCAATTCTCGTCTCTGATAAAATAGACTTTAAAGTAACAGAAACCAAAAGAGACAAGAAGGACACTGTATAATGGTAGAGGGATCAATGTAACAGGAAGAGCTAACAATCCTAAGTGTATGCACACCCAATACAGGAACACCCAGATACATAGGCCAACTTCTTGGTGACTTACAAAGAGACTTGGACTCCCACACAATAATAGTGGGAGACTTTAACACTACATTGTCAATATTGGACAGATCAATGAGACAGAAGGTTAACAAGGATACCCGGGACTTGAACTCAGACCTGGAACAAGTAAACTTAATAAACATTTACAGAACTTTCTACTCCAAATCCACAAAACATACATTTTTTTCAGTAACACATCACGTCTATTCTAAAATTGATCACATAATTGGAAGTAAATCACTCCCCAGCAATTGCATAGCATCTCATAGGTGTAAATGAAATATTGGTTGGCTGTTTGTTTGTTATTTTCCTCCCTTATTCCTTCCTGTCTCCATTGTATAACACAATTATTAGTATAAAAGAGGTTTTCAATACCCATTTTTAGGCTGCATTCTAGCCTAGACAATAGAGCAAGATTCCCGTTCTCTCTCCCTCTTTTTCTTCTTTCTCCCTTTCTTTCATTCTCTTTTTTCTTCTTTCTCTCTTTTCTTTTCTTTCTTTAAAAAAAAAAAAGAAGTAGCCCATGTAATTGTTCAAAAATAGAGGCAGAACTGATGGCAGTGAAGAGCATGGACTCTGGAAACACACTAGGTAGGTGTGAACTCCAGCTCTGCCACTTTGTACCTATGTCTGCGGCAATTTACTTAATATCTTTTTGCCTTTATTTCCTCACAAGTAAGTTGGAGATAATAGTTCTTACTTAATACTGTTGTTATGAGAGTTAAATCAGTATATATTAAGGCCCCAGAAAAGTGCCTGAGACATACTAAGTCCTTAATAAATGTTAACTGTCATCATCATTATTAATTTATGCCCAATTCTAGTTCCTAACCACTAGGGAGGATAATAAAACTAATCATTTTGATGCAGTATACTAAGTGTGGATACATAGGAAGCTTTCCTGGGGGAGTCACTGTGCTGCTGTTTTTCTCTTTGTGTGTATTAAAGCATGATAATTTTTTTTTATTTTGTAGGACTCTGCTTCATAAAAGTGTAATGATCGTTAGTGGTTGTATTAGTCTGTTCTCACACTGCTATAAAGAACTACCTGAGGCCAGGCGCAGCACCTCATACCTGTAATCCCAGCGCTTTGGGAGGCTAAGGTGGGCGGATCACTTGAGTTCATGAGTTTGAGACCAACCTGGGCAACATGTTGAAACCCTGTCTCTACCAAAAATACAAAAAATTAGCCAGGCGTGGTGGTGTGCACCTGTAGTCCCAGCTACTCAGGAGGCTGAGGCAGGAGAATCACTTGAGCTGGGAGGCAGAGGTTGCAGTGAGCCATGATTGCGCCACTGCACTCCAGTCTGGGTGACAGAATGAGACCCTGTCTCAAAAAAAAAAAAAAGTAATTTTCTTCATAAATTACCTAAAACTGGGTAATTTATGAAGAAAAGAGGTTAGTTGATGCACATTTCCGCAGGCTTAACAGGAAGCATGACTGGGAGGCCTCAGGAAACTCATAATCATGGCAGAAGGCGAAAGGGAAGCAAGCATGTCTTACCATGGCAGAGCAGGAGAGAGAGAGAGCAAACCAGGAAATACCACACACTTTAAACCCATCAGATCTTGTGAGAGAGTTCACTCACTACCATAAGAACAGCAAGGAGGAAATCTGTCCCCCATGATCCAGTCACCTCCCACCAGGTCCCTCTGCCAATTTGATATGAGATTTGGTCAGGGACACAAATCCAGACTGTATCAGTGGTAAATAATATAGAACTTTGTAAAACAAAAGAAAACTAAGCAAATAAACCTCAACACATCAGCTTAGGTCTTGAAAAGCTAAAGATCATTTTAGAGGCTAGCGGGTAAAGATGAGGCATATTAAGGAAAGACAGGCCTGGCGAGGTGGCTCTCGCCTGTAATCCCAGCACTTTGGGAGGCCAGGGCAGACGGATTACCTGAGGTCAGGAGACCTGCCTGGCCAATGTGGTAAAACCCCGTCTCTACTAAAAATACAAAAATTAGCCAGGCGTAGTGGCAGGTGCCTGTAATCCCAGCTACTCAGGAGGCTGAGGCAGGAGAATCACTTGAACCAGGGAGGCGGAGGTTGCAGTGAGCCTAGCTCATGCCGTTACACCAGCATGGGGGACAAGAGCGAGACTTTGTCTCAAAAAAAAAAAAAAAAAATAGGGAGAAGAACTGTGGGACTTTATGTCTAGAGAATTTGGAGCCAGGAAGAACTGTCAGGTTTCTTCTGGTCAGGTAAGGAAAACTGGAAGCAAAACAGGGACTATTGGAACAAAACAGTGGGCTAATTTAAGAAAGCATTCTAGAGAGAACAAGCAAATAAGCAGCCCAGGAAGGAAGGAAGTATACAAGATTTAGAGACTTACGACCTACATTTGAAGTAATGTGTCAAGTAAAACGCACTATGATTTGACCCTTACCTTTCATTTACTTGATGTTTCTAGTCTAGGACTTAAAACCTCACTACTTGATTAGTTTAAACTCACATATTTGCCATGCTACTAAATTACTCAGATTTTCCTTAAACTGATTTTTTTTTTTTGCATTATTTCATACTAGTTTATTTAGAGGTTCCATTTTCACTCCTCAGTAGATTTTCTGTATTTCTCATATGCGTCTTCACTCATAAGTTCATCTAGTTCTGAAGGGTTACTCAGTGTCATCTTCGTCAGCCAACCATCCTCATAACAAGATTTGTTTACATGTCCTGGATTTTCTGCAAGGGCTTCATTAATTTCAGTTACTTCTTCTGATAAAGGAGAAGAGAGTTCACTGCATCTTTCACACTTTCCAAAGCATCAAATTCATCTTGTTTGTTCAATTTTGTGCCAACTTCAAGCTGACTACAGTAAACATCTCCCAATGTTTCCTGTGCAAAATTGCTGATTCCCACCTTTCCAATACCATTTTCTGTTGTTAGCCATTCATGTTTCTCTGTGAATTTACACACTGAGAGCAGAGGGCGTCCCGTGCGCAGCATCGGGTTGGCGCCCTGCCCCCCCCAGCTGCCAGGACCTTGGCGGGCAGGACGCTGCAGGTGACTGGACAGCGCGCAGGGTGCAGAGAACGGCCCACACACTCTGCACCACTTGCAGCTCCACGTTCAAAGGGGTACCCAGGTCGCAGGACTAGGCCTCTGCCACCTGCGCAGGGAGGCGGGGCCGGGTGGGGCCGAATTTTGTTTTTTGAGTTGGAATCTCTGTCACCTAGGCTAGAGTGCAGTGGCATGATCTCGGCTCACTGTAACCTCCACCTCCCTGGCTCAAGCAATCCTCCCACATTGGCCTCCCAAGTAACTGGGACCACAGGTGTGTGCCACTGTGCCTGGCTAATTCTTTGTATTTTTTTAGAGACCATGTTTCACCATGTTGCCCAGGCTGATCTTGAACTCTTGAGCTCAAGCATCCACCCACATCGGCCTCCCAAAGTGCTGGGATTACCGGTGTGAGCCACTGCACTCGGCCCTGTCTTTCTTATTGAACCTTAACTTCATCCTTTATCCATCTGTGTATTTTTCTGAAAGGGCTTCTTCAGTTGAAGCTTTAAGACATACACAAATTTATTCAATTAAGTATTTATTTATGCCAACCCTTTGCTAGTCATTGGCCAAGGATACTATGATGAACAAAAATGGATTTAGCCTTTGACTTCATGTAAAAGTACAATTTTGCTAAGTTCCACAAAGGAGAGACACATGAAGGCACAATAGGAGGAAATAACAAGCAAGCTCCAGGGATGAGTGAGTAGGAGTTACCTAGACTGAAGAAAAGGAGGCACACCATTCCAAGGAGCTGAAGCAGCATGTTTAGGAGTTCTGTAGCGTAAGGGAGGATGGTATCAGAAGGGATGGAGCAAAGGCTTTGAGGTTGGAGCTGGGGGAGAGGGAGTGTGATATAAGGTAAAGTCAGAGTTAGAAAGGAGCTGGAGCAATCAAGGCTTTGAAGCATTGTTGTCTTCATCTTCTGAGCACTTGGAAACCTTGAAGGGTTTGTGGAAAGATCACTAGTGAGACAATGTCAAGTGAAAGAAGAAAAGGCCTTGGGATCTGTTATTTAATTTTATTGAAGAAGAGCTTACTCTATTTTTTAACCATCTTAGTTCTTTTTTCTTTTCTTTCTTTTCTTTTTTTTTTTTAAGACGGAGTTTCACCATGTTGGTCAGGCTGGTCTTGAACTCCCGACCTCAGGTGATCCACCCGCCTTGGCCTCCAAAGTGCTTGGATTACAGGCGTGAGCCACCATGCCCGGCCTTTTTTCTTTTTTTTGATTTGCCCCACCCCCACCCCCCAAGAGGCAGGGGAGATAAAACTTTATGAAGTAGATGTAACTCTTTCCTCACTTTGATGTCTTTAAGAGACCTAGAGCATTTCTCTCTGATATATTTCATTAAAAACTTAACAGCATAAACATGGTAGCCTTAATCTTAATTGCATCCTTGTGAAATATTTTTATGATGTAGATCACAGTCTTATTACAATGTTCAAAAATAAATACTGTTAATGTATCACATGAATGTAATATTTTACAATTTTCAAAGTACTTTTACATGTAACATTTATCTTACTGGAAGGAGTAACTGTAAATGAATTTCAGTTCCTTAGAATAAATGATATTTATACAGCTTGTCTAATTTATTTAAATACTCTTTTTCACATTTGCTGAGTTTTTAATATGATTGGAAGAAAGAAAGTAGTTTTCAAAGGTGTTTAAGATTATGATACCTCCCTAAACCAGGCTGGAAAGTAAGAGACTTTTCTTTACTCTGAAGTTTGCTTTAATATTTTTTAACAGCGGGAGGTGAGTGTTCTACTTAGCCATAATTTTTTTTTTCTTCAGGACAACATAGGAGAGCTTGATCTTGATAAACAGTCTGAACTTAGAGCTTTAAGGAAAAAAGAACTGGATGAGGAGGAAAGCATTCGGAAAAAAGCTGTGCAGTTTGGAACTGGTGAACTGTGTGATGCCATCTCTGCAGTAGAAGAGAAAGTGAGCTACTTGAAACCTTTAGATTTTGAAGAAGCCAGAGAACTTTTCTTATTGGGTCAGCACTATGTCTTTGAAGCCAAAGAGTTCTTTCAGATTGATGGTTATGTCACTGACCATATTGAAGTTGTCCAAGACCACAGTGCTCTGTTTAAGGTGCTTGCATTCTTTGAAACTGACATGGAGAGACGGTGCAAGATGCATAAACGCAGAATAGCCATGCTAGAGCCCCTAACTGTAGACCTGAATCCACAGTATTATCTGTTGGTCAACAGACAGATCCAGTTTGAAATTGCGCATGCTTACTATGATATGATGGATTTGAAGGTCGCCATTGCTGACAGGCTAAGGGATCCTGATTCACACATTGTAAAAAAAATAAATAATCTTAATAAGTCAGCACTGAAGTACTACCAGCTCTTCTTAGACTCCCTGAGAGACCCAAATAAAGTATTTCCTGAGCATATAGGGGAAGACGTTCTCCGCCCTGCCATGTTAGCGAAGTTTCGAGTTGCCCGTCTCTATGGCAAAATCATTACTGCAGATCCCAAGAAAGAGCTGGAAAATTTGGCAACATCATTGGAACATTACAAATTTATTGTTGACTACTGTGAAAAGCATCCTGAGGCTGCCCAGGAAATAGAAGCTGAGTTAGAACTTAGTAAAGAGATGGTTAGTCTTCTCCCAACAAAAATGGAGAGATTCAGAACCAAGATGGCCCTGACTTAATCCCTGCTTTTAAAGAAAGGAAATGCATAATATTGAAGTGATCTTTTTCCCTAGTCAAACTGGCCCAATTCCATCGTGATATTTACCTTTATAGCCAGGTTAGTGCAGTTTGAGCTTGAGATACAGTCAACTGAGTGTTTGCTAGGATCCTAAGGAACATAAAGTTAATTAATAATTTACACCTAATTATGTAAATTGCCTTGTTAAAGACATGTGATTTTTGTATTTTAGATGCTTGTTTCTATTTAAATATTAAACCTTTTTACCCTCAGTTTTTAAATGTAGATTATTTGTTGACTAGTACTTGATAGATTCCTTGTAAGAAAAAATGCTGGGTAATGTACCTGGTAGACAAGTCTGTTACTGTATTAAAATTGAAAAAGTAACTCTGTAGTTACTCTTTCTAAAATATTTGATTTCCTAAATTCCCCCCATCCAAAATCTTTCCCTTTTGAAAATACTAAAAACTAAGTTTTGTTATTATAAAGTGTAAAATGGTTTGTCTCAATTATAGGAGAAAAAAGCCTTGTTGGAAATAAAATAAACTGACTTATTTCACTAATAAAAACTTCCATTTCCCCTTTTATTTTCTCTTGAGCATTGGTTTTATTTTTTGATACCTCAGGGATATTAGCATATTTGAAACTAGAAAAGAATGTTTCTTCAATAACATTGCGAAGTTAGAAAACATTAAAATATCATTCATGGCTGAGTGCGGTGGCTCATGCCTGTAATCCCAGCACTTTGGGAGGCTGAGGTGGGAGGATCCCTTGAGCCCAGGAGTTCAAGACCAGCCTGGGCAACATAGTGAGACCCCATCTCTACAAAACATACAAAAATTAGATGGGGTGTGATGCCACCTGCCTGTAATCCCAGCTTCTTGGGAGGCTAAGGTGGGAGGATTGCTTGAGCCCAGGAGGCCAAGGCTGCAGTGAACCATAATTGCCACTACACTCCAGCCTGGATGACAGTGAGACTCTGTCTCAAAAAATAAAAAAGTAAAGTAAATAAAGTAAAAAAGTAAAAATATTATTCACTTAGTAAATATTTACTGAGCTATTACTGTGTCCCAGGAAATTTTATTGACTGTGATTTCTCATCATAGGATCCTGGCATGTTTACAAACTTTTAAGCACTGTTGAGAAGGGATACATATGTCATAACTAAATCTTGTTACTATGTATTAGTCATTTTAAGAAATGCAGGATTAAAATGGAATTCCTATCTGGTGTATTGTCAAGATCAGTTGTAACATTTAACACAGAATAGCTCTGTGTGTTAGCTTGCCTGTTAATTTGCTTCTGAAAGCTTAGGTCTGGGTCAACACTAAGGTTCTGTAACAGTTATGTTAAAAAAACATACAAATATGAAAATCACCTTGCTTTCCCTTTGAGATCAATTTTCCAGGAAGAAAAATCTTTAACAGTCAGAAATGTGTAATTCACTCAGTATTTAACTGATATTTATTAAAGTCTTTACTAAGGTCAGGCCCTGCTCTCACTTTTCTAATTATAGATAATACAGTGATAAACAGGATAAACAGGGACCTGGTCTCACAGAGCGAGTAAACAACTAAGATAATTTCAGGCCATTTAAGTGCTGTTAAGAAAGGAAAACTGAAATGGTAAACTTTTTTTTTTTTTCTCTGTTGCCCAGGCTCCCTGGCTGGAATGCAATGGCCCGATCTCAGCTCACTGCAACCTCTGCCTCCTGGGTTCAAGTGATTCTCCTGCCTCAGTCTCCCGAGTAGCTGGGACTATAGGTGCACAACACCATGCCTGGCTAATTTTTTGTATTTTTAGTAAAGGCAGGGTTTCACCATGTTGGCCAGGCTGATCTTGAACTGCTGACCTCAAGTGATCTGCCTGCCGCAGCTTCCCAAAGCTCTGGGATTACAGGTATGAGCCACTGCGCCTGGCCGAAAATAGTGAATTTTAATGGAAGGGGTGCTGTCTTAGCTGGGGTGATCTGCAAAGGTCTTTGAGAAGGTGGGAGGTGACACTGATCTGAGAACTAAATTGGGGATGAAAGCAGCCAAAGTCATCTTTAGGTAGGGTGTTCCAGGGAAGCCAGGCTGGAACAAGTTCAGGAAGGAGTTTGGCATGAGAAAGACCAGTGTGGCTGGAGCAGATGAGGGTGAGGAGTGGGGGACAGCAATGGGGAGTCCAGATGGAGAGGGCTTCGTAGATCAGGGTAAGGAGTTTGGATTTCATTCAAGGTGCAGTGGGAACTTTCATGGAATTTTAAAAAGGGAAGCGGCATGAGCTGATTGGAATTTTTAAGAAACTACTCTGGCTGTTAGCACAAGGAAAGGGGAAAGGGCAGCCAAGAACCAGAGGAATCAGAGAGACAAGGTTCTGTTAAGATTAATCCAAGTGAGTCAGGCGCCGTGGCTCACACCTGTAATCCCAGCACTTTGGGAGGCCGAGGAGGGCGGATCACGAGGTCAAGAGATTGAGACCATCCTGGCCAACATGGTGAAACCCTGTCTCTACTAAAAATACAAAAATTAGCTGGGCGTGGTGGCGTGCGCCTGTAGTCCCAGCTACTCGGGAGGCTGAGGCAGGAGAATTGCTTGAACCCAGGAGGCGGAGGTTGCAGTGAGCTGAGATCGCGCCACTGCACTCCTGCCTAGAGCCTGGCGCCTGGCGACAGAGCGAGACTCTGTCTCAAAAAAAAAAAAAAAAAATCTAAGTGAGAGATGAAAATGGATTGGACTAGGATGAGGGAGTAGAGATGGAGAAAAGTGGATAAATTCTGGATGTGTTTTGAACATGCTATTGAGGGTTAAGTGTAGAGCTTGAGGGGAAAAGAAGAACCATGTTAAGTTGAGGAAGTATGCAGGCAAAGCATGTTTTTATGGGGGATATGTGGGGTTAGAATTTAGAGTTTTGTTTAGGCCAAGTTGAGTTTAGGATGTTAAGCTTGAGATGAAATGATTGCATTTAATAATATCTGCTCATCAGACTTTAAAAGGAAAGCGGGAGGACCAAGAAGAGGTAAAGAAGGAAGGGAAGTTTCTTGAGGATAGTGATACATGGCACTTCAGCTCTCCTGAGAACTGATTCTAAGACAAATCCCCCTGTTAAAAGCTTTCCTTCATATGGCCATTTTCCTCTCAACCTTAATCAACTTCATAACTTCATTTATATATCCACTCATTTATTTATTTATTTATTTAGAGGCGCACTTTCGCTCTTGTCAAGGCTAGAGTGCAATGGTGCGATCTTGGCTCACTACAATCTCCGCCTCCCAGGTTCAAGCGATTCTCCTGCCTCAGCCTCCCGAGTAGCTTGGATTACAGGCATGTGCCACCATGCCTGGCTAATTTTTGTTCTCTTAGAGACGGGTTTCTCCATGTTGGTCAGGCTGGTCTCAAACTCCTGACCTCAGGTGATCCATCCACCTTGGCCTCCCAAAGTGCTGGGATTACAGGCATGTCCATTTATTTAAGAAATACTGCCAGGCATGGTGGCTCACGCCTGTAAACCCAGCACTTTGGGAGGCCTAGGTGGGTGGATCACGAGGTCAGGAGATCGAGACCATCCTGGCCAACATGGTGAAACCCCATCTCTACTAAAAATACAAAAATTAGCTGGGCGTGGTGGCGTGCCTGTAATCCCAGCTCCTCGGGAGGCTGAGGAAGGGGAATCATTTGAACTAGGAAGTTGGAGGTTGCAGTGAGCTGAGAACGCGCCACTGCACTCCAGCCTGGTGACAGAGTAAGACTCTGTCTCAAAAAAAAAAAAAAAGAAAAAGAAATACATAGCTTCTTTCCCGCCCCCTCCCCCACAGCATATCCAATGTATCTTTATTTGTAATAAAAAATAAGAAAATGTTGGGGAGTTGGCTGGGCGTGGTGGCTCACGCCTGTAGTCCAAGCACTTTGGAGGCCAAGGCGGGCGGATCACCTGAGGTCGGGAGTTCAAGACCGGCCTGACCAACACGGTGAAACCCCGTCTTTAAAAAAAAAAATAAATAAATAAGGTCTCTTGCTGCAGCAACGTGAGTGGGAGCACCAGGAACCTGGGCTTGGAGCAGGACCCTACGGATTGTTTTAAGAAAATGGCAGACAAACCAGACATGGGAGAGATCGCGAGCTTCGATAAGGCCAAGCTGAAGAAAACGGAGACGCAGGAGAAGAACACCCTGCCGACCAAAGAGACCACTGAGCAGGAGAAGCGGAGTGAAATTTCCTAAGAGCTTGGAGGATTTCCTGCCCCCGTCATCTTCGAGACCCCAGTCCTGATGTGGAGGAAGAGCCACCTGCAAGATGGACACGAGCCACAAGCTGCACTGTGAACCTGGGCACTCCGCGCCGATGCCACCGGCCTGTGGGTCTCTGAAGGGACCCCCCCCCCAATCGGACTGCCAAATTCTCCGGTTTGCCCCCGGGATGTTATAGAAAATTATTTGTATGAATAATGAAAAGAAAACACACCTCGTGGCATGGCAAAAAAAAAAAAAAAATGTTGGGGAGTAAAAAACAGGTCTTAGGCCGGGTAGGGTGGCTCACACTTGTAATCCCAGCACTTTGGAAGGCCAAGGTGGGCAGATCACAAGGTTAGGAGATTGAGACCATCCTGGCCAACATGGTGAAACCCAGTCTCTACTAAAAATACAAAAAGAAGCTGGGTGCACTGACACATGCCTGTAGTCCCAGCTACTTGGAAGGCTGAGGGAGGAGAATCTCTTGAACCTGGGAGGCAGAGGTTGCAGTGAGTTGAGATCACCCCACTGCACTCCAGCCTGGCAACAGAGCGAGACTCCATCTCAAAAAAGAAAACAAAAACAAAAAACAGGTCTTGGCCGGGCACAGTGGCTCATGCCTATAATCCCAGCACTTTGGGAAGCTGAGGTGGGCAGATCACCTGAGGTCAGAATTTTGAGACCAGCCTGGCCAACACGGTGAAACCCCGCCTCTACTAAAATACAAAAAAAAAAAAAAAAAAAAAATTGAACAGGTGTGGTGGCAGGCAGTAGTTCCAGCTACTCGGGAGGCTGAGGCAGGAGAATCGCTTGAACCTAGGAGGCAGAAGTTGCTATGAGCCGAGATTGCACCACTGCACTCCAGCCTGGGCAACAGAGTGAGACCCTGTCTCAAAAAATATAAAAATAAAACAACAGCAACAAAAAAACAGGTCTTAAGGGGGATAAAGATAGCTGTATCAACACAAGGGAATATTACATACATTTATGCATATTACAGTATACAAGTATAAGTAACACAATGTAAAAGCATGGAAAACGCATGGCTTAATATCAAGAAAGGATAGCAACATTAATTTATAGATATACATTTAATATTTGTTTATTTATTTGAGACACAGTTTCACTCTTGTTGCCCAGGCTGGAGTGCAATGGCATGATCTCGGCTTACCACAACCTCTGCCTCCCAGATTCAAGCCATTCTCCTGCCTCAGCCTCCCAAGTAGCTGGGATTACAGGCATGTGCCACCATGCCCGGCTAATTTTTTGTACTTTTAGTAGAGATGGGGTTTCTCCATGCTGGTCAGGCTGGTCTCGAACTTCCAACCTCAGGTGATCCGCCTACCTCGGCCTCCCAAAGTGCTGGGATTATAGGCATGAGCCACCGTGCCCAGCTAACATTTATTATAATTTAAACAATTAAAAATGTATATTTAACAGGGGGTGGTGATGAGCACCTGTAGTCCCAGCTACTCAGGAAGCTGAGGTGGGAGGATTGCTCAACCCTGGGAGGTCAAGACGTCAGTGAGCTGTGATTGTAACTACTGCCTTCCAGCCTGGGTGACAGAGTGAGAACCTGTCTCAAAATAAATAAATAGGCCAGGTGCAATGGCTCACACCTATAATCCTAGGACTTTGGGAGGCCAAGGCTGGCAGATTGCTTGAGCCCAGGAGTTTAAGACCAGCATGGGCAACATGGCGAACAAAACCTTGTCTCTACAAAAAATACAAAAATTAGCTGGGCATGGTGGCACACACCTGTGGTCTTAGCTACTCAGGAGGCTAAGGTGGGAGGATCACCTGAGCCTGGGAGGTCAAAGCTGCAGTGAGCCATGACTGCACCACTACACTCTAGTCTGGGTGACAAAATGAGACCCTGTCTCTCAGTAAATAAATAAATAAATATTTAAAAATATAAAAATAGCCAGAGGTGGCGTCATGTGCCTGTAGTCGCAACTACTCAGGAGGCTGAGATTGGAAGCTTGCTTGAGCCCAGGATTTCAGGTTAGCCTGAGCAACATAGTGAGATCCCATCTCTTAAAAAAAAAAAAGTATGCTTGTAAGTGGAAATGTGGGGAAAAAAAAAAAAAGGAAATAGTCATATTGTAATAGAATTATAAACGTTTTTTTTAAGATGGAATTTTGCTCTGTCACCCAGGCTGGAGTGCAGTGGCATGATCTGGGCTCACTGTAACCTTTGCCTCCCGTGTTCAAGCAATACTTGTGCCTCAGCCCCCCAAGCAGTCGGGACTGCAGGCACGCACCACCACACCTGGCTGTTTTGTATTTTTAGTAGAGACGGGGTTTCACCATATCAGCCAGGCTGACCTCAGGCATTCTGCCTGCCTCAGCCTCCCAAAGTGCTGGGATTACAGGCATGAGCCACCACACCCAGCCAGAATTATAAGCATTTTGTTACTATATCCTTAATATTGTGGTCTTTATCTTTCCAAGGAACATTTGAAAATTCCTTGACAACTTCCTAGGTTTTCATTAGAGGTTTTTTTACTGAGCACTTTCCATGGGCTAAGCACCTTGAGAACATGATCTCTAAGACACAGTCTCTTAAACCATAGCTTTTCTTCTTCTTGACTGTGTTATTCAACTTGAATTCAAAAGATAAAATTCAGACATCAGGACTGTGTCTGCCCCTCGCTCACAGAGCCTTGCCCTCGCCGCTCGGCAGCCAGTCCACTCTGCCTCCAGCTCTCCATGGGTTATATTGCCGCTCTGGCATGTGCAAGGCCCGCTTTGTGGGCGATGATGCCCCCTGGGCTGCATCCCCTTCCATCGTGGGGTGCCTGCGACACCAGGGCGTGATGGTGGGCATAGGCCAGAAGGACTCCTATGTGGGCAATGAGGCCCAGAGCAAGAGAGGCCTCCTGACCCTGAAATACCCCATCTCCATGTCGCCTCAGTAGGTGACAATATGGAGAAGATCTGGCACCACACCTTCTACAATGAGCTGTGTGTGGCTTTCGAGGAGCACCCCATGCTGCTGACCAAAGGCCCCCTGAGCCCCATGGCCAACCATGAGATTATGTTTGAGACCTTCAACACTCCAGCCATGTATGTGGCCATCCTGGCCATGCTGTTCTTGTACGCCTCCGGCCGTACCACTGGCATCATGATGGACTCTGGCGACAGGTCACCCACATGGTGCCCATCTATGGGGACACACCCTCCCCAATGCCATCCTGTGTCTGGACCTGGCCGACCGGGACTTGACCGACCACCTCATGAAGATCCTCACAGAGAACAGCCACAGCTTCACCACCACGGCAGAGTGGGAGATCCTGTGTGACATTAAGGAGAAGCTGTGCTAAGTTGCTCTGGACTTCAAGCAGGAGATGGGCACCTCGGCCTCCAGCTCCTCCCTGGAGAAGAGCTATGAGCTGCCTGATGGCCAGGTCATCACCAGCAGCAACGAGTGGTTCCACTGCCTGAGGCACTCTTCCAGCCTTCTTTCCTGGGCATGGAATCCTGTGGCATCCACCAAACTACCTTCACCTCCATGATGAAGTGTGACATGGACCTCCGTAAAGACCTGTACACCAACACAGTGCTGTCCGGCAGCACTACCATGTACCCCGGCATCGCCCTGCAGGATGCAGAAGGGGATCACTGCCCTGGCGCCCAGCATGAGGATCAAGATCATTGCTCCTGAAGATCAAAGTCATTGCTCCTGAGGATCAAGATCATTGCTCCTGAGGATCAAGGTCATTGCTCTGGCTTCACTGTCCACCTTCTAGCAGATGTGGATGAGCAAGCAGGAATAGGATGACTCCAGTCCCTCCATTGTCCACCGAAAATGCTCCTAAATGGACTGTTACTTAGTTGCGTTACACCCTTTCTTGACAAAAACCTAATTTGCAGAGAACACAATGAGATTGGCATGGTTTTGTTTTTGTGTGTGTGTGTTTGTTTTCGTTTTTGGCTTGACTCAGGATTTAAACATGAATAGCGAAGGTGACAGCAGTTGGTTGGAGTGAGCATCCCCCAAATTCCACAGTGTGGCCAAGGACTTTGTACATTGTTCTTTTTTCTTTTTTATTATTTATTTTATTTAGTTTTTTGAGATGGAGTATCTCTCTGTCACCCAGGCTGGAGTGCAGTGATATGATCTCGGTTTACTGAAACCTCTGCCTTCTAAGTAGCTGGGACTACAGCATGCGCCACCACACCTAGCTAATTTTTTTTTTTTTTTTTCTGAGACGGCGTCTCACTCTGTCGCCAGGCTGGAGTGCAATGGCGCAATCTTGGCTCACTGCAACCTCTGCCTCCCAGGTTCAAGCGATTCTCCTGCCTCAGCCTCCCGAGTAGCTGAGACTACAGGCGAGCGCCACCACACCCAGCTAATTTTTGTATTTTTAGTAGAGATGGGGTTTCACTGTGTTAGCCAGGATGGTCTCAATCTCCTGACCTCATGATCCACCCACCTTGGCCTCCCAAAGTGCTGGGATTATAGGCGTGAGCCACCGCGCCTGGCCAAATTTAATTAAGAGATACCTTAAATTTAAAATAATAGTTGCAAAAAGTTTAAAATGAAAATTACCAGTCCCAGCCCCTAGTACTGTTGTTCCCTGCTCATCCCCTCCACCACTCCCAGGAGAAAATCTGTTTAACCGTCTTTTGGTGGTTACCTGGATATGTTGTAATAACATGTTCATATCACTATTTCTTGATTTATCAATTTAAAACATTATCTGCTGATTTCTCCAATGATAGTAAAGGATTTAATTCACTTACAACACTCCACTTCCCCTCCTCACTTCTTTCAATATATCTCCCAATATAGTTTAACACTTTTTTGTTAAACCATGTATGTTATATACACATATTTACTTGCACATGTATAATACCTACAGTACACTTATAGGATTGTGTTGTTCTATTTCTTGACCATCCGTAAGATAAGGATACTAGTGCCCCTACCCTTCAAACTTTCCTGTCTTCATCAACCTCACAAATCCTCTGTATTCTCATTTATACATTGTCAGGGGTTAAGTATACATTCTATTATGCAGTCAATTATTAGTGTACCTCTTAGCTGCGCATTAGAGTGGGCACCTGTAATAATCCCAGCTACTTTGGAGGCTGAGGCAGGAGAATCACGTGAACCTAGGAGGTGGAGGTTGCAGTGAGCCGAGATCGTGCCACTACACTCCAGCCTGGGAGACAGAGTGAGACTCCTTCTCAAGAAAAAAAAAAAATTATTACTATATCTCTGTTTATAGGGAGATCCTGAAGGTTAGTATCCACACACATTATCTACATTGTGACTGTGTATCTATTGCCCAATGCAGAATCAAGTAAAATATATGTCATCATTGTTGTTGTTATTGTGGTTTTGAGACAGGGTCTTACTCTGTTGCCCAGGCTGGAGTTCAGTGAGGTGATCATGACGCACTGCAGCCTCGACCTCCCAGGCTCAAGTATTCTTCCCACCTCAGCCTCCCAAACAGCTGAGACTATAGGCACACACCACCTCACCGGGCTAATTGATTATTATTTTTTGTAGAGATAGAGGTCTCCCTGTGTTGCCCAGGCTAGTCTCCAACTTCCGGGCTCAAGCAATCCTCCCACCTTGGCCTCCCAAGGTGCTGAGATTACAGGCACGAGCCACTGTGCCCAGCCTGAAATATACTTTGATTATATTCCTTTCCTCCACAGATTTGTGTTCTTCCTGGAGTTCCTAACTTTGCTTTTTTTTTTTCCCTTCACTATTTGCCCTTAGTATCTTCAGATTGTCAAACTCACCATCATCATAACCAATTCTAGAGTTATTTTCCCCCCCGAAGACCTCCCTCAGGAGCTCCCTTCCCTGCTCTAGGCCAGGCTGATTGTTCTCTGACTGCTGCTCAGCTACCACCCTGGGACGTGGAGGTGGAGGTAAGTACCTTTCTAAGAAAATGAGCTGGGGCTGGGCAAGGCAGCTCACGTCTGTAATCGCAGCACTTTGGGAGGCCGAGGCAGGCGGATCACTTGAGGTCAGGAGTTCAAGTCCAGCCTGGCCAACATGGTGAAACCCCATCTCTACTAAAAATACAAAAATTAGCTGGGTGTGGTGGCAGGCACCGGTAGTCCCCGCTACTCGGGAGGCTGAGGCACGAGAATCGCTTGAACCCGGGAGGTGGAGATTGCAGTGAGCTGAGATAGTGCCACTGTACTCCAGCCTGGGTGACAGAATGAGAATCTGTCTCGGAAAAAAACAAGAAGATGAGCTGGTGAGGTGCACAGTTTGGGAAGGAGGCAAGCCCTCTTGGATCTGCAGTCCAGTAGGCACACCCAAAATGAGTCTTGTGTGTTGACACTGAGGAATGAAGGCCACCTGGCGGAGCTGGGATGAAGGAAGAGACAGGTGGGGTTAAGATAGGCAGAGGAGACCGGGCGTGGTGGCTCACGTCTGTAATCCAAGCACTTTGGAGGCCAAGGCGGGCGGATCACCTGAGGTCGGGAGTTCAAGACCAGCCTGACCAACAAGGTGAAACCCCATCTTAAAAAAAAAAAAAAAAAAAAGATAGGCAGAGGAAAGCATGGCATGTTTTGTGGGGAGAGATGGAAAGAAGAGTTGGATTAGTCTTAGCACCAAAGGCTCAAAGGGAAAAATGAGGAGAGCAACCCTGACTGAAGAGCCTGAAAGAAGTACTGATAAAGACACGAGGTCAGGCTTCACACAGTGGTTCACGCCTGTCATCCCAACACTTTGAGAAGCTGAGGCAGGAGGATCGCTTGAGCCCAGAAGTTCAAGACCAGCCTGGGCAACATAGGGAGACCCCTATCTCTGCAAAGAAAAAAAATTAATAGATTAGCCAGGCATGGTGGCACATGCCTGTGGACCCAGCTACTCGGGAGGCTGAGGTGGGAGGATTGCTTGAGCCTGGGAGATTGCACCATGAGGCTGGAGGGTAGATTGGGCCAGACAGAGCAGCCCACGAAGGACCTGAATTCCAGGTGTGGAATGTGGGCTTGTCCTGCAGGCAAGCAGGTGGAGTCACTGGCTGTGCTTTTACAGCGGTGTGTTATGAACCAACTGGTGAAATACGGGATGTTTTAGTTTTCCGTTTGCTGTAACAGATTACCACAAACTTGGTGGTTAAAACTGCATGAATTTATTATCTTACAGTTCTGAAGGTATGTAAGTCTGACGCGGGTCTCAGTGGTGTAAAACTTAGGTGTTGGCAGGGCTGCAGTCCTCTCTGGAGGCTCTAGAGAGTGTTTTCTTACCTTCTCCAGCCTCTAGAGGCTGCCCACATTCCTTGGCTTGTGGCCCCTTCTGTTGTCTTCAAGCTGGCAAAGGAAAGTGTAGCCCCTCTCACACCACATCACTCGGACCTTATCTTTTGTCTTCCTCTTCCACCTCTGTGGGGAAGGGCCTCTGTGATGACCTTGGGCCCACCTGGATGATTCAGGAGAATCTCTCTATTTTAAGGGCATACAATTGGCAGCCTTAATCCACCTGCATCCCCAGTTTCCCTTTGCTGTGTAAGGCAACAGTCACTATTTCCAGGATTTAGGACAATTAGGATATGGACATCCTTGAGGAGGTGATGGTGTTATTACTCTCCCTACCACATTGTGTTAGTTGGGTCTCTTTGTAAGCAAAAAAGAAAGAAAAAGAAAAAAGCCATGTAAGACTTAAATAATCAGAGGCTCAGCATCTTTCTTGCTTTACCTCTTGGATCTGCTTTCCTTGCTGTTGGTTTTTGGGCAGTCTCCTCCGTGAGTGGCCCTGGGAGCCCCAGGCATACATCCTACCAGCTTAGCAATGTTAACAAAGGGTCCTCTTTCCTGGTAGTTTTAGCACAACCCGGGATCATGAGTATTGACTCTCATTGATCCAGCTTCTGTCTAGGGCTGTCCCTGAACCAAACCCTGTGGCTTAGGAGAAATTCTCATGGGTCAGGCATGAATTTCATATGCGTCCCTGAAGCTGAAACTTCAGAAGCTCCCCTAAACCGCAGGGAATGAAAACTGGGGGCTGGTGATTCCTTAGAGGAAAACTGGCATACTGCTATCCCCAAAGCAACAATGGCAGTGATAATTGCACAACAGGGTGAATGTACTTAATGCCACAGAACTGTACAGTTACAAATGACTAAGGTTAGACATGGTGGCTCACACCTGTAATACCACCACTTTGGGAAGCCAAGGTGGGCGGATCACTTGAGCCCAGGAGTTCAAGACTAGCGTGGTCAACGTGGTGAAACCTTGTCTCTACTAAAAATATAAAAATTAGCCAGGCATGGCAGTGCACACCTGTAGTCCCAGCTACTCAGGAGGCTGAGGCAGGAGAATCACTTAAACCCAGGAGGCAGAGATTGCAGTGAGCCATGATCCTGTCGCTGCACTCCAGCCTGGGTGACAGAATGAGATCCTGTCTCAAAAAAAAAAAAAAAAGGTTAAAATGCTGAACTTTATGTTATGTATATTTTACCACACACAAGAAACAGAGACTAGATCTAAGCTATAGCATCAACCCATGGACTTTTGATGAATCTGCTAAAAAGAGGATCTTTCTCTTTCTCCTCAGGATGCTAGGCTGCTCTGAGCCTAGGATAGAGCTGTTGGAGCTGTCATGTTCCCAGGTGAGGAGAGAACCTGCCCGAGAGCAAAGACAACATGAGGAAAGCAGAGTCCAGAGATTCAGGCAGTCAGGTTCCTGATGATGACTGGGACACCTGGACCCAGCTGTGCCTGAAGACCTCATCTGACCAATAAAGTCCTTCTTATGCTTAGATCAATTCAATTTGAGTTTGTCACTGACAATTAAAAGACTCTAGACTTACAAAAACAAAAAGTACAAGGGATGGTGGCTAGTAAGCAGCAAGCAAAATCCACAAACAGCAATTCCTCGACAAGTGTGAAGCAAGGACAGTCTAAAGGCCAGAAAACAGCAGAATGTTCTCAAACAAATGTAGATGTGATATGTCAAGAGAACGGAAAGGAAAGAGTACGCTTTCAATTAGCAGTCTTCAAACTTTCTGGTCTTAGGACCCCTTTACACTTTTTAAAATTGTCAAATTTTGGGTGTGGTGGCTCATGCCTGTAATCCCAACATTTTGGGTGGCTGAGAGGATCACTTTCGTCCAGGAGTTAGAGATCAGCCTGGAAAACAGAGAGATCTTATCTCTACAAAATAAATAAATAAATAAATAAGTAAAATTTATTAAATTTTTTTGCATGGGATATATCTACTGATGTTTGCCGTGTTAGAAATTAAAACAGAATATTTTATTTTTATTGTTATGTATCTGTTTATTTTGAGACAGGGTTTGGCTCTGTCACACAGGCTGGAGTACAGTGGTGCTATTATGAGTCACTGCAGCCTCCCACTTCGAGGTTCAAGCGGGTCTTCCCACCTCAGCCTCCTGAGCAGCTGGAACTACAGGTACACATCACCATGCTCAGCTAATTTTTTGTATTTTTTGTAGAGATGGGGTCTTGCCATGTTGCCCAGGCTGGACTTGAACTCCTGGAATCAAGCAATCTGCCTGTCTTTGCCTCTCAAAGTGCTGGAATTACAGGTATGAACCACTGTGCCTGGCTGAGAATAATTTTAAATAGCAATGATAAACCGATTACATGTTAACATAATTAATATACTTTAAGACAAATAGCTATATAGCCTTTCTTTTTTTTTAAGACAGTCTTGCTCTGTCACCCAGGCTGGAGTGCAGTGGCGTGATCTTGGCTCACGGCAACCTCTGCCTCCTGGGTTCAACTGAATCTTATGCCTCAGCCTCCCTAGTAGCTGGGATTACAGGCGCATGCCACGACCCCCAGCTAATATTTCTATTTTTAGTAGAGACGGGTTTCGCCATGTTGGCCAGGCTGGTCTCAAACTCCTGGCCTCAAGTGATCTACCTGTCTCAGCCTCCCAAAGTGCTGGGATTACAGATATGAACCACTGTGCCTGGCCCATATACATTCTAAAATTTTAAAAAATTACTGAGAAGAATGGCATTATTTTATAGTTTTTCAAGTCTCTTTGATGTCCAGTTTAAGAGAAATTCAGCTTGCTGGATTTTCTTATCTGTCTCCTCATTTTTATCGGTCTCCTATTTTGACACTTACCTATCTCCTCGTTTCTTATCTGGCTCCTATTTTGATACCACATATCACAAAGCTTCTGAAACTCTACTGTTACCCTTTTGAGAGAAAGGGTAAAATAACATCTTAGTATTATTGTGAAAATAGTTGTGGCCTTATAAACCCCCTGAAAAGGTCTTGGGGATCCCAAGCGTCCCCAGACTCACTAAAAAAACCCAGCTGTTCATTGAAAAGATGCCTGGATTTGAGTTCTGGCTATGTGGCTTTCTAGCGGTATGACCTTGGGCAAATTATTTAACCTTTCTGAGCTTCTCTTTTCTCCTCTGTAATGAAGCCCATCTCATAGATTTGTGTTGAGGGTGAAATTAGACAATATTTGTGCCGGGCTCATGTTCAGTACTCAGTAGATGGGATCCGATTCTACTGTTATTGAGGTCTGGGGCTGGGGTGGCGGGGTGAATGGCGGTGTCACTGGCAGTAATAGGGACATAAAGGGCTGGAGCTCGTATGGGGGTAAGAGAAGTTCGGTTGGGTTGTGGTGAGTCTGAGCTGATGTTTGGCCACCCAGGTGGAGCAGCTGGGCTAGAGCTCTGGGACTGGGTCTCAATTGGAGATCAAGATTTGCAAGTTGTAGGTTTCGAGGTGGACAGGGAAGACACGAGGGCCAAGAATGTTAGTGCTGCGAGGGCAGGAAGGGCCTTGGAGCTCCGAGTCTAAGAACAGTGCCTGGCACAAAGGAGGCTTTTACTTATTTACCTGTATTTTTAAAGAAATACAGGCCTTGCTCTGTTGTCCAACCTGGAGGGCAGTGGTGTGATCACAGCTCACTGCAGCCTCCAATTCCTGGGTTTGATCAAACAATCCTCCCATCTCAGCCTCCCCAGTAACTGGGACTACAGGCACAGGCCACCAGCCTGGCTTATTTATTTATTTGTTTATTTTTGAGATGGAGTCTCAGGCTGTGTCACTCAGGCTGGAATGCAGTGGTGTAATCTCAACTTACTGCAACCTTCCCCTCCCAGGTTCAAGCGATTCTCCTGCCTTAGCCTCCCGAGTAGCTGGGATTATAGGTGCCCCCACCACACCTGGGTACTTTTTGTAGTTTTAGTAGAGATGGGGTTTTACCATGTTGACCAGGCTGGTCTTAAACACCTGACCTCAGGCAATCTGCCCGCCTCAGCCTCCCAAAATGCTGGGATTACAGGTGTGAGCCACCTTGCCTGGCTGGAATGGACATTTTAAAGGTGAGTATGATTTCAGCAAAGTCATCCTTTCTTAATTTTAAATTTTGTTTCGGGTGTTTAAGGTCAGTGTCAATGGTTGAAAACTATTGGACAGAGGAGATCTGGGAACGTATGCAGACTGCACATTAATGCTTAGGGAAAGAGTTTTCCTTGCCCATGCTTTGGCTGTAAGCTGTGCTCTTTTGGGTTTAACCTTGTCATATACAACACGGACTCTCTGCCAAGGGCCTCTTGGTGGTCCTCAAGGGTTTCTCAGATGGCTGTCTCTCGGGGCCTGGTCCCTCCTTTAGCTTGTCAGAGGACACGGAGATGGGTCACTGGAGCTGGCCCTCCTCAGGATACAATCCAGTCTCCCTCAGCCAGTGCATTTGTATCACGGCCCTCGGGTGGGGCTCAGCCATGATCAGGCCATCTGGAAACAGGCTGCTGGCACCTGGGGCTTCTGTGCTGCCAGGAGGAACAGGGCATGAGGATGTGTCCCTGCACCCAGGCTGCCCTCCAAGCCTGTGCAATGCAGCCTCTGGTAGAGAGGCAGCTCAGCTGTTGCTGACATGTATGGGAATCCAGAGGCCGGGGTCCCCTTCATACTACCAGGGCCCCACGCAGACCTGAGCTGACCCATCATATGCCAGATGGTACAGAGCGCTCACATGGGCCACTTGCCAGACCTCTGAGGCCTTTATGAAGCAGGTGTCTTCACCGTGACCACGCCCAGTGCTACTAAGTGCCTGTGATGGTTAATTTGATGTGTCAGCTTGGCTAGGCTCTGGTGCTCAGTTGTTGGTCAATCATTCTTTTAGATGTTGCTATGAGGGTATTTTTTTGGATGAGATTAACATTTAAATCAGTAGACTCTGAGTAAAGCAGATTAGCCCCTGCCCCACATACACAATGTGGATGGGCCTCACCCAATCAGTTGAAGGCCTCGAGAGAAAAGACTGAGGAGGAAGGAATTAATCTCTAGACCACCTTAGGATTTAAGGCTGCAGCATCAAGTTCTGCTAGAATTTCCAGCCTCCTGGCCTGCCCTGCAGACTTCAAACTTGCCTGCCCCGATCATCGCATGAGCCAGTTCCTCAAAGTCTCTCACTCTGTTTCTCTGGGAAAACCCCTACTACTGCAGTGCCTGAGGTGGGATCCAACTACCCGACTCTGCCTTCCAGCTGCTGGCAGTGCATGTCTCTGCCTGGAAGGGTGATCCAGGGCTTGATCAGGCAAAGCATCAGGGATGGAAAATCTGGTGACTCTTGTGGCCTTGCCTGGTGAGGGGCACCCCTGAAGTGAACCCCGTTTCCTACTGATTCCATGTCAGCACTGCTTTTTCTGCTGGCAGAAATCAAATCAAGCCAGTTGCCATGGCTCACACCTGTAATCCTAGCAGTTTCAGAGGCTGTGGGGGAGTGGACCACCTGAGGTCAGGAGTTCAAGACCAGCCTGGCCATCATGACGAAACCCTGTCTCTACTCAAAATACAAAAAACTAGCCGGGTATGGTGGTGGGCAACTGTAATTCCAGCTGCTCGGGAGGCTGAGGCAGGAGAATCACTTGAACCCGGAAGGTGAAGGTTGCAGTGGGCCAAGATAGCACCACTGCACTCCAGCCCGGGCAACAGGGAGAGACTATCTCAAAGAAAAAAAAATTTTCTAGCCATCTAGGCGTGAACTGTCTACTGAATCCCCTCAAATCTCCTGCCTTACCCTGGATGCAGACCTGTTTTTATTTTTACTTCTGTCTACAAAAGCAGCTAGGTAGACGGGTACAGTGGCTCATGCTTGTAATCCTAGCACTTTGGGAGGCTGAGGTGGCTGGATCATGAGGTCAGGAGTTTGAGACCAGCCTAACCAGCATGGTGAAACCCCATCTCTACAAAAAAAAAAAAAAATTATCCAGGTGTGGTGGTGCGTGACTGTAATTCCAGCTACTTAGAAGGCTGAGGCAGGAGAATCCCTTGAACTCGGGAGGCGGAGGTTGCAGTGAGCTGAGATTGTGCCACTGCACTCCAGTCTGGGTCATAGACCGAGACTCCATCTCGAAAAAAAAAAAGGCAGCTAGTTTACTGTATCTTTCCTTTTTATTGAAATTTGAAAAACTGCACATCACTTATGTGAGCCACATTATAATGGAAAAGATAGGTGCCTCCAGAGGAGACACACAGGGTGGCATGTGTGATGTGTGTCATCAGAATATATGTGTGTGGGTTTGCGTCTAGCTGCCTTCATCTGCACGGCGCCAACAATGACTGTGAAGTATCTGTGAGCCATGCGTTCCTTTATTAACGCAGTGCATGCTATGCAGGCCCTCCTCTGTGCCAGGCACCACACTGGGTCCTGGGGACCCAACAGGGAAAAAGACACAGTCCCTGCACTCAGGGAACATGCAGTCTAAGTGTCATCCCTGAGGCTGGGTTTGAAGGGAAGGGAGGAGCGTTAGAATCGGGGCCTGTAGCGTCTTTATTACTTAGCTATTTATAGTTACAACAGGGGCTCTGTGAACCTAGTAATATTCTCTGAGTCAAAGACATTAGCATTTTTTGGAGCCAGACAGCTGGAATTGGGCTCTTCAACCCTGCCTTCCACAGCCTCTCTGTGAATTTCACCGTGGCGCCTTCACTTTCTGCCCCTCCCACGTGATTCTGTAGATGTGGTGTCCAGGAGCCGAGCTTTGGCCCCACCCAGACCTGGGATTGGGTCCCAGCCACACCATTTCTAACTGTGTGATCTTGGCCTCACCACTTAGCCTTTCTCAGCTTCCCTTTCCTCATCTATAATACTAATTTGGAGGGAAATAATAGTTCTGTACTTTTATTGGTGGGGCTGTTAGGGAAATTAGTGAGATGATACATACCACAGTCCCTTGCAAAAGTGCTAAATAAATGTTACATGCCACAGTGCCTTGCATAAGTGCTAAATAAATGTTGACATTCTTTTTTAAAAAAGGATTTTGTTTTTTAGACTGAGTCTCACTCTGTCGCCCAAGATGGAGTGCAGTGGCACGATCTCGGCTCACTGCAATCTTCACCTCCCAGGTTTGAAGGATTCTTCTGCCTCAGCCTCCTGAGTAGCTGGGATGATAGGGTGCCCGCCACCACACCCAGCTAATTTTTGTATTTTTAGTGGAGACAGGGTTTCACCATGTTGGCCAGGCTGGTCTCAAATGTCTGACTTCAGGTGATCTGCCCGCCTTGGCCTCCCAGAGTGCTGGGATTACAGGCGTGAGCCACTGCACTCAGCCAGAAATATTAACTTCTATAATATTATTTTTGTTATTATTACCTATCTCCTTACTTACGTATTTTTCATTATTCAAGGGCAAGGACCACTTTTCTCCTTCTCCTTTTACCCTCCTCCTTATTCTAAATAGGACTTATGGCAAATTTCAGCAAGTTGATGAGAAAAATAGAGGGAAAATCAAGATATAAACATAAAATGAAGCCAGCAGAGATGAATACAGAAAGTACGTCCTTACTTTAGTGGGTCACAGGATTGGCTCTGAGCTTCCTAGTACCCAGTAAGATAAGGGAAATGGAATTAATTACATAATGAGACACTGTTGTCCATAAAATAAGCAAATAGCTCAGGAGGAACACACCTGGGCAGCATTCTTTCTTTCCTTCTCATTTCCTTCTTGACCTTGTGATTCATTTTGCTGAAGGGAAGACCCTTGTGGGAAAGTGTTTGTGAATGTGATGGGAGTCCTGGTTCTTGGCAGAGGACCACCCCTCACTGTCTTCAGGTGATTGGTTAATAATAGAGAAGATCTAGTTCCTGGCCCCGATCACTAATCTTGCAACAGGGCTGTGTTTTTGAAACCAAAAGCGTCATACAGATAACAAACAAGATGTGTCTCACTGTGGTTAGGCTGTTCTGTAGCAACACTTGTTTCCTCTCTTTGCAATTTCAGATTCCGTGGCACTTGATCTAAACATGAGATGTGCAAGTCCAGGGCTCAGGCTGACATAAGCACTGTCTGCGCCCTGAGTTGATTTGAATTTCCCCTTCCAGTTCGTGGTGCAACGTATCGAACGCAGCAGTAAGGCTTTATTGAGCACTTTCTTTGTGCAAGGCCCCTGTCCCAGGCCCTCACTGGGAACCCTGCATCCAGCTTGCAGTAATGGGGGGTCGAGAGGACGGGCAGATAATCCTGGTTTTGAGAAGTCAGGAGTGAGCTTGCAAACTCAGGGAGCTAGAGAGGCCTGGAAACTTCACAGAGGAGATGGGACTTGAAGGATGAGGGGAGCAGGAAGGAGAAGAGGCTGTGTGTGATCACAAGGACTCCAGCTGGCACGGTCCAGTGGTGTTCAGACACCAGGAGGAGCCTGACCTGCTTGGAGTGGAGGGGAGGAGGGAGAGAGGGTGTGGATGTCAAGATGTCCTGAAGGTCAAGGCTGCTACAGCTGCTCCCCTGCTCCCCTCATCAGCTACCTGGCACAGGAGTCAGGAGTCGAAGAAATCCTTGCTCCTCCTGTTGCCCCCTTCAGGGAATCCTTAGGAAAAATCCAATATGAGACTTTTGTTTTTTTTTTTTTTTTGAGACATAGTCTTGCTATGTTGCCCAGGCTGGAGTGCAATGGCATGATCTCAGCTCACTACAACCTGCGCCTTCCGGGTTCAAGAGCTTCTCCTGCCTCAGCTTTCTGAGTAGCTGGGGTTACAGGCATACACCACCATGCCCAGCTAATCTTTGTATTTTTAGTAGAGACGGGGTTTCACCATATTGGCCAGGCTGGTCTGGAATATCTGATCTCAAGTGATCCACCCACCTTGGCCTCCCAAAGTGCTGAGATTACAGGTGTGAGCCAATGTGCCCAGCCCAATATGGGACTTTTTGAAACAATTTGCTGCTTAGGGATTTATAAACTTTAAAAAATATATGATGTGGCCAGGTGTGGTGGCTCACATGTGTGATCCCAGCACTTCTGGAGCCGAGATAGGAGGATCACTTGAGCGCAGGAGTTCGAAATCAGCCTGGACAACACGGCTGCTAAGTGTGGCAAAACACCATCTCTACAAAACATACAAAAATTAGCCGGGTGTGGCAGTGAGCGCCTGTAGTCTCAGCTATTCAGAAGGCTAAGGTAGGAGGATCAACGGACCCTGGGAGGCAGAGGTTGCAGTGAGCTGAGATTGTACCACTGCACTCCAGCCTGGGGTAACAGTGAGACTCTGTCTCAAAAAAAAAAAAAAAAAAAAAATCGTCTCTAACTGAATGTGGCTAGTGGTCAACATTCACATTTCGGTTCCAGTAGAAATTGCTAGATCCCAGCTGCTGGCTTTGTAGAGCACCTGCAGGTGAGCATTGCATTCCATGTTTGCACGTGCAACTAGACCATGACTTTCACCTGCGATCATGTCAAGATGCTGAAGTTGGTTGCAGAAATATTTCTTTTCCCATTCATTGAAGAAAATAACTGTACTGTGGTTATGTTTATTTTGGCATCTTGGGAGAAACTGAGGGAAGAATGTTGATCCAACATGTGCTGGTATCTGAAACACTTGGTTACTCTTCAAACCATCAGACAACATGTCCCTGATAGATGGTGGGGCCACTGAGGAGGGGGGCTCGGGGGATGAGGAGCAGAGGGTGGGCCCAGAGGGCCAGCATCTGTGAGGACGAGAGCAGGGCTCTTGCATCTGTGAGTTGTTTACTCTCATATTCTCTCCATTCTGCATATAAGGACATAGAGACTCAAGAAGTTAAAGAAAGTTTACCCAAGGTCCCAGAGCTAGAAAGTGGCAGGAGTCCGGCTTCAAAATTAGGTGACTGCCAAGGCCAGTTCCCTCTCAGTCAGACCACCTTCCTTAGAGAACAGCCAAACCCATGCCCAAAGGTGAACACAAGCCAAATCACCAGGACCCAGCAGCAGCAGAGGCTTCTGGGGTCCTTTCCCCAGAGATTCAGGTTAGTGGCTCTGGGGCCCAGTGCACCTGCGTTTCCACCCTCACCCCTCTCGCCAGGTGATTCTCCTGACCAGCCAGATATTGGGACCACCTTGTAAAGAGCCTTCACTCTAGGTCCTTGGATGCGGATGAGGATTTTTTTTTTTTTTTTTGAGACGGAGTTTCACTCTTCTTGCCCAGGCTGGAGGGCAATGGCGTGATCTTGGCTCACCGCAACCTCTGCCTCCTGGGTTCAGGCGATTCTCCTGCCTCAGCCTCCCGAGTAACTAGGATTACAGGCGTGTACCAACACACCCAGCTAGTTTTGTATTTTTGGTAGAGACTACAAAATACAACAGGGTCTCACCGTGTTGGTCAGCCTGGTCTCAAACTCCTGACCTTAGTTGATCCGCCTGCCTCAGGCTCCCAAAGTGCTGGGATTACAGGCGTGAGCCACCTCGCTCAGCCTGGGATGAAGGGTTTCTACTGGAAGCCTCTCTCTGAGTGGCAGGGTGGAGGCTCTGACCAATGGTAGAGTCAGATGGGGAAGAGCAAACAACAGGAAGTTGTGTCCTTTCTGTGGAAACTTCTTTGAGAACTGAATAGACGGCAGCCTGTGTCACTCTTATAGGTGCAAGAAGCTGTGGAAACTGCTGCTTGCTGACTTCAGCTCCCCACACGCCCTCCGCTGATGTCAACAAAGAATCTTAAGGCTGGGTACGGTGTTTCACACTTGTAATCTCAGCACTTTGAGAGGCAGAGGTGGGTGGATTACTTGAGGTCAAGAATTCGAGACCAGCCTGGCTAACATGGTGAAACCTTGTCTCTAACTAAAAATACAAAAATTAGCCCAGCATGGAGGTGGATGCCTGTAATTCCAGCTTCTCTGGAGGCTGAGGCAGGAGAATTGCTTGAACCTGGGAGGTGGAGGTTACAGTGAGCTGACGTCTGTGCCATTGCACTCCAGCCTAAGTGACAGAGCGAGACCCTGCCTCAAAAAAAAAAAAGAAAAAAGAAAAGAAAGAATCTTAGCTGCCCTCCAGAGCTGGGAGCAGTGAGGGGGAACTGATTGAGTCCTGAGCTGGGCTTCAAGTGCAAGCTGTGCCTCAAAGCCACTGTGATCCCTTGAGTAAGACACCCTGCCCCCGCTCTGTCCACAGGTTCCTATACCGAAAAAAATGAAGGAGCTGGACGCAGTCTTCAGCCGATAAATCTGTACCTACTGCAGGGTCCTGAATCTTTTGTGGTTGGCAACCCCTTTGAAAATCTAATAAAATGATCAACCCTCTCCTGAGGAAAAAATGCAGACATCCAAATTTTGGCTGACAATTTCAGGAAATGAATGGACTTCCCCAAGCTCATTCAGGAAGCTCTGGGGGGTCCCTGGCCTATGTTTAGCACTGCTGGTCTGTCCGGAAGCCTCTATGACTGCGCCTTTCAGTGCCACAGCCTCTCATCACATGAGGCCCTGAGCACGTGCACTGTGGCAGGTCTGAACTGAGAGGCGCTATTAGCATGAAATGCACAATGGATTTTGAAGACTTCGTAGGAAAGAAGAAGGTAAAATATCTCGTGAGTAATTTTTATACTAATTATATATTAAAAGATAAGCTGGTTATTTGGGGTCAAATAAAATATGTTATTAAAATCAATTTCACCTGCTTCTGTTTACTTTTTAAAAGTGTGGCTAGAACATTTGAAATGCAGTGTGTGGCTGGCATCATGTGTGGACTGGATTGAGCCTCTGCGATGACACCCTGGAGGCATGGCCTCATGTCAGTGTAGGCCCTTCACTCAAAGCCCAGCACTTCCTCTTTCTGGAAGATGTAGTTACAAGAACGGGCAGGGAAATCTTTGCAAGAACAAGCTGTAAGTTGCATTTTCCTGACAAGATTGAAAGCTCTAGCCAGGCACAGTGGTGCGTGCTTGAAGTCCCAGCTACTGGGAAGGTTGAGGCAAGAGGAGTGTTTGAACCCAGTAGTCTGAGTCTGCAGCGAGCTGTGATTGTGCCACTACAGTCATGCATCTCAGTAGAGCAAGACCCTTCATTAAAAAAAAAGAATTGAAAGCTCCTAGCCGTGTGTAGTGGTGCACGCCTATAATCCCAGCTACTTGGGAGGCTGAGGCAGGAGGATCACTTGAGTCCAGGAGTCGGAGTCCAGCCTGGGTAACATAGCAGGACCCCCATCTCTTAAAAAAAAACAAAACAGGCCGGGCGTGGTGGCTCACGCCTGTAATCCAAGCACTTTGGAGGCCAAGGCAGGCGGATCACCTGAGGTCGGGAGTTCAAGACCAGCCTGACCAACATGGTGAAACCCCGTCTTAAAAAACAAAACAAAACAAAACACTTTTCAGGCAAGGACATGCCTAATGGTCTAATGTCTCAGGCTTCTGGGTCCTCTCCAGGGATGGGCACCTGGCAGATGGAGTGACCCATCTTTGGCCACTTATGGGACTGGCGCTCCAGGTAACATTGCTGTATTATTTTCCTAGGACTGAGCCAACAAAGTGCCACAAACTGGGTGGCTTACAGTGACATCCCTCACAGTTCTAGAGGCGAGAAGTCTGAAATCAAGTTGCTGGCAGGGCCATGCTGCCACCGCAGGCTCTGGGGGAGGTGCGTCCATTCCTCCTCCTGACTTCTGGCGTTGCTGGCAATCCTTGATGCTCCATGGCTTGCAGATACCCCACCCTCATCTTGGCCCCCATGGTCACATGGTGTCCTCCCTCTGTCTCACATCCTCTTCCCTCTGGGTCCAAACTTCCTTCTTGGTAACAGGACATCAGCTATTGGATTAGGCTTCATCTTCATTCATTATTACCTCATTTTAACTTGATGACATCTACAAATAGACTATTTCCTAATAAGGTCACATTCTGGGGTTCTAGTACACATGAATTTTGCAGGGACACTGTTCAATCCGGTATGATTGATGAGTACATTTTGTGAGAAGGATATTTCCAAAGAGTCCGGGTAGAGCTTAGGTAATTTCTCCAGCATCTTCTAACCTTACATAGGGACAGAACAGAGTGTTTATGTGTACCAGGGAATGTCCTCAATGCCAGGGACACGATGATGGACATGACACAGTTGTTGCCTGAATGGAGCTCACATCCTAGTGATGGAGGCAGACAGTCAATACATGGATATCTGTCAGTGTGTAAATGATGTTGGGTTGTATCAGCAGAGTAGGGGCATGGAGAGGTGGTGGGCTATTTTTGTTAGGAAAGGAACGCAGGGAAGACCACCGTCACCTGTGAGGCGACATTAAGTCGCAGAAGTATCTGGGTTAGCTATTCAATGACGAGAAAAAGTACCAAGCCCCTGAGACAGGAATATGATTGGTAAGTTCAAAGCAGAAGGAAGGGGACAGATGATGTGGGCACACACCATGGCCTGGGCTGGGAGTGGGTATCGGGCCCCTCGGCTCAGAGCTGCTGGTTTGGAGTGGGGAAGGTGGTGGGGAAGGAGCTTTCTCCAGCTTCTGGTCAAGGGTTTCACTTCCTCCAGCCCAGCTTCCCCCATTGTTTGGCTGGGGTGGAGGCCAGTTACCCCTGGCTCTGGCTGGAGCAGTCCAATGCTGCTGTCATTGTCTTTTTCAGACAATAAGAACAGAATTCGGTGTTTTCTTTGCTGCTGGCTTTGAAGCTCAAGGTCCTAAAGCCCCTTCTCTTGCTTCTTTGTTTATCTCAGGGTGTGCCTGAGGCTTTTCACTCTGTCTCTATTTTCACCTCTGCAGGTGGCAGGTGAATGGGCTTCTTACCTGGCTCCCTCCTTCACCTGCTGCAAGTCTTCCTTCTTGGATGAGCACCCCTGACCATCTTACTTACAGCGTACACTCCTCTCCCAGCTGCCTCTGTACTTTGCTTCTTTCCTCTACATGCTGGAGAATTTCCTTAGCCATTGTGTTGCTCATTGTTTCTCTCACCGTCAACACCATCTACTAGATTGTAAGCTCCATGAGGGCAGAGATGGGTACCTTTTGTTCATGGATACAGCTCAAGCACCTAGAGCAATGCTTGCCACAAAGTAGATACTCAAAAAGTATTTGTGGACCGAGAGTGAATAAATAAGTGAATGGGTTGTAGGGTAGAATCCTAAATGGCTGAACTGGGAGAGCTCAGCACAGGAATTCTCCTGTGCTGCCCCTGCAAGAGAACTGAGATGCAGAGAACAGAAAGGAATTTTTTAGAGAGTCGGGTGGGGAGGAGAACTGGACACAGAGATTGCCCTCAGGAAATTTACACAAATTGGGGGTGGGATGGGCAGTGCCACCTCCTTGCACAACTCCAGGGGGTGTCATTTTCATTGAACACAGTGTAGGTGGTACCCCTGAAGTGGTGCCTGGCCTGGGGGTGAGGTAGATTGAGGAGAAACTGTAGTGGAACCATGGTGTGGGGCTCAGAAGAGAGAATGCAGGTGTGACAGCTCAAAGGACCCAACCCAAGAAAGAACACCACCCGCCCA
Source organism: Ateles fusciceps (assembly GCA_036589455.1). Classification (NCBI taxonomy): domain Eukaryota; kingdom Metazoa; phylum Chordata; class Mammalia; order Primates; family Atelidae; genus Ateles; species Ateles fusciceps. The sequence goes on from JAZHEH010000770.1 coordinate 13,735,300, forward strand.
GGGCCAGGAGGGGTGTGGGTGGAGGGTCGCCTCCATGGTCAACACACAGAGACCCAACACACACTCCCAGCACCATCTCTGGTGTTCTCTGTGCCCAGCACAAGGCCCGGCCAAGCCAGTAGGTGAAGTCGCCCAAGGCACTCAGTAGGTGAAGTCTTTTGTTGTTGTTGTTGAACTTGTTAGAGGCAGGGTCTTGCTCAGCCTCCAGGCTGGAGTGCGCTGATGCAAACAGGGCTCACTGAAGCCTTGATCTCCCAGGCTCACGCGATCCTCCCACCTCTGCCTTCTGAGTGTCTAGAACAACAGCTGTGGGCCACTACGCCCAGCGAATTTTTCAGTTTTTTTGTAGAGACGGGATTTCGCCATCTTGCCCAGGCTAGTCTTGAACTCCTGGGTTCAAGCAATCCTCCCACCTCAGCCTCCCAAAGTGCTGGGATTACAGGCATGAGCCACTGTGCCAGGCCTAGTAGGTGAAGTCTTGATGAGGGGGCCGTGATGTTCTGGCTCAGAGCGGAGCTGAGGTTTGCTTTAGCACCCGGCTCTCTCACCCAGCGGGGCTCACTCCTCTTGACTCTGTTCCCCTTGCTGCTGGCTGTTTGCTTTGCTGCCTGGTAGAATCTAAAATCCCCTGGGGGAATTTTAGAAAACATGGGATGCGAAGGAGTGCAGGGGGCACATCCTTGGGGATTTCATTCAGGTAGTGAGGAGCGGGACCGGGCATCCCCTCACCAAGAGATACTTGTGTTAGCCAGGCTTGAGAACCCCTGCTCCAGAAGCTGTCCCAGTGATGTGGAAGGACCCAGGTAAAAGGTTCATAACCCTGTAGTTCTACCCACACAACCAGTGGGTTCAGTCACTTGGTATCAGTTCAATGATCACTACCACGGGAGGATGTAGCAAGGGGATTTTATGACGTGTAACAAGTCCCAGAGCAGCACCTTCCTGAGCCGGGGACTGGGTCAGGTGTTTTTTTGTTTTGTTTTGTTTTGAGATGGAGTCTCTCTCTGTCGCCCAGGCTGGAATACAGTGGTACGATCTCAGCTCACTGAAATCTCTGCCTCCCGGGTTCAAGCAATTTCCTGCCTCAGCCTCCTGAGTAGCTGGGATTACAGGCGTCTGCCACCACGCCTGGCTGATTTTTGTATTTTTAGTAGAGATGGGGTTTCACCATCTTGGCCAGGCTGGTCTCGAACTCCTGACATCGTGATCTACCCACCTCAGCCTCCCAAAGTGCTGGGATTACAGGCATGAGCCATTGCACCTGGCTGTGTCTGCTTAATTCAGCCCCCCCCACTTGGATTCCCTCTGTGGTTGCAGGCTTGGCTCATCTGGGCATGCTTAGGTTATGTGACCCGAGGGTCCGAGGCAACTGGAAAACAACTCACACCTTTGTTACACAAAAGCTAAACCAGACTGGTCTGATGCAGTTACAGTGACTCTACAGAGAGAATTCAAAGGAACTGATGAAGTTGAATGGGAATAAATGACACCTTAGTTTTCACAAACCTCCAACTGAAATTGAGTGTTGTCTTCCGTTATGAATGTAAATGTCAAACCACAGCAGTGTCAACAGTACCTGTGACTTTGTCACTCATGGAAATCACAGATATTTTCATATCATTTTATGGTTGTTGTGACTATCCTGAAATATCATTTAAGCTCATCTGCACTTAAAAAGTAAAAGTGATTATTAGATTCCTCCTAGATTTTATTACTTAATGCATTAATGAAGATGCACATATATCACTATATCACAATTTTTACAGTATTTTGGCTACTGGCATTCAACATAGTTGTTTCAATCAAAATCCTATGCATCTTAGATGTATTTTAAGACAGTGTTCTGGCCGGACACAGTGGTTCACGCCTGTAATCCCAGCACCTTGAGAGGCCGAGGCGGGCGGATCACCTGAGGTCGGGCATTCATGACCAGCCTGACCAACATGGAGAAACCCCCGTCTCTACTGAAAATATGAAATTTCCTGGGCATGGTGGTGCATGCTTGTAATCTCAGCTACTTGGGAGGCTGAGGCAGGAGAATAGCTTGAACCCAAGAGGCGGAGGTTGCCGTGGCTGAGATCATGCCATTGCACTCCAGCCTGGGTAACAAGAGCAAAAAAAAAAAAAAAAGCATTCTGAAATGGGGGTTTGTTTTGGGCTTCCCTGATGGCCAAAGGGGTCCCTGATCAAAGCAGAGATCTTCAGAAGGTAAAGAACCTTCAGAGGAGGCTCCTTGTGGCCCCCAGAGGAGGCAGAGTGGCGTGTAATGGACACAGTAACTCCTCTCTTCCTGTGTGGCCTGCAGGCAAAGGTCACACCGCTCATGGTCAGGGCTGTCTCACCTCCCTTTGGGGTGAAAGCACCCCCTCACTTGTTTCTCATTTTTTGGCAGAAGTGCCCCTTGGCCTCCCATGGCAGCCCTGGAGGAGGACTATAGGGCTTTTTTGCAGCCTTGTTAACCCAGTGGGGGAGGGGAAAATCCAGACAGCGAGGGAATGAGAAGAGCTTGGACTGGAGGAGAGTAGTCACTCCCTGAGCCTCGACAGGTGGATGCTGACTGCCGGCTCCTCGCTGCTCCTCACGATTCCTTCCTGCCCTGATTGTTAGTATTCCCTCCAGAAGGACCTGGGAGACCCTCTGATTCCTGCCGGTGCTCCTTCGAGCCCTTCTTCAGCTCAGCAGACACTTGGTCCCTGCAGACACCCCTGTGATCCAAGCCCAACCCAGGCACAGTCCCCACCTGCAGGGAGCTCACAGTCTGGACAGGGGGATCTGAGTCAAGAACTCAGAGTAGGAAGAGATGAAAACCTTAGAACGGTTTGGAGCTGGGGCCTGGTACAGGTGTGTAGAGCAAACCAGAAACAAATGGGTTAACTTCAGATGATGCTTCCATTCTCTCACACCCATCCCGGGTTGTCTGGCGCTGGTGCGTGGCTGAGCTGAGTCTTAGAGGCTAGAGAGAGTCTTAACTGCCCAGCTCACAGCAGTGCCCTTTGGGTCCACATGCCCCTGTGGGTGGGCACACATGCTGTGTTGGGCGTGCACATCAGTAACCAGTTGGCCAGAGGCGGTGGTGTCCCCCACAGGGGAACTTGACCTCCTGGCCCAGCAATCTAAAACAAAGGTTTGTTAAAGCAAAAAGAATAATAGTTTTGGGTGGCTGCAGACCTGGGCGTCTGAGGAGATGTCTGAGCTGCGAGTGAGAGGTGCCTGAAGTAAAAGGCTGCAAATGACAGAGCCAGGAAGCGGCTGCTGTGCTGCTCAGAGCCACGGAACAGGGCCCTTAAACTGGGTCTTTTTTCCCTTGGAGTCCAGGAACTCTTTTAGCCCTCTGGTGAAAGCTGCAGAGCCATCTCCCAGGAAAATGCACATGTATCATCCAAATTCTGCACCCCATCGTAGAGGTTCTCTTCTCTAGGTTTGGAGGAGGAAGAGGCAAAGCTAGAGAAGTGGATGAATTCCCAAGACTGACGGCTCGGTGGCGGGGCGGCGGGGGGCGGGGGGGTGTGGTGCCACGCTTTCCCTTCCCCTCATTGTCTCCCTGGAGAGGAGGAAGTGGGGATGAGGCTGAGGGCAGCCCGCATGCACTTCCAGTTCCACACCATGCTGGGGGAATCTAACTGGTAGGTAAATAAGCACGGGTTACACGCAGGTACAAAGGGCAGCAGAGGCCTTGGGTCCTCCCCCAGTTCACACCTTCTCCCTGACTTCTTGATTCCAGTGCAAAAGACCAGCAGGCCTTCTCCCTGAGGCTTGACCTGTGGCCTCCTCCTCCTGGGAAAGGTAGAAAGACTTGTCTTTTGGCCTCTTCTCTAAGACCTCTCTTCTCAAGCAGTGGAAGCGTTCAGAACTTTAACAAGAACCAACCACAGTGACCCTGCAGTGTCTGTTCTCGCTGAACTCAAAGCAAAGTGGTCAGAGTCATTCGTGCCCATGCTTCCTGGAAGCGGTGTCTTCTCAGCACGAGCTGAGCAGCCCAGGGCAGACTCTTCTCCCCCGACTCCTCTTGGCTTTAGAGAAGAGGCTGCTGGTGACAAAAGGAACCTACTGGAAATGAGTGAAGGATCACCCACAATCTCCCAGCTGCCTCTACCTACAGATAAGGAGGAAAGGGTGGGGAACATGCTTCTAGTGAGCTGAATCCCAGCCTGGACTCAGGGCTCATCCCCATCCCCAAAGGGCTCAGAAGTGATTCAGGGCTGGGCGCGGTGGCTCACGCCTGTAGTCCCAGCACTTTGGGAGGCTGAGGTGGGCGGATCACCTGAGGCCGGGAGTTCAAGACCAGCCTGACCAACACGGAAAAACCTCGTCTCTACTAAAAATACAAAAAGTAGCCGGGTGTGGTGATGGATGCCTGTAATCCCAGCTACTTGGGAGGCTGAGGCAGGAGAATCGCTTGAACCCTTGAACCCAGGAGCTGGAGGTTGCCGTGAGCCGAGATTGCGCCGTTGTACTCCAGCCTGGGCAACAAGAGCGAAACTCTGTCCCAAAAAAAAAAAAAAAAAGAAGTGATTCAGGCTGCAGGCATCCCAGGTTGAGATTCAAGAGAGCTATGCCCAGGAACCCTGTATTTTCTGAGTTGTTATTCATTTCACATACGTGATTCCCCTTTTCTTACTGGGTTGTGGTTACTGATTTGAAAAAAGTTGTCATTATTAAGGGTTTAGGACAAAGTCCTGGGGTGCCTGGTATGGGCAGGGGTTAGCGGTTTCCTTGGGAATGCATGGCTTTGAGAGCTCTGTCCCCACCCTTCCCTCTCGGGGCTTCACTGGTTTCTGTTAGTATCACTTCAGTGTGGACCAGTTCATTCTTCCTATTTTCTGTTTTTCCTCTTGTCCAACTTTAGCCAGCACCATAGGGCTGCCAACTCCTTCTACCTGGCTTGAACCAGTTTTTATTTCATGGTCAAATTTTACCAATTTGGAGCAAACACACAGATTGAGTAGTGAAGAGTTTTGTTATTTTAAGTTTTCTTAAGTCATTTAGAAAATCTCACTGGCAAGGCATGCTGGCTCATACCTGTAATCCCAGCACTTTGGGAGACCAAGGTAGGAGGATAGCTGGAGCCTAGGAGTTCGAGACCAGCCTGGGCAACATGTCAAAAACCCATCTCTACAAAAAAAAAAAAAAAAAAAAAAAAATTAGCTGGGTGTGGTGGTGCACACCTCAGCTATTTGGGAGGCTGAGGTGGGAGGATCACCTGAGTCCTGGGGCTGTGATCATGCCCCTGCACTCCAGCCTGGGCAACAGAATGAGACCCTGTCTCAAAAAAAATGAATAAAAATAAAGAAACTCCACCTTAGCTGGGCGCGGTGGCTCTCACCTGTAATCCCAGCACTTTCGGGGCCGAGGCAGATGGGTCATGAGATCAGGAGTTTGAGACCAGCCTGGCCAACATAGTGAAACCCCAACTCTGCTTAAAAAAAAAAAAAAATTAGGCATGGTGGCGGGTGCCTGTCATCCCAGCTACTTAGAAGGGTGAGGCAGGAGAATCACTTGAACCCAGGAGGCAGAGGTTACAGTGAACCGAGATTGCACCACTGCACTCCAGCCTAGGTGACAGAGCAAGACAACGTCAAAAAAAAAAAAAAAGCCCCATTTTGACCTTCTTTGCATAATTCACTTACCCTGTCTGAGGAGTATGCTAAGTAAGGTAAATTTCAGCTGCTTCCCTACCAAAAGGAGAGAGAAATTCCTGAGTCTTGGGTTATATTTGGGGACGCCTTTTGCACATTATTCTCCTGGTGTACAAGTGCCTCTGAAAGAAAAAAATAAAGACGAAGTGGGAGCTGCCATCACCAATTTTTATTTTATTATTATTATTATTATGTTTGAGACAGGGTCTCACTCTCTCACCCCTGTTGGAGTGCAGTGGCATGACCATAACTCACTGCAGCCTGGAGCTCCTGAGCTCAAGTGATCCTCCCACCTTGGCCTTCCAAAGTGCTGGCATTACAGGTGTGAGCCACTGCACCCAGCCCCATGGTCTCTTTTTAACACCCAAGAAAGCTCAGGGGTAATAACCTGCCATGCCTCTTGAAATGGCCACAGAAAGAAAATGGAAAGCCACTTTTAAAAATAAAAAGGCTCTTGGTACAATTCATTCACTTCAGAGGGCAAAAAATAAAAAAATAAACAAATTTTAAAAAGTAAATAAATAAAAAGGCTCAAGCCTGTAATTGCAACATTTTGGGAGGCTGAGATGGGCAGACCGCTTGAGCCCAGGAGTTTGAGACCAATCTGGGCAACTTTGTGAGACCCTGTCTCTAGAAAAATTAAAATATTAGCCAGGTATAGTCATGGCATGTGTCTGCAGTCCCAGCCTCTCAGGAGGCTGAGATGGGAGGGTCACTTGAGCTCAGGAGGTCCAGGCAGCATAGCAAGTTCCTGCTGCAAAAAAAAAAAAAAAAAAAGAGAGAGAGACACAGAAAAGGCTGTGTGGGTTGGCATGCACTTGAAATCTCAGCTAATTGGGAGGATGAGGCAGGAAGACAGCTTGAGCCCAGGAGTAGAAACCAGCCTAGGCAACGCAGTGAGACTCTGTCTCAAATAAAACAAAACAAAACAAAACAAAAATAACAAGACATTTTAAAACTTCAATAATCTTTAAAAATATGACTTTTATTTTAAGATTCTTGCTTAATGCAATAGAAAAGTTCAGTGACCCCCCCCCCCCACCTTTTCTTTCTTTCTTTCTTTCTTTTTTTTTTTGAGAATGGGGTCTCACTGTATTGCCCAGGAAGGTTTCAAACGCCTGGGCACAAGCTATCCTCCAGCCCTCTTTTTAACATGAATAAGCAGCTCATCCTTAATGAAGTTTACTTTAAGACAAGGCATCTTTCAAAAGCAAACATGTTATTCTTCACACAGCTTCTGCAGATTAAACATGGGATGGACGCTACTGGTGTGTGGTCAGCTTGGCAGGGCTCACTGAGTGGGAGGGATTTTTTTAATATCCTCTGTCATAACTCTCAAAGAATGTGTTAAAGCCAACCCAGGAAATTTCTTAGGAATAGAGGTCAACTTGGCCGTTAAAGTATTTCTCGGACTTGCGGCTGATGACAAGGCACAGCGACTTGGGAATTACACAATCTCCGCTCTTATGCATTTCTTCATCATTCACTGGATATAGTTGCATGAATACTTTCTGTTCCTGTTCGGGTTTAGTAAAAATAGCAAAATAGAAGCGTCTATGGGTTTAGGAGAGAGAAACCCTCCAGCAGCAATTTCTGTTCCATTCGACCCAATGTACACGATAGTGATCAGAGGACGTCTCTGGAGAGCGCGTTTTCCTATTGACCTTGTGTACTTCCTGTACTTCGCTGCCTCTGCTGGGCGTGCTGCCCAGGCAGGGCTCCAGCTCCTCGGCAGCACCGAGGCAGCAGAAGCACCAGGTACCTGGTGCCCACCACGCACCAGCAACTTCTTCAGGTCACAGCTGATCCTCACCAGCTCTGAGGGGCAGCTGCTCCTTCTGCATTTCACAGATAATTGAAGGAAGCTCCCTAAGGAAGCTGTCCTGGTCAGATGGTTACAGGTGGCAGAGCAGGTGTGATGACCTCAGGGCTGTCTGGCTGCAGAGCTGTGCTTTCTCAACCCTACCACCACACTTTATGACTTTACCTCCACTTGTTTTTCTTGTCAAAAGCTTTTAGCATTACAGGAGAAAGAAAGCCTGGCTTCAGGTTGCTCACAGTCTAGTGAAGGAGAAAAGACGAATACTTAAAAAGCATTTTCTGACCAGGCACGGTGGCTCATGCCTGTAATGCCAGCACTTTGGGAGGCTGAGGTGGGCGGATCACCTGAGGTTGGGAGTTGGAGACCAGCCTGACCAACATGGAGAAACCATGTCTCTACTAAAAATACAAAATTAGCCAGGCATGGTGGTGCAAGCCTGTAATCCCAGCTACTCAGGAGACTGAGGCAGGAGAATCGCTTGAACCTGGGAGGTGGAGGTTGCAGTGAGCCGAGATCATGCCATTGCACTCCAGCCTGGGCAACAAGAGCAAAATTCCATCTAAAAAAAAATTTTTTTTTTCTTCTCTGTGCAATGAGGAGCCTGGCATTCAGGGATTCTAATTAGAGCATCAAACCAGAAGAGCTCAATGCAGGATGTGCACTGTGGGGATTCTGCTTACCGTCAGAATTTGCATATAGGTAATGGGGAATGGGGGAGGAGGTGGGAAACAGTGAAAGTTGGAGGGACCAGGATTCATACCCCAGAGTGCTGGGTAAGGTGTAGATAGTACAATAGTAACCTCAACAGCTTGTATTGATTTTGGACTTTCCAGAGCCAGGTTTGAAGTGCTTTCTAGATTTTGATGCATTAACTCCACCCTGTAAACCTTAAAATAGCTACTATCACTCTGTCCATTTCCAAGTGAAAAATGGAGACATAGGGAGATTAGGGAAATTGCCCAGGCCTCCCAGTTCGTAAGTGGTGAGTACTTGAACCTGGGTAGGCTGCCTCCAAGCCCAAGTTCTTGATCACTATACAAAGCACAGGATAAGTTGGCAAATACTCCCACAGACTTCGCATTATGCCTGTCGAAATTGTACTTATTTGCTTATTGTCTGTTTTCCCCTCTGACCTATGTCTCCAAGAGGGCAACAACTATGTCTGTCTGGCTCTCCGAGGGAATCTCAGCACCTAGACAAGTGACTGGGACATAGAAGGGTCTCAAAAGTTTTGAATAATGGATGAAATGCATTGAGGGAAGCAGAGGATTCATTTCCATGAGCAGCCCTCGCCCCTCTGAGTCTGCCATTCAAGCCAATGAATATAAAACTCACTTCTCTTCCTCCCCTGCCATCAGCAAAACGGGGTTGATAACAGCAGTGAAGCTCTAGAAAACGGTCTTGAAGTTCCTAAAAAGTTAAAAATAGAGTTATCATAGGACTCAGCAATTCCACTCATAGGACTCAGCAATACTCAGGAGAATTGAGAATATAGTTATGTCCACACAAAAACTTGGGCAAGAACGTTCATAGTAGCATTATCCATGATAGCCAGAAAGTGGAAACAACTCAAATGCTCATTTACAGGTGAGGGCATAAACAAAACCCAGGAGATCCGTACAAGGACGTGTTTGGTCATAAAAAGGAGCGAATGCCGATACCTGCAACAGCATGGGTGAACTTCAAAAACACGATGCTAAGTAAAGAAGCCGGTCACAAAAGGCCACAAAGTGTATGATTCCATTAACATGAAATGCTCAGAACACACATGTCCCTGGAGGCAGAAAGTAGATTTGTGGTTGACAGGAGCTGGGCAGAGGGGAGAAATGAGAGTGAATGGGCGCAGGGTATCTTTTTGGAGTGATGAGAATGTTCTGGAATTAGTGGTGATGGTTATGAATATACTAAAAATCACTTAGTTGTGAGGCAGGAGAATAGGGTTTGGAGACAGGGAACATAAAGACTTCCTAGGACTAAATTAAATGGAAACACTTCAGCTGTGACGGGAAATGTCGCCTCCATGCACATAGGGCGAATGCTGAGTAAATTACGTTGTGACTTTACTTCTTCCTCTTCTTTTACGTAAGGCGTACACCAAGTAACCAATGGAAACCTTTAGAGGGTATTTAAACCCCAGAAAATTCTGTAACGGGGGTCTTGGACCCTTACGCTGGGGCCCACTCCCACCCTGTGGAGTGTACTTCCATTTTCAGTAAATCTCTGCTTTTGTTGCTTCGTTCTTTCCTTGCTTTGTGCGTTTTGTCCAATTCTTTGTTCAAGAAGCCAAGAACCTGGACACCATCCCCTGGTAACAATTGTACACTTTAAAAGGGTGGATATAGGGCCAGGCGCAGTGGTCACGCCTATAATTCCAACACTCTGGGAGGCCGAGGTGGGCAGATCACCTGAGGTCAGGAGTTTGAGACCAGTCTGGCCAACATGGCGAAACCCCATCTCTACTAAAAATACAAAAAATAGCGGGGCGTGGTGGCGCATGCCTGTAGTCCCAGCTACTTGGGAAGCTGAGGCAGGAGAATTGTTTGAACCTGAAAGGTGGATGTTGCAGTGAGCTGAGATCGCAGCACTGCACTCCAGCTCGGGTGACAGAGCAAGGCTCTGTCTCAATAAATTTTTTTTTTTTTTTTAAAAGGGTAGATATGGTATGTGAGTTATATCCTCCCAAAATAATGGAAATGAAAACAATATACTGTGGGGTCAGGGGTAGATTTAGGTTGGCTACTTATTTATACTCTGCAGGTAACTGGAGGGTCTGGGCATAGTCTCAAAAGTGACTCTTTTTTCCTCCTCTGATACTGTTCACATGATGATGCCAAATAAAAGGGCAAGAAGGAGGAAGAAAAGGGCAGGTCTGAGCCTGGGATTCCGGTGTTTGTGGCTCTGCAGGCCTAATATGTGGGGGAGAGGGGACAGAGTGCTGGGCAGGGGACCAGCCTGCTCCAGACCTGCTCAGCCCAACATTCCAGGATGCTTGCCGTCCCGTGCCTCCGGCTCCCCTGCCACCATCCTTCCATAAGCCACCGTCATTTTGCGTCTGAACTACTGCCACTGCCTCTTAGCAGCTTCATTCATTCCAGAAATACTGACTGAACATCTGTTAGTATGGGGGCACCGCTCCCAAAATCCTCATGGAGATGACATTCCCTGAGACAGCCAATAAACAGATGAGTGTGTGAATTATCTGATTGTTAGCAAATGGTAAGTGCTCTGGAAATAAATAAAGCAGAGGGAGAGAGGTAGGGGCTGCTGCAGGGTGGGGATACAATTTTAAATTCAGTGGTGGGGTGGGGGCAGATGGCTCATGCCTGTAATCCCACCACTTTGGGAGGCTGAGGCAGGCAGATCACCTGAGGTCGGAAGTTCAAGACCACCCTGGCCAACATGGCAATACTCCGTCTCTACTAAAAATACAAAAATTAGCCGGGCGTGGTGGTGTGCACCCATAATTCCATTTACTCAGGAGGCCAAGGCAGGAGAATCACTTGAACCTGGGAGACAGACGTTGTAGGGAGCTGAGATCGTGCCACTGCACTCCAGCCTGGGTGACAGAATGAGAATCTCTAAATAAATAAATAAATTTAGTGGTGGGGAAAAGGCCTCATTAGGAGGGTGTCATCTGAACAGAGACAGGTGTAGGTGAGGGAGTGGACCATGTGGCTATCTGGGGGGAAAAGCACTCTAGGCAGACGGAACAGTCAGTGTGAAGGACTCAAGGTAAGAGTGGTCAGGAGTTGTCTTGTTTTTAGAATAGTCAATGTAGTTGGGGAGAGGGGAGGGAAGCCAGGAGGTTAAGGGAGGGGTGGGATCCACTAGAGTCTTACAGCATCCGTGCTTTCTTCTCTGCAAAACCCTCCAGTGGCTTCCAGTTCCTTCTGGTCTACAAGGCCCCACATGGTGCGGCCCCAGCTGCCTCTCAGACCCCAACGCCTCTTTCCCTTCCCCTCCCTCCTTTGCCAGGCTTTCCCACCTCAGGAAATTCTCCCTTGCTGCTCCATCTGCCTGGAAAGGCCTTCCCCGTCTCCTCCCGGCTGCTCCGTCTGCCTGGAAAGGCCTTTCCCCGTCTCCTCCCGGCTGCTCCGTCTGCCTGGAAAGGCCTTTCCCCGTCTCCTCCCGGCTGCTCCGTCTGCCTGGAAAGGCCTTTCCCCGTCTCCTCCCGGCTGCTCCGTCTGCCTGGAAAGGCCTTTCCCCGTCTCCTCCCGGCTGCTCCGTCTGCCTGGAAAGGCCTTTCCCCGTCTCCTCCCGGCTGGCTTGTTCTTGTCATTTGGGTCTGATTTCCAACATCACCTTTTCTGCTGCCCTGAGTACAGCAGGTCCCACCCCTGACTGTCCCCTATTCTCCTCTTGCTTTGTGACTACCTAAACCAATCTTGCTTGTTTTACATATGAGTGTCAGTCTGCTCCTCCAGAAAGAAGGCCCCATGAGGTAGGAGCTGCCTCTGGCTTACTCAGCCAGCATCCTCAGTGCCTGCCTCAATAAATTATTTGTTGATTGGATGAGGGGTTCTATGACCTCATCCTCTGGGGAAGTCCTTTGATTAAAGAGGTGGCTTCTGGGGGTCATTATAGCCCTCAAGCCTTCCAGAGGGGTTTATTAATGCCCTATCCAGTCAGCCTTTGTCACAGGGAAAGACTGACTGTATCTTGGGCTGGGGCCAAGCATTCTTTCCTTCTCTTTCCCGAGGACAATACTTTGTGCCCTCCCCCTATTCACCCTCAAGTACCTCTAAGGCCATACTTGCTTTATTCCTTCTAATCTTATTTCAGCTAGTCAGCTCTCCAAGAATGGAAGGGCTTGTGGAATCATGGATCTTTGAGATTTGACAGGGCCTCAGGGACTGTCTAGTCCAGGGAGTCTAGAGAATTCATGTCTTCAGGGGGTCTGTAATTTCCTCAGGGGTTAAGGACACTTTGAGGGGGAGATGGACCTCTTAAGATTATGACTGAACTCTTGGGGGTGTCATGTTTCTCCCCCTAAATGCCTAACAGTGCCAGGCTCCTAGCAGATGCTCAAAACTTATCTGAGTGAGTGAATGAATGAATGAATGAACGGGGGAATAAATACATGAATGGATTAATAAATGAAATCATCTCCTGCTATGAATTCCAGTGCTCTTTTTACCAAGTCACAAATGCAAGAAGTCAACCCCAGCCAAGAAAGGCCCAGGGACCTGGGGTCTATCGGCTGACTGCCATGTCACTCAGGTTCAACGATGATGTCCCCCACTGGTTACATATCTCCCCCATCTGGTCCAGCAGAGGGGGTCTGGAAGACCTGAGAAGCAATCTCTGAGCCCTCTGTTGGACCAGACTGTCAGTTGACCTAAAGATGGTCTTACTGTATGTAGAAGACTCTTTTTTTGAGACGGAGTTTCGCTCTTGTTGCCCAGGCTGGAGTGCAATGGTGTGATCTTGGCTCACGGCAACCTCCACCTCCTGGATTCAAGCAATTCTCCTGCCTCAGCCCCGAGTAGCTGGGAATACAGGCACCCACCACCACACCCGGCTAATTTTTGTATTTTTAGTAGAGACAGGGTTTCACCATGTTGGTCAGGGGCTGGTCTTGAACTCCTGACCTTGTGGTCTGCCCACCTTGGCCTCCCAAAGTGCTGGGATTACAGGCGTGAGCTACCGCACCCAGCCGTAAGACTCTTAACTTTTCCCTATCTGACTTTGCTGGGTGTCAAGAAACCCAACCTCTTTCTCTGTAAAGCAGGATCCCTAGCAAGCCAGAGACCCTCCTTGGCTCCCAGCCCTGGCAGCACAGCACAGCATGGCCAGGGCCAGGGCCAGGGCCAGGGCCAGACACAGGTGTCAGAGAGAGGTGTGAGCCTAGAAGTCGGAGCTTTCCTGCTGTTTCCAGATATGCCACAGTGATTCTCCTGGGGGGGTGGTTTGGTTTGGGACACAATGAGGTACACTTCTTTACAAAAAGATTGCCAGGGGGGATCTTGTTGTTGTGTTTTATTTTATTATTAGTTTTTTGATGCAGGGCCTGGCTCTGTCACCCAGGCTGGAGTGCAATGGTTGACAAGAACTCACTGCAGCCTTGACCTCCCAGGCTCAAGCAATCCTCCTGCCTCAGCCTCCCATGTAGCTGGGGCCACAGTTGTGTACCACCATGCCCAGCTAATTTTTGTATTTTTTGTAGAGACAGGGTCTTTGTTGCCGAGGCTGATTAATCTTGATGTTTTAGATCTCAGTCACTTTGGTGCAGAAATACCCAGACCAGGGTCTGGGAAACAATTCAGAGAGGAAGGCTGGGTAGGCCGAGAGGTGGGGGTGAGTGGAAGGAAGGCCTGAGGATTGCCAGCTTGAAGCTTTCTCTCTGATTCACTGTTGGTTCTGTGCTCTGAGCCGCTGTCTTTCACTGTCACCTTCTCTACTCTGAGGAGACCTTGACCATGACTTTCATTAAGCACTCTGAGGCCTTCCTGCATTATCTGACAGTGGCTATCAGGAAAGAGCACTGGATGTGGATTCTGGAAGTCTGGATCTGAGTCTTAGGTTAGCTACTCACAAGCTAAAGGACGCAGTCTTTGGAGACAGAACTGGGTTCAACCCTGGCTGCCCCCTGGCCTGGCATGTGAGCTGGGGCAAGTTGCTCCATTTTGGGATCCTCAGTTTCCTCATCTGTAGGAAGGAGACCCTGATCCATTTTGATCCCTGCCACCCTATTCACTCCTTCTCCTAGATCCTTGGTGACAAGCCTGGGAGGAAAGAATGTCCCTTGTTGCACTGGATTGCCCTGATGACAGCGGACGCCCCTGACTGCTCTGGATTAGACAGGGCACTCTTCCTTTATGTTGTGGCCTCCTGCCTTGAAGACCTAATTTCATTTAAGGGGTATGAGGCTTATCCTGGAATATTGTCTATTTTGTCCCCAAAATTCCTCAAGCAATTCCAGCAGCCAAGTTTGGGTACCACTAACTTTAGCTAACATGCACCAGAATCACAGGAAGGGATTTCTTTGTTAAAACACCAATTGTTGGTTCTATCTCCAGAGCTTCTGGCTCTGCACACCCGGGTAGCGTGGCGTCTGGGTGTCTGCATTTCTAACAAGTTCCCAGGTGATACTCATGATGCTGTTCTGGTTCACCCTGAGCCCAGACTAGAGCTGTGGAGATCAGCCTCGGCTGGACAGCAGACTCACCTGGGAGCCCTTGCAAACACACAGGCTGCACCAATTAAAGCAGAATCTCTGAGGCAAGACCAGGCCTCAGGACTTCCCCCCTCAACATTGCATTATGAAAATGTTCAGCCGGGCATGGTGGCTCAAGCCTGTAATCCCAGCACTTTGGGAGGCTGAGGTGGGTAGATCAGCTGAGGTTGGGAGTTTGAGACCAGCCCGGCCAGCAAGGTGAAACCCCATCTGTACTAAAAATATAAAAATTAGCCAGGTGTGGCACATGCCTGTAATCCCAGCTACTTGGGAGGCTGAGGCAGGGGAATCGCTTGAACCTGGGAGGCAGAGGTTGCAGAGAGCCGACATCGCGCCACTGTACTCCAGCCTGGGAGACAGAGTGAGATCCTGTCTCAGAAAAAAGAAAAGAAAAGAAAAGAATGTTCAAATACACGGCAAAATGGAAAGAATCCTACAGAGAGCTGTGTATCTCCCATCCAGATTCTATCTTGGACATGTGAGTCTGCTTGCTTTATCACACATCAATCCAAACACCCATTTCCCTAACATCAGGATTTCTTAAAGCCTAATTCCCCAATATTCAGCCGAGTTTGAGAACCAAGAGCTAGAGTTTCTGGGCTTCTCTGTAAAGCTCTTTCTGGCTATGATCTGGGGTTCTCTGCAGATGCCCTCCCCATCCCTTAGGGTTTGTCGAGCAAGAAGACATGCATTTATGGAGCACCTACTGAGTACCACTGAGGTTCCCCTTTCCTTGAGCTGAGTCTAGCGGTAGATTTCCTCTTCTGAAATGTTTTATAGCCAGGGAAATTAGACTAAGGAGCCCCATGTATTCAGTATGAGGTCCTCTACTGGTGGGGAGGATCCCGCTGTGCCACCACCACCAGGATCCAGAGGGAGGTGACTTGTCCCTTACCTCTTATCTAACAAAAGCCTGGGAAGAAATGAAGCTTCCGGAGAGGGCTCCCTATTCGCTGATTTCAGGGTACCCCCTAAGCTGCCATTGTGGGTTCTGTATCCTGCCCTCAGAGCTCAAGGCTTTATAGGTTCAAGCAAACTGCTCTTCAGAGTACAGTGTGATCCTATGTGATAAATGCTCTGCCAGATCTCCCAAGGCTTGCAAAGCACTGGACGTATACTTTGGAGCCAGCCCTGGCGGGGAAAATAATACAGGGCTCTGCTGTGTGGAAGCTTCCAGAAGAGCGAACCTGACCAAGAACCATGCCTCCCTCCCCCACCTCACAGTGTACAGCTGGCCCTGGGCGGGGGGGGCCTTGGAGTATAGAGGAAGAGGGAGAACCCACAGAGATGCATAAGCTTGCTCTAGGCCGCCTGGGTTTCCAGCTGGGCACCTTTGCCTTTTCTTCCACTTCAGCTTTTGGCAGCTGGGGTTGAGCTGGGAGGGCCAGAGAGTTGCATTTTATACAGGAGACAGTCTCAGTGGGGTGGAGTGAGTGGATGTGTGTTCTTGTTTTTATTTTTAAGGAAACAGTGGAAAAGCTGCTAAATGTGGAAATCCAAGCTGTGGTTCTTTTTCTGGGGTTTCTTTATCATTCTCTGTTTAGTGACGAGTGGAGAGGAGAAAGAGTTTCAGAGGGAAGCCAACCCACGCAGTAATTCCCCCCACGGACACAGGCCTGAACTTGTAATCCCAGCAGGCAGGAGGCAGTTTTGGGATTTCCTGGTTGGTCAGTAGGGTGAGAGGGTTCATTCTGAAATAAGGGGGGGCTTTCCCCTCCGTTGTCAGTGAGATCAGAAGAGCTACCGTTTGGAAATATGACCCTGTGTGGAGGTAGTTTCAGCTCTGCTGGTGACTAAAGCTTAGGAGCGGGGACTTCCTCAAACACTTTTCTTCAGTCATTTTGAAAATGTCTAACTCTTCTGGGTCTCTCAGACTGGAGTCTACCTCGCTGGGGCTTTTAGTGTGATTCATTCTGTATGTCTTCCAAAGTATCTTCACATGTTAACCAAAGTGGTTTGCTGGTGTTCCATGGGTCTTTAAGGCCCAAGGACCTGAAGCTCTGGGAGGACCACGGCTGCCTGGTGACCCCCTGGGCCGCCAGTGACCTCAGCACAGACTTGGACGGAGCATGTTCTCCTCAGGCATGGCTTGGCCCACAGATACTGCAGTTCTCCACAACACCCACCAACGAAACAAACAAAAACCCCGAATCATGCCAGTCCAACAATGGGGAATGGTTTTGTCATTTTAGCACATGAACCAGAATGACAGCAGCCAGGATAGAACAGCATGTAGCTTTTCCAAAAAAGCTAACCAGGAAGATTAGGCAGGAAGGTATAAAAATATAAATGGTAGAAAAATACAATCTGGTAAGCATCTTGTGATTGCTACTACTCTAAAACATGATGTAGTTAAACACTGGGCCAGGTGTGGTGGCTCATGCCTGTAATCTTAGTGCTTTGGGAGGCTGAGACGGGAGGATCGCTTCAGCTCAGAAGCTGGAGGTTACAGTGAGCTGTGATTGAACCACTGCACTCCAGCCTTGGTGACAGAGTGAGGCCCTATCTCTGAAAAACCAAACCAATGAACCAAACAAAAAAACTGACGAGGTGCAGTGGCTCACACCTGTAATCCCAGCACTTTGGAGGCCAAGGCAGGTGGATCACCTGAGGTCAGGAGTTTGAGACCAGCCTGGCCAACGTGGTGAAACCCTCTCTATTAAAAAAATACGAAAATTTGCCAAGCGTGGTGGTGTGCTCCTGTAATCCCAGCTACTCAGGAGGTGGAGGCAGGAGAATCACTGGAACCCAGGACATGGAGGTTGCAGTGAGCCGAGACTGCGCCATGGCACTCCAGGCTGAGTGACAAGATCAAAACTCTGTCTCAAAAAAAAAAAAAAAAAAAAACCACACACCCCACACAAAAACTGGAAGACAAACGCAAATGGAAATGATTGTGTTAGTGAGATTACGGACAGTGACCGTTAAAGCCGTTAAAAGTTTTTCTTAAATTCTGTTACACCATTATTGCAATATAAAAACCAAACCTTTGTGGCTATGCTCCATGATGGGCACAGTCAGGGCTTAAGCAGCAGAAGTCCTGTGGTGTCCTGGCTAGATGAAGCTACTAGAGGAGTGGGTCCATTTTTTTTTCATGCATCTCCCCATGGCTTCATACCTAGTAGGGCAACACCTAGCACATAATAGGTGCTCAGTAAATACTCATTGAAATGGTGGTTCAGTCGGCAGATTATGCCAAAGGGTTATGTGTTTTTGGAGGTACCCAGAGACATTTATTTTTTGGTGGGGGGGACACAAATGATTATTACTGTACTGGAGAAGTGCTTAGGGGACAAGATTCCTCTTGTTGCACAGACAGGAGTGCAGTGGCATGAACATGGCTCACTGCAGCCTCAACTCGTGGGCTCAAGCGATCCTTCCACCTCATGCTCCCAAGGAGCTGGGACTACAGGTGTGCACCACCACACCCAGCTAATTTTTAAAGTTTTTTGTAGTGGCAGGGTCTTTCCATGTTGCCCGGGCTGATCTTGAACTCCTGGGCTCAAGCAATCCTCCCACCTTGGCCTCCCAAAGCACTGGGATTATAGGTATGAGCCACCTTGCCAGGCCTACAGAGACATTTTGATTGGAAGAGAAAACTTGGGAAAACAAATCGTATCTGACCTGAAAACCACCATACAAAGGAAAAGTTTAAGTTTTGTCAATTTTCATCTTGATTGCATAGGTTGGTTCTCTTCAATTAAAGTGGTTTAGTAAATGTATAATCAAATTACTTCTGTTTTTATTTAAACTCCTAAGCTTTTCTGCATGTAAATAAAATCACAAAAAGAGGAGGAAATACCCCTTGTTAGATGTGGGACCCCATTCTAGGTCCAGAGTCCAAGGAAGGTGATAAAGCCTTGCTCTCAGGGAGGAGAGGCTGCCTAACTCATGTCTCCTTGGGGCTCAGGACCCAGAGTCAGTCACCACAGGTCAGCCTCCCTCTTGCTCCCGATGCAGGCATCTGCGTTGCTGAGAGGCAAGGTGTTTGCTGCCACTCTCTCCCTTCCTGGGGTCCTGGTGCCTGGGTCCACAACTAGGCCAGCCTCACCGGGGCCCTCGTCAGGACATGGGTGACTTGGCTTGGTGAGGAGGAGGAAGTGGGATGTATTTGGCTCGGTGTGAAATTTGCTAACTGGTAAAGGTCTTGCTCCAAATATTCCCTCACCAATCACCTCTGCGTCTGAATCCCTGTTATTCCCTCTTGAGAGCAGGGTTTTAAAAATCCCTGCTCAGGTACAGATCTGAGAAAGGGGGCCTTTCTGAGCCATTCCTTTAAGGGAAAAAGAGCTGCCAGATGACTCCACTCTGGGGAAAATGAACCACTGAGTCAGGTTGGGAGAAATTGTCTGGGAGCTGTTCATCATGTACCCCTAGCCAGGGAGGCTCAGACCAAATTCCATTTGCCCTAGTGAGTCTGCCTGGACTACTGACATTAATTCACATGCACCGCTAGTTGATTGTTCAACTTGCAAGATCCTCAGAGAATGGAATGCAATACAGAGAACAGTTGGCTTCTTACCCATCATTTCCCAAGCAGTGCACCAAGCCCTCTACATGTGATATTCTCTTTCTCTTCCCCCGCTCCTCTTTTTTTTTTTTTTTTTTTGAGATGGAGTCTCACTGTTGCCCAGGCTGGAGTGCAGTGGTGCAATCTCGGCTCACTGCACCCTCTGATTCCTGGGTCAAGAGATTCTCCAGCCTCAGCCTCCTGAATAGCTGGGATTACAGGCATGCACCACCATGCCTGGCTAATTTTTGTATTTTTTTTTAGAGATGGGGTTTTGCCACACTGGCCAGGCTGATCTCAAACTCTTGACCTCAGGTGATCTGCCCCCCTTGGCCTTTCAAAGTGCTGGGATTACAGGCATGAGCCACCACACCCACCCATGAGATATTCTCTGTCAATCTTCCCAACAACCCTGTGAGGTAGAAATATCCCTACTTTATAGGAACAAAAATGGAGGCTCAGAGATGGGCGACTTGCCCAGTGTCGTGCAGCTAAATAAGTTCTGCTGATTAACAGCTAGTACCATTGAGTGCCGAGGCCCAAGGCATTACAAAGGATTCCTGTTTCAACTCACTTAATCCTCATCACATGCTTGTGGAATCCCCATTTTAACAGATGTGGAAACTGGAGTATAGGAAGATTAAACAGGCTCCCGAGGCATTCAGCTGGCAGATGTCAGAGCGGGATGCCAACCTGGGCACCGTGGCTCAGCCTGCTCTCCGCTGCCCTGAGGCCTGCCGTTGGTGCTGGAGCCATCTGTGTCTGAGCCACAAAAATGTGCCGAGAGCCTGCTGTGTGCCAGGCACATACAGTGACCCTGGAGATCCGACAGCTCTGGCCTACCGGAGGTTACATGGTGGCATTCTCGCACCAGGACTGGTTGGAGAATGGCCCAGGATAGCAAAAGGGTTGGGACATCCAGGGGACATTGAGCCCAGGCAGTGAGCAGCCCTGCTCTCCTGTCTCCACTGCCTAGGAAGGGAAGTCAGGGGTGACCCTGACCTCTTCTTGTGTGGTGACCCTGAGGCAATGATTATCCTCTCTAGGGGACTGAGGCAAGCGGCTGCGTGTCTTGGGGGCCCGCTTATCTCTGGACTTGGACCTCTATGGGGTCTTGCCTCACACACCCACTGTGGAGCTCTTCCTATCTCTGCTTTACACGCACATTGCAGAATAAGAGATACTGCTGAGGGACTCTATCTGAGAAGCCCCTCCCAAGGAGATTTGAGGCCAGGGTTAAGAGGCCTTACATGGAAATTTCTGCGAGGGAGAAATTGTGTGTGCTTAGATGTCTCTATCTTTGGAGGGTTTGGAGGGTCAAGACATCAAATTTGTGTTTCACAAGCTGGTGGTGACACGGTTGATGGGGTCTGGACTCTCTCTGCTATGGGGTCAGCCCTCCTGGCGTCCACCCCAGCTTGAGCGCTGGAAGCCTGCCCTGGATTGGACAGGACCCCTGCATTTCCCCCACCCCAGCACTTAGCCTCTGCCAATCAAATTATATCCTCGGCTTTCTCAGCAGTACAATCTGTAAAGGACTGTGGCGAGGATTCAACAGTTATTACTGTACGTGAGAAGTGCTTACAGCAGTGCCTGCTCATATTTGACATGTGATTATTATCATTATAATCCCACCTGGCCTGGTGAACATAAAGGAACCTGGAGCCTGTTCTGCCTCCCTGCCCCACTTTATTTTTTTAATAGAGATAGCGTCTCCCTCCCTATGTTACCAAGGCTGGTCTTGAACTCCTAGGCTCAAGCGATCCTCCCAGCTCGGCCTCCCAAAGTTCTGGGATAACAGGTGTGAGCAACCATGCCCATCTGGCTCCTTCCCTTTATCAGCCAAAATGAGAATGGTTTGAACCATTCTCCCTGGTGGGGCCCAGAAGGGCAGCGTGGCAGAGCTGTGTGAGGACCAGGTAAGCTCAAACCCACCCTGCCTGGCACGTAGTTAGCCCCTCCTTGCCCCCTTAAAGAAGACCAAAGAAAATGGGTTTACGATTTCTCACGAAGGTTTTGCTTCTGTTGTTTTTCCTTCCCAACTTCCCAATTGCCTACTGTACCCGCAGACTCCCCATCCTTCGGTTCCAGATCTAGTGTGTCCCCTGCAGCTTCTGTCTAAATGGAGGATTGCCCTTTTGGTCCCTATTCCAGCCCTCCCTCTGGGAAATGATGTGTGCCTTCCAGAACTTCTAACTTTCCCACACCCTGATGGTGACCTGGCACTGACTATGCAGCTGGCATTGTTCTTAATGACCACGTTCCAGTCTTCACACAGACGTGCTTGTTTGATTCTCACTGTGTTCCTATGAGGATGGTGCAATTACGATCGCTATTGTTTTAAAAAATAGAGATGGGGTCTATCTATGTTGCCCAAGCTGGTCTTCAACTCCTGAGCTCAAGCGATTCTCCTGCCTCAGCCTCCCAAAGTGCTGAGATTACAGGCATGAGCCACTGGGCCTGGCCTATCATCCCCGTTTAAGAGACAGAAAAATTGAGGCACAAGGAAGTTAAACAAGTTGCCTGAGATCCCAGTTAGAAAGTGGTAAGTTTGAACCCAAGTAGTGTGACTCTAAGCCCCAGCTCTCAACCACACCGTTGTATTGCCATCGTAACTCTAATGTTTAGAATCTATCCGATGGATACTCAAAGGTCTTGAGCTGTCCTAAATTTAAATAAATAAATAAATAAGAATCCATAGGAATCGGGAAAAGAAGTGTGGTCTTTGTTCTATGAATGTCGTTTGTTTGTTTTTCAGTCAAAAGGTATTTTATTGCAAAACTGGAGATTGCAAATTCCCCCCTGGTTATATTCTGCTGGTATTTGACCTCCTTTTAAATAAGGCATTCTTTCTGAATCTCACTGAACTCTCTTGTACTAAAAAATAGAAATATTTTTTCTTGCTCCATCACCTGTGGAGATGGAAAAGTGCTGATCAGCACGTTCTCTCGCAGGCTTGAATATACTTTCCCGGTATCTCACAATCTCTCAGAGCTCATTCTTCTCCAAAGCCAGAGGACCTGGCTGCTTTCCATTAGGCGAGTTTCCTGTTCCCAGCCCTGACAAAAGTGTCCCGAGTTTTCCAGGCTCTCTCCTTCCACTGGGTACGCGCTGGGCCATGAGTGTGGCGCTGAGGGTGCACACTGGGTCTCTATCTCTGCTCAGAATTTTGTTCTCGCTTACTTTGTTATTTTTATATTCCAGAACATTTAGAAAAGAAATGAAGATTTAAAGAAGTGGGGACTGAGGGAGGGGCAGGTGGAAAACGTTGTCCTAATCTCTCCTTCCCTGACATTTTCATATAGGTTGGAGTTGCCTTTGAACCTGAGGGCCCAAGTGCCCGGCACTGTGAGGGATATGGCAGGGACACCATTCTTGATCATGGCCTTGGGGTTCTCACAATCTGAGTTTATGAGTATCAAGAACAGCTCTGGGCTGGGCGCGGTGGCTCACACCTGTAATTCCAGCACTTTGGGAGGCCAAGGCAGGCAGATCACCTGAGGTCAGGAGTTTGAGACCAGCCTGACCAATATGACAAAACCCTGTCTCTACTAAAAAATACAAAAATTAGTCAAGTGTGGTGGCATGCACCTGTAGTCCCAGCTACTTGGGAGGCTGAGGCAGAAGAATCACTTGAACCCAGGAGGCGGAGGTTGCAGTGAGCTGAGATTGCACCACTGCACTCCAGTCTAAGTAACAAAGCAAGACTCTGTCTCAGGTTAAAAAAAAAAAGGGGGGGGGGAAAGAAAGCCAGGCATGTTGGCTGACATCTGTCATCTGTAATCCCAACACTTTGGGACACTGAAGCAGGAGGATCACTTGAGGCTAGGAGCTCAAGACCAGCCTGGGGAACATAGTGAGACTCCATCTCTGCAAAAAAAAAAAAAAAAAAAAAATTATCTGGGTGTCTTGGTACATGCCTCTGGTCACAGCTACCTGGGAGGCTGAGGTGGGAGAATTGCTTGGGTCTGGGAGGTCAAGGCTGCAGTGAGCTGCGCTCATGCCACTGCGCTCTAGCCTGGGTGATAGAGTAAGACCCTGTCTCTTAAAAAAAAAAAAAAAATTGAAAAAAGAAAGGAAAGGAAGAGAACTATGGCACACTGCAGGGTGTGGGGAGAGGTTACAGGATTAGGTGCGGGCCCAGAGTCGGCCTCCTTAAGAAGGTGAGATTTCAGCCAAGACTTGAAGCTGAGGGATTTAACCATGTGAGTATCTGGGAGTGGAGCATTTCAGTTGGAGGGAATAGCTAAAGTCTAAAAGAAACAATATACAACACAAACATCAGGAAGGGGCCACCCAAGAGATAAGGAGTCTGAGAAAGGGCCAGGGGAAGGGAAGAAGGAGGGTTTCGTGCCTATGCTAATTGCATTGTGGCTGCTCTGAGGGTGGGGTCATTTACCCAACCCTGGGAACCACTCTCTGCCCAAACCCCTACACTAACGGAAATCAGACCAATGTGGTGGTGGGAATAGCTCCGATCCAGGTTCTTTCATAGCTAGGACGCGGCCTTGAATAAGCCACGAGCTCCTTGGGCCTCAATGGCCTCATCTGTAAAAGAAAACAGCTGAAAACTGGGTGCTTGCAGACCCCTGTGTGCTTTGTAATAATGATAATATTATAAATAAGATGGCGACTTATAACATTATAAACCTTGCCAGGGTGAATAAGTTCATTATGCTTATTGTGGAGACTTAAAAATCAAAAATAAAACCATCTGACTTCTGTGGTTTCTGAGGATAAGAAAGAGAATGGCATGACCTTTGGCCAGGAAAGAAAGATGAAGTGAGGCCGGGCATGGCGCTCCACCGGTAATCCCAGCAGTTTGGGAGGCCGAGGGGGGGCGGATTGCTTGAACTCAGGAGTTCAGTACAGCCTGGGCAACATAGTGGGACCCTGTCTCTAAAACAAACAAACAAACAAACAAACAAACAAATAAGCTGGGTGTGATGATGTGCACCTGTAGTCCCAGTTACTTGGGAGGCCGAGGTGGAGGATCACGTGGGCGTGGGAGGTTGAGGCCGCAGTGAGCTGTGATCATTCCACTGCATTCCAGCCTAGGCAACAGAGGGAGACCCTATCTGTGGAAAAAAAAGGCACAAGTTTTTCTTTTGCCAGCATTTAACCATCTTCACTTTGTGGGGAACTGTGCTGGGGTGGTGGATGGGGGGTTGGGGGGACCTTCTCAGCTGCTCCCCAGGAGTAGTTCCTTGCCTGAGGTTCAGAACATCCGCAAGCAACCAACCGTCTGTCTGTTGGGAAGGTTTGGAAAGTATTAAGCAAGTGGTGAAAAAAACGGTCTTTGGCAACTTAGGAAAGAATACAACCTGGCAGAGTGCCCTGGTGTTTAGGCTGTAGGGGCCAGAAATACAAAGTCACATTCTCATAATCTACTAAGTTGCTAAAAGGAGGGATTTGAGAGCATCATGTTGGCAGACACTGGGTTCTGCCCAAACTCTGGGATTTAGGGCCCTGGGATTCTAGGAAGGGCTTTCCCTGCTCTCGACAGACAGCAGTGTTTGTTTTTTAGTGCCAGGGCAGAAGTGGGATGGGCTTGCTGGGGAAACTGTACTGACAAAGAAAATCCTTCCAGAAAACTACATCCAACAAAGGAGAGCTCACAGGAGTGTCACAGCACTAGTAAGAGTCAGGGTCTGAAGTCAGATTGCCAGAAGTGAAATCCCCTGTATTCACACCTTTCTGTGCCTCAGTTTTCTCATCTGTATTGTAGGTAAAATATGCCTATTTCAGAGGGCAGTTATGATGATCACATGAATTAATACACATTAAGTCCTCAGCATGGTACCTGGAAAGTCCTAGTGAAAGCCACCATTGGTGCTGTATCTTTGGGTTACATGAGTTCTTCCAAATGATGTCTGAGTGTTTTTCGTTGAGTACTGCTTACTTATGGGACACTTTTTGGTGCAGATACATTTTCAGGTCATGAATGTCTCTCTTCTTTTTTGGGAGGGGATGGAGTCTCGCTCTGTTGCCCAGGCTGGAGTGCAATGGTGCCATCTCAGCTCACTGCAACCTCTGCCTCCCGGGTTCAAGCGATTCTCCTACCTCTGACTCCAGAGTAGCTGAGACCACAGGTGCATGCCACCACGCCCAGCTAATTTTTGTATTTTTAGTAGAGATGGGGTTTCACCATGTCGGCCAAGATGGTCTCGATCTGCTGACCTTGTTATCCGCCCACCTTGGCCTCCCAAAGTGCTGGGATTACATACAGGTGTGAGCCACCACGCCTGGCTGAATCTCTCTTCTTTCTAACCAAGATTTTCTTTAATTTTGCTCAGGTGTGGTGGTGGCTCACACCTGTAATCCCAGCACTTTGGGAGGCTGAGGGAGGAGGATTACTTGAGCACAGGAGTTCAAGACCAGCCTGGGCAACATGGTGAGACCTTGTCTTTGCAAAAAATAGAAAAATTAGCTAGGTCTGGTGATGTGTGCCTGTAGTCCTAACTATTCAGGAGGCTGAGGTAGGAGGGTTGTTTTAGGCCAGGACTGAGCCTGGAGACTGAGGCTGGAGGATCACTTGAGCCCAGGAGTTCAAGGCTGCATGAGCTATGATTGGTGCCACTGCATTCCAGTCTGGGTGACAAAGCAAGATCCTACCTCAAAAAAAATTTTTTTTGAATTTTAAAAAAGTTACCATTTTCTAAGCTAGCACTGTCCAACAGAATATAATGCAAACCACAAATGTAATTTCAAATTTTTTAGTAGCTATATTTTAAAAAGTAAAAGAAGACAGGTGAAATTAATTTTAACAATATGTTTTAATCCAGTATATCCAAAATATTATTTTTTCAATGTATAGTGGGCAGATCACAAGGTTAGGGGTTCGAGACCAGCCTGACCAACATGGTGAAACCCTGACTCTACTAAAATTACAAAAATTAGCCAGGTGCGGTGGCTCACGCCTGTAGTCCCAGCTACTCTGGAGGCTGAGGCAGGAGAATTGCTTGAACCTGGGAGGCAGAGGTTGCAGTGAGCCGAGATCATGCCACTGTACTCCAGCCTGGTGCCTGGCCACAGAACAAGACTCTGTCTCAAAAAAAAAAAATTACAAAAATTAGCCGGGCGTGATGGCACACACCTGTAATCCTAGCTACTTGGAAGTCTGAGGCAGGAGAATCACTTGAACCTGGGAGGCGGGAGTTGCAGTGGGCCAAGATCACGCTGTGTTCA
Source organism: Ateles fusciceps (assembly GCA_036589455.1). Classification (NCBI taxonomy): domain Eukaryota; kingdom Metazoa; phylum Chordata; class Mammalia; order Primates; family Atelidae; genus Ateles; species Ateles fusciceps. Next base: position 13,761,633 of record JAZHEH010000770.1, read on the forward strand.
CTCCAGCCTGAATAAGAGTTTGTCTCAAACAAACAAAAAAAAAAACACCAATTATTAATGAGACTTTACATTCTTTTTCTTGACTATATCAAATCCAAAGTATATTTTACAAATACAGCACATCTCAATTTAGACCAGCCACATGTCAAGCTTTTTTTCTTTTTTTTTTTTTTTTGAGATGGAGTCTTGTTCTGTCATCCAGGCTGGAATGCAGTGGCACTAGTAGCTGCGATTACAGGTACCTGCCATCATGCCTGGCTAATTTTTGTATTTTAGTAAAGACGGACTTTCACCACGTGGCTAGGCTGGTCTTGAACTCCTGACCTCAGGTGATCTGCCTGCCTTGGCCTTCCAAAGTGCTAGGATTACAGGCATGAGCCACTGCGCCCAGCCTTGTCAAGCTTTTAACAGCCACATGTGGCTACCATGTAGTGTCCTAAGTGCAGTTCTAAGGAACAAGAGGATGGCTTTTGGCAGTGAGGTAGGGTGAGCTAGTCAGGTTGGGTACGGACTCCCCCTAATTACTCTGCAATGACCAGAAGGGTCTCTGAGATTTTCTAGTCATACAGAACAAGGAGAATCCCTGGCCGGGTGCTGTGGCTCACATCTGTAATCCCAACACTTTGGGAGGCCAAGACAGGCGGACCACTTGAGGTCAGGAGTTCAAGACCAGCCTAGGCAAATGGTGAAATCCTGTCTCTACCAAAAATACAAAAAATCAACTGGGCGTTGTGGCATGTGCCTGTGGTCTCAGTTACTCAGGGGGCTAAGATGGGAGGATGGCTTGAGCCTGGCAGGCGGAGGCTGCAGTGAGCTGAGATCGCACCACTGCACTCCAGCCTGGGTGACAGAGTGAGAACCCATCTCAAACAAAAGAACAAGGAGGATCCCAATGCAAGCCCCGTATTCCAGGAGTGTGGTTTAGGACTGAGATATATTGAACAAGCTCTTGCTTGCCCCTAACGGTCTTTTCCTTCCTCTCTACTAACCGCATCCCTTACCTCAACCTGGCTTGAAGATTAAATACTAAGATGGTCGTCAGTCTTTCAGTGACTATCAACCTTTATTAAGATGCAAATGTTGGGCAAACTTTCAGTTAAGAGGAATAAGTTCAAAAGATCTATTGTGCAACATGGTGGCTATAGTTAATCTTTTTTTAATTTTTTTTTTTTTTATGAGACTGTGTCTGGAGTGCAGTGGTGAGATCATAGCTCACTGTAGCCTCAAACTCCTGGGCTCAAGCGATCCTCAGCCTCAATCTCCCCAGTGTTGCGGGTAAATAATAGATTATTGGTTTTTGTTTGTTTTTTGTTTTTTTGAGATGGAGTCTTGCTCTGTTGCCCAGTCTGGAGTGCAATGGCATGATCTCAGCTCACTGCAACCTCTGCCTCCTGGGTTTAAGCGATTCTCCTGTCTTAGCCTCCTGAGTAGCTGGGATTACAGGCACACGCCACCATACCCAGTTAATTTTTGTATTTTCGTAGAGACAGGGTTTCACACACACAAAAATTGTATATATTTATTGTGTATAACATGATGTTCTGGAATATGTATGCATTGTGGAATCCCTAAATCGAACTAATTAGCATGCATTACTTCACATACATAGTGTTTTCTGTGGTGAGAGCACTTAAAATCTACTCCAGGTGATTCTCAAGAATACAATACATTGGACCAGGCAAGGTGGCTCATGCCTGTAATCCCAGCACTTTGGGAGGCCGAGGTGGGTGGATCACCTGAGGTCAGGAGTTCAAGACCAGCCTGACCAACATGGTGAAACCCACCACACCTGTAATTAGTTGGGTGTGGTGGCATGCATCTGTAATCCCAGCTACTCGGGAGGCTGAGGCAGGAGAATCACTTGAACCTGGGAGGCAGAGGTGGCAGTGAGCCAAGCTTGTCATGAACTCTTGATCTCGTGATCTGCCCATCTTGGCCTTCCAAAGTGCCAGGATTACAGGCATGAGCCACTGTGCCTGGCCTTGTTCTTTATTTTAAATCTTCCTTGCAATTCTTTATCTGCTGACTTTTCCATAGTAAGCATTAATTAATTAATTAATTGTTTTTGAGACAGGATCTCACTGTGTTGCCCAGGCTGGAGTGCAGTGTCTCAATCATGGCTCACTGCAGACTTGCATTCCTGGCCTAAAGTGGTCCTCCTGCCTTGGCCTCACAAAGTGTTTGGATTACAGGTATGAGCCACTGTGCCTGTCCTATTAATTTTTTAATTAGAAATGAGGATCAACTAAAGATTGACAAAAATTACTTTAGAATAGCATTGATAGATAGTGTGTCTTGGGAGAAAGGTAAGATTTAAGAAGTCAAAGACCTCTTTTCTTGATTCATATTCAAAGGGTCCTGCTCCCTCTAACCCACATGTCCACTCCTGTGCCCCTTCTGAAATTTCCCCTGAGAAATTTGTTCCCACTATTTGTAATATCCTGTAGTTTTTTTGTAAGCCCTACTAGTTTTGGAATTGAAATTCTGTGTACCATTAGACTCAGGGAGCATTTTAAGAAGTTCTTCAATGCCTTTCTTTTTAAAAAATGGGATTTTTTTGGCTGGACAAAGTGGCTTCCACCTGAAATCCCCGCACGTTGAGAGGTCAAGGCCCAAGTTCAATACCAGCCTGGGCAACATAGTGAGACCTCGTCACTACAAAACATTAAAAAATTAGTTGGGTGTGACCTGTTGTCTCAGCTACTCAGGAGGCTGAGGAGGGAGGATTACTTGAGCCCAGGAGGTCAAGGCTGCAGGGGGCAATGATTGCATTGCTGCATTCCAGCCTGACAACAAAGTTGAGACTCTGTGTCAAAAAAAAAAAAAAAAAAAAAAAATGGACATGGTGGCTCATGCTTGTAATTCCAGCACTTTGGGAGGCTGAGGCAGGCAGATCACTTGAACCCAGGAGTTTAAGAGCAGCCTGGCCAATAGGGCAAAACGCTGTCTCTACTAAAAATACAAAAATTAGCCAGGTGTGCTGGTGCACGACTATAATCCCAGCTATTCAGGAGGCTGAGGCAGAAGGATCACTTGAACCCGTAAGGCAGAGGTTGCAGTGAGCCATGATCATGCCACTGCACACCAGCCTGGGTGACAGAGCGAGACTCTGTCTCAAAAACAAAACAAACAGACAAAAAAATTTAAAAAAACCCACAATAACCCTAAATTCAACTTTTAGGTACCTACCTCCCTTGGGACCAGAAGCATCAAAATCGTTTTCTGACCAGGCACTGTAGTCCCAGCTACCTGGGAGGCTGAAGCAGGAGAATTGCTTGAGCCTTGGCTTTTGAGTCCAACCTGAGAAATATAGCAAGACTTTGTCTTAAGAAAAAAAAAAGATTATTTTCTGTCTTGGCCACAGTCTCCCTGTCCACTAAATGATTGAGGGTGGGAATGGAAGTAGAACCAAAATAACAGGAAACTCAAAGATGCCTGAGATCCATGAAAAAATGAGTCACTTTTTAAAAATCATGCTTTTTTTCTGCAACATCTTTTTAAAAATAAGATGTTTTCTCATTTATATGGACTCTAAGTAAAATGAAGATATCTTTTTAAAAGGATAAGTTTTTAGAAGTTTTATGGAAAAAATTTTTTTCTGAAACAGGTCTGGCTCTGTCACTCAGGCTGCAGTGCAGTGGCATGATCTTGGCTCACTGAGACCTCCACCTCTCTAGCTCAAGTCAGCCTCCCAACTCAGCCTCCCAAGTAGCTGGGAATACAGGTGCAAGCCACCATGCCCAGCTGATTTTAGTATTTTTTGTGGAGTCAGGGTCTTGCCATGTTGCCCAGGCTGGTTCCAAACTCCTGAGCTCACGTGATCTGCCGGCCTCAGCCTCCCAAAGTGCTGGGGTTACGAGTGTGAGCCACTGTGCTGGCTTATTATGGAAATTCTTAAAAATATATTAAAGTAGGGAAGATAGTGTAACCTTCAACTCAACTTCAGCAGTTATCAAACCACTACTATACCCTTCCCATCCCCGCCTCAAACCGGATTATTTAGAAGCAAATCCTAGTCATTTTATCACGCTAAACAGAAATGATTAGTATGTGCCTCTACAAGAAAATAACAAAAAGAACTTCTAAAAAGGACTTCTGATTATTTACAAATCTTTTTTTCTTTTTTGAGATGGAGTCTCGCTCTGTTGCCCAGGCTGGAGTGCAATGGCACGATCTCAGCTCACTGCAATCTTCGCCTCCTTGGTTCAAGCGATTCTCCTGCCTCAGCCTCCTGAGTAGCTGGCACTACAGGTGCACGCCACCACACCCAGCTAATTTTTTGTATTTTTAATAGAGACGGGGTTTCACTGTGTTAGCCAGGATGGTCTCGATCTCCTGTTCTTGTGATCCGCCCGCCTCAGCCTCCCAAAGTGCTGGGATTGCAGGGGTGAGCCAACGTGCCCAGCTCATTATTTACAAATCTTAATCTTGTTTCCCCCTTCATTCCTCATCTGTCCCAGGGCATGGATTAGGAAACTTGAGTTCTAAGCAGGGGGCAAATCATTTAACCTTTCTGGACTTGCTTTTTTCTCACCTGAGTGAGGGGAACTAGATGATTTCTAAGGTCCCTTCTAGTTCTAGAAATCAAAAATTCATGCAAGGGACATCTTTTAAGCCTCTAGAGACATACAGATTTGGTGCAGTATCTATTTACTGGTTTTTGTTTGTTTGTTCGTTTTGTTTTTGTTTTTTGTTTTTTTTTTTGGTGCAGTGCCCAGTTCAGAGTCAAGACCCTCTTAATGAAGAGGCAGGCAAAGTCCTAGAGGCTGCTAGTGGTGGAATCATTAACCTGGAGCTTTAAAGAAATAAGCCTTGGAGCTGCTCCTCTGTGCAGTTTCATGCTGCCCCTCGGTATCTCTTCTTATAACCTCAATTTGTCTTTTTTTTTTTTTTTTTTTTTGAGATGGAGTTTCGCTCTTGTTGCCTAGGCTGGAGCGCAATGGCGCAATCTCTGCTCACTGCAACCTCTGCCTCTCAGGTTCAAGCGATTCTCCTGCCTCAGCCTCCTGAGTAGCTGGGATTACAGATGCCCGCCACCATGCCCAGCTAATTTTTTTTGTATTTTTAGTAGAGACAGGATTTCACCACGTTTTCTAGGCTAGTCTCAAACTCCTGACCTCAGGTGATCTGCCCGCCTCGACCTCCCAAAGTGCTGGGATTACAGGTGAGAGCCACCGCTCCCCGCCAGCCACCTGTTACTTTCTTAAACAACAGGAATTGATTTCTGTCATGTTCCAGGTGACTGTTAAGGAATAAGAATACTCGTTTTATGGGCAAATCATCTGAATGTGAAGTAAAGTAGGTGCATTTCAGGTTGCATGGTGAAAGAAGGATTAAGTCTGGTATAGGGTTTGTCTTTTAAAATTGTGGAAAACATGCATATCATAGCTTGATGTTTAGGGAAAGACATGGGTCCTACTGGGTTAATGGTGGAATCTTTGGGCAAGATCGTGCCCAGCCCTAAGGACTGTTGCCAATGCTTCCGTCACCATGTGTGCCATGTGCTCTTGAGGACATCCTCTCACTGGCTTCCCACACCATCATTACAACTAGAACAAGGGACACATGAAGAGTGAGTGGCCCAGCGTGGCCCAGTTGATAAGTGAAGGACATGGGCTTGGACCCAGGACTTCTGGCTGCTGCATGCGTGTGTCCTGCTCCCCTACAGCTTGAAGAAGGCTATGAAAGTGAGACTGGAGGACTTCTTGGAAAAGAAACTTGGTTATCAGTATAGCGGGAGAAGAGCAAATGCTTATGAATACTGTACCTGTGCTTTAAAAGCCACCATGAGCTGGGTGTTGTGGCTCACGTCTGTAATCCCAGCACTTTGGGAGGCTGGGGCAGTTGGATCACTTGAGGTCAGGAGTTCGAGACCAGCTTGGCCAACATGACAAAGCCCCATCTCTACTAAGAAGAAAAAAAATTAGCCGAACCCAGGAGGTAGAGGTTGCAGTGAGCCGAGATGGTGCCAGCCTGGGCAACAGAGCGAGGAAAACAAAGGAATAACAACAACAACAAAAGAAAACACCATGACCCAGAGAAAGAAAAAAAAATGAAGTTCCCAAATGTAAAAAGCCCCTAAAATTACATTTTAAAGCGCAAGCCCTAATCAGCTCTGGGGATTTGCAGGAAGCTCATCGAAGTTATTGATAGGAACTATTGTTTTGGTGCCAAGATTTTCAACTGGGAGTTATATTAAAAAGGACCAAAGATGACAGTTGATCTTCCAAACCGAAACCAATGTCCCATAGTGGAAAGCTTGCTGGGCCAGTGCATTTTGGGGTTAGTTACTGAGCTTGGAGACTCCCTGGGTTGGAGGACACACTTTTGGCTGATTCAAGGGGCTTCTGAGGAGCGTCAAAATGTGCACTCTTTGTGTTCTTGCACCACGGCTATTAGATTGTGAGGCTCTGTCCTTGGCAGGAAATGGTAAAGGAATCAGCAGGAAGCCTAAAACAAGGGAAAGGAAACTCCTCCCTCCTATCAAAGGCCAGGCAAGGGCGAGGATGAAAATGGAAAATATGGCACGTGCATTAAGCTGTCTGGGGGAGCGGTAGGGGTAGACATGTTGAAATGGAGAGTGGTTGAATCTTGTAAGGAAGTAAGAAAAATTTATATGTCTCAGGGGCAAGGATGGATGATAGGCTTGTATTTATTGTATAACTTTAATATGGAGCCTTAGTCCTCCAGAAATCTGCACCATGGCCAAGGAAAATGCTGTTCCTTTATTTTACATGAGGCAGAGGTTTGTGTTGTTTTCTGAGATCCAGCAGCTCACTGTGAGGACAACCTCTCCCTCGTTCCCGATTTCTAGCTTATTCAAGGCCAGCTGACCCAAAACTCAAGTTGAAAATTTTGACTAGGAGAATAGATAAAAGTAGAAATGGAATCTAATCATAAGAAATGCTCAATGTGAAGGAGAGAGAAATGCAAAGAATTTTTCTGTTTTTGTTGTTGTTGTTGTTTGTTTGTTTGTTTTTTGGAGACCAAGTCTGGCTCAGTCACCCAGGCTGGAGTGCAGTGGTGCGATCTTGGCTCACCGCAACCTCCACCTCCCGGGTTGAAGCAATTCTCCTTCCTCAGCCTCCGGAGTAGCTGAGACTACAGGCAAAGGCCACCATACCCAGCTAATTTTTTTTTTTTTTTTTTTTTTTGTATTTAGTAGAGACAGGGTTTCACCATATTGCTCAGGCTGGTCTGGAACTCCTGAGCTCAGGCAATCCACCCGCCTTGGCCTCCCAAAGAACTGGGGTTACAGGCATAAGGCGCTGCGCCCAGCTGAATTTTTCTGTTTTACCATGGTCTTTGTAACTGAAAATCCTATGTTCTTGAGGTAGAGAGAGAGCGAGCCAATGATCCAATGCAAGAAACTGAGTTTAAGAAGAAACTGTTTATCTGAAAGCCGACAACTCATTCTTGAAGGTTAGAGCTCAGCTTTGAAGTTTCAATTCAACAGCCTGGCTCAGTGAGGTATGCTACTCCCCGGTGAGAAAGAAAAGGAAGATAACATTTTATGTTGAAAGTGCTCAGTGATGAAAAGGCAGCACCTAGGTCCCTTATCTGATCAAAAATGCAGCAGATTCTTAATATTAGCAATTTCATGTTTAGATTGTTACCTGAAGAAAGGAAAAACAAACTGTCCCGAATGCTGATTCTGCTGTTTCGGTGGGAAAAAAAAATGTCTAACAGGCAAGTGGCAAACAACAAAACTTCTGAAGAAGCAGGCCTGGGGGCAGTCCAGTACAGTTTCATAATGGTATGAATACTTATTTTACTGTGTTTTTTTCCCCCTTTCTTTCTGGGTTTTGATGTGAATCTCTTCCTATTTGCTCAGGAAATTATGACGTGTATTCTGGGCAGGGTTTGAGGTTTCGGAACCTTTTCTAAAAGGGACAGAGAGCACCCTGCTACATTTCCTAATCAAGAAGTTGGCGTGCAGCCGGGAAAGCTGAACGGAGTTGGTCATGATGCAGAAGCTATTCAAATGCAGTCGGCTCGTCCTGGCTCTTGCCCTCATCCTCGTTCTGGAATCCTCAGTTCAAGGTAAGACTCGGGAGTCTTGTTCCCCAGCCATCTTCTCTGTAAGCCCCAGAGACCATACAGGTCATTATATTCATTTTAAGGCACAGAATGTATAATATTGTAGGATAGGAGGCAAAGAAGAAGGATTTGGGGTGGCCCAACGCTTTAATATGAATTCAGTTAAGTTTGGTACCAAGAAAAATTAAACTCTGAGGCATGCGCAGTCTTGTAAACTCTTACAATGATTGAAATGTGCTAATTTATTTTGGGATGAAAATATGAGGTTTATAAATTTTGAAAGCTCAAAAAAGGAATCTAGAAAGTGACTCCTGTCCCTGTTGCATGGAGGAGATGGGACCTTTGAGTGTTTGCGGGTTTCTGCCTAACCCTAAGTGTCTACATCAGCCCCAAGTTTTAGTGCACTGTGATGGTGTCATTGTTATTTTAACACTGGGAGATGTTATATTTCAACTGGGGTGAATTTGACTGTGTGTATTTTTTTCTTGTTTTTTAAGATAAACTTCGTTCTTACTGAAAACTCAATTATGATTAGACATAGTTAATGCAAACCCTCTCAGATTTTAAAGAAAAGGCCACAGAATGTGGTATTTGTGCTGTTGCCCAGAGAAACATCATATTCAGAAATATCTTCCTAGGTTTATCTATCATTTAGTGTTGTTTAGTCAGACTGAAACAACTTAAAATCTCTAATGACTAAGACAATAAAAATGATCAGTTTGTAAGAAAAATACAATTTGTTCTCCTTTGATAAATAAGAAATCATGTCGAAATAAGAAAGAGGTCATGGCCTGATAGAGAGATGGCAGAACTTAGAGCAGAAAAACACTAGGTTCCCCCAAATGGTAAGGGAAATGTTGAGTCACAATGACATACACGTCCTAGATTTGTTTCGTCAAAGCGACTTTCGGTTGTCATGATGTAGAGATGAAATCTCACGGATGATCGCAGAGACATTCATTTTATGTTGGAAATTTATAAAATCTCATTTTCTTCTAAATGTTAATACTGAAAAAAGAGCAAGTGATGTTACTGGAACTTTATTAATCTATGCATTTTTAAAATATAAAACATCGTCAATTGTAGGGAACAGACTTCACTTGGATCGTTTAGGGAATATCTTCAGCTTGATGAAACAATTCCCTAAGAACCATGTGGTCTGACAAGATCAAGAGCAATGAGGTCCACACTTTAATACAGTCTTGAGAGGCTAGGTGGTACTGGGCATACCGCAACCAGAGATACGTAAGTCTGTATGTTTCCAAAACTTCCCAGAAACATGAATTTCCCACTGATTCATTAAGGAAAACTAGAATGAACACAACAATGCTCCTTGTACAGTATTCATTAGAAAGGAATGAAGAAAAAAACAATTCGTCGTGAAATTGGATAGAATACTAGCATTTATGTCATGACCTCATAGGTTTAGCTGTTTGTTAGAAAAGGAAACCACAGAAAGAGACAAGGGAGAAACTGACAAACTTGGGTGTTTCCGAAAAAAGGCTCTTGGTATCGGGCTCAAGGGCTTGTGCCCACATCTGAGAGCGCAGGGAAATAGATGTTCCCCCATGGCTGCATGTGTGAGTGACTGCCGCACAAGGCTGCAATGTGAAGAGTCGTGACACCGTTTCCTCACACCTCCACACAATGCCAGATATGATTCAACAACACTCTTCCCATCTTAAAAAAGGTGTTTATCTAGCCCTTTGGTTTGACTGATCAAATCAACGAGGCCTTTGGTTGGCTTTTACTGAACATATTCAAAACCATTTCAGATCACTGCAGTAGTCTGCTTGGCCTGCTATAACAAAGTGCCACAGACTGGGTGGCTTAAACAACAGATTTTTTTTTCTCCCAGTTCTGGAGTTGGGAGTCCAAGATCAAGGTGCTGGCAGGGTCGGTCGCATTCTGAGGCCTCTCTCCTTGGCTTATAGATGGCGCCTTCTCCCTTGTCTGCACATGGCTTTCCCTCCACGCATCTGTGTCTTAAAACTGTCTTCTCATAAGGTCACCAGTCATTGGATCAGGGCCACCCTAATGACCTCATCTTAACTAACTATCTGCAATGACCCTATTTCCAAATAATTTCACACTGTGAGATTCTGTGGGTTAGAACTTCAACATATGAATTTGGTGGTGGTATATTTTTGCTAGAAGTCACACCCAAGTAAGGACGTGGGGTAAAATTGTGTCTACCCAGCACAAAGAATGGCAATTTGGGGATGTGTGGGTAACCCTGGAGAGCACAGATGACCAATCTGTTTAATGGGAGAGCTCCAGGGGATTTGATGAGGCTTGTGAATCTTACACTGTTATTGCTTCTCTTTCCAACGACGCCCATAAAGAAAAAAAATGGGATATCCATGAACAGGTGCGGCCAAGGGGGCCAGGTCCTCCGTGTGTCCACTGTCCACTGTCTCCTAGCTCACAGGAATGATATCGATCCACTCATTGTGCCGCTGTTTGTAAAGTGATTTCACATCTATTCTCTGATAATTATCATCACATTCCCTGTGAGGGGGAATTAGCACCAGAAAACTGGATCTGACATTTCTCATCTTATTTCTCTATATATCAATCTCTTGTGTAAAATTTGTGAGTCTTCCCCAAGACCCATTACAACTATTTAACGACTGAACTGGTCGTCTGATTTCAAAGTCAGAATTGACTGTCTACTGCAGCTCATGGATTAGAGGTTTTCTTTATTTAAACAAACAAAAAATTCTTTGACTGTTGCCCATGGTGTAATGTTTCCTACTGAGCTGAGGGAGAAATTGAAAGTAAACTTAGGAGCTTTTTATAGCTTGTCAAACCGTGCAAGAGTTGGGGAAGCTTATCCATCTTGTGGAATTGATAGAGCAGGAGGAAGTAACTCTGGCTTAGATAATGCTACCATTTTGAATGAATCAAACGGTCTTCTTTACCCCTTCACAGTAGTTGCTGCTTAAGTTTCTCTCACATGCCTGCAGTAAAGTTCCATTAAGAATAGGAAATTAGGCTGGGCACGGTGGCTCACATCTGTAGTCCTAATACTTTGGGAGACCCAGGTGGGTGGGTCACTTGAGGTCAGGAGTTCAAGACCAGCCTGGCCAACATGGTGAAGCCCTGTCTCTGCTAAAAATACAAAAATTAGCCAGGCATGGTGGCATGTACCTGTAATCCCAACTACTCAGGAGGCTGAGGCAGGAGAATCACTTGAACTGGGAGGTGGAGATTGCAGTGAGCCTAGATCACCCTACTGCACTCCGGCCTGGGCACTAGACTGAGGCTCCATCAAGAAAGAAAGAAAGAGGGAAGGAAGGAAGGAAGGAAGGAAGAGAGAGAGAAAGAGAGAAAGAAAAGAAGGAAAAAAGAAAAAGGAAGGAAGGAAAGAGAAAGACAGAAAGGAGAGAGAAAGAAAGAAAAAGAAATTGGTACATGGTGATTATGTATGTTGGAAAAGTTAGTGTGATAATATTAAAAGGTATGGACTACTGAAGAAAGTTGCTTTGGTAACATTTACTCATAGAAAGTATTTTGGTAAAGCAGGACTTGGGGTGCTGGGGGGAGCTGGGCATTGAGGGATGGGATTCAAATAAAAACCGTTCTTTCCCTTGGAATCCACTACACAACTAACCAAGAAATCCCATAAGTGGGTCTTTTAGGAAGATAACACTTCTGTCCACGAGCATACCCACTATAATCACAAGACATTTATCTCAAGCAAGATAGAGTCAAGATGCTCTCACAACCACAGGGGCTGGAACTGTAAATTTTCACATCCTGCCAACACCCTTAAATAGCCATGTCAAGAATTTAGTGTCTGTAACTTGTTCTTTCTTTTAAAGCACATTTAACATCATTGGTCCCAAGTTTGGAGTGGGAGACCTTCTATTTTTGATTTCTTTATAAAATGTTTAAATAGCTTTGTTGAGATAGTGTTTACATACCATACAATGGTATGTAAACACCCATTAAAGGTGTTCAATGATTAGGCCAGGCATGGTGGCTCATGCCTGTAATCCCAGCACTTTGGGAGGCCAAGGAGGGTGGATCACTTGAGGTCAGGAGTTTGAGACCAGCCTGGCCAACATGGCGAGAACTTGTCTCTACTAAAAATACAAAAATTAGCTGGGTGTGGTGGTGTGCACCTGTAATTCCAGCTACTCGGGAGGTTGAGGCAGGAGAATCTGTTGAACCTGGGAGGCGGAGGTTGCAGTGAGCCGAGATCCTGCCACTGCACTCCAGCCTGGAGACAGAGCGAGACTCTGTCTCTAAAAAAAAAAAAGGAAAAAAAAAAGAAAGAAAAGAAAAAGGAATGCAAAATATCCCATTAATAACGTTTATATTGATGATATGTTAAAGGATAATATTTTGAATATTTCAGATTAAATAAAATGTATTAAAATTAATTTCACCTGTTTCTTTTTACTTTTAAAAATATGGCCGCTAGAATATTTAAAACTCTATGTGGTTTCTTTTATGTTTCTATTGGAAAGAGCTGGTCTAGATAGCATAAGGTGTGAAGACACCGCCCTCTGCTGGAGGAAAGGCTGGATTTTTATTTCACCTGCAGGGAGAGACGTCTAAGTAGCAAGTAGATGCCAAACTAATGCTGCCTCAGGAAAGAATCAAAAAAGGAGAAAGAAACAGCAAAACCAGGCTGGGCACTGTGGCTCATGCCTGTAATTCCAGCTCTTTAGGAGGCCAACGCTGGCGGATCACTTGAGGTCAGGAGTTCCACACCAGCCTGGCCAACATGGTGAAACCCCTTCTCTTAAAAATATAAAAAATTAACCGGGAATGGTGGTGGGCCCCTGTAATCCCAGCTACTTGGTACTCTCAGGCAGAAGAATCACTTGAATCTGGGAAGCAGAGGTTGCAGTGAGCCAAGATGGGGCCACTGCACTCCAGCCTGGGCAACAGAGCGAGACTCCATCTCAAGAAAAAAAAAAAAAAAAAAAGACCATGAATTGAGAATCCTAGAGATACTAAATGGTAGAATGGGAATTTGAATTTAAATTTATAAGTTGTTCACTATAGAGATCATAGGTCATTGTTGTCCTCCTTCTTCTCATGAGAAAAACTAGCAATGAAGAACTCTGACTATGTGCTAGGTCCTATTCTAGAACCTCACATTTGTATTTCATTATTAGATCTATTACTGCCCCATCCTACAGATGAGAAAATTGAGGCACAGGGAAGTTAAGTTGACCAAGATCACACAGCCAGTAAGGGGCAGACATTGAAAGGTCATTTTGCCCAGCCTCGAGGCAGTGGCAGACCTAACTCACTTTGGACAACCAGCTCTCCCAGACCAGACATTGTCAGCTATACTCAGGAATCACAGGAAAGATTGTGATAAAATAATATATAGTTCCAAGGAAAAGAAAGAAAATCCAGTGGGAGAAGATTTACTAGACTTTTAATGTTTATATTTTTAGAGGAATATTGTTTATTACAGCAACTTAGAAAACAAAACAAGAAAAAAAATCACCAAAGACTCTACCACCAGTTATTTTTGTGTATTTCCTTCCATTTTCCTCCAATATCGGTTGATATAGTTGAAACTATTATGCACACAAAGTGGTATTCTGATTTTCTCACTCGTTTTACTTATTTATTTCTTTATTTATTTTTGAGATGGAGTCTCACTCTGTCACCCAGGCTAGAGTGCAGTGGCATAATCTCGGCTCACTGTGACCTCCGCCTCCCAGGTTCAAGCGATTCTCATGCCTCAGCCTCCTGAGGAGCTGGGATTACAGGTGTCCCCCATCACACTCAGCTAATTTTTGTACTTTTAGTAGAGATGGGGTTTCACCATGTTGGCCAGGCTGGTCTCAAACTCCTGACCTCAAGTGATTCTCCTGCTGTGGCCTCCCAGGCATGAGTCACTGCACCCGACCTTTTATTTATTTATTTATTTATTTATTTATTTATTTATTTATTATTTTTGAGACGCAGTCTTGCTCTGTCGCCAGGCTGGAGTGCATTGGTGCTATCTCAGATCACTGCAACCCCCGCCTCCCGGGTTCAAGCAATTCTTCTACCTCAGCCTCCCAAGTAGCTGGGACTACAGGCACCCGCCACCATGCCAAGCTAATTTTTCTATTTTTAGTAGAGACAGGGTTTCACCATGTTGGCCAGGATGGTCTCCATCTCTTGACCTTGTGATCTGCCGGCCTCAGCCTCCCAAAGTGCTGGTATTACAGGCATAAGCCACTGTGCCCGGCCTTATTTATTTTTAATTTTGTAAATTATTTTTTTTTCTTCTGAGACAGTTTAACTCTGTTACCCAGGCTGGAGTGCAGTGGTGTAATCTTGGCTCACTGTGACCTCTTGGGCTCAAGGAATCCTCCTGCCTCAGCCTCCCGAGTAGCTGGGACTACAGGTGTGTGCTACCACATCCAACTAAAATTTTTTAATTTTTTTTTTTTTTTTTTTTTTTTGTACAAATGGGAGTCTCTCTATGTTGCCCAGCCTGGTCTTGAACTCCTGGGCTCAAGTGATCCCCCACCTTGGTCTCCCGAAGTGTTGGAATTTCAGACATGAGCTACCACACCCAGGCTAATTTTTACTTTTATTTAAAAAAAATTATTGCCCTACCCCCCACCCAACTCGTTTTTAAGTATAGGTTTTTCTACAATGCCACATTGTCTTTTCCATAAAAAATACTTTTGGTCAGGTATGGTGGCTCACGCCTGTAATCCCAACACTTTGGGAAGCCGAAGTGGGTGGATCACCTGAAGTCAGGACTTCGAGACCAGCCTGGCCAACATGGTGAAACCCTGTCTCTACTAAAAATACAAAAATTAGCTGGGGGTGATGGTGGGCACCTGTAATCCCAGCTACGCAGGAGGCTGAGGCAGGAGAATCACTTGAACCCGGGAGGTGCAGGTTGCAGTGAGCTGGGATCGTGCCACCGTACTCCAGTTTGGGCAACAAGAGCAAAACTCCATCTCAAAAAAAAAAAAAAGTACTTTTTTACCATTTGGTTACTATTCTCTTATGAGTGGATTCCTTGTAATTTATCTGAGTGTTTTCCATTATTTTGTGCTGAGCTTTAAAACCACCTTCCCTGCCTTTCAAAAACCCTAGACATGCTCTTTCTTGCTAGGTAATTATTAGTTGCACTTGTTAGAATAAGTATATACTTGGAGTGGGGGAGGAGATTAACCTTTTGAAGAGTGGTGACATATTTCTCACCACTAGGCCTTTGTCCTTGCTAAATTGAACAAGGAAGATTTTATTTCATTAGCTAATAAAGAACCTCCTATATAGGCTGGGCATGGTGGCTCACGCCTGTAATCCTAGCACTTTCGGAGGCTGAGGCAGCTGGATTGCCTGAGCTCAGGAGTTCGAGACCAGCCTGGGCAACATGGTGAAACCCCATCTCTACTAAAAATACAAAAAATCAGCTGGGTGTGGTGGTGAGAGCCTGTAATCCCAGATACCCGGGAGGCTGAGGCAGGAGAATTGCTTGAACCCAGAAGGCGGAGGTTGCCATGAGCCAAGATCGAGCCATTGCACTCCAGCCTGGGCAAGAAAGCAAAACTCTGTCTCAAAAAAAATAAAATAAAATAAACAATAAATCTCCTATATAACCTCATGACATCAGATTTGGAGTCTTTTCCATAGAAATGAAATTCAGAAAAAGCTGAGACTCAGATAGTCCAATCTGCCTGACCCTCTGTGAATAGAGGGGACTTGTTCTTTCGAAATCTGAGTGCAAAGACACAGGACAATTTGTTACCTACTTTTCATTCCTAAGGATACTGTATGGCCTTAAAACACAATAACTAGAATTCTGTATTACCACGAGTACTGCACAGTGTGTTCCTTCCCCTTTTGGAACCTGATTTGATTCATCCCTACAAAAAGATGTGGACTTTGGGGCCAGATGTGGGCTGAAATCCTGAATTCTCGACTTAACGCCTGTGTGGCTGCAATTTTCTTTTGTGTAAAATTGAAATAGTAGTACAAAAGTAACAACAGTTAATATTATCTAGTGTTTACTGTGTGCCTGGCACTGTGTTAAATTCCTTATGTGCATTTTCTCGTTTAATTTTTGTGATAGGCTTATGGCACTATTAGTTCTTCCTATTACAGCGAGGGTTCACAGAAGTTAAGGTTTCATAACTGGTCAGCAGAGATGGGACTTCACTCCAGGTAGCTGATTCCAAAGCCTATTCTTCTACTTTTTGGAGAAGGACAATTTATACAAAAGGTTGGCACATAGTGGGTGCTGCTGTTACATGAATGGGCATAAAATCTGTCTACATTTTGCCTTTTACCAAATTTAGAATCTATTTAGTTAAAACCTTGTTAGGGCAGACTGGGTGCAGTGGCTCATGCCTGTAATCTCAGCACTTTGGGAGGCCAAGGCAGGAGGATTGCTTGAGCCCCGGCGTTTGAGACCAGCCTGAGCACATAGTGAGACTCCATTGCTACAAAAAAAAAAATTAGCTGGGTGTGATGGTGCACCTGTAGTCCCAGCTGGCTGGGGTAGGAGGATGACTTCAGCCCAGGAATTCAAGGTTACACTGAGCTATGACCACAGCACTGCACTCCAGCTTGGGCAGCAGAGTGAGACCCTGTCTCGAAAAATAAAAAAATTAAAACTTCTTAGGACAGAGTGATTAGAAGCTGCGTAGTAGATACTTAGTAACAATGTGGGTTCCTTGTTGGGCAGGTTATCCTATGCAGAGAGCCAGGTACCAGTGGGTGCGCTGCAGTCCCGACAGTAATTCTGCAAACTGCATTGAAGAGAAAGGACCAATGTTCGACCTACTTCCAAGCGAATCGAACAAGATCCCCCCATCTGAGGACTGACCCTTTTCCGTAAGTGGACTTTTCTCTAACTAAAAAAAATTTTTTTGGACAAACAGCGGTCTCTGTATGTTTCCCAGGCTGGTCATGTACTCCTAAGCTCAAGCAGTCCTCCCACCTTGGCCTCCCAAAGTGTTGGATTACAGGCGAGAGCCACCATTCCCAGCCCTGGTGACTTTCTCCATCACTGGTATTCACTGCATTAGCGATTACATCATCACAATCTTCAATATGCAACTTGACAGTCCTACTCCTGCATTCTTACTTTAAGGCAGCAGCATTAAGTTTGAATGTAACATTACAGCCTCTTCCATTACTTTAAGTCATTGGTTTCAATAGTAATTCATTTAAATCTAAAATGTTAGGGCGCAGTAACATTAGGGCTCATGCCTGTAATCCCACCAATTTGGGAGACTGCGATGGGAGGATCAGTTGAGGCCAAAAATTTGAGACCAGCTTGGGCAACACAGCAAGACCCCATCTCTATTTAAAAATTAGTGGCTGGGCACCTGTAATCCCAACACTTTGAGAGGCTGAGGCAGATTGCCTCAGGTCTGGGAGGGTTGGGGTGGGGGATGGAGTTTTGCTCTTGTGGCCCAGTCTGGAGTGCAGTGGCGCCATTTCGGCTCACTGCAACCACCGCCTCCCTGGGTTCGAGCAATTCCCCTATTTCAGCCTCTTGAGTAGCTGGGATTACAGGCACAAACCACCACGCCTGGCTAATTTTTGTATTTTTTGTAGAAACGGGGTTTCACCATGGTGCCCAGGCTGGTCTAGAATCCCTGACCTCAGTTGACCCACCCACCTCGGCCTCCTGAAGTGCTGGGATTACAGGCGTGAGCCACCGATCCCGGCGGTTTGTCCTTTCTTTAGAGAGAAAGAGGTCTTTTTCTGAGACACTCTTGCTCTGTTGCCCAGGCTGGAGTGCAACGGTTCGATCTCGGCTCACTGCAACCTCCGCCTTCTGGGTTGAAGCAATTCTCTCACCTCAGCCTTCTGAGTAGCTGGGATTATAGGCGTGCACCACCACGCTGGGCCAAGAGGTCTTCTTTTAAAAATGGTTTCTTAAGTAAATTTCAAATATACAATTTATATGCTAGTGAAAACAAATTAACACTGTTTATGCAAGTCTACAACAGGTAGATGTGGAGTTGACAGATGCCGTAAGTATAGGCAAACACATAGGAATATTTGACCTGGTTTTTTTGTTTGTTTGTTTTAAAACATTGAATAATTGGGAAGCTTTTAACTCTCTGAATTTGAGCAACTGAATGGCTGTATTTATTTCCTTACCTTAAAAAAAACTGTTATCTTTCCCACATATCAAACGTTACTCTTTTTTCCCATTTTTCTTTCATACTTCAGAAAGACAAGATTCCGGGACCTGAATCGTATCTTCCCGTTTTCTGAGGACTATTCTGGATCGGGCTCCGGCTCGGGCTCCGGCTCTGGGTCAGGATCCGGGAATGACTTCCTAACTGAAATGGAACAGGATTACCAACTAGTAGATGAACGTGACGCTTTCCATGACAACCTTATGTCTCTTGACAGGAACCTGCCCTCAGACAGCCAGGACTTGGGTCAACCTGGATCAGAAGAGGATTTTACAATATAAAAGAATTTTCCCACCTTGACACCAGGCAGTGTATTCAGCATGTTTTGTGTACCATGGTTAATGATTGCCATTAAATGGTTAATCTTGGGACAAAAATTTTATAGAAGTTTTTAAACATCTGTAAAGAAGCTTGTTTTATCATCCTTTTTTTCTCATGAATTCTTAAAGGATTATGCCTTAATGCTGTTATCTATCTCACTGTTCTTGAAAATACCTGCATTTTTTGGTATCATATTCAACCAACATCATCATGAAATTAGATTTCCATGGCCATAAAATGGCATTAAAAAATAAATTATATTTAAAAAAATAGTTTGAGAAGCAAATTGGCAGGCAGTATTTCATACTTAGGAATCTGACTTGGATTGTGAATTATAGATACACCCTTTTCTGATAAAAACAAATTAAAAAACATGATGAAACATGGTGACTTTGTACAGTGGGGGTGTTTGACATATTTTACAGTGTGAAGTATACTATACTATTACTTTTGAATGTGTTTGCCGAGCTGGTGGACATGTTTATCTACAAGTATGATTGCTGTTACATAACACCCAAAACTAACTCCCAAATTAAAGCACAGTTGTGCCCTCAATACCTCATACTGCTTTATCTTTTTTTCCTGGATATCTGTGCATTTTCAGATGTTACTATATTAAAGCAGAGATATAACCAAAGGATAAGCTGTCTTGGATCTCTTGTTCTAAACACAGGAAACAGTTATTTTTGGCCAGACGTTTCTCTAGAAGTCTTATCAACAAAACAACTTTAAACTTATTCTACAGTCAACACACAGTTTGTAATCAGAATCAAATCATACTAACTAGCAGATGAAGAAAGCAGTTATGCCTTAGCAAGAGGGTTATATGTCTCAAAGCACTTCCTCACCTGAAAGATAGTTCCATCTCTGTTCCCCTTGGTTCTGAAAAGCCCCCCCAGCATCACCGTCATGGACTCTGTTCTGCACTGTTCAGATCCCTACTTAAGAACTGAGGACTTGGCTGGGCGCGGTGGCTCACGCCTGTAATCCCAGCATTTTGGGAAGCCGAGGCCGGCAGATCATGAGGTCAAGAGATTGAGACCATCCTGGCCAACATGGTGAAACCCTGTCTCTACTAAAAAAATACAAAAATTAGCTGGGCATGGTGGCGCGCGCCTGTAGTCCCAGCTACTCGGGAGGCTGAGGCAGGAGAATTGCTTGAACCCGGGAGGCGGAGATTGCAGTGAGCTGAGATCGCGCCACTGCACTCCAGCCTGGCGCCTGGCGACAGAGCGAGACTCTGTCTCAAAAAAAAGAAAAAAAAAAAGGAACTGAGGACTTACTCAAATTAGCCTCCGCTGGAGAGAGCCACCTTTCCCAAGGTCATGCCGCTTTGTAGGGCAGCCTGCATCCTGTGACGGGCTGATGTGGGCATATCAAGGCCTGAACTCAGAGGTTCGAGATTCCTTTGAACCTCTGCATCTATAGAAGAGTCCCATGCTTTAAGGACTAATGGTGGCCAGGTGTGGTGGCTCACGCTTGTAATCCCAGCACTTTGGGAGGCTGAGGTGGGTGGATCACTTGAGATCAGGAGTTCAAGACCAGCCTGGCAAACATAGTGAAACCCTGCTCTACTAAAAATACAAAAATTAGCTGGTTATGGTGGCGAGCACCTGTAATCCCACTCAGGAGGTTGAAGTATGAGAATCACTTGAACCTGGGAGGTGAGGTTTGCGATGAGCTGAGATCACGCCACCGCACTCCAGCCTGGGCGACAGAACAAGACTCTATCTCAAAAAAACCAACCACCAAAAAAACTAATGCTTTCTTGTTGAAGAGAATTAAGAAGCCCCTACCTTAAAGAGGCCCCTGCCTCAAGATCTGTCCCCACCTCCCTTCCTAGACAGCAGATAAATATCAAAGTTAAGTCAGCATAAACCAACAGGAAAGTGTTGGGCTTGCTCAGGAGGAAAAGTAAAATACTCTGAAAGTTCTGCAGAACTTAGCCAACGTGGACCTTAAAAGGTGAGAGGGTGTCTATAAGACTTAACTCTAGAAGTTCGTGATCCAGGGATGGAAATAGAACACAAAATTGGCTAAGGGAGTGTTTAGCAATGTGAGTGTATTCTCTTGGGATACAAGTTTTAATCCTTGCAAGAACCCTGGGGAGAAGGTGTTGACATTTTACTAGAATGACTCTTAGACACTTGGAGAAGTGACAGCCGTCACTTCAGTGAAGTGGAAACACTAGAATTGCCATGCCAGGCAGTGGGAAAAGGGGTCAAAAGGACTAAGGAAATGGACATGATACAATGAACAGACTATGTAAGCCTTGCAAACCCATCAGATGACTTTGTTTTGCAGGAAGGCCAAAGCAATAAAGAATAGCCTGGTAAGAGGAACCAGCATCTCTGAGCCATCTGTGGTGGCCCTCCTCAGAAGGGCCGGGCTGACGTTGTTACATAACTGGGCTCATTAATAGCAGTGGGAATAGCGGGTACCAAAATAATAGAGGCCAGGTGATAGTGTTCAACCATCAGAAGCCAAGAGGTGCAGTATCTTAATGAGCAGCAAGGTAAGAGATGCATCCAGGGGAGCATGATGAGCACGGAGTTAGGAGATGGCATCTCTAGGGGCAAGATAGTTGCACAACCAGCAAAGGCATTGCTCAATCTATTGTATTAGGCAGGGTTTGCCAGACAGACAGAACCGCTAGGACATATATGTAGAAACATGCGAGGAGGTTTATTAGGGCAATTGGCTCATGTGATGGTGGGGGCTGTCTGCAAGCTGGAGAACCAGGAAAGCTGGCAGCATAGCTCAGTCCAGGTCCAAAGGCCTTGGACCAGGGAAGCTGGTGGTGTGACTGTCATCCAAAGCCAAAGGCCTGAAAACCTGGGGGTGTGCTGGTACAAGTCCCAGCATCTCACAGCCAGAGAACCTGGGGTTCTGATGTCCAAGGGCAGGAGAAGAAGGTCTCAGCTCCAGGAGAGAGAGTGAATTTGTCTTTCCTCTGCCTTGTTGTTCTATCCAGGCCCCAGGTGACTGCATGGTGTCTGCCGTAGATCAGCACAGGCACAAGATAGCAGTGCAATTGTTAAAACGGAGTTAGGAGATGGCATCTCTAGAGGCAAGATAGTTGCACAGCCAGCAAAGGTATTGCTCAATCTATTGTATTAGGCAGGGTTTGCCAGAGAGACAGAACCACTGGACATATATGTAGATATATGAGAGATTTATTAGGGCAATTGGCTCATGTGATGGTGGGGGCCATCTGCAAGCTGGAGAACCAGGGAAGCTGGTAGCATAGCTCAGTCCGAGTGCAAAGGCCTTGGACCAGGGATCCAGGGATGTGGCAGATCTTCCCCACTTGGTCTACCAACTCACATGCTAATCTCCTGTACAAATAACTTCACAGATACACCCAGAAATAATACTTTACCTGCTATCTAGGTATCCCTTAATCCAGTGAAGTTGACACCTAAAATTAACCACCACATTATTCAACTGGAAAGATCAAGATGGTCAGGAGGCACAGGGCAATTGCCTCAATAAAAAAAGCATGATGTCCTTAACCGGTTTTACCTGAGTCAGTTTTCAGACCTGGAACCCATTGATGAAGAGAGAAACTAGTTCCCCTGGAAAAAGAACCTCATGAGACTGTGGTAAGTATATACAGTGCTGAGTCCCCTAATGCTTAGTCAGAGGGATCTATGGGCATTTTTTAGGTACTGTATATTGGAGAACAGGGGGATATTCAAACTTTTCAGGAAGAGTCAGTCACAGGATCTGAGATGATTTTGAAACAGAGACCCAAAGCATCACCCAAGGCATCACCATGGCCTCCTTGTTAGTGGGGGTACATGGTGGAATTGTCACCCAGGTCTGGCTCACAGTGGCCATTTTTTCCAGTATCTGAATGTCTCATTAGAATGGACTTACTTGGTAGGTAGTACAACCTCCACATTGGTTTCTTGACCTGTGTGATAAGAGCTATTGTGACCGGGTGCAGTGGCTCACTCCTGTAATCCCAGCACTTTGGGAAGCCAAGGCGGCTGTATCACAAGGTCAGGAGTTCGAGACTGGCCTGCCCAACATAGTACAACCCTGTCTCTACTAAAAATACAAAAATTAGCCAGGCATGGTGGCACATATCTGTAGTCCCAGCTACTCGGGAGGCTGAGGCAGGAGAATCACTTAAATCCGGGAAGCAGAAGTCGTGGTGAGCCGAGATCATACCACTGCACCCCAACCTGGGCAACAGAGCAAGACTCCATCTCAAAAAAAAAAAAAAAAAAAGAGCTATTGTGATGGAAAAGACCAGGTGGAAAGTTCTGAAGCCACCCCTCCCACCATCTACCAATAAATCAAAAACAATATTTCATCTTAAGGGGAATGTCAGTGATTAGTAGCACCTTTAAAAACAAAGAATGCAGGGATGCTGTTCCCCCCGTGCACCGCCGTTTAATTCACCAATCTTGTTCTTACAAAAAGCAATGGAGAGTGACAGTGTAGTATTACAAATTCAACTGAGTACAGAGGGTCCCCAACTTACAATGATTTGACTTAATGTTTCTTTGACTTTATAATAGTGGGAAAGTGATACACATTCAGTAGAAACTAAATTTCAGTTTTTGAATTTTGATATTTTCCCAGGTTAGTAATATGTGGTGTGACGCTCTCTGGTGGTGCTGGGCAGCAGTAGTGAGCATGGTTTTTTGCTTCCAGTATTCAGTACATTACATGATATATTAAAACTCTTTATTATAAAATAGGTTTTGTATTAGATTATTTTCACCAAGTGTAGGCTAATGTAAGTGTTCTGAGCATACTCAAAAGAGGCTAGCCTTGCCAGGTGCGGTGGCTCACACCTGTAATCCCAGCACTTTGGGAGGCTGAGGTGGGTGGATCACCCGAGGTCAGGAGTTTGAGACCAGCCTGCCCAACATGGTGAAACTCCGTCTCTACTAAAAATACAAAAATTTGCTGGGTGGGCGGGCGGGCACTTGTAATCCCAGCTACTTGGGAGGCTAAGGCAGGAGATTCAGTTGAACAAGGGGAAGTGGAGGTTGCAGTGAGCCAAATTGCCCATTGCACTCCAGCCTGGGTGACAAGAGCAAAACTCTGTCTCAAAAAAAAAAAAAAAAAAAAGAAAGTAGGCTAGGCTAAGCTATGATGTTTGATATGTTAGGTGTATTTAATGTGTTTTTGACTTAAGATATTTTCGGCTGGGCGTGGTGGCTCACGCCTGTAATCCCAGCATTTGGGAGGCTGAGGCAGGCGGATCATCTGAGGTCAGGAGTTTGAGACCAGCCTGGCCAACATGAAACCCCTTCTCTACTAAAAATAGAAAAACTAGCAGGGCGCGGTGGTGCACACCTGCAATCCCAGCTGCTCCGGAGGCTGAGACAGGAGAATCACTTGAACCCGGGAGGCAGAGGTTGCAGTGAGCCGAAATTGTACCAATGCATTCCAGCCTGGGCGACGGAGCCAGATCCTGTCAACAACAACAAAAAAGAGGATCAGAAACAGTTTACATTCTTTTGGAACAGACAACAGTTTACAGTCTACTCCCAGGACTATTTTAACTCTCTCACTCTCTGTCATAGTACTGTCTAAAGAGATTTGGACTGGCTGGACATCAGAAAATCACAGTGGTCACTGACCCCCATATTATCACCATTGATGCACCAGCATTTCTCCCTGGGCTCACATCTATGGCTGTATGAGGGCTTCCTAATGACCAACTGCCAGGGTGGGAATAAACTCCAGCTTGGTTCACGCATGGATTGGTCTGGTATATGGGGAGCAAGCCAAAAATGGATGTCAGCTGCACTACAGTGCCACTCAGGAGTGGACTTGAAAAGCAGCTTTGAGGGGGAAATCCTCCCAGTGAGCAGGAGCCTTGGGTGGTGCTTCTGGGCATCTACTCTGTGTGGAGAGAGAAGTAGCCTGAGGTTGGAAGACACTCATTTTCATGGACTGTGGTGACTGTTTTGGACAGTTGATCAGGGGCCTAAAACGGAACTATTGGAAGAATGGGCACTAAGAAGCTTAGGGTAAAGGGATGTGGATGGACCAATGAGAGAAAACAAAGTGTGAAGATGTTCATATCAAATGTGAATGCCCACCGGAAAACATCCATCCCAGAAGAGGCACTAAACAACCAGGTAGACAAAATGACTTGGACAGATGCCAGTCAGCCTCTGTCATGGGCCACCCTAAAGCTAGCACAATGAGCTTAGGAAGAAGTGGCCATAGTGTCAGGGATGGAGGCTATACATGGGCTCCCACTGCCCAAGATTGATCCAGCTGCTGATGTTGCCAAATGTCCAGTATGGCAGCAACAGAGCTCATTGCTGAGCCACTGACATGGCACTATCCCTGAAGGAGACCTTGGTGGCCAGTTGACTATATTAGGTCCCTTCCATCCTGGAAGGGCTAGAGATTTGTTCTAACAGTGATAAACATGTATTTCAGGTATGTGTTTGCCTTTCCTGCTCAGGGGATCTCTTAACACTAAAATCTAAGTGCTTACAGAGTATGTTTGATTTATCTGGGAGGGGATACCCCCTTGCCTCCTTCTATTTCACCTCCTCCCTCCCCCCTTCCAGATGGGAAGGAGGGTGAAGAAGGAAAATAAAATTAAAATAAAATAAAGTAAAATACCAAAGAGCTGGGAAAATGACTCCCTTTTAGTTCCCGGCATCTCTGCTATCTGTTAACCTTGAAAGAGCTGCAAATGAATGTTATCCCTGCGTGCTGAAGCCCGGTACTGGGGTCACGCCCCCATGTCTCCACCGACCAGGCTCCCTCCTGGAAACACCTCTGCCAACAAACAGCTCGTACTTTTGTCTTGCTCTGTAAGCCCCCTCCCCTTCCGGTCCCCAGTCACACTACATATGAATTAGCAAATCAATGAAGCCAAAAGATT
This sequence comes from Ateles fusciceps, assembly GCA_036589455.1. Taxonomy (NCBI): domain Eukaryota; kingdom Metazoa; phylum Chordata; class Mammalia; order Primates; family Atelidae; genus Ateles; species Ateles fusciceps. The sequence goes on from JAZHEH010000770.1 coordinate 13,787,010, forward strand.
GTAAGGTCAGACGTCCAGCAAATGGACAATGACATAGTTCCGCCTCAGTTTCCCCTTTAGCGTTGTAAGCCTGTAAAAGGGGAGAGAGGCTGCAGCTCGGGGAGCTCAGTGAATGAGGCTATAGTCCCCAACAGCTCCTGGCAGAGTAAAAAGCCACTTCCTTCCTCAGTTTGGTGTTCAAGAGGTTTGTTCCCCACTGCTCCTGTTTCATTTTTGGTTCCTGACCAGAAATCCAGTTTTAGTTGGCAGACGGCCAGGACAGCCTCCCAGGCAGCTTTGCCCTGCCCTGCGCAGCATCCCCGTGGAGACTACAGCCCGCTTGGTGACCGGGTCCTGAGAGCGCTCCTGGGTAGGCACTGGACCCGGTGGACCCTTCTCCCACAGCAGGTCCAGGCAGGCCAGAGGGGGATCCAGCGCAGAAGCTGAACCCTGAGAAGGAACTGGTGGGCCCGGAGTCCGGATGTCAAAAACTTGGTAAGATTAATTCTGGGAAGCCTCACTGGCCCACCCCACTGGGTGGAAGTGTGGCTTGATCACCCACGGTGTGTCAAGGTAGGCACCTTGGTTTTGGTTCTGTTCTTGTGTGTGTGTGTCCTAAGAGCCAGCAAAGAGCAGGATAGGGCCTGCTGAGCTGACAGCTGACATAGTGCAGCGGAGAATAGCCTACCTGCTGCGAGGGCAGTGGTGATAGAGCACCTTGGTTTTGTTCTTTTGTGTGTGTGCGTGTGTATGTGTGTGTGTGTGCCAATCTCAACACTTTGGTTTTAATTTTGTGACTCCCTAAGCCAGTCTTGGCACCTTAAACGTGTTTCTGTTTCACATGGCTGGAGGGAGATGGGTAAAACACAGAGTAAACCCACTCCGTTGGAAACTATGCCAAAGAATTTCAAGAAGGGCTTTAGTGGAGATTATGATGCCACCATGATGCCAAAGAAACTTAAAACTCTGTGTGAAGTAGCCTGGCCAGCATTAGAAGCAGATTGGCTCATAGAAGGGAGCCTGGACAGGTCCCTTGTCTCCAAAGTGTGGCACAAGTTGCAGGCAAGCTAGGACATCTTGACTGATTTCTGTACATAGATTCTTGGTTACAGTTAATTTTAAACCCCTCACAGTGGTTAAGAGGCCAAGCAGCAGCAGTGCTTGTAGCAAAGGGACAGGCAGTTAGGGAAAAATCTTGCTCCACCTGCCAGGGGGATGCAGGCTCCTAAGATCTTGCCTACCTCGGCACCAGAGGACCCTCTTTCAATAACACCCCCTCCTTACTGGGAGGAGAGACCCCCCTCTCCAGAGCCAGAGATCTCCATGCCTCCGCAAGTCTGAACCCTCCTAGACTGCCCAGAGTAGAAAGAAAATGAAGCGTGGCCTCAGGAGGCACTCCTCCCATAGCAACCCGCTTTTCAGGGGGTCTCCTCCCCTGGTGGCTCGTTTGCAGCCGAAGGCTGGAGTGCAAATACCCCTGAGAGAGCAGCGGTAAACGGGAGTAGATGAGGATGGGCATATGGTGGAAAGGCGTGTCTTCACGTACTTGCCATTCACTTCGTCCGACCTCATAAACTGGAAGAATAACAACCCATCTTACAATGACAGACCGCAAACTTTAATTAACCTAATTCAGATGTCATCCTAACTCATAACCCCACTTGGGCTCATTGTCACCAGTTGCTCATGTATCTTTTTAACACTGATGAGAGGTGAAGAGCGCTCCAGGCAGCATCTAAATGGCTGGAAGAGCATGTTCCAGCTGATTACCAAAATCCCCAGGAGTATGTAAGGACCCAGTTACCAGGAACCGACCTTCAGTGGGACCCAAATACCCCTGAGGGCATGCAGAGGCTAACTCGATACAGAGAGGCCTTACTGGAGTGAGTAAGAAAAGGAGCACAAAAAGTCACAAATATACACAAAGTAGCTCAGCTTAAGCAGGGACAAGATGAAAGTCCAGCCCAGTTTTATGAAAGACTGTGTGAGGCCTACCACATGTATACTCTTTTTGACCCTGAGGACCCCGAGAATCAGTGCATGGTGAACTTTAGTTAGTCAGAGCGCAGATGATATCAGGAAAAAGTTGCAAAAACAGAATGGGTTCACGGCCATGAGCACTACACAGTTGTTGGAAATACCCCATCAGGTATTTGTGAATAGAGATGCAGTAAGCCGCTGAGAGAAGGAGCGACAAAACTGGTGAAATATTGATTTGCTGGCCGCAGCTGTCAGAGGAACCCTTTCAAAGGGGCAGGGCAAGGGGGGCGCTGGGAAAAACACCCAGTTGAATCAACCACGTCTACAGCGCAACCAGTGTGGCCATTGTGAAGAGATGGGGCACTGGAAAAATGTGTGTCCTCAGTTGGCAGGGGGAACAGGGTGACCCCAAGCAAGAAACTCAGGAAAGGATGAGACTACCCTGTTTAGCTTGACAGGGGGGCCAATGGACTGAAGTGGACTGGGCTTGGATGCCCCCAAAGAGCCCATGGTCAGGGTCAAGGTTGGGGGCAAGGACATTGATTACTTAATCAATACCAGGGTGAAGCACTCGGTGGTGACCCAACCCATGGCCCCTTTGTCCAGCAAGACAATAAATATAATTGGGGCAATTGGAGTTTCAGAAAAACAGGCTTTTTGCCTGCCAGGGACCTGCTCAATGTAAGGCCATGAAATTATACATCAGTTCTTGTACATGCAGGATTGCCCTCTACCCTTCTTGGGAAGAGACTTGCTGAGCAAACTAAGAGCTACTATTACTTTTACTGATAAGGGCTCTCTGCAGCTCAAACTGCCTCAGGCAGGGATAATTATGGCTCTCACAGTCCCGAGGGAGGAGGAGTGGAGACTCTTCCTGACAGAGCTGGGAAGAGAATTAACCCCCATGCTGACCAAGCGATGGCCACAGGTCTGGGCAGAAGACACCCCCCCAGGGTTGGCAGTAAACCAAGCCCCGGTGGTTACTGAAGTAAAGCCGGGGGCACTACCAGTTAGACAGAGGCAGTACCCAGTAGCAAGAAAAGCTCTTGAGGGCATCCAGGTCCATCTCAGACACTTGAAAGCTTATAGTATTATAGTTCCCTGCCAGTCTCCTTGGAACACGCCTCTCCTGCCTGTCCCCAAGCTGGGGACCAAGAACTATAGACTTTGCAGGATCTGTGCTTGGTTAACCAGGCAACTGTGACCTTGCAGCCCACAGTGCCCAATCCCTATACACTGCTAGGACTGTTGCCAGCTGAGGCCAGCTGGTTCACTTGCTAGACTTAAAGGATGCTTTCTTCAGTATCTGGATAGCCCCTGAAAGCCAGGAACTGTTTGCCTTCCAGTGCGAAGATCCAGAGTCAGGCGTAACAGCACAGTACACCTGGACTCGGCTTCCACAGGGATTCAAAAACTCCCCAACCATCTTTGGAGAGTCATTGGCTCGGGACCTCCAGAGGTTCCCTGCCAAGGATCTAGGTTGTGTGCTGCTTCAGTACGTCGGTAACTTTTTTGCTGGGACACCCGGTAGCAGCCAGCTGTGCCCGGGGAACTGATTTGTTGCTCAGACACCTGGAGACCTGTGGATACAAGGTCTCCAAAAGGAAGGCCCAGGTTTGCCAACAGCAGGTGCGCTATCTGGGATTTACATCCAGCAGGGGCAGCAAAGCCTAGGAATAGAAGGAAAGCAGGTTATCTGGTAATCTGCCAGTGCCTATGAATCTAAGGCAGGTGCGAGAATTCTTGGGAGCAGTGGGATTCTGCAGGCTGTGAATTCCCAACTTGGCCGTTCTGGTTAAACCCCGGTATGAAACCACAAAGCGAGGGGGGATGGAGAGCCATTAGAGTGGAGCTCAGAGCAGCGGGGGGGCCTTCTCACAGTTAAAAGCAAAACTAAAATCTACCCTGGCTCCGCGACTGCCAGACTTGACAAAACCCTTTACACTGTATGTGTCTAAGAGAGAGAAATGGCAATGGGGGTCCTGACCCAGACTGTGGGTCCATGGCTTCGACTGGTGGCATACTTGTCCAAACAACTGGATGGAGTTTCCAAGGGATGGCCCCCATGTCTATGAGCCTTAGCAGCCACAGCCCTACTGGCACAAGAGACTGACAAGCTAACTTTGGGACAGAATTTAAAGATAAAAGCCCCCCCACATCGTGGTCACCTTAACAAACACGAAGGGCCATCACTGGCTCACCAATGCCCGTTTAACTAAGTACCAGAGCCTACTGTACGAGAATCCACATATAACCATAGAAGTTTGTAACACCCTAAATCTGGCCACCTTACTCCCAGTGTCTGAGGACCCGGTAACACATAACTGCCTAGAGGTACTGGACTCAGTTTATTCCAGTCAGCTGGATCTGTGGGACCAGCCGTGGTCTCAGGCTGATTGGGAACTGTATGTGGATGGAAGCAGTTTTGTCAACCCTCTAGGGGAAAGTTGTGCTGGATATGCAGTGGTGACTCGACTCAACTCTCTCTAGAGGCCAAGCCATTACCTCAAGTCACCTCGGCACAGAGATCAGAGTTAACAGCCTTAATTCGTGCCTTGGAATTAAGTGAAGGAAAAACTGTTAACATTTTCACTGACTCACGGTATGCATTCCACACTCTCCAAGTACATGGGGCACTGTACAAGGAGAAGGGCCTATTTAATTCTGGAGGCAAAGAAATAAAATACCAACAGGAAGTTTTGCAGCTGCTGAAAGCAGTATGGAAGCCCCAAAAAGTGGCAGTCATGCACTCCAGAGGACATCAGCGAGCCTCCACCACGGTAGCCCAGGGAAATGCCCGTGCAGATGCAGAGGCCCAGAGGGTTGCACCAATCCCATATCTGGCATCAGTTGCGGCCCCCCCTACTGCCCCAGGTCCCAGACTTGGTGCTGGTTTACTCAGAGGGGAGAAAAAAATTTCCTCCAAACTGAAGGCAGAAAGGAAATGAAGAGAGTATGGATAAGCCTGCCAGATGGACAGGTAGCAGCGTCACAGCTGTTAGGACCTGCAGTGGTCTTAGCTGTCCATAAAACCTCCCACCTTGGTCAAGAAACCCTTAAAATATTGTTAGACTGGTATTTTTACATCTCTCATTTATCTGCACTAGCAAAAACAGTGACACAATGGTGTGTAACATGCAGACAGCACAATGCCGGACAAGGACCTACGGTCCCACCAGGAATCCAGGCTTATGGAAATGCTCCTTTTGAAGATTTGCAAGCGGATTTCACCAAGATGCCTAAGTGTGGAGGTGACCAATATCTGCTGGTTCTGGTACGTACTTACTCTGGGTGGGTAGAAGCCTATCCAGCATGGACTGAGAAGGCCAGTGAAGTGACTCGTGCTCTTTTAAGAGACATCATCCCTAGATTTGGACTGCCTTTGCGAATAGGCTCAGACAACAAGCCTGCATTTGTAGCTGACCTGGTGCAGAGTACAGTGAGAATGGTAGGAATAAACTGGAAACTACATGCCGCCTACCAGCCTCAGAGTTCAGGTTTATTCCCCACCCCTCCTGCTTCATGTCAACAGGGTTTTGCATGTAACATCACATCATAGCATAACAGCAGGAGATGTAGCAGTGGGCACATGACCATGGGCTCCACTGATTTTATCACCCACCACATCACCTCAATGCCCTCAATATGACAGAATGATGGAAGGGCCCGTTGAGGGCACAGCTGAGGCAACGCTTGGCTATGATACACTGAGGTTGGCATCAGTTAGGATGCAGTTTACATGCTAAATCAGTAACCTTTATATGTTGCTGTGTCCTCAATAGGTAGAATACATGAGTCCAGGAACCAAGGCGTGGAAGTACAAAAGGACTCAATATCAAAACTACGTGGAGTATTTAGCTGGACACAATGGCTCATGTCTGCAATCCCAGTTACTTGGGAGGCTGAGGTAGGAGGATTGCTTGAGGCCAGGAGTTCAAGAGCAGACTGGGCAACATAAAAGACCCTTTCCCCTTATCTAACAACAACAAAAAAACCCAAAACACTGCTTGTGGAATTTATTCTTCCTATTACTGCAACCCTTAGTTTTGCATATTTAGATGTTATGGTTCCTTGTGGGAAACGTTTCCACCAGGGGACATGGTAAGAGTCATACTGAACTTGAAGCTATGGCATCTTAAACTCTTTGCGGCAAGGGATGAATGGTCAAGAAGCCACCATCTTGGTGGGGGCTAAGAACCTGATTATCAAGAGTCAGGGCTACTGTGACACAGTGGGAACAGGGAGGACTACACTTGACACCCAAGTGATCCACTGAGGCTTCTCTTAGTACTTAGAAGTACTAACGGTTTAATGATAAATAGACAAATACAGCAGCCAGGACTGAGAAGAACAAGCTTCCTAGGGACTCAGATCCTCATGGCTGAAGGTCTGGGTCAGTCCTCCCACTAAGCCATCTAGACTAGCAGAAGTGTTAGCCAAGGATGAGAGAACTCCAGAATTGATAGTAGAGGAGGCATTTAATGAGTATCCATTGTAGTCTTTTTTTTTTTTTGAGATGGAGTGTTGCTCTGTAGCCCAGGCTGGAGTGCGGTGAAGCAATCTCAGCTCACTGCAACCTCCGCCTCCTGGCTCCCAGTTCAAGCAGTTCTCCTACCTCAGCCTCCCAAGTAGCTGGGATTAGAGGCACGAGCCACCATGCCCAGCTAATTTTTGTATTTTTTAGTAGAGATGGGGTTTCACCATGTTGGCCAATCTGGTATTGAACTGACCTCATGATCTGCCTGCCTCAGCCTCCCAAAGTGCTGAGATTACAGGCGTGAGCCACCATGCCCGGCCCCATTGTAGTCTTGATAGCAGCTGCAGTGGCAGTGGCTGCAGTTCATTCCACTGACCTTTCTCTCATAAGTTTCTCCAGGAAAAGAGCCCTGCAGTGTCCTGAAGGAGCTATTCCCAGAATTTATAAGAAGCAAAAAAATCTAAGTGGCACAGGGGTAAACTGTTATGAATGCTGTGCTGTGTTACTGAGATTCCCCCCTTTGGGACTAGAAGATGTATTACTTCAGCTACAGGAAAGGTTAGCGCCTGGCTAATTTTGTATTTTTAGTAGAGATGGGGTTTCTCTCTGTTGGTCAGGTTAGTCTCAAACTTCTGAACTCAGGTGATCCACCCGCCTCGGCCTCCCAAAGTGCTGGGATTACAGGCATGAGCCACCATGCTGGACCAACTTTTTTTTTTTTTTTTTTGAGATGGAGTCTCACTCTGTTGCCCAGGCTGGAGTGCAAGGGCATGATCTCGGCTCACTACAACCTCTGCCTCCTGGGTTTAAGCAATTCTCCTGCCTTAGCCTCCCCAGTAGCTGGGATTATAGGCACTGCCACTGCACCCAGATAATTTTTTGTATTTTTAGTAGAGACAGGGTTTCACCATGTTTACCAGGCTGATATCAAACTCCTGACCTTGTGATCCATCAGTCTTGGCCTCCCAGTGTCCTGGGAATACAGACATGAGCCACCTACCTGGCCTTTTTTTTTTTTCTAGAGCTAGATACTCACTATGTTCCCCAGGCTGGTCCTGAGCTCCTAGGCTGAAGCGGTTCTCCTGACTCATCCTGTTGAGTATCTAGGACTACAAGGGCCCACTACTGCCCCTGGCTATTGACATTTATGACAAGGTACATCTTTGTAGTAGGTAGGCTATTCTGTGCATTACAGGAGGCTTACAATCTTTCTTATCTCTACTCATTACTTGCCCAGTAGCACTTTGCCCCCCAGAACTCAACAGTCAAAAATGTCTCCACTTGTAATCGCAGCACTCTGGGAGGCTGAAGAGGGCAGATCACTTGAGGTGAGGAGTTCAAGACCAGCCTGGCCAACATGGAGAAACCCTATCTCTACTAAAAATACAAAACTTAGCCGGACATGGTGGTCGGTGTCTGTAGTCCTAGCTACTTGGGAGGCTGAGGCAGGAGAGTTGCTTGAACCCAGGAAGTGGAGGTTGCAGCAAGCCAAGATGGTCCCATTGCACTCCAGCCTAGGGCACAAGAGTGAAACTGTCTCGAAAAAAAAACAAAAACCAAACAATAACAACAACAACAATACACACACACACGCACACACCCCTTAGTATAATAAATATTAATAAACAATGAACATTTAAAAATTTTATAGTTTCTTTGGATCAGAAATTTGAGAGAGGTTTACCTTTGTGGTTCTGTCAAGGAGGTTTTCATGATATTGCAGTCAATTTGTCAGCTGGGGCTGCAGTCCTCTGAAGACTTAATGGGGGCAGGAGGATCAGCTTCCAAGGTGGCTCACTCACATGGCGGGCAAGTTAGTTCTGGGTATTTCCAGGAGGCCTAAGTTTTCCACTATGTGGACCTCTCCATTGGACTTCTCTCAGAGCAAGTCATCCAAGAGAGAGCAAGTCAAAATCAACCGTGAAAGTCACACACATCACTTCCATTTTATTCTGTTGGTCACACAGACCAGCCTTGACAAGATTTGAGAAGGGACTACAAAAGAGTGTAAATATTGGAAGGCAAGGATCCTCGGGGAATATCTTAGAAGCTGGCTACTATAATACAGTAATTTCAAAAAAAGTCATTATAAGGAATTATCCAGAAAGGAGAACAAAGAGACAAGTAGATGGAAATAGAAGAGATAAGAAAATGACATAATCAATTCAGGAAGTCCAATATGTAACTAATAGAAGACCCAGGAAGAAAGAGGAGAGGAAAGAGATGACAAGAAATTATCAGAGAAATTTAGCAAGGTTTCAACATACTAAGTTATTATAGAAACGTCACACACACATACATACACATGCACAAGCAATGAACAATTAGAAAATAAATTTTTTAAAATAAAATTTTTAATTTGATATAGACCCTGTTGGGTCTTGCCATGTTGCCCAGACTTGTCTAACTCCTGGGCTCAGGCAATTCTCCTGCTTCGGCCTCCAAAGTGCTGGGATTACAGGTGTGAGCCACCACACCTGGCCAGAAAATAAAAAAATTTTAGTACCATTTACAATAGTGTCAAAAAATAAATGCTTAGAAAAAAATTTAACTAAAGATGTGAAAAGTACTGAAAACGACAAAACATTGCTGAAAGAAATTAAAGCTATTTTCTCTATTTATCTAGAAAAATAGAATAATACACTATTTCATGGATTGCAAGGCCTAATATTGTTAAGATGCCAATTTTCCCCAAATTGAGATGTAATTTCGACTCAGTTCCAACCAGCAGATTTTTTTTTTTGGAGAAGTGGATTTATAATTTATAAATGTATGTTAGAATAAAAGAACTTAGAATAGCCAACGCATTCTTGAAACATAACAAGTTGGAGTAATTACAGTACCTTACTTCAAGGCTTACTATAAAGCTATAGTAATGAAGACAGTGTAGTATTATGTAAAGATAGACAAAATAGATCAATGGAACAGACTAGAAATTTCAGAAATAGACCCACAATTATACAGTCAATAAGTTTTTGACAAAGACACCAAAGAGATTTAAGGGGAAAGGAAAATGTTTTCAAGAAATGGTGCTGCGGCCAGGCACGGCAGCTCACACTTGTAATCCCAGCACTTTGGGAGGCCGGGGTGGGCAGATCATGAGGTCAGGAGTTCAAGACCAGCCTGTCCAATATGGTGAAACCCTGTTTGTGGGAAGTAGAAAAGTTCCTTTTTAAAGTTTCTTTTCAGGCTGGCCATGGTGGCTCACGCCTGTAATCCTAGCACTTTGGGAGGCCGAGGTGGGTGGATCACCTGAGGTCAGGAGTTCAAGACCAGCCTGGCCATCATGATGAAACCCCATCTTAAAAAAAAAAAAAAGTTTCTTTTCTTGTTAAAGAATAAATCATAAGTATGCTAATAACTTTGTTGAGCCGCATCCTATGTAGCTGTTAGACATGTCATGCTTACAGGCACCTAGTACATTCTATGTCCTTGTACTTTAACCAAGTTATCTGTGCTGGACATGCTCACAGGCATGTCCCAGCTCTCCATTGCTTTTACCTGTTTAGAAAAGGTTTAAGTTGTTAGCCAATCGGGTTTTAGTTTAGATTGTGAGGTCTGACTCCAGCCAATGGAGATCAGACACAGCAGTAAGGACAACCCCAAATGTGTAAGAAATAAATTTGGGTGTATTCCTTTGTTCTTTGTACTCTCGTGGCAAGATGGCTAGTGAGAGTACCCTTCCTGCAGTCCAAGAAGTAAAAATTGCGTTGTTGAAAGATCTTTTGCCTCAGTGTTTATTTTTCTTTGCAGCACTGAGCATCTATTTCCAACATCATTTCTAACACCGTTCCTACTAAAAAATAAAAAAAATTAGCCGGGCATGGTGGTGCACGCCTGTAGTCTCAGCTACTTCGGAGGCTGAGGCAGGAAAATCGCTTGAACCCGGGAGGTTGCAGTGAGCCAAGATGGTACCACTGCACTCCAGCCTGGATGACAGAGTGAGACTCCATCTCCAAAAAAAAAAAAAAGAAATAGAAAAAGAAATGGTCCTGGAGCCATGTAGACGCAAATAAGCTCTCAAATCTTACCCCATACTATTTGCAAAATTTAGTTGAGATGGATCTCATTTTACATTTTACACCTAAATGCAAATGTAAAAGACCAAATTCTCAAGTCATCAACAGACACTGTTAGGAAAGTAAATAAGCACACAGAGTGGGAGAAAATATTTGCAATTACTACATTTGATACAGCATTTATATTCAAAATATTTAATAAGCTGTAACTCAATAATAAGAAAACAAACATCTTAACTAAACGTTGGCACTCTTGACAAGACACTTTATAAAGGGAGGTATAAGTGAATAATCCATAAGCACATGCAAAAGTGTTCAGCATCATTAATCATCAAGGAAAAGCAAATTAAAACTACAGTGAGAAAAACCACACACTCATAAGAATGACTAATGTTTAAAACACTGACAACACCAAGTGTTAACAAGGATGTAGAAACATTAATATTTCACACACTCGTGATGGGAGGATAAAATGGCACAACCAGTTTAAAAAATAATGTGGCATTTTCTTGTAAAATTAAATATACACCTACCCAACCCAGCAATTCCACTTTAGTTAGGTTCACAAAAAAGGCATGTACATAGCAGTACTTTATTCACAATAGAAAAAAATGGGAAAAGCAGATGTCCACTGACAGGAAAAAGGTATTTTGTGGTCTCTTCACACAATGGAATATAACTATAAACAATGAAATGGAACAAACTGCTGATGCATACAACAACATAAATAAATATCAAAAATTATTTTGCTTAGAGAATGAAGACACAAAATAACACTTGTTGTATGATTCCATTATTATTTTATTATAGAACACACAAAGCTAATCATTATAAAAAAAATCAGAACAGTGGTTGCTTCTAGGAAATGGGAATTGATTGAGAGAGGATGTAAGAAAGTTTTCTGGGGTTGATGGCAGTGATCTATTATCTTGATGATGGGTGTGGGTTATACAAATGTATGCTTTTTTTTTTTTTTTTTTAAGAGTCAGGGCCTGGCTCTGTAGCCCAAACTGGAATGCAGTGGCACCATCATGGCTCACTACAGCCTGGAACTCCTGGACTCAAGCAATTCTCCCGCTTCAGCCTCCTGAGCGGCTGTGACTACAGGCATGCCCCACCACCAGGATAATTTTTAAATTTTTTGTAGCGGCAAGGGTCTTGCTCTGTCATCCAGGCTGGAGTGCAGTGACACGATCACTGTAGCCTCGAACTCCTGGCCTCATTAGTCCTTCTGCCTTGGCTTCCCAAAGTGCTGAGATTATAGGCATGAGCCACTGTGCTCTGTCTGTGACACCACTCATGATCTAAATGTTTGTATTTGTCAAAACTGATCAAACTGCACACTTAAAACTAACATATGTCACTGTATGTACATTATATCTCAATTTAAAAGAAAAGAGGAATAGTGAGATAAAACATTAAGTACTGGTACATTTAAGAAAAAACCTGTATATTGTGAAACAAATGTTTGGCTTTTATAATTGTAGTTATAAAGAGAAAATAAGAATATTTACCATGATTACAGCTGCACTAGCTAAAGTTTTTAAGCACAGTCTATTCTAACTGCTCTGCGTCATTAAAAGAAAAACGTGTTTTTATACTTTACTGGCATGCTTTAAATTGTATTTTCTTTATAAATTAAATTAATTTATTATTTATTTTTTGAGACAGGGTCTCGCTCTGTTGCTCAGGCTGGAGTGTAGTGGTGCAATCTCAGCTCACTGCAAACTCTGCCTCCCTGGCTCAAGCTATCCTCCCACCTCAGCCTCCTGAGTAGCTGGTCCAACAGGCAAATGCCACCAGGCCCAGCTAATTTTTGTGCTTTTGTAGAGACGAGGTCTCACCATGTTGTCCAGGCTGGTCTCACAATCCTGGGCTCAACTGATCTGCCCACCTCGGCCTCCAAAGTGTTGGGATTACAGGTGTGAGCCACTGTGCCTGGCCTAAATTGTATTTTCCTTTTTTATTTTTGTGTATTTGTATTTGATTCTCTTCCCTTAACTTTGTCAGTCAACTCTGCAAACAGCTGCTCCCTGATACTGTCACAGTTATTAATGTGAATTTTTAGTCTTTGTGGATTTGAATAAATGGCTATTTTTCTCTTAACTGGTTTCTGATAGATAAAAGCTCAGATTATCTTCTCATCTAATACTTTCTGGCCTCAGTACTTTTGTTGATGAAAGCCAGTTCCTGTAAGTTAGTCATATATTCCTCACACCCCTCACTTTTTTTTTTTTTTTTTAGTAGAGGGCAAGGAAATATAGAGATGCCACAGTTCTCAGCTGGTGAAACACTGTACTGCTCACAGTCTAGCTCTAACATTCTGGCTTGCTGAATAGATCGATAGGTAGGCAGACAGATAAATAACTAGCTCAACAATTCTGTTGCTCCTTGTATTTACTATGATAGCACAATTATTGGGTTTTGATCAGTAGAATAAATCATTAGTACAAATTGGTCTCTGGTGTGACTTTCTTTGCCGCATCTTATTTATACTTGGCTTCACTAGTATTTCTTTGCCTGTGTGACATTTCCATCTATTCTCTTTGCTGTGTTGATATTTAAGTCCCAGAAAAGAGTGGGTAGAACCAGAGTAGCTCTCAAGGTGACAGGCAAATCTTCTAAGTGAAAAAAAAATCGGCTAATTTTTTTTGGTATTTTTAGTAGAGCCAGGGTTTCACCATGTTGGCCAGGCTGGTCTCCAACCCCTGACCTCAGGGGATCCACTCGCCTCGGCCTCCCAAAGGGTTGGGATTACAAGCGTGAGACACCGCGTCCGGCCTCAAATCATTTTAAAATTTCCATTGATCTCTTCTTTGATCTAGAGATTTGGAATTATGTTGCTTAATTTCCAATATGCCTGGAATTTTCTGGCTTTTTGGGTTGATTGCTAGTTTAATTCTATTGCGGTTAGAGATGATACTCTGATTTCAAATTCTTTTAAATTTGAGGCTTACACTGAGGATTAAGTGTGAAAGAAAATTTTTTTTGAGACCCGCTTTCTGGCCTTGCCTCACAAACTTGATTTTGTTTTGTTAAGGTGGGGGTAAGGATAGTACGTTCAGGGATGGATTTTTCATCTGCTTTGGTGATGCATAGAGTGCACTGTGGTCGTTCAACACTATGCTTTGAAATCCCACACAGTATTTCCTTCATCTGGAGGTCCTGGAGGCTTACACTAGGGAGGAAGACACAGTTCAGGCCAGCGTAGTCTTCAGCAGCACCGCGGGACTTTTGGGGAACGCCTTTGGCCTCTCAGAACGGCGGGGCAGAACGGTGGGTTTGAGCCCTCCCGGCTCAGGGTGGGTCGCTCAGGAGCCATCTGTGGACTTTGGGAAGCAAGGAAAGTTGTACCCTAGGATTTTTTCTACTGGTCTTTTCTTCAGAAGCAAGAAAGCCAAGTTAAGAAAACCCAGACTCAGACGGAGGTGGAGCGGGACTGCGTTCAGGCAAGGTGGCAGAACGTCTCGTCCTGGACAAAGAGCACATCTCTTAGCGAGGCCTAAGGAAGCAGGGCTCCCATTCGCCCCGGAAATCCAGGGACCCAGCCAAGGAGAGCGCCCCCTGGACGAATCCTTCCTTTTCTCCTTCTTTCCCAGCCGCTCAAACTTCCACAGAGAAGAAGAACTGGGTGTGGCAAAGAGGCCGGACACAGAACCGCCAGGCCGGTGACTGAAAGACCGGCCTGGAGCAGCCCGCGAACCAGCGTCTGGCAAGGCCCCGCCCACCACGTCATCTGCCCGTCCCCGCCCCGACCTCCGAGGGGTGGAGCCTGAAGCCCCGCCTCTTAAGCGGCCTCTCCCCCGGAGGGCCGGGCGGCCAGCAGGGCGGGGTGGCAGGCCGGGAGAGGGGAAGGGTGCGGGGGGGGAAGGGGAGAGGAAGGGAGCGGTCACGTGTGGCTAGCGGCCCCAGGTCACGTGACGGGGCACCGGAGCGCTGGGAGCCGGGGCTGGGAGTTCTCCTGAGGAAAGAGGAGTGGAGTCCGGGGGACGCGGCGGCGGCGCTGACAATGGTGAGTGCGCGGCGGCCCGCGCGCTCGCCTCCCGCCCTCGCCCTGGAGTGCGCGGCGGGCCAGCCAACCGCGGGCCGGGCGTCGCCGGAGGAGGAGACGGGCGAGCAGGGCGGGGAGCGGGGTTAGGCCTGTCGGGCCACCCCCGGCTCTGGGAAGAGCGGCCAGCGTCACCTCTTCCCGGTCTCGGCGAGGCCCGAGCACCTATAGGCGGCGGCGGCGGCGTGCTCTCCGGGCCGTGTCGGAGCCTCTGCCGGCGTTCTTCGACCGCCTAATAGGGGCCCTGGCTGGGGACTCGGACCCCGCCTCTGCGAGGGCTCGTCGCCGCCTCCCCTTCCTAGGTAGCTAGTCCCTGCTCTCCTCCCGGGCAGCCTTGCTTCCATCCAGGTGGGGTGACCTGGGAGCCCCCCAGCTCCGGACTCTGCAGGGGACTTGGGCCCTCAGTGTGTCACGAACTTGATAAACTGATATTTTAAACCTGACTATGGTGATATTGTTTGATTTCATGACCCCAGTTCAGGCTTTCTGTTTACACTTGTAAAATGGGAGAGAAAAATAAAAGGACGTTGGAATGGGGGACGTCTTTAACTACAGAGACGCCCTTTTGGTGGCCGCCGTTTTAAGCATTGGCTCTCATTTTCGTCCCCAAGCCAATTCACTGAACTTAACGCTCTGGGCTGTTGAAACGGCCTGGGAAGCAGAGGAGGGAGGGGAATCAGTGCTGTCACCAAAGTCCGTGGAAGCACTAGCCTAGGCATAGTGGTATTTAACTGGGTGTCGGCAGTCTCCTCTAGGTTAGATCTCATTTTACCCATTTGATGGTAGTAGTCGTCAATTCGCTTCATTTAGCAAGCGTACGTTGAGCGCCTACTGTATGCTTTCCTAATACTACCTGCTTTCCCAAAGCTCACTGATTCAATAGAGTGCTTGAGACTTTTGGCTAAAAGGCCAAGCCAGGTTTATTTTTTTAAAGTTACTTTGAATAAATAACTTTTAGAATCAGTAATGGTGTTGCTTTGGTTAAAAAAAACCCGGCAGACATTCATGTTCATTCTTAGAGCTTTTTTCTTTCATTCAGCAAATAATTGCTCAGGTATGCCCAGAAGACTCAAGTAAAACGGAAACAGCGCCTACCTGCTCTCTTATAGCTTACAATGTAGGGAGAAATGAACGTTTATTTGTGTAAATTATTTGTTTAACGTGGAAATTGGAATTGTGACAGATACCAAGAAGGAAGTATTGGGGGGACCTTGCCTAGTCAGGGAGTTAGGGCAGGCTTCTTTAATTGAATATCATTTGAAAAGAAAAACTTAAAAGATCCTCCTATTTTTTGCTTACATTTGTAATTATTACTCTTAATAAGCTTTTTTCAATTATGTTCCAGAGCAGTTTATTTTCTTCTTTTTTTTTTCTTCTTTTTTTTTCTGCCCACCAGCAACTGTCTTGATCGAGGGAGCAGTTTATTTTCAAGTTACTCCTCAAACAAACTAAATTGTAAAACTTTAAAACGTTGAAATGGGCGCAGATGTAATATATGTACGAAAATTTGCTGTTTCATTGCTTGTGTATGGGCTAAGTGAATGAATTTTGAGACCAGCCTTCCACCTCAGAAATGCAATGATTTGCATTTCTTTACATCTACTGGACTTAATGAAATTCCTTCAATGAGGGCTAAAAAGTTTGTTGCCTTTTTATGTGTCTACATGTATTTTTGCTAATTGGTAATGTTCCATATTGGGTTTACAATTACATGAAAAATCGTAAATTAACCTAAAGTCAGTGATAGGAGGTTTAGGCCAAGATTAAAAAACTGTAAAAAACAATTGCTAGCATGTTTTTATAGTCATATATATTGCAGTCCAGTTATTTAGAAGCTCCCTAAGAGTTTTAACTTGCATGTTAAGAATCGATCCTGAAAATCTCAATATTCCAAATGCTCCCTTGAAGATATCTTTACTAAAGGAAGTGAGTAGTATTTTTGCAGTTAAAAGATCTCACCAGGCGCGGTGGCTCATGCCTGTAATCCCAGCACTTTGGGAGGTTGAGGCAGGCGGATCACCCGAGGTCAGGAGTTTGAGACCAACCTGACCAACATGGTGAAACCCCGTCTCTACTAAACATAGAAATAGTAGCTGGGCATGGTGGTGCACGCTTGTAACCCCAGCTACTCAGGAGGCTGAGGCAGGAGAATCGCTTGAACCTAGGAGGCTGAGGCAGGAGAATCGCTTGAACCTGGGAGGCTGAGGTTGCGGTGAGCCAAGATCGCGCCACTACACTCCAGCCTGGTGACAAAGGGAGACTCCGTCTCAAAAAAAAAAAAAAAAAAAATCTCAAAATTGCCGTGTACATTACAACATATCCTAACCCTCAACACATTTTATTCCCTTTCCTTCTAGTCTTTAACGTCCTGACAGTTCTGTATTTCACTTCCTCTTTAACCCATCAGAAGTATTATAATTTGATTGTGAATAATTAGAAAAAGAGTTTAATTTCAAGATCCTTTATTTCAAATGACACAAGTTGCATATCTTGGAAAAAACTTCGAAAGCAAGACTTTGGGTGGAGAATCTTTCTCTTTCAGTGGCTTCTAAAAGACAAGCGTTTTTCCTCAGTTATTTTTTCTTTTGTTCTCTACCTGTAAAGTGTAAGATATCCACAATATTCTGGAGGTGTTTTTTCAGTAAGGCTAGTTTTTTTTTTTTTTTTTTTTGAGATGGAGTCTTGCTCTCTCATCCAGGCTAGAGTGCAGTGGCAAAATCTCGGCTTAACTGCAGCTTACCCCTCGAGTTCAAGCGATTCTCCTGCCTCAGCCTCCCAAGTAGCTGGGACTACAGGATTGTGCCACCACCCCTGGCCAGTTTTTTTTATTTGTATTTTTAGTAGAGACGGGGTTTTGCCTGTTGGCCACACTGGTCTAAACTCCCCGGTCTCAAGTGATGTGCCCCGTTGGCCTCCCAAAGTGTTGGGATTATAGGCATGAGCCACTGCCCCCTGCCCACTAGTTCATCTTTGATGTGCCCTACTGTAAAAAAAACGATGTTAAACCAATGCTGTATTCTCATGGAATAGTTAAGTTGTTAAAGTGCAGTAATTTATTACTTGACCTATTACTTTTCTGCATTTACTATACTAGGCTTTTAAAAAATGCCTTTTGATTACTTCCAATTTTAGTGTTTTGATTGTATTGAAAAGTATCTTTTTTTGTTTTGTGAGACAAACTCTTTCTCTGTCGCCCAGTTAGGAGTGGTTCACTGCAGCCTTGACCTCCTGGGTTCAGGCAATCCTCCTTATTCAGCTTCCCAAGTAGCTGGGACCGCAGTCACACACCTCTACACTGGGCTAATTTAAAAATTTTTTTTTAGAAATGGAGGTCTAGCTATGTTGACCAGACTAATCTTGAACTTCTGGGCTCAAGTTCTCCTCCTGCCTCAGCCTCCCAAAGTGCTAGGATTACAGGTGTGAGCCACCGTGCCTGTCTACTCTTTAAAAAACTTATGAAATATTTCGTGCACCCAGAAAATAATAGAGGATAGCACGTAGTTTTCCACATTTTTTTGTTTGCTTGCTTGCTTTCTTAGCTTTACTGCATTATCCACATATTTTTAATGCTTAGGAATTTAAAAATTTAAAGAATGTTGTCAAAATAAAACATTGTTTATGATTACATTGTTAATTGTGAAGTTTTATAAAATGAAACTTTGTTTATACTATTTTAATTAGTGGCAATTTTAGTTCTATTAAAATTTTGTTTAACTTTGGTGATTTGATCTTTTAATTTCAGCTTTCAAATCCCAAGCAGAACTCTATGTGTGTTAAGTGTATGCATATGGAAAAAAGTTACAATTCCTTTTGTCTGCAAACAATTTTTATAGTTTCCAATCTCGTTTTCTTTTAAGTAGCTCTGGGAAGTGTCAGGAGGAATAAGAAAATTAATTTTAAGGCCAAGCTGGCTCATGCCTATAATACCAGCACTTTGGGAGGCTGAGGTGGGTGGATTATTTGAGCCCAGGAGTTTGTGATGGGCAATGTGGCGGAAACCCTGTCTCTACAAAAAATATAAAAACAAGCCAACTGTGGTGGCGAGCACCTGAAGTCCCAGCTACTTGGGAGGCTGAGGTGGGAGGTTTTCTTGACCCCAGGAGGCAGAGGTTGCAGTCGAGCTGAGATCATACCACTGTGCTCCAGCCTGGGTGACAGAGTGAGACTCTCAAAAAAAAAAAAAAAAATTAAAATTTTCTGTCTCTGTTTTATAACTCAAATGAGTTAATGTGGATGTCACAAGGAAGGAGAGCTCATTCTTACTGCTCTCCCTGCCAATTATATTATCTTTCAATATAGCTGATTTTGTTTTTCCATCTAAAATAGACTGCAACTTGAAGAGTTTTCTACCCTTTCACAATTGCTCCTCCCACACAACCCCTCTACCCTGCTAGCTCAGCACATATTTGATTAGTGAATATGAGGTGCTTGATTTTGAGCTGCTATACATTCTATATCCCTTAGGAGAAAATATACCACAGTATTTCAAAGTTTACCATTTTGAGCAAGTTTTGAGTTTAAGACTTGGAGTAAGAAAGCTACCTAGGAATGAACAGTGTGTGTGACTGGTCACTAATGCTTTTCATTTTCTTTTTTCTAAATTAGTTTGGAATAGTTTTCTGATTAAAATTAGTTTTCTGGTTAAAATTTGAGTTTGTTTGTAATTTTGCCAGAAAAGATGAAAATATCTTGTCAAAAAGAAAATTTGCTGCATATATCAAAAGTACTAATCTGGTAATTCTTTTACTTGGTTTCTTAAAATTATAATCTCTTCTGTTAATATAGGATTTAGGAAAACATTATCTCATTTGAGTATAGCATCACCTTGTGCCCTTCGTAGCCACAAAATAAAATAACAGAAAGCAAACTAATGACTCTCAAAAGTGAGGACAGAACTGATATTTAATATAAGTTCCACTGGCATAGTATGCTACTATACCAATACTAATTTGCTGGGAAAGGCTAATATTACCAACTCTTCTAGATTTCAGTTAATTTATCTTGTGTATTCATTTATTTTCTATTAGAATGGTGTATGTTTGTTCAAAATTAACATTCAACAGGTATTTGAATGCTTTCTACTAAATGCCATACGCTGCCTTAGATGAGCCTCATGGCGTTTACAGTTCAGTAGGAGAGTCAGGTATTAAATAAGCCTTGTGAAACCTAAATTTGGAGAATCCAGTTTTGATTAGGAAGTCAGGGAAGGTCTTGTGGAGAGGGAGTCAAACTGAAACTCAAAGAGCGAATTAGGTTAAGAATGCTTTGCTTGGCTCTGAGACAAGAAGGACACTAGCAAATTGGAGCTATTGAAGAAAGAACTCTGAACAATGGACCAGGCTGAGTGGCTGGAGAGATGAGTAGTGTCAGATATATGTAGACCACATTAGAGAATACTTTGCCTCTGTGTCTATGTGTTTAAAATAACAGTTGAAGTAAAATATCTGTGGAAAAGTACACAAATAGGTATATAGCTTGATGAATTTTCACCAAGTGAAATACCTCTGTATCAAATGCTCAGATCAAAAAAACAGCCAGAACATTACTAGCAGCCCGAAGCTCCCTTTATGCTTTCTTTCAGTCATTGCCTGACTTGTAATACCTTAATGTATATTACATGTTTTTTACTTACTATATGAGTGGAATTATACAGTGTGTATTCATTTTGTGTCTGGCCTCTTCACTCAACATCAGGTGTATGAGATTCATTCTTGTGTGTAGTTGTATCTCCTCTAATTCTATTGCTAATTTGGTGTTCCCATTTGTATGAATATATACCAAAATGTATGTATCCATTCTTGTTGATTTTTGGATTGTTTCTATTTGGGGCTATTACGAACAACACTTATGAACACTCTTTTATTTATTTTATTTTTTTAAAATTTATTTATTTTACTTTAGGTGTATACTGTATCTGGCATTTCTTCCCATATTATCACTCACCAACCCCCTCCCCCACCCCCCATTGTCTCTCCCCCCCTCCCCCCCCCCAACTGCCCCCATTGTGTGATGTTCCTCCCCCTGAGTCCATGTGTTCTCGTTGTTCAACACCCACCTATGAGTAAGAACATACGGCGTTGGCTTTCTGTTCTTGTGTCAGTTTGCTGAGAATAATGGTTTCCAGATTCATCCAAGGAACACTCTTTTTTTGATACAAATTCTCGCTCTGTGGCCCAGGCTAGAGGGCAGTGTTGCCATCTTCGCTCCCTGCAACCTCTGCTTCCTGGGTCCAAGTGATTCTCCTGCCTCAGCTTCCCGAGTAGCTGGAACTACAGGCATGTGCCACCATGCCTGACTAATTTTTACACAGAGTTTTGAAAAAGAGACGGGGGTTTCACCATGTTGGCTAGGCTGGTCCCAAACTCCTGACTTCAAGTGATCTGCCCACCTGGGCCTCCCAAAATGCTGGGATTGCAGGCATGAGCTATTGCACCCAACCAGATATGTATATGTATTTTTTTAAAGATCATTCTGGGCCAGGTGCACTGGCTCACCCCTGTAATCCCACCACTTTGAGAGACTGAGACAGGAGGATTGCTTGAGCCCAGGAGATCGAGACCAGCGTGGGCAACATAGTGAGACCTTGTCTCTACAAAAGTTTTTTTTTTTTTTTTAAAAAGATCATCTGGTTGTTATGTAGGACAGAGTATGAAGGATGCAGGATGACAGGATAAGAGACCTGTGTAAACTTAAAAAGATTAGAAGATTAAGTTTCATTGTGGCTAAAATAATCCATAACTATATCCAGTATCAAAATTGCTAATGGAATCTGTATTATTACCAACTAATGTGTTTTGGCATTGATAAGTAATTTATCTTTGTCCCTTATATTTGTCATATTCAGGATTTATAGAACAAGGCTTGCAGATTTTCTTTGGAAAAATTCACAGAAATTTTTATTTTCCTCCATTATAGCCAGTTTTACTACAAGGGCTTTTACAGTGTAACATATTCTCTTCAGACCAAATATAGCAGTGGTATAGTAAGTAGTACATTACAATAGTTCATTTGGATTTGCATGAGTATGTTGAATTGTGTAAATTCTGCTGTAATAAAAGAACCTTATAAAGGTATAAATAAAAGTAACTTTTCAAGCCTAGATGTTAAGAATTAGCTTCTTGGATTTCTGATATATGTTAATATTTGATTTTTTATAGTGGTTTCATATAGAAATGATTGAAATTATAGCATGCTGAAATTTGTTCAGGAGGTTTTTTTTTTGGTCTTTTTTGTGGTTAAAAAAACACGTAACATGAAATCTGCCCTCTTAACATTGTACTCAAGTTGCTCAGTATTATAACTTAGTAGTGTACTCAGTTTGCTCAGTTTTGATGTAGCCTTTTTTTTTTTTGTGAGATGGAGTTTCACTCTTGTTGCCCAGGCTGGAGTGCAATGGCACAGTCTCGGCTCACTGCAACCTCTGCCTCCCAGGTTCAAGCGATTGTCCTGTCTCAGCCTCCCAAGTAGCTGAGATTACAGGCGCATGCCACCATGCCTGGCTAATTTTTGTATTTTTTGTAGAGATGGGGTTTCATCGTATTGGTTAGGCTGGTCTCGAACTCCTGACCTCAGGTGATCCACCCATTTTGGCCTCCCAAAGTGCTGGGATTACAGGCATGAGCCACTGTGCCCAGCCTTTGATGTGGCATTTGATATGTTTTTTTTTTTTTTTGAAACAAAGTTTTGCTCTTGTGGCCCAGGCTGGAGTGTAATGACACGATCTCAGCTCACTGAAACCTCTGCCTCCCGGGTTCAAGCGATTCTCCTGCCTCAGCCTCCCGAGTAGTTGGGATTATAGGGATACGCCACCACGCCCAGCTAACTTTGTATTTTTAGTAGAGACAGGGTTTCTCCATGTTAGTCAGGGTGATCTCGAACTCCTGACCTCAGGTGATCCACCTGCCTTGGCCTCCCAAAGTGCTGGGATTACAGGCGTGGGCCACTGCGCCTGGCCTTGATATAAGTTTTTATCATTTCCTTATTAACTCAAAGATTTGCAGTCTAAAACTGCAGGTCATAGGTAATTAAATTCGCATTAACAAAATGTAGTGACTGACTAAACATGATAATATTTCATTTTATTTCAGAGTTTTCTTGGAGGCTTTTTTGGTCCAATTTGTGAGATTGATATTGTTCTAACGATGGGGAAACCAGGAAAATGGCCGAAATGAAAACTGAAGATGGCAAAGTAGAAAAACACTATCTCTTCTATGATGGAGAATCTGTTTCAGGAAAGGTAAATCTTTTGTTTGACCAAACTGTCTACTTAATGGATATCAGAATTAGTTATCAAAGTGGTCTGTGCTGTTTCTTAAATTTGAGAATTTTATGAGAGTTTTTTTTTTCCCGAAGGTCAGCTAAAATCGTTGGATTGATTAGAACATAATCTTTCCTGCAAAGGAAAGATTTTTACCCTGGAAAGCTTTCAGGGTAAGAGTCTCTAAATTTCATGCAAATTTTTCTGTTTAAGTCTCCTGTGTGGTTCATGAAAAAAAAAAATTTTTTTTCCTGTTTGTGATTATGTGCTTCTATCTGGTTTCAGATAGTTTCTCCAGATCAGAGCTATAATTCACCCAAAGTTTTTTTTTTATTCTTTTTATTTTTATTTTAAAGATGGGGTTTCACCATGATGACCAGGCTGGTCTTGAACTCCTGACCTCAGGTGATCCACCCACCTTGGCCTCCCAAAGTGCTAGGATTACAGGCGTGAGCCACCGCGCCCAGCCGATCAAAGTTTGTTTTTCCTTTAACATTAAGTTAGCAATTGAGAATGATTCTCTGGTATAACTTTCTAAAGGTTTCTTTCTCATTCTTTGTAGCTTACCTCTCTGTACTGCTACTGTTGTGTCTGTTGATCTCATTTCTAGGTACTCTGTAGAGGACTTGAGTACTTTTGGAATGTGTCTATGCATGGTCAGATATGTTTATAATGCCTTCTATAAGGTTTCACTTTTTTCCCCTTTATTCAGTGAGGTATAAGGTTTTTTGTTTTTGGGGTTTTGTTTTGTTTGGAAATAGGGTCTCACTCTGTTGCTCAAGCTGCAGTGCAGTGGTGTGATCATGGCTTACTGCAGCCTTGTACTCCTGGGCTCGGGTGATTCTGCCACCTCAGCCTCCCTGGTAGCTGGGACTACAGGCACACACCACCACCTGAGCTAATTTATATATTTTTTTGTAGAGATGGGGTTTCTCCATGTTGCCCAGGCTGGTCTTGAACTTCTGGGCTCAAGCAATCCACCCACCTAGGCCTACAAAAGTGCTGGGATTATAGGTTCGGGCCATCACACCTGGTTGATTATTCTTTTAATTTAGAGAATATGATCAATACCTATTAGTGCTCAGTGATAGTGGAGAATAGTAATATCATAGACAAAAGCAAGCCACAAAACATTTGAAATAATTTTTAAAATGTAGAATCCTAGGATTTTCTCCCCCTGCTTGTTTAATTAATATATTCATATGGTAGACAGTTTGGGAAATAATATCTATATTATCTTTTCATATAGAAATAATTCACTGTTAAAATTTGGGGTGTGTTTCTTCTTAATCTCTGCATTAATTAATGTTTATGTATGTGTAATATAGTAAGCATACCTTTTCCTCTGTTGTTGGATATTTAAGTAGTTTCTGTTTTTCAGATGCCTTTCTTCATATCTTTTTATAATATGGACATCAGTACACATAAATTTTTCTCTAAATTTCTGCAGGACAGCATTATTTCCTTAGAATAGATTCCTGAAAGTGAGCTACCAGGCCAAAATATATGTAATATCTGAAGGATCTTAATACACATTAACCTGGAAAATGTATTTGCATTGAATTACATGTCCATCTTTGGATCTTTTTCACCCAAGACAGCATTAAATATGATTGCTTTGTCGGGTTTGCTATTTTGATAGGGTGGAACAGTCTCATTATTTTAATTTGCATTTCTTTGGTTACTAGATAGATTGAACTTAGATTTATTTACCAGCCATTTGAGTTTTTTTTTTTTTTTTAATTGTACTGCATTGTCTCTTCTGGTCCTTTGCCAGATTACCTATTGGGGTCTTAGTGTTGAATCTGAAGTGAATTTTTTGGTTTTTAACTTTACTTCCCTTGTACTCGTCCTTTTAAAAGATGGAAAAGAAAAAGACCAAGTGTGGTGGCTCACACCTTTAATCCCAGCACCTTGGGAGGCCGAAGAGGGAGGATCACTTGAGTCCAGGAGTTTGAGACTATCCTGGGCAACATGGGGAGAGCCCATCTCTATTTGAAAAAAAAAAAGATGGAGAAAGAGAGACCTTCTAAAGAAGAGCAGACAATCATCAAAAGGATGGAGCATGTCAAATGAAAGAAGAGTAAAAGTAGTAGTGTTTGGCCTATTGAAACAACTTGTTAATGGGTTGAGGGTTTAGGAATACCAATCTAGTTTTCTTTCTAGGGAGACTGAACCTAATATCTTAGATATTTCATTTATAGATATGACATGTAAATATCTCTCCTGCTAAGTTGTAAGCTCCTTAAGATTAGGGGATCAGAGTGTGCTTCTGTATTTTCCATAAAATACATCATAGTGTTGATTATATAGTAGGCTTTTACTAAATATTTATTTGGTTTGGCCGGGCGTGGTGGCTCACGCCTGTAATCCCAGCACTTTGGGAGGCTGAGGCGGGCGGATCACAAGGTCAGGAGTTCAAGACCAGCCTGGCCAACTTAGTGAAACCCCGTGTCTACTAAAAATACAAAAATCAGTCTGGTAAGATGGCATGCGGCTGTAGTCCCAGCTACTCGGGAGGCTGAGGCAGGAGAATCCCTTGAACCCGGGCCGTGGAGGTTGCAGTAAGCCGAGACTGTGCCATTGCACTCCAGCCTGGGAGACAGAGAAAGACTCTGTCTAAAAAAAAAATTATTTGGTTTATTTACTGTTTTTTTTTGTTGTTGTTTTTTGAGATGGAGACTTGCATTGTCACCCGGGCTGGAGTTCAGTGATCTGGGCTCGCTACAACCTCCGCCTCCTGGATTTAAGCGATTCTCCTGCCTCAGCCTCCTGAGTAGCTGGGATTACAGGTGCCCACCACCACACCTGGCTAACTTTTTGTATTTTTTTTAGTAGAGATGGGGTTTCACTATGTTGGCCAGGCTGATCTTAAAAGCCTGACCTGGTGATCCACCCGCCTCCGCCTCCCAAAGTACTGAGATTCCAGGCATGGGCCACAGCACCTAGCCTATTTACTGTTTTTAAGTTTTACAGAAAATATTCTCAGTCTAGTTTAAAGTAATGTTATGTCATCTGGACCAATTGAATGTTCATGACTGATGTTTCTGGGATAAGGGTAAAGGGGGATATTTAAGCTAGAAATAGAGTTACTCCAGTGTGTTTTTAAAAAATAATAGTTGGTGTTCAAATTACATTTTGTCCTGGGTGTGGTGGCTCACACCTATAGTCGCAGCACTTTGGGAGGCCAAGGAGGGAGGATCGTTTGAGCCCAAGAGTTCAAGACCAGATTGAGCAACATAGCAAGATCCCATCTCTACCAGTAAATAGTTTTTTAAAAAATTACATTTTGGAATTGCTAGAAATCATACATAGACCTGATCAACTATAGAACACATTTTTTAAAATGATAAAATCTCTTATAGGTAAGTATTTTCTGTTCAAAAGTTACTGTATCTTGAATCTGATTGTTTATTGGGCTGATATTTTTTCATTTTTAATGTTTTTATTGAAAAACAAAACATCTAGAAAACCATATAAAACAAAAATAAGTTATTATAAGGCATATTTTCTTATAATCACCATCCAAGTCAAGAAGTAGTACTTTGCCAGCTACCCCATGTGTCCTGTCTCCATCACACTCCCATCCCCCTCAAAAGTAACCACTGTACTGACTTCAGTAGTAAACTTTTTTGTGTTTCTTGTTTAGTTTTGCTCATTTAAGAAAAATTTGTTAGGCCGAGCGAGGTGGCTCATGCCTGTAATCCCAGCACTTTGGGAGGCCAAGGCAGGCGGATCACCTGAAGTCGGGAGTTCGAGACCAGCCTGACCAACATGGAGAAACCCCGTCTCTACTAAAAATACAAAAAAATTAGCTGGACATGGTGGCGCATGCCTATAATCCCAGCTACTCGGGAGGCTAAGGCAGGAGAATCGCTTCAACCCAGGAAGTGGAGGTTGCAGTGAGCCGAGATCAAGCCATTGCCCTCCAGCCTAGGCAACAAGAGCAAAACTCCGTCTCAAAAAAAAAAAAAAAAAGGAAGAAAAACTTGATATGGTTTTTAAATCTCTTTTAGTCTCAGGTTCCCTCTTCATACCTTACTTTAACTTATAATATCTGTTGAAGAACACGTTGGTCATTTGAATTGTAGAGTTTTCTATGTTTGTGTATTCATGGTACAGTTATTGCCTGTAAGTTGGCAGCTAGGTCCAGAGGCTTGAATCAGACTCAAGTTTGATTTTTCTGGCAGGAATATAGGTGGTGGTGTCTTTTTCATTGCGGGTGCAAAATGTCTGGTTTTCTTTCTCTGTCTTTTTTCTTTTTTGCAACTGTTGATACTCAGTACCTAGACTGATTTAACTCATTGGGGGTTGCAGAATGGTGATACTTTAAATTCTGTCATTTTGTTTTTACTTATTAGATGGAATACATTTATAAAGAGACATTATTTATTTCTTGTTTTGTTACCTAGTGGTACAGCTCATATAGAAAAAAAATGCTTGACCTTTTTCCTTTTTTGGCCTGTCTTAAAAAATAATAAATTGGTTCCTTATCCTCCAAAGATGTAAACCATTGGTTTTATTTCTCAATAACATTTATAAGCTCATGATCTAAACATACGTGATGTTTATAAATATTACCCTATTGAAGCTCCAGTTGTACAATCCTGTATAACAAGTTACTACAAACTTAGCAGCCTAAAATAAGAAATTTATGTCTTAGGATTTTTGTGAGTTAGAAGTCCAAGTATGGGTTAGCTGGATCCTGTGCTCAGGGACTTAAAATCAGTCTAAGGTCACAGTCTGTTCTGAAGTTCAGGATTCTCTTCCAGGCTCACTGGTTTTTGGCAGAAATTTCCTTGTAGTGCTATGACTAATAGCCTTGTTTCTTGTGCCGTTGGCTGTCTGCTCCTTGAGGCTGCCCTCAGACCCGTGCTGAGTGGCCCCCTTCTCTCAGTTTGCATTGTCTTCAAGGCCAGGAGGAGAGCATCTGTCTGACATTCATCTTAAAGAGCTTACCTGGTTTGATCAGTTCCAGCTAGGATAATCTCCCTTTTGATTAACTAAAAAAATCAACAGATTAGTAACCTCATCACAGGAGTGGTATCCTATCATATTCACTGGCCTCACCCACACTCAAGAGGATTATACAGATGTGCACACCATGGGGTAGTAATATGGAGGGCTATCTTAGAGTTCTACCTACTACATTTATGTTGACTCTTGTGTCCTTCGGACATGGCCCTAGAATTTTTCTTTTTTTAAGCTGTATTGAGATATATATACATCATAAAAATTCACCCATTTTAAGTGTACTTAAAATTTTTAGCAAATTTAGAGTTGTGCAGCCATCACCACTAATTCCAGAACATTTTCATTGCTCCAGAAATTTTTAAAAATGCTGTACCATTAGCAGTCATTCTCTACTTCCCCTCCTTCCAGTCTCTAACAACCACTGATGTCTCTGTTTCTATGAATTTGCCTATTCTGGACATTTCATATAAATGTAATTATACAATGTGTGGTCTTTTCCTGTTTTGTTTCTTTCACTTAGTATAATGTATTTGAGATTCATCCATATTGCAGCATTTGTTATTAGCATATCATTGTTTTTCATTGATGAATAGTATTCCATTTTATGGCTATACCACATTCTTGTTTATCCATTCACCAGTTGGTGGGTATTTGGGATGTTTCCATTTTTTCACTGCTGTGACTAATGCTGCTGTCAACATTTGTGTAGTAGTTTTGTGTGGACCTGTGCTTTCCTTTCTCTCGAGCATGTACCTAGGAGTGGAATTGCTGTCTTATGTTAAATTTATGTTTAAGTTTTTAATAAACTGCCAAAGACCCTAGGAGTTTTTGGTGGCTTTCTTGCTAACTGGTATGACGAGATGTTTGAAGCTCTTTTATGTTTTTGCTTCATACCTGCGCTCAGCCATAACTTTTAAGGCCATAATTGCATGCAAGGACTGCTCATTGCTACTGTGTTGAGCATTATTTCTAGGCTGCTCAGTGGACAGATGGGGAGGGTTTTTAAATATAGATTTAATAAATATATTTATTTTTATTTATATTGTTTAAGATAAAATACCTTAGGAATCATACTGTCATTTCCAATTCAGTTTCAGAATTAGAAGTTTTTACTTAACTTCTTATGTTACATGTGCATCTTCTTTCTTCTGCATCAAGAATACTGGTTTTCAGAGTCAAAGGGGAAGATGTAATTAGCATATCCCATAATTTACTCATTATCTTTACCCCCACATTATATACACAATAGTCTCAGAAGAACAATACTCATATTACTGCTACCAATGTGATTATGAAATTAGTTTAAAAAATATTTAACATTTGCTATTTCTGTTTTACTCACATTTCTTAAATGTACCATGTAAGTACATTGTCAGAGCATGTAGTAATTATATACTCTGTATGCTTCCTTTCAGCTCTCACTTAGTCCTGGTTTTATAAATAATTGTTTTATGTATAATGTGCACCACCAATCCTTATATCATTGTTTCTTTGTTTCACTGTCTGAAGCTCATTCTCTAGTTACTAGAGTCTAATGGATTTCTCAGGAAATGCTCATGGGAACAATAAGCCCTAAGTTTTTGCATATTGATAATGGCTTTTTTATGTCCTTTATACTTGAAAGTTAGTTTTACTGAATATAATAACCTTGGCTTACATTTTCTTGAGTATTTTAAATCTATTACTCCATTGTCTTCTGGCATAGAGTATTGTTGACAGTTTTTTCATTTGAGGAAAGTTTTCATGAATTACATCCATTAATTACTATTTGTTACATTCCTTTGCTTTGGTTTTCTTCTGCTCTTAATATCAGTATTTTTGAGTATTTTTGGAGTATGGTTTTTTGCTCTTGTATTCCTTCTGCTTAGCCTTTATTTCTAAAATGATTTTTTCTTCTATTTCTAATTATTTTCTGATTTTTCTCACCCTACCCTAAGATTTTCTTTCATGTATATTGTATCATTTTCTTAATATAGCCTGTTTTGAAATAAATTACAGTTTTGATCTGTCTTGTCTGTAGAAATGCCATTCTGTTCCTTCTTTTTTTCTCTTAAAATAACTTTGTATGGGATTTAACTTTGATATATTTATGTTGCTAATTTTTATTTGAAATTTGTTTTCCTAAACTGTGTGTGTGTGTGTGTGTTTGTGTGTGTGTGTGTGTGTGTGTGAGGAGAGAGAGAGAGAGAGAAGAGACAAGGTCTTGCTCTGTGGCCCAGGCTGGAATGCAGTGGCATGGCCATGGCTCACTGCAGCCTTGACCTTCCAGGCCCAAGTGATCCTCCCACCTCAGCCTTCCAAGTAGCTGGGACCACAGGCATGTGCCACCATGCCTAGCTAATTTTAAAAATACATATATTTTGTAGAGACAGGATCTTGCTATGTTGCCCAGGCTGTTCTCAAACTCCTGAGCTCAAGTGATCCTCCCATCCTGGCTTTCCAAAGTGCTTGGATTATAGATGTGAGCCACTGCATCTGACCTTCTCCTGAACTTTTTTTTTTTTGTGATGGGGTCACACTCTGTTACCCATGTTGGAGTGTAGTGTGCGATTTCAGCTCACTGCAACCTCTGCCTCCCAGGCTCAAGTGATCTTCCCACCTCAGCCTCCTGAGTAGCTGGGACCACAGGGGCACACTACCACACCCGACTAATTTTTTTTTTTGTATTTTTGGGTAGAGATGGGGTTTCACCATGTTGCCCAGGCTGATTTCGAGCTCCTGAGCTCAGACAATCCACCTGTCTCAGCCTCCCAAAGTGCTGGGATTACAGGTGTGAGCCGCTGCGCTTGGCTCTTCCTGAACGTTTGAAGGTCTGGTTTTAGTTTTTCTAACCAGCAATCCCTAGACAAAAGGCCTGGCTGGTCAGTTTTGAGTGTTCTCATATTATTGGATTGTGCAAAACTCCCTCCAGTTTTTTTGTTTGTTTGTTTGTTTGTTTTTTGAGATGGAGTTTTGCTCTGTCGCCAGGCTGGAGTGCAGTGGCGCGACCTCGGCTCACGCAACCTCTGCCTCCTGGATTCAAGTGATTCTTCTGCCTCAGCCTCCTGAGTAGCTGGGAGTGCAGGTGCATACCACCACGCCTGGCTATTTTTTGTATTTTTAGTAGAGACAGGGTTTCACCATGTTGGCCAGGATGGTCTTGGTCTGTTGACCTCGTGATCCGCCCATCTTCGCCTCCCAAAGTGCTGGGATGGCTCACGCCTGGCTAACCCCTTCCAGTTTTAGCTCTTATTCTCAGATTGACACTGTGCTTTCCAGTAAATCATTTTGGGGTTCTTAGGTCCATCAGACATCCCGTTGTTTTTCTTTGATTCCTCCTGCACAGCATTAATATCATGCTAGTACTTGTGGATATTAACTTTTGGGATTGTGGGGATCTTTTTTTGTGGTAAATTAGGTCCTTACATTTTTTTGGTTTTGCTGTCTAGTTGGTCCATCTCTTTTTATGGG
Organism: Ateles fusciceps; assembly: GCA_036589455.1. Taxonomy (NCBI): domain Eukaryota; kingdom Metazoa; phylum Chordata; class Mammalia; order Primates; family Atelidae; genus Ateles; species Ateles fusciceps. The sequence goes on from JAZHEH010000770.1 coordinate 13,818,194, forward strand.
GAGGATCTGGGGAGATTCAAAGACTATGTTGCCATCTTCTCAGAAATTGATCTGAGATTTAAAAAGGTCATGTGTAACCATTCTGGCAGTTTAGCAATATGTATCAAACTCTTCAACAGTGGATATCATTTATAGTAGCGGGGAACAGGCTGGATTATTACTATATAATAGACAACCCCAAAACTCAGTGACTTAAAACAACAGTGGTAGTGGCTTCTTTCTTGTCCAGGCAACATGTTTCTTGTAAGTCAGCTGAGGGCCTTGTTCTGTGCCATGCTCAGTGATGGAGCAGTCACTCTCTGGAACATCCCGCTCATCATGGCTGAGGAAGAGAAATCTCTCCAGAGTCTCTCACAAGCCATTAAAGCGCCCCATCCTAGAAGTAACAAAGACCATTTTAGATCAAATTTATTGTCTCTAGAACCAGTCTTGTACATACCCAACCATAAGAGGGTAGGGAATACAATCATACCATGCACTCAGAATGTATACAGCTGGAACTATTTGAGCAGTTTCAATAATGATTAATATTATTTTGATCCCCCAAATTCTTCTGATCAGCTTTTATCCTAAGATAATCAACCTTGTTCATTACACTGTTTATAATATTCAAAAATTGAAAACCATTTAAATGTCCAAACATTAAAAAACCTAATTATGGTAGTAACCATTAAATGCTTATGGCCATTATTAATGTGATGATATAGACCAGTATTCATTCACATGAAAAGAGGTTTGTTATAATAACAATATTTATTGAGTACTTGCCACATGACCTCGGTATTCCCTCTTAAGTTCTTCACAATGAGACAATGATTCCTTTATTTTTATTTTTTTAGGGACCGTGACGGGGTCTCACTATGCTGCCCAGGCTGGAGTGCAGTGGCTATTCACAGGCGTGATCCCACTACTCATCAGCATGGGAGTTTTGACCTGCTCCCTTTCCAACCTGGGCTGGTTCACCCCCTCCTTAGGTTTACCCCCTCCTGGTGGTTCCCCCGCTCCCGGGGAGGTCACCATATTGATGCCGAACTTAGTGCGGACACCCAATCGGCATAGCGCACTACAGCCCAGAACTCCTGGGCTCAAGCAGTCCTCCACCTCATCCTCCCAAGTAGCTGGGACTATAGGCATGAGCCACCTCTCCCGCGCCGCTCCCCCCCACTTTTTTTTTTTTTTTTTTTTAGATGGAGTTTCAGTCTTTTGCATAGCCTGGAGTGCAGTGGCGCCATCTTGGCTCACTGCAGCCTCAACCTCCCAGGTTCAAGCGATTCTCCTGCCTCAGCCTCCCGAGTAGCTAGGAGTACAGGCGCAAGTCACCATGCCCAGCTAATTTTTGTATTTTTAGTAGAGACGGGGTTTTACCATGTTGGCCAGGATGGTCTCAATCTCTTGACCTCATGATCTGCTCACCTTGGCCTCCCAAAGTGCCAGGATTACAGGCATGAGCCACCACGTCTGGTCTTTTTTTTTTATTGAGATAGGGTCTCACTATGTTGCCCATACTGAGTGCAGTGTCATGATTATGGCTTACTGCAGCCTTATCCTCCAGGGGCCCAAGTAATCCTCCCACCTCAGCCTCCCAAGTAGCTGGGACCACAGGCATGAACCACCATGCCTGGCTAATTAAAAAAAATTTTTTTTGTAGAGTTAGGGTCTTGCTGTGTTGCCCAGTCTGGTCTCAAACTCCTGGACTCAAGTGATTTCCCAGCCTTGACCTCCCAAAGTGCTAGGATTATAGGCATGAGCCACTGTGCCTGGCCAAGGATTATTTTAAAGATTATCTTGTGTTCAGTAAAATTAGGATAACTAAAGAAAATGAAAAAAGTGGCATAGATTTGTAATAATAACCTCACAAAGACTGTCTTGAGAACAAGCTCGAGGCTTTTAAAGCTAAGGAAGACATTTTAAACCTTATATTTAGAATAAGATGAATAAGGAGGTAATATACTCATTTGGCACACTTAATATAACAAATGCGAAAGTCTTTTCCCTCCATTGGGGGGAAAATATTTAAATTGGGAAAGGTAGGATTATTAAAAATTAAAAGAGAATGAAAACCTCGTTATGGTTAAGGAGATTAAAAATTAAAAATGAACTAACTAGTTTTCAAACAAACATCCTGGTGACCAGACCAGACAAATGCTATGCTATAGTACTGAAAGAATTTTGTGGAACTGGTCACCAAATCTCTGCTAGGAGTCCTTTAGTAATTGTGGAAAATGGGAGAGGTTCTAGAATAAAGGAAAAGCCCCTATTTATAAAATGGGTGAAAAGTTTGTTTCAGGTAAACTTAATATTGATTCCTGGCATATCTGTAGATTATTAGATGATCGATGAAGATGCTGAAAAGAGGTTAAAGAGGAGAAACAATGCATTATTTATCTACGACTGAGCATGTGTCACTAAGAACAAATTTTGCCACACCAATCTAGGGATTTTGAAATGTCCTAGTGTAATAAAAAGATCACTGGGCTAGCATTGGACGATCTAGCCTTAACTTTACTGCTGTCTTGATAGGTAACTCTGGTGTCATTTAATTTCCTGGATCTCACCTGTAAGTTTAGGAGGCTGGACTGGATCATTGGTTTCCAAACTTGGCTTTGTACTGTAGGATGCTCTGCATGAAAATCCTTCATATATTAGGTATTATGTTGGATCTTGGAGGTCTGACATCTCACCCACAGCAAGAATAAATTCCTTTTGTAATATTCCTGACATGTAAGGTTCTGTAGGCCTACTTTTGAGAGTGTGGGGATTCTGCTGTTTTGTTAACACTATCCACTCTGCTTTTTAGAGATACGCAAAATAAAGCTAATCCTTTTCATCATGAGTTCTCTTTAAACATTTTCCAGACCACTATCTTGTTTATCCTAAGTTTCTCTAAGTTAAACATGCTATTTCCTTTAGTTATGGTCAAGAAACCTGGATTTTGAGTCTTTATCACCCAGATTACTTTCTTTTATTCTTTAAATTAAATTTCATTTTTTGGGGACAGGGTCTTGCTCTGTCATCCAGGCTGGAGTGTAGTGGCTTGCTCATGGCTCGTTGTAGCCTTGGCCTCGGGCTTAGGCGAACTTCCCACCTCAGCCTTCCAAGTAGCTCACACGATAGGCACACATGCTCGGCTAATATTTTATTATTTTTGTAGAGTCGGGGTCTCTGCTTGTTTCCCAGGCTGATCTCAAACTTCTGGGCTCAAGTGATTCTCCTGCCTCTGCCTCCCAAAGTGCTAGAATGACAGGAGTAAGTCACTGTGTCCAGCCTCAAATTCTTACATAACCAAATAGAAAACTGGTTTGCATTATCTACTAAGGCTGAACATATATGTACCCTTATGGCCCAGCAGTTCCACTCCTAAATACGTATTCTAGAGAAATGCAAACATGTGGACATCAAAAGACACATATAAGAAGTTTGTAGCAGCACTGCTCATAGTAGCCCAAAACCAAAAATAAACATTCCACAGAAGTGGAATAGATAGATTGTGGCATATTTATACAATGAAATCTATTCACCAGTGAGAAGGAACAAAACTATCATTTCACACAACCTGGATGAATCTTACAGTCTGAGTGAAAGGAGCCAGGTAATTAGAGATGCATGACATACTGAGTTACTCCATTTATATGAAGTAAGTTTGAAAAGACACCAATCAGTAATGATAGCAGCCAGGGTAGAGCCTACCATTGGGGAAGGAGGAATAATGCTTTGGAAGCATCACAAGGAAGGCTCCTGTAGTGCTGGTGATGTTCTGTTTCTTGATCTGGGTTGTAGGCACATGGGTGACTTCATTTTGTAAAATTCATTGAACTATATACTTACAACTCATGTACTCTTTTTTATATTTCAATAAAAGGTTTATTCACACAATAAAAGGATACATCACACAGCACTTTTAAGAATTAGTGCTCATGCGCAGTGGCTCATGCCTGTAATCCCAGTACTTTGGGAGGCCAAGGCAGGCAGATCACGAGGTCAGGAGTTCGAGACCAGTCTGGCCAAGGAGTTCGAGACCAGTCTGGCCAGGAGTTCAAGACCAGTCTGGCCAACATGATGAAAACCCATCTCTACTAAAAATACAAAAATTAGCCAGGCGTGGTGGCATGTACCTGTAGTCCCAGCTACTCGGGAGGCTGAGGCAGGAGAATCACTTGAACCCGGGAGGCAGAGGTTGCAGTGAGCTGAGATCATGCCTCCACACTCCAGCCTGGGCAACAGAGTAAGACTCCATCTCAAAAAAAAAAAAAAAAAAAGAAAAAAAAGAATTAGTGGGTTAAGGCTGGCACGGTGGCTCATACCTATAATCCCAGCACTTGGGTAGACTGAGGTGGGAGGATTGCTTGAGCCCAGGAGACCAGCCTGGGCAACAAAATGAGACCCTGTCAGGCTGGGCGAGGTGGCTCACAGTTGTAATCCCACCACTTTGGGAGGCCAAGGCGGGCAGATCACTTGAGGTCAAGAGTTAGAGACCAGCCTGGACAACATGACGAAACCCCATCTCTACTGAAAATACAGAAATTAGCTGAGTGTGTTGGTGTAAGCCTGTAGTCCCGGCTGCTTGGGAGGGCGAGACAGGAGAATCACTTGAACCTGGAAGGAGGAGGTTGCAGTGAGCTGAGACAGCGCCATTGCACTCCAGCCTAGGCGGCAGAGTGAGACTCCATCCCAAACAAACAAACAAACAAACAAAATGAGACCCTGTCTTAAAACACACACACACACACACACACACACACACACACACACACACACACACACACACACACACACAAGAATTAGTGGGTTATAAAAGTATCAGAATACAAGTCTCAAAAAGATTATTAAATCACCACTTAAAGAAGACTGATAGGAAATAAAAAGATTGAAAAGTGAATCAGAAACTGCAAGATGGATGGTCAGGTACAAAAAGCTCCGCCAAACAGGAAGTATATGGGGCAAATGTTTCTCTCAGAAATTTGAATTTGGGGAAACAAAAGCCAGGTGGCAATAGAAAGAAACGTAGGAATGAGTTAAGATAGAAGATATGTATCTTTTAGTAACTTTTTAGTAAACTAAACAGAAGCTATGAATTAAGAAAAGATCTGCAAAGTAGTGAGTGAGAAAGCTAGTTAAAGGGAGGAAGAACAAGAAGAAAAGAAAGCTAAGTCATTAAAAAAAATACTTTTAAGAGCAAGTCTAGATTTTCAGAAAAATTGAGCAGAAAGTACAAAGAGTTCTATATACTCCCTTCTTCCTTACCCCAGCCCCACATAGGATTCACTATTATTAATCTTGCATTAGTGTAATACATTTGTTAAAATTGTTAAATCATTACCACATTAGTAACTAAATTCCATAGTTTACATTAGGGTTTACTCTGTTGTACATTCTATGGGTTTTGATTAATGCCAAATGTCATGTATCCATCATTGTGATATCATATAGAATAGTTTAACCACCCTAAAAATTCCTTGTGTTTCATTCACCTAGTCATGCCACTCTGCATCTGCACTACCACCGTCATCCACAATCTTTGGCAATTACTGATCTTTTTGCTGTCTTTATAGTTTTGCCTTTTCTAGAATGTCATGTAGTTGTAATCATATTGAATGTAGCCTTTTTAGGTTGGCTTATTTCATTTAGCAATATTCTTTTAAGGTTTCTCCATATATCTTTGTGACTTGATTGTTCATTTATTTTTAGTGCCAAATCATATTCCACTGTATGCATGTACCAAAGTTTGTTTATCCATTTACCTACTATCTTGGTTGGTTCCAAGTTTTGGTCATTTTTCTATCTGGTTGACTCTTTTTCTCTTATTGATGTGTAGGATTTTTTATATGTTCTTGATAAAGGTCTTTTATAGATCTAGATATGGAGTCCTTTGTCTATATACGTATTGTAAATACCTTCTCCTAATTTCTGGCTTGACTTTGTACTCTCTTAATGGTATCTTATGATGAGTAAAAGTTCTTAATTTTAATACTCTAGATATTTAATGTTTCCTTTTTGTTTATGCTTTTTATATCTAGTTTTAAAAATCTTTGCTTACCCCGTGGGCATGAAGATATTCTCCTGTTTTTTTCCTCCTATAAATTTATTTTATTTTGTTTATTTTTTTGAGACGGAGTTTCACTCTTGTTGCCCAGGGTGGAGTGCAGTGGCTCAAACTCGGCTCACTGCAACCTCCACTTCCCGGGTTCAAGCTATTCTCCTACCTCAGCTTCCTGAGTAGCTGGGATTACAAGTGCCTGCCACGTTGCCTGGCTAATTTTTCTATTTTTCGTAGAGACAGGGTTTTACCATATTGGCCAGGCTGGTCTTGAGCCCCTGAGCTCAGGTGATCCACCTGCCTCAGCCTCCCGAAGTGCAGGGATTACAGGCGTGAGCCACTGTGCCTGGCCTAAATTTTATTTTTATACTTCATATTTAGCTCCTTGTTTTGCTTGGAATTGGTTTTCAGTTTGTCTGTGGTGGTGACATAGGAGTCAAGTTTATTCTTCTTCTTCTATATGGATACTAATGAACCCTGGATGTATACTGAAAAAGCCATCCTTTTCCACTGCACTGTTATACCATCTTTGTCATAAATCAGTCAGTGGTGTGACATAGGAGTCAAATTTATTTTTCTCCTGTATGGATAGCTAATCAACCCAGGATGTATATTGAAAAAGCCATCCTTTCTCCCACTGCACTGTAATATACCACCTTCGTCATAAATCAGAAGTTGTGTGAATCTGTTCAGAACTTTGTTCTGGTCTGTTGGCCTACTTGTAGCATATACTTTTTTCTTTTTTAAAAAAATAGCCTTATTGAGTTATAATTCACATGCCATAAAATTCACCTATTAGAGTGTATAGTTAGTGGTTTTTACTATATTTGCAGAGTTGAGCAACCATTATCAAAATGTAATTCCAGAACATTTTCATCACCCCAAAAAGAAATGTCATACTGTTAGCAGTCACTACCTGAGAACCACTAATTTATAAATCTCCTTTCTTTCTTTCTGAATTAGTTGATTCTGGACATTTCATAAAAATGGTATATACTGTGTGGCCTTTTGTATCTGGCTCCTTTTACCTAGCATAATGTTTTCAAGGTTCATCATGTTGTAGTACATACCCATACTTCATTCTTTTTTATTTTTATTTATTTATTCATTCATTCATTCGAGATGGAGTCTCTCTCTGTCACCCAGGCTGGTGTGCAGTGGCGTGATCTGGGCTCACTGCAACCTCCGCCTTCTGGATTCAAGCAATTCTCCTGCCTCAGCCTCTTGAGTAGCTGAGATTATAGGCACTCGCCACTGCACCTGGCTAATTTTTGTATTTTTAGTAGAGATGGAGTTTCACCATGTTGACTAGGCTGGTATCAAATTCGTGACCTCGTGATCTGCCTATCTCGGCCTCCCAAAGTGCTGGGATTACAGGCCTGCATTCCATGTGAGCCCCCGCGCCTGGCCAACCTTAATTCTTTTTTTAAAAAATTGTGGTCAAATATGTATGACATAAAATTTGCCATTTTAACAGTTTTAAAGTATATAATTCAGTGGAATTAATTCCATTCACACTGTTTTGCAACCGTAGCTACTATAGTTCCAAAATTTTTTCGTCACCTCAAATAGAAACTTTATACCCATTAAGCAGTAACTCCCCATCTTACAACCTCCGGTAACCTCTGATCTACTGTCCATTTCTATTTGCCTATTTTAGATGTTTTGTATAAGTGGTCATATAATATCTGTCCTTTTGTGCCCAGCTTACTTCATTTAGCATGTTGTCAAGGTTCATCCATGTTATGACATGTATGACAATATCATTCTTTTTTTGGTTTGGTGCCAGATAATATTCTAATATATCCATGTGGTATAAGGATATACCACATTTTGTTTATCCGTTCATCAGTTGAGGGCATTTGGGTTGCTACTTTTTGACCATTATGAATGATACTGCTATAAACATTCAGGTTGTACAGGTTTTTGTGTGAACATACGTTTTGACTTCTGTTGGATCTTAGGAGTAGAATTGTTGGGTCATATGTTAACTTCCTGTTTAATTTTCAGAGGAACCACCAAATTTTTCCAAAGCTGCTATACCCTTTCACATTCCAGCAATATATGAGTGTTTTGGTTTTTCCATGTTCTTGGCTACACTTATTAATGTCTCTATTTTTTATTATAGCCATTTTAGTTGGTAGAAAGTGGTATCTCATTTTGATTTGTAGTTCCCCAATGAGTAATAATATTGAACATCTCTTTATGTGCTTATTACCATATGTCTGTGTTTTTTGGAGAAAAGTCTGTTATTCAAAGTTTGACTTTTTAAATTGGGTTATTTGTCTTTTTATGGTTGAGTTGTAAGAGTTCTTTATATATTCTGGGTATAAGTCCAGATATGTGTTTTGCAAATATTTCTCCCATTCTGAGTTGTCTTTTCACTTTCCTGGCGTCTTTTTGTAGCACAAAAGTTTTAAATTTTGATGAAGTCCAATTTATCTATTTTTTTTTCTTTTGTTGCTTGTGCTTTTGGCATTATTTTTAAGAAATCATTGCCTAATCCAAAGATTTGCACCCACGTTTTCTTCTAAGAGTTTTTTAATTGTAGCTTTTACATGTAGGTATTTTATCTAAAATAGGTTAATATTTGTGTATGGCATGAGGCAGCAGTCCAACTTTATTTTGCATGTCAGTATCCCGTTGTTTCAGCACTATTTGCTGAAAAGAATATTCCTTCTCCATTGACTTGTCTTGGCACCTCTGTGGCATATATTATTATTATTTTTTAAGACAAAGTCTTGCTTTTTCACCAGGCTGGAGTTCAGTGGTGCAATCTTGGTTTGCTGCAACCTCCGCCTCCTGGGTTCAAGTGATTCTCCTGCCTCAGCATCCTGAGTAGCTGGGACTACAGGTGTGTGCCACCACACCCAGCTAATTTTTGTATTTTTAGTAGAGATTGAGTTTCACCGTGTTGGCCAGGATGGTGTCGATCTCTTGAAGCATTCCCTAAGACAACTGGAAATATTCAAATTATCACAAAATAAATAGGAATTTTTTAAGATAGTGTCTCACCCTGTCACCCAGGCTAGAGTGCAGTGGCATGATCATGGTGTGCTGCAGCCTTGATCTCTTGAGCTCAAGCAGTCCTCCCACCTCAGCTTCCTGAGTAGCTGGGACTGTAGGCACATGCCACCACACTCAGTTAATTTTTTAAAAACTGCTTTTTTTTTTGTAGAGATGAAGTCTCACCATGTTGCCCAGGCTGGTTTCAAACTCCTGGGCTCAAGTGATCCTCCTGCCTTGGCCTCCCAAATGGTTGGGATTACTGACATGAGTCACCACACCCAGCTGGGAACTTCTTAAACATGATTTACTCAGATCTTTTTTTCTCTTTACTTAGAATATTTACTGCTTTGGTCCATGTGAAGTGACAAATCATTCTTAACCCATTTAGGCCTAGTGTTCCATTATTGGAACGCTGTTTGTGGGAGTTATGTCTATTCTACTGCTTAAGGTCATCACCAAGGTCTGATTTTTCACATTAAAAAAATTTGCAACCCCCAGCATAAATGGGTTAAGTCTAGCTCAACTGGACTGTGCCCTAAATTTTTTATGCATTAACATGTCTGACCTAGGTTCTCCCTTTTTAAAAATATAGTTTACATTTTTATACTTTCTGAGTAATTTTGAGAGTCTTTTTGACTATGTTTAATTAAGTTTTAATTAAGTATTGAGGTATAGTTGTTTTTTTGGAATTGTGAACATTTTGATTAGTGATTTATCTGGGGATTTTTTTGAAAGGTGTATATAAGTTAAAATTCCTTAACCAGTACATTTTTTTTAAAAGGCCCAAAACCCCTCAAAATATTAATATTAAAATTCTTGTTTGTTTACAGTTTTAAGTTTTGATCTGACTGCAATCCAAATTTATAATGACATACAAAAAGTAAAACTCACTATAAATTGAGGAGAGGATTTTTCTCCTTTAATTTATACAGTTTTGGCCAGGCACTGTGGCTCATGCCTGTAATCCCAGCAGTTTGGGATGCCAAGGTGGACAGATCATTTGAGGTCGGGAGTTCAAGACCAGCCTGGCCAGCATGGTGAGACCCCATCTCTACTAAAAATACAAAAATTAGCTGGGTGTGGTGGTGGACACTGGTAGTCCCAGCTACTGGGGAGGCTGAGGCAGGAGAATCACTTGAACCTGGGAGGTGGAGTTTATACAGAGCCGAGATCACGCCACTGCACTCCATCCTGGGTGACAGAGCGAGGAGAAATAAATAAAAGAAATAAAACAGTTTATACAGTTTCCAGACAGCAGCTTTAAGAAGGAATGGTTTTTGCTCTTTTTTCCCCCTTTTTTTAGAGAGGGTTTCACTCTGCCACCCAGGCTGGAATGCAGTGGTGCAATCTTAGCTCTGCAACCTCTACCTTCTGGGCTCAAGTGATCCTCCCGCCTCAGCCTCCCGAGTAGCTGGGACCACAGGCATGTGCCACCATGTCCAGCTAATTTTTTTTTTTTTTTTTTGACACAGAGTCTCACTCCCACCAGGCGCCAGGCTGGAGTGCAGTGGTGCGACGTCGGCTCACTGCAACCTCCGCTGCCCGGGTTCAAGCAAATCTCCTGCCTCAGGCTCCCAAAGTGCTGGGATTACAGGCATGAGCCAGTGTGCCTAGCTCGTGTATTGTGCTTTTATGTGAAAACAATCCTTGTCAAACTGTTTAGGTATTGCTGAGAATATTTTTCTGAAAATATGAAATAGCTACTGTCACAACAGGCAGAGAGTAACAACTTCTTATTATATCTATTTCAGGTAAAGAGATACTTAGTAATTAAGATAGTTGGTAATTATTTCAAAGTGATATTTTAGAAGTCAGTTTTTACTGTTCTCTACTTTCATTTATAAGACATTTTTATGGCTGGGCGTGGTGGCTCATGCCTGTAATTCCAGCACTTTGGAAGGCCCAGGCAGGCAGATCACAAGGTCAGGAGTTTGAGACCAGCCTGACCAACCTGGTGAAACCCCGTCCCTACTAAAAATACAAAAAGTAGCCAGGCATGGTGGCACAAGCCTGTAATCCCAGCTACTCAGCAGGCTGAGGCAGGAGAATCACTAAAACCAGGGAGGCAGAGGTTGCAGTGAGCTGAGATTGGGCCACTGTACTCCAGCCTGGGTGACAGAATGAGACTCTGTCTCCAAAAGAAAAAGGACATTTTTATTTGTTTTTCAGAAATTGAGTCTGTGGTAAGCAAAATGTCTTGAGGTGGTACTACTATTGACAAGTCACTCACAGTGAACTCTGCATCTGTTTTCTTTTGCAAAAGTGAACACAGGTGTATGCTTAGTCCAAGATTATAGTGGTTTATAGTTTAGTACTTTAAGCGAGGAATATTTTGTGGCATCTTTCATCAGTATGCATATGGATTATGACAGCAGCTGCAAACTAACCTTGGATTTCCACTGGCAGCAGTTGGAAACTAATTTTGGATAGTCACAATATCCAGCAACAATAATGTATAGATAATTTGGTGTATGTCTTAAAATGAATGTGTAAATGGTGTATAGTACATTGATAGTATATGTTTGTCTTAAAAAGTGTAGAATAATATAACTAATAAATTATGAAGTTAGCATAGTTTGAGACAGCTCTAGAATATCGTATACTGGTTTGTTGGAGCAGAGAGTATGTTTTGTATGTAGATTTTTTTTTTTAACATTCAGTTTAAACATATACAGAGTCTCAAGTATCTACACACAAATTACTCATTAATAGCAAAGGGAAGAATAGTAACTTTAAATTAGAGAAACTTGTAGATTACCTTAACCAAGTGACCAAAATGAACATTATCAGTATTGGGACAAACTGGCATCACATGCTTTTTATAACATGATGCATTGAAATAAATACAACTCTACACTTCTGTGGTCTTCTTGCCAAAAGTGTGTAAGCTGACTATAACTGTGATGAAACATCAGACAAACCAAATTAAGGTACAGTCTATAAAGTAAACTGACCTGTATTTTTAAATAAGTCAGGGTCAAGAAAGGCAATGACTGAGGAATGTTCTAGATTAAAAAGGATACTAAAGAGGCATCATAACTATATGTACTATGTAATGCTGGACAGAAGAGGAAAAGACTATAAAGTACATTATTGGAACACATTTAAAATTTTTTTTTTTTTTTTGAGACAGAGTCTCCTGTTTCCCAGGCTGGAGTGCAGTGGTGTGATAATGGCTCACTGTACCCATAAACTGCTGAGCTCAACCTCCCACCTCAGCCTCCCAACGTGCTAGGATTACAGGCGTGAGCCACTGTGCCTGGCCCTATTGGAACAATTGATAGAATTTGAATATAGACCAAGGAATAGTAACTTCCCTGTTTTTGTTTGTTTGATTTTTTGAGACAGAGTCTCAGTCTGTTGCCAGGCTGGAGTGCAGTGGTGCGATCTCAGCTCACTGTAAACTCCGCCTCCCGGGTTCAGGCAGTTCTCCTGCCTCAGCCTCCCGAGTAGCTGGGATTACAGGCACGTACTATCAGGCCCAGTTAATTTTTGTATTTTTAGTAGAGACAGGGTTTCACCATGTTGGCCAGGATGGTCGTGATCTCCTGACCTTGTGGTCCGCCCGTCTCAGCCTCCCAAAGTGCTGGGATTACAGGCATGAGCCACCACGTCTGACCTGTTTTGTTTTTGTTTTTTGAGATGGAGTCTCCCTCTGTTGCCCAAACGGGAGTGCAGTGGCATGATCTCAGTTCACTGCAACCTCTGCCTCCTGGGTTCAAGTGATTCTCTAGCCTCAGCTTCCTGAGTAGCTGGGACAGGCATGTGCCACCATGCCCAGCTAATTTTTGTATTTTTAGTAGAGATGGGGTTTCACCATGTTGGCCAGGCTGGTCTCAACTCCTGACCTCAAGTGATCCACCCATCTCGGCCTCCCAAAGTGCTGGGATTACGGGCATGAGCCACCACACCCGGCCCTTATTTTATTTTATTTTTATTTATTTATTTTAATTTGAGACTGAGTCTCACTCTGTCACCCAGGCTGGAGTGCAGTGTCATGATCTCAGCTCTCTGCAACTTCTGCCTCCCAGGTTCAAGTGATACTCCCACCTCAGCCTCCCAAGTAGCTGGGATTTTGATAATTGCACTGTGATTATGTAAGAGAATGTCTATTAGGAAATACATGTGAAATGTTTAGGGGTAATGGAGCATGATGTCTCCAACTTTTTGTTGTGGAAAAAAGTATATATATATATATATATATATATATATATATATATATGCATACCCACATATATGTAGAGAGAAGATGATAAAGCAGATGCGGCAGAATATTAAAACATATGATTATCTGACTATACCCAATGCATCAAGGGTTAAAAGAAAAAAGAAAAAACAAACAACAACAACAAAATACGATTAATCTGGGTGAAGGTTATATGGGATTTTGTGCTGTTCTTGCAAGTTTTCTGCAAGTTTTTGAATTATAATAAATTAGAAAAGTATAACTGAATTGGTGTTGATTCTTGACTCAGCTCACCATCATAGGTAGTTTACTTTTCTGTGCTTCCTCGCAGAATAGCTTTTAAACCAAAATGCTTAATTTTACCTTCAAATTCTGGGATTCTTCAGGTTGCAGAAGAGTCCATAATAGGCTTAAAAGCAACTGTGTATTAACATCAGTGGGAGATCAAGGAAAATTTCAGTTTGCAGTTCGATGGGAAGACTGAACAATTTTGCATTTCTACTTTAACAGTGTGGTTTCATGATGGTTTTTGAAAAACTGCAAATTTAAAAAATATCAGACAAAGCCATGCTCAAATAAAAACATTCTTAAAAACTGCTGCCATCTAGATATTTTCAAAAATACAATTTTTTTCTTTTTTCTTTCTTTTTTTTTTTTTTTTAGAGACGGCGTCTCGCTATGTTGCCCAGGCTGGAGTGCAGTGGCTATTCACAGGCTCACTGCAATCTAGGCTTCCCAGGTTCAAGCAATTCTCCTGCCTCAGCCTCCCTAGTAGCTGGGACTACAAACACACATGCCCCGATACCCAGCTAACTTTTTAAAAATTTTAGTAGACAGAGTCTCGAAATATTGTCCAAGCTCATCCCCCAACTCCTGAGCTTAAGCAGTCTTTCTGCCTTGGCCTCCCAAAGTGCTGAAATTGTAGGCATGAGCCACTACACCAGGCTTGGAATTTTCTTTCTAACATATATAGTTTACAGATATCTTTCTCAAATTAAAAAGTTATATATTTGACTGGGTGTGGTGTCTTGAGGCAGAAGGGTTGCTTGAGACCAGGTGTTCAAGACCAGCCTGGGCAATATATTGAGACTTTACCTGATTCTCTGCTTTTTCTTTCCTTTTTCTGATTTCTCTGCTCTTGGAGGGTAAGATGATATCCTCAAAGACTACACCCTTCAATAGTAGCTAGCACAGGGATGGGTACATTCAGTGAGCAAGTGAATAAATGAATATACAAAATACAATCAGAACCTTAGAGAATGGGAACCCGGTATGACTGTAAACACATGCAGAGAAGCACCCATCATAGGGCAAGCTGGCTTCGAGTCTAAACCTGGTTATCTCACAGTGAACTAATGGTACTTAAGCAGAGCCCTGGCTCCTGTGCCACGTAGTGTGAAGTTGTATCCTGGACTGTCTCAGGTAATATTTAGGGAAGAAGAGTGTTATCAAGAACGAACAGTTGAGAAACAACCTATATGACCATACAGGGAATTCAGCTGGTAAATGGTGGTGTAGCCAAATGATGGAATTGTTTGTAGATCTGGCCGGGCACGGTAGCTCATGCCTATAATCCCAGGACTTTGGGAGGGCAAGGTGGATCACCTGAGGTCAGGAGTTTGAGACCAGCCTGAGCAACATGGTGAAACTTCATTTCTACTAAAAATACAAAATTAGCTGGGTGTGGTGGCACATGCCTGTAACTCCAGCTACTTGTCAGGCTGAGGCAGGAGAATTGCTTGAACTTGGGAGACTGAGGTTGCAGTCAGCCAAGATTATGCCACTGCACTCTAGCCTGGGCAACAAGAGTGAAACTCCATCTAAAACAAAAAAACAAAAGAATTATTTGTAGATTTTAAAGATAAGTTTGTGGTCAGCACAGTGGCTTATGCCTGTAAGCTCAGCACTTTGGGAGTCCAAAGTGGCAGAATTGCTTGAGGCCAGGAGTTTGAGACCAGCCTGGGTAATATAGTGAGACTGCATCTTTACAAAAAAATTTTTTTAAATTAGCCTGGCATAGTTCTGCATCCCTATAGTCCCAGCTACTTGGAGGCTGAGACAGGAGGATTACATAACCCTAGGGGTTCAAAGCTGTAGTGAGCAATAATCATGTCACTGTACTCCAGCCTGGGTGACAGAGTGAGACTCTGTCTCTTAATATATATATTAAGATTTCCACTTGGCAGATATGTTAATTTAGGGATTTTGAGATTACATAATTTATTTCAAAAGTATGTAAGATGATGGCCAGGTGCAGTAGCTCATGCCTGTAATTCTAGCTCTTTGGGAGGCTGAGGAAGGAGGATCATTTGAACCCAAGAGGTCGAGGCTGCAGTAAGCTATGATTGTGCCACTGTGCTCCAGCCTGAGCAACAGAGTGCTTCCTTTCTGGGGGCGGGGAAATACGTAAGATAAATCATAATTGAATTTAAATTTTTAGGCATTCTGTTTTTATGGTGGGTAGCAGACTCGGGACAAGAGGCATTGCTTTTAAGGTTAGGAATTACAATAATATATTGGTTACAAAAAACTGAAAGTGATACCTCAAGTACAATTAAGTATAAAGCTATGATTTCACCCACAAATTTCTGAGCATTGTCCATAATATAGTCCTAGTTGTGTGGATGTTAGTCTTGGTTGATTTAAATGTCCTGGAATTGCATCTGTTTTTAGGTCAGTTCTTGAAATTAGTAATTACTTCACAGTAAAATTCTTTTATTAGTCATAGAATTATTTAACTGTTTGACCAGAAAGCACATATGAATAGTTGAAGGCTGTTGCTTTATTTGAGTCTTTTTGTAGTTCTCTAGCTATTAAGGATTCCTTCTTAACAAAGCAGACTTTGTGCTGATGTAAGTAATAGGTTCACCCATGATTGTGTATAAATAAATTACACCTTCTCTGGTGCTATAACATCATCCTGATTTAGGTATGTGGTGGTGTCTCAAACTTCATAAATGAATACCTGAAATACTTATATATTGCATTCATCTAAAAGGAAGCTGCTAGTAGGCCCACTCAAAGGATTGTTAACATCTCTTATAATTTCATGTTTTGGCAGGTAAACCTAGCCTTTAAGCAACCTGGAAAGAGGCTAGAGCACCAAGGAATTAGAATTGAATTTGTAGGTCAAATTGGTGAGTTTTAAAATAGTATTACTTTTTTTTCTTTGATAACTGAATTTGAAGAGGGTTGGCTTTTAACCGAAATAATTGAATTAGGGCTTAGCTTTGTAGAAGGAAGGAATGGATTTTGCATAGTAAAAGAGAGGATTTACTTTATAACTATATTAAATTGTGTTTCTTTGACTTGTATGAAGTGATATTTGACTCATCTTACCTTTATTTGTTATTGGACATCTTTACTAAAAATGAAAGGAGTTATAGTAAACTACCAGCCTTGAAAAATAATTCAAAGAAATTAGTTGACCTACTGAAATTTTCATCTCCCTACATTTTTCACCATCCTTCTTATAATTAATTAGCAGCCTCATCTTCATTCTTCATTTTCTAATTACCCATGCCATTTGTTTTCCTGATCTGGTGTGTGCCTGTAGCCAGACTCACCTGTGTCAACACAAAACTCCATGTGAGAAAGAAAGGTGTAATTTCTTCTTGACTTAGATCAACTTATGTACATTTCCATACATTATTTCAGATACATGCTTGATTTAGTAGGGAGTTAAACTGTATATAAATCTTTCTGAACTGCAAATTCAGAAAAGAGAAAAGAAAATATGTCTTTATAATACTGTCTACATAACTAGGCTTAAAATCTAGCTTTCTAAGTTTCACTGTACATTTTTAAAGTATTAGAATTGGATGGGTAGATATTTGTTTATATATCTGTTCTGATTGAGAGTGTACTTATATATCTGTTCTGAGAGGCAAGCTGTAGTTATCAGTAGTTGGTTTTAGTCTTTTTGTGTTTTGTAATTTTATGAAGGTAATATGTTTGCCTAACTAAAGCAAAACAGAATTTTTGCCTTGTCTGGGGGAAGTTCAAATAATTGCTGGTAACCTGTCAAATGGCTTCATATTGGGAGAGCCCCAACTACGTCAAAGGAATGAACTTATTTTTAATAGAAATTTTCATTGTGCTGTGCCACTTGAAATCTTTTATGCCTACATGGAGTATAATTATAAAAAGGATAATGGAATGCAGAGCATAGGTCTAGTTTATTAAAGTAGAGACAAACCCAGTAATTCTTTTGGCAAAAATTGTTTGTTTTGGGAGTAAATGTTTGGGTTTTATTGAAATGGATATTAATTAATTGGTCTTTTTTGCCTTTTAAAATTTCTTAGAACTTTTCAATGACAAGAGTAATACTCATGAATTTGTAAACCTAGTAAAAGAACTAGCCTTACCTGGAGAATTGACTCAGAGCAGAAGTTATGATTTTGAATTCATGCAAGTTGAAAAGCCATATGAATCTTACATCGGTGCCAATGTCCGCTTGAGGTATGAATGTGTATTATAAACTGTAAACAGAATCAAAACCAGAAAGTAATGACTACTGTTGATATCTTATTTGAACCTCTAATTATAATCTAGATTGGAAGACTTAAAGTTTTTAAAAATCTGTCAGTCCGGGCTCAGTGGCTCACGCCTGTAATCCCAGCACTTTGAAAGGCCGAGGAAGGTGGGCAGATCACCTGAGTTCAGGAGTTCGAAAGCAACCTGGCCA
Organism: Ateles fusciceps; assembly: GCA_036589455.1. Lineage (NCBI taxonomy): Eukaryota > Metazoa > Chordata > Mammalia > Primates > Atelidae > Ateles > Ateles fusciceps. The sequence goes on from JAZHEH010000770.1 coordinate 13,836,110, forward strand.
ACATGGCGAAGCCCTGTCTTAAAAAAAAAATCTGTCACATACTTTGTCAGATACCTCTGATCTGAGGTAATAGAGCTTTCTAACATTATAGAGTTAGACAACATTGTTATGAAACATGTCAGTTATATACTTTCCTGGTATGAATTGTCCCTTACGTACTTCATTTGTCATGTAAACTGAATTACCTTCTAAATCCACTAATTTTCCAGAAAATCTCATTTAGTATATGGTTCAGAAGTAATCTGGAGTACCAGAGAGGCTGTGATACACCTAAAATGACACAAGTAGTGGATGGCAGAACTGGAGTAGGAACCTTGTTTTCTAAACTCTCAATTCACTGTCCTTTCCCTTCACCAAGTCTGCATGCAGGAAGCCAGGGATGTCCAGGGCATTTTAGGATATTAATCCAAATGCATCAGATCTGAGATTCTGCTTTCTCTTGGCATTATCTGTCTGGAACTGGGTTTGACAACCCAAATTTCAAATAGTTCCTTAAATGATCTGGAGAGGTTTCTTCAAGTAGGCTTGGTGACAGCCCTCCAAACTCATCTGTAAAGTATTTACACTATTCTTAAAGTTGAACTTTGTATTTTTTTTTTCACGTTGGGGGCATTAAACTCCTTCATGAAGTAATGAAGTAAGTTGATCCCAAAGGAGTTCCAGCAAGAAGGAGAAGGCTGAATTGCAGTTAATGTTTGCTGATTTAAAACATGAAAATTTATTACAGGTGATTTAACTCATCCTCTCTTTTAATTTTGTAGGTATTTTCTTAAAGTAACAATAGTGAGAAGACTGACAGATTTGGTAAAAGAATATGATCTTATTGTTCACCAGCTTGCCACCTATCCTGATGTTAACAACTCTATTAAGATGGAAGTGGGCATTGAAGATTGTCTACATATAGAATTTGAATATAATAAATCAAAGTAAGTACCTTTCACAGATAAGTTATTCAGGGAAAATTCAAAAATTAGCTTTTCAGGTCTTTGTTAGTTGGTCAAAGTAAGGATAGAAGTGACATTAATCTGATGTTAACAGATCAACAGGATCTCAGAGATAAAAGAAATTTTAGGAGTTTGGTCTGGCTTCCACCCAATAAAGGTGTCTTTTATGTTCTATTCCTGATAAATCCCTGCTTGGCTACTTTTTGTAGGGGATGTTACCATCTCAGAAGGCAGCCAATCCTATTGTGTCTGTTACAGTTTATCTTACTGGCTTGACATTACCTCATCTTGGCCATCTCTTTTCACATATTTTCACCTTTACCACTTAACCACTGTTAATATCCCCTGTATATCTTTACTTGGGGGATGAGGAAGGTATATATGTTTATGTATGTTTTATTTTTACAAAACTGGCTCATATTTTGTTTATTGTTTAATGTCTTTTTAAACTTTATTATGGGAAATTTCAAACATATACTAAAATATTTGAACAGTATACTTGAACAATATAATGAATCCTCATGTACCCATTGCCCAGCTCCAACAGTTATCAACACACGATCCAGTTTGTTTTATCTCTCAAATATAAATATTCAGTTCTCATACTCCCCATAGGTTATATTGAAGCAAATTCCAGACATTTAATTTAACCCATAAAATTATGTATCATTTTATCAATTATATGTCTGGAAATTGCTTCAATATAATCTATGGGAAGTTGTATCTGTCATTTTATACATGGACTAAAATGTTCTCAGAAACATTACTTATAAGAACAAAAGATTGCCATTTAAATGCCCACTGCTGTTATACAGTTAAATAAATTATGGTCCAGCCATACTGTGGAATGCTAAAGAAGAGTTAAAAAGATTGAGGCTATGTGTGGTGGCTCACGCCTGTAATCCCAGCACTTTGGGAGGCTGAGATGGGTGGATCACCTGAGGTGAGGAGTTTGAGACCAACCTGGCCAACACAGTGGAACCCTGCCTCTACTAAAAATACAAAATTTAGCCGGGCATGGTGGTGTGTGCCTGTAATCCCAGCTACTCAGGAGGCTGAAGGAGGAGAAGTGCTTGAACCTGGGAGGCAGAGGTTGCAGTGTGCTGAGATTGCACCACTGTTCTCCAGCCTGGGCGACAGAGCAAGACTCCATCTCAAAAAAAAAAAGATTGAGAGATGTGTATTTAATTCTCCAGAAGCGTATCCATGACATATTATTACGTGAAAAAGTTAGCCATAAAAACAGCATGCGTAGTACTATTTCATTTCTGTAAAATGCTCATGTATTTGGATAAGAATAGAAAAGGCCTGCAATGATATTCAGCATCTTGTTAACACTGGTTATCTGTAAAGGATGAAATTATGTATTGAGTTTATACATCTCTTATTTAAATGTTATATGACAAGCTTGTTTTCTGTGTCTACTCAGAAAAAAAGTTTTAAAAAGTTACATCATTCTAAATATAACTACAATACTATTATATCTAAAAATATTAGTAATTCCTTAATATCTTCATATACCCAGGCAGCGTTCACATTTCCCTAATTGGCTCACAGATGTCTTTCTTTTTTCACATGCTTTGTAAATATCAATGTCTAAATAAGCACCACACATTGGATTTGGTTGTTTGACTCTTAAATTTTTTAACTTACAAGTTCCCCTTCTATTATTTTATTAAAGTTTGTTTGTTGAAGAAATGGGTGTACCTTGTATTATCCCCCCTCCTACCCCAGTTTTCTGGGGTTTATTTTCTTGGTTGCCACTTCCAGGTTTATATCACCAAAATGTAATATACATGCCTTCAGAATCTTAAATTATATATATATAATATATATTTATGTTATATAATATATATTTATGTTATATAATATATATAATATATATTTACGTTATATAATATATACTATATATATTTATGTTATATAATATATACTATATATACTATATATATTTATGTTATATAATATATATATTTTACATATATATGTGTATATATATATATATTTTGAGATGGAGTCTCTCTGTTGTCTAGGCTGGAGTGCAGTAGCACCATTTTGACTCACTGCAACCTTTGCCTCTTCACCTCCTGAGTTCAAATGATTCTCCTGCCTCAGCTTCCTGAGTAGCTGAGACTATAGGTGTGTGCCACCATGCTCGGCTAATTTTTGTAGTTTTAGTAGAGGCGGGGTTTCAACATGTTGGCCAAGCTGGTCTTGAACTCCTGACCTCAGGTGATCCACCTGCTTCAGCCTCCTAAAGTGCTAGGATTACAGATGTGAGCCACCACACCTGGCCTGATATAACAGTAATCAAGTATTGACATCTAATTTTGAGAGCCAAACCTGGGAGGAGGCTAAAACGTCCTCTGGGTATTATAGGGATCCCTTGGTTTATTACCACATCATTTCAAGGTATGTGGGAGCAGCCTTTGGTTATTAGATATTACAACAGCAGACTCAACCTATATAGGTAGTCTCCTTTACTTTCTCTGTGGGCAGATGATTTATGTTAGCTGCGCTATTGTAGCACTTAGAGTAATAATGACACTAAACTTTTGTGTTGTTGTTTTTACTTTTTTTTTTTTTTTTTAACCACTAGACCACCAGGGAACTCTTGTGTCTTGTAATGTTGAAAATATCTTCATACACCAAATATTTCAAGCTTTTTTTTTTTTTTTGAGAAAGAATCTTGCTCTGTCACCCAGGCTCTGGAGTGCAGTGGCCCAATCATGGGTCAGTGCAGCCTGAATCTCCCAGGCTCAAGCTGTCATCTCACCTCAGCCTCCTGTGTAGCTAGGACCACAGACATGTGCCACAAATTTTGTACTATCCAGCTAATTTTTAGTAGAAATTACATCTCCCTATGTTGCCCAGGCTGGTCTCAAACTCCTGGGCTCAAGCAATCCTGTGAGCCCAGCTGGAATGACAGTTAACCAGGCTAATTATTCCATCTGAGGTACATTGATGGTCAAGTAAAAGTTTGATTCCTTATTTGCATAGTGAAATGATGAATACTTCTTTGAAGAAAAGGAACACTAAACAATATGAGTAATCAAAATGGTTGTTGTTGTTGTTGTTTGGGCTCTTTTTTTTTTTTTTGGGTGAGCCAAAGTTTTGTTTGTTCATTTGAAGTATTCTTCCATGACATCCTTGGCCTGAGACTCCTTGCCGTAGTTCATAACTACTACACAACTGCAACCAGCCACTTTATGGGGTTTCGACTCACTGTAAATTTTATAGAGGCCTACCCATTCCTTAGTTTCTTCTTGTTATCAGCAGGGGTTCAGCACAGAGGGCCTCCACAAACTTAACATACATGGGCTCATCACAGCTGCAAGCACACAAAGATGAGTTTGGTGCATGTCTAAGGCTTTGGCAGCTTTGTGAACTCCACGTTAGGCCATCATGGATGAAGGCAGTCTTCAGCATCTCTTGTAAAGCAGTATTAACGTCATTATACCTCCAGCAGCAATGCCTTCCTCACCCATGGAGGTGAGTGAAGCTGAATCTTGAATGTGCCAAAGCCGGCACCTCCATATGACTCAGCCGTGGCCAGGAAAGAGCTCAAAATAGTACTTTTTTTCTTTCTTGCTTGCTTCCTTTTTTTTGTGAGACGGAATCTTGCTTTGTCACCCAGGCTGGAGTGCAGTGGTGCGATCTTGACTCACTGCAGCCTTCATCTCCTGGGTTCAAGCAGTCCTCCCGCCTCAGCCTCCCAAGGTAGCAGGGATCACGAGCATGTGCCAGCACGCCCAGCTAATTTTTGTATTTTCAGTAGAGACAGGGTTTCGCCATGTTGGCCAGTATGATCTTGAACTCCTGACCTCAAGTGATCCGCCTGCCCCAGCCTTCCAGAGTGCTAGGATTACGATGCCTGGCTTGAAAATGGTATTCTTAAATACTTAGATTAAATATGTCTATCAAAGTCTTTTAGGATGTATTTCACTCTTTTTGCTTGTTTTTAAACTGACATTTAGTGAGATTGTTCTTTCTCAATAGGTATCATTTAAAGGATGTGATTGTTGGAAAAATTTACTTCTTATTAGTAAGAATAAAAATACAACATATGGAGTTACAGCTGATCAAAAAAGAGATCACAGGAATTGGTAAGTTGAAAAGAGTATGTAAATTAAAATTCTTTGTTTTAGTTGACATTTTAAAAATCTTAAAATATTGTTTAAACATAATTAATTTGATATCCACATTGAGTCCTGATTTTGCTACTAAATATTGCTGGCAGCTGGATGCAGTGACTTACGCCTGTAACCCTAGCACTTTGGGAGGCTGAGGTGGGTGGATCATGAGATCAGGAGATGGAGACCATCCTGGCTAACATGGTGAAACCCCATCTCTACTAAAAATACAAAAAATTAGCCAGGCGTGGTGGCACGTGCCTATAGTCCCAGCTACTGGGGAGGCTGAGGCAGGCGAATTGCTTGAACCTGGGAAGCGTGGAGGCTGCAGTGAGCCAATATTGTACCACTGCATATTAGCCTGGGTGACAGAGCAAGACTCCATCTCAAAAAAACATATATTTGCTGGCAGTAAGTTATTTAATGCTTTTTTTAAAATTAATTTTTGATTGTCCAGGATTTATTTTTTATAAAAAATTAATTTTTGAATAGGTAATAAATTCATGTGGTTCAAAAATAAAGTATAAAAGAGTACACAGTAAAAAGTATCTTATTTCTGTATTCTACCTACTCATAGGTAATATATTTATAAGTTTAAAAATCCTCAGTGGAAAAAAAAAAAAATCCTCAGTGGAGCAGATCAAAACTCCTGTGCTGATCAGTAGTGGGATGGTGCCTGTGAATAGCCATTGCACTTCAGCCTGGGCAACACAGTGAGAGCACTCCAAAAAAACAAAAACAAAACTGTCTAGTTATATATACAAGCAAGTACCTGTGTATAACACACACCCCTTTTACTTAAATGGTGGTGTATAATGCATACTTTGCTTTGCCACTTAGTAGTACATCTTAGAGACCTTTCCATACCAGTGTGTAGAATACTTTATCTTTTTAATAATTTTCCATCTTATTGATATACTAGAATTGAACCAGTCTACTGTTTGTGGACATACAGGTTGTTTCCAGTCTTTTGCTATTATAAATAATGTCATTTTACACATGTGCAGACATGTGTCCGAGATAAAATCTTAGAAGTGGAATTCATGGGTTAAACAGTATATTTATTTGTAATTCTACCCTTTTTGTGGAGAACAGGGTCCCACTATGTTGCCAAGGCTGGTCTTGGGTTCAAGCTGTCCTCCCACCTCTGCCTCCCAAAGTGTTATGATTACAGGCATGAACCATTGTACCTGGCCATTTATAATCTTAATGCATGTTATCAGTAAGTCGTCTTTAGGGATTATACCAGTTTGCATTGCTATCAGCAATGAAAGTAGGTGAGTGCCTCTTTTCCTCCATATTCTCATGAGCACAATGCTGTAAAAACTTTTAGCCAGTCTGATGCGTAAGGGCGAGATAGTACTCCATTGCAGTTTTGAGATTTTCCTTATGGATTCTTTTCCCCCCACTGCTTTATTGAGGTATAATTGGCAAATAAAAATTGTATATATTCACTGTGTATGATGGAATATATATATTATGAAATGATTACCACAACATCTAGAAGTTCTAGATATTTATGAAGTCAAATTTATTAGTTTTTCATTTTATGGCCTCTGGGTGTTATGCCATGGTTAGAAAGGTCTTTTTCACAATGAAGTTCTAAAAATAATTTTTTGTGCTTGATTCTACTTAAGTAATATATTGGGGATTTTGTTTTGCTTTTGAAATTTTAATTCATTTGAAATGTGTTGTGATGTAACATGTGAGGTATGTATCACCTTTCCTTTTTTCCAGGTGGCTGACCAGTTGTCCTGATAGCATTTATTGGTTCATCCCTGCTTTTTAATTTTAATATATAAATTTACTTTGTCCTCTTTAACGTTGCTGGGTTTTTTTCTGAAAATAATTCTAGGCAACACTTTATAAGAATTTAAAATATAGTCAATATTCATAACTTAAAACATCTGTGATTTCTTTTATTAATATTACTTTTAAATAAAATTCTTACTCAAGGCACAATCTCAAGACATCCTGAGAACATGTGCCCCCATGTGTGATTTCTTAATCTTCATGTTTCTACCTGCTAGTAAATTTAAGTGATTTTAAAATATTACAACCTAAACTTCAAATTCTCCTTTGTTGTTTAAAAAGAAATTGTTGGCCAGGTGCGGTCACACACCTATAATCCCACTACTCTGGGAGGCTGAGGCAGGCAGATCACTTGAACCCAAGGAGTTTGAGACCAGCCTGGGCATCATGGTGAAACCCCATCTCTGTCCCCAAAAACACAGAAATTAGCCAGGCATGGTAGTGCACACCTGTAGTTACAGCTAATTGCCAGGCTGAGGTGGGAGGATTGCTTGAGTTCAGGGCTTTAAGACCAGCCTGGGCAACATACTGAGAACCTATCTCTACAAAAATTGAAAAATTAACCAGACATGGCAGTGCACACCTGTAGTCTCAGCTACTTGGGAGGCTGAGACAGGAGGATTGCTTAAGCCCAGGAGGTTGAGGCTGCGGTGAACCATGATTGCACCACTGCCCTCTAGCTTGGGTGACAGCGAGATACCATCTCTTAAAAAAAATGTAGTGGAAAAATAAGAAAGCATAAGGCTAGTAATTATATTCTGGAATATTTAAATTAATGTTACATTATTGCACTAGGACCCAGTACCACAACAGAAACAGAAACAATCGCCAAATACGAAATAATGGATGGTGCACCAGTAAAAGGTAACACACTTTTCATTTACTTCTTTTGTGTAGTGCAAACAGCAGTGTTAATGGCAGTTTTGTTTGTATTTCTTTAGTGTGAAAGTATCTTAGAATTCTTAAAACCATTCTTATAATGGTAGCTTTTAAGGTCATCTTTGTATAGCTGCAAAGAAGACTGTAATTATACTTCCTAGTCTGGAATAAGGTTTAATTTTTCAGTTTTAATTTAGAATTTAGTAGAGACGATTATATGTATCTGTTCTCTAGTTTTGAATTTGTAATATTTTCATTGTCTTCTATTATACAATAGTTTATCTTCATAAATCTTTTCTCTCCTGCTGACCACAAAATGGAGTATGGCTGAGCATTAATTCCTGTGGGTTTTTGGGGTCTTTATAGCCCTTAAGAAAATAAGCAGTTCCATTACTAGATAATCTTCAGTACCTGACACAATGAAGCCAGTAATTATCATTTTAAATTTATGTCTGGGTTTTCTTCATTGTTAATACTTACATCACAAAGCCAGTACCATTTATTAAGTGCCAAGTGTAGTTGAGGCATTGTAATCTCAGGTGCTCTAAAACTACCTGTCATTCTTTGAGCTAGATGGTTGTGTCCCTTATAATGCATGTATGTGTACTCTTGTGTTATGCAACATTACTTTGTAAAATTCCAGCAGCCAGCAATTTTTATGTAAATTATGAGTTTTATGTCTTTCATTAAATTGGTATGCAAGAGAAAATTATTACATTAAAAAATATTCAGGCCAGGCACGGTGACTCACACCTGTAATCCCAACACTTTGGGAGGCTGAGGTGGGCGGATCACTTGAGGTCAGGAGTTTGAGACCAGCCTGGGCAACATGGTGAAACCCCATCTCTACTAAAAATACAAAAAAAAAAATCAGCAGGGTGTGGTGGTGGGTGCCTGTAATCCCAGCTACTCAGGAGGCTGAGGCAGGAGAATCGCTTGAACCTAGGAGGTGGAGGTTGCGGTAAGCTGAGATCATACCATTGCACTCCAGCCTGGGTGACAGAGCAAGACTCCATTTCAAAAAAAAAAAAAACAAAAAACAACAATTCAAAAGAGAATACATGAATAATTACCCTTAGGAAAACAGAAGCAATGAGAACCTGAACAGTCTTTTTGATAATGAAAAAATGTCATCATTCTGTCCGTTTTTAGCTTTGGATATATGAGTAACAGATATTCAAGAATTTATATACATGATTAGAAATTATGGTAAACTTCATGAAAGAAGATAACAAAAACAACTTTTTTTTTTTTTGAGATGGAGTTTTGCTCTTGTTGCCCAGGCTGGAGTGTAATGACACGATCTCGGCTCACCACAACCTCTGCCTCCCGGGTTCAAGTGATTCTCCTGCCTCAGCCTCCTGAGTAGCTGGGATTACAGGTGCCCGCCACCATGCCTGGCTAATTTTGTATTTTTAGTATTGATGGGGTTTCTCCATGTTGGTCAGGCTGGTCTTGAACTCCTGACCTCAGGTGATCCGCCCCTGCTGGGATTACAGGCGTGAGCCACTGCATCTGGCCCAAAACTGTTTATATAGCACTTATCTGTTGGCACTGTTTGAGTTCTTTAAGTATATTAACCTATAGAGTCCTTGCACATTCCTTGTGAATCCTATTGTTATTCCCCACTTCACAGGTGAAGAACTTAAACAATGAATAAGTGATTTGTCCAAGGTCACACAGCCAATAAGTGGTTGAGTTGAGATTTGAAGCCTGGCATTCTGGCTGTAGAATGGTGTTTCTTGTCTAGGGGCAGCTTTGCCCCACAGTGAATGTTTAGTGGTGTCTGGAGACATTTTTGGCTGTTACACTTGGAGAGTGCTACTGGTACCTGGTGGGTAGAGGCCAGGGTTGCTGCTAAACATCCTACAAAGGATAGGACCCTCCCTACAACAAAGAATTATTCAGTCCAGTGAAGAAGTGAAGCATTAGTGTCAACTCTGTAGTGCTTAGTCCTGTTAAGTGACTATTTAATCATCTTTAGAATTAAGTAGAAATTCATTTTCTTTCAGGTGAATCAATTCCAATAAGACTATTTTTAGCAGGATATGACCCGACTCCAACAATGAGAGATGTGAACAAAAAATTTTCAGTAAGGTACTTTTTGAATTTAGTGCTTGTTGATGAGGAAGACCGAAGGTACTTCAAACAGCAGGTATGGTGCCACTTAGGCTGATACTGTATTCTGCAGCAGATCTAAAAATACCTAGAAAGCACTCACTTTTCTAAGCTTCATTGTACTGAGCGAGTGGGAGTTTCTAAGTAAATAAAAATACTGTGGGTATGATAGATAAAGAAGTAGAGGAGAATAGAATCCTATGATAAATCCCTCCCCCAGTCATTCTGCAGTACTCCAGAATGAGCTATAATTTTTCAGGGCTTTTAGTTTTCTCTTAAAAGATTTTTTGTTTTTGTTTTTTAATAATACGTGCTGCTTATTTAGAAAAAAATAAGGCAATAAAGAACAAAGAATGAAGTAAAGGTGAGCAGAATTTTCACCACCATTGCAACTAATGTGTGTATGTTTATTTAGATCATATTATGGATGTTGCTCTTTTTCTTACTGTTTATAATTTTTTGTAGAGACAGAGTCTCACTATATTGCCCAAGCTAGTCTTGAACTCTTGGGCTTAAGCAGTCCTCCTGCATTGGCCTCCCAAAGTGCTGTGATTATAGGCATGGGCCACCGTGCCCAGCTCTATTCTTTAATTTGCATTTTTACTCAGTAGTGTCTTGAATATATTTCTCTTATCAGGAAATATACATTATTATTATTATTATTTTGAGATGAGGGTCTTCCAAGCAATCCTTCAGTCACAGCCTTCTGAGTAGCTGGAAGGTACAGGCACATACCACTGTGCCTTGCTGATTTATCCTTTAAACAGTTCTGTTATAAATGTCCATGAGATGACTGAATTCTAATAATTTTTGTTTGTTTTTTGAGACAGAGTCTTGCTCTGTTGCCCAGGCTGGAGTGTAATGATGCAGTCTCAGCTCACTGCAATTTCTATCTCCCAGGTTCAAGTGATTCTCGTGCCTCAGCCTCTCAAGTAGCTGGGATTACAGGCATGTGCCACCATGCCAGGCTCATTTTTGTATTTCCTTTTTTGTGGAGACAGGGTTTTGCCATGTTGGCCAGGCTGGTCTCGAACTCCTGGCCTAAAGTGATCTACCTGCCTTGGCCTCCCAAAGTGCTGGGATTAGAAGCGTGAGCCACCATGCCCAGCCTCTAATACTTTTTTTTTAATATAAAGTGTTCATTATAAGTTCTCATTTGAAAATCAGTTAAAAGCTTTTGGTGAATTTTGAATGAAGATAGTAATTAGAATGGTCTGTTGTATTCTGAATCAGATTTATAAATACGTAGCTGAATGTCAGTTGAGTGTTCAAAGCTAAGTTAGAAATTATTCTGTACTAAGTACTGTGAAAAATGCAAAAACTACCTTTTTATAAACATGATTTGTCCTCCATGTTCTCACATGGTAGATATTTGGAAAAAAGAAAATGTAAACTAACAGAATACTTAAATAATAGTTTGACAGTAATTTAGAAGAGAGAAAACCTCTTCCAGTATTGCCATCCTAATGTTGTATAATTAAACATAGGTCATTTATAACTTCAAAATAAATTACATGGTTTTTATAATTTCAAAATCAATTGCATATCATGGCACTATTGGAGGTAGTCTGTTATTTCTTATGCATGCTCATTTGGATGTTTAAGTTTTGATATGTTGGTTTAAAAAAAAAAACCCAGCCCATAATGACTTCGTGAAGCAAATAATTTTAGGAATTTAGAACAGGGAAGTTCTCAGGATGGATTGGTTAAGGGGTAAGAGGTAGAGAAATAGAGATTTGAAGACTGGGGAGGATGTAGGGCAAATTTATTTAGATTACATTGGAGGCAGAGTAACTCAGTTTGTCTGATGGGAGAAAGGCTCTAGGGAGGAAAAAGAGTAATGTTGGTAAATTGGATAAAGGTTATAGAAGGGCATGAATATCTGTTTGGAAATTTACTCTGGAGGCACTGAGAACGCTGAAGAGCAATCCAAGCAGTGTAGAAGAGGATTTACCTAGTAGTGATAATGAAGGATTAGTTAGAAAATGTCCTGCCTCCCTTGCCTCTGAGGAAGCTGTTTTAATATCTAAGTGACAAGAGCTTGAACTTGGGTGAGGGGGAATGGAACAGAAATGAAAGGATGGATTTGGGGAATTCTTTAAAGTAATCATAGGACTTCTTTCCAGATTGGATTGGTGGTGGTAGAAATGTATGGGTGCTGGTGGTAGGAGCACTGGAGGCAGAAGGAGCAGTCAAGATTAGAATTGGAAGAAACTGGATCGGTTAGAAAAGACTAGGGCTTTTGTAGGGAAGAATTTAATTTCGTTATGGTTAAAATTAAAGTGGCAGTCATGATTTCCATGGTGAAAATTTAAGGCATCAAAGAGATAAGGCATCATATCAAACATTAATTTGTTAATATCTTGCATTTGTTTTCTAGGAGATCATTTTATGGAGAAAAGCTCCTGAAAAACTGAGGAAACAGAGAACAAACTTTCACCAGCGATTTGAATCTCCAGATTCACAGGCATCTGCTGAACAGCCTGAAATGTGAACTGAACAGGAGGAAAAAAGAAAAGTAAAAAACTCCTGTAACCATTGAGATTAAGTTCAGCAGGTTAAAGATGGTTGCAACCGGAGTGGGGGGAAAAAGGCCAAAACTCCATATGTATTAGTCTTCCTTTATCTTAACAGCACTGCATTTATTTTATGATATAATGAAATGTTCTTTTCATGTATATACATTTTTAAAAGTGCTTTCTTTGAAACACTGGAACTTTCTTAAGCTGCCTTTTTTTTTTTTTTTAACTTCATACTCTGATGATAAGTACTCAGATATGCATCAGCGTAAACATGAAAAATTGTCATGTGAGTAGGCTGGTATTTGTAATTTTGCTTTCTTTCTGCATAATGTTGATTATAAATCCTTTTCTTCTCTCTTTTCATGCTAATGATTACCTCTTATTCTCTACATGCAAAAAATTAAATATTTTATGTTCAAATAAAATCAGAAACCCTGAGTGAGCCCTTGCATCCTGCAGAGATTTAAAACATGGCACCTCAACATTTTCCAGAACTGCATTTGTTTTTACATGTGTGTTTCAGAAATCTGTATAGAGTGTTTCACCACAGGTGCTTCTGAGTACCATTCCATGGCTTCCGGAATTTTATCCGCTTTGAGGTCTTCTGTGGTATGACTATTGAATTTCTTCCCACAAGGGATTATGTAGCAGGTCATTATCGCCTTGTTTTTTTTGACCATATTAAGTAACATGTTTGCTATTTTCCAGTAGTACCACTGTGTGTTTTCTGCAGTGTGGAGTTGACTTAGGTTGGCATTTTAGATTTGTTAAAACCATTTTCTCCATAAATATTTTGAAACATATTTATATATTTCAATTTAATCTTTTGCCATGTATATGCAAATATTTTCTTAACTTCACAAATTTATCCTCTTTTTCAGGGGAAAATTTTGGGATGGGGGACTCAGGAGGACCTGTGAAGCATGTAGTTGTCTATATCTGGGTAATTTCATGTTTATTAAACTCGAACTTTGGCTACTTAAACTCACATTGAAACTTCATCCAGTCTGTTAATTTTTTAACACTAAATTCAGGTCATTTGTTTAAAGTCTCTAAAAAAGATTACAGTCATCCATTCATATGCATGGGGTCTGATCGCAAATACACTAAATGTGGAGTGTAGGAACCAAAATGAAACCTGCTGTATGGAAACTACTTTCACTTATGGTTCATTGGGTTTTGTACCAATTTTTGTTTAAATACTTCAGTGCAAGTCTTGTCAGTTACCCTTACTTTATGAGTAAGCTTAATAACCCAAATTATATTTCTTCAAACCTGTTTTACTACTATGGCACTTTGATAAAATGGTCAGTAACCAACTTTACTGGCAAAAGGGTCCACGTACCATGTGCTGGAGCATCTGTTCTACATGTGGATATCTATGAATGGTAATGTTTTCCTTCATGTAAGTGCCTATTCAGAGTTTCAAAATTTTTAAATGCCAAATATTTTCATGGTCACTTGCATGTAGTAATCTAGAAAATATTCAGAGATTTTGAAAACCAATTGTATTTAACCAGCCTCAAATTGTGCAACCATGATGTATAATAAAGAATTTGAAACAGAATCTGAGCTTGCTGTTTGATTAAAATAGCTCTATTCTCAAATCTCTTCTCATTGTTAGATTTCTTGTTGAGGATAGGATTGCTCAATAGTTTAGGAAGCTGTAATTGTGATAATGAATTTGTATTACTACTGGTTTTAATTTTAAATAGCTGTGTAATGTTTTTAATAGGCTGGCTTACAACTGTCATATACAGGATGCCTATCCATTTTGCTCAAGACTTTTTGTTGCATAACCAATTTGAAAAATAAAAATTCAAATTTAGTATTTGGCTCTTTCAGTCAGAACTAAGCCAGTTAATTAGAAGTCATAAACTGAAAAAGAAATTTGTGTCTTTAATGAAGAGTTACAATGTCTAATCCATTGGTTTTCAACCCTGGCTGCATATTAGAATCACCTTAGATGCTTTTAAAAATAACCAGGTCAGGCTGGGCGTGGTGGCTCACGCCTGTAATCCAAGCACTTTGGAGGCCAAGGTGGGAGGATCACTTGAGGTCGAGAGTTCAAGACCAGCCTGACCAACATGGTGAAACCCCATCTTAAAAAAAAATAAATAAATAACCAGGTCTAGGTCCTACTCTGACCAATGAAACAAGAATCTCAGAGACTGGGCCATAAGCATTAAAAACAAGACAAACGAACAGAAATACCTGTAATCCCAGCACTTCAGGAGTCTGAGGTGGAAGGATCACCTGAAGCCAGGAATTCAAGACCAGCCTGGCCAACAAAGTGAGACCTTATCTCTACAAAAAATTTAAAAATTAGCTGGGCATGGTGGCATGCATCTGTATTCCCAGCTATTCAGGAAGCTGAAACAGGAAGATCTCTTGAGCACAGGAATTTGAAATTACACTGAAGTGATCATGCCACTGCACTCTAGCCTGGGCGGCAGAGTCACCATGTCTCAAAAGAAAAGTCTACCCAGAGTTGAGAACCACTGAGCTAAACCATTAACATTTTTATTTCTCTCACTAACAAAGAATTTTCTCTCTTGTTTTGATATTGTTGGGGAAGAAAAACTTTTACCCTCTTAGGATGAGTTCTTGCAGGCCTGCAAATTAGACAAGGGACATGGCTGGGTGCCTAACACTTTGAGAGGCTAAGGTGGGAAGATGGCCTGAGCCCAGGAGTTTGAGACCAGCCTGGGCAACCTAATAAGACTCCATCTCTATTGGGGGTAGGTGGGGACAAACATAGGGGGAAGTGGTGGGGAGTAAGAGTACTTATGGGAAAACAAAGGACATAGAAAAGATAAAATGAGCTCTTACTAGAATAGATGGGAGATACGATAATTTTGTTACAATGTCTGTTCACGTGTGGTACCCATTTATTGTCTCAGGATAAACGTCAGTCTTTCCTGGTTGCTCCCAGGAAGGGGACTTTTGAGTTCTTTTGAGCGCTCAGGCTTTTAGGCAGATAAGGGATTTCAAAAACAAATGCCTGACCAGGGATGGTGGCTCACACTTGTAATCCCAGCACTTGGAGGGCCAAGGCAGGAGGATCACTTGAGCCCAGGAGTTTGAAACCAGCCTGGGCAACATAGCAAGACTCCATCTCTGCAAAAACAAAATAACTAGCCAGGTGTGGTGGCATGCACCTGTAGTCCCAATTGCTTGGGAGGCTGAGATGGGATGATTACCTGAGCAAGTAGGTTGAGGCTGTGGTGAGCCATGATAGTGCCACCATACTCCAGCCTGGGCGACAGAGTGACACCCTGACTAACAACAAAAGCAAATTGCTCAAAATAATATTTATGCCTCTGGTGTATTCTGGAGCCCCTTCAATATGGATCTAGTTGTTGGAATACCCAATTCTCATTATCATGTGATTCAGTAAAGCCTAAAATTTTATGCTGTTCTTTTATGTTCATTTGAATCTGTTGGGCATATATTGAGGCTTCCTCCAGGGGTTTATAATAACCTGGATTGGAACATAACATATTTTAAGCTTAAATCAGATAAAAGCATATTGAGGGAAATGTGCATCACTGGATATAATACTTTTTTTTTTTACACTTGGGGTCTTCTGTGAACATAATTCTCTTCATGTCACTCCCCTAAAAATCTTTTAGTGACTTAGTTACTTGCAGAGTAAATATCAAATTCCACATTGCAAAACACAGCTTCAGCTCCAGTTACGCCAGACTCCTTGGAGACTGCCCATCCACTTCCTGCACTCCGACTGACTAACTTCTAGTACGACTGTCCTGGCAAACCTCATCTGTCACCATCTCCACATCTCCAAGTCAAAGAGTTGTCCTTTTGTTGTGCTGCCAAGGCATGGTGTGCACCTCTGGGATTATACTTATCACAGTTTTAAATGACATCTGAATTGTTTAATTTTATGGATTTTAAGCCTCTCTAGGGCTCAGACTGTTTTGATATAGTCTGTACTTATCACCTACACTTTTTTTTTTCTTTTCTGGACAGAGTCTCAGTTTGTTACTTAAGCTGAGTGCAGTGGTATGATCATGGCTCACTGCAGCCTCGACCTCCTGAGTTCAAGTTACCCTCTCACCTCAGCCTCCCAAGTAGCTGGGATTATAGGCATGTGCCCAGCTAATTTTTTATTTTATTTTTTTAGAGATTGGGGTCTTGTTACGTTGCCCAGGCTGGTTTCAAACTCCTGAACTTAAGCGATCCTCCTGCCTCGGCCTCCCAAAGTGTTGAGATTATAGGCATGAGCTACTGCACCCAGCCCACTTTATCTTTGAATAAATGAATGAACCTTATTTTCCAAGTGATAATAAAATTAAAGATGCTCTCATTTAGAAGAACTATAGGTCTAAACTATAACACAATTATGGATTAGAACTGTTAGGCAGCTCAGTATTAGAATATACCAAAAGTTTTCTAGGAGTGGTATGCCCTGGAGAGAAAGCAAGACAGAGCAGAGCAGGACCATGTGGGTGCTATCTGTACAAGTTCTACAAATGTGTCCAATAAGTGCCCCATCCCTTCCAGCTCTAACATTTCATGATTCTAAGAGTAAATTTTTTTTTTGAGATGGAGTCTCGCTCTATCACCCAGGCTGTAGTGCAGTGGTGCAATCTTGGCTTACTGCAACCTCCACCTCCCGAGTTCAAGCGATTCTCCTGCCTCAGCCTCCAGAGTAGCTGGGACTACAGGTGTTCGTGCCACCACTCTTGGCTAATTTTTTGTATTTTCAGTAGAGATGGGGTTTCACCGTGTTAGCCAAGATGATCTTGATCTCCTGACCTCATGATCCGCCCGCCTTAGCCTCCCAAAGTGCTGGGATTACAGGTGTGAGCTACTGTGCCCGGCCAAGAGTAAATCTTAAAAGTTCACTTAGGATGAACATTAGTTTAGTGTCTACATTATGATGACCTTAATGTCAGAAAAATACTAGAAACTTCAAATTACAGAATTTGGTAGACAAGGTGTGAGAGTAATCTACAGGATGTGCTTTTGTGAAAACTACTCTAGGTTTTGTTAATAGCAAAAGCGAAGGCGAAGAAAAAAAACTTGTTTTATTTCTACCACCTAGGTTGTCTTCTCCCACTTCCTTTCTCCCTCTCCTATTTATTTCTATATTCATGCATTAATTTAGCATATTTACAGACTATCAGTTGTGCTTGCTGTGGTTTGAATGTGTCCCCTAAATTTTTTATGTTGGGAACTTAATCCTCAAATTCACATGTTGATTGGAGGTGAGGCCTTTGAGAGGTAATTAGGATTAGATAAAATTCTTAGTGTGGGTCCCCCATGATGTGACTGGTGGCTTCCTAAGAAGAGGAAGGAAGAGAAACCTGAGTTGACACACAAGGTCTTGCCTTCTGGCCATGTGATGCCTTCTACCATGTTATGTCAAGAGGGCTATCACCAGATTCCAGCCTCTTGATGTTGGACTCCCTAGTCTCCAGAACTATAAGAAATCAATTCATTTTCTTTATAAAGTACTCAGTCTGTAGTCTGTTATAGCAATGCAAAATGTGTTATATTGACACTACCCTGAAGGAACTTTATTTTATTTTATTTTTGAGACAGAGTCTCCCTCTGTCACACAGGTTGGAGTGCAGTGTCACGGTCTCGGCTCACTGCAATTTCTGCCTCCTGGATTCAAGCGATTCTTCTGCCTCAGCCTCCTGAGTAGCTAGAACTACAGGTGAGTGCCACCACACCTGGCTAATTTTTGTATTTTCAGTAGAGACAAGGTTTCACCATACTGACAAAGCTGGTCTCAAACTCCTGACCTAGTGATCCGCCCACCTTGGCCTCCCAAAGTGCTGGGATTACAGATGTGAGCCACCATGTCCTGGTCCAGAACAGTAGTTCTCAAAAGTGTGGTCTCAGACCAGCAAAGCTGCATCATTTGGAAATGTTTTAGAAATGTAAACTCTCAGATCTCCCTCCAGACCTACTGAATCAGAAATTTCAGGGATGGGGCCCAACAATCTTGTTTTTAATGATTCTTTTCTGATGATTCTGATGCACTCTAAAGTTTAAGAACCACTGATCCAGAGGCACAATTACGATAGTTATCATTCTATAATAGAGCCTCTACTAGGACCTATGATGTGTAAGAGAATCAGCCAGTGTGTTCAGAGGTACAGAGGTGAGAAATGATGACATAACAGGTGTATAGTTCCAGCATGAATAGAATGGTAGATGTGGGGAGTAGAAATAAAGCTGGAAGAGGCATATGGGGTGAACCAATTTAGGACAGAACCTGGATGCCATACGATGGAGTATGGGCTTTATCTGAACATTTACTCAGAATCACCAAAGGACTCTAAGCAGGAGTAACTTACCAGATTTGTGTTTTCAAAAGATAATTAAGGTGCTATGGCAAAGTATAGGAGGCTACCAGTTACATAGTTATTGCATTCATCCATTCAACAAGCAAAATAAAATATTTACAGATGCTCTAATATGTGTGGTGCTGATTACACTTACTGCTATAAATATGACATAACCAGTATAAATATGACTTTGTTTTTGTAAAAGCAAAAATTGTATATTGAATTTTCCCATTTCAATGTTCATAGTAGAACTTAATGAATGGCTGAAAGGGAAAGCCTGTACGTACTATCATAAAATTCAGATTGCACTTTCTACCTGCAAGGAGGTCCAAACAAAATTACAGTTAAAATAGTTTTGAGATTTTTTTTTCTATAAAACTATACTAGGGTTGGGCGAGATCTGTAAGACCAGTAACTGCCAGGTGCTGTGGTATGCACCTGTAGTACCAGCTACTCAGAAGGCGGAGGCAGGATTGCTTGAGTCCAGGAGTTCGGGATCACGCTCTTCTCAAAAAAAATAAAAGACTACTACAACTGTTGATTCTGGCCCAATATGCTGCTCCTGTCCAAAATGCCCAGATGGTCTGAATAATGTAAAAAAAAAAAAAAATGCTAAAAGCTATGCAGTAATCATTCATGACTGTAATTACACACTAGTTTTCCCCTCTCGACTATTTGTTCCAAGGTTAGCCTGTTGTGGTAAAAAGCCAATTCGCTTAGCAACCAGAAAAACTGGCTGGGCAAGGTGGTTCACGCCTGTAATCCCAGCACTTTGGGAGGCCAAGGTGGGCAGATCACTTGAGGCCAGGAGTTCTGAGACCAGCCTGACCAACATGTTGAAACTAAAGAGAATACAAAAATTAGCCAGGTGCGGTGACGCAGGCCTGTAGTCCCAGCCACTTGGGAGGCTGAGGCATGAGAATCGCTTGAACCTGGGAGGTAGTGGTTGCAATGAGCTATGATTGCGTCACTACACTCCAGCCTGGGAAACAGAGTGAGACTGTCTCAAAAAAAAAAAAAAAAAAAATGAAGAATGTGACTATTTTTAAAAATAAAATAAAATAATTAAAAAAATAAGATTTAGATTAGTATCTGACTGCTTATTGGGGCAAGTTACTTAACCTGGTGACAGTAATAACGCTAAATTGTTGTCAGGCATATTAAAAGATTAAAAGGAATAACATAGTGCTTGCCTCAGTGATGTATTAAATGTTTGGTTTATCCCTCATTCTCCTAGTTTCCAATCTGACGGGACATCACTGTTTATTTACATTTTCTAGCATGTTTGGTCACTCACTGCATTATCTAAGGAGTCTTGTAAAATCTCTCCATTTCACTTACATGGTCTCTATCATAATTCAGACACAGGAATCTACCGCCTTCAGCTATAACTGCTGCTAAAGCTGCAATTTTCCTCCCTGCATATTTGTGCTTAGTCTATTCTAGGTACTTTCTAATGAATGATTTCTCTTCTCAAAAATATAATCACTATTTGTAAGTCACAGAATCAGCCCTGCCTTAACTCGTATTTAAATGTTTTGAATATGTCTTTTCCATAGTTAAGCCTCTGCTTACATCATTTCCTCTGACTAGAATTTAATTACTGCTTCTCTACATGTTTTGTTGCTTTTTTTTTTTTTAACTCTTTTTCTTTTTTTTTTTTTTAAGATGGAGTTTCACCATGTTGGCCACCAGGATGGTCTCAATCTCTTGACTTTATGATCCGCTTACCTCGGCCTCCCAAAGTGCTGGGATTACAGGTGTGAGCCATAGCGCCTGGCCGTTTTGTTGCTTTTAAGTCTGGCAGAAATCTCCTTACCACTCTAAAGTTGCTTTCTTTGAACAACTGCCATTAGCCTATCAAAGTAGTAAACCTATTAAGTAGAGTTGGTGTGCATTATTTAATGTGTACTATTCTTATCACCAAAACCAGATCAGAAATTTTGAAAGCAAAGTACTGTCTCCTTGTATGTCTGATGTTTAAAGATTATTTTGTGAATCAAAGGCACGGGGCAAATTGTTACTAGCATCGTATCTGAGATACAGTATTGTATATTACATAACACGTTCCTTCAAGTTGTAAGATCTTAGTATAAAGAGATGTGAAGAAGCTAAACTTGTAAATTTTCTTTTTTTTTTTTTTTGAGACGGAGTCTCACTCTATTGCCCAGGCTGGAGAGCAGTGGTGCAATCTAGGCTCACTGCAACCTCCGCCACTCAGGTTCAAGCAATTCTCCTGCCTCAGCCTCCCTAGTAGCTGGGATTACACGTCCGGCTGATTTTTGTATTTTTAGTAGAGACAGGGTTTCATCATGTTTGCCAGGCTGGTCTCGAACTCCTGATCTCAGGAGATCCACTGGCCTTGGCTCCCAAAGTGCTGGGATTACAGGCATGAGCCACCACGCCCAGATTAAACTTGAGAATTTAACATGTTGCAGCCTCACATGAGGACACTGTATTCAACGAATGCGTTGGAACTAAACTATGACTGGGGTACAAACCACATATTTTTGACATGTGGTTGTGACATAGCTGCCAGGATGATGTACACAAACTGCTCACATTAAACAAGCTCACGCCTGTAATCCCAGCACTTTGGGAGGCCGAGGTGGGCGGATCACAAGGTCAGGAGTTCGAGACCAGCCTGGCCAATATGGTGAAACCCCGTCTCTATTAAAAATACAAAAATTAGCAGGGCGTGGTGGTGGGCGCCTGTGGTCTCAGCTACTTGGGAGGCTGAGGCAGGAGAAACGCTTGAAAGCGGGAAGTGGAGTTGCAGTGAGCCGAGATCGCGCCACCGCGCTCCAGCCTGGGCGACAGAGCGAGACTCTGTCTCAAAAAAAAAAAAAAAAGAGAGAGAGAAAGAAAAGGTACTTATTTCTTAGCAACGTTTCTGAGGGGCATATCAAGTTATCATCGCTAACGTTACCCTATCAGGAAATGACAGTTAACAATGCAAGAAACTCTGGAGAAATGATATTTAGTGTTTGAGTCCGCAAGACACACTAGTATCCTGAGTCTTGGCAGTTCCTTCTCCATCATCCATTCCCTCACTGCTCACCCCGCTGCCCTCGTGCTTCTGGACACGTGCTTGCCAAAGGACTATTTTGCATCACGTGACACAACTAGCAGGCCCCCTCTGCTCATCTATGACATTCCAAAGATGCCTGATTATTTTCCCTTCTTTAGGGAAAGCTGGTCCCAGTCGCCAACAAAACAGAGAAAGAACGAGAATGATCTCTTACAGTTTTCTCCGCTAAGCTGCTTCTTCCCTGAAACAACACCCTTACGGCACGGCTTTTTCCTTATCGATCAGGCGTTTTCTGGGCAGCTCACCTGCTCGGCCTGGGTCTTTCTGGACAGCAGGCGCTGGAGGTGTGCGTCACTGTCCGCCGCCGTGTTCGCGGCAGCTGCCAGCCTCTGTAGAACCTGCGGCCTCGATGTCCTTCCGCCGGTGTGCCCTATTGTGGGCTCGGCTCCCGGCGGGGCGCCAGGCTGGCCACCGGGCAGCCATCTGCTCTGCCCTTCGCCCCCCACTTTGGGCCCTTTCCCGGGGTTCTGGGGCAAGTTTCTGTCCTTGCCACAACCTCCTCCTCTGCCTCTGGTGGCTCCAAAACCCCGAACACGGCCTTGTTCGTGCCCCTGAGTGTGAAACCTCAGGGCCCCAGCGTCGATGGCGACGTGGGGGGCCGAGGCTAACCCGACCTCTGGACAAGAGTGAGTGCGGGAGCAACAGAGGGCGGCAGGGGGTGGTGTCTGTCGGTCCGAGGCTGGTTGGGCGGAGCTGCACCCCCGACCCCTGGGGACCCGAGGCCCCATGGAGCGTTGTCATCGTGCCTCTCAGTGTCTGCCTCCTTCGCTGGTGTGTGAGTCCCGCAAACAGTTTGGGACTGTGTCTGATTAATTCCTAACGTCTCGTCCCAGAAGTGGCTTTTTCTCTTTCACTGCCCTGCTCTCTCAATGGTTTAAACACTCATGTGTTGGGATGATTTGACTTTTTTTGAGTTGTTAGGTGGATGCCCGCTCCTTCTTGCATTCTTTCTCTCCCGCCCCTAGAAGGGGAATGGGATGTGGCAGTGAAAAGCCAGCTGAGACTTATTTTAGAATTCTTTGTCATTGAGTAGGCGCCGAATCATACCACACTGTTAGGCTATATGGTGGTTGTCTAGAGGAACCAGAGCCCCTCTCAAGAAACTTAACGGTCTCATGGGGAAGGTCACGCGTATAGAAAATGAATTATAATACAAGGTAGAACATAAGAAGGTAGAACAAGGTAGTATGTCCCAGCAACAGGTGGTAGGTAGCAATCATCCCCGGCTCCAGAGAGAAAAAAGAGCGTAGCATCAGTGAGACAGCTAGTTTTGCTCAGCAAAACCAAGTTTAGATGGATTTGTTGACAGAGAGGTATATGAATGTTTTCAAGATGAGTTCCCGGGTGATTAGGGAGGTAAGGGAGCTCCTCTGACCAAATGAAACTGGGAGGTTGAGGAAATGGTATCCAGGAACTGTCTCCAGGAATAGGAAGAGAAATGTCTCACTTCAGCCATCGACGTTGGTGCCTCCTTTTGTAAATCTAAAATACAGATTACAACGTGCTATGGGTCAGATCTTGTTTTTCAGAGCGGAAGTACAGTACTTTGACTAAACATGTGATAGAACTCACAGTATATGTTATTCTTTGACCTGTTCTTCCAAGTCATTGTTAAGCAAGGCTTTTCACTTTACTTGGAGTTGGGAGACTGTCTTTGTTTTCTGCTGCTATACAGAATACCTGAGACTGAGAACAGTAGAGGTGTATTTGACTCATGATTCTGGAGGCCCGGATCTAATGAGGGCCTTTGGCTGCATCGTTGCATGGTGGAAGGTGGAAGGGCAAGTGAGCCTGTGAGACAGAAAGGGGGCTGAACTTATCCTTTTTCCAGGAGCCCACTAACCGACTCCTGTGATAATGGAGTCCATTCACGAGGGCAGACTCCTCATGTCCTAATCACCTATTAAAGGTTCCACCTCTCAACTGTTAAAATAGTAATTAAATTTCAACATGAGTCTTGGAGAAGACATTCAAACCATAGCAGAGACTGTATTATTTTACTAATGTAGGCCGGGCACAGTGTTCATGCCTGTTATCCCAGCAGTTTGGGAGGTCAAGGCGGGTGGATCACAAGGTCAGTTCAAGACCAGCCTGGCCAACATGGTGAAACCTCGTCTCTACTAAAAATACAAAAATTAGCCAGCTGTGGTGGTGTGCACCTGTAGTTCTAGCTAGCTACTCTGAAGGCTGAGGCGGGAGAATCTCTTGAACCTGGGAAGTAGAGGTTGCAGTGAGGCAAGACGGCACCATTGCACTCCAGCCTGGGTGACAGAGCGAGACTGTCTCAAAAAAATAAATAAATAAAATTAATAAATAAACAAATATAATTATTTTATATTATTATTTCTTTATTTTTCAATTGTGAAAATGCATAAAATTTACTTTTAAACTTTTTAAAATTTTTTTCTTTTCTTTCTTTTTTTTTTTTTTAGAGACAAGGTCTTCCTCTATTACCCAAGCTGGAGTGTGGTGGTATGATCACAGCTCTCTGTGACCTCCAACTTCCAGGCTCAAGCAGCCCTCCTGCCTCAGCCTTCGAAGTAGCTAGGAATACAGGCGTGCATCACCATGCCTGGATAATTTTAAAATTTTTTGAGGAGATGGGGTCTTGCTATGTTGCCCAGGCTGTTCTCAAACTCCTGGGCTCCAGGGATCCTTCTGCCATGACCTCCCAAAGCACTGAGATTACAGGCCTGAGCCAATGCACCCAGCCAGTCTTAATTATTTTTGAGTGCACAGTTCACTAGTGTTAAGTATATTGACATTGTTGCAAAATAGATGAGAACATTTTCATCTTGCAGAGTTGAAACTCAAACAATAGTTTACTCATTAAAGAATAATTTTCCATTTATTTTATATTATTTGCAGGC
Organism: Ateles fusciceps; assembly: GCA_036589455.1. NCBI lineage: Eukaryota > Metazoa > Chordata > Mammalia > Primates > Atelidae > Ateles > Ateles fusciceps. The sequence goes on from JAZHEH010000770.1 coordinate 13,860,805, forward strand.
ATAAGGTAATTTAGATGAGATAGTTTGCCTTGTTGTATTCAAATGTTGATAAATTCTTATTTTCTGCAGCCATTCCAATTTACCTGAAAATATAAATGTCTTTGCTGCTTCCAGTAAGAAGATAGAATGGAGACATAGGTTTGTCAGCACTAGATTTTCTTCTGGTAGAGAATCCTTAGATACCTCATTGGGTCTGTGTGCCAGGTGATTTTTCATCTCCTTTGACTGGGATTGGTCCAGATGTTGAATTTACTAGAATGATTTTTCAGCACTGCAGAAGGGGCTACAGAAGATGATGAATTACACTCTGATATAGCCACGTGGTTAAGGTGTCAGATTTCCACTTTGTTTAGCAATTGGGATAAGAAGCTGTCACTTCTCAATCTCTTTTGCCTATTCATAGCCCAAAAAGTTGAGGTACTTAAAGGCTTTGTCCTGCATCACCTTGCTGCCTTATTCTGCGCTCGCTATGGGGTGTCTCATTTTCTCTCTCCCCCTCGCTAATTCAGTATTCCTCTCAGATCTTTGTCTCTACCCTGGACCTCTCTCCTTCACCCTGGACCTATCCATCTCGCTGCCTACCAGGTATCTCCACTTGTCTTTATTACACACACCTCACCCTAGCATGTCAAGACAACTTACCTTCCCCTCAGCCTGCTCCTCCAGGTGCTCAGATCAAAACCTGGTAGTCTTTGTTTTTTCATCCCTCACCCCGTACATCTAACAATCAGAGAAAACCCAGTTGATAAGTCTTGTTGATTCTACCTCATAAATATTGAATTCATTCATTCTCCACTGCAACCAACCTAGCTTAAATTGCCAGCTTCCATCTTTTGACTGGACTGCACATACGGCCCCTGTGTGTCTCCTCATATGCCTTTGATCTCTCCATTCTATTCTCTACCGACAGTCAGAATGTTCTTTTAAAAGACTAGGCTGGGCACTGTGGCTCACGCCTGTAATCCCAGCACTTTGGGAGGCCCAGGAGCTCAAGACAAGCTTGGGCAACCTGGCGAAACCACATGTCTACCAAAAAAATACAGAAATTAGGCGGGCATGGTGGTGTGCGCCTATAGGTCAGCTACTTGGGAGGCTGAGGTGGGAGGATTGCTTGAGCCTGAGAGGTGGAGGTTTCAGGGAGCCGAGATTACACCACCACATTCCAGCCTGGGTGACAACTGTGAGACCCTGTCTCAAAAAAAAAAAGATATAATTTTAATTTATACCAGAAAGTTCACCCTTTAAAAGTGTATAATTCATTAGGTTTTAGTATATTTGCAGGATTTTACAATCATCACCATAATTTCATTTTAGAACGTTTTTATCACCCTGAAAAGAAACCTGATGTCTGTTAGTAAGTCATTCTCTAGTCCCCAGTCCCCAGACAACCACTGATCCACATTCTGTCTGTTGATTTACCTGTTTTATGTATTTCATATCAATAGTGTCATATAGTATGTGGTCTGTTGTAACTGCTTTCTTTCACTTAGCATAATGAGAAATTTCACATTTTGGAAGCATTTTAATTTGAGTAAAGAGGCATGAATCTTACATAACATCTTAGTGTTAGTCACAGAAAATAGGTTAATTCTAAATAAATGTGAACTGTCTTTAGTTAGTATTGAGTTTATAGGTCAGCAGAATTTTCCCAAGCAATTGCACGTGCTTTTTTTTCAATCTTTTATTTGTCATTGATTTTTCTACCCCTTGATACTAAGAAACTGTTGTCCCCACTCAGTACAAAGTAAAAGAGACCCAGAAATCTGAGAATAGCTGCCTGTGATCTGCAATACACACACACACACATACACACACACACACACACACACACACACATATCTCTTATTTAGTTGTGGGCAAATCTAGTGGCTAAACCAGTAATTCTGAAATTTCCCCATTCTGTCAGATGAAGTTTTGTTAGTGGAATACTTTGTTCAGGCTTGATTTCTTCAATGCGTGTTGTGTGTGTTGGGTGTGTGAAAATGTGGTTGGTACATTTGTGGAAGGTGAAAATACAGGCTACTCGGCCTTTCTGAATTTCACGGGTAAAGCCTGTGTACTCATGTCGGCTTCTCCTAGAAATACATACTGTGTGGCTAAGTTGGTAAAATGTTTATTGAATAATGGTGTAGTATTTTAACGTATACAGCCATAATACAATCTCATCCTGATTAATTTAAAATATTTTTACTATAAGATTATTGATTCATAGTGATGTGTTATCTCCCAATAGCATAGACATTTATCTGCCGTCACCCTTGAAATACAGTCACCTAACCCTTGCTTGAGTAATTCCATTGGCAGGAGCTCTCACTTTTCCCTGTTCTAATTGTTAGGAAGTTCTTGTATAAATTCCACTGAAATCTCCTCCCACTGACTTCAGTTATGCCATCTAGAACAAAACAAGTGTTGTCTGTCATCCCTGAAATTGTCATCCTCAAAACTAAAGATCAGCCTGGCTTCCTTAGTCACCTTCACAAAAGCATGAGGATCTGGTCCTTGCTGTATTGGTTGTCTTTCTGGATGCGTTTTAGCTGCTCACTGTTTGGATATGCAGAATCGTTGTAAGTGAACCACAGTGTGGCTGTCTATAAGTGGCCTGGTGAAGGCTGGAGGCTACCTCTGATCCGGAGCGTGTTGCTCATTCCTCTGCGGTATAACAGGGTGTTGCATTGTTTGACCCGATTTTTCTAAACACTCCCATCACATATCAATCCATAAAGAAGGATCAACTAAAACCTTCAAGTTCTTGCAACACTTATTAGACTGCTGCCTTTAGTGTTACTGCATCCAGTTTCTTTTGCTTTTTTTTCAGCATCTATCTAATATAAGGAAACAGATGTTAAATTTTGATATCTGTCTTCTAGATGAAGTAAAGAAGATCTTAGACAAATTTTACAAGAGGAAAGAAGTTCAGAAACTGGGTGCTGATTATGGACTCGATGGTAAGGCCCAAAACGTCTTCCTAGAGATGTTTTATTACCTCTTACAGTACAGCTTGGTCAGGATTGTGCAGCCCCTTGTGTGACATGGAAATAAGTACATGGTTGTAGTCTTGAGACACGTCCCTGCCCTTTGCTTCTGGCTGGGCAGGAGACTGGCGAGGCTCACCTGGTGAACCATACTGCACAGCAGAGGAGCTGCAGGTACAGCCTTCCTTCATGCTGTGCTAGGACTTCAGTTTTAGCCCAGATCATAATAAACCAGCTGTACTACCAAAAAAAAAAAAGACTAGTGAGTTTGGTGTGGTGTGTATGTGTACTTTTTAAAATGAAAACTAAGCCTTACATCTTGTCATTTTGTGTCTCTACAGCTCGTCTCTTCCACCAAGCTTTCATAAGCTTTAGAAATTATATTATGCAGTCTCATTCCCTGGATGTGGACATTCACATTGTTTTGAATGATATTTGCTTTGGTGCAGGCAAGTGCTTAGAGAATTTTTAAAATCCTATTGAACATGCCTTCTATTTCTTCCCATACTTCAAGTTTATTTCTCCAGAAAGGCTTATTTGGTTTAGAATGGGTCTGGTAACATCCTGTGTAAATAATTCAATGCTTCGACAGTTTGATTTCTAGGTTGTTTGCTTTTATATTGGGTCCCTGAGCTAGTTATTATGTCACCCATATGTCTCAGACTGGAGGAAGACTGGGGCCACAGTGAAATAAGCTGTCATACAAGTTAGAATTAGTGCCCAGCAGATTCCATCTGTTTCTGCCACTGGCTTCCTTCTGCCTCATATTAGGACAAAGTTCTTACTATAAAAGAAATAAAAAGTGAGAGTATCGTCATTTTATTCCCACAGCCGTTTGGCTTTGGTTATGTATTTGACTCTTAGACCTGCAGCTTGTGCCCAGCACTGAGGGTGCAGCGCTGAGTGGGACATGCCCCAGCCCCCCTCCAGCCACAAAGATGTGGAGAATTCGTGCTCAGGAGTAAACACATGTTTTGCTTGTCTGTGGTTTTCAAAGTTTAAAAAATGTTCATACCTTCTTCTCTGTAATGTATATGTCTGGGTTCTTTATTTGTAATTTAACTTTTGCCAGTGCTAATCTTTGCCTGTTTGTACTAAAGGAGTAGAATGTGGTGGTTGCTAGCCAATTTCCTGTTTTCCTGAAGATATAGATGAAATTAAAAGGAAAAAGTAAGACAAAACAGGATCCCAGAAAAGGATAAGGTCCCTAACTTCAGGACTTTCCTACTTTTTTTCCCTTTTTTAAATATAGATTGCATATGTTTGTTTTTTTTTTTTTTTTTTAAAAAGACAGGGTTTCACTATGTTGGTCAGGTTGGTCTTGAACTCCCGACCTCAGATGATCCACCCACCTTGGCCTCCAAAGTGCTTGGATTACAGGCGTGAGCCACCACGCCCAGCCGATTGCATATGTTAATACAGTGTTTTATTTTCCAGCTCATGTGGATGACTTATTTCCATTTTTCTTGAGACATGCCAAACAAATATTTCCTGTGTTGGAATGTAAGGATGATCTACGTAAAATCAGCGACTTAAGAATACCACCTAACTGGTTAGTTTCTCCATTTGTGGTTTTGAAATTTTCAGTTTCTAATCTTAGATGATTAGTGATCATTATATTTTTATTGTATTGTAGATAACAAATTATAAGGAGTCTGGATTAGGTGGTTTTCCTAAAGAAAAAAAAAGGAGGCAATTAACTCTGTTAGGCAATTAACTGGTATCTCACCTTGATCCAGATTGAGTGTGGTTTTAGGTTTTATTAGGGCAGATCTAGAATAGCCCTGACTTAAGGATGTTGTCCTTAAGCCTATGGCCTTTCTGGTGTCTTAGCTGAGTGCCTGGGTGTTAATGAGTTCTTTCTGCCGTGGCTGGAACTGCAACATCCCCTAGCATTTGAAACATCTTTGAGACTTGCCACTCAAACCCCTGGTAGGCTGCTCTTTCCTAGACTCTGCTGATTCTTACCTTGTACAAAGTTAGCCCAGCCCTTGGCCAGAAACTCACAGGGAACCCCCACACAGACTTCCAGGCTCTCCTTCTGTGCACTCTTCTCTTCCACACTCTGTTCTTCACATTTTAGCTGCTGAAGCAGCTCAGAACTTGATCTCTGCTGCTCACTTCAGTGGGACTGTCCATCTCCCTCTGCCTTACCGAAGTGCAGTAAGGCTCATCTCAAGTGTTCTTTTCTTTCAGGGATTGCAGTCCTGCACTGCCTGTGGTGCATGTCCCCACACATTCACTGCATATATTTTCCCCCACTTTGTACTTGTTTTTAGTGGGAGGGCAAGTCTAGTGCCAGTTATTCTACCATGGCCAGAGGTAGAAGACTCCATTATTGTATTTGCATATGTTTGGAATTCAGGGGCCTGGGAACGTTTGCTTTTAGAGTCATATGTTTAGAGCTGTGGGAATGATGTGAACATAGGTACAGAACTGATAGCAGTTTAAGTTTATTTTTAGTAACCCCTGAGAAAAAGAGATTTATACAATGGGAAAAATATTCAAGACATTAATTTGCATTTGGGGTTTTTTGTCCTTTAGTTAGTAAATGCCATTCTTGGAAACCAGTCATTATTTTAATGTAGATATGAAACCCATTGTTTAATTTAGTTTTTCAAAGACTTGATCTTGTGAAGATTAAGAGGATATTTCATTTGGAATTTGTTTCAATTGGTATCTTTGCCAGGATGGATTTTGAGGTTAATGGGATTAAGCTGTTTACCTACTCATGTTTTAGGTACCCAGACGCTAGAGCCATGCAGCGGAAGATAATATTCCATTCAGGCCCCACAAACAGTGGAAAGACTTATCACGCAATCCAGAAATACTTCTCAGCAAAGTCTGGAGTGTATTGTGGCCCTTTAAAATTACTGGCACATGAGATCTTCGAAAAGAGTAATGCTGCTGTCAGTATATTACCAATTATTTGCTCATTTTTTTTTTTTTTTAATTTTCTTTTTCTGAGGGAGTGGGAAAAGATGTTTGTAGTAATTTACTGTTAACAAAAAATTACCATATTTTATTGTATCTAAGAAGCTGTCAATTGTAAGATGTACCATTATTTTATGTACAAGTAAGAAAATACTACCAACTGAACTCTGACATGTTATCAATTCTTAAGATGCACCTTGACTTCAGAGATACAAAAATGTGAAAACACATGCCCAGTAAAATGAATGAAAGACAATATTAAAGACCATTTTACATATAGAGAGAAATGCAGAAAGTAACATATGAATAAGCTTGAACTTATTACCCCACCTCATCATATCTTAACATTTTGTCATACTTGCTTCACTTACTTTTTTAAGAAATAAAATATTGTTGATATAGTCGAAACTCTGAAGTCCTTTGCCCCCTCAGAATTAAGCACTACTCTTTGATATTTAATTTACCTTTTATAGATTAGACCTCTGATGCTGTCAGCTAGAACTAATGATAAAGACTGAAGCCACCTTTTCAAAACTGAAAGGACTGAAGCCCTGTGGTCTGAGGCATCATTTTCACTAAATGGGCTACGTTTTTGTTCATTGTTTTATTATGACTTTATAATGTGAACTTAACCAGTTTTGGTAGGTAATTTGCATTCTCTTTTTTTGTGTGTGAACAATTTGAGTAATTTACATACATAATGCCTCTTTATCTATAAATACTTCAGAATATATTTCCTCAGAACAGACTTTTACCGTAACCACGGGATATTTATCTGAAGCAAGACATTTAATATTGATAGATTACTCTTACTGAATACACAGTCCATACTCAAATTTTATCAATTGTCCAATTACACCCCATCCTCCACCCTTCCAGGGTTCTGTTCAGGGTCTCACACTGTTTTTAGTTGTCATAGCTCTAGTTCCATTCATCTTGGACAGTTCCTCAGTCTTCCTTTGTCTTTTGTAACCTGTACGTTTTGGAAGACTACAGGTCAATTGTGTTGTAAACTGTCCCCTCAGTTAGGATATGTCTAGTGTTTCCCTGTGATTTGATTCAGGCTACTACGATGACTGGCCTGGACTTCCCCAGGTTTAGCACCAAGAATCCTCCATTCTGGGGAACCCATTAGTTGACATAGCATTGATGTTGGTCCCTTTCAGGGAATTATAATAGGAGGTCTTTACATTCTTAAATTGTATTTATAATGTTCTTCCTGAATATAGAAACAACTCGTTCGTTTTAATAAAGTCAAACAGTTCAGAGATGTATAAAGTTAAAATATGAAACTGCTGCAGTGTCTCATGCTTTTGTTTCCTGAGGATTTAGCTGATTTGTTTCCAAGTTCACCTAGGTTATGTAAGAGAGTGGCTCTTATTTTACTTTATTTATTTATTTTAGAGATGGGGTTTCACTGTGTTGGCCAGGATGGTCTTGATCTCTTGACCTCATGATTTGCCCGTCTCGGCCTCCCAAAGTGCTGGGATTACAGGCGTGAGCCACTGTGCCCGGCCTACTTTATTTTTTATAAAAGGGAAAAAGCATTGGGAATATTTTGTTTTAACAGTGAAACAAACTGATTTGCTGGTAGTGGAGAGAATACTCTGTTAAATAAACAAAACCTATTTTTGCCATTATTTTCAAGATAGAAATAATTCTAGGTTTTTTTCTATTCATTCTAGGGTGTGCCATGTGACTTGGTGACAGGTGAGGAGCGTGTGACAGTTCAGCCGGATGGGAAACAGTCTTCACATGTTGCTTGTACAGTTGAGATGTGCAGTGTTACAACTCCTTGTATGTATATGCTGTTTAAGAAACTATGGTTTGGTATTTTTAATTTTAAAATACACTCGAGATTTGAAATATGATTTTTGTATTTGTGAAGAAAAAAATTAAAAATCTAGAAAAAGAAGAGAATAAGTATGACAAACATGCAGTCAGCCACCACTGACAAATGCTTGCACCTGAAATTCTTTCCCTTTTTTCTCTTAAAAGAGCTAAAGTGTTAATAAGTATAATTGAAACTTCCTTTGTACCACACTCCAGTTTTAATTCCTCTCTCCACTTTTGTTCTAACTGATAGCAAATATTTGGTGTGTATAGTTTTCCTGTCTCTTTTCAGGATAAATATTATATCATTGATATGTATTACTTATCAATATTTTAGATTGTGTTTTAAAACATTTATGTGATTATTATATTGTTATTATTGTTCTGCTACTTGCTTACTCCACAAACGTGTTTAGATCTAGTCTTGTTGAATTACCTATAGCTACATATCTGTAGTTAATTCATCTAAACTGTTTTATAGTATTCTATCTTAGGACTGAAATGATTTGTTCCCCAGTTAAAGGATATTTAGGTTGTTTAAAGTTTTTTCCTATTATGTACAGTGCCACAGTGAGCTTCTATGTAAAGTTTTTGGTTGTTTTTTTTTTTTGAGTCAGGGTCTCACTGTGTCATCCAGACTGAAGTGCAGTGGTGCAGTCATGACTCACTGCAGCCTCAACCTCCTGGGCTCAAGCGATCCTTCTGCCTTAGCCTCCTGAGTAGCTACAACTACAGGTGTGACCCACCACACCCAGCTAATTTTTTATTAATACATTTTTTGTGGAGATGGGTTGTTGCTGTGTTGCCCAGACTGGTCTCTAATTCCTGGCCTCGAGTGATCATCCAGCGTTGGCCTCCCAAAGCGGTGGGATTACAGGTGGAACCCACCACGCCTGGCCTTAACATTTAAGTGAAAATTAACTTTTTCCTTATTATGTAAGCAATCATATCTTTGTTACTGAAAATATAAAAATGTAAGCAAGCAAAGAGAAGAAAACAAACCTACATAATTTCCCAGTCCCACCTATCCAGAATCAACAAGTGTTAATTAACCCTCTGGTATATATTTTCCAGACTTTGTCAATATTTGTGTTCCTGTTGTGTATGCATATAGTTGTGTGTGCATGGTGAGTGTATATATTAAATAGGAATGTACTTTACTATTTGGTAGCTTGCTTTTTTTCATTTTAACAATCAATTTCATGAGATGAATAGTTTTTTAAAAATCAGTGTATTATAAAATAATACATTGTAGTATAGCACAGAAGTTTATAAATCAGAATTTCTTCTCTACGTCCTCTCTTCTAGTCTTGTTTGTACATACCCAGATCACAAAGTGCTTTTTTTTTTTTTTTTGAGACAGGGTCTCACTCCTGTTGTCCAGATGGGAGTGCAGTGGCACGATCACGGCTCATTGCAATCACGACCTCCTGGGCTCAAACAATCCTCCCACCTCATTTTTAAATTTTTTTTTTGTAGAAATGAGGTCTCGCTTTGTTGCCCAGGCTGGTCTGAAACTCCTGGGCTCAAGCAATCCGCCTCACCTCGGCCTCCCAAAGTGCTGGGATTACAGGCTTGAGCCACCATGTCCAGCCACAATAAGTAATTTCTAATCTGGTGATTTTTCAATATAAAATGAGCTTTCTTTACTTTCCTAAGTATACAATTAATAAACATATTACTTGTACTTTTAAAAATGTTCTCTTTTCAATTCTGTGGTATTTGGTGAAGAAAATAAAAATATATGAATTACAGGGAATAGAATAATATGGTTGGAAGCATTTTAGCTTTAGAAAATAAGACGAGACATGAATTTTTGCCATAGTGACGGGCTTAATACCCCAAAGAATGAGCATGGCTGGGGCCCAAGGAATTATTCCTTCCACTTCACTTTCTACTCCTGAGAGCTGCCTGGTTTCCTGTTGTACAGATGCTTCATTAGTAAATGAAGGGCTGTCTCCTCCTTGTTCTGGAGCTTGCTGCCGTCTTTTACTTCTGTATAGATGTGGTATTTCTTATCAGGCAAATTCTCCAGGCTGTCTCTTATATTGTAAAAAATAGGATAAATACAACTGTTCCATTTGGGAGGCAGTGTAGGTAAAAGTATGGACTTGGAGCTAGGTGTGGTGACTTGTGCCTAATTCCAGCTACTTGAGAGGTTGAGATAGGAGGATCATTGGAGGCCAGGAGTTCGAGGCCAGCCTGAACAACATAGCAAAACCCTCATTGCTAAAGAAAATGTTTTTAAAATTAGGTGATCATGGTGCTATGTGCCTGTAGTCCCATCTACTCGGAAGCTGTGGCAGGATGATTGCTTGAGCGTAGGAGTTCAAAGTTACATTGAGCTATGATTGTGCCACTGGACTCAGCCTATGTGATAGCGTGAGACACTGTTAGGAAGATCATTTTCACCTAGGAGTTCAAGGCCAGCCTGAGCAACATAGTGAGACCCTGTATCAAAATTAAAAAAAAAATAAAAGGCCGGGCGCAGTGGCTCATGCCTGTAATCCCAGCATTTTGGAGCTGAGGCAGGTGGATCATGAGGGCAAGAGATCAAGACCATCCTGGGTAACATGGTGAAATCCTGTCTCTACTAAAAATACAAAAATTTGCTGAGCATGGCAGCATAGTCCCAGCTACTCGGGAGGCTGAGGCAGGAGAATCGCTTGAAACTGGGAGGCAGGGGTTGAAGTGAGCCAGGATCACACCAGTGCATTCCAGCCTGGCAACAGAGTGAGACTCCATCCCAAAAAAAAAAAAAAAAAAAATTAATTAAAAAGAGTAGGCTGGGCACAGTGGCTCACGCCTGTAATCCCAGCGCTTTGGGAGGCTGAGGCGGGTGGATCACAAGGTCAGGAGTTTGAGACCAGCCTGACCAAGATGGTAAAACCCTGTCTTTACTAAAAATATAAAAGTTAGCGAGGTGCCGTGGCAGGCGCCTGTAATCCCAGCTGCTTGGGAGGCTAAGGCAGGAGAATCACTTGAACCCAGGAGGCGGAGGTTGTAATGAGCTGAGATCACGCCATGCATTCTAGCCTAGGTAACAGAGTAAGACTTCAGGCAAGTTACTTAATTTCTCTGGGCCTCTGACTTTTCTGTCAAATGGAGATAGTGGTAATACATAACTTCATAGATTTGTTGTGAGTATTAAAGGAGGAGGTGCAATTATAAAACACTTAAGAACAAACCTGCCAGAAAGAGGAACCCAGTATGTGGTGGTGATGGTGAATGCTTGAATTTTGGTGTTGGAATTTCTTTATAATACTATTTAAGTAGATGATATTGCTCACATTGACTTTTTTATTTTAAGATGAAGTGGCTGTAATTGATGAAATTCAAATGATTAGAGATCCAGCTAGAGGATGGGCCTGGACCAGAGCACTTCTAGGTTGGTGGTCTTAATGCTATAAAACCCATGCTTCATGACATCTGCACTGAGATGCGTATTTGTCTGCCTGCCATTGCCAAATAGAGTCACCTAGATTCTTTCTTTTTGACACAAAAATCAGCTAAGTGTGAGTTTTTATTTTCTAAATGTTATTTTAATAATGGGAAATCCATTTTTTCCTGTTATAAAACTAGTATAACCATGTAATCAAAGTTAAAATGTTCAAATCTCATCATATTTACACAACTACAATTTATGTTTTGATGTGTTTCATGCTAGTTGTTTTTTTTTTATATGTGTATATGGTGTTTTGAGAACATCTAATTTTGTATCTTGCCTTTTTCAGTTCTGTTTTTTCATGTGATGTTTTTTCATGTTACATATTAATATGATCTCATGTCTCCATTGAAGGGCAATACCGTAATTTGCTCCATAGAGTTGAACGTTATTTTACCTATTACTAATAATGCTGCAGCAAAAATCTCTGTGGCCAAAGCTTTTTATTTTTTGAGACAGGGTCTTGCTTTAATGCCCAGGTTGGAGTGTGGTGGCGTGGTCATGGTTCACTGCAGCCTTGACCTCCTGGGCTCAAGCAATCCTCCCATTTCAGCCTCCCAAGTAGCTGGGACCACAGGTGTTTGCCACCATGCCTGGTTAATTTTTAAATTTTTTGTAAAAACAGAGTCTCCCTATGTTGCCCAGGCTGGTCTTGAACTCCTGGGCTCAAGTACTCTCCCACCTCAGCGTCACCAAATGTTGGGATTGCAGGCATTAGCCACAACACCCAGATTACTGAGTAGCTGTGATTACGGGTGCCTGCCACCATGCCTGGCTAATTTTGTATTATTAGTAGAGATAGGGTTTCTCCATGTTGGTCAGATTGGTCTTGAACTCCCAACCTCAGGTGATCCGCCTGCCTCAGCCTCTTAAAGTGCTGGGATTACAGGCACGAGCCACTACACCTGGCCTGAGAGGTAATATTTTTGGAAATACTTGGTAAGGTTGTAAAGCAATATGTAAGCCAATGTAAAGTACTTTGGCTATGTAAAATGTTGCATATTTAATTATAAATCTTTAAAATTCAGAAACCCAGTTTTGCATTGACAGGACTCTGTGCTGAAGAAATTCATTTGTGTGGAGAACCTGCTGCTATTGACCTGGTGACGGAACTTATAGTTCACAACGGGAGAGGAAGTGGAGGTATTCGATTAGATGCTTTGTTCTCCAGGTGGCATATCAAATAGTCCAGCGTACCTAGGCAGTGGTTTCAGAGGCCCTACATAATGCCAAAATCAGAACTCAACTAAAAAGAGATTTATTTTCCTATGACCAACTAAATCATATATATTTGATTGAACATCACGATACGAAGTTCTGACGGAGTGATCACACCATAGGTCTTCTAAGAGTACAAGAAATTCTTCACTTATTGACAATACTTTGTGGGGATTGAGTAGATCAAATTAAATAAATCAGGACTTTAGACGTCTGAGACCCTTCTCAGACTTCTAAGCAAGTTTGTCGTTTTCAAAGTCTTGTATGTCAGATATTGGGGCCTTTAATACACATCTAATTGCCAGACACAGTTTATACTCTTTTTCAGATTCTTAGAATTGAGAGTAACTGGTTTCCTTTTAAGCCTAATTCTCTTTTTCTTTATCAGAGTTCTGTAATAAAATGAAGAATTTCTTTTTTTTTTTTTTTTTTTTTTTGAGGCAAAGTCTCACTCTGTTACCCAGGCTGGAGTGCTGTGGTGCAGTCACAACTCACTGCAGCCTCAGCCTCCTGGGCTCAAATGATCCTCCCACTTTAGCCTCCCAAATAGTTGGGACTACAAGTGTGTGCCACCATGCCTGTCTAATTTTTTATTTTTTTGTTCCAAGGGCATCTCACCATGTTACCCAGGCGGGTCTTGAGCTCCTGTGCTCAAGCAGTTCTCCCACCTTGGCCCCCCAAAGTGCTGGGATTACAAGCATGAGCCAAGGAAATAATTTTGAATTAGCCTGTTATTTTAGTTGTGTGCCCAGCTTTCAAGGTTTGGAAAAAATATACACACACACTCACACACACACATAAGCACTCTCACTTCCCAGAAAATTGAAGTTAAGGAGAGAGAGTGGAATATAGTGGAATAAATTTTGGAGGCCATTCTATGTTTTGCCCTTATTCACTTTGCATTCTTTAGGCAAATCACAGAAGGTTAGACTTGCAAAATGCCTCGGACGTTAATCTTTTATTGGGCTCAGTTTTACTATTTTATAAAATGGAAATAGCAGTTAATAACCCTTCTGCACCTCACATTGCCATGAAAATCAAATATATGAGAAAAAGCTTTGAAAATATATGTAACACTGTGTCTCACCTTATTAATTTAGAGACGTCAATGAGAAATGATGGTAACACTTAAAATATCAAAATTAATGTTTTTCTGTGTTTTCTTTTGAATAACATTGGTACTTATCAATTTTTAGCTACTTTTAACTGCATTGCAGGCTTTTCACTTAATTACTAGTCACAGGAAGTTGAGTTAGGTGTGTCATTTTGCCATTTCATGTCTTTATTGTAGGTTCGAGACTATAAGAGGCTTACCCCCATCTCTGTGCTGGACCATCCACTAGAATCTTTAGATAACCTTCGGCCTGGGGACTGCATTGTCTGTTTTAGCAAGAATGATATTTATTCTGTGAGTCGGCAGATTGAAATTCGGGGATTAGAATCAGCTGTTATATATGGCAGTCTCCCACCTGGTAATTGACTTTCATTTTGACAAGATATGAAGTCTTTTATCTTTGTAATTTATGTTGAGATATGTATGGAAAACATAGTAAACAATATTGAATTAAGCTGCTTGACATATTGGTGATTTGTTAAATGTCATATAAAATAATTTTCTATTTCATCTTAGTGGAAATAGAAGTATTTTAATTATAGCTCTTGTTGCTGCTATTATTAGACTGTATCTTAAATGTAGAGTTTTGTTTTGTTTTTTTTTTTACAGAAATGTCATTGAAATCTAGACTTGACCATGTCCTTTAAGTTGTAGTCCTAAAATCTGTGTCCTCAGGAATGATAAGGCTAGTGTGGGGGGGATTGTGTTGCTATATGACGGAGTATTTGAAGCAATGGATTTAAATGATAAGTGGCTTCTTGAGGAGATAAAGAAACAAAAGTTTGAAACAGTAAAGGTTTTGTCATTAAAAATGGGAAGAGGAGGTGAGGGTTTCCAAGATGTATTTAACATGATGTAGTAAAAGACTACTGATTTAACATAAATTGTTCTTATTTTAGGGACCAAACTTGCTCAAGCAAAAAAGTTTAATGATCCCCAATGACCCATGCAAAATCTTGGTTGCTACAGATGCAATTGGCATGGGTCTTAATTTGTAAGTAATTTGTTTTTAATAAGCATGAATATTCAGTGAGAGTTGGGTGGTGGTTTTTCGTTTTTCAGTTTTCTAATCGCCATTAATGACCAAACACTTTGATTTAGGAGAATAAATATTATAGGATAGATTTGAGATTTATCTTGCCTCCACCTACTGAGGGAATAAAAAGAAAATATTAAATAGCACTAGGACTTCTTTAGAGACAGGGTCTTGCTCTGTTGCCCAGGCTGGAGTGCAGTGATGCAACTGTTGCTCAGTGCAGTTTTGCACTCCTGGGCCCAAGCGATCCTCCTGCCTCAACCTCTGGAGCAGCTGGGGCCACAGGCACACACCATAAAGCCTGGTTAATTTTTTGGTTTTTTTGGGGTAGTGACAAGGTCTTTTGCCCAAGCTGGCCTCTAACTCCTGGCCTCCAGTGATCCTCCCATCTCAGCCTCCCAAAGTGCTAGGATTACAGGCATGAGCCACTACATTCAGCCCACACTAGGGTGTTTGAATGCTGCCCTCCACTACTGCTAACCTGTTGCACTACGTCACTTCATTTTCAGTTTCTCAGTCAGGTGTCCGAGTGCCTATTGTGCATGTGGGGCTAGTTATTATCTCTAAATGATAACAATGTTAAGCCTTAATATTATTTATTTATTTATTTTAGAGACAGCATCTCACTCTGTGGTCCATGCTGAAGTACAGTGGTGTGATCATGGCTCACTGCAGCTTCAAACTCCTGGGCTCAAGCGGTCCTCCTGATTCAGCCTCCTGAGCACTAGAGCTACAGGCACACACCATCATACCCAGCTGATTTTTAAAATTTTTTGTGGAGACTGGGTCTTGCAATGTTGCCCAGGCTGGTTTTGAACTCCTGGCCTTGAAACAATCCTCCTGCCTCAGGCTCTCAAAGTGCTGGGATTATGGGTGTGAGTCACTGTGCCTGGCGTTCCTTAATTTTTTAAGTGACAGTCAAGATTACAAGAGGACCTAAGCTAGTATTGGAGTGAGCATTATGTAATGATCCAGTATTGGAGGGTTTTTCATTCAGTCTGTGGGATCACTTTTATTTCTGTTTCAGGAGCATAAGGAGAATTATTTTTACTCCCTTATAAAGCCCAGTGTCAATGAAAAGGGAGAGAAAGAAATAGAACCAATCACAACCTCTCAGGCCCTGCAGATTGCTGGCAGAGCTGGCAGATTCAGCTCGCAGTTTAAAGAAGGAGAGGTTACAACAATGAACCGCGAAGATCTCAGTTTATTAAAGGAAATTTTGAATAGGCCTGTGGATCCCATAAGGGTAAGGTGTAACATGTTAATTACTACTTCTCTGTGCAGGACAGTCAGTCATTCTTTCCCCTCACCCACCATCCAGACTCTTGCCTCAGATACTTTTCTGGTTACAGCATAAGTGAAAGAAAATACTGTGCCATGAAAACTGCATCAAAAAACCCCTACTTTATTGCTTGGGAGAGCCATGGAGATCCTTTGATCAGAGAATGGTATGCAAGTGAAGGTCCAGATTGACAAAGTTTAGTTAACCTGATTTGCCTTTAATTTCTTCTGGAATCTAGCAGTGGGAAGGAACAGGGAGGAAAGCAGTTGCTTCAGATGAGCACACAGAGCTACATTAGTGGACTGAAAAATGACCAGAAGCCTGAATATAGACGAAACGCTTGAGTAGGGGGCAAAAACAGCCCTAAGCAATACAACTTCATCCAGTGAAGACAAGGTTAAATTTTGGTTAATATAGTTAATGAGTTAGAATTGTACATATTTGAACCAAACTAACTTTCTATAAATAGTTAAAATTTAAAGTTGCCTGGAAAGTTCACTTACACGGCTTATCTCATTTGTCCATGACACTAGATGAAGGGGAATATAGACATGAGATAATGCAGGGAGAAGCTCCCAGGGGAAGGCTGTGCTGGAATCATTGCTGTAACTTTTCTTAGCAGTACAGTTAGGTTCGTGGGTGGCTCCCGTGGCCTCCCTACTTCCCCACCTGGACACCTCATATATTGGACTCTTCTTCCCTCCCTTATGACTAATCTCTCTTGCCTCCTTTCCTCTTTGTCTTTTTCATTCACTCTCTATTTCATACTTCCTTACTTACCTGTAGTCATGTCTTAACACTGTAATGTGCAGCTACAGAGAACTCACTTCTAGTTTAAAAATGTTCTCATGTCTTTCTAGATCTATGTATGTATGTATGTATGTATGTATGTATGTATGTGTGTATGTATTTTAGTTTTATTGCCTTGGTTAAAGTGACTGGGTTTTTCTTATTCATTTTAATTTAGTGAGGAGAATTAAGATGGAAAGTGGTTTTAACCTGGCAAACAGGTTTTTCTTTCGTTTTTTTGTTTTGTTTTGTTTTAAGATAGTGTCTCACTCTAACTCAGGCTGCAGTGCGGTGGCATGATCATAGCTCACTATAACTTCAGTCTCCCCAGCTCAGGAGATCCTCGCACCTCAGCCTCTTGAGCAGCTGGGACTTTAGGTGCTCACCACCATACTTGGCTAATTTTTTAAAAAATTGTTGTATTCCTGGATGTCAGATGAAAGAAAAAAGACAAAAAAAAGAAAAAAAGAAAAAATTTTTGTAGAGATGGGATCTCCTTATGTTGCCCAGGCTGTCCTCAAGCAATCTTGAACTCCTGTCCTCAAGCAATCTTCCCACCTTGGCCTCCCAAAATGTTGGGATTACAGGCGTGAGCCATTGTACCTGGCCATAAAATCATTTTTGTATACTCTATCAGATCATCATAGGTTTTAGAAATATGACTAAAATGTAATCAAAAGACTAATTTCTCAGTGGCAATAAGTCTGTCATTTTTACTAAATCATCTAATCCACTTTTCTAATTGGTAATAAATAGTGAAACGGTATTTTTTCTCTTTTGGCATTTACTTCATTTGGTGAGAGTTTAGCCTGAATGTCTTTATTTGGTGAGAGCTTAGCCTGAGTAGGACTTTATCATGAAATCGCTTAAGAAAATCTGTCCTTTTTTAAAAAAAAATCAGCTGATGATTGTTTTTTTCTTTTACTAAAGGCAGCTGGTCTTCATCCAACTGCTGAGCAGATTGAAATGTTTGCCTACCATCTCCCTGATACAACGCTTTCCAATCTCATTGTAAGTGGAAACTCCCTTTCAAATCTCTTCTAAAAATGTTGGTATGTCGTAACTTCATGATCATGAATGGGTAGTCTGCCTTTGAGAAGTTACTATTTATAAAATTTATCTTACAAGCGAAAACTTTTACTCAAAATCTTTTGGGACTTTAGTCCTGAGGAATTTCCTCTCAGATTTCAGGTGGGGACGGATATGGGGGAAATCATCTGGCTTTAAGAGGCAGGGATTAAAGCAAGCCTTTCTGGAAGTCTGTTCGGGATTAAAGAGATTGTCATTTGTAGACTTGAGTGTGTTATTCATTGTTCATTTTAATTCACGTAGGCAGTCCAGTAATTTTATGTATCTTTTTTTCCCAGGATATTTTTGTAGACTTTTCACAAGTTGACGGGCAGTATTTTGTCTGCAATATGGATGATTTTAAATTTTCTGCAGAGCTCATCCAGCATATTCCATTAAGTCTGCGAGTGAGGTATGTTTTCTGCACGGCCCCTATCAACAAGAAGCAGCCTTTTGTGTGCTCTTCCCTGTTACAGGTAAGCCTTTATCTTTAAGATATTTTGAGTTGCTTCTGACTGACACAGTTTCCCCAAACAGTACGTTGTTATTCAAAATAAAACAATTAGAAGAGTACTCTGTAATATGAAAGACTTTCTTAAAACGTAAATGGGGGGTTAATAGTAGCAATAGTGTTCAGTTTTCTTAAGCGTAAAGCACTGAGCTGGGGGTTACTGTCTTGTGCCAAGCTTCTAGCCCCTTTAAACTCATTTGGGTAGGGACACAAATCTCTGACTTCTGGGAAGCCCAGGATTCTGGGGGACCAGGAAGGACAGTGGAAACTAACTTCCTGCTCTCACATGCTGTTTTCTCACCTCCCTGGGACCTTGCCCACCCTATTTCCTCTGTTTCTCATGCTCTCCCCCCCTCCCACTAAACCCAAAGGCCTTCTTTGAATCTCGTCCTGACTTATTGAGGTTCACTGCCATTTCTTCTGTAGGCCTAAGCATTCTGCTTAACAGCTATATTCTAATCAAATCTATCTCTAAACTTACTTTTTAAATAACATAAAGAGTCCGGTGCTGTGGCTCATGCCTGTAATCCCAGCACTTTGGGAGGCCGAGGCAGGAAGGATTGCTTGAGCCTAGGAGTTCGAGAACATCACCAGCAACATAGCAAGATTCTATCCTTTAAAAAAAAAATTTACATAAATAATACATATATCGTCTTTATACAAAATTAAAACATTACACATAGCTTAAATTTTACTACCTCCCCTAATCTTAGTCCTCTGAAATAACTACTTGTGTAAGTTGATGTGTATCTTTGCAGACTGTTTTTCGTTGCATTTACCTACATGCATGTTCATGTGGAAACACTAGATTTGTTGTGAGGGTGTGTTTCCCCATAAATATTATCTTTTTTCTGAAACAGAGTCTCACTCTGTCACTCAGGCTGGAGTGCGGTGGTGCCATCTTGGCTCACTGTAACCTCCGCCGCCTCGGTTCAAGCGATTCTCGTGCCTCAGCCTCCTGAGTAGCTGGTATTACAGGTACGTGCCATGCCTGGCTAATTTTTGTATATTTCGTAGAAGCAAGGTTTTGCCATCTTCCCCAGGCTGGTCGCGAAATCCTGAGCTCAAGCAGTCCACCTGCCTCAGCCTCCCAAAGTGCTGGGATTACAGGCATGAGCCATTGTGCCCGGCCCCATAAATGTTGTATTAATGAATTACTCGCAACTTGCCCTTTTTCTCTTAACAATATGTGTTAGAGATCTTCCATGTCCAGATGTTTAACTAGAAAATATGTTTCTTAGAGCTGGCAATTGTGAAAGACTTAGCTAGCATAACGGTGAAGTTTATGGAATAGAGTCTTAAACTGCTTTAAACTGACCTGACTGGAACTCAGTCTCATGGCCTTGGCCCCATTCACACCATCCTTTAAGCAGCTATTCTAGTGAAGTAGAAGCTCTTTGCTAAGGTGTAGGGAGTCTCTGGAATGTGCAGGTCAACAATTGCTTGTTTTCTTAAGGTCTCGGTGTGTTACCCAGGCTGCAGTGCAGTGGCACAATCATAGCTTACTGTAACCCCAAACTCGCTGGGCTCAAGCGATTCTTCCACCTCAGACTTCTGAGTAACTAGTACCACAGGTGTGTGCCATGATGCTTTGTGTGTTTTGTTTTTGAGACAAAGTCTTGCTCTGTTGCCCAAGCTGGAGTGCAATGACATGATCTTGGCTCACTGTAATCTCTGCCTCCTGGGTTCAGGTGATTCTCTGGTTTCAGCCTCCTGAGTAGCTGGGATTACAGGCATGTGCCACCACACCTGGCTAATTTTTTATATTTTTAGTAGAGATGGGGTTTCATCATGTTGGCCATACTGGTCTCAAACTCCTGACCTCAAGTAATCCACCCGCCTTGGCCTCCCAAAGTGCTAGGATTATAGGCGTGAGTGGCCATGCCCAGCCTTTCCATGTGTTTTCTCTTTAAAAATTAGAATATGGGCTGGGTGTGGTGGCTCACACCTGTAATCCCAGCACTTTGGGAGGCCGAGGTGGGTAGATCACCTGAGGCCAGGAGTTTGAGACCAGCCTGGCCAACATGGCAAAACGATGTCTCTACTAAAAACAAAAAACAAAAAATTAGCTGGGCATGGTGGCGGGCACCTGTAATCCCAGCTGCTTGGGAGGCTGAGGCAGGAGAATTGCTTGAACCCGGGAGGTGGAGGTTGCAGTGAGCAGAGATCAGGCCATTGCATTCCAGCCTGGGGGACAAGAGAGACTCTGTCTCTAAATACATACATACATACATACATAATAGAATATAAAATCTAGAGGCTTTTCCTTTTTTCTTGATCTTTGTCATTACTGAACTATGAAAGAGCTCAATTACATTGATGGCTTATGATGCCCCTCAGGACTGTGATTTGGAAGCTGTGCTCCATGGAGCTCCTTTAAAAGGGCCAGGTGCTGGATAGATGGATGGATGGGCATCTCTCCCTGCCCTCTCTGCATAGCTCCTTACTTATCTCAGTTACATATTGGGCTTCCACTAGTTGTTTGTGGCCAAAGAAAAAAAAAAAAAATAGAACCACTGCCTTTATAAGATAACTTGAGAACTCGTGCTTGGGCTGTCCTGCCTAGCAGGTAGTGTGGTCACATTTCTGCCCTTTATGGCTATCCTACTTGGCATTTATTAAACTTACGAGAGCACCAGACTGAATTTAACAAAATTGTGGCATTATTTAACCACAGTTGGTCTAAAACTGCTCTTCCTCTCTGAAGTATTGACCTTGCTTATGTTAAGCATTTAGAGATAATTTTTCCTAGTTAGGAAATGAATCACTTGAAATCATCTTAAATCTTGAAGCTGAAGATTTTATTTAAACTCTTGCTTAAGGGGTCTTACTGTGTGGTTGTATGTCTATCTTCTGAAGTACAGGTGATGTATAATAATGCCTAATGCCTGGAATGCAACATGGTTTTCAAAGCACATTCCCTAGCAGTGTCTTGTGGTTCAAGATGGGGCTGTGGTGTCTCACGTCACCGATGAGGAAGCTGAAGCGCAGAGTGGTGACTTGGCCAAAGCCATACAACTCGCAGGAGGCAGAGCCAAGATTGACTTCTGACCAGCCTTGCACCAAGCCACCTCAGAGGGTTTCTTTATACTAATGAGGACATTAACAAGATAGGGAAACTTAAGCTCGTATTTGAAGTTATAGGACTATTACATCATGAGATAGAAAATGGGAGTCTTCAGGTACTGTCTGTACGTAGCTTAGAACATCACATTTTCCTAAATAAGAGTTAACAGACTTAGGCCCTGGGAAATTAGTTCTTCTACAGCTTCTTTTTTGTTTTACTGCTTCTTGTGAAGCAGAGATACCCTATAGGCAGTGTGCCCAGAGGAGCCCTTGTACAGCTTCTGATGCACATATTATTACCCTGGTTTTGGAAAAAGGAGGAAATCTTTTTTTTTTTAAGTATCTTCATAAAGTTTTTTTCTCCAGGTGGTCTCACTCTGCTGGAGTGCAGTGGCACGATCATGGCTCACTGCAGCCTTGTCCTCCCTGGGCTCAGTAATCCTCCACCTCAGCTTTCTGAGGAGTAGATGGAATCACAGGCACATGCCACCACGCCCAGCTAATTCTTTGTGTTTTTTGTAGAGACGGGGTTTCTCTGTGTTGCCCAAGCTAGTCTTGACCTCCTGGGCTCAAGTGATCTGCCCCCCCTCAGCCTCCCAAAGTGCTGAGATTATAGACGTGAGCCACTGTACCTGGCCTTATAAAGTATTAAATGTTCTTAGAAATGTAAAAAAGTATAAAGGAGAAAAGAAACCACCTGTCTATTGAAATACAACCACAATTAATGTTTTGTTTTGCTTTCTTTTTTTTTCTCTTTCTAACTGTAAACTTAAGGGAATTCTGAGCACTTCTATGAAACTCTTTTCCTCTTTTTCTCTCAGTTTGCCAGGCAGTATAGCAGGAATGAGCCTCTGACCTTTGCATGGTTACGCCGACACATCAAATGGCCTTTACTTCCACCTAAGAATATTAAAGACCTCGTGGATCTTGAAGCTATCCATGATGTCTTGGATCTTTACCTGTGGCTAAGGTACCAACATTTCTCCTTTATGTGCTCTCATTTTTCTAAAAGGGCAAGTTAAAGGTTTTATGAATTTGTTTTTCTCTTTCAAATTATGGACATATTTGCAAGGTGCTCTATATGATGTCTGTTGTCCATAAAGGCAGTTGAACCTGGTTTATACTCATTCCAAAAATGACTTGAGTTCTTGCAATTCTAGTTAAGATGGCTAGGTGAGAAGGAAGGTCCACTGGACTCTTGCTAGTCAGAGGATGGTCCTTGGACCAAAAGCATTGGTATCATCCAGGAGCTTGTTAGAACTAAGGAGTATCAGGCCCATCCCTGACTTAATCAGATTCTGCATTTTAACAAGCTCCACGGGTGATTGACTTGTCCATTATTATTTGAGAAGTCCTATTCTAGGCCAGTGATTCTCTTTTTTTTTTTTTTTGAGACAGAGTCTCGCTCTATTGCCCAGGCTGGAGTGCAGTGGCACGATCTCAGCTCACTGCAACCTCTGCTTCTCAGGTTTAAGCAATTCTTCACCTCAGCCTCCTGAGTAGCTGGGATTTCAGGCACACACCACTACATCCAGCTAATTTTTTTTGTATTTTTAGTAGAGACAGGTTTTCATCGTGTTAGCCAGGATGGTCTTGATCTCCTGACCTCGTGATTGCTTACCTCGGCCACCCAAAGTGCTGGGATCACAGGCGTGAGCCACCTCGCCCGACTAGGCCAGTGATTCTCAAAGGAGGGGCATGTCCCTCTCAGGAGTATATCAGAATCCTTGAGGTACAGTGCCGACCCACCCTCAGAATGACACATTCCTTGGGTACGTGGGGGCAGAAATGAAGGTTGAGCAAAGGCACTGAACAGTTTGCAAAAAGAAAACATTTGGAATGAATCAGTGTCAAGTTTTAGGTGTGTCATTGACTGTGATAAGAGCTGTTGCTGTAATGTTAATGTGTCTTTTTCCCAGCTACCGATTTATGGATATGTTTCCAGATGCCAGCGTTATTCGAGATCTCCAGAAAGAACTAGATGCTATTATCCAAGATGGTGTGCACAATATCACTAAATTGATTAAAATTTCTGAGACACGTAAGCTGTTGAATTTGGAGAGCTTTCCATCGAGAGAGCCGGTCACGATTGTCAGGAGTCGTAAGGAGCCAAGCTAGAAGGGCACGCGGCACCAAAGCTCTAGGAAGTAAAGCTGCTGAGCCACCCAACCCCGATGCCGGAGAGCTGTCCCTTGCTTCCAGATTGGTGCAGCAAGGACTCCTCACTCCAGACATGCTGAAACAGCTAGAAAAAGAGTGGATGACACAACAAATGGAACGCAACAGAGAAAGAACAGAGTCTGAGACTCATTCAAAAGGAACAAGAAGAAAGAAGGAACCTGATTCAGATTAGTTTTCTTTTCCTGGTTGTTGTTTTTTTTTTAATTTAACTTTGCAAATAAAAATCTATTTTGAATCCTTTTCCCTAATACGCATTTACTCCCTGCTCTAGTATTGTGGCTAGCTGGTATTGGGGGATTTTTTGGTGTTTTTTTTTTTTTTGCACAGAAAAATCACTCTTAACAATGACTAAACTGTTACTCTTTTTAAGTTTAGAGCATACTAGGATATCATAGAGGTTTAATTTAAATATTTATATAATGGCCATTTGTAGAATAGTACTAAGACAGTGCACTCTTAGACTAGTACTAAGACAGTGCTAGACAGGGAATAAATCACTTTGGTGAATTGTTTGACCAGTTTCCTATGCCATTGCTGAGGATGTCAGCAATGACTAATTTTTTCTTCTTCTTTTTTTTTTTTTTTGAGACAGAGTCTCACGCTGTTGCTCAGGCCGTAGTACAGTGGCGTGATCTCGGCTCACTGCAGCCTCTGCCTCCTGGGTTCAAGCAATTCTCCTGCCTCAGCCTCCCGAGTAGCTGGGACTACAGGTGTGCGCCACCACACCTAGCTAATTTTTTTGTATTTTTAGTAGAGACAGGGTTTTACCATGTTGGCCAGGATGGTCTTGATCTCCTGACCTTATGATCTGCCCGCCTCAGCCTCCCAAAGTGCTGGGATTACAGTCATGAGCCACCACGCCCAGTCTCATTTCTTGAGCAACTATTGAATTGAGGCTGACTTCAAAGTAGGGATTAAATGATTTGATTCAAATTGGATGAGGGAACGTAGCCAGATTTTGCCACCTCTCTCTGCTTTTTTCTTTGGTAGTTTAGAGGTAACATATTTAACTGACATGATAATCTTCATTCTGACCTTTGCCTTCATGGAAATAAAGGCTGAATGGGTAGCACTGACTGTTTCTCCCTTGCTTGTGGATAAGCTAGTGAAATGCCTGGAAGTGCTTATCTCTTGATATTCTGCAATAGGGCAACTGCCCCTTGTAGAATTTGCTTATCCCTATGACTTACACCATAGCAAACATAGTCATTCTTGTCCAGATGGTTATAAGAAATAGCTATGAATTGCTGGGCACGGTGGCGCGTGCCTGTAGTCCCAGCTACTCGGGAAGCTGAGGTGGGAGGATCGCTTGAGCCCAGGAGTTCTGGGCTGTAGTGTGCTATGCCGATCGGGTGTCCGCACTAAGTTCGGCATCAATATGGTGACCTCCCCGGGAGTGGGGGACCACCAGGTTGCCTAAGGAGGGGTGAACCGGCCCAGGTCGGAAACGGAGCAGGTCAAAACTCCCGTGCTGATCAGTAGTGGGATCGCGCCTGTGAATAGCCACTGCACTCCAGCCTGGGCAACATAGCGAGACCCCGTCTCTTAAAAAAAAAGAAAAAAGAAAAAAAAAAAAAAGAAATAGCTATGAACTGAAGTAAATAGTGGATTTGGTCCCATTGTATTTAAGTGATGGGGGTACCTCACTTAGAGTACTGTCAGCTCTCCTATTTTCTCCAGTTTGGTGGCCAGAGTTGGTAATTCAGAGAATAGACTTAGGCAAGACACTTAAAAACTAAGGCAAGTGAAAAGTCTTGAATAAGTTAAATAAATATGTGTTTGGGCACAGTGGCTCATGCCTGTAATCCTAGCTACTTTGGGAGGCCAAAGCAGGAAGATCACTTGAGGTCAGGAATTGAGATCAGCTTGGGTAACACAGTGAGAATCTCATCTCTACAAAAAAATTTAAAAAGTTAGCCGGTGTGGGAGTCCAAGTCTCTTTGTAAGTCACCAAGAAGTTGAAAAAAAAAAAAAAAGAGTTAGCTGGGTGTGGTGGCGTGCACCTGTGGTCCAGCTACTCGGGAGGCTGGGGTGGAAGGATCACTTGAGCCCAGCAGGTTGAAGCTGCAGTGAGCAGTGATCGTGCCACTGCACTCCAGCCTGGACAACAGAGCAAGACCCTGTCTCTAAATAAGTTAAATAAAGTTAAAGCCTCAAATAAGAGAGGTGGGGATGGGAGGTGCTGTAAGGGAAGGGCTGCTTGAACATTTAGCTAATGAGCATTTATAAATAGTAACAGTTTGCCCTTTCACGTCTCCTTCCTTTGCAGGGAAAGGAGGGCACTGTAGTTAGAAGAGAATAAAGAAAAGATGACTGCATGTGAAGCAAAACAGGAAAAATAGAATTGGAGTGGCTCTGAAGAATTCAATGTGCCTAAAATTGTCACCAGGATAACAGCCTAGGTGTTCCTTCTCTGCAACAAGCTTGACATGCCACTTATCTTTCTTTGTGGGCTTCAGGGCCAACTGAATTCCAGGCGTTCATTTCACTAGGTCATGTTACTTTTGCTGAAAGACAGCTCTTTCCTATCCTTGCAGTTTTCTCACAGGTTTTGAAGTACTCGCCTGAGAACCCTCCCTGGATTATTGTGGATTCTGCTGAACATAAACATGGGCTGTGGACTGAGCCTTATATACTAATTTCAGCCTATCGCTACAGACTTGGTAATTTAATAAAATGTGGTTAGAAAATGACTGACTCGGGGGCCGGGCGCCGTGGCTCACGCCTGTAATCCCAGCAATTTGGGAGGCCAGGGTGGGCAGATCACCTGAGGTTGGGAGTTCAAGACCAGCCTGACCAACATGGAGAAACCCCGTCTAAAAATACAAAACTAGCTGGGTATGGTGGTGCATGCCTCTAATCCCAGCTACTCAGGAGGCTGAGGCAGGAGAATCGCTTGAACCCGGGAGGTGGAGGTTGCGGTGAGCCAAGATCATGCCATAGCACTCCAGCCTGGACGAGAGCGAGACTGTCTCAAAACAACAGCAGCAACAAAAAACCACTGATGGGATAATATCCAATGACCTGTAATGTTTTGTATGTTATATATGTGGAAGAGTATAAATCTGCAAAATGAAACTCTTGAAAAGTGACCGGAAATCACAAATATACAAAACTGTCATCACAAATCAGAGTCTCTTATGACTCAAAACTGGGAGTCTGTAATTATGATGCAGTCATTGTGTGTGTGTCTAACTCAAACCTATTAGGATGTAATGAAAAGTAGATGTTTGCTAAGGGACAGGCAAAGGGTTAAGGGAATCATGCTGAGATTTCCCTCCCCAGTTTCAAAGCTTTAAAATATATTTTAAAATATTTTTTTAAAGGTTTTGAAGTACTCGCCTGAGAGCCCTCCATGGATTATTTGGATTCCACTAAACATAAACTGTGGAAGAGTGTAAATCCGCAACACTTTGGGGGGGCCAAGGCGGGCAGATGGCTTGAGCTCAGAAGTTCCAGACCAGCCTGGGTAACATGGCAAAACCCTGTGTCTACAAAAAAGAGCAAAAATAAGCCAGGCATGGTGGCGTGTGCCTGTAGTCTCAGCTACTTGAGAGGCTAAGGTGGGAGGATCACTTGAGCCCAGAAGGCAGAGGTTGTAGTGAGCTGAGATGGCACCACTGCATTCCAGCCTGGGCCACAGTGCCAGACCCTATCTCAAAAAAAGTAGGTAAACCTCTACCTATAGCCTCTCTAGATACTATCATTTTAAAGTTTTCTTATGTTTTTTACATTCTTTCTAATTCCTTTTTTTCCCCCTAACTTGGTTTGATTTCTACCTTCATTGTTGGAAACGTGTCTTACGTGTCTAGTGATCCTTGACTGTGTCTATGTTTAAAAGTGAAGAATTAAGCTAATGGACAGCTCTGTTTGTAGGCCTAATGTCTTTTCAGTTTTGATGCAGGTGGATTGGATGGTAAGCTGGCTTTTTAAAATGATTCCCCCAAATGTCAGTTATCTGTAAGGTTTATTTTATTTTGTTTTTTTGAGTCAGTCTCATTCTGTCACCCAGGCTGGAGTGCTGTGGCACAAACTTGGCCCACTACAACCTCTGCCTCCCGAGTTCAAGGAATTCTGCTGCCTCAGCCTCCTGAGTAGCTGGGATTACAGGTATGCATTACCACCCTTAGCTAATTTTCGTATTTTTAGTAGAGAAGGGGTCTCACCAGGTTGGCCAGGGTGGTCTTGAACTCCTACCCTCAGGTGATCCCAAAGTGCTAGCCTGAGCCACCACACCCAGCAGTGTCTGTAAGGATTTTAAAACATAAACTTCAAAAAAAAGGATAGTTTTATATTTGCAGAAAAATTGCAAAGATAGTACAAAGAATTTCCGTATACCCAACACCCAGTTCTCCCATTAACATCTTACATTAGTATGGTACACTTGTTATAATTAATTAATGAGCCAAGATTGATACATTATTAACTAAAGGCCACAGGTTGTTTAGATCGCCTCCTTTTTACCCAGTGGCCTTCTCTTCTGGACCCCATCCAAGATACCACATGACATTTAGTTGGCTCCTTAGACTCCTCTTGGCTGTGACAGTTTCTCAGACTTGCTGTTGATGACCTCGACAGCTTTGAGGAGTACTAGTCACGTATTCTATAGCATATTCCTCAGTTGAGATTTGTCTGGTGTTTTTCTTGTGATTAGACCAGCATTGTGGGTTTTGATAGAAAGAGCCCAGAGGTAAGGTGCCATTCTTATCACCTCATATCACGGATCTGTACTGTCAACATGACTTAACCCTGCTGAAGTTGACCTTGATCACGTGGCTGAGGATATGTGTCAGGTTTCCTCACTGTCATGGTACCCTTTTCTCATTTTCTATACTGAACTCTCTGGAAAGAGTCACTGTGTACACTATGTTTCACCTCTTTGAGGGTGGAGTATCTATGTAAATTCCTTCTTCATGGGAGGTTGGTCCTTGCTCCCTCACTTACATATTTATTCAATTATTTGTTTCTATAAGTACAGACTAATGGAAATGTATTCTTTGGGTTGTAATCCAATCATACTTTATCTTGCTCAATTTTTTCTTTTTTTTTTTTAACACTCCTATCAATTTTTTCTAGCTTTGGTTGTTAGGAAGTCTTTCACTTTCATTTGGCTCCTGTGTTCCTTTGACACATCCTTATCATTTGGTGTTTTGTTTTATTGATTACTTCCTTCCTTTCTGGCACTACAAGATGCGCCATCTTGTATAGACCTGGTTCTTTTTTTTTTTTTTTTTGTACAATGATGTTAGAAACCAAGATCAGGCACTAGGTGTGCTTGTTGCTACTGGGTGTCATTGCTTGTAGGGTCTCTCAGCTGACAAAGCAAGGACATATGCACGTGTATACTAAA
Organism: Ateles fusciceps; assembly: GCA_036589455.1. Lineage (NCBI taxonomy): Eukaryota > Metazoa > Chordata > Mammalia > Primates > Atelidae > Ateles > Ateles fusciceps. The sequence goes on from JAZHEH010000770.1 coordinate 13,889,604, forward strand.
CTGTATACACGTCTTCACATATTTATATAAATATATGTGTATAGCCATCTATATCCATATGAAGCTAAACATGAGTTTATACTGATGTCCTCAATTCTAATCCAGTGGCATGGATCATTCTAGCCTTCTCCCCCAGCTTGAAGCCTCTCACTCCAATAGCAAGAAACCTCCCTCCTGCCATCCACCATCCATATACTTAATTGTTCATTTCCATATTCTGGTATAGTGGTTTTGGAATTGCTAAGCATGCTCTTGCAAGAAGCAACTTTATCAACCAGAATACAGTGCCACATACACTTCCTTTTACTTGTAGTCTAACTACTCTACTAATTTCCAAAGTTTCTTAGGTCAGACTATTTTCCCTCCCCTTCCCCTTCAGTCAGGCTATTTCACACATTTGTGATACAGTTAGACTTTCTTGTCACAGTCTGTGTTGCATCACTGACCTTCAAAGTATTTTTTAAATGTATATACATTAAAGTTCATTCTCTGTGCTGTCAAATTCTATGGGTTTTGACAAATGTGTCATGTATTCACTGTTACGGTGTCATACAGAATATTTTCACTGCCCTAAAAACGTCCTTGTGTTTTATTTATTTAGCATCCCCCACCTTTCGGAATCCCTGGCTACCAAGTTACTGTCTCTCTCTAGTTTTCCCTTTTCCATATCTGTAGTTTTTTTGTTTTTTCCCCTGAGATGGAATCTCACTCTGTTGCCCAGGCTGGAGTGCAGTGGGACAACCTTGGCTCACTGCAATGTTCTCCACCTCCCAGGTTCAAGCGATTCTTGTGCCTCAGTCTCCTGAGTAGCTGGGATTACAGGTGCCCACCACCATACCTGGCTAATATTTTTGTATTTTTAGTAGAGATGGGTTTTCACCATGTTGGCCAGGCTGCTCTCAAACTCCTGACCTCAAATGATCCACCCACCTTGGCCTCCCAAAGTGCTGGGATTACAGGGGTGAGCCACCGTGCCTGGCCAAGCGTTTTTACACAGCTTTTTAACCGATCTCTGTTTTTGGCTCTATGTCTTGTCCCCTGGGCCTCTGATTCCTTAGCATTTTTAGAGTTTTACAAATGTCACAGCCCCCTTCTCAGCCAAATCACCCTCTGTGGGCACTCAGGTTTCAGTGTTTCCTCTGCTAAGCAATTACTTCTGTGAGGTTTCTGTCTTCCAGAATTATGTTAAGATCTCTTATCGGTCGCTCTTTTCCTTTCTCTATGTCCTTGTAGGTTAATGCCATGTTTAACCAGATCTCTCGTTTGCTTTTAAAAGTTGATTATTTTAAAATAAGGAACGCTTTCACTTTCATTTGGCTCCTGTGTTCCTTTGACACATCCCTGTTGTTTGGTGTTTTGTTTTGTGCATTGAGGTTGTAATTATGCTGAAAAATGTTAAAAACCATGTGAACTGTGTTTCCTTGTGTGGCTTTTCTTTCCTTGATTTGTGTTTTGCAAATATGACCATTAATGTACAGTCATGATTTAGAAATTGTGTCAGAATTTCTTCGTGAGCATTCCCTGTCTTCCGTTGGTAATAAACCTGTAAAAATCATCAGTAGCATTCGTTTGAAACTTGCTGAGGTTAACACTTCCATTTTATTTGTGGTTGTTCCCATAGAGACACCATTGTAACTGTTACTACTGGCAGTGTTTGCAAGTTTCTACATTGGTTTTATCATTATGGAAGTTTGTTCTCTCTCACACAGTTTCTTTTCTTTTCCTTTTTTTTTTTTTTTTTGAGACAGAGTTTTGCTCTTGTTGCCCAGGCTGGAGTGCAGTGGTGTGATCTCAGCTCACCACAACCTCTGCCTCCCAGGTTCAAGCAATTCTCCTGCCTCAGCCTCCCGAGTAGCTGGGATTACAGGCATACACCACCACGCCTGGCTAATTTTTTGTATTTTAAGTAGAGATGGGGTTTCTCCATGTTGGTCAGGCTGGTCTTGAACTCCTGACCTCAAGTCATCCACCTGCCTCGGTTTCCCAGGGTGCTGGGATTACAGGTATGAGCCACTGCGTCCGGCCCAGTTTCTTATTCTTTTGTAGCAAGTGGAGTGCCAGCAGGTCAGACTGATTTATGTTATGACAACTTAACTTTGGCCTTACACCTAAAAAAAACACATGGCAGAATTGAAGAGCTGTTTTCCTTAGTAATAGGAATAGAATTTCCATAAAATTCCCAACTGTTCCTATAATTCCAGTAAATGGAACAGGTACCTTCTAATGGTATATGATCATGGATTACGAGTGTACTGAAAGGTCTGCACACGTTTTCTTTCCCAAGAGACCAAGTGGGCTGAACTGAAGAGGGGTCCCTAGCCAGGGAATGGCTGAGCTTCAGGAGATGCTTTTAGTGTGCAGGCCACATGCCTTTCCATGTGTGATCTCACTGATTTTCTTTCTTATAGTGACCACTGACATAGCTATGAAGCTTTTACAGATATGAATATAGACATGGACCTTCACCTTCAGTAAAAAAAAAGCCAAAGTAGGACGCCAGGGCCTGTGTAATTTCCACTGTGCTGCCTGGAGTGTAGGGCTAGTTTTCCAGCTTAGGGACACATTTCCCTGTGCTTTATTTCCAGCCTAGTGGGTGTAGCACAGCGGGCAAGCGAGAACTCTGGAGCTAGACTGCCTGTGTCCCAATCTCAATTCCCCTACATCCCAGCTGGGCTCTGTGCCTCTGTTTCTCCATCTGTAAAACAGGGAGAATGATAGTTACTGTGGAATTACTATCGTAAGACATCGTAAATTTTTACTGAACTTCTAGTCCTTCCACCAAACTCAGTAAGGAAAACAGGTAGTATCTTTGGGCTTTGCCAAAAGGGGCCGTGTAGATTAAAGGGGAGCTCTATGAAACAGAGTTGTGCCTAAAGATGGGAGAGTTTCCCTTCTTACGTGGAATATTTGGGCCAGATGTGTGATACACTATAACTGAAATGTCACTTGTCCCTGTCAGCCCTCAAATGGGTGTTCTTAAGCAAAATCCAAGTACTTATAAAATTTGAATAGCCAATAGAGCTTTAGTAAGGGCGAAAAATCCCAAGACTTGAACTGGCATAATCAGATGAGGAATGGTAAAATAACCTAATTATTTTGTCTTGATTCTATAGAGTGAAGGGCTGAGCTAGATGACTCCAAATGCATGTGATCTCTGTAATCATTAAACTTCCTGGTTTAGTCACCTTAGTCAGCCCTGGAATGGAGATGCTGATGTGCTCAGATTAAAAATGGAACGATGCAATAGATGAAAATCCTCCCGTGTCATTTGCCCGGTTAAAAACCCAAGGGCTGCCTATCTGACTCACACAAGCAACCGGTGAGATTGCAGAGATCTTGGTTATGGTTTGTGTCCTTTGTCCACTGGCCACTGTAACCTCTTATCCCTATGTTGAACAAATCAATGACAATTGGTGCTTACTGCACTGAGGAGGGTACTTTTTTTTTTTTTTTTTTTTGAGATGGAGTCTTGCTCTATCGCCCAGGCTGGAGTGCAGTGGCACGATCTTGGCTCACTGCAACCTCCGCCTTCTGGGTTCAAGCAATTCTCCTGCCTCTGTCTTTTGAGTAGCTGGGATTACAGGCATACGCCACCATGCCTGGCTAATTTTTGTATTTTTTTAGTAGAGATGGGGTTTTGTCATGTTGGCCAGGCTGATCTTAAACTCCTGACCTCAGGTGATCTGCCCACCTTGGCCTCCCAAAATGCTGAGATTACAGTCCTGAGCCACTGCACCTGGCCAGGTTATTTTTTTTGTTTTTGTTTTGAGACAAAGTCTCACTTTGTCGTCCAGGCTGGAGTGCAGTGGTGCGATCTCGGCTCACTGCAAGCTCCGCCTCCCAGGTTCAAGCGATTCTCCTATCTCAGCCTCCCAAGTAGCTGGGATGGTAGGTGCCCGTCACCACGCCCAACTAATCTGTGCATTTTTAGTAGAGACAGGGTTTCACCACATTGGCCAAGCTGGTCTCGAAGTCCTGACCTCGGACGATCCGCCCACCTCGGACTCCCAAAGTGCGGGGATTACAGGCATGAGCCACTGTGCCTGGCCCAGCTTACTTTTTAAATGGGAGAATTAAATGCTGGGTGTGGTTATCCAAGCCTGTAGTCCCAGCTGCTCAGGAGGCTTAAGCTAGAGGATCACTTGAGACCAGGAGTTTGAATCCAGCCTGGGCAATGTAGTGAGACTGTTTCTGAAATTAAAAAAATAGTGGGGGGATAAATAATTGACAGATGACCTTCACAGGATGTTATCCTCAGCCAGTGTGGGCTAGGGCATAGCATGCCTATTTCAGAATACCAACAATTCCACCTGATTTGGGGGAACTGAATGGTTTGGGGAACGAAAGGTTAGTCTTTGTTTTCTTGTGTGATAAAGGAGCAAGCTAAAAGTCATAGTCTGAAGGTAAATGAACTGAAAAGGATGGGGATTCTCAATCTGGGAGACAGTTTTAATATGTTTATATCAATATGAAAAAAGCATCTGGTGTAATTTTAACCAAGCTACCTCTGCACTGTGGGCTTAAGTGAGACCTGATGGATGGTCCACATGGCGATGGGTAGGGAGCACTGATTGGAGAGTCAGTGGCTTCTGAAGAGGTGGCTATTGAAGATTCCCTCGCCAGGCAATCATTCAGCAGTTGTTTTGATTGATGAGATTGTACCGTAGAAAAGCAAACAAAGCTGAAGCTGTCAAGTTGACCAGAAAAAATACGTTCCCCCACACCCTCCCGAGGCCCTTGTAATGAGAAGCAGGTGCCATGTAGAAGAGAGAAACATCAGGGTGTCCAGCAGACCTATGTGAACATCTGGTCAGTTGCTAATTTTAGGAAGCATTTGATTAGTGTTTGGGACATTATGGTCCGGAATGTCTTCATTTGCCTTTTCCCTCTACTGGGAACACCCTGTTGACATGATTGACATGATATCTCTGTATTTAGTTTTCCAAGTATGTAGTTGAAATTCTTAACAACCACCAGACACAGTGGCTCACGCCTGTAATCCCAGCACTTTGGGAGGCCAAGGCAGGTGGATCACTTGAGGTCAGGAGTTCCAGACTAGCCTGGCCAACATGGTGAAACCCCGTCTCTACTAAAAATACAAAAATTAGCCAGGTGTGGCAGTGTGTGCCTATAATCCCAGCTACTTGGGAGGCTGAGGCAGGAGAATTGCTTGAACCCAGGAGGTGGAGGTTGCAGTGAGCCGAGATCGAGCCAGTGTACGCTAGCCTGGGCAACACAGTAAAGCTGCCTCAAAAAAGAAAAAGAAAATAAATTCTTAATAACCCAACCGAATGCTGCTGCTGCTAATAGCTACCAGTTGGATATCTACTGAGTATCTACTGCGTGAAGAAAGCAGGGATGGAGAGCCAATGTCATGTATTAAGAGCTGGGCCCTGGGATCAGACTCCCAGGATTGACCCCTCACTGTCCTGTTTATGGCTTTGGCATCACCTAACCTTCCTGGGCCTCAGTTTTCTCGTTTATAAAATGAGAGTGGGCCAGGTGTGGTGGCTCACACCTGTAATTCCAACACTTTGGGAGGGTGAGGTGGGTAAATCACTTGAGCCGAGGAGTTCAAGACCAGCTTGGGCAACATGACAAAACCCCATCTCTACAAAAATACAAAAATTAGCCAGGCGTGGTGGCGCACACCTGTAGTCCCAGCTACCCTGGGGACTGAGGTGGGAGGATCACCTGAGCCCAGAAGATTGAGGCTGCAGTGAGTCATCATTCCACCACTGCATTCCAGCCTGGGGGACAGAATGAGACCCTGTTTAAAAAGTAATGATAATAAAAACAAAATGGGATTGGTAAGTGCGCCATCCATGTTAGCTGCTATTGTTAACACTGCTGTTGTTGGTTTCACGTAGCCAGTCAGTGACTGTGGAAAGAGTGCAAGGCTGATTGTACCCTGTATTGGCTGCTTTCTGGGTCCTTCTCACACCAAGTATAATGAGTGAGAAGTGAGTGAATAAAACATCTCAGTCAGTGGCCTGAGACATTTCCTTTTTTTTTTTTTGAGATGGAGTTTTGCTGTTGTCGCCTAGGCTGTAGGGCAATGGTGCGATCTTGGCTCACTGCAACCTTTGCCTCTTAGGTTCAAGCGATTCTCCTGCCTCAGCCTCCTCAGTAGCTGGGATTACAGGTACCCACTGCCAAGCCCAGCTAAGTATTTTATATTTTTATATTTTTAGTAGAGGGGTTTCACCATGTTGGCCAGGCGGGTCTCGAATTCCTGACCTCAGGTAATCAGGTGATCCAGCAGCCTCAGCCTCCCACAGTGCTGAGATTACAGGCATGAGCCACCATGCCCTGCCGGCCTGAGACATTTCTTATCTGTGGCTTCCTTCTCTGCAGCAGCGATTCCCAGTGAGGACTGGTGACTTCAGTTCACCCTTTCTAAGGCATATTATTTCCTGGGTCACTATCTGTGAAATAAAGGTTTTCTGGCTTAGCATTGTGAATAGGTAAACATTTATTGATCTTTTTCTGTTAACCATGGGCTATTAGTTATCTGATCTGTCACAAATGGAAGAATCTGCCCCAACATTATTGAAATCCCCTTGACCAGGACGTTTAGTTTTAGTTAGGATGGTGCTTCTGAGGAGCAGGGGGTCACAGAGTTATGCCACCGGCATAAAAAGACTGAAGAGAAAAGCCTGGGATTGGCAATGTGCAGAGCAGCTCTGCTGGTTGAAAACTGGCTTTGTTAATTAGCCGGGTGTGGTGGCACATAACTGTAATCCCAGCTACTCGGGAGGCTGAGGTAGGAGAATCGCTTGAACCTGGGAGGTGGAGGTTGCAGTGAGCCAGGATTGTGCCATGCACTGAAGCCTGGGCGACAGAATGAGACTCAGTCTCCAAGAAAAAAAAAAAGAAAGAAAGAAAGTTGGCTTTGTTTAGTGCCCAACTTCTCAGAAGATTTTCCTCGGCTGAGTGGGTCTGGCAGAGCCCTGGCTTGAGAGGGTTGCTTAGCAATGAGATTTGGTGGCACCCGATTCTCAAGTAATCAAGCAACCCATCAATTCCCGGCTTCCCCCTCCATTAACCCTCAGCTACCACCCAGAGCCTTCTATTAGACAATCGAGTGTGTGCCGGAGGGAGGGACCAAAGGGTAGGGAAGGGTGAAGTTTAATCATTGAACCAAGCAGACGGGAGGTATTTACTCTGCAGCACCTCGCTCCCCAGGAGGTCTGCCAGCCTGGACTGGAAGCGAGCAGCACTCCAGAGTCGTGGGGAGTGAACCCTCCACAGGAATCTCTGCCCATCTCAGGAGAAACCAAACTTGAGGAAAATGTTTGCAGTCCACTTGATGGCATTTTACTTCAGCAAGCTGAAGGAGGATCAGATCAAGAAGGTAAGGAGGACCCATGAAGCTGAGAGATGCCCAACTCCTTCTTCACAGATAGAACTGATTCTCTTAAAAAAAAAATCAGAAGGGAGTTAAGAGAGCTTATTAGAAAAGATACTGGGAGCATATGACCAGTAAAAGACTCACTGAGGAAGAGGAAGTAATTCTCCCACACTCCTGGGCATTCCATTACTGTCCTGAACCTTACATTTCACTCTGAACTTCCTGGCAGGTATTGGATGTGGAAGGGGGTGAGGAGAGTCTTTGGAAAGCTTGAAGAGGATGGTGTTTGCTGTAAGGGATGTTTGCTCAGAAAGGCCACAAAGGCGAGGAGAATCATTTTCAAAGAAGTTTTAAAAGCTATTGGAGCAGATCTGTTTATTTTTGTATTTGAAAGCATATGAATGTGGGTAGCAAGAGAGAGTGTGAGTTGTAATAGACAGTAGTTGAAATATCTATTACTGGCACCTGCTGTTTGCCAAGGGAACACTATTCATGGTGCTCCTTATTTCATCACTTTGCTCAGGGAACTTGTCTACAAAATTAATTCCAAGGTGGGCTGGTTAAAGGTTGCCAAGGGTCAACAGGGCAGGGGTGGGGGAACCAGGGTTCTTTCCAGGCAGCTGAAATGAGCCCCATCTGCTACTCTGGCCACACCAGCTGGCTGTCAGGGCCCTGGGCAAACAGCACCTCTCAATGTGCGGATGACAGAAGTCCTCCTAGCAGGAGGACTTAGCCAAGGACACCAAGTATTTAGGATGAGAACAAGGATTAAGTCCAAATTGACTGACTCCTCCTTCAATGCTCTTTCTGTCATGCCATAATGCTTTCCTGCTTTTCAAAATGAGAAAGAAAACTGGGCGCGGTGGCTCACGCCTGTAATCCCAGCACTCTGGGAGGCTGAGGTGGGCAGATTACTTGAGGTGAGGAGTTTGAGACCAGCCTGGGCAACATTGAAGGAACCCTGTCTCTACAAAAAATGTAAAAATTAGCTGGACATGGTGGTACGTGCCTACAGTCCCAACTATTCAGGAGGCTGACATGGGAGGATGGCTTGAGCCTGGGAGATTGCACCACTGCCCTCCAGCTTGGGTGACAGAGTGAGACCCTGTCTGAAAAAAGAAGGAAGGGAAAAGAAAAAATAGGTCAGGCATTATGGCTCATTCCTGTAATCCCAGCACTTTGGGAGATCGAGGTGGGTGGATCACCTGAGGTCAGGGGTTCAAGACCAGCCTGGCCAACATGGTGAAACCCGTCTCTACTAAAAATACAAAAATTAGCCAGATGTGGTAGAGTGCGCCTGTAAGCCCAGCTACTAGGGAGGCTGAGACCAGAGAATTGCTTGAACCTGGAAGGCGGAGGTTGCAGTGAGCTGAGATCGTGCCATTGCCCTCCAGCCTGGGCAACAGAGTGAGACTCCATTTCAAAAAAAAAAAAAAGAAAGAGAGAGAGAGAGGAAGTGTGGCTTAACTCCCACTAAATTCTATACATTAGAGAGTTGAGTTAGAGGTGGTAGCAAATTTAAAAATATTGTAAAGCAATCACTTGTTGATTAGATTCACAGAGCCCTCTACTGGCTACTTAAGGAGGCGCTGCCTAGGAATCCACTTTTGTTACCTGCTTAGTCTTTACTACTAAGCAGGTTACATGCAACTTGCATGGTATCTCTCCCACCCCCAAGGGGGAATCTTTGGAACCCTGAAACTGTTGCTTCTGCAAATCTATATCATTTCCTTGGGCCCCTTTGTGTTGATTAACCTTTTGTACCCTTGGATCAGGCGGGACATGTTTGTCCACCAGCCCAGGTGCAGGCTCAGCAGCACCCTGTGATGGGAAACGCAGCCTCTGCTGATGGGCTCCAGGTCCTTCTGACAAAGGCTGATCATCAAAGGAAGGATGATCAGCCTTTGTCAATTCCTGGAGTTGACCTCCCTCTCCCTGTGGGAGGTGAGGAAGTTGGAAGCACTTTTACAGCCACCTTAAGCAAGTGCCCCAGGAAGTCTCTGGGGTAGTGTGGGAGGCTGGTTTATGGCTACTGGGCTGAGTCATGGTTCTGAGAACACTCCTCCCAGCACATGGTGGAAACACACCTGGTCAAAAGGCATAGCTCTTCTCTCTGTGGTCAGGCAGTGAGTCCCCTTCTTCATCTCTCTGCTTCCTGCCTCTAGAATTGTCCAGATCCTGGGCCAGACTTGCCTGCAAGGGTTACTATTGAGACCCTGGAACGATCTCTAAAAATCACCCATACCAGCACTACAAAAATAAACAACATGAAAAAGAAAAGAGAAACCACTCTGACAGCTTCTTTTCCAGTTCAATATATTGACATTATTTGACCTACTGATAGCACCAGGCCAGGCCTGGTCACTGACCTGGAGATTGTCTAGCCATAGAACTGGGAGGTTTTCAAAGCGTATTTTTTACAGCTCTGTATGTCAACATTACAAAAAAGTGGAAATGCTGCTTGTAATTCCATCTTTGATTTACTTTTAATCTCAAACCCGTTCATATTTGCTGGGTGGAAGCCTTCCCAGTTTTTCTTTGTGCTGTATGTTTTCAGTGATATTTGTAAGGTACATACGGTTCTGAACTGCTTCCCTCACTGTGATAGTGTAACCACTTATGTAGATTTCTTCATTGTCATCATAATTATCACTGCAATGTCTTCCTAATATCCAATCCAGTGGATATGCCATAATGTATTTAACTTTTTCCCTCTTGTTGAACATTTGGATACTTTAAAAACATTTTTAATAATTAAGATATTAGGCTGGACGGGGTGGCTCACACCTGTAATCCCAGTACTTTGGGAGGCTGAGGCAGGATGATCACTTGCGTCCTGGAGTTTGAGACCAGCCTGGACAACATAGAGAGAACTTATCTCTACAAAAAATACAAAAATTAGCTGGGTCCCAGCTACCTGGGAGGCTGAGGTGGCAGGATCACTTGAGCCTGGGAGGTTGAGGCTGCAGTGAGCTGTGATTGCACCACTGTACTCCAACCTGGGCAGCAGAGCAAGACCCTGTCTCAAAAATAAAATAAAATAAAAGTATTGTTATGATAAACCTTGGTAGATTTTTTTTTTTTTTTTGAGACAGAGTCTTGCTCTTGTTGCCCAGGCTGTAGTACAATGGCACAATATTGGCTCACTGCAACCTCTGCCTCCTGGGTTCAAGCAATTCTCCTGCCTCAGCCTCCCCAGTAGCTGGGATTACAGGCACCTGCCACCATACCCAGCTAATTTTTGCATCTTTAGTAGAGGTGGGGTTTCAGCACGTTGGCCAGGCTGGTCTCAAACTCCTGACCTCAGGTGATCCACCTGCCTCAGCCTCCCAAAGTGCTGGAATTACAGGCATGAGTCACTGCTCCCAGCCTTGGTAGAGATTTATGATTCTCCATAGTCAGGATTATTTCCTAAGAATAGGTTCCGGAAATGAAAGCCCTGGGTCAAAGAGCAGAATCTTTTTATGACTCTTAATTCGTAATGTGAGACCTTTGGACTAGATGACCTCTAAGGCCCCTCCAGTTCCCACCTGCTGTAATTCAGCAGCTCTGAGTCTTGAATATCTGAATTTGCTGTAACTGAAATGCACCGCTGCTTGGCTTTCTTGCTTAGAGGACGTCTCCCATGCTGGTTTGCGCCTCTCTCCGAGAGCAGGCCTGGTTTCCGCAGCTCAAGTACTCTCCTTTAGTGCCTGGGACGCTTGTCCCTGGTTACACATACCCCACATGACTTGCTTGTTGTCCCAACATATGTCTCACTTTTCCCTTCTAACAACTGTACCTGGTGCTGTGGGAGATACAGAAAATCAAGAAGAAACGGTTGCTGAGTTGACATTCTTTCTGTCATGACCTTAACTTATTGAAAGAGCAGCAGCAAACCGAAGTGCTCAATGACCGCATTAAACCCCAGCTCGCAAACGACCCCAACTGGGCCTCAAAAAACAGAACCTAATGCGGAAGGGATGGGATTTTGTGGATTTTTTTACACTGTCAGGCTAAGCAAAAACAATCAGTAGGTTCAGGGGCACTGTCTGAGGCCCCCTTGGGTAGGAAAGAATCAAGTTTGGTTCCCATGTAGAGCATCCCACCCCTCCCCAGCCCCAATTACGTGGGTCACGTCCTTTGCATCCAGTTTCTCAGTTTGTGTGTGGCTGTGGCAACCAGTTAGTCATAAACAGCCTTGGGGGAGCCGGAACCCCTTAATGAAGCCTGACCTGGTTCCATCCTATTTCTCAAATATGCTGGAAGCTCAATTGTCCTTTTCTGCTAATGGCTCTCTGATGGTTTTCTGCTCTTTCTCTGGCCCCCCAGTCCCTGGAGCCACGGGACCATTTCAGTGGCTTTGGTCTCTTCACTGTCACGGGACTGAGCTGGGTGCTGGCCTCTGGGACCTGGCTGATGGCCCCTGTCCTAGCGTGAAGGTGATGAGAGCCCTGTGCATTTGGTATAATTTGTCTGTTGGGCTTATGCATCCCCCACAGAGCTGTGAGCCAAAGCCAGGCCGTGGAGGCGAGGGCTCTAGAGACCGCTACAGTCCCACGCAGCTGAAGCTCTGCCTCTTGTGAGACGTTCTGAGCCCTCTCCCGTCACCTCTCACTTGGGGACAAGAACTTTGGCCTTACCTGGCTGCCTCAAAGGGATGCTGTGGCGATGAGAAGAGATGACATACATGGACTCCCTTTGTAGACCGTAGCACGTGTTCTTCATCCTGGATAAAATGCCCTTTCACCGGGAATGTGCCTGGGATAGAGTTTTGTGACCTGGAGGGTGGAGAGTGCTCAGTGTAGAAAACAGGACTGGCAAGGACTGGGGCATGTGCCCCTGTCTCTCCCCTGTCACCATCGATCATCCATCCCATTGAGCCTGGGGCTCCAGACTGCCACCACCAATTGATTAGCATTAATTAGTGTGAGGGCGGGAGCTTTGCTGTCATCCCTAATGTGACATATTACTGTCAAGCGGACTGAGTATAGCCATGGTGATTTGTATAACTTCCCTCCTTTGGGGCAGTGGTCCTCAGCCCCAGTTTTCTGGTTACATGAGTGACAGCCACTCATTTTCAATAGCAATTTCAGCTGACTTTTGCAATTCAGCTTTATCTTAACTAGAACAACTCAGTTAAACCAAAATGGGCATTTATGGCCAGGCACAGTGGCTCACGCCTGTAATCCCAGCACTTTGGGAAGCCAAGGCGTGTGGATTACCTGAGGTCAGGGGTTCAAGACCAGCCTGGCCAACATGGTAAAACCCCGTCTCTACTAAAAATACAAAAAAAAAAAAAAAATTAGCCAGGCTTGGTGGCTCTTGCCTGTAATCCCAGCTACTCAGAAGGCTGTGGCAGGAGAATCACTTGAACCCAGGAGGTGGAGGTTGCAGTGAGTTGAGATTGTGCCATAGCACTCCAGTGACAGAGTGAGACTCTGTCTAATAAAAAAAAAAAAAAAGAATTTAAAGGACTAGATTTTAGAGATTGCTTTTGGAAACTGAATTTGGTTCTGAGCTTCCTACCAGCCAATAAACAAAGAGAAATGGGTTTGGCTATATCTGTTGTCATCACTGGATGACAGAAAACTTCCACGTTGAGGAATCTATGACTCAAGCTCTAGCTGGCCTTTTTCCGTGGAGGGGAATGGGGCTCTGGTGAAGGCCCTGACCTGGGAATTGGAAACTGGATCCTTCTTAGCTTCTGCCTCTCCCTTGTCTCATCAGAATAACGGGGGGATCATTCCTCCTCAGAGTCTGCCCTTCGGAGGAGCAACTCCACACCTTCTCAGCCCTCCATTCCATTCCGCTTCCCCAACTCCCTTGTCCTCTGCTAGATGAGGGGTCAGATAGGGAGCCTTTGGGAATCCACATCTCAGTGCTATCCCTAGAGTCAGGAACGCAGCTTGCTGAGGGATGGAGGGGGTTTCGGCCTCCCCTGGAGGGCAAGGGCCCCTGCAGCCCACCCTGGTGGCTGGTGTCTGTTCCAGGTGGACAGGTTCCTGTATCACATGCGGCTCTCCGATGACACCCTTTTGGACATCATGAGGCGGTTCCAGGCCGAGATGGAGAAGGGCCTGGCGAAGGACACCAACCCCACAGCCGCAGTGAAGATGCTGCCCACCTTCGTCAGGGCCATTCCCGACGGCTCAGGTGAGTGCGGCCAGGCGCCGCCAGGCTCCTTGGCTCCTCTTGGCTGATGCATGTTTAAAGTACCTAAGGTTTGCCCCTGGACCTTGGCTTCTGTCTCTAGCCCTCTCTCTGCCACCCCACCCTCGTGCCCCTCTGTGCTCCAGTCCTGCTGAACCCCTTGGAGCCCCGGGCACCTTGGCTTCTCTTCCGTCGTGGCCTCACACGTCTGCTCCCTCTCCTCCCGGAGCATCTCCGTGTTCTTCCCTGGTGAGCATCAACGTGGCTTTTCCACCTCAGTGTAGAGGTCCCTGCCTCCATCTAGGAAGTATCCCCATGCTGGGCTGGGTGCTCGTCAGGGCATTTGTCACTCTGCTGTGTCCCCACTGAGTTTCCACCAAATTAACCCTTCCATGGGTCCAAGGTCTCACTCACCACAGTGTTCCTAGCACCGGGTGTAGCGCTGGGTGCATGCCAGGCCCTGGCACAGTTGTTGAATGAGTAATAAATGGTGCTCACTCCTAGGTATCTAGGTTCTAGGACACAGAGTGTGAGTAATGGAAGCAAGCATGATGTAGTGGAAATCATATTCAATGATAATTCAACAAACCTGGGGCTGAGACCCAGCTCCGTCACTCTCAGTGACCCAAGGCCAGTGTTTAGCTTAGTTTCCCCATCTGTGGAATGAGAGTTGGCCCATGTATCTGTTTCCTGCGGCTGCTGTGATGTATCACCACGAACACAGTGGCTGAAAACAATACGAATCTATTCTCTGACAGTTCTGGTGGAGAGAAGTTTGAAACGGGTCTCACTGGGCTAAAATTCAGGTATCGGCAGGGGCTGCGTTCCTTCTGGAAGCTCGAGGGGAAAATCTGTTTCCCTGACTTTTCCAATTTCAAGAGGCCACCTGCATCCTTGAGGCATGCCCCTTTGTGTTCTCAAAGCTAGCAGTGTAGCCTCTTCAGGTCCCTCTCTGACCTGACCTTGTGCCTCTCTTCATTTAAAGATCCTGTGATCACATTAGTCATGCAAAGATAATCCAGGATAATCTCCCAACCTCAAGGTCAGCTGATGAACAATTTTGATCTCATCTGCAAACTTAATTCCCCCTTGCCTTGCACCCTCACATATTCACAGGATCTGGGGATTAGGATGTGGGAGTCTTATTTTGCCTACAACGGCCTAGAACTCTCTAGAGAGGATCTATTAGGTCCCATCCAACTCTTCCATTCTTAGCCTCTGGTTGAAGCCATAAGAGAGAAAAGGGCTGCTACAGGCCGGCACAGTGGCTCACGCCTGTAATCCCAGCACTTTGGGAGGCCGAGGAGGGCAGATCACTTGAGGTCGGAAGTTCGAGACCAGCTTGCCAGCATGGTGAAATCCCACCTCTACTAAAAATACAAAAATTAGCCAGGCGTGGTGGTGCGCACCTGAAATCCAAGCTACTACGGAGGCTGAGGCAGGAGAATCGCTTGAACCTGGGAGGTGGAGGTTGCAGTGAGCTGAGATCGTGCCACTGCACTCCAGCCTGGGCAACAGAGCAAGACTTCCTCTCAAAGAGAGAGAGAGAGAAAGAAAACACAAGAAAGAAAAAGAGGGAAAAGGCTGTAGTTTACTGAGCAACCACTGTGGTCATGGAGTGCTAGGGACTTACTGAGCCACATATTTCCTGTGACAACCCTGTGGTGTGGCTTTTATCACCAAGTCAGACAGAACTACCAAGGATCAAGGGGTTTCTCCCAGGTCAGGGTCCCGGTGCTCAAACCGAGCTCGTGAAGGAGCCTTGGGGCTCTTGAAGGAGCAGGGACTGAGGTTTGGGAGCTTGCAGGGGGCTTTGATGGGATTAGCCGGGTTCTGGCCCTCTCTGGAGCAGTGCCTGAACCAAGGTGGACTCTGCTGGCTGTGAGGCCCTGGGATACTGTACTAGGAAAGGCCCTGTGCCCTCACTTGTGGGTAGGTGCTTGCGGTGGACAGTGCACCGCCGTAGAGAGACGTGAGCTTTGGAGACAGACAGCCCTACTTTGAAACCTTGGCCCTGTCCTTGACACAGCCTGACGAGAGTGCTGGGATGGGTCCTTGACAGGGCATCCAGTGCCCTTCAGAGGAAGCACCTGTGTCATATGGGCAGGCCAGCATGGGGGAGCACCAGGGCCAAGTCCACCTGGCTTCCTGGACTGCGGCCCCTCCTCTAGATACAGACAAGGTGTGTCCCCAGAAGCAAGGGAAGGTGGCCTTTGATGGTCTGGAGGCTCCTTAGGTTCAGAAGTGAAACTAACTAAGTCATAGCAACTCCTCCTTAGCTGGGAAGAGCCCAGCTCCCCATCCCACACAGCATTTCGCCAGTGATTCTGTTGTGGTGAGGTCCCCGTGCCCAGAGTCCCTAATAAGCCAGGTGCTCTTGGTAAATCCCGGCACCACACATGATTGTCAGGATTCAATGAGATTACGTGGATGGCGTGCTTTAAAATATCTAAAATCTTGTCCCAAGTCCTCCTTAGTGCTTGTGAGCTGGTGGTATAATTTCACGATTACCAACAAAAAACAAACAAAACTCTTCTAATTCCTTATGGCATCCGTTTCAGAAATGTATGTCATTTCCAGAGAAGTCCCGAGTTTGCCTACTCCCATCAGAACCCACCTGTGAGGGAGTTCCCTGTTTGAGCCTTAGTTACCTCCCAGCCTTTTGAAGTAAAGAGGGATGGGCTGCAGTAGTCCGTTCTGACTTAGGATCGAGTGCTTTGAAAGTGCTGTGTTAACACTGGAGACTTTTCTGCCAGTCTTGGCAGGGACACGGGAAGCATGAGGGTGATGGTAATTCTTTGGCCTGATCCCTGCTGGCTGTGTTCCAGGCCTTAGCCTCCAGTCAGCCTCCAAGGCCAATTAGGCCTTGGGGGTGAGCCCAGGAGCCCTGAGGTCGTCAGTCGGGAGCCCTGAAGTTATCAGCCCTGGGCCAGGGACAGGCCCTGGGGTCTCATACCAGGACAGGGTCCCATTCTTTGCTGAGCAGAGAATTCACCTGGAGTGTGTCCTAATACACACTTGCCCAGCCCTCCCTCTGCGGACTCTGAATCTCCAGAAATCTCCCCATTCAGCCACTGTGTGCCTTTGGGAAACTGCACTGGGGAAGGGGAGGGAGTGAAGGCACGAGCCCCGGCAGTGACTTAGGAGAAGGGAACCCTTGGTGTCCAAGGCAGGTCATGGAGGATCCTCTGCAGCAGGAGGATTGACCAAAGGAGTCTACCCCGCTTGGGACGCTGTTTTTGTTTTCCTTTCTTCTTAAAAAGAAGGGCTCTCTCTGTTGCCCAACCTGGAGTGCAGTAGAGCCATCACAGGTCACTGCAGCCTTGACCTCCTAGGCTCAAGCAATCCTCCTGCTTCAGCCTCCCGAGTAGCTGGAACTACAGGTGCATGCCACTGCACCCAGCTGTTTTTTTGTCTCTTGTTTTGTAGAGACAGGGTTTTACTATGTTCACCAGGTTGGTCTTGAACTCTTGGCCTCAAGGGATTCCCCTTCATGGGCCACCCAAAGCGCTGGGATTACAGTGCCCAGCTGGGGCTGTTTCTTGATGTCTGTAAAGACCCTGTGGCCCCACAGGCTACTGTATCCTGGGCAGGTCCTCCCTCCCCCAGGGTCCACTGGGTCCTGTTTTCTAGGGTCAGAGACACAGAAGGGATCACACCATGTGGCTTCCATGAAGCCACTGGTGGAGTGAGGTGTTTGACAGCAATCACGGTGCAGGTGCTGGGAGGGGGGGATTTTCCACACCGACACTGGCCAGGTCTCAACAGATTCCCCTCCTGTCCAATGGCAGCGCAGCAGCCCCTTCTTTTGTTAAACCCTCAGTCTATTCTGGTTGGTGTCAAAGGCATTTGTCCCCAAAATCTCAATTAGATCTTGGCACTCCCTTGCTTAAAATCTTTCTGTGGCTCCCTCTCACCTTCCAGTTAAAGCCCAAGCTCCTTGGGGTGGGGATAGCTTTTCCAAATCCTTCCAAATTTAACCTTAGACCATCTTCCAACCTCATTTCTGTGACAGCTGCCCTCCTTTGGCAAAAGTACACTCACTCCCATCAGATGCTCTTTCATTCCTTTGCCCGGGGTTCCTCTCTCTACGACCCCCACTCCCCTCAGCCTGACTCCTGCTCACCCTTCAACACTCGGTTCTGTGTCCCCTCCCTGGAGAGCCAGTTGCTTTTGATTCCCAGCTTTGATCTGGATATCTCTCCTTGTGCCTCTCACAATCTGAGCACTGGTCCTACCATATGGAAATGGCTGATTTATTTGCCTGTATTTCGGATCAGTTTCCCAGGGGGCACACTGTCCTTCATCTGTGCATCCCTAGCACCTGACACATGTTACTTGGCACAGAGTAGATGCTCAGTAAATGTGTGGACATGGATTGTATGATCTGCCCACTTCCTACACAGCAAGACAGCATCTGGGAGAACCCTCTTGCCTGGCGCATAGTAAGTGCTAATGAAAGTTGCATGGGATTAACTCCCTGAATTCCTTCACCAAATAATAAACGGCTCCATCAGCTGCTTTGTGGCTGATCTGGGAAGGTAAGAAACTCCAAACATCTCCACAAAAACAAAAGATAGAGCTGGCTGCACTTTCGCTACTCTAACTATGGCCCATAGACCAGCAGCAGCAGCAGAATCACCGTGTTGGCCAGGCTGGTCTTGAACTCCTGACCTCAGGTGATCCACCCACCTCGGCCTCCCAAAGTGCTGGGATTACAGGCGTGAGCCACTGTGCCTGGCCTAATTTTTATATTTTTAGTAGAGACAGGGTTTCACCATGTTGGCCAGGCTGGTTTTGAATACCTGATTCCAGGTGATCTGCCCACCTCGGCCTCCCAGAATGCTGGGATTACAGGTGTGAGCCACCGTGCCTGGCCCCCGCTTTTAGTTAATAGCGTCTGTCTTGGGCTGGGCTGGGTTGTGTTCCAATTTCTCCTTTTGGAGTGGCTGTGGCCTTAAAAATTCAGCATCCTTGGCTCCTCAAGGGCCATTGTTTGGCCTCTGTCTCCTCTCCCCCTCCAGGAGTGCTTTCCCTCTGCCCATTGAATCATCAGTTGCAAGAGGCTGGCTGCTCCTCACTGCACACCCTGTCTTCCCCTCATGCCTTTATCTGAGTTTCCCCAGGCTGGGAGTACCAGCTCTGTCTTCTAGGCGGTGGCATCCCAGGATGGGGTCCACCCTCAAGGCCACCTCTCATACCACCCACAAGGAGTGTGCTCACATCGGCCTTCTCCAGATGAAGTGTGCATTCCCACAGCAGGAGCCAGTGGGTTGGGCTTAGGCTGCAGAGTCAGGCCGACTTAGTTCACATCTCAGCTCTGCTCCTTACCTCGAGGGCCCTGAGAAATGACCATAGTCCTCAGCCTTGGCAAATGGGCATAATGATACCTAGTGGTTGTAAGAATTGATGACATTGATTTATGTCCAGCCTCTAATGCAGAGCTTGCCATATCTGTAGGAGACCCTCAATACATGGACTGAATTTGTTTCTTAATAGAAAAGGGGGAGTTCCTTTCCCTGGATCTTGGAGGGTCCAAGTTTCGAGTGCTGAAGGTGCAAGTTGCTGAAGAGGGGAAGCGGCACGTGCAGATGGAGAGTCAGTTCTACCCAACGCCCAGTGAAGTCATCCGCGGGAATGGCACAGAGGTACTGGCCAGTTGGCTCCCGTGAAGGCAGGGAAGGCCGTGGCATCCGTGTGTGGAAAACCACACCTTAGCCCATGTCCTTTGCGTTCTCTTCTCTGCAGCTGTTTGAATACGTAGCTGACTGTCTGGCAGATTTCATGAAGACCAAAGGTTTAAAGCATAAGAAGTTGCCCCTTGGCTTAACTTTTTCTTTCCCCTGCCGACAGACGAAATTGGAAGAGGTAAGGCCAGAGCCCATGGAGGGAAGCGGCTGTGCAGGCTTCCGGGCTTGGGGAATGCGGGCCTGGGCGGGAGTCAGGCAGGAGAGAACGGCAGGAGTTTCTTGTTTGTTCTTTTTGTTAATGATGAGGTGGCAGTGTGAGGCAGAGAACTGGTTAACATAGTGGCCTTGATTTTGCAATTACCGTGGGCACAGCTCCAGGGAGCAGAATGCTTTTCAGCAGTTCTCAAACTTTGGTGTGCGGAATTCCCTGGAGAACTTGTTTTAAGCACAGATTGCTGGGCCTGCCAGAATCAGTGGTTCTGCAAGGAGGCCCTAAATTTTCCCAGGAGATGTGCTGCTCAGGCTTGAACTTAAAACCACTGACATAGCCAACTAGAAGAAGCTCGGGAAGGCCCCCTGGGAGGACGATTAAAGTGGGGCCACCGGAGTGAGAATGTCCTCGAGCAGACACAGAGCATGGGAGTCATAGTCTCGGCTGTGCCACCAGCCAGGCTGGGGTTTCTGGTAACTCATCTTCGTGTGTCTCAGTTTTCTTTTTTTCTTTTTTTTTTTGAGGCGGAGTCTTGCTCTGTCACCAGGCTGGAGTGCAGTGGCCTGATCTCCGTTCACTGCAACCTCCGCCTCCCAGGTTCAAGCGATTCTCCTGCCTCAGCCTCCTGAGTAGCTGGGACTACAGATGCGTGCCACCATATCCAGCTAATTTTTTTTTTTTTTGTATTTTAGTAGAGACGGGGTTTCACCATGTTGGCCAGGATGATCTCGATCTCCTGACCTTGTGATCCGCCCGCCTGGGCTTCCCAGAGTGCTGGGATTACAGGCGTGAGCCATGGCGCCCAGCTGGTGGGTCTCAGTTTTCTATCTGTAAGCAGGAGGAAGCCAATGCGATCTTGTGTGAATAAAGACAGGAAATAAGGGGCGTTCTGGGGCCGGGTTGGGGGATTTACTGTCAAGAGTCTAGTCTCCCTGGGCCATTCCTGTCTGGGATTGGGGCCCCCATGAGTCTCCTACTGCCCCTTCTGGTCATGATGCCCAATTGATAGTCACATGGTCCTCCTTGGGATGTGCTTGATATTGTTGGTTTGAGTCACTTCGTGTGGAATAGTGAAAGGAATGAGCTTTCATGTTCCACACACACGGCTTTGAATCATGGTTCAGGACAAATTGCGTCCCCTTGGACCAATTCCTTAATTACATGAGACTCTTGTTTTCTCTTTGAAAATGTTTTATTTATTTTTATTTCTTTCTTTGTAGAGATGAGGTCTCACTGTATTGCCCAGGCTGGTCTCAGACTCCTGGGGTTAAGTGATCTGCCTCCACCTCCCAAAGGGTTGGTATTACAGGTGTGACCCACTGTGCCCAGCCTTGCTTTCTCGTTTGTAAAGCAAGGATAATAATATCTGCTTGAGGCCCCGGGCGTGGTGGCTGATGCCTGTAATCCCAGCATTTTGGGAGGCTGAGGTGGGTGGATCATCTGAGGTCCAGAGTTCGAGACCAGCCTGACCAACATGGAGAAACCCCGTCTCTACTAAAAATAACAAAAATTAGCCGGGCGTGGTGATGCATGCCTGTAATCCCAGCTACTCGGGAGGCTGAGGCAGGAGAATCACTTGAACCCGAGAGGCGGAGGTTGTGGTGAGCCGAGATCGCTCCATTGCACTCCAGCCTGGGTAACAAGAGCGAAACTCCGTCTCAAAACAAACAAACAAAAAAACAAAAAACAAGCAAACAAATGAAAAAGTTTCCAGGGAGTGTTTGGGTGAGGCCAAGTGGAGCTGGCTGGCAGAGAGAGTTCGCAGGAGAGAGTAGATGTGTGTGTCAGGGGGTCGGAAATCAGGCCCCTGGCTGGATCCTGTTGTGCAGGTGGTGGTGTGAGACAGTGCCAGCTGCTCTTATTCGAGAGCTCTGGAGCAGAGACTCCAGGAAGAAGGAAGAAAATTCTCAAGCTCTGTGAGAATGCATTCAACTTTCAGAATTAAACACACATGCTTTCCTGATAGCTTGGTGGTGGAGGGTGTAAAGGTATGGTTTATCCATCCAGGATTTTGTCATTTATCTGTGTGGAATACCCACCAATGTCTTTCTCAATAATAACAATGATAAAAGCACGTACCTCAGGTTTTGACACCGTGCCTCGCACTGTGACAAATGCTTTATGTGCATTATCTTGTTAAATCCCCCAAACAATTCTATGACATTGATAGGATTATCTTCATTCTATATTTGAGAAAAACTGCAGCGCTGTGAAGTTAAGAGACTTGCACAAGGTCACACAACCAAGAATAGCCCAGCCCAAGCTCATAAGCTCCCAACCACAATGACTTTCCAGAAAGACACCACTTTAGAACGTTGTTTAAAATGTCAGGAGGTGCCTGAAAGTATTTTGATCCTTTTTTTTTTGATACAGAGTCTTGCTCTGTTGCCCACGCTGGAATGCAGTGGCACAATCTTGGCTCACTGCAACCTCTGTCTCCCAGGTTCAAACAATTCTCCTGCCTCAGCCTCCCAAGTAGCTGGGATTACAGGCATGTGCCACCACGCCTGGATAATTTTTGTATTTTTAGTAGAGACAGAGTTTCACCATGTTGGGCAGGCTGGTCTGGAACTCCTGACTTCAGGTGATCTGCCCTCCTCAGCCTCCCAAAGTGCTGGGATTGCAGGCATGAGCCACCGTACCTGGCCCATTTTGACCCATTTAGTGTCATATCACAATATTTTTCAGGAAAAATTTAAACTAAGGAAGGGCATTTAATTATATCAAGGAATAGAAAAATGCTTTTTTTTCTCATCGCAATCTAGTTAAATATATTTTATAAAAATTTCCTCCCTGCCTGTAATCCCAGCACTTTGGGAGGCCGAGACAGGCAGATCACGAGGTCAAGAGATCGAGACCATCCTGGCCAACATGGTGAAACCCCGTCTCTACTAAAAATACAGAAAAATTAGCTGGGCGTGGTGGCGTGTGCTACTTGGGAGGCTGAGGCGGAAGAATCGCTTGAACCCAGGAGGCGGTGGTTGCAGTGAGCCGAGATTGCGCCACTGCACTCCAGCCTGGTCACAGAGCAAGACTCCATCTCAAAAAAAAAAAAAAAAAAAAAATTTCCTCCCAAACTTTCAATAAAATCTAAAGTTAAGTAGAAAAGTTCCAACTATGGCCGGGTGTGGTGACTCATGTCTGTAATCCCAGCATTTTGGGAGGCAGAGGCGGGTGGATCAGCTGAGGTCAGGAGTTCGAGACCAACTTGACCAACATGGAGAAACCCCGTCTCTACTAAAAATACAAAAATTAGCCAGGCATAGTGGTGCATGCCTGTAATGCCAGCTACTCGGGAGGCTGAGGCAGGAGAATCGCCTGAACCTGGGAGGCAGAAGTTGTGGTGAGCCAAGATCGCGTCATTGCACTTCAGCCTGGGCGACAAGAGTGAAACTGCATTTCAAAAAAGAAAAGTTCCAACCACAAGAAAACTCATTCCTGATAATACCTGAATGTGGGTCCGTGCTGCAAAGCTATTTAACCAGGGCTCTAATACAGGAGTGGGTTCTGTGATGCTAGAATAAGGGTTCCTGGGGAAGATGGGCTCTGTTCAGCTCCGAGACTGCAGAGGCGTGGAAAGGGGAAGCCTGTGTGAGGAGGTGTGATTACGGAGCTTCTTTGAGAAACTGAAAATGATTAAAGAAGGTAGGAGCGTGAGAATTATTATTATTATTATTACGTTTAACCCATAGCCAACATCATAAAAGCATGAGAATTAAAAGGAAGAAGTCACTTGTTTTTTGTTCTTGTTTTTGAGGGAACAGAAAGTCTGAACCAAAGAGAGATTTCTTTGCGCGCGCGTGCGTGCGTGCGCGCGCATGTGTGTGTGTGTGTGTGTGTATGTGTGTGTATGTTTTCTGATAATAAAGTAAATGGTAATACTTTTTCAAGGTTAAAAAAAAAGAAGGAATGGAAAAGTTTAAAGAAGAAAATAGAAATCACCTCTAATCTCAACATTCAAATATTCCCACCACTAGAATTGTGGGGTTTCCTTTCACTCATATCTATATTAAATACAAGTGTTATCCTGTATCTATAGTTTGACAAATTTATAGTTTATTCTAGTCACCAAATAGTTGAGAAAAAAGAAAATGTATGGTTGTATGTAATTGCCTTGTTAATTTAACATTCTATCAAGAACATTTATCTCTCACTTCCCCATCCACCTTCCCTGCAACACGTATCCCTGGCACCTTTTTTGAAGAAAGCCGCAGTGTACATCTCTCCCCTGCTCTGTCCTGGGAGACAGGGATGGTGTCATAGCCTGTGAGGACAGAAGTTAGGGAGAGCTGCCACACGGCGGCGCTGTGGTGCAGGGGAAAAGCCTGAGGGTGGGTCCAGAGTCAGAGACCTGCGTTCTGCTTGGGCTCTGTCCTTCACTCGCGGTGAGACTCAGAGCAATTTCCTCCCTCTGGCAATCTCAAGGTTTTTTTAATCCATAAATTGAGGAGAATTGAGGAGATGTGGTCAGGAAGTTTGTGAGCTTGGGTCAGCTGCTCTTGACTGAGAGGACTTGGGCAATTCTCTTAACTTCCAAGTTCTCTTCCAGTTTGAAAAATTCTTTTTCCTTTTTTTTTTTGAGACGGAGTTTTGCTCTTGTTGCCCAGGCTGGAGTGCAATGGTGTGATCTCAGCTCACTGCAACCTCTGCCTCCCAGGTTTACGTGATTGTCCTGCCTCAACCTACCAAGTAGATGTAATTACAGGCCCCCACCACCATGCCCAGCTAATTTTTTGTATTTTTAGTAGAGACGGGGTTTCACTATGTTGGCCAGGTTGGTCTCGAACTCCTGGCTTGTGATCCACCTGCCTCAGACTCTCAAAGTGCTGGGATTACAGGTGTGAGCCACTGCGCCCGGCCCACTAGGTATTTTCCTTAGTGCATTTCTTTGAGAGAGGCAGGGAGATAACATTTCCATTTTGCAGAGGAGTAGACAGGCTCAGAGAGGTTAAACGACTTGTCTAGTGTCTCAAGAATCCAAGAGCTCTGACTTTTCAGTAAGTGCTCCTTCTGCTACCATATATTTCAAATGACTGAGGTGAGAGTAATACAGTCATTTACATTATTAGAAAAGGCTGTGGAAGCAATGTTTTAAAAAACTGGGTGATTCAGCTTAGGGAAAGGAAGGCCATGAGGGATGCGTGTAGGCGTGAATTTCTGCAGCTCAGCTGCACATCTCAGCACCTCCTTCATTCAGAATGGACCTGAAATCTTCTCACAGGGTGTCCTGATTTCATGGACAAAGAAGTTTAAGGCGAGAGGAGTTCAGGACACAGATGTGGTGAGCCGTCTGACCAAAGCCATGAGAAAGACACAAGGTGAGGAATTCACCTCGGTGTGGGAGGCTCTCTCAGCCCCAGCTCCTTTCTCTTGGGTTGGTGGGGGTGGGGGGTGGGGTGAGGGGCCCATATGGTGCCTGCGTGGAGGGAGACTCAGAGAAGGAATTGGTCTCAGGGAAAGTCCCACGGTAGTACAGATGTGGCTAACTTGGATGAACCCCTAGAGCCTTGGTAAGCGGGATTTGCAGCAATCCCAGTTGAAAGGCGGCCAGCTCGTCCCTGGGCCTCCCCCAGCAGCGACAGCCCTCTGCGGAGGTCTGGGTTAGATCTGGTGCTGTGTGTAGGCCTCGCACTCCCTCCTCTCTGAGGCTGAAAAGATCATTTTCTTTCCAAGCTGGTTCTCTATTTCACTTTCCACTCTCTGTCCATTAAATATCCCTATCAGCTGGGCACGGTGGCTCATGCCTGTAATCCCAGCACTTTGAGAGGCCAAGGCAAGAGAATCACCTAAGGTCAGGAGTTCAAGACCTGCCTGAACAACATGGTGAAACCCCATCTCTACTAAAAACTACAAAAATTAGCTGGGCATAGCGGCAGGTGCCTGTAATCTCAGCTACTTGGGAGGCTGAGGCAGGAGAATTGCTTGAACCTGGGAGGCAGAGGTTGCAGTGAGCTAAGATCATGCCATTGCACTCCAGCCTGGGTGACAGAGCAAGACTCCATCTCAAAAAAAAAAAAAAAAGAAAAAAAAATCCCTGTTTGTTGAATGTATTTTACAATAATTTAAATTAGCAAAAGCTTTTGCTGAGCTGAAAAGTACACAAATAAACCTAAATTGCTTGTTACCCTGGCAGCGAGAGGCATGTTTTGCTGCATGCCCTTCCAATCTTTTTTTTTTTCCTTTAAAGCTGGGATCTATTTTTTTACAGTCTGTGTTTTCCCTTGTTGTTTTCATTTTACTTTATGATTATTTTTTTTTAGAGATGAGGTCCTGCTGTGTTGCCCAGGCTGGCAGTGCCTGGCACTCCATCCTCGAATTGCTGGGCTCAAATGATCCTCCCACCTCAGCCTCCTGCATAGTTTGGACTATAGGCATAAGCCACATCCCCAGGTCTCATATCACTTTAAAATGTTCTTCCAAACCTTGGGGGATGTTAGTGCAGTAGCTCAAGCTGAGATGGCAGAACAGGAAATCCAGACAGGAAGTCACCGTGCCACACACGGCGAGGGCTTGGCTGAGGCTGTGCCTGCTGGCTGAGATGTCCCCGTGGGCGAGGACTTTGGTGTTTTCCCTTGGAAATACCACTTCTCCCAGGATAAACATCTTTTCCTCGGTGTCTTCCCAGGATCCCACAAAAGCTGAAAGTTGTAGGACCTCAACTTCCAGGAGGCTGAGGCAGGAGGATCACTTGAGCCCAGGAGTTCGAGGCTGTACTGTGCTACGTTTGTACCTGTGAACAGCCATCACACTCTAGCCTGGGCAAAATAGTGAGACCCTATCTGTAAATTAAAAAAAAATTTTAATTAAAACAAGCTGAGTACAGTGGCTCATGCCTGTAATCCCAGCACTTTGGGAGGCCGAGACGGGTGGATCACCTGAGGTCAGGAGTTCAAGACCAGCCTGACCAACATGGTGAAACCCATCCCTACTAAAATTACAAAAATCAGCCAGGCGTGGTGGTGTGTGCCTGTAATCCCCAGGTGCTCAGGAGGCTGAGTCTGGAGAATCACTTGAACCCAGGAGGCAGAGGTTGCAGTGAGCCAAGATCGAGCCATTGCACTCCAATCTGGGCAACAGAGTGAGACTACATTTCAAAAAACAAACAAAACCCCCCCCAAAAACCCAAAAAGCAAGGGCTGGAGTCCTGGTGGTCTGTCCCTCATATTTCCATTGCATAGAGGCCTTCACTCGCAAAGCAGGAGGGTGGGGTTCCCCTCTTCAGCTCCCCATGGCTCTTTCTCTCCCCTAGACCCTGAACCTTGATGAGGCCTTGCTCCTTCAGGTGGCCCCGCAGGCAGGATCTAGGGATGTCTCAGCAGCCACCTTCACTGCCTGCTGCCTGTATGGGGATGGATGGAGGGAACACCTCCTTCCCACCCACTGATGCCCTCTGCCTTGTGTTTGGCAGGACATGGATGTGGACATCCTGGCCCTGGTCAATGACACCGTGGGGGACCATGATGACCTGTGCCTATGACGACCCCCACTGCGAAGTTGGTGTCATCATCGGTAACTCAATTGGACTGGTTTTTTGAGAGTGGGGGAGAAGGGGCTGTTTGGGGCTTTCATTTTAGCAAACTCTGAGTGAATTTGGCGGGGAAGGACACTGACACCATTTAGGAGAAGCAACATAGGGACGTGAAAAATTCATTCATTCATTCATTCATTCATGCATATTCATTCATCCCTTTAACAAGTGTTTACTGAGCGCCTGTCCATTGGGTGCTGGCCCTGGGCTTGGGGCCGGGTTCGCAGTGGGCAGTTCCTGTGCTCCTGAAGCTTTCAGTGGGGAGGTGGGTGAGAGGCCAGGAGGCCTAAACTGCTAAGGTAATTTCAGGTGGTGGCTATCGTGATTAAAAAAAAAAAAAAACAAAGAGGGTGATGTGACTGTGAGTGGGACGAGGTGGTCAGGGAAGCCTCTCCGAGGGGGTGGCATTTGAGCTGGGACCTCAGTGATGCAAACCAGAGAGCAAGGTGGGGGTACAGGGGAATGGAGCCCCTTGCAAAGGAAAGGACACCTATAGCTTGGAGATGGGAAGGGGTCCAGGGCGGAGTGGGGTGGGGGTGGGGAATCGGGGAAACCCTACAGCCGAGTGATGTCTGGATGAGGTGAGTGAAGGCTGAGAGTCGGAGGTCATTCAAGTGAGGGGGGTAGACGAACTGGGCAGATTGCACAGGATGTGGACACAGTCATTGTAAGGTCACCGGCTTATCCCGAGGGATATTGGAAGGCACTGAAGACCTCTGGGTGGGGAATGGATAAATGGATATCGTTTGTTTTTTTTTGAGATGGAGTCCTGCTCTGTCACCCAGGCTAGAGTGCAGTGACATGATCTCAGCTCACTGCAACCTCCATCTCCTGGGTTCAAGCGATTCTCCTGCCTCAGCCTCCTGAGTAGCCGGGATTACAAGCATGCGCCACCACGCCTGGCTAATTTTTGTATTTTTAGTAGAGACAGGGTTTCTCCATGTTGGTCATGCTGGTCTCGAACTCCTGACCTCAGATGATCCTCCTGCCTCGTCCTCCCAAAGTGCTGGGATTACAGGTGTGAGCCACCGCACCCTGCCAGGTGTGCATTTTTTAAAAAGCCCATTTTGGCTGCTGTGTGGATAATCGATGACTGGGGACAAGAGTGGAAGCAGGGTGACCAGCCAAGAGACCACTGGACTGTCGGGCGGGGTGCAGTGCAGCCTGGACCAGGGCGGTCGTGGTGCAGTAGGGGTGTCCTGTGAGTGGTCTCCACATCAGAGCTGAGGGTTCTGCTGGAGGAATGTGTGGGAAGGCAGTTTGGGGTACAGTAAAGCAGAACGGCTCTGACTTATAGGTTGTTCTTGGATATCCTCTTCTCCTTTTCCCATTCCTTTACCACTCCTGGGGAAAGTTCTTCTGAATTGCTTTTCCTTACTGTCCCACAAGACCTTCCTCAGCCTGGCTTTCCTGAAGGGCAGGTCTTTAAAGCTGAGGGGCTCCATCTGCCTGACAGTTTCCAGGAGCCTCAAAATGGATCAGGCCCTTGCCAGTCATGGCACCCGTCTGTCATCGTGGCTGCATCTGGTAACCACAGATTGGGGGGGCACGCTTAAACAGTGTCCGTGCGTTTCTGAGGAAAACTTTTTCCAAATATCACACTCTGCTTTTCAACATTTCTCATTTTCCATGTTGGCATTTAAAACATTCACACCAGAGTATCAGCCAAGGGAAGATCGTAAAAAAAAAAATTCAAACAGCTTTATTGAGGCATAAAAGCTCTCATTTTAGGTGCACAATTCAGTGATTTTTAGTAAACGTACAGTTTTGTAACCATTACTGCAATCCGATTTTAGAACTTTTCCATCCTCCCAAAAGATTCCAAAAAGATGGTACCCATTTGTAGTCATTCCCAGTGCTCAAGTGTTTGAGGCATTTCCTGGGTGTGATTTTGTGTTTGCATCATGGAGTGTTGCTTTCTTAGGTGATAGCTAATCACTCTCTAAGATACGGATGCAGCTTCTGCTAGAAACAATTTGTGGCAGGCTGTAAGTAAAGAATATTTTTAGTATCAAATAGAGCAAAGCTAAGTAGCGTAGGGAAAGACTTCAAAATTACCCTGGGTTGGTGATTTAAAAAAAATATTTACAAGATTAGCTTCATTTATCATCCTCTTGTAAGAGCGCTTCGTCAGCTTTCATCCATATTTATCAGGGGGACTTCCTCACAATTGGCTCCATTCAGAACTGCAAACGCTGAGCACTCTGAGAAGTGTGGACTTGACTTGTCAGCTGTATTCCCCATGTGCTTGGGGCTTGCCCAAGCTGCTTCCCCCAGCGAGAGCTGGCCCTGGGGATGAAAGCACTTTGTGAGACATGGAGGACTCCCCCGGCAGTCAAGAGTTCTCTGTCTGTGCCCAGCTGGGAGCCCTCTCTGCATATTCTCTCTGATCCTTGGTTCAGGAACTGGCACCAATGCGTGTTACATGGAGGACATGAGCAACATTGACCTAGTGGAGGGCGACGAGGGCAGGATGTGCATCAACACAGAGTGGGGGGGCCTTCGGGGACGACGGGGCCCTGGAGGACATTCGCACCGAGTTCGACAGGGAGCTGGACCTCGGCTCTCTCAATCCAGGAAAGCAACTGTGAGTTCCCTGCTGCTGTTATCTGGGCACCGGCACTAGGCAGTGTCCAATCACTCGGGTCCCCTGGCTACCTGGGAGGCTCTCCAGTTGTGACTAGCTATCCGTCACCACAAGTTCCTTCCTTCCTTCCTTCCTTCCTTCCTTCCTTCCCTCCTTCCTTCCCTCCTTCCTTCCCTCCTTCCTTCCCCTCCTTCCCTCCTTCCCTCCCTCCCTCCTTCCCTCTGTTTGTTTCTTTCTTTCTCTCTTTCTTTCTTTCTCTCTCTCTCTCTCTTCTTTTCCCTCTCTCTCTCTCTCTCTCTCTCTCTCTCTCTCTTTTCTTTCCTTTCTTTCTTTTCTTTCCTCTTTTTTGAGATGTGGTCTCACTCTGTTGCCCAGGCTGGAGTGCAGTGTCACGATTTTTGCTCACAGCAACCTTCACCTCCCAAGCTCAAGCAATCCTCCCACCTCAGTCTCCAGAGTAGCTGGAACTACAGGGATGTGCCACCATGCTCGGCTAATTTTTGTATTTTTTGTAGAGTTGGGGGTTTGCCATGTTGGATAGGCTGGTTTTGCACTCCTGAGCTCAGGCAATCCTCCCACCTTGGCCTTCCAAAGTGCTGGGATTACAGGCATGAGCCACCATGCCTGGCCCCACTACAACAAATTTCTAAAGCGCTGCTTATATTTCAGTTTCATTTGACAAATGAGGAAATTGAAGCCAAGGACATTGAGAGATTTCCCTAAGTCACAACCCTAATAACCCTAATTCTAATTGAGTCAGTATTTCTGGGTTACCTATGTGCATGAAAGGCACTGAAGATAAGGCTGGGAACCAAGTGACACGGGTCCTACCCTCTTAGGGCACTTGGATGGTGGCTGCAGAGCAAACCTGGGCAGCGAGGAGAAGGCAGGGGCAGCCGAATTCCTCGTGTTTGCATGTCCATGCCCCTGCCCCCACCTTGCTTTCCCCGGAGGCCTAATCACTCAGCAGGTGGTGACTGGGCCTTTCCTCCTTGTTTGCTGTCCCCCATTTTGTTTTGTTTTAAGACAGAGTCTTGCTCTGTCGCCAGGCTGGAGTGCAGTGGCGTGATCTCAGCTCACTGCAACCTCCACCTCCAGGGTTCAAGTGATTCTCCTGCCTCAACCCCCAAGTAGCTGGGATTACAGGCGAGCACCACCATGCCTGGCTAATTTTTTGTATTTTAGTAGAGACAAGGTTTCACCATGTTGGCCAGAATGATCTCAATCTGTTGACCTTGTGATCCGCCTGCCTCGACCTCCCAAAGTGCTGGGATTACAGGTGTGAGCCACTGTGCCCGGCTGCCGCTGTCCACCATTTTTATTTTCATGCTAAATTTTTTTCTGATTTGGCCAAGGAAGCCCCTCAAGCTGGCTCCTGTTCCGTTTGACATGTTCCATCACTCTTTCTTTTTTTCTTTTTTGAGATAGAGTTTCGTTCTTGTTGCCCAGGCTGGAATGTAGTGGCGCGATCTCAGCTCACTGCAACCTCTGCCTCCCGGGTTCAAGCAATTCTCCTGTCTCAGCTTCCCAAGTAGCTGGGACTACAAGTGTGGGTCACCATACCTGGCTAATTTTGTATTTTTAGTAGAGATGGGGTTTCTCCATTTTAGTCATGCAGGTTTCAAACTCCCGACCTCAGGTGATCCGCCCACCTCAGCCTCCCAAAGTGCTGGGGTTACAGGCATGAGCCACCACACCAGGCATTCTGTCACTCTTTAAGTACTTCCTTATTTCCTGGTACCCTAAGATGTTTCAGGTTCATGTCACACTTTCCTAGCCCTATGCCTGGAATCAGCTATTTTGCCAAGACATGCTGGTGAATTTTGGGCACCTCCTAGGAGTGATTCAAACACTAGAACTGAACACCCGGGGAGCACATTCCACCTTGGTGGCACCTACTCCAGGCACAGGCCTGTGCTCTAGTGACCCAGAGCAGTCATGTCCCAAGGACGTAGCATCCATTTTTTTTTTATTTTATCATCTTCACCCATTTCCATTTTACTTAAAATAGATTCTATTCCTGCTGGGCATGGTGGCTTACACCTATAATCCCAGCACTTTTGGAGGCTGAGACGGGAGGACTGCTTGAGTCCTGGAGTTTGAGACCACCCTGGGAAACATAGTGAGACCAGTCTCTACAAAAATAAAAATAAAAATAAAAGAAGTAGTCAGGTGTGATGGCACATGCCTGTAGTCCCAGCTAATTGGGAGGCTGAGATGGGAGGATCACTTGAGCCTGGGATGTCCAGGGTGCAGTGAGCCATGATCACACCATTGCATTCCATCCTAGGCAACAGAGCAAGACCCTATCTCAAAAAATATATATATATTATATTTCCTGATATCCACCCTGAATTTCTGTTGATTGTCTTCTATTTCTTCAATGTTCAAAGACTTTTTGTAGTGAACTATATAAGGTGGCTTATGAAATAGATTGTCCTTGACTTTGTGTCTTACTGTGTTTGGAGAATAAACATATTTAGGCCTGGTGCGGTGGCTCTCACCTGTAATCCCAGTCCTTTGGGAGGTCAGGGCAGGAGAACGCTTGAGGCCAGGAGTTTAAGACCAGCCTGGGCGACATAACGAGACCCTGTCTCTATAAAAATAAAAAAAATTAGCCAAGTGTGGTGTTATATACCTGTGGGAGGCTGAGGCAGGAGGATCCCTTGAGACTGGGAGTTCGAGGCTGCAGTGAGCTATGATTGCACCACTGGACTTTAGCCTGGGTGACAGAACAAGACCCTGTCTCTAGTAATAATAATGATAATTAACAGTCTACCTGGGAGACAGGAATTGTTGGTGTGCAGACTTGGAGTAAAGCTGTAGGTAGCAGTAGGGATCTTTTTTTTTTTTTTTGAGATGGAGTCTCACTCTGTTGCCCAGGCTGGAGTGCAGTGGCGCTATCTCTGCTCACTGCAGCCTCCGTCTCTTGACAGTCCACAGCTTCAAGCCATTCTTCTGCCTCAGCCTCCTGAGTAGCTGGGATTACAGGTGCCCGCTACTACACCCAGCTATTTTTTTTTTTTTTAAATTATGGTAGAGATGGGGTTTCACCATGTTGGCCAGGATGGTCTCCATCTCCTGACCTTGTGATCCACCTGCCTCTGCCTCCCAAAGTGCTGGGATTACAGGCGTGAGCCACCGCGCCTGGCCAGCCGGGGGATCTTAAATCCACATTGTTGTAGAGCCTCTCTGGGGCTGTCCAAGCCCATCTCACAGGCACAGCATTCTTCTCTCTTGGACAGGAGCTTGATGTAGGCGTGGGAAGCATCTGAGTATGAAATTCAACTTGTCACATCATGTTTGAGTGATCTTGGGAAAACACCCAAAGTCTATGAAGTTGAGAGTCCCTATGCTCGAATGGCACCCATGGTCAGGGTGATTTGAGACAAAGCTTCTTGCCATCCAGCACTTTGTGAGCAGGAGGGAATCTTAGCTCAGCCCTCTCCCACCTGCTCCTGGCTGTGGGCAGTGGCTCCCGGTCTTCAGGAAATGATGTTTCGAAACCAAAGGGCGCTATATCCACTGATCTGTTTGCCAACCTGCAGGTTCGAGAAGATGATCAGTGGCCTGTACCTGGGGGAGCTTGTCAGGCTCATCTTGCTGAAGATGGCCAAGGCTGGCCTCCTGTTCGGCGGTGAGAAATCCTCTGCTCTCCACACTAAGGGCAAGATCGAAACACGGCACGTAGCTGCCATGGAGAAGTAAGCAGGTCCCCTCTGCCTTGGCTCTGTGGAGGGCTGGGATGGGAGGCCCAGGTGTGGGGTGCTCCGCATGGTGGGACAGCAGGAGGGACTAGATCCTCTTCCTTCATCAAGAGGATTTCAGACCTGGGCATGGCTTCAGATGGGTTAGCAATTCCTGCCGTCACTCAGATGAGATGTTCTTGTTGGTTTCATCAGCGAGGGATGCTGCCGTCAGAGGGCCACCCTCTTCCACGTTCAATTGCCTTCTTCTTAAAGTGGTAACTCGTAACTTTTTTAGGATCACAGATCCTTTTGAGAACTTTATTCAGGTTCTAGACCCTTAACCCCAAAAATGTACATTCACACACAAGTTTGGTTACAATATCAGGGCGTCCTTGGATCCTCAAAGCCCACGTGTGGAATCCAAGTCCAGAGCTCCTGTGATAGCAGAGCCTTCTCCATCTGCACTCATTAGGGACTGGCTTTGAATGTGGTGACTTGAGGCCTTACACACAGGCCCCTCGCTGGGGAGCTGGCTGGTAAAGGCAGCAGGTGAAGGCGCTGGCCCCAGCGTGACTACATTGCCGTCCAGCATATCTGGGGGTCCTGCTTCTCAGGCTTAGAAACACTGGCATTGCCCTGACTTTGTGATCAGTTTAGATTCTGAGTTCAGCCATGTGGTGCTGATCCGCGGTGTCTATGTCTATGCAGAACTTGGCAGGGACAGAATTTCCGTGAAAGTCAGCATAGCACAGGCTGATTAAAAGTGCGGGTGTGGCCGGTCCTGGTGGCTCACGCCTGTAATCCCAGCACTTTGGGAGGCCAAGGTGGGCAGATCACCTGAGGTCGGGAGTTTGAGACCAGCCTGACCAACATGGAGAAACCCCATCTCTACTAAAAATACAAAATTAGCCAGGCGTGGTGGTGCATGCCTATAATCCCAGCTACTCGGGAGGCTCAGGCAGGAGAATCGCTTGAACCCAGGAGGTGGAGGTTTTGGTGAACCGAGATTGCGCCACTGCACTCCAGCCTGGGTAACAAGAGCCAAACTCTGTCTCAAAGAAAAAAAAAAGTGTGGGTGCTAGAATCTAATTGCTGAGTTCAAATCCCGGCTCTAGCCCTTACTAGCTGTGCATCCATGGACAAGTTACTCGCTGTTCCTGCACCTCACATCTCTCTTCTGTATGCTAGGGTAATGATGGTGCCTCCTGCAGGACTTTTGTGAGTGTTAAAGGAGTTAATACATGTCAAATCCTTAGACAACTACCTGGCTCATGGTGACTGCTCAGTTTGCGGTGGCTGCTACTATCAATGTTGATAATTGTTATTTTTATTCTATTACTATGGGCCAGCCTATTTATTTTCACAATCCTGAGAGGTGGGGAAGCTAGTATCCCCAGGAGGATACTGATGGGATGGAGAAGTGTGGTCTGCTCAATCCTGTCCCCTGCCCAGATATAAAGAAGGCCTTGCCAATACAAGAGAGATCCTG
Source organism: Ateles fusciceps (assembly GCA_036589455.1). Classification (NCBI taxonomy): domain Eukaryota; kingdom Metazoa; phylum Chordata; class Mammalia; order Primates; family Atelidae; genus Ateles; species Ateles fusciceps. The sequence goes on from JAZHEH010000770.1 coordinate 13,924,284, forward strand.
GTGGATCTGGGCCTGGAGCCATCCGAGGCCGACTGCATTGCCGTCCAGCATGTCTGCACCATCGTCTCCTTCCGCTCTGCCAACCTCTGTGCAGCCGCCCTGGCGGCCATCCTGACACGCCTCCAGGAGAACAAGAAGGTGGAACGGCTACGGACCACGGTGGGCGTGGACGGCACCCTCTACAAGATCCACCCTCAGTGAGTGCTGCCTGCCAGCCACGCCCCCACAGACGGGTCTCCCTGGAGCAGGGCCCCAGTGTCTTCTGGACTATACTGCTTCTCTGGGGTCTGAAACCATCCACCTCTCCTGTTGGTTCTGAGATTACAAGGGAAAGGGTGAATCCAGGGCCCACATGTATCTAGCTGCCTAGGTTGCTTTTGGGGGATCACCCTTAAAGAAATATTCTGCTGGATGGGGTGGCTCACGCCTGTAATCCCAGCACTTTGGGAGGTTGAGGCGGGCAGATCATGAAGTCAGGAGTTTGAGACCAGCCTGGACCAAAATGATGAAACCCTGTCCCTACTAATACACAAATTAGCCAGGTGTGGTGGTGCGCGCCTGTAATCCCAGCTACTCAGGAGGCTGAGGCAAAAGAATTGCTTGAACCCGGGAGGGGGAGGTTGCAGTGAGCCAAGATCATGCCACTGTACTGCAGCCTGGGTGACAGAGTGAGACTCCATCTCAAAAAAACAGAAAAACAACAAAAAAAGAGAAATATGCTGCTGCTAAAGCCAGTTGCTTAATTAGGAATGCTGTCCATCCATGTATCTATGTCCATCTATCCATCACCCGTCCATTCATCTACCCATTCATTCTTCCATTATTTACTGAATACCAACTATGTGGTTAAGACCAGGAAGTAAGAGTAAGATACACCTAGATGGGGAAAAAATAGAGATGGCACAGGTTGCCAAGATTATGGAAGGATCCTGGTAGGAAAACACAGGGAAATGGGAATTTTCCAGAAGGAAGGAGAGTGAAAGCCCCTTTGGCTACCAAAAGTGGACTCGGAAGTCAAGTGGTTATATCCTGGAAAGAGCTGAGAAAGGAAATCCTTCCCCTTAGGACAGAAATGATGTTCAGCCAATACCTTATGCACAGATTAGTGGAAATGCTGGTTGATAGGCACTTCACTGAGCCTCCCAAGTGCCCTCCACTGCCCCAGCTTCTTAGTTCCTCCCTCCTGTCCCCCCCTGCCCTCCCTACCATCAGCAAATAAAGGGCTGCACCCTGGCCTGGCAGGGCCCTCCAGGACCGAGTTCACTGCTGCCCCCTGGGTCTGTGCCCGAGCCTGGCCTTTATGATTGCTAAATGTTTTGCCATCACCCCCGCTTCAGGTACCCAAAACGCCTGCATAAGGTGGTGAGGAAACTGGTCCCAAGCTGTGACGTCCGCTTCCTCCTGTCGGAGAGTGGTAGCACCAAGGGGGCTGCCATGGTGACTGCAGTGGCCTCCCGCGTGCAGACCCAGCGGAAGCAGATTGACAAGGTGCTGGCTTTGTTCCGGCTGACCCGAGAGCAGCTCGTGGACGTGCAGGCCAAGATGCGGGCTGAGCTGGAGTACGGGCTGAAGAAGAAGAGCCACGCGCTGGCCACGGTCAGGATGCTGCCCACCTACGTCTGCGGGCTGCCAGATGGCACAGGTGGGCTGGCGCAGCCTCCCTCTCTGAACGGCTATCCAGGGCTCCCATCAAAACTCCTTAAAGCCAGTGAGGTTCTTGGTTTTTAGAGACTTGGATTCATGTCTCTAATGGAAAGCAGGAATAGGTAGAAGGCTAGTATTCTTTCTAAATCTATAGGCCTCGGTTAACTCTTTTTTTTTTTTTCCTTTTTTTGAGACAGTCTCGCTCTGTCACCCAGGCTACAGTATAGTGGCGCGATCATGGCTCACTGCAACCTCCACCTCCTGGGTTCAAGCAATTCTCCTGCCTCAGCCTCCTGAATAGCTGGGACTACAGGCTCGTGCCACCACACCCAGCTAATTTTTGTATTATTAGTAGAGATGGGGTTTCACCATATTGGCCAGGCTGGTCTTGAACTCCTGACCTCATGATCCACCCACCTCAGCTTCCCAAAGTGCTGGGATTACAGGTGTGAGCCACAGTGCCCGGCCGGCCTTGGTTAACTCAAGGCATTTGCAGTTAAAAACACAAAACAGAAAACCTACATTAGGTTATGTGTGTGCATTTATGTGTGTGTAGATGAGAACATGAGCGTACCCCATGCTTTGAGCAACCCCCCCCACTCCGCCCCCAGATTCTGTCCCCAGGAGCTTTGTTTCAGATGCCTGGGATTGCCTGGGCTTGTCTTCCTGCTTCTGCTCTGGCTCTGTTCTCTTCTGTGGCTTGGCTCGCTTCCCTTTCCCTCTCATCACTTCTGCCCCCAACTTCAACCCTTGATCCTTCTGGTCCTCAGTGCTCAGCCAAGAGAAGCCACTAAGTTGTAAAGTCAGTTCTTCAGACAAATTATTTTACCTTTTTGACTCTGATGAGCCTCTTCCAGAAATAATGACCTTAGTAAAATGCTTTATATCTTATAATTTACTTTTGAACCTTTCATTTCATTTCATGCCCACTTGGAATGTTACCAAAGAGGGAATGGTTCCCATCTTATGGATGCTATAACTAAGACTTACAGATGTTAGATGACTTACTCAAGGTCTGACAGCTGTACTTGGGATCTCTTAATTGAAAGCAGTAACAGACACTGTTCAATTAATTATTCATTCTTGGCTGAGCGCAGTGGCTCACGCCTGTAATCCCACCACTTTGGGAGGCTGAGGTGGGAGGATCACTTGAGGCCAGGAATTTGTGACTAGCCTAGCCAACCTGGTGAAACCCTGTCTCTACGAAAAATAAATTAGCCAGGCAGGGTGGTGGGCACCTGTAGTCCCAGCTGCTTGGGAGGCTGAGGCAGGAGAATCACTTGACCTGGGAGGTGGAGGTGGCAGTGAGCTGAAATTGTGCCACTGCACTCCGGCCTGGGCGACAAAGCGAGATTTCATCTCTAAAAAACAAACAAACAAAAATTATTCTTTTTTTTTTTTTTTTTTTTTTGAGACAGAGTTTCACTCTTGTCTCCCAGGCCGGAGTGCAGTGGCACGATCTCGGCTTACTACCACCTCCGCCTCCCAAGTTCAAGTGATTCTCCTCCCTCAGCCTCCCGAGTAGCTGGAATTACAGGTGCCCACCACCATGCCCAGATGATTTTTTGTATTTTTAGTAGAGACGGGGTTTCACCATGTTGGGCAGGCTGGTCTCAAACTCGTGACCTCAGATGATCTGCCCGCCTCGGCCTCCCAAAGTGCTGGGATTACAGGTGTGAGCCACCACTCCTGACCTATTTATTCTTTTATCCCTTTAATCTTCTGCCTTCATTCCTCCAAGTTTCATTGAGCACCTACTCCGTGTCAGGCTCTGTCCAGCACAGTGATAGCGCAGTGAGACACAGTCCATGCCTCCGAGGAGCTCGCAGTCTGCTGGGCTGGCAGACAGTGAACAAATGCCATACTGTGCCAAGTGATGACAGGTGCTCTGGAGGAAAATAAGCAGATAAGGAGTCAGAGAGATGGCTGGGAGTGGTGTGTTTGGCAAATTCAAGGCAAAGCAAAAAGACCAGTGTGGCCAGAACACAGTGAGTGAGGCAGAGGGGCGGTGAATGGTTCTACAGAGCAGATTTGGATGCCAGGAGGCATCAGAGGAGTGACAGGCACTGCACGTAGGTGACCACACGGTACCATGAGGTAGGACTTGACAGGTTCCTTGTTAGCTAGGTGGAGTTGGGGTTCTGGGGAAGGAGATGGAGAAGAGGAGGAATTGTTTCATGCTGGTAACAAATAGTTCCGTAGGCCACAGAGACAGGATAGAAACACCTTCCAGAGTCCCTTGCCCTGAGGGCAGCCTTGCCTGGATTCCCCTGCGAAGGCCCCTTGGGTTCGAGAAACATGCATGTCCTTGACTGGATGCCTGCACCATTCCTTCGGGTTCCGGAGAGGGTTGTCAGTCAGTGAAGCTGGAAGAGCCTTCAGAGGTCTACTCTCCTTACTTTGAAGATGTGGAAGGATGGGACCTTGCCCCTCTTGCTCAAGATGGAAAGTCATTTCTCAGAAGCCCCAGGTCCCTTGACTCCAGGCCAGGGCTCTTTTCACGGCACCTCACTGGTGACAGCATAGGTGGTGCCTGGGCCTCTCCTGCAGAAGTGGAGGCCAAGGGAAGCAGCCCGGCCTCACGCAGGCTCACAATGCCTGCCCAGGCCCGGGCGGCGCTGTGCATGGTGGCCGCCACGACCTTCTGGTCTGTGAAGCCCACGAGTGCAGGCCCTGGGTCTGCTCTGCTCCAGCATCTCCTCTTCCTCCCAATGCCCCGACACGAGTCCCTGTCATGGAATACAACTGCTACTTTCTCTACTACAGAGAAAGGAAATTTCCTCGCCCTGGATCTTGGGGGAACCAACTTCCGCGTCCTCCTGGTGAAGATCAGAAGTGGACGGAGGTGAGTACGAATGTACAACAAGATCTTCGCCATCCCCCTGGGGATCATGCAGGGCACTGGCGAGGAGGTAAGTGCCAAGTGAGGGCTTTGGGCTCCGTGGTGCCAACCTGCCACCCTGCGTCGGTGCCCGCCCGGTGTGAATGTCGCTGTCTCTCTGCAGCTCTTTGACCACATCGTACAGTGCATCGCCGACTTCCTGGACTACATGGGCCTCAAGGGAGCCCCCCTACCTTTGGGCTTCACGTTCTCATTTCCCTGCAGGCAGATGAGCATTGACAAGGTAAGACAGCCCTGCCAGGCTCATGGCCAGCCAGGTGGGCTTCCCTCCTCTACTGGGGCCATCTCCAGGTAACTCCCAGCCAGCCTTCATTTTTATAGGGATCTTAGGTTTAGGGCAGCTGGGGACACATGATAAATTCAACAACTTAATTTTTAATCAATTTATCACGATTTTTTTAAGATTGATATTCACAAGATAATTTAGAGTAGTATGCAATAAAGGAACACATGCATAGTATTCCTACTAAAAGAGAGGTCGAATAATATTATGGAGAGAGGGAGAAAGAGGTAATGACCAGTGAAGGCCAGTTATAACAATTGGGCAGTAATACGATCTATATATTTCTGGACAGCTATGTAAACAACGGATTACAATGGGTTTTTATCATCTGATGAGAGAAAGCTTACCAGCACATCATAAGAAATGATTTCTTTTTTTTTTTTTGAGATGGAGTTTCGCTCTTGTCACCCAGGCTGGAGTGCAATGGCACAATCTCAGCTCACTATTACCTCCGCCTCCTGGGTTCAAATGATTCTCCTGCCTCAGCCTCCTGAGTAGCTGAGATTACAGGCACCTGCCACCACAACGGCTAACATTTGTATTTTTAGTGGAGGTGGGGTTTCACCATCTTGGCCAGGCTGGTCTCGAACTCCTGACCTCCTTATCCGCCTGCCTCAGCTTCCCAAAGTGCTGGGATTATAGGCATGAGCCACTGTGCCCAGCAAGAAATGCATTTATTTTCTAATATTAGTATCTCAGAAGGAATTGCTCACATGGCCACTTTAGTTGACACTGAAGAACATCATGGTTGATCATTTTAATAGATAATTCATAAAAATATGGAGACATTTATCAAAAAGTCTTTCTTGTAATTCTAGGGTAAAAAACACCCAGGGTTTTCCAGGTGTGGTGGCTCATCTCTGTAATCCTAGCACTTTGGGAGGTTGATGTGGGAGGATTGCTTGAGGCCAGGAGTTCAAGACCAGCCTGGGCAACACAGTGGGACCCTGTCTCTTAAAAAAAAAAACTTAGCAACTTGACAGGATGAAGTGGGAGGACCACTTGAGCCCAGGAGATTAAGGTTCCAGTGAGCTATGATCACACCACTGCACTTCAGTCTGGGCAACAGAGTGAGACTCTCTATTTAAAAAAAAAAGCACACACACACACACACATAAACAACAAGCACGCTAAGTGCATGGGCTCACGTCTATAATCCTAGCACTTTGGGAGGCCAAGGTGGGAGGATCACCTGAGTCCAGGAGTTAGAGACCAGTCTGAGCAATATAGCAAGACCTTGTCTCTAAATGTGTGTGTGTGTGTGTGTGTATTTGTGTGTCTGTATGTAAAAACAAACAAGGTTGGGTGTGGTGGCTCACGCCTGCAATCCCAGCACTTTAGGAGGCTGAGGTGAGCAGATCACCTGAGATCAGGAATTTGAGACCAGCCTGGCCAACATGGTGAAACCCTGTCTCTACTAAAAGTACAAAAATTAGCCAGGCATGGTGGTGGGCACCTGTAATCCCAGCTATTCAGGAGGCCGAGGCAGAAGAATTGCTTGAACCTGGGAGGCGGAGGTTGCAGTGAGCTGAGATCACGCCACTGCACTCCAGCCTGGGTGACAGAGTGAGACTCCATCACAACCACAACAAACCACCCAGGCTTAATTGTATGTATAATGAATAAAGGTTTTTAATTGGGAAGCTAAGACACGGGTAGGCCAGCAATGTGTTTTTTCGCATGAGTTTTTGTTTTTTTTTTTGTAAACTACCTTAACTAAGAGGTAGAGCTTAGATGTGGGGGACTAGATACCAGGCTGAGCTCTTGGAGTGCCCAGAGCTCCAGTGAGTCATGGGGGCTTCTGCCTGGAGCTGGCAGTGGGTGAGTGAGGCTGGGCCTTTGCATGAGGCTGGGGCAGAGCTGTCTGTTCTGCAGATGGAGGGAGACAGTTTGCAGCCTCTGCCAGTGCCCACACAGGAAGCCTCCGGGAATGGACATATCCTTCTTCAGGGGCTTGGGAGCTGGCCCAGATGTGGCCACACAGAGAGGCCTGGTGTCCATCCCAAGGTCAGGAAACACAGGCTCTGGGGTCATGGGTTCCTGGTTTGCAACCTTGTCTCTACTGCTTCCCATCTGAATAACCTTTTTTTTTTTGAGACTGAGTTTTGCTTTTGTTGCCCAGGCTGGAGTGCAGTGGTGCCATCTTGGCTCACCACAACCTCCGCCTCCCTGTGTTCAAGCGATTGTCTTGCCTCAGCCTCCTGATTAGCTGGGATTACAGGAATGTGCCACCATGCCTGGCTGATTTTGTGTTTTTAGTAGAAATGGGGTTTCTCCATTTTGGTCAGGCTGGTCTCAAACTCCCGATCTCAGGTGATCCACCGGCCTTGGCCTCCCAAAGTGCTGGGATTACAAGGGTGAGCTACTGCGCCCGGCCCCCATCTGAGTGACCTTGAGCAGATCATTTAACTTCTCTGAGGCTTGGTTTCCCCATTGGTGAAAATGGAGGAATACAGTGAGAAGTAAATGAGCTCGTGTGTGTAAAATGCACAGCACGGTGCCTAGCACCTGTCAGGCACTCAAATCCTAGTATCATCCTTCACACTTGATGTGGCATGGGATTGAAATTCAGCCTGGAAAAGGCCGAGAGGAATCTGGCGCTGGTAATGGTGGTGAGGAAGGGGTGCACTGTCACCAAGGGCTAACATCATGGTGGTGGATTTCTGCAAACCTCTGGCCTCAGCTTCACAGACGGACTCACCAGCTTGTGGCGAGGAGCGCTGTCTTTCTGATAGACTGTCATCAGCCAAGCTTCCAAGACTGGCGTAAAGCGGAATGCAGCTTCCTAAATTTATGGGAGAACTCTGGTGAGCTCAGCAGGTCAACCAGAGAGCTCAGGACAATAATAGAGTAGCACCAAAGACGCATTAAGATTTTGTCCTGGGCCAGAAGCAGTGGCTCACGCCTGTCATCCCAGCACTTTGGGAGGCTGAGGTGGGTGGATTACTTGAGGTCAGGAGTTCGAGACCAGCCTGGCCAACATGGTGAAACCTTGTCTTTACTAAAAGTATAAAAATTAGCTGGGCGTGGTGGCACGTGCCTGTAATCCCAGCTATTCAGGAGGCTGGGGCATGGGAATCCCTAGAACCCAGGAGGCAGAGGTTGCAGTGAGCTGAGATTGCACCACTGCACTCCACCCTGGGTGACAGAACAAGACTCAGCTACTACAGGCATGTGCCACCACATGTGCCACCACAGCCGTGCCACTCCTGGCTGATTTTTATTTTTATTTTTTGTATTTTAGTAGAGATGGGATTTCACTGTGTTGGCCAGGATGGTCTCCATCTCCTGACCTCATGATCCACCTGCCTCCGCCTCCCAAAGTGCTGGGATTACCCTGCCCAGCACCATTTTCTTATTGTGGTGAAATATACATAACATAAATTTCCCACTATAACTATTTTTTATGTGCACAGTTCTGTGGCATGAAGTAATTCACATTTTTGTGCAGTCATCCCTACCATCTGTCTCTTAAACTTTTTCTTTTCCATCTGAAATGCTGTACCCATTAAGCACTGATTCCCTAGTCTGCCTTCCCCCAGCCCCTATAATCACTCTTCTACTTTCTGTCTCTACGAATTTGACCGTTCTACATATCTCATGTAAGTGGAATCATACGGCATTTATCCTTTTGCATCTGGCTTATTTCTGTGAGCATAACGTCCTCAAGGTTCATCCACGTTGTAGCACGTGTTGGAGCTTCCTTCATCTTTAAGGGGAATACTGTCTCTTGTGTGTATACACAGTTTTCATCACCATTGTGTGGCTGAAAAAAATGACAGCACAGAGAGAGTGACATGAGCTGCCTGAGTTGCCACACCTGTAAATGGAGGTGGAGGCTCCAAGCTAGCACAGGCCTGCAGACCCCAGGCTCTCACTCTCTGCCTTGTTGGGGGATCAGGACCTGGAGTCCAGGAGGCACACTCTTGATGCCAGTGTTTCTGAACCATCTTAGCTATAATGCACTGTACCACCAAGCATATCTAATCAAAACAAAAACTCAAGAAGTGATACCCTCAGTATGTGCTTTATGCTTTATTTTTATTCTATTTCGTTTTTCATATGGGGAAATTGAGGCACAGAGGTCTCATCTGATGGGTAGGTGCACAGTCAGAATGGAAATGGAGCTTGGAGGGCTTTGAGAGCACCATCCAAGCGCACTTGCCCTTTCTCTGAGGGATGGGTGGCAGTTCCCCTCCCACCACCCATCACTCAGAGAAAGGGGCGAGAGGGGTTCATAAGACAGAATTATTTGGTACATAGCGGGATCTTTCAGATTAAAAATGCACACATTCTAAATACCAGCAGATCGGCTTCGCAAACACATGCCCAAGGAGGAAAGATGTTCACTGTAGCACCACTGAAATACTGAAAAAAATCTGGTTTTTAATCTGATTTTAAAAATGAGGGCTGGATGTGGTGGCTCATGCCTGTAATCCCAGTACTTTGGGAGGCTGAGGCGGGTGCATCACTTGAGGTCAGGAGTTTGAGACCAGCCTGGCCAACATGGTGAAACCCTGTCTCTACTAAAAATACAAAAATTAGCCAGGTGTGGTGGTAGTAGCCTGTAATCCCAGCTACTGGGGAGCCTGAGGCAAGAGAATCGCTTGAGCCTGGGAGGCAGAGGTTACAGTGAGTCAAAATTACATCACTGCACTCCAGCCTTGGTGACAGATCGAGACTCTGCCTTAAAAAAATAATTTTAAAAAGATGAGAAATAACCCAAATATCTGGCAATGGAGAGTGACTAAATAGGGTATATCAATCATATGGAGTTAACTACTTGATTTTTATTTAACAAATGCATACATGGTGGCTGTTCTGTGCCAGACAGTGTTCTAAGTGCTTCATGGATACTTCCTTACCTAACTGGGCGGCAGTAGTTGGAATAGTTACAAGTATGAACTCTGGAGCCAATGCCTGTGTTCAAATCCTGGCTTTTCTACTTATTGGCTGTGTAACCTTGGGCAAGTTATTTAACCTCTCTGTTCCTTGGTTTCTTCATTTGAAAATGATCACAAAAATAGAAGTCATTTTATAGGTGTGTTCTGTGGATTTATTTCTGAATATTTTGCTCAGTGAGGAACGTGGCAGATCCATATAAATGGCCTGGAAGGGTCTGGAAGACACATTACTGAATGAGAAAAACAAATTGCAGTAGCCCACACACAGTGTGAATTTATTTACTTAAAAATATGTGTAATTTCACACCTAAAAGAAGAAATGGGGAAAAAAAGAAAAAAAATACTAATAAGTGGAGAGGAAAAGGTCTGGAAGGATTAGTATCAGACTAATGACAGAGGTTACCTCTTAGATTGGAGGGATGGGAGTTGAAGGGAACTATCCTTATCAGCAACATTTTAATTTTTTACACTAATGCACTCCTGCATTGCTGCTGCCATTAAAAATTAATACACGGTCCGGAAGGTTGCCGTGTGCAGCTGTCTGTGGTCTTGACTGGGCACCAGGGCACAGCTACTGCTCCTGGCTCAGGACACTGTGCCTTTGGGCCTCTTTCCCAGCAGCTCTGAAGGTGTCATGAAGACACAGTGAGGAGGGAGGGGGAGACCTGTGGGTAGCTAGAGAGCAAAGCCACTGATGACTGGGGAGAAAAAGAGAGACATCAAAAAATGGATTAGTTTTGTATAATTGCAATTAATAAGAGAGGTTTCCCAGTTGGGGGTGTCTCTCTAATGTTCTACACATACCAACCAGGGAAGGAGCCAGCCGGGGGCCCAGTTTCCCAAGAACTATGGAGGGAAGTGGGGAGACTGCGGCTTGCGGGCTAACGGCCTCAGGGTGAAGTGGCATCCAGCAACGGGGCTGACGGCGCTGCTATCAGATTTTCTGACTTCCTTTCCTGTCCCAGGGGTTCTGCTGGCCTAGACACTCCAGCTCTGCCTGCCTTCACCCCACCCTGGCTCTCTAGGTGATGGAGTCTGGGGCTAGTCTAAATCCTGCCTCAGGCTAACAGTGCAACCTTATGAGGCTTCCTTACGAGAATTAAAAATACTACTTTCCAGTGGGGCACAGTGGCTCATGCCTGTAATCCCAGCACTTTGGGAGGCCAAGGTGGGCGGATCACTTGAGGTCAGGAGTTTGAGACCAGCGTGGCCAACATGGAGAAACCCCATCTCTACTAAAAATACAAAAATTAGCGGGGTGTGGTGGCGCATGCCTGTAGTCCCAGCTACTTGGGAGGCTGAGGCATGAGAATCGCTTGAACCCAGGAGGCAGAGGTTGCGGTGAGCCGAGATCATGCCATTGCACTCTAGCCTGGGCAACAGAGTGGGAGTCCGTCTCAAAGAAAAAAAAAAAAACTACTTTCTCAATAGTATAAAAATTATATATTTTAATTTTAGAAAACTTAGAAAATATAGACTAACAAAAAGAAGAGAGGAAAAGGGACGCATAATCTTGTATCCAGAGAGAACCACTGTTAACCCTTTTGGTGTATATATTATTCCAGTCCTTTTCTAGATGCGAGTATGTGTGTGTGTATGAGTGTAATTTTAAAAATGCAAATAGAGGCTGGGTACAGTAGCTCATGTCTGTAATCCCAGCATTTTGGGAGGCTGAGGTGGGCGGATCATCTGAGATCAGGAGTTCGAGATGAGCCTGGCCAACATGGTGAAACCCCGTCCCTACTAAAAATACAAAAAGCTTAACTAGGCATTGTGGCGAGCGCCTGTAATTCCAGCTGCTTGGGAGGCTGAGGCAGGGAGAATCACTTGAACCCTGGAGGTGGAGGTTGTAGTGAGCTGAGATCTCACCATTGCACTCCAGCCTGGGCAACAGAGCGAGACTCCATCTCAAAAAGATAAAAAAAATTAAAAAAATAGAATAATTCACTAACTATTTGTTTGATGTGCTTTCACTTAACAGTGTGTGGAAAATCTCTTTCTCTCACGTCCAATGTTCTCTGACAGTGCAATTATTTATGGGTGTATACCATGTCCTGTATCGAAGTACAGAATGATAGATCCATACTGTTGAGTTGTAGGATGCCTCTAGTTTTTCACTGTGAAACATGCTTTGATAAACATTTGGTAGCTTTGCCTTTGATCACATCATAATCTGTCCTTGGCTAAGTTAGGAGTCGGATCATGGCTGGACTCGGTAGCTCACGCCTGTATCCTAGCACTTTGGGAGGTCGAGGCGGGCAGATCACGAGGTCAAGAGATCAAGACCATCCTGGCCAACGTGGTGAAACCCTGTTTCTACTAAAAATACAAAAATTAGCTGGGCGTGGTGGCGTGCGCCTGTAGTCCCAGCTACTCGGGAGGCTGAGGCAGGAGAATTGCTTGAATCCGGGAGGCGGAGGTTGCAGTGAGCCAAGATCGTGCCACTGCACTCTAGCCTGGCGCCTGGCAACAAAGCAAGACTCTTGTCTCAAAAAAAAAAATAGCTGGGCATGGTGGTGCACGCCTGTAATCCCAGCTACTTGGGAGGCTGAGGCAGGAGAATCACTTGAACCCAACGGAGGTTGCTGTGAGCTGAGATTGCGCCATTGCACGCCAGCCTGGGCAATAAGAGTGAAACTCCATCTCAAAAAAAAAAAAAAGAAGTAGGCTCACTATGATCCTAGGCCTTTATTTTGGGTAGTCATGGCCAGGGAACATGATTTGAGCCTTGACGAGTATGAATTGCTGCAGTGATTCCACTCAGCAGTAGACCACTCAGTGGTCGTGCTCTGTGATGCTGGTGTGCCCAGGGTTAGGGCTAGGGAGGTGGAGGCACAGTCAAAACCACATGTGTACTTGACAAGCAGTCAGCTATAGTGCCTTGCATCTGTTGGATGTTGAGGTTATGCAGTGGCCCCAGCAAACTATTGCTCAAATGAATTTCCCCTCCTTCTTTCAGGGAGCACTCATAGGGTGGACCAAAGGCTTCAAGGCCACTGACTGTGAAGGAGAGGATGTGGTGGACATGCTCAGGGAAGCCATCAAGAGGAGAAATGTAGGATGTGGTGTTGAGGCTCATGCCTGTTCCTGCCGCCTTCCCCAGATCCTCTGCTCTGCCAACCTCTGCCCAGTTCCTGTGACTCTGGCCTCTGCCCGCCTTGGGATGACATGCCCCTGCTAAGGCTGTTTGACTTGCACATTCAACTCATAGTAGAGTTGTTTTTTTGTTTTTTTGCAGGAGTTTGACCTGGACATTGTTGCACTTGTGAATGATACAGTGGGGGACCATGATGACCTGTGGCTATGAAGATCCTAATTGTGAGATTGGCCTGATTGCAGGTAAGTGGTCTGGCATGGCCCATTGGCCTAATCCCCCTGATTCTGTTGATGGTTCCCTTTTAACATAGTGAGGGGACGGGCATTGTTCCATTATACAAAGGTGCTGCCCAAGGCAGAGATGAAGTTAAGATTGGAACTCCAGGTTGCCAAGTTCTTTCTCCATTAAGAGTCCTAAGCCAAGGTTATCCTTTCGATTGAGGAAGGATAATGACACAGGAAGAAGGGATTTTTCAGTTAGGACCTTGGGGGCGATTGTCATGGGAGGAAGGAGACCACGGTTGGATCATCCTGGTCTGGGACTGAGGGATCTATTATAGATTTTCACTCTGGCTCCAATGTGCACCTCTTCTGTTCTCTGAATTCTTCTGGTTCTTAGGGTGCACGGGGAAGGAGAGGAGCTGGAAACAAACTTAGAGGAGGGGGAAAGGAGTGGCCTGATACAGGCATTTTAGGGGTCTTTGGGAGAAGTCTGGCCGTGAAGGCCAAGGGTAGATTATGGGGGAAGTTCTCTCCATGACGGGTAGAATGGGGAGGATTGGAACAGGTGGCGATGGGGACGAAAGGCATTCCAGGTGACAGGCACAGGCTAAGTAATGATAGAACCTAGAAAAGTTGTTCCATTTGATCATCTGGGCTTTCTGGGTGTAAGCAGCAGGTGGAACAAGGAGGTGGGGACGCACTGAGCTATCTCCAGTGCCAGGTAAGAGGTTTCCTCTCACTCTAACTCCTACCTGCTTTGTGAGCTTGGGCAGGTGGCTTATTCTGTCTGACTTGAGTTTCTTCATCTGTGGGAGGGATTGGGCTAGATCTAGAAGGGCAAAGAGGTGAGGCCTATTGATTGACTGTAATACTTGCCTGGACTGCTGTGCTGAGAATAGTTCTGAGGCCAAGTCATGGGCAAGGAAGAAGAGAGTGGCTCACAGATGCCAAGCATGTGCTTGTCCAAGACTAGATGATTCCTCATGGTCCCTTCCAGCTCTGACTGCTAATTTTACAACTAGTTGGAAGCCTTGTGTGCCTAGGGCTTAACAATCATGATGATGAAGATGGCAGGTACCATTTATTGAATGCTTACCATGTGAAGGAAACTTACAAATAATACTTCATAACAAATCCATAAGGCAGGCATTATTTCCTTCTTTTTTTTTTGAGACAGAGTTTCACTCTTTGTTGCCCTGGCTAGAGTGCGGTGGTGCGATCTCGGCTCACTGCAACCTTTGCCTCCCAGGCTCAAGCAATTATCCTGTCTCAGCCTCCTGAGTAGCTGGGATTATAGGCACATGTCACCACACCCAGCTTTCTTTTTTTTTTTTTTTTAGTATTTTTAGTAGAGACGGGGTTTTACCATGTTGGTTGGCCAGGCTGGTCTTGAACTCCTGACCTTAGGTGATCTGCCCACCTTGGCCTCCCAGAGTGCTGGGATTACAGGCGTGAGACACTGCGCCCGGCCTTATTTCCTTCTTAGAAATGAAGAAACAGCCTCTGAAAGATGAGATGCTTGCCTAAGGTTGGCCAGCTATGACTGTAAAGCTGGATTCACATTCAGTCATATCTCGCTCCAAGCCTCAATTCTTATTTGCTGCACTCTGCTGCCTTTCTGAAACCTGGTGGTATCTTCAAAGACTAATGTTCTTTCACAATTCCCTCTAGGAACAGGCAGCAACCTGTGCTACATGGAGGACATGAGGAACATTGAGATGGTGGAGGGGGGATGAAGGGAAGATGTGCATCAACACAGAGTGGGGAGGATTTGGAGACAATGGCTGCATAGAGGACATCCGGACCCGATACGACACAGAGGTGGATGAGGGCTCCTTGAATCCTGGCAAGCAGAGGTGAATAGGGTGGATGTATGCATTTATGCCAGTTGTGTAGTGAGCAAAACTACCAGACCTAAGGGGGTACCATAGACAGCATAGCTTTGTGTGCTTATTACAGCTGTCAAATGTCAGTGAAATATCATGTGGGAACAAAGAAAAATATTATGACAAGTTTGGAAGAGGTAAAAAGTCCCTTTTTCTAATTACCATAAGGCCCCATAAGCTCTAGTGGTGGTTCTGGAAGTGAGGCAGAGGCTGCCAGCATGTTCATTCGCTGAGGGCATGGTGAGTGAGCCCTCTTGGGATGGGTTTTTAATAAGTCTCTTTCAGAGGCCAACATCTTCAGGCCTTCGGGGGCCGGCTACCAGGTTGGTGACCTTTTCTGGGGGGTGGGGAAGTGGCCACCTGTGATGGACAGGAATGCTGGTTCTCGACCATTATGTCACGTCCTACCATGGGTCACGATCACTTGCAAGGTATATCCAATGACTAGCCATATGAAAAATACTGAAACTAATGAATGGCTTAAAAAATAAATTAGCCGGGCGCAGTGTCTCACGCCTGTAATCACAGCACTTTGGGAGGCCGAGGCGGGCGGATCATCTGAGGTCAGGAGTTTGAGACCAGCCTGGCCAACATGGTGAAACCCCGTCTCTAAAAAATAAATAAATAAATAAATAAATTAGAGTAGATTTCACTTGCATGCTGATATTACGAGAGAAAGGGGTAGCAGAGATAGAGCTGGCATGTGGTATTAGTCCATTCTCCTTTTCCTATAAAGAACTACCTGAGACTGGGTAATTTATGAAGAGAAGAGGTTTAATTGACTCACAGTTCCACAGGCTGTACAGGAAGCATGGCTGGAAGGCCTCAGGAAACTTACCATCATGGGGGAAGGTGAAGGGGAAGCAGGCATGTCTTACATGGCTGGAGAAGGGGGAGAGAGAATGAAGGGGGAGGTGTCACACACTTAACCAGATCAGCTGGGTGCAGTGGCTCACACCTGTAATCCCAGCACTTTGGGAGGCCGAGGCAGGCGGATCACCTGAGCTCAGGAGTTTGAGATCAGCCTGGCCAAGATGGTGAAACCCCGTCTCTACTAAAAATACAAAAATTAGCCTGGCAGAGTGGCGCCTGCCTGTATATCCTAGCTACTAGGGGGACTGAGGCAGGAGGATCGCTTGTACCTAGGAGGCGGAGGTTGCAGCGAGCTGAGATCATGGCACTGCACTCCAGCCTGGGCAACAGGGTGAGACTCCATCTCAAAAAAAAAAAATTAAAACGACCAGATCTTGTGAGAACTCATTCACTATCACCAGAACAGCAAGGGGGAAATCCACCCAATGATCCAGTCACCTCACCAGGTCCCTCTTCCAACACTGGGGATTGCAATTCAACATGAGATTTGGGTGGGGACATAAATCCAAACCATATCACATGCTAAAACTTGATTATTAACCCAGGACCATCCACTAGAAGAAGGGTTGGCAAACTTATTCTGTAAAAGACCAGATAGTAAATGTTTTAGATTTTGCAAGCCATACGGTCTTTATCAAAGCTAATCAGTGTCTTAATATAGAAAATAAGAGGAAACATAGATTTATTGTATGGGTGCTATCCAAGTTGAGAGCTTGAGCAGTTGGGAAATGGGAGGGGATGCCTAGGCCGTGGACACCCTGGGAGTTGTTGAACTGAGGACGTTGTCTAGGAAGAGGCTCAGACCAGACAAAGACCAGCGCTGGTGGCTTCTTGCCGCTTTGGCACCAGTCTTTGTAGCTGGAAGGCAGGTGAGTTGTGGTGAGCCCAGCTTGAAGCAGGGATTGCTCCAAAGAAGGGACCTTACCCTTGAATCCTAAGTTGGGGCATCTGAGTATCATGGTTCTTCTCAAGGGGCAGTTCCTTCTAGTTAGTCTTGTGTCTGTATCCGCTGAAGGCTTGCATTTTTGGACTGAGATTTTAAGGGGGCAGCACCTTTGAACTTGCCTTGAAACCACCATTGTTTGTCTGTTCTGGTGTTAATTCCCTTAGACTGATGAGGTCTTGTGCAGTTAAGAGAACCCAAGCCCAGCACATAAATGCTTTCCATTTGACTCTGCAAGCAGGGGCAGTCTGGCTCTGTGTCATTGTTGTTGATGATGTGTGTCACCATTACACACCCTGTGCAGAGTGCCTGGTCAGTACAAGGCCCCTTTTCTCTCTTGCTTTCTTGGCCCTCTTGGAGCTCACGGTGTGGTAGAAACAGGGAAGGGGATTAACACTTTTTTTTTTTTTTTTGAGACACAGTTTTGCTCTGTCACCAGGCTGGAGTGCAGTGGCGCGATCTCCACTCACTGCAACCTCCAACTCCCTGGTTCAGTCTCCCTCCTCAGCCTCTTGAGTAGCTGGGATTACAGGCACATGACACCATGCCCAGATAATTTTTGTATTTTTAGTAGAGATGGGGTTTTACCATGTTGGCCAGGATGGTCTCGATCTCCTGACCTCGTGATCCGTCTGCCTCAGCCTCCCAAAGTGCTGGGGAGTGAAGTAACACTTTTGAGAACCCCTGGTGCATGCAGACAGTTTCAGTGTGTTATCTCACAGAGCAGAATCTCCAGTGGAACAGATTTGTAACATAAAGCCAAGGAGAACTGGCTTTGGGGCCAAGGCCGGGGACTAACTTTTGCTTGGTGTCCATTGTACCCAGATGCTTGCCTCCTAACAGTCTTGTCGGGGGCTGCTCTGCTCCCAGTTTTGTAGATGATAGCTTGCAGTGCTTGCTCACATCAAACAGCTAGTATGTGGCAGAGCTGGGACCCGGATCTTGCTCCATGTGGCTCCAAAGCCTGACCTTCTCACATCATGGGGTCTTCTGCATTGCATGTCTGCCCCAACCTTATCCCTCTTCCCCAAACAGATACGAGAAAATGACCAGTGGGATGTACCTGGGGGAGATCGTGCGGCAGATCCTGATCGACCTGACCAAGCAGGGTCTCCTCTTCAGAGGGCAGATTTCAGAGCGTCTCCGGACTAGGGGCATCTTCGAAACCAAGTTCCTGTCCCAGATTGAAAGGTGACCTGTGATCAAGTTCATTGTGAGGCTCTGACTGGCATACACTGCCACCACGCTGGGGTTGGGCCAATTTGAGGTTTAAAAATGAAAACAGAAAGGCTCTGGCTGGGCAAGGGGTTGCCTCCTGGGGCTGCTCCCTCCTTCTGCCTGATTCAGGATCACAGCCTTGAGGACCATGTGCACAGCACTCTGGGGCCTGCAGCCTGCCTGGGCCTCAGAGTGTTTAGCAGAAATGTTTAAGTCCTCCACCAAGCTTCCTAAATAGCTACACAGGAGTTAGGTTAAAGCTAAAAAAAAAAAAAAAATCCCCTTTTATTCCTGAAGAGATAATGTGTCCATAAAACGAAATGAATATCCAGGAAAAAATCAACCAAATGCTCAAATACAGCTATTTTTATTTTTGCATGTTATGTTCCCTTTTAAGTTATTTTATTTTATATATATTTCATTTTTATTTTTATTATTATTTTTTTGGTTACAGGAGCTCACTCCTTCACCCAGGCTGGAGTATGGTGGTGTGATTGTGGCTAATTACAGCCTCTATCTCTTTTCTCTTTTTTTTTCTCTCTCTTTTTTTTCGCTACAATATTAACCATTAATACTGATCTATCTCTTTTTCCTTACTATACATATGTTAGTCATTCAGATGATCCTCCCACCTTAGCCTCCTGAGTAGCTTGGGACCACAGGCCCACACCACAATGCCCAGCTAATTTTTGTATTTTTTGTAGAGATGGGGGTTTCCCCATGTTGCCCAGGCTGGTCTCGAACTCCTGACCTCAAGCGGTCTGCTGTCCTCAGCCTCCCAAAGTGCTGGGATTACAGGTGTGAGCCACTGTGCCCTGCTCCTTTTAAGTTCCTGACTTCATGCAAACATTTTTCATAATCATAATCATATTATATTTTTCACTCTGTATGTTTTCAGTGTTTGTTAATGAAAATTTCCATTTAAAATTCTGGTTTTATTTTTATTTTATTTTATTTATTTATTTTTGAGATGAAGTTTTGCTCTTGTTGCCCAGGCTAGAGTGCAATGGCATGATCTTGGCTCACTGCAACTTCTGCCTCCTGGATTCACACGACTCTCCTGCCTCAGCCTCCCGAGTTGCTAGGATTACAGGCATGTGCCACCACGCCTGGCTAATTTTTTGTATTTTCTTTTTAGTAGAGACAGAGTTTCACCATGTTGGTCAGGCTGATCTTGAACTCCTGATCTCAGGTGATCTACACGCCTTGCCCTCCCAAAGTGTTGGGATTACAGGCGTGAGGCACCGCGCCCGGCTATTTTGTTTTTTTATTATACAAAGTGTTAAGCATATACAAAAGTGGAAAGAGAAGTAAAGTGAGCTCACTATTTTCATCACCACGTGCAACAATAATAAACTCATGGCCAACTGGGCTCATCTATACAGTCCTGCTGACCCATCCCCAGGCTGGGTTGATTAGAAACAAATCTCACATCTTACATCAGTTCATCTATAAATATTTCATAATGTATTTCTGAAATATAAGGGTTTTTAATAAAACATAACTATAGTACCATTATCACACTTAAAAAGCTAATGATAAACCTCAGTCTCATAAAACATCCTGTTAGTGTTCTTATTTCCTGAATTGCCAAAAATTAATGGTCTTTATGGTCCCAAACTACTCAGGAGGCTAAGGTGGGAGGATCATCTGGATAACTAACATATGTATAGTAAGGAAAAGAGATAGATCAGTATTAATGGTTAATATTGTAGCAAAAGAAAGAGAAAAGAGATAGAGGCTGTAATTAGCTACGATCACACCACCATACTCCAGCCTGGGTGATGGAGTGAGCTCCTGTAACCAGTAAGTGTTCTTATTTCCCGAATTGCCAAAAATTACAGTTCTTTTGTTTGCATTATTATCCAGAGTTCATACCTGGCATTTGATTGATATGTTTAAACAATCTCTGTTAGTCTATGGGTTTCCCCTCCCTCTCTTGTTTTCCTTTGCAATGTATTTGTTGAAGAAACTGTCGTCTTATCCTATGAGTTTCCTGTATTCTAGATTTTGTGGATTGCAGCATTTAGCATTTTCCTCTATCTTCTTGTATTTCCTGAAAACTTATAGTTAGATCCAGATGCTTAGTTAGAATCAGTAGTGAATTTTGGACAAGAATATTTCTTAGGTGGCATTGAGTTGTCTGTCTGTCTCTCTTTTCTTTAGGATGTTGTCAGTCATTGATGCATATTGCCTGGATCTATTATTTCACTAGACATCATAAATGGTGATGATTCCTGCAGTTATTAGCTGGAATACTTCTAGAAAGAGGAACTTTCCCCTATCAACTCTTTGGTGTAATTATCATTTTGCATGGCTGCATATTATACTATATTACTGTGCTATAATTTACTAAACTTTCCCTTTAGTATAGGACATCTAGATTGTTAATTTATAAATTCCTCTTATTCTGAGTAACACCATAGTTCTTTTAATACACATAGTCATTTCAATATTGTAAATCATTTCCTTAGTAGTAGAAATGTTTGGTTAAAAGAAGTATTTTGCCATGGGTGCAGTAGTTTTTTTTTTAAGTATTTTCAATTTCTGTCACCACCAGTTATGTACAAATGTGTCAGTTTCACTGCTTTTTGTGCTAGCACTGGATGTTATCTGATGCTTTGTTTTTGGATTTTCTCTCCATTTGTGTTCATTCATTTAATTTTCCTGGTCTTTATGGTCAGATGCCCACAAGTGAAAAACCACTTTGCAGCGGGGGAAGAAAAGAAAACGCATTGTACACAAAAGTGGTATACTTAATGAGATAAATCAGATGGGCTGTTTAAAGGGAGTTCTTATTGTTTAAGGAGATGATGGCAGAATCAGTAACAGCAGCAGCGATTATGTATTTTTGGAGTGTTAACTAGCAAGTGTTCAGCATCCTTCTCCTGTCTAGTCTTCAACCCATCCAATCTGAACAGACAGGTTAAAAATCATCATGTTCGGTGACCAAAGGGATCCTGTTTTGCTTTGTAAAACAGCTTCTCTCTGATGAGCAATAGATAAGCAAGTTTATTTCTCTTTGCCTTGCTTTTTTTGCTGTAATACAAGGAAACTTGTTCCTAGACAAGTGCAACATGGCAACACTGTTATGCCTCCAGAAGGATTTGCTTCTGCTGCACAAGAGGTATCCGTTTTGGATATCTTGAGTTCTACAGAATTTTTTTTTTTTTTTTCTGAGACAGGGTCTCACTCTATTGTCTGGGCTGGAGTGCAGTGGCGCAATCACAGTTCAGTATATCCTTGACCTCCTGGGTTCAAGTGATCCTCCCACTTCAGCTGCCACCCCTGCCCCTCTCCCCTGCTCCCACCCCCTGCCAAGTAGCTGGGACTACAGGCGCACACTACCAGACCCAGCTGATTTTTAATTTTTGTATTTTTTGTAGACATGGGGTTTCACTATGTTGCCCAGGTTGGTCTTGAATTCCTGGGCTCAAGCCATTCGCCTGCCTAGACCTCCCAAAGGGCTAGTATTACAAGTGTGAGCCACTGTGCCCGGCCAGGTTTTTTTTTTAAACCTTCATGAAATAAAAAGAAAATCATGGCTGGGCACAGTGGCTCATGCCTGTAATTCCAGCACTTTGGGAGGCTGAGGCAGGCAGATCACCCGAGGTCAGGAGTTCGAGACCAGCCTGACCAACATGGAGAAACCTCATCTCTACTAAAAATACAAAATTAGCCAGGGTGTGGCAGTACATACCTGTAGTCCCAACTACTCGGGAGGCTGAGGCAGGAGAATCCCTTGAACATGGGAGGCAGAGGTTGTGGTGAGCTGAGATCGCACCATTGCACTCTAGACTAGGCAACAAGAGCGAAACTACATCTCAAAAAAAAAAGAAAAAAGAAAATCCTATCCGCCTATTGCTGATGGGAATTGGCAGGTGCTGTGCTGACTGCAGCCCATTTCAAAGCAGTTTGTCAAATGGATGGGACAGTGTTCTCAAGGGGAAGAGCCCTGGGACTTAGAGCTTGAGTTTAAGATTTATCTCCACCACGTAACCTGCTGATTCTGCGTGACCTGAGGCAAGTTGCTTCACTTCTTTGAACCTCAGTTTCTTGCCTCATAACATAAGTAATTACACTGTTGCTTAACCCCCAGGATTGCTCTGAGGATCAGGAAGGGAATGTACTTGAACTGGGTAAGCTGTGAAAAGCTGGGCCCAGGAAGGAATTGCAGGCTTTCTCTTTAGACATACCAGCTAGAAAACCTTTTTTCTTACTATGCAAATGTTATTCATTCATTTTAGAGAATCTAAAATACAGAGATAAGCAACAGAAATAAAATAAGAATTAGGCCAGGCATGGTGGATCATGCCTGTAATCCCAGCACTTTGGGAGGCCGAGGCAGGAGGATTACCTGAGGTCGGGAGTTCGAGACTAGCCTGGCCAACAAGGTGAAACCCCGTCTCCACTAAAAATACAAATATTAGCTGGGCACGGTGGCAGGTGCCTGCAGGAGAATCGCTTGAACCCGGGTGGAGGAGGTTGCCGTGAGCTGAGACTGCACCATTACACTCCAGCCTAAGTGACAGAGCAAGACTCTGTCTCAAAAAAAAAAAAAGAAAAATAGGAATTACCTGTAATGCTGACAATGAATAGATTTCCCCTGTGTGTGTGTGTGTGTGTGTGTGTGTGTGTGTGTGTTTTCTGGGCAAGGACAAACATTGAGACAAAAAACCAAGATCATACAGTGCATAATCTTTTATAATCTATTTTTTCACTATGTCATGAAGATTTTCCATGGCATGAAATATTCTCATGCAAACTCATCTTTTTTTGAGACAGGATCTCACTCTATTACCCAGGCTGGAATACAGTGGTATGATCATGGCTCACTGCAACCTCAAACTCCTGAGCTCAGTCCTCATGCCTCAGCCTCCCAAATAGCTGGGACTATAGGCATGTGCAATTATACCTGGCTAATTTTTAATTTTTTTTTTGTAGAGATGTGGTCTTATTATATAGCCCAGGCTGGTCTCGAATTCCTGGCCTCAAGTGCTTCTCCTGCCTCACCCTCCCAAAGTGCTGGGATTACACGCATAAGCCACTGTGCTGGCCAGAAACTCATCTTTAAGGTCTACAAAGAATTCTATCATTTGGCTACGCCACCATTTACCAGCTGAATTCCGTGTATGGTCATATAGGTTGTTTTTCAATTGTTCTTTCTTGATAACACTCTTCTTCCCTAAATATTACCTGAGACAGTCCAGGATACAACTTCACATTGCATGGCATAGGAGCCGGGGCTCTGCTTAAGTACCATTAGTTCACTGTGAGATAACCAGGTTTAGACTAGAAGCCAGCTTGCCCTATAATGGGTGCTTCTCTGCATGTGTTTACAGTCCTACCGGGTTCTCATTCTCTAAGGTTCTGATTGTATTTTGTACATTCATTTATTCACTTGCTCATTAAATATACCCTGTTGGCTACTACTGAAAATATAGTCTTACTGTCCAAGAGCCGAGAAATCAGAAAAAGGGAAGAAAATGCAGAGAATCAGAAAAAGTTAAATAGAAGGAAAGTTGGCCTTCAATTGAAGGGGGGCCAGAGTATGGGAGTTGGCACGATTCGTGGGAAAGTACAAGAGGTGGTGTGAAAAAGCTTGCATTTGAGCCCTGGCTCTCTACTGAGAGGGCACAGCTCTAGCAGGCTGAGCCTCAGCCTCCTCTTCTGAAAAATGGGTACCTGGCGTGTTGGTTGCTACAGCTCATATGGCTTCTAGTGAGATTGTAGATATGAACATGCTGAACACCAGAGGCACTCACACTTTATTTTTTAAAGTTGATGAAACTTCCAGGGGTGGTGGACCTCTTGAGTCTCAGCTTCTAAGGCATCTGCTCCAGCCTAGCCATTGCTAGGGTCAATTTCTCCTCCCTCCTGCATGGGCATCTAAGAATGGGGAGGCCATGGGTCGCATTGAGCATGTCCCAGGGCCCTGGAAAGCAGGTCCTGACTCCCTGCTCTGTTGCCTGCAGCGATCGGCTGGCCCTCCTCCAGGTCAGGAGGATTCTGCAGGAGCTGGGCCTGGACAGCACGTGTGAGGACAGCATCGTGGTGAAGGAGGTGTGTGGAGCCGTGTCCCGGCGGGCAGCCCAGCTCTGCGGTGCTGGCCTGGCCGCCGTAGTGGAAAAAAGGAGAGAAGACCAGGGGCTGGAACACCTGAAGATCACTGTGGGTGTGGATGGCACCCTGTACAAGCTGCACCCTCAGTGAGTGCCCACGAGAGGCGTGGTGGGTGGGGCAGTGGAGGTGCTGGTGGCCAAGGGTGAACTTGGCATAGCCTCCTCAGCTGACGCATGGGAAGATGTGTCCCCGTCCTTTTATGGGAAAGGAGTGCTGTGTGGTCAAGTCACCTATTCAATCTGACAGACAAGGCGTGAGCCCTGGTGCCTCTGTTATCTGGTAATATGATGTGGGAATGTTAGCCGGCCTCTCTAAACCCCGGGTTTCTCATCCACAAAAGGCTGGCACTAATAATCCCTACCACATAGGGCTAAATGCGTGAGGTTGAAATGAGTTAGCATATGTAAAGTGCTTCACACAGGACTCAAGAAATGTAAGTTGGCTGGTTGCAGTGGCTCATGCCCATAATGGCAGAGATGGGAGGATCACTTGAGCTCAGGAGTTCGAGACCAGCCTGGGCAACACAGAGAGATGCCATTTCTACAAAAATAAGTAAACAAAATACAAAATGAGCAAAAATTACAAAAATTAGCTGGTCATGTTGATGCATACCTGTAGTCCCAGATACGTGGGAGGCCGAGCTGGGGGTCTTGAGCCTGGAAACTCTAGGCTGCAGTGAGTTGTGATTGCACGGCTGTGCTCTGTCCTGGGGCTACAGAATGAGACTGTGTCTCAAAAAAAAAAAAAAAAAAAAAAAATTAGAAAAAGAAGCTGTTTAGAGCCTTGGAAAGCAAACTGAAGGGAAGAGACTAAAGAAATTAGATTATGATCATTTACAAATGTGCTGATTCTACATGGAAGGGCTGATGATGTTTCTCTCTCTTTTCATAGCTTTTCTAGAATATTGCAGGAAACTGTGAAGGAACTAGCCCCTCGATGTGATGTGACATTCATGCTGTCAGAAGATGGCAGTGGAAAAGGGGCAGCGCTGATCACTGCTGTGGCGAAGAGGATACAGCAGGCATGGAAGGAGAACTAGGAACCCCTGGGATTGGGCCTGATGCATCTTGGATACCGACCAGCCTTTCCTCTGGCACATCAGTTGGACAGAGACCGATGGGCACCCTCCTGGCTGACCTCACCTTCTGGATGGCTGAAGAGAGCCCCAGGTTCTCGGGTACTCTTAGTATCTTGTTACTGGATTTGCAGTGATGTTACATGACATCTCTATTTGGTATATTTGGGCCAAAATGGACCAACTTGTGAAATCAAAGTTTCTGTCCTGAGAGCTCCCGTTTCAACACATTTTTCAGTTGAAGCCTGAGCTGAAAGTTCTCTATGGCTTTCAGTGCTGTGGCTGCTGCACTTGGAAACATACAGAATCTCCTCATGTGGCTGGAAGGCTGAGTTTCCCCACTGGGATGCTTAAGCCATCTCTTGTAGGGGATTGGGCCCTCTACTTGTGGATGAACACTGGAGAGGAAGAGGAACTCATGTCATGAACTAGGGGGATCTCATCTAACTTGTCCTTAACTTGCCATGTTGACTTCAAACCTGATGAGGGAACAAAGACTTTGAAGCATCCAGCCTCAGGATGCAGAGAAGTTGATTGCCAGGGAGCCCTGCAGGAATATTTGCATGTTTAAAGCAAGTTATGTCAGTATCCTGTAGGATTTTGTTCCTTATTAAGTGTGTGCTATGCGGTGCGATGCTGTTTGGGGCATCAGTTTTTCATTTTGCATGTGGTTTGTGCTGCTGATGATAGTTGTTTTAAGGATTATTAGGTATACGAAATCCAGCAAATTAATAAAAAGTTTTTGATTTTCCAAGAAACACTGCATGAGATGCTGATATTTCTTCTGGGAGGCTCACTTGGCAAAGCCATGCTTTGTTGGTGGAATGAGGGATTCAGAGTCAGAAGGAGCTTGAGCATTTTTCTCGAGTCCAAACTTCCTACCAACAGGGGGAAATATATGGAATATCTTCTACAATGTCCTTAACAGATTATCCAGATTTCATTAGATTATCCAGATTTCCCACACGATCCTACAGCTCTTGCTTTTGAACAGCTGGAGTTGACTGGAAGTCCTTCTGACTTCTGAGTTTGGATTCTCCCATACGCCCCATTGGTCTCCATTCTACCCTGCAGAACTATGTGGAATTGGCCTGTCCCTGACCATTTCTCCAATGGACGTCCTCTCTCTGTGCTCGCTTCCCTGCTTTACCTGAGCTGCCTGTGCCTTTCTGTTTTGCCACATAGTTATCTGTGTGAGTTTCACATCTGGCCAGATAGACTGTAAACTCTTTGTCAGACACATTCTTGTATTGCTCTAGTGAACCTAGCACTCTGCCACTCCTATCAAATACTTTCTTGATTGAAAAAATAGAACTTTTCAAGAAATTATCTTCAGAAAAAGAATAAACTAGGGATGGTGGCTCACACCTATAATCCCAGCACTTTGGGAGGCTAAGGCAGGAAGATTGCTTGAGGCCAGGAGTTCAAGAACAGCTTGGGCAACATAACAAGACCCCCACCCATACAAAAAATTGTTTTAGTTAGTAGAATGTGGTGGTACACAGCTGCTGTCCCAGCTACTCAGGAGGCTGAGGTGGCGGGATCTCTTGAGTCTCGGTTCGAGGTTACAATGAGCTATGATTGCACCACTGCACTCCAGCTTGGGCAACAGAACGAGACCCTGCTTCTTAAAAAAGAGAGAGAGAGAAAGAGAAAGAAGAGAAAGAAAAGAAAGAGAGGAAGGAAGGAAGAAAGAAAGGAAAGAGTCAACTATTGTCATGGGAAACAAACTGAAAAGAATAATCTAGAGTGATTTTATTTTTATTTATATGCTTTAATCACATACGTAATTATGACAACTCCACAGAGTGCTCTTGCTGTCTCTTCAAAAGATTATGGCGTCGGACGTGGTGGCTCACACATGTAATCCCAGCACTTTTGGAGGCCAGGTGGATCATGAGGTCAGGAGTTTGAGACCAGCCTGACCGACAAGGTGAAACCCCGTCTCTACTAAAAATACAAAAAATTAGCTGGGCATGGTGGCGCATGCCTGTAGTCCCAACTACTTGGGAGGCTGAGGCAGGAGAACTGCTTGAACCTGGGAGGCGGAGGTTGCAGTGAGCCAAGATCGTGCCACTGCACACCAGACTGGGTGACAGAGTGAGACTCTGTCTCAAAAAAAAAATTATGGCTTCAGCCAGGCGTGGTGGCTCATGCCTGTAATCTCAGCACTTTTGGAGGCTAAGGCAGGCAGATAATTTGAGATCAGGAGTTTGAGACCAGCCTGGCCAGCATGGTGAAACCCCATCTCTACTAAAAATACAAAAAAAAAATAGCTGGGCATAGTGGCAGATGCCTGTGATCCCAGCTACTTGGAAAGCTGAGGCAGGAGAATCTCTTGAGCCTGGGAGGTGGAGGTTGCAGTGAGCAGAGATCAAGCCACTGTACTCCAGCCTGGGCAACAGATGAAGACTCTGTCTCAAAAAAAAAATTTTTTTTAATTCCAGCTCTAAGTGTCACCATTTGCCGAAGCAGGATGTCCAGATGGAGTGAAGGAGGCTGAGTCTAAAGACTGAGAGAGAGAGAGGCCAGCTAGGGCTGGGGGTAATGAGGGAGCTGAGGGTCCCTCGGACATAGTTTTTTATTCTTTCTTTTTTGTTGTTTTTCTGAGATAAGATCTCACTCTGTCACCCAGGTTGGAGCGTGGTGGCACAATCACGGCTCACTGCAACTTTGACCTCCCAGGCTTAAGCCATTCTCCGATCTCAGCCTCCCAAGTAGCTGGAACTGCAGGTGCGTGCCACCATGCCAGCTAACTTTTAAATTTCTTGTAGAGGCAGGGGTCTCACTATGTTGCCCTGACTTGTCTCAAACTCCTGTCCTCAAGTGATCCTCCTGCCTTGGCCTTCCAAAGTGCCGAGATTTATAGTCGTCAGCCACCGTGCCTGGTCCATAGTTTCAGTACATATGTATGGTGATACTACTGTGAACAGGTCCTAGATTTACCAAAATTATCTTTTTTTTGTATTTTAAGGTTATATCTCTCTAGAGAAATGTTGTATGAATTTATTAAATGTACCTTTTTGTCTTTGGAAGTTATGCCTCTTTGGAGAAAAGTTTCACCTTATCAGATTTTGTCTTAATCAGTTGAAAACCTTGCTGTCCTTACTCTCTTTCCCCAGTTCTCCCATTTCATAGTAAGACATCCTCGGCTTCCAGTCCCTCTTTCCCCTGGTTCTGCTAGGGGGTCTTTCTCTTCTTGCTGTCCTTTCTGGACAAATGATCTGACCCATAGATTCAGGCTGTTATTGCCATTAAGTTCTCCCATGACCCCGTCTCTCAGCTCATGTTTGGCAGGCTAGGGGGAGGTCACCCGGCCCCTTCTCTCCCAGCCCTGGTCTCTTACAAGAAAAAGGAGCCCCAGGGTATCTAGGCAACCTGCACATTCTGACTAATTGATAGCATCATAGAATTCTTGAACAAGAACCAGAACTCCGAGAGGGCAGACATCTACCTTGCTTTTTTAAAACAGGCCAGCCCCTGAAACATCTTGGGCAATGGAGGGTTAACTCATCCTCAAAGTTTACTAGGTAAGACCAACAGCCATACAGCAAGGTAAACTGTCCTCATGAGAACTCCGAAGACTTTATTTTTCTCTTTTTTTGAGACAGAGTCTTGCTATGTTACACAGTCTGGTCTCGAACTCTTGGGCTCAAGCAATCCCCCCCCACCTTAACCTCCTCAGCAGCTGGATTACAGCCACATGCCACTGTACCCAGCTGACTTTGCCTTTTAAGAAGAGCATCTTTGGCTGGGCACAGTGGCTCACGCCTATAAACCCAGCACTTTGGGAGGCCGAGGCAGGCAGATCACTTGAAGTCAGGAGTTCGAAACCAGCCTAACCAACATGGAGAAAACTTGTCTCTACTAAAAACACAAAATTAGCCGGGGGTGGTGGTGCATGCCTGTAATCTCAGCTACTTGGGAGGCTGAGGCAGGAGAATCACTTGAAGCCGGGAGGCAGAGGTTGTGGTGAGTCAAGATCATGCTATTGCACTCCAGCGTGGGCAACAAGTGAAACTCCGTCTCAAAAAAAAAAAAAAAAAAAAAAAAGCAGGCCGGGCGTGGTGGCTCACACCTGTAATCCCAGCACTTTGGGAGGCCAAGGCGGGCGGATCACCTGAGGTCAGGAGTTCGAGACCACCCTGGCCAACATGGTGAAACCCTGTTTTTTAAAAAAAAAAAAAAGCAAAAAAGAAGAAGAGCATCTTTGATTGGGCATGATGGCTCACGCCTGTAATCCCTGCACTTTGGGAAGCCACGGTGGGTAGATCACTGGAGATCAGGAGTTCGAGACCAGCCTGGCCAACATGGCAAAACCTCATCTCTACTAAAAGTACAAAAAATTAGCCAGGTGTGGTAGCAGGCATCTGGAATCCCAGCTACTCGGGAGGCTGAGGCAGGAGAATTGCTTGAACCCAGGAGGTGGAGGTTGCAGTGAGTCAAGATTGTGCTACTGCACTCCAGCCTGGGTAACAGAGCGAGCCTCTGTCAAAAAAAAAAAAAAAGGAGGAGCATCTTTCTCTTCATTTTCTAGCCTTAGTGTTACTTTCTCCCAGTGACATTTTGCCCAGAAAGAGTTGATGAATATAGATTTAAGAACTAGAGTTTCCCCATCATGCTGCCTTTCCAGAACAAGTGAGTTCATTCTCATTCGTCTTTCTTTAGAAATCTTTTATATTTAGCTGGAATGGGTGCTCCATGAGAATAAAGACTTGGATTTCATTCTTCCTATTGCCCCCAGAGCCTACCATACTGGCTGGCATTGAGTAGCTATTGAATAGTTCTCTGAATGAATGAATGAATGAATCCTCAAATAAGCACATGAATTAATTATCACTCTCCTTTGAATGTCTCCATTCTTCTTCCTCACTCAATGGGGCTCAAATCGTTATACACAGAAGATATTCTGTAATGATGACCCAAAGAAATAAGAGACATCATTCCTGCCCTGTAAGAATTCATAGGCTAGTAAGGAAAGAAAGATATATAAATATCTGTAATACAACATGGTGAACAGGATCAAGGTGAGGACAGTTCCTGACCATTTCCTACATCCTTTAGATCAGGAACTCTCAACCTTTGTGCACAAGTACATGGTACGTGTGTGTGTGTGTGCACGTACCATGAACCCCTTGGACAATCATATGAAACCTGTGTATCCTTTCTCAGAATAATGTTTTTAAATGCATAAAATACATAGGATTACAAGGGAAAACGATAGTGTGAATTACAGTTATTAAAATGTGAAAGTGGCACTATGGTAATACATGCATGTATTTATTAATGCATTATGTAGTAAGATCCAGCAGGAACCTAATAACAATGACAACTTTGAAGTCCTAATGAGTGTAAACACTACTTTGATACGTTTGCAACAACAGCATAGATATGAATATATCTGTGATTTCTTTTTTTTTTTTTTTTTTTTTGAGATGGAGTCTTGCTCTGTCTCCCAGGCTGGAGTGCAGTGGCACAATCTCAGCTCACTGAAACCTCCGCCTTCTGGGTTCAAATGATTCTCCTGCTGGGATTACAGGCGTGAGCCACTGTGCCTGGCCCAGTGTATTTGTGGTTTCCACTGGAGACGAAGTCACAGGTGCTGCTAGCACTAGTGGGTTTGTTGACCATATTCATAATTAAAGGAAATGCTAAATTTCAATTAGAGACCATCCAAAATTAATTTGTAATTTTTTCCCACAGAAACTTATGGATACCAGCCTCTACCTTGGGGGGGTCTCTGGTGCCCAGGTTATTAATCTCTGATTGAAATGTTCTAATGGAGCTGACACTTGTTTAGAGATAGTATCTTAGATGGCAGATCTTAACCATTTTAGCATTTCTCGTAGTTCAGCACTGATGGTAGTAAATTCACTGAACTTTGTTTGTCTGAAAATGTCTTTTTACCCCTCTCTTTAAGAATACACAATACACAGTTCTAGTTTGGCAGTTTTTTCCTCCAGTATTTTAAGAATCTCATTTCATTTTCTTCTGGCTTCCATAATTTCTTTTGGGAAGTCAGTTATAATTTATTATTATTGTTTTGTTTTTCTGCAAGAGATTTTTTTTTCCTTTCTGGCTCCTTGTAGGGGTTTCTGTTTCTCTTCAGTTTTCAGCAGTTGTTTAACTATAATGTGCTTGGATGTGTGTGTGTTTGTGTGTTTAATTGAAATTTATCCTTTTGGGGTTTGCTAAGAGCATCTTGAACCATGTGTTAATATCTTTCATTATTTTTTGAAAATTCTTGTCTTATGACTCGTTATTTCTCCTCTTTCCTTCTGAAATTCCAATATGCAAACATTAAAGCATTTCCGCCTGTCTTACCACTCTTTCAAGTTCTGTTCTTTTGCTGCTGTGTTTTCTCTGTACTTCAGTTTGCATAATTTCTTTCCTTTCTTTCTTCCTTCCTTTTTTTTTTTTTTTTTTTTTGAGATGGAGTCTTGCTCTGTTGACCAGGTTGTAGTGTAGTGGCACAATCTCAGCTCACTGAAAACTCTGCCTGATGGGTTCAAGCAATTCTCCTGCCTCAGCCTCCTAAGTAGCTGGGTTACAGGTGCCTGCCACCATGCCCAGCTAACTTTTGTGTTTTTATTTTTATTTATTATTATTATTATTTTTGAGATGGAGTCTCACTCTGTCGCCCAGGCTGGAATGCAATGGCACTGTCTCAGCTCACTGCAACCTCTGCTTCTTGGGTTCAAGGGATTCTCCTGCCTCAGCCTCCTGAGTAGCCAGGACTACAGGCGTGTGCCATCACACCTGGCTAATTTTTGTATTTTTAGTAGAGACGAGGTTTCACCATGTTGGCCAGGCTGATCTCGAACTCCTGACCTCAGGTGATCCCTCTGCATCGGCCTCCCAAAGTGCTGAGATTAGAGGTGCGAGCCACTGCACCCGGCCAGTTTGCATAATTTCTATTAACTAGTCTTCAAGTTCAGTGATATATTTTTTTCTACTGTGGCCAACCTGCTGTTAAGTCTAGTCAATGAATTCTTAATTTAAAACATTATATTTTCAATTGTAGAATATTCATGTTCTTTTTTTAGAGATTTAATTTCTCTGTTGACATTCTTTTTTGTCTTTCATCCATTTTGTCCAAGTTTTATTTTTCTTTGACGTAATTACAAAAGTGTCTTAAAGTCCTTGTCTACTAATTCCAACATGTGGGTTACCTGCAGGGCTGTTTCTGTTGTCTGTTTTTTCTCTTGCTTACAGCCCACATTTTTCTAGAATATATTATGTATTTTTTTAATATTATGCATAAATAGCCATAGAGTCTGATGTAGATGTTATTTTTCACTAGAGAGAGAACACTCTTTCTTCTCTCAGTCAGCTAAGGTGATGGACTGATCACTTTGATCCAGTCTGATATTGAGCTGGCTCAGTTCACTTTTAGTTTCAAATATCAGCTGAGCATGATGGCTCATGCCTGTCATCTATAGCAACTAGAAAAAAAAAGGATCAACTAAAAAAACATATATATTTCTTTTTAGAGACACTGGAAGCCTGGAAATCTAATTGAACTAAGTTCCAGAGCAGAAAGCACCCTTCCGAGGTGAGTGGAGATTCATGACTGCTTTGTTCTCTGATGGCATTTGTTAGGTCTCACCATGGGCTGGGAGAGATTAGACTTGCCAGAATAGAGGCAAGCCTACTCAGAGAGAATGAGAAAGCAGCCAGCTTTTTGATGGTCATGTGAGCTGGCTAGACAGAGTAGAATCTGGAGAAGCTTCAAATGCCTCGCTGGTTTTCCCCAGAGAGGCAGGAGGATCACTTGAGCTCAGGAGTTCCAGACCAGCCTGGCCAATATAGTGAGACCTCATCTGTATTTTTTTAATTTTTCAAATTTAGTTAAAAAAAAAGTTTCAGCCAGGAACGGTGGCTCACGTTGTAATCCCAGCACTTTGGGAGGCCAAGGCAGGTGGATCACCTGAGGTCAGGAATTTGAGACCAGCCTGGCCAACATGGTGAAATCTTGTCTCTACTAAAAATACAAAATGTAGCCAGGCATGGTGGCACACGCCTGTAGTCCCAGCTAGTTGGGAGGCTGAGGCAGGAGAATTGCTTGAAACCAGGAGGCAGAGCATGCAGTGAGCCAAGATTGTACCACTGCACTCCAGCCTGGGTGACAGAGCGAAACTCCATCTCAAAAAAAAAAAAAAGATAATTTCAAATATTTTAGAGTCATGCCTGTCTTGTGTTTATTACAAGCGCTTTTTTTCAAGCAGCCTTCTCTTCTCAAATACGACAGTATCATAGGACATCTATATCTGAATTCCAACCTAGCCTTCTCTACTGCCCAGAACTTAGCAAAAATCCTATGGGGGAGCACTGGCAGGTGGGGAAAACCAGTGAGGCATTTGAAGCTTCTCCAGATTCTACTCTGTCTAGCCAGCTCACATGACCATCAAAGCTGGCTGCTTTCTCATTCTCTCTGAGTAGGCTTGCCTCTATTCTGGCAAGTCTAATCTCTCCCAGCCCATGGTGAGACCTAACAAATACCCTCAGAGAACAAAGCAGTCATGAATCTCCACTCACCTTGGAAGGGTGCTTTCTGCTCTGGAATTTAGTTCAATTAGATTTCCAGCCTTCCAGTGTCTCTAAAAAGAAATATATATATTTTTTAGTTGATCCATTTTTTTTTCTAGTTGCTATAGTGGACACAATGGTCTACTGCTTCCCTCTTACATCCTATATTCTAACCACCAATTCTAAATATCTTAAATTCCCATTATGATGTCTTATTTTACTCATGAGTTATTTAAAAAAAAAAAACAAAAAAAAAACCTTTAAGGCTGGGCGTGGTGGCTCACGCCTGTAATCCCAGCACTTTGGGAGGGGGAGGCAAGAGGATAGCTTGAGGCCAGGAATTTGAGACCAGCCTGGCAACATGGTGAGATCCCATCTCTACTAGATTAAAAAAATAAATAAATAACAAAATTTTTAAAAAGAAAAAAAGTTTAAGTTTGTACATTTGTAATTTCCAAGTATATTGTTTTAAATTTAATCATTTGGTTAATTTTAACTTAATTGTATGTTGAAATCTATGGCCTGTATCAGGGGTTGACTAATTATTTCTATAAAGGGCCAGGCAGTCACAATTGCAGGCTCTGTGAGCCATATAATCTGTGCTGTTGTAGCAGAAAAGAGCCATAGACAACATGTAAATGAATGGGTATGGCTTGCTTCTAATAAAACTTTATTTACAAAAATAAGTGACAGGCTGGATTTGTCCTGCAGTTCCTAGTTTGTCAACCCCTGGTCTAAATTATCTTAATTATTTACAAATTTATTAAGACTTGCTTTATAAATATGTTTGCTTTGAAATTTGAGGGCTTTTTATGTGCACTTAAAAATATATTCTGATGCCTGGTACAGTGGCTTATGCCTGTAATCCCAGCACTCTGGGAGGCCGAGGTGGGTGGATCATGAGGTCAGGAGTTCGAGACCAGTCTGGACAACATGGTAAAACCCCGTCTCTACTAAAAATAAAAAAGTAACTGGGAGTGGTGGCACATGTCTGTAATTCCAGCTACTTGGGAGGCTGAGACAGGAGAATCACTTGAACTCAGGAAGCGGAGGTTGCAGTGAGCCAAGATCGCACCATTGCACTCCAGCCTGGGTAACAGAGCAAGATTCTGTATATATATATTCTGTATTAGCTGGGTGGGATGGCTCATGCTTGTAATCCCAGCACTTTGGGAGGCTGAGGCAGGTGGATTGCCTGAGGTCAGGAGTTTAAGACCAGCCTGACCAACATGGTGAAATCCTATCTCTACTAAAAATACAAAAAATTAGCTGGGTGTGGTGGTGCACACCTGTAATCCCAGCTACTTGGAAGGCTGAGACAGGAGAATCTCTTGAACCTGGGAGGCAGAGGTTGCAGTGAGCTGAGGTCACGCCATTGCACTCCAGCCTGGACAACAAGGTAAGAATCAGTCTTAAAAAAAAAAAAAGAATTTTAATATTTTAATTTTAAGACATTAATTTTTAATGATTAAAATTATTAATAAACATAAATATAAAATCAATCATTTAATTAAATAATAATTCTTTATGACTATTATATATATAATTATATATAATAGGATATATATGTAAATATCTTCACTTCCATCCTATATATATGTAAGATATATATATTTATATCACCTGGGTGACAGAGTA
The DNA here is from genome assembly GCA_036589455.1 of Ateles fusciceps. Classification (NCBI taxonomy): domain Eukaryota; kingdom Metazoa; phylum Chordata; class Mammalia; order Primates; family Atelidae; genus Ateles; species Ateles fusciceps. Next base: position 13,959,620 of record JAZHEH010000770.1, read on the forward strand.
AGGAGGATCACCACACAGGAGGATCACCTGGGTGACAGAGTAAGACCCTATGTCTAAAATAAATGAATAAATAAATGGAATTTTACTTTAGAAATTTTATCTAGCTTTTTTCATTTATTATTGTATATTACAAAAAGGTTTTCCCATTCTACGTCTTTTGTATTTTACAACTCCTTATAAGCCTAAATAAAATACTATTTACCAGGTAACTGAGTGCTGATAAAGATGGTTTTATAGTGAACTGTGGAGGGATAAGGGACACAGCTGAGCACAAAAATAAATCTGATGATAGGGTTAGGACTGAGTGGGCAGAGGAAATGAGACTGACATTTCCTAGGGAAACTGACAGGTTATGGCCAGGTGCGGTGGCTCACACCTGTAATCCCAGCTCTTAGGGAGGTAGAGGTGGGAGAATAGCTTGAGCCCAGGAGTTTGAGACCTGCCTGGGCAATATAGTGAGACCCCATTCTCCACAAAAAAGGGGGGGGAAAAAAAGCCAAATGAATAAATAAGTGAAACTGACAGGTTAGCCAATGTTTCAATTCCAATCTGTCTTCTTGGAACCTCCCTGCCATTTCCTCTGATATCTGAAGCAATTGCTGTAAAGCACCCATTGCTCACACTATGCCTGGCTGGCTTTGCTTGAGTATATCTGTATTTTGTTTATGAAGTTTTTGAGGGCTTTGTAGTCTACAAAGCCACACACTCCACAATCACCCATCCCCCTTTCCCTCCGGTGGCTGGTATATGGAAAGTACTGTGTGGATCAAATTGGAAATCCATCTCTCCTCTCCAAGGCAGCTAAAGCTACGTGGTCAGGCTCTGGGTCCCAGATTCTAGTCCTGAATTCTGAGTCTGCTTGCCAGGTCAGGGAATGCACTGAGGCCGATGACAAGGCTGGAACATCCCGGGATTGAAGCCTGGATCCGAACTGTTGGAAAGCGTCTGGAGTTTTGCACAAAAGAGAATTGAATTGTAGATCAGCTGGGAAGTTGCTGTGATAGTCCTGGTGCCCTGCGGCCTCCGGCGACTGGAACCCTGTGGGAGCACATAGCTGGCATTTTTTGCTAGAGATTAGGAAGTCTTTTGCTTCCTCTGTGAAAAGGCTTGATTTCAATGGACTGTTGTGGTAAGATGAAGTCTTTTTTTTTCCTTATTGATAAAAATAAAACAGAGATTTGGCTTGGGTTATTACACGGTGGTGGGCACATGAGCTCGCTCTCCAGTGTTTGGCGGGAAGCCAGTTGAAGAGCATGTGGTCACATTTTTGTCCGGCATCATCGAGAATGCAGAGAAACTGTGATTCTAGCCTCAAAGGAGTGAGTTTTGATTGTGGTGTGACTCTTCAAAGACTATCTTCATGCAAGAAATATCAGAGGCCCATTTCATAGTAAGTTTCTTCTTGAAGTTTTGTTTTGGTTGATGCTATATTATCACTCATGGACTGATGTCATCTCCTTATTGTGGTGTCCCCCAAGAGCCTTCACAGGCCTAGGGGGCACTGGTTAGTGGTGAGAGGCCCAGGCTGAGAGGCAGGTCTCTGTGTTCTGTTTCTTCCTGGGCTTTGGTCTGGCTCTTTCTAAAATGGGCTAATTCTCTCCCTGCCCTCTTCCTTATGTCGTGAAGGGCATTGGGACAACAGGCAAGTATGGTTCAAAAGAGAATTGAAGGCTGGGCGCAGTGGCTCACGCCTGTAATCCCAGCACTTTGGGAGGCCGAGGTGGGCGGATCACGAGGTCAGGAGTTCAAGACTAGCCTGGACAACATGGTGAAACCCTGTCTCTACTAAAAATACAAAAGCTGGGCATGGTGGTGCGTGCCTGTAATCCCACTACTCAGGAGGTTGAGGCAGGAGAATTGCTTTAACCGGGACCCGGGGAGGCGGAGGTTGCAGTGAGCTGAAACCACACCAACTGGAGCTGCTCTTTTGTACTCTGTCACATTTTCTTTCTCTGAATTGCGTCGTTTGTCAGCATATCCTTTGAAATAGAACTTACCCATGGTTGACTTTGGTGCTTGATTTGGAGAAGAAATTGAGTAGTGCCCAGTTGCAGGTAGACTGAGGAGGCTAAACTGGGTTTGCAGGATGTGCAGAATGGTTAAACGAATGGATGAATGAACATATGTAGATTAAATGTGTGATGGGGAACCTCGGAATGACACAAGAAACATGTTTCCCCAGGAACTAAGTCCATCTTGGCCTGTGAAGTAGCCAGTACCCATAGCAAGCAATGATAGTTTAAATATGTGGTCCAAAAATTTCTTCCTAATCAGCCAAGTCAGAAATGCAGGACGTAAGGGAAACCACATGTGAGAGGTGTCTGTGACCTAGGACATTGGAGGCTTGGGTCAGAGTTAGAAATCAGGACCTTGCAAAATTTACTTAACATTCTCCAGAATGTGGCCCAATCTACAAAGCCGCTGTCATGTCAGCTTCTCAGATAGAGGGCACGTGTGCTTGAAGTTTCTTTCACCTTCACTCTTGCTTTAATAAAAGCATTTATAAGTCCAGGAGCTTCTTTTATATTTTGGTTGATCAGTGATTGTGTCTTCACTAAGAACCACCCATATTCTCATCCCTGGGCAGACATGAGGAAGGATGAAAGGATTTACCTGCAAGAATCTAGAGAACTAAGGCCAATGGAAGGAAGTCAGATGGAGGTAGATTGGACCTCAGATTTAACCAGCCAATGATGGAAAAGGTTTTTTAAAGAATGAGGTAGCAACTGTCTGGATCTTGTCTTGGTTGGGTGCTATGGCATGCATGTTTATGGCCCTCCAAATTCATAACTGAAACCTCATCTCCAATGTGATAATATTAGAAGGTGGGGTCTTTGGAGATTATTAGGTCCTGAGGGTGGAGCCCTCATGAATGCCATTCATGTCCTTTTAAAATAGACCCTAGAGAGCTTGTCTGCCCCTTCTACCAGTGAGGACAGAGTAAGAAGGCACTGTCGGCCTGGCGCAGTGGTTCACGCCTGTAATCCCAGCACTCTGGGAGACTGAGGCAGGTGGATCATGAGGTCAGGAGTTCAAGACCAGCCTGATCAATATGATGAAACCCCATCTCTACTAAAAATACAAAAATTAGTCAGGCGTGGTGGCATGCATCTGTAATCCTAGCTACTGAGAAGGCTAAGGCAGGAAAATTACTTGAACTGGGGAGGCAGAGGTTGCGGTGAACCAAAATGGCACCATTGCACTCCAGCCTGGGCGACAGAGCAAGACTCTGTCAAAAAAAAAAAAAGGCACTGTCTTTGAGAAATGAGTTCACCAGGCACCAAATCTGCTGGTGACTTAATCTGGGATTTCCCAGGCTTTACATTTCCCTCACTTGTAAGTTACCTAGCCTATGATAATTTGTTGTAGCAGTCTGAACGGACTGAGACAGTGAGGGTGGGGAGTGGAATACGATGTGCTAGGTTCTTTTCAGTTTTCAAATAATATAATATGCTTTTACCTCCTGGAGTTTCAGCCCCGTGCAGCTAATCTCTGAATTGCCAAAATCTTCGCATTTGTGTCTCCTACTCTCCACCTTATCAAACAACCTGTCCTATTTCTCTCTGTAGCTGCAGGCCCCTATCAGACCTCTCAAAATACCATTTATAACTTCCTCTTGCATGTGGGGGACATGAGAGAGTGAGAGAGAACCGGGATCTTCTATACTTTTAATGAGTGAATCCACTTGACTGTAGGCATCTAGAGCCTGGCTCTCAAACTTCAGCAGGTCACACAATCACCAGGAGCGCTTGTTAAAACACAGACTCTTGGTTTCACCCCAAAGTTTTCCATTCAGTAGGTCTGGGGAAGGGCCCAGGAATGTGCATTTGTAACAAGTTCCCACCTAATGCTGTTGCTACTGGTGCAGGGACCAGCTTGGAGAACCAGCACCCTTGAGGATGGAGACCGAGTCAGCCCCACTCTCAGTAAAATCCCAAATGCAGAGGGGAAGATTAACAAGTACCAGAGTTCTTCCTCATCCTCCTCTTTATCAAGGCTTACCTGATCCCCTGCCTCAGGGACCTCCAAAGAAAACTCTAACTTAGACCAATGTGTCCCAGATCCAACATTACTTTCTTTAGGAAGCCATCCATGAACCCCAGGATTAGATGTTGTGGCTTCCTATACTTCTCCTTCTTGACAGCTATCATAATTCACAATTTGCAACTGTGATTCGTGTGATTTCTTAATCTGTCTTTCCTCCAGAGACTGTATGCTCCATGAAGACAGGACTTGAGAATTGTAGGAAAGAAGGAAGGGTTTGGGGTGGGGAATGGTAGTGAGTCACTCCCAGGATTGAGCACAATAAAAGAGAGTAAAACAACAGAAGATTCAGTCCCCAAAGAATAAAGGAAGGGAAGGGAGGAGGAAGGAAAAAGGTGGCCTGGACATCCATTAGAACTTTGGCTGCCAAGTCTAGCCCAGCTCTCTGATGCCAACCAGAGGTTTGCCTGCTCTATTTTGGCCATAGAGTGGGCATTTCATTTCTCCACACATTTTAAAACCCAAGTTGTTTTTTTTTTAGCTCTGAGCTACTTACCCGCTCTAAGCCTCAGCTAGAGCACCCATAAAATAAAGAATTAGGTCAGGCGAGGTGGCTCATGCCTGTAATCCCAGCACTTTGGGAGGCTGAGGCGGGCAGATCATGAGTTCAGGAGATAGAGACCATCCCGGCTAACACAGTGAAACCCCGTCTCTACTAAAAGTACAAAAAATTAGCCAGGCATGGTGGTAAGCACCTGTAGTCCCAGTTACTTGGGAAGCTGAGGCAGGAGAATTGTTTGAACCTTGAGCCTAGGAGGCGGAGATTGCAGTGAGCCGAGTTCAGTTGTGCCACTGCTCTCCAGCCTGGGTGACAGAGTGAGACTCTATCTCAAAAAAAAAAAAAAAATTAAGGCTTCAGGGCTGAAGGGGCCTAAGTACAACACCCAGCTCTGCTAATGCTGCGTTTCCATGAGTGCCTGAATTAACTTCTCTAAGCTTCAGCCTCCCTGCTGAAAATGGATTCTACTCCTAACGTTGTTGGGACGCTTCCAGGAATCAGTGCACGTGAAGTCCTTAGCACAATGCCTGGCTCAATGCACACGAGTGACCATTGTCATCACTATCTTCAGTGTCATCATCCTCCTCACCATTGTCACCATTCCTGTCCCCCGCACTCAAGATTTCTGAGGTCCCAGTGGGACAAACAACTTCATAACCATGAAGCACTGTCTGAATGTCAAGGGCATCCAAGTGCCCTAGCCCCTGACCACAGGTCTGCAGTAACATCCAAGGATGCTTTCCTTCCCCAGGATGCTGACGCAGGGTCTACCCCTTGCAAACCTTTTGTGACTCTTGATTTTATGACAAATGCATCTTTTGTCTCTTTCTGTCTTAGGGCTTCAAATAACCAACTAAAGAACTGTTCCCCAGAGCATTGTTCCTGAGGAGGAAAAGAGCCCAAACACCCACTCATACCTGCTTCATGCCAAGAATCCACAGTTGGGTTGCAAGGACAGTGTATGTTGCCCTTTTGGAAAAATGAGAGTGAGCCCAAGTGAAGAGCAGGCAAAGGTGTCCCAGGTCATCCCAAGGCAAGTGGGGGGTAGCTTGGGCAGTGACGGCCTCACTCCTGCATGAGACTCTCTCTGGCATTCACATTAAGCAGCTTCCTGTCCTTCTCTGTAAAATAAAATGAATGAAGGGATAATCTGGCAGGGCAAGGTGGCTCACGCCTATAATCCCAGCACTTTGAGAGGCCAAGGTGGGAGGATCACTTGAGGCCAGGAGTTCAAGACCAGCCTGGGCAAAATAGAGAGACACCCATCTCTAGAAAAAAAAAAAAAAAAAATTAGCCTGATGTGGTGGTACATGCCTGTGGTCCCAGCTACTCTGGAGGCTGAGGGGGAGGATCACTTGGGTGCAGGTGGTAAAAGCTGCAATGAGCCCGTAATCGCACCACTGCACTCCAGCCTGGGTGACTGAGTGAGACTCTATCTCAAAAATAATAAAATAAATAAATAATAAAAATTTAAAAATAAAGAGCTGGCTGGGCATGGTGGCTCATGCCGGTAATCCCAGAATTTTGGGAGGCCAAGGTAGGTGGATCACTTGAGGTCAGGAGTTTGAGACCAGCGTGGCCAACATGGTAAAACCCTGTCTCCACTAAAAATACAAAAATTAGCCAGGCCTGGTGGCGGGCGCCTGTAGTCCCAGCTACTCAGGAGACAGAGGCATGAGAATCACTTGCACCCAGGAGGTGGAGGCTGCGACAGGAAGTTGCAGGGAGCCGAGTTCACGCCACTGTACTGCTCCCCAGCCTGGGTGACGGAGTGAGACTGTCTCAAAAAAGAAAAGTAAAGAAAAGAAAGAGCTATCCGGGTCTCGGGATCTTAAATGGTAGATCCTGGAGTTTAAGCCCACTTATTTTACAGATGAGACCCAGAGAGGGGGCAAACACTTTCCTAGGGATACACAGTAATTTATAACTGGGCCAAAGCTCACTATAGTTGAGGCTTTTTGTTTGAAGTGACTGAGCTAATGCCATCTATGGTTTTTTTGGTTTTTTTTTTTAAGGTAAATGCTGTGCTGATATTCCCCACAGCTTGATAACTTGTAAAATGCCTCTCTCCTTGAGTACCCATCTGTCCTCTACTAGCCTCAGGATTTGGGACTGATGCTCTGTGGTTGAAGGACAGTGTGCCAGAGTGGTTAAGAATGGACGAGCCTGGCCTGGGAGGCCTAGGCGAGCAGCCACGAGGTCAGGAGATCGAGACCATCCTGGCCAACATGGTGAAACACCATCTCTACTAAAATACAAAAACTAGCCAGGTGTGGTAGCGGGTGCCTGTAGTCCCAGTTACTCGGGAGGCTGAGGCAGGGGAATCGCTTGAACCTGGGAGGTGGAGGGTGAAGTGAGCTGAGATCGTGCTACTGTACTGCACCCTGGTGAAAGAGCAAGACTCTGTCTCAAAAAAATAATAATAAATAAAGAATGGAGAAGCCCGATTTCAAATCTCAGTTTGGCTAACTTACAGCCATATGACCTTGGGAAGCTATTTGACTGCTGTAAGCCTGAGTTTCCTCATGTGTAAAACTGGGAAGATAGAACTTATGAGGGGTTGTTGTGAATTAATGCCTATGAGGTATTACATTTATAGCAGTGCCTGGCAGGCAGGAAGTATTCAATAAAAGCTAATTATAATGACCTCCAAGAGAGTTGCTTAAGGGCAAAGTGAAACTCAATTGAATAGTGGATACATCCTCTCTGAAAGCGAGGTTAAAACCATGTTTAAAAAAAAAAGCATGGACTGGGCATGGTGGCTCATGCTTGTTAGCACTTTGGGAGGCCGAGGCAGGCGGATCACCTGAGGTTGGGAGGTTGAGACCAGCCTGACCAACATGGAGAAACCCCAACTCTACTAAAAATACACAAAAAAATTAGCCAGGTGTGGTGGCGCATGCCTGTAATCCCAGCACTTTGGGAGGCCGAGGCGGGCGGATCACCTGAGATCAGGAGTTCGAGACCAGCCTGACCAACATGGAGAAACCTCGTCTCTATACTAAAAAGACAAAAAAAAAAAAAATTAGCCAGGCGTGGTGGTGCATGCCTGTAATCCCAGCTACTCGGGAGGCTGAGGCAGGAGAATTGCTTGAACCCAGGAGGTGGAGGATGTGGTGAGCAGAGATCATGTCATTGCACTCCAGCCTGGGCAACAAACAAGAGCAAAACTCCATCTCAAAAAAAAAAAAAAAAAGAAAAGAAAGAAAGAAAGAAAAAAAGAAAAAAAAGCATTACCTAGAAAGGAACAAGAAATCCAGCTGCTAAACCAGGTGCAGTGTCTCACTTGTGTAATCCCAGCACTTTGGGAAGCTGAGGGTGGAGGATCACTTGAGCCCAGCAGTTTGAGACCAGCCTGCACAACATAGCAAGATCCTATTTCCCTTTCTTTGAGACAGAATCTTGCTCTGTCGCTCAGGCTGGAGTGCAGTGGCACCGTCTTGGCTCACTGAAAACCTTTACCTCCAGGGTTCAAGTGATTCTACTCCCTCAGCCTTCCGAGTGGCTGGGATTACAGGTACCCACCGCCATGCCCAGCTAATTTTTTAAGTATTTTTAGTAGAGACAGGGTTTCACCATGTTAGCCATGCTGGTCTCAAACTCCTGAACTCAGGTGACCTGCCCGCCTTGGCCTCCCAAAGTGCTAGGATTACAGGCACGAGCCACCGAACTCAACCGTGAGATCCTATTCCTTAAAAAACAAACAAACAAAAAGAGAAAGAAATCCAGCTCTTAGCAAAATTCAAATGAATGTGGATTTTTCTGTTACTAAAATGTGGAGATATCAGGATCCCTAAACTCAAGTAAATGACACAATAAACGAAGCATCGAATTTGAAGCTGTGTTATGGTGATGCCTGTGCCAGATTTGGGGGAAGGGCAATACTTGGCTTACACAGATGCTGTAGATCTTGAGGAGGGAGAGAGGGGCACAGTTCTACAGAGACCTGTGCAAGTACCCGAGAGAGGGCCAGTTGCTTCCGGGGTGGAGAGTGCATAGAGAACGGAACCACTAGCTAGAAACTGGCCTGCATGGTGGGCTGGTGGAAACACCACCAATTTCTACACTACCTCTGGACCAAGTCCTCTCTAGACAAAAAGCAACTCTGCTTTGAATGACCTTCAAAGTGAATGCCCTGGGCCAGTCCCAAGGGTTCCTTCCCTTCCTCCTACTCCGTCTCCTGGGTAACAACATTGTAAGCCTGGGAAGAAAGGGGGTGATAGCATAATCTTCTCTGTCGTGTTACAGACCCAGGGAGCTTTTAAGAAATAAATACCAATGGGAAAGAGGTAACATGCATCCTCTGTAAGTGCTTTGGTAATTCAGAACAGTGTTTGAACGAGACTTAGGAAGTTGCCTGGGGATCAGAAAGGAAAGCAAAAATGTGTGTGGAATTTGTCGAACTTAGTTAAGCCCATGTAGCATAATAAGGAGAACATGTTTTTATAAAAACAAAGTTAAATAATAAATTATGGGCGAGTGTAGTGGCTGACACCCGTAATCCCAGCACTTGGGGAAGCTGAGGTAGGAGAATCGCTCGAGCCCAGGGGTTCAAGACTAGCTTGGGCAACATAGGGAGACCCCCGTCTCTACAAAAAATTTAAAAAATTAGCCATGTGTGGTAGTTCAAGCCTGTAGTCCCAGCTGCAGAGGATGAGGTGGGAGGATCACTTGAACTCTGACGGTGGAGGCTGCAGTTAGTGTGATTGCACTACTGCACTACAGCCTGCGTGACAGAGCAGGACCCTGTCTCAAAAACGAGCAAATAATTGCAAGGTATATATTTTATTTTTAGATCATGCTTTACTTTGTTTTTTTTGAGACGGAATTTCAATCTGGTTGCAATGTTGGCTCACTGCAACCTCCACCTCCTGGGTTCAAACAATTCTCCTGCCTCAGCCTCCCAAGTAACTGGAATTACAGGCATGCGCTACCATGCCTGGCTAATTTTTTGTATTTAGTAGAGATGGGGCTTCACCATGTTTGTCAGGCTCGTCTTGAACTCCTGACCCGCCTCGGCCTCCCAAAGTGCTGTGATTACAGGTGTGAGCCACCTCATGAGGTGCCTGGCCTCATGCTTTGCTTTGAACTAGGGGAACCATCAGTGCCTTTGTAGAGGAAGCTCATAGAGAAGCCAGGGACAAATCCTAGAAGGCTTTATGCCTTCAGCCAGGGCTCTCCAGACCAATTTGGTTATGCACTCCATCAGTAAAATATTTTTGCAGACACATATTAATCTGTTTTCACACTGCTATAAAGAACTGCCCAAGACTGGACAATTTAAAAAGGAAAGAGGGTTTTTTTTTTTTGAGACAGTTTTTTGCTTTTTCATCAAGGCTGGAGTGCAGTGGCACAATCTCGGCTCACTACAACCTCTGCCTTCTGGGTTCAAGTGATTTTCCTGCCTCAGCCTCCTGAGTAGCTGGGATTACAAGCACACGCCACCACACCCAGCTAATTTGTATTTTTAGTAGAGATGGGGTTTCACCATGTTGTCCAGGCTGGTCTCGAACTCCTGACCTTGTGATCCACCCGCTTCGGCCTCCCAAAGTGCTGGGATTACAGGTGTGAGCCACCGAAGGAAAGAGGTTTGATTGACTCATAGTTCAGCATGGCTAGGGAGGCATCAGGAAACTTACAATCATGGCGAAAGGCAAAGGAGAAGCAAGGCACCTTCTTCATAAGGCTGTAGGAAGGAGAAGTGCTGGGTGAAGGGGGTAGAGCCCTTTATAAAACCATCAGATCTTATGAGAATTCACTCACTATCATGAGAACAGCATGGGGGAAATCGCCCCCATGATCCAATTACTTCCCACCTGGTCTCTCCCTTGACATGTGGGGATGATGAGGTTTATGGGGATTATAATTCAAAATGAGATTTGGGTGGGGACACAAAGCCGAGCCATATCACGCATTCCTCAGTACATGTATTTTAATTATTTTGAGATTATATACCTTTATGATTCCACTTATGTGAAATGGGCCAGAAGGCAAATTCACAGACACAGAAAGTAGATTAGTGGTTGCCAGGGGCTGGGGGAAGGACTGAATAGGAATGACTGCTGATGGGTATAGGTTTCTTTATAGGGTGATGAAAATTTTCTGGAATTAGTGATGATGGTTGTACAACCTTGTGAATATATAGAAAATCACTGAATTATACACTTTAAAGGGTGAATCTTTTGGTATGTGAGTTGTAGCTCATTTTTAAAAACATATATAAATAATGTGTGCATTATAAAATATAGCCTTAAAAAGTTATAGGGTGAGATTTTGAAAGTCATAAATACACTGAATGCAAAGCAGGGGGATCACTTGAGGCCAGGAGTTCAAGACGAGCTTGGGCAACATGGCGAGACCCTGTCTCTACAAAAAAATTAAAAATTAGGCTGGCATGGTAGCATGTGCCTGTGGTTGCAGTGACTCAGGAGGCTGAGGCACGAGGATCGCTTATGTCCAGGAGTTCGAGTTTGAGGCTGCAGTGAGCTATGATGGTGCCACTGCACTCCAACCTGGGTAACAGAGTGCAACTCTGACTTGGCCTTTTGGAGATGTCTTTGCTAATTTCCACTTCCATTGGATTTCCTCTCCAAAGCATGACTCTTTCTTTGGGCATTGTTATAAGCAGAGGAGGTTGTAGTTGGTGATGAAGTACACCTCCAGACCAGGCTCCAGGGAATTTATTCTAGAATGATATCCCGCCAGCAACCTTGACTGGGAGCAATAGCTCAGGCCTGTAACCCAGCACTTTAGGAGGCTGAGGTGGGAGGTTCGCTTGAGCCCAGGAGTTTGAGACCAGTCTGAGCGACAGAGGCTGCAGTGAGCTATGATGGCACCACTGCACTGTAGTCTGAGCAACAGACTCAAACAAACAAAACGAGAAACCTTATGACATTTTACCTGGGTTTGTGAATCATCTAGAAATGTGTCTGTACTATGTCTTGGTTCTCAGTACCAGGGTGTTTAGCTTTCTAATTGGTGAGGACAAAAATGAGGCTGCCTTTCTTGAACTTTGCCTTTCTCTAGGTGTTCGAGACCCAGCTGTTGAGAGCAGAAAAGCACAGGAAAGGACCCGAGCTCAGCAAGTGCCTTCCCGGCAATGGGGCAGATCTGCCAGCGACAATCGGTAAGCTCTGGTGTTTCTTTTTCTTTCTCTCTTTCTTTCTTTTTTTTTTTTTTTGATAGAGTCTCGCTCTTGTTGCCCAGGCTGGAGTGCAATGGTGTGATCTCAGCTCACTGCAACCTCCACCTCCTGGGTTCAAGTGATTCTCCTGCCTTAGGCTCCCAAGTGGCTGGGATTACAGGCATGTGCCACCATGTCTGGCTAATTTAGTATTTTTAGTACAGACAGGGTTTCTCTGTGGTGGTCAGGCTGATCGTGAACTCCTGAGCTCAGGTGATCCACCCGCTTCAGCCTCCCAAAGTGCTGGGATTACAGGTGTGAGTTACCATGCCCAGCAGCTCTGGTGTTTCTTTAGCTTCTCAGAGGGGTCACATGCATCGCAGCCTGCTCAACCCGCTCTCCCTGGCAGATGGGTGTGTTGGGGTCCATCTTAGAGAAGGGAAAACTCTGACCAAGAGCACAGCAGGAAAGTGTCATGAGGCAAGACAGGAGCCCCTCAGCCTCAGCCTCTAAATCTTGGTGCAGGTTCATTTGCAGCACGGGCCACGTGGGTTCTCACTAAGGGAAGCCCAGAGGATCATTCTGCAACCCCCTGGTTAATTGCTTCTTAGACAGTTATGCTGTGAAGTCATTAATGTGTGCTGGAAATAGAAGTTTGGCTTTTTTCTTCTCTAAGATAAGCCCCCTCTGGCCAAATTTTATGTTGCCATGTAAAAGCAGAAGCCCATTTAAAAAACATTTCTTTTTGGGGGGGACAGTGTCTCCCCCTTGTTGCCCAGGCTGGAGTGTAATGGCATTATCTCAGCTCACTGTCCCACCTCCTGGGTTCAAGTGATTCTCGTGCCTCAGCCTCCCTAGTAGCTGGGATTATAGGCGTGTACCACCATGTCCAGCTAATTTTGTATTTTTTTGTAGAAATGGGGTTTTGACATGTTGCCCAGGCTGGTCTCAAATCCCTGGCCTCAGGTGATCCGCCCGCCTCAGCCTCCCAAAATGCTGGGATTACAATGTGAGCTACCATGCCTGCCCAGAAGCCTGTTCTTACATCTTAAAGAGCTTTGATTCTCCCCATGGATGTTGGAATAAACCCTGGAAAATGTTTATAGGACAAATTATGCTCTTCTGAGTAGCTGGTTCATATTAAATTAATCTATGCTGCAGATGGGTCCCTCTGGAGCAAGGACTACAGCTGTTCCACCCCACCCCCCCACCAAGAGAACAATTTGGGAAATTGAGACACAGTGGGGGTTTGTCTCAATAACAAACACAGTGCTCAAACTAACTGAGTGCCCTGAGCCCGGAACACTCTCGGAGCCCCATTTAAATCACTGCAGTGGCCTGGCCTGTTTCCTTTATGAAGACTTTCTCCTGGTCAGCTCTTGGGTGGCAAATTAATTTCTGATTGGTATCGCAAGCGGACAATACAAGGAGTTGCTTCCACATTGAGGCAAGAGGTGAGGGGCTTGGGCCCGCCCCCGGTGGGCATCTTTCTCTCAGTCCTGCAGAGTGGCTTACAATGCCCTCTTCAGCGTCTTTGAGAGGGGCTTTGCAAGGTCCAGCTCAGGTGCATCCTCCTGCCTCTCAGGGTTTTTTGTTTGTTTGTTTATTGTTGTTTTTGAAACAGAGTTTTGCTCTTGTTGCCCAGGCTGGAGTGCAGTAGTGTGATCTTGGCTCACTGCAACCTCCGCCTCCCAGGTTCAAGTGATTCTCCTGTCTCAGCCTCCCAAGTAGCTGGGATTACAGGTGCCCACTACCACATCTGGCTAATTTTTTGTATTTTTAGTAGCGACGGGGTTTCTCCGTGTTGGTGAGGCTGGTCTCGAACTCCTGACCTCAGGTGATCTGCCCGCCTCAGCCTCCCAAAGTGCTGGGATTACAGGCATGAGCCACCGTGCCCAGCCCCTCTCAGGCTTCTGAGAGGACTGAATTCCATCCTGTTTCTAATGCCCAGCTGCAAGCTCCCAGCCTCATTCTCCTTTGTGGAATCCAAGACTCCTGTATGGTTGTGAGTGGGGGAGTGGAGGTCACTGAATACAGAAATCCAAAATTCCTCTCCGCCATTGGACCTCTTAGACCTCTTCCTTTTCTCCTCCTTCACCCCAAACAGGGTGAGAAAAGTTTTGCCTGCTCTGGGAAAGGAGGGGCTTTTCCAAACCTGGAAGTTTGTTCGGGATGTCATTGCCACCTCTCACGGTCCCTTTCCTGTGCCCCTGCCTGGCTTTGCCAGTCCCAGGCAGAATACCACCAGGAGTTTGAAGCAGACCAGGCCAGCCTTGGGGAAACGGCACAAAGCAGCCAGTGTCACAGGCGCCATGTGGCAGTCAGCAGGTTTGGACTGTGGCACCCAGAGTTCAGTGTCAATCTGACAGGCCCTCTGTGGTGCTTGGAGGTCCAGGGAGAGAAACACACGTTCTGGGATCTCAGATTCAGATGGAAATCCAGCAGCTGGACATTGATTTGGTCCCGTCAATTAGCCCAGGGCAGTCGTAGTTCTTATTGCCTGGAGCCTCTGTCAATTCATGATCTTTATTATAGCGTCTGCCATTTACCAAGCAAGTCCTCTGTGCCCCCACTCCCAAAGGCCCGGTGAAGAAGGCATCATTCCCATTTTACAGATGGGTAAACTGAGGCTTAGAGAGGTTACATTCCTTTCCCAGGTTGCACAGCTGGTCCTGGCAGATCCAGGACATAAACTCAAGTCTCTCTGACTCCAGGACTGTGCTCTTTCTACCCACCCCTCAAGCTCAACACTTAAAGTGAGATGTGTGACCCCAACCCTATCTTCCTAAGGATAGATATATTTTGAGTTGTTCCAAGCTTAGAAACTCATACTTGGGATATTGAAATGTCCACTGTTAGTCTAAGGAAGGACCAAAAATTGCGTGGTCCATTTGGTTTTCTTCTGATAGGTTTCCTGACAATTCCAAGTCCCAGACAGTATTTTTCACTGTCGCCTTACTATAAATTCTCATGTAGGCTTGCAAGTATCTGCACGGCTTCAATAGAGTCATTTCAGCAGGGAGTTGGCTGCCATGGGGGTGTGAGTGTAAGGCCTAGGCAGTTTTGGCTTTGGACATGTGGAAAATTTGCCTGGATTGTTCTGATAGCTCAGACTGTCTATGTGATGCTATTTTTTTGCTTCCCTAGTTTTCCTAGGACCATCATTTTTACTTTATTTTTTATAGATGGGATCTTGCTCTGTCACCAAGGTTGGAGTGCAGTGGCACAGTGATGGCCCAAGTAGCTGGGACTAGACGCCTGTGCTCTCACACCCAGCTAATTTTTAACTTTTTTTTTTTTGTAGAGACAAGTGCTTGCTATGTTGCCCAGGCTGTTCTTGGACCCCTGGCCTCAAGTGATCCTCCTGCTTCAACCTCCCAAAGTGCTGGGATTTCAGGTATAAGCCACTGCACCCAGCCTAGGACCTTGACTTCTGTGGAGCTTCTTTGACTTGGGGCCTACTGAGAAGAGGGCATGGTTTTTCAGTTTGTGAACTGCAAATGTTTGTTGAGCACTTACTCTGTGTGAGGTGGGACAAGAAGTGCTGAAAAGATCATCCCTGTCCTGCAGGGGAGATACATACATGGGTTACCCCTGGTTCTATTTTTCATATTTTTTTTCGGAGACAGAGTCTTGCTCTGTCACCCAGGCTGGAGTGCAGTGGCGCGATCTCAGCTCATTGCAACCTCTACCTCCTGGGTTCAAGCAATTCTCCTGCCTCAGCCTCCCAAGTAGCTGGGACTACAGGCATGTGCCACCACGCCCAGCTAATTTTTGTATTTTTAGTACAGATGGGGTTTCAACATGTTAGTCAGGCTGGTCTCGAACTCCTGACCTCAGGCAATCTGCCCACCGTTGGCCTCCCAAAGTGCTGGGATTATAGATATGAACCACCGTGCCTGGCCAGGTTACCCCTAATTCTTACAGGCTCTACCTGCATGTCCGTGGGCCGCTATGCAACCTTCCAGGAACTTCATCTCCTTCCCTATAGAGCGGGGGTTGCCTCTTGTGCTCTGCTACTCTGGATTCCATCTCTTCTCACCCACTAATAGTCAGGAGGAAGAAGAAGAACTAATATTTATGCTGTGCTTTCTGGGTCCAGGCACTAAGATAGGAGGCACTTTGCAGGTTGTTATTGCAGATAAAGGGCTGAGGAGGGCCTCAGTTTTCTTATTCGTACTTTTCCCCCCTGTTCCTGCCCCTCTCCCCCGTCATGCTGCAGAGACACCTGCAGGGGTGAATGGAGATTGACAATCAGAATCCTGTGAGATCTCCAAGTTAAGAGCACAGTTCTTCAAAGTCCCTCATTAGGACCAATATACTTGAGTTTGGGCCACATTTGTTCTCCTTGGGACTCCCCAGAAAGTTTGTCTCTAGCAGCCCCGGGATTGGTGGGGCCAGGACCCACTCTATCCCCTGCCGGTGTTGGGTGGAAAGGTGGAGCTGGGCTCTAACCCATCTGATTCATCTTCCCCTTCACTGAACAGGACTGATTTGGCCTCCACTGGCTCCAGAGCAGGCATGCTGGCCACACGAGTGTCTCCAAACACTCATTTCTGGGGTGTGTCTTGAGCCCATTACCAAGCATTTTTATCCATTCCCCACTCCCTATCTGGCATCTTCTGTATGCGGAGACGTTTACCAACTCTGTGCTCCTTGGGTAGCCTTCTTCTGTGCCCAGTGACACGGGACAGCTCAGTCCCCCAGCCTCAGCCAGCTGCCCTGAGCATAGCCTTTTAGGCAGGTGGGCTGGTACTCACCTGGGTCTGAGGTTCCAGCCTCAGTTCACCTCCAGTAGGTCTAGGTTTCCTTTTCCATGAAGTATTCCACAACCAGAAAGTCAAGCATCTAAACAGGCTACTTGCACATGATTTTTGGAGGTACTGGAGGAGGAAGGAAGATATCTCCAAGATATGTATGCACTGTCATTTCTGCCTCCAACCTTGGAAGCTCCCCTCTGTATCAGTTAGCTTTTGCTGTGTGTGTTGTGTAATACGTCACCCCAATACTTAGTGACTTAAAACAATAATCTCTTGGCTGGGTGTAGTGGCTCACACTTGTAATCCCAGCACTTTGGGAGGCCCAGGTGGGTGGGTCATGAGGTCAGGAGTTCGAGACCAGCCAGGCCAACATGGTGAAACCCCGTCTCTACTAAAAATACAAAAACCAGCCAGGTGTGGTGGCACATGCCTGTAGTCCCAGCTACTCAGGAGGCTGAGGGAGGAGAATCTCTTGAACCCAGGAGGCGGAGGTTGCAGTGAGCTGAGATCATGCTACTGCACTCCAGCCTGGGCGACAGAGCGAGACTCCTTCTCAAAAAACAAAAAATGAACAAAAAAACCAATAATCTCTTATTTACCCGCAACGCTGTGAGTTGGTGATTTGCACTGAGCTCAGCTGGAGCGGCTCTTCTGTGTCTCATTTACCGTCAGCCTGGCTTTCTCAGAGGACTGCAGGCGGCTTGAGTTCTGTGGCTTCCCTTCCACCTCTGGCAGTTGACTGGCTATAGGCAAGGATGGTAACTGGGCCATGTGCCACACATGTTCGGCAGCCTAACTGGGGCTCATTCACATAGTGGTCATTGTAAGGGTTCCAAGAGCAGCATGAGAAGTCAAGCCCCAAAGCACAAGCACATTTCAAGTGTCTGTTTGCATGGCATTGCTATTGTCCTATGAGTCAAGCAAGTCACATGGCCAATTCCAAGTCTCTGTGGGTGGAGACTATGTAAAAGCATGGGTATGCGGAGGAGAATTAGTGTGGCTGTTTTTTTGCAAACAATTTACTACACCTTCCCTATTCATTCAGCTACCATCATGAAAAAATTCACATGAGCTTTTCTCTGGATTGGCGGCAGCTTCCAAAATTTGTGAGGCAAGGGAAGTTATAAAAAAGCAGAATCTGCCAGGTGCAGTGGCTCATGCCTGTGATCCCAGCACTTTGGGAAGCTGAGGCAGGAGGATCACCTGAGCCCATGAGTTTGAGACCAGCCTTGTCAACATAGAGAGACTCCATCTGTACAAAAAATAAAAAATCTGGCCGTGCGCAGTGGCTCACGCCTGTGCTCCCAGCACTTGAGGGGCCGAAGCAAGCAGATCACTTGAGGTCAGGAGTTCGAGACTAGCTTGACCAACATGGAGAAACTTCATCTCTAGTGAAAATACAAAAAAATTAGCTGGGGTGGTGACAGGTGCATGTAATCCCAGCTGCTTGGAAGGCTGAGGCAGGAGAATTGCTTGAACTTGGGAGGAGGAGGTTGCAGTGAGCAGAGGTAGTGCCACTGCACTCCAGCCTGAGTGACACAGTGAAACTCTGTCTCAACAACAACAACAACAACAACAACAATTAGCCAGGTGTGGTGTTGCATACCTGTAGTCCCAGCTACTTGAGGTCAAGGCTGCAGTGAGCCATAATTGCACCAGCAAACTCCAAGCCGGGGCAACAGAGAGAGGAAGAGAGAGAGAGAGAGATACCCTGTTTCAAAAAAAAAAAAAAAAAAAGCGAGGGGAGGGCAGAATGCTAACTCATTTTTTGCAGACCCGGCCAATAGCTGGTCACTGCCTGATGGCCAGGTTGCCTCCTTTCTCATCAGGGAAGCATTGCATCCTGCAGTCTAGGAGACAGCGGGGCCAGTGGGTCAACAGGGATTAGATCCCTGTGCTCCCACAGCTCCTCTCCAGGACTCTGCTGCAGCTCCGGTGCTGCTGCGCTTCCGTTACGGACTGGCACATCTGTGTTTCCTAGTGGACTTGGGCTCCTTGAGGGCTGAACCACAGTTGTTTTTCATCTTGGAATCTCCAGCTCCCAGCACAGTGCCTGGTACATTTGTAAGAACCTAGTGTCTATATGAATAAATTCGCCAGTTGTATATTACTGAGCTCTGCTGCATTTCATCCAGAGAACTGGTAATTGTGTTAGAATTTGCATAGACTTTCCAAGGTTACTTGTAATTACTTTTGCTTTCTGATCATGATTGATTAGTTATAAGCATCCCATTTAGCTAATTCAAAATGTTGTGAATGCGAATCGCTAAAATCCATTTGTAACACTACTTGTCCTGTCTTTCTTTAAGGATGTAGCAGCTGAAAAGCCAAAACAACCTCCACTTACTGAAAGTGAGGTAAGAAAGCTATTTTTTTTTTTTTCATTTCCTCTGTAACATTTTCTGTAAAAGACAGTGCATGGCAATTCCCTTTGGGAATTCTGATCACGGTTTTAAGCCAGCCAGGCAGCTGTGCAGTAGCTTCTTCGGGGTGTGGAGCAGTACTTACCTCTAACTTGCTCCCTGCTGGATTCAGTCCACCCGCACAGGGAAGGCGCTTTCCAAGGGGGCCTCTGTTTACTAGGAATGCTAATTGTCAGAGCCAAACACAGGGCCCTCCTGCCTTGGAGCTGTGTGGCATCCTAACCGTGAGAGACTCTGGGAGGGGAAATGGAAGGGTATCTACCCTCCTGTCTTTTCCATTTCACAGTCAGGCATGCCAGAAACTTGACATCCGTCTGCTCTGCCCTTCGATATGGACAAGTTTCAGATCTTTGCTATCGACACATCCCGTTTAGCTCCAAATCAGAGAATTTTCTGTGCTGTTTGTGATGACCTACCCTTTTCCTTCCCATTCCCCAAGCACACACTTTACCGTCTCTTTAAAGAGGCAACAGAGTAGATCTGAGATGAGTTGCTTCATGCAAAGGTGGTAAGGTGTAGACTTTATGAATCAACTTGGGAGAGAGCACAGAAATTCTCTATTTCCCTTGTGTCAGGGGCCATTACCTAGTCCCAGGTGAGGCCCAAAGCTGGGTATGGATTCAACCTGGAGCCCTGGAGCTTGCCCTGCTCATTCCACTGACTGAGTATTTGTGTTCTTTTGAAAATAAGTAAGTTGCTGGACTTGGTGGCTCACGCCTGTAATCCCAGAACTTTGGGAGGCCGAGGCAGGTGGATCACCTGAGGTCAGAAATTTGAGACCAGCCTGACCAACATGGAGAAACACCATCTCTACTAAAAATACAAAATTAGTCGGGCGTGGTGGCGCATGTCTGTAATCCCCGCTACTTGGGAGGCTGAGGCGGAGAATCGCTTGAACCCGGAGATGGAGGTTGCAGTGATCCGAGATCGTGCCATTGCACTCCAGCCTGGGCAACAAGAGTGAAACTCTATCTCAAAAAAAAAAAGGAAAAAAAGTAAGATTCGGTCTGTAGCCTCAAAAGACTTAATGGCTGAGAAGTGAAGCTCAATATTTTTTTAAAAGAGAAAGTTCCAACGTTGGTGTAACATGCCTTAAGGGCCAGGTGAGGGAGTGGGCAACCCTGCCTTGGGTCCAGATAGCAAAGGCTGGATAGAAGTGATGAGATTTGCAGAGAGTCTTGAAGAAGAGGAAAGCACGTGTCAGGCGAGGAAGGGCATTTCAAACAGAGAGAGCAACGAGTGCAAAGACAGACCTGTAAAGAACGGGAAGAAGCTGGGGAGACTAAGGAGGCTGGAGGGGGCTGGGATTGGTTGTCCAGTTGAGAAACTCTGACAGCGGGGCCTGAAGGACCTTCCAGGCTAAGGAGTCATGCGATTACATTGTTTTCTGTCTGGCAGTAGCAAGGAGCTTGAGCTGGAGGAAGCCTACATCCAGGAAACCAGAGTGGGTGTTGGGGGCATAAGTGTAGCGAGACCTCCAGGGTGTGTGCTGTGCAAGATGATCTGCTTCCCAGTGGGAAGAAAGTACAGTTGACCCTGAAGCAAGGAGGGGGGTTGGGGACACTCACCGCCCCCACAGCATGCAGTAGAAAATCCGTATATTAACTTCTGACTCCCCCAAAACTAAACTGCTAAAACTACTGTTGACCAAAACCTTACTGATAACATAAAGTCAGTTAACGCATATTTTGTATGTTTTATATACTATATTCTGTATTCTTACAATAAAGTAAGCTGGAGAAAGGAAAATATTACTAAGAAAATCATAAGGAAGAGAAATGGACTTACTATTTGTTAAGCGGGAGTGGATCACCACACAGGTCTTCATCCTTGCAGTCTTCACTTTGAGTGGGCTGACGGGGAGGTAGAGGAGGGGCTGCTCTTGCTGTCTTGGCTGGCAGAGGTGGAAGAGATCCAGGTGTAAGCAAATTCATGCAGTGCAAACCTGTGTTGTTCAAGGGTCAGCTGTATTACAATTCCATTGTTACCAACTTTTTAAAGACAAATCAATGTTGGTGGCCTTGCAGGTACCCAGGCCTCTCACAATGAGAAGGGGTTGATAGTGGCCCCCCTCCTTTATTTCCTGGACCATCTTTAGCATATTCTGAAGCGTGGCAGCTTTAGAATTGTTTGGTTGAGGCCCGGTGCGGTGGCTCATGCCTGTAATCCCAGCACTTTAGGAGGCCAAGGTGGGCGTATTACCTGAGGTCAGGTGTTTGAGACCAGCCTGGCCAACACAGTGAAACCCCATGTCTACTAAAGATACAAAAAATTACCCAGATGTGGCGGTGTGCACCTGTAATCCCAACTACTTGGGAGGCTGAGGCACAAGAATCGCTTCAACCTGGGAGGTGGAGGTTGCAGTGAGTCGAGGTCGTGCCACTGCCCAGGCAACAGAGTGAGACTCTGTCTCAAAAAAAAAAAAAAGAAGTGCTTGGTTGAAGTAGTCTCATGTATCATGTTATTTGGCTTTAATTAGACTGACCCTCACAAAATAGGCAAGTGGTTTTATAGGCAAAGATTTCTGCATAAAAAATGTGGGTTGAGACGGATGTGGTGACTCACACCTATAATACCAGTGCTTTGGAAGGCCGAGTAGAGAGGATCACCTGAGCCCAGGGGTTTGAGAATAGCCTGTGCAACATTGCAAGACCTCATCTCTAAAAAAATTTTAAGAATTAGCCGAGCATGGTGGTGTGTGCTTATAATACCAGCTACTCAAGAGGTTGAGGCAGGAGAATTGCTTGAGCCCGAGAGTTTGAGGCTGCAGTGAGCTATGATTGTGCCACTGCACTCCAGCCTGGGTGACACAGTGAGACCCTGTCTCTCTCTCTCTTTTTTTTTGACCTTGTCTCTTAAAATTAAAAAAAAAGGTAAAAGAAACTGGGTTAAAGCTAACACAAATGAACAATGAGAAAATAAGACTACTGATAATTTTCCTATCCCCTGGTAAAGACTATTCAGCTACATCATGGGGTTGAAAGAAGATAAAGATCTTATTAGATATAATGACATCGGTCAAAAAATTAAAAATTAGCAAGGCTATTTAAATTCTGACTTTCCTGTGATATTATTAATGATGAACTAATCACTATGTGTACAGAGTGCCTTGAGACAATTAGCTGATGACACTACTAGGCCACCACATTTAAAAATAGTTTATCTTCCCGTCTTAAAAAAAAAATTTTTTTTAAAAAAAGGCCGGGCATGGTGGCTCACGCCTGTAATCCAAGCACTTTGGAGGCCAAGGCGGGTGGATCACCTGAGGTCGGGAGTTCAAGAACAGCCTGACCAACATGGTGAAACCCCGTCTTAAAAAAAAAAAAAAAAAGTTAAAAAAAATAGTTTATCTTTATCTATCTATCTATCTATTTATTTATTTATCATTTTAATTTTTTTGGATGGATCTCAGTCTGTTGCCCAGGCTGGAGTGCAGTGGTGTGATCTCAGCTCACTGCAACCTCCGACTCCTGCGTTCAAGTGATTCTCCTGCCTCAGCCTCCCAAGTAGCTGGGATTACAGGCAACATCACCACGCCCGACCTATCTCTTTATTTTTTTTAAATGAAAGTATAGGCTGGGCACGGTGACTCACACCTGTAATTCCAGCACTTTGGGAGGCCGAGGCAGGCAGATCATGAGGTCAGGAGATCAAGACCATCCTGGCTAACATGGTGAAACCCCATCTCTACTAAAAATACAAAAAATTAGCCGGGCTTGGTGCTGGATGCCTGTAGTCCCAGTTACTTAGAAGCCTGAGGCAGGAGAATCACTTGAACCAGGGAAGCAGAGGTTGTAGTGAGCTGAAATCACACCACTGCACTCCAGCCTGAGCAACAGAGAGACTCCTTCTAAAAAAAATAAATAAATAAATAAATATATATATATATATATATATATACATACACACACACACATATATATATTTGCTAGCAGTCAAACGCACAAATTTTGTCAGCTTAATAAGTTTGTTGTTGTTAAGACAGGATCTCGCTCTGTCGCCCAGGCTGGAGTGCAGTGCTGCGATGTTGGCACTGCAGCCTCCACCCCGTGGGCTCAGCAACCCTCCCACCTTAGCCTCCAGAGTAGCTGAGACTACAGCCATGTGCCAGCGTGCCCAGTTGTTTTTTTTATTTTGAATTTTTTCTAGTAGAGACAGGGTCTTGCCATGTTGCCCCAGGCTGGTCTTGAACTCCTGAGCTCAAGCAATCCATCTGCCTCAGCCTCCCAAAGTTCTTGGATTACAGATGTGGGCCACCATGCCCAGCTGCTTAGTAGGTTTTAGCACATGTATACACCTATGTAACCATTGCCTAGTTCAAGATGTAGAACATTTCCATCAGCCCTCAAAATCCCTTCGTGCTCTTTTTCCAGTCAGTACTTCCCGTCTCCTGTCCTGAGATTATCACTATTCTGACTTCTATCACCACAGCTTTTCTGTTCTTGAACTTCATGGAAATATAATCATACGTATGTACTCTCTTGTGCCTGGTTTTCATATTTTTGTTACTGCATGTATCAAAAGGTTATTCCTATATGATTTTGTTTTTTGTTTTTTCCATGAGGCATTTTATTTGTAAATATGTATTACATCGCTAGAAAAAGAATCCCAGGATTCTCCTTCCTATGTGTTTTCATCTTGCTTCTTCACGGTCCATGATGCCAGCTGAAACTGTCAGTACAGTAAAACTAACCTGGTGGCGTGGAAGCAGATTATTCTGCCATTTCTCTTGATCTTTGAATTGCACATCAAATCTGGGGCTGATCACGCCACACTTGTTTAGGCTGCCTGTGATGTTCACAACAATTTTCCCAGCTCTGTGATCATCAATGATTTCAAATTCACCAGTGTGGCCATGTTTCATCATCACAGTGAGAAACTGGACGATGACTTTGGAGCGTGGCCTAAGAACCTGGCGTTTGCCTCTCTTTTGGCACTGTAGATGCTCTTGAGAGCATCAGCCAGGACAGTCATGTGCACCATTGTGGTGGCGTGGAAAGATGATGAAAAGAGCCCTATGTGTTTTGTATGTAGAAAATCCTAGGATATCCAGAAAAAAAAAAAAAAGAAAAGAAAATCCTAGGATAGCCACAAAAGCCTATTAGAACTAATAAACAAGTTCAGCAAGGTTATAAAATACAAGATCAACACACAAAAATCAATTGTACTTCTTCTATACACTTGCAATGAACAATCTAAAAATGAAATTAGAACAATTCCTGGCTGGGAGCCGTGGCACATCCCTGTAATCCCAGCACTTTGGGATGCCAAGGCGGGTGAATCACTTGAGGTCAGGAGTTTGAGACCCACCTGGCCAACAAGGTGAAACCTTGTCTCTACTAAAAATACAAAAATTAGCCAGTCGTGGTGGCATGCACCTATAATCCCAGCTACTCGGGAGGCTGAGGCAGGAGAGTCGCTTGAATCTGGACTGCAGAAGTTGTAGTGAGCTGAGATCATACCATTGTACTCTAGCCTGGGCAACAGAGCCAGACTTTGTCTCAATCAAAAAAAAAAAAAAATTCATTTATAATAGCATCAAAAAGAACAAATTACTTAGGAATAAACAAGAAAAGTATACACTTTTACTCTGAAAACTACAAAGGATTATTGAAAGAAAATAAAGAAGATCTAAATTAATGGAAAGACATCCTACGTTCATGGGTTGGAAGACACTATTGTTAAGGTAGCAAATTCCCAAATTGATATATAGATTCAGCTCAATTCCTATGAAAATCTCAGCCAGCTTCTTTGCAGAAATTGACAAGCTGCTTCTAAAATTCATATGAAAAAGGAAGAGATGCCAAATAGCCAAAATAATCTTAAAAAGAAGAAAGAAAACTCACATGTTCTGATTTCAAAACTTATAAAGCTACAGTAATCACGACAGTGTGATACTAGGACTAGGATAATTATATAGATGAATGGACTGAAATTGAGAGTTCAGAAATAAACCCTTATATTTATATTATAATAATTTTTGATGAAGATGTGAAAACAATTCAATGGGAAAAGAAAAGTCTTTCAACAGATGATTGATGCTAAGACAACTTGATATTCACATGCAGAAGAATAAAACTGAATTGCTAACTCATACCATATACAAACATTTATTCCAAATGGATCAAAGACCCAAATGTAGGGCTACAGTTATGAAACCCTTAGAGGAGAGCATGAGTATAAATCTGTGTGACCTTGGATTTGGTGACCATTTCTTAACTATAACCATGTGTTATGGGCTGGATTGTGCCCCTGCCATTCATAGGTTGAAGTTTTAACCTCTGATACTTCAGAATGTAATTGTATTTAGACATAAGTTCTTTAAAGAGGTAAGGAATGAGGTCTTTAGGATGGGTCCTAATCCAATCTGACTGGTTTCCTTATCAGAAGAGGAAATTTGAACCCACAAACAAACACGAAGGGTGAGTGCACAGAGAAAAGACCATGTGAAGAAGGCAGCCATCTGCAGGCCAAGGAGAGAGACCTCAGAGGAAACCACACCCGCTTACACCTTTATCTTGGACTTCTACCTTCCGGAACTGTGAGACAACAAATTTCTGCTGCTTAAGCCATCCAGACTGTGATATTTTTATTATGGCAGCTCTAGCTAATTAATACACCACCAAGAGAACCCCAAAAGTGGAAAAAGTCAAATGTCCATCTATTGATGAATAGATAAGTGAATTGTGGTGTATTCACACAATGAAATGTTATTTCACAATAAAAAAGAATAAATATGAACCTGGCATGTTTAAACCCAGGAGCTGGAGTGCAATGGTGTGATCTTGGCTCACTGTAACCTCCACCTCCTGGGTTCAAGAAATTCTCCTGCCTCAGCCTCCCAAGTAGCTGGGATTGCAGGCATGTGCCACCACGCCTGGCTAATTTTGTATTTTTAGTAGAGATGGGGTTTCTCCATGTTGGTCAGGCTGGTCTTGAGCTCTTGACCTCAGGTGATCTGCCCACCTCAGCCTCCTAAAGTGCTGGGATTACAGGCATTAGCCATCACGCCCAGCCTTAGGTATGTTTTATAACATACATAGTATGTTAGTGCAATTGTATGCATTGATATTTATAAATAAATATACATGCTATTAGAAGTTCCATAGCCTGGGACTGGTGGAGAGTTGACATTAATAAGGGTCTTCTATTAGTTCCCTAGAACTGCCATAACGAATGACCACAAACCTGGTGGTTTCAACAACAGAAATAAATTCTCTCACAGCTCTGGAGGCTAGAAGCCCAAAATCAAGGGGTCACCAAGGGCTGTGCTCCCTCTGCAGGCTCTAGGGAAGAATCCTTTTCCTCTTCCGCTTTTGGTGGCTCCAGGCGTTTCTTGGCATGGAATGGAGGTGCTCTAATCTCTACCTCTGTCTTTATATGGCCTTCCCCTTTTTTCTCCCTATGTCTTCTCTTGTCTCTCCTCTTTTTTTTTTTTTTTGAGATAGAGTCTCACTGTGTCCCAGGCTGGAGCGCAGTGGTGTGATCACAGCTCATTACAGCCTTGATCTCCCCAGGCTCAGGTGATCCTCCCACCTCAGCCTCCCAAGTAGCTGGGACTACAGATGGACGCCACCACACCTGACTAATTTTTGCATTGTTTGTAGAGACAGGGTCTTACCATGTTGCCCAGGCTGTTCTCAAACTCTTGGGCTAAAGTGATCCTTGAGGCAGTGTAGTGGCACTGCATCGGCCTCCCAGAGTGCCACTGCACCAGCCCTCTTCTGTCTCTTATGAGGACATTTGTCAATGGATTTAGGGCCCACCCTGGTAATCCAGGATAATCTTATCTTGAGATCTTTAACTCAGTTATATATTCAAAGACCTTTTTTTTTCTTTTTTTCTTAGATGGAGTCTCCCTCTGTCACCCAGGCTGGCATGCAGTGGCACGATCTCAGCTCACTGTAACCTCTGCCTCCCGGGTCTTAAGCAATTCTCTGCCTCAACCTCCCGAGTAGCTGGAATTACAGGCACGCGTCACCATGCCTGCTAATTTTTTGTATTTTTTTAGTAGAGACAGGGTTTCACCATCTTGGCCAGGCTGGTCTCAATCTCCTGACCTCGTGATCTACCTTCCTGGGCCTCCCAAAGTGCTGGGATTACAGGTGTGAGCCACTGCACCTGCCCTATCCCTTTTTTCTTTCTTTTTTTTTTTTTTTTGAGATGGGGGTTTGCTCTGTCGCCCAGGCTGGAGTGCAATGGCACAATCTCGGCTCACTGTAACCTCTCCCTTCCAGGTTCAAGCAATTCTCCTGCTTCAGTCTCCTGAGTAGCTGGGATTACAGGTGTGAGCCGCCATACCCGACTTGGACATATGTTTCTGAGGGCACAATTTAACCCACTATAGGACTGTTTAGCAGAATGATTAGGAAGGAGAGGTTGGATTCAAAATAATTTTTAGAAACAAAACCAAAAAAACCTCAGACATATAAGCATGGGCCAAACAAACAAACAAACAAACCAAAAACAGAAAAAAGGAAAAACAAGGTGGAGCGTGGTGGCTCATGTCTGTAATCCCAGCACTTCGGGAGGCCAAGGCAGGCAGATCATGAGGTCAGGAGTTCAAGACCAGCCTGGCCAACATGGTGAAACCCCACCTCTACTAAAAACACTAAAAACACGCCAGGCATGTTGGCGCTCGCCTGTAATCCTAGCTACTCAGGAGGCTGAGGCAGGAGAACTGCTTGAACCCAGGAGGCGGAGGTTGCAGTGAGCTGAGACCGTGCCACTGTACTCCAGCCTGGGCGACAGAGTGAGATTCTGTCTCAAAACAAAACAAAAGTTTGTAGGTCTGGGCATAGTGGCTCACACCTGTAATCCCAATACTTTGGGAAGTGGAGGTGGAAAGATCCCTTGAGCCTAGGAATTTGAGACCAGCCTAGGCAACATAGGGAGACTCTGTCTCTAAAAAATAATTAAAAAATTTGATGAGAGTGATGGCGTGCATCTGTGGTCCCACCTACTTAGGAGGCTGAGCTGGGAGGATCCCTTGTGCCCTGGAAGGTCAAGGCTGCAGTGAGCTGTGATTGGTCCACTGCACTCCAGCCTGGGCGACAGAATGAGACTCTGTCTCAAAAAAAAAAAAAAAAAAAAAAAGTAAGTTTGATTTGTATGCTTTGTTTGTTCTGAGGTACATTTACAGTAGAATTATTGGAGTTTGATAACAGATTAGATCTGGAGCCCAGGGAGTGGAAGGAGGTCAAGGATGATGGCAGATTTTCAGCAGAGGTGATGAGGGGATAGTTCTGCCTGGAACACCCTTTTCCTAGACACTAGATTAGTGTCCCTCATTTTATTCTAGTTTCTACTGAAATGCCACATCTTCAGAAGGCCTTCCCTGTCCATCCTGTCTAAAATGAAATCTCTACCCTTTATTTGTTCAACCTATGTATTCATTAGGATTAGATTTGGCTGGTAGTAACAGAAAACTCCAAAATAGCATTTGGATACACACATTGCAATTTTGGTTTTCTCTCAAATTTTAGAAATATAGAGGTAGTGCGTGGGGCTGAGAGGGGGCACCTTGGTGTCAGGGATGCAGGTTCTATTCTATTTCGTTGCTTTGTTTTGTATGGGCATCATTCCCAAAGTTATCTGTTTTTTTATTTAGAATAACACACATGTATTTTCTAACAAATTTTGTAACCACCAACCGGTTCACTTTGCCCGCTGCCTAGACAGAGTTGATATATCAAGATAGGGAATTATAATAGAGAAAGAGTAACTCACGCAGAGCTGGCTGTGCGGAGACCAGAGTTTTATTATTACTCAAATCAGTTTCCTCAAGTATTTGAGGACTGGAGTTTTGTTATTGTTGTTATTGTTGTTTTTTGAGATGGAGTTTCACTCTTGTCACCCAGGCTGGAGTGCAATGGTGTGATCTCGGCTCAGGGCAACCTGCCTCCCAGGTTCAAGTGATTCTCCTGCCTCAA
This sequence comes from Ateles fusciceps, assembly GCA_036589455.1. NCBI lineage: Eukaryota > Metazoa > Chordata > Mammalia > Primates > Atelidae > Ateles > Ateles fusciceps. Next base: position 13,988,401 of record JAZHEH010000770.1, read on the forward strand.
CCTCCCAAGTAGTTGGGATTACAGACATGCCCCACCATGCCCAGCTAATTTTTTGTATTTTTAGTAGAGGTGGGGTTTCACCATGTTGGCCAGGCTGGTCTTGAACTCCTGACCTCAGGTGATCCACCGGCCTCAGCCTCCCAAAGTGCTGGGATTACAGGCATGAGCCACCGTGCCTGACTGGGGGATTGGAGTTTTTAAGGATAATTTGTTGAGTGGGAAGCAGCCAGTGAGTCAGGAGTGCTGATTGGTTGAGTCAGAGATGAAATCATAGGGAGTTGAAGCTGTCTTTCGCTGAGTCAGTTTCTGGTGGCCACAAGATCAAATAATCCAGTTTATCAATCTGGGGGGTGCCAGCTGATCCATCAAGTGCAGGGTCTGCAAAATATCTCAAGCAGTATCTTAGGCTTTACAATAGTGATATAATCCCCAGGAGCAATTTGGGAGGGTCAGAATCTTGTAGCCTCCAGCTGTATGACTCCTAAACCATAATTTCTAATATTTTGGCTAATTTGTTAGTCCTTCAAAGGCAGTCTGGTTTCCAGACAAGAAGAGGATTTGTTTTGGAAAAGGGCTGTTATCATCTTTATTTTTATTTTTGTTATTTATTTATTTATTCTTTTTCAAGACAGAGTCTCACTCTGTCACCCAGACTGGAGTGCAATGGCCCGATCTCAGCTCACTGCAACCCTCCTGGGTTCAAGCGATCCTCCTGTCTCAGTCACCCAAGGAGCTGAGATCATACCCGCCAATTTTTTTTTTTTTTTTTTTTTTTTTTTTTTTTGTATTTTTAGTAGAGATGGAGTTTGACCGTGTTGGCCAGGTTGGTCTTGAACTCCTGACCTCAAGTGATCCACTCGCCTTGGCCTCCCAAAGTGCTAGGATTACAGGCGTGAGCCACAATGCCTGTCTTCATCTTTGTTTTAAACTATAAACTAAGTTCCTCCCAAAGTTAGTTCAGCCTATGCCCAGTAATAAACAAGGACAGCTTGGAGGTTAGAAGCAAGATGGAGTTGGTTAGGTCAGATCTTTCACTGTCTCAGTTATATTTTGCAATGGAGGTTTCATTTTTGTGGGGCAGGAGTTGGGACAAGCTGTGCTAGGTGTCCAGCCTTGGGTCATGCTTTCCTGCTCATGTGGTTGTTTGGGGCATTCGGTTCTTTGCAGCTGTAGGATTATGTCTTGCTTCTTCTAAGAGGTTCGGAGGCTAGAAGTCCAAATTCAAGGTGTTGACAGGCTCGTGCTCCCTCTGAATCGTGGAGAAGAGAGAGAGCCCTCCCTTGTCTCTTCCAGGCTTCTGGTGGCCCCAAGCGTTCCTTGGCTTGTGGCAGCATCACTCTCATCCCTGCCTGCATCTTCGAATGGTCATCTTCTCTCTGTGTCCCTTCACATGGCGTTCTCCCTGTGTGTTCCAAAGGTTATCTCATAATCCAAGATGATTGCAGGATCTCTGGCCCCTCTCCCTGTACTCCAGTCAGCAGGAAGGAGGAATGGCAAAAAAGCATATTCTAAACCCACAGAATAGCCGTGTCTCTTAAGGGAGGTTCCCAGAAGCTACTGAGACACTCTCACTTTTATCTCTGGCCAGAGCTTGGTCACATGCCCGCATCTGACTGTAGGAGTGGCTGGAAATGGGATCTTTATTCTGGGGGGCCTGAATTCACCTAAAAGTCGGAGCATTGATTAGTTTGTTAGGACAAAGGGGCTATGGATATTGTGGGCTATAGCTGTGTCAGCTGTGCCTGCCTTTCCTCCTAGTGCCTGGCCTAATGTATATTTAATTAGCCATTTGTTTACCATCTGTCTCTCGTGATCAGAACGTGGGTTGTGTTAAACCAAAGAAGAAAACTGAGGTACAAGTTAAAAAAAAAGAAAAGAAAATAGGAAGGCTGGGCACAGTGGCTCACGCCTGTAATCCCATCACTTTAGGAGGCCGAGGCAGGTGGATCACCTGAGGTCAGGAGTTCGAGCCTAGCCTGGCCAACATGGTAAAACCGTGTCTCTATTAAAAATACCAAAAATTAGCCAGGTGTGGTGGTGCACACTGAAATCCCAAATACCCAAGAGGCTGAGGGAGGAGAATCGTTTGAACCCGGGAGGCAGAGGTTGCAGTGAGCTGAGACCACACCACTGCACTCCAGCCTGGACGACAGAGTGAGATTTTGTCTCAGAAAAAAAAGGAAAATGACTGAGGCGAGTCTCAATCAATTTAGAATTAATTTTAATTTTGCCAGGGATGAGATTATGCCCAGGAAAAAAAGACACAAGCCACAGTAGTAGGAGGGTTTGGGGACTTCCATATGTATTTATTTATTTTAATTTTATTTATTATTTTTTTGAAATGGAGTGTCACTCTTGTTCAGGCTGGAGTGCAATGATGCAATCTTGGCTCACCACAACCTCCGCCTCCCGTGTTCAGGCGATTCTCCTGCCTTGGCCTTCCCAGTAGCTGGGATTACAAGCATACGCCACCACACCCGGCTAATTTTTGTATTTTTAGTAGAGACGGGGACTTCTCCATGTTGGTCAGGCTGGTCTCAAACTCTCGACCTCAGGTGATCCGCCTGCCTTGGCCCCCCGTAGTGCTGGGATTACAGGTGTGAGCCATCACGCCAGGCTGGAGGACTTCCATATTTAAAGAAGAAAGGGTGAGCAGTGTGGGAAAGAGGAAAGGAAAAAAAGGGAAGGGTAGATAAAAGGGCAAGGGGTTGCATTCTTTTGAGACTTTGATTAGCTTAGTGGTCCCTGATCCCACCTTTTACATGTGAAATGAGGAGGGTAGAGGAACAGTCAGCTATGCATTTATACTCAGTGAATTTGCATTTTTACATAAGTAAAGTAAGCACAGAATGAAAGAAGCAGTCAAATATGCATTTGTGTTAGGTGAGGAAAGGGATGACTTCTAGTCCAGTCCTTGTCCCGTACCTGTGATAATAAGCTGTCAATGTACATTGTCTGGGTGAAATTCAACAGAATACTGTTTTAGGGTAAAGATCTTAAAGGAATTTCCTTGTGAGCAAATTGTGAGGGAAGCCCCCTGGGAAGTTACGTGGCCCACCTTTTGCAGCTGCGTATGTAGGGACAAAATGGGAGGCTTTTTGGGTGACTCAGTTCCCAAGCTAAACACTTCCCTTTGGCACAGGCAGTTTGGGGGATTTTCGTCTTGTTCACCACATTTCCAGTGACTAGGAAAGTGCAGGGCAGATTAGGTGTTTCACAAATATGTGTTGAGTGAATAAGTGACAAGGAGGGGAATTGAGAAGAGCACATTTAAGGAGAAGAACATGACTGCCTTGGAAGATACTGAGTTTTGAGCACCTATGGGACATACAAGAGTTGATTCTCATAGGCAGCTAGAAATATAATCATGAGTTTGGGAGGGAGATGTGGCTGAAGCCCTTGACAAGAGTGATTCTTTGGGAAGGGCACAGCGAGACAGACCTACAGAAAACAGTGAAAGAGGAGACATACTCAGCCCCTCAGTGGAATCAACCTAAGCCAGAAGTCTCCACTCCCACCCCCACCCCCACCCCCACCCCCGGCGAAGGCAACTTCTTCTATAACCCACTTGTAGCCCCTCTGATCCTGCACATCTGCCTCCCTGATTGGTTTGAGAATTCCCCTTATCAAGGGGATTCTGCGGAGCCCGGATCCACTCGCCACACTTTAGGAATCTAAACAAGCCATGACTCAGTTTCCTCGGTGCAGGTCCTTAGACCTTTCACTGGACCTGAGTGAAATAAAAGAAATAAGGACGATATGGTAAAATAAATATTGCATTTTGTTGGAATGGCAAGATGGGCGGGACACACACAGCCTTGGCTTGGATCTCAGCTTTTCCATTCAGTTGCTGTATGACCTTGGGAAAGTCACGTAGTTACCCCGTGATCCATTTTCTCATCTATAAAATAGGGATATTATAGTATCCACCTCACTGGGTTGTTTTAAGGGTCAATCAGTCAATAAATAAGTAAATAATTTAGAACAATAGCATATAGTAAATTCTACCTAAGTGCTAGCTATTATTATAAAGCCAAATGTATTTAGCTTACAAAGCAACCATTATTTTTACTTCTCTGTTTCAAAATATCTTTTCCTTTAGGACAGCAGTCCCCAACCTTTTTGGCACCAGGCACTGGTTCGTGGATGACAATTTTTCCGCAGACCTGTGGGTTTGGGGGGATGGTTTCGGGTGAAACTGTTCCACCTCAGATCATTAGGCACTAGATTCTCATAGGAAGTGCACAGTCTAGATCCTTTGCACATGCAGTTCACAATAAGGTTTGTTCTCCTACAAGAATCTAATGCTGCTGGGTGCGGTGGCTCACTCCTGTAATCCCAGCACTTTTGGAGGCTGAGGCAGGCAGATCACTTGAGGCCAGGAGTTTGAGACCAGCCTGGCCAACATGGTGAAACGCTGTCTCTACTAAAAACACAAAAATTAGCCGGGTGTGGTGGTGCATGCCTCTAATCCCAGTTACTTGGGAGGCTGAGGCAGGAGAATCACTTGAACCCAGCAGGTGGAGCTTGCAGTGAGCTGAGATCGTGCCACTGTACTCCAACCTGTACTCCAGAGCAAGACTCTGTTTCAGAAAAAAAAAAAATCCTTTCTTAGCTATATAAAAAGTCAGAATCTAATTTGTTTTTTTGTTTACATGTTTAATGTGCTGACCTGTGACATCTCAGGGCCTAGGAACCCTGCCTAGGTGTTGACATGGACTCTGTGTGAGCATTTTCCAGTATAACTTGGTGTGGTTGATAGAGAGTCAAAGTCTATAAAATATTTGAAGAGATTACTCTGAGCCAAATATGAGCAGCCAGTGGCCCATGACTCAGCCCTCAGGAGATCCTGAGAACATATGCCCCAAGTTGTCAAGCTACAACTTTATACATTTCAGGAAGACAATAAAACATCAATCAATACATGTAAGATGTACATTGGTTGGCTAAGCATGGTGGCTCACGCCTGTAATCCCAGCACTTTGGGAGACTGAGGCAGGCAGATCACCTGAGGTTGGGAGTTTGAGAGATGGCAAAACCCCCATCTCAACAAAAATACAAAAAATTAGCCAGGTGTGGTGGTGCGCGCCTGTACTCTCAGCTACTTGGCAGGCTGAGGAAGGAGAATTGCTTAAACCCAGGAGGTAGAGGTTGCAGTGAGTTGAGATCATGCCATTGCACTCCAGCCCGGACAAGAGAGACTCTATTTTTTTTTTTTTTTTTTTTTGAGATGGAGTCTTGCTCTGTCACCAGGTTGGAGTGCAGTGGTGCGATCTTGGCTCACTGTAATCTCCGCCCTCTGGGTTCCAGCAAGTCCCCTGCCTCAGCCTCCTGAGTACAGGTGCGCACAACCATGTAATTTTTTGTATTTTAGTAGAGATAGGGTTTCATGATTTTGGCCAGGATGGCCTCAATCTCCTGATCTCATGATCTACCTGCCTTGGCCTCCCAAAGTGCTGGGATTACAGGCGTGAGCCAATTTTTGCATTTTTAGTAGAGACGGGGGTTTCACCATATCGGCCAGGCTGGTCTTGAACTTCTGACCTCGTGATCCACCTCAGCCTCCCAAAGTGCTGGGATTACAGGCGTGAGCCACTGTGCCTGGCCATATTTTATATATATATATATATAGAAGCTGGTAAGGAGATAGGGAATATGGTATTTCTGTAATTGTGCATGATTTTTCCAGAGAAAGAAGGGATCAGATAATTGAGATTAACTTGTAAATGGTTCTTTTTGGAAAGTGAATGAGCCTGAGAGACAGACAGGCATCTTATCTCTCTAGGTGTGGTTACATTCTTCAGTCTTCTTTTCTGCAATAGAGAGCCAGATAACAGGAAGGGGAGGGGAAAAAAAATTGTTCTCCTCAGGGCTTCCTTCTGGTCTTTTGGCCCTTTCCCTTTGGAGGTGGGGCAGTCTCTTCCAGTGTCACTTGATCTTTAAGGGCCTTTCATTCTAAATATTCATTACACAAGGGAGCCATATTTTGGGTGAATTATGTTGGTTTCCTTCTTCTCCTTGGGATGAAAGGTGGGAAATGTGTTCCTGAGGGGTCAGGGCCTCTCTGAGTGGAGATGAACAGGTGAGGGTTGAGTAAGGCTGGCAGGGGCCTTTATGATACCTGAGCAGACTGGAGCTTGGGTGAAGCAACAGAGGCACTGATAGAGCAAGATTCAGGTATGAGATTTAAAAAAAAAAATTTTTTTTTTGCTCTCTCCCTAGTACAAGATTTAAGTCTTGCATCCTAGGCTCGGCTCTTGCCTCATCCTAATTCTGGCCCTGATAACAGGAGGCTTTTGCCGGTAAATTCCGATTATTAGGAGCTGAAAACATCAATGCCTTACAGGGGCCAGTCAGCAGTGTCAGTCAGTGGGCTGGGGGAGGCCTGGGCTCCTGGAGCTGCCCTGCCCTATCTAAAGAGGGCAGTGGCTGCTCAGCTCCAGCGGACTCGGGGGAAGGAGCTAGCTGAGATAAGGAGCGAGTGCCATGATGATCATATTGCTCTAGGATCAAATGGGTCTTGTGTGAGTTGACCTTTAGGTGCCTGAAATCTAGATTTTAAAGTTAAATTTCTTAATTTTTTTAAGGGCAGGCGCAAATTTATAAAACATCAAGTGGGCCAAATAAGATGTTATAGCCCACAGTTTTAGCTTGGCGGTTGGTGATTTACACTAGCCCCATTATAATGTTGTTGGAGGGCAGGACTTCGGGCAAATGAAAGAGAAAAGGAGACAGACTGAGAATGTGATTTTACAACTCCAGCCTCTCCAAGGGCTGGGTGGCCTGTGACTCCTCAGCAGCCTTCTCCCAATAGAAGCAGAACTGTCCGAAACACTGATGGGAGTCACGATAACCTTCACCCCACTGTGCTCAGCTGCAGAGCCACTAAGACCCTGAAGCAATCGCCTTCGGCATCCCAGAGAAGCTGCTAAAAGGATTATAGGTCAATTCATTTTAGACATTTCTTCCACATGTTCCGTGGAAAGTTAGGGTCTAAATCAGTCCTCATTCCTGGCAGCACCTGAGTTTCACCTGGAACATTTTCAGAAAGTGATACTTGGACTGCAGTTCACATCAATTCAGTCTCTGGGTGGGGCTTGGACATCAGCATTTGTAGAAGCTCCCCAGGTGGCTTTGGTGCAGCCAGGCTGGAAACCACTGATGTAACTAATAGAAATGCTAGGTTGGGATCTCCTCTGGGGCATTTCTTTAGAACAGGCTGTGCATGACAGTCCCACAGTGTCAGGATTCCAAGATGCTCTAAAGATTTAGGCAGTAGTCTTAATTTTAGTTTTCTTTTTTTTTTTTCTGGTGCTGTGACTCGGATGTGATTAATTTTTGTTTTCTCGCTCTCTTTGAGACCTTAACAAACTCTATAGGGCTGCGCACAGCAGCTCACACCTATAACCCCAGCAGTTTCAGAGGTCAAGGCAAGAGAATTGCTTGAGCCCAAGAGTTTGAGACCAGCCTGGGCAACATAGTGAGACCCCATCTCAATTTAAGAAAAAACCCAAAACATCCAAGCTCTTTAACCTTCATATCCTCATTGACTGATTAAGTGCAGATAATGATATTTGCCCTTCTAACCTCACCAGGCTGTTATCAGGAGAAATGAAGCAATAAATGAGAAATCGCTCTGCAAACTGTCAACGTTATGCAAACACTGCTATTTGGAGTGTGCTCTCAGGTGCGGGAGGTACAGCTGTTAACTGTTGGAGTAACATTCCTAGTGCCATAGGTCAGATGGGAATTGGTACAGACATTCCAACTTAGAAGGCAGACTGCACTGTCTTATAGGCAGGTGCGTTTCCTGGGGTGGCAGCCTGGCACTGGTCCCTCCAACCCCAACTTGTGTAAAAAGAACCACGCAGTAAATGAATAGAGAGAATTCAGGGAACTTGAAGGGAAGTGGAGAGTCATCTGGAGAGGGAGGGAACTAAGGACTCCCTGTGGGTTGGGGTCTTACTGAGCATCCATGGAGTAACTGTCAAGGAGCCTTAGCAGGGATCTAAGAGCTATGGAACAGCAAAAAGAGGTAAATTGTGAAGTCATCGCTGGAACAACAGAGAGGGGGACACAGCAGTGCAGCATGGGCTCTGGCCTCAGGAAGCTGTCTGATTGGGGCAGATAGAACCAGCCCCCTAGAAGACAGTCACCCATATCAGTTAGTCAGTCATGACTCGGTGTTACTTATCTGTGGCCCAGGCTGCGTGAGGGGTTGGGGGTGGGATGGACAGAGCACTGGCTGGGCATCAGGACTAGGTTGGAGTCCTGGCTCCAAACTCTACCACAAGCTGACACTGGGCAAGATGGCCCACCTGCGGCATCCCAGGTTCCTGCCCTGTAAAGAGGACTCTGGGTGTATATCCAGATGGCCTGTGAGCACAGCCTGAGCTTGCCCTGTCGAGGTGCTGAGGCCTGGGAGATTTGGGTGAGTAGCTGTGGTCCAGGGAAGGTGGGCAAGCTGGGGCTTAGATGAGAGGGGATGTTTGGTCAGGCAGAGGTGAGTAGAGAAGGCAGGGCAAGGAAGGGAATATGAGTGGGGCACAAATGGAGTGGACTTGGTAGGGGCATAGGGCGGTGGGAAGTGGCATTGCTGCGGCCAGTATGGAAGAAGAGATAAGTGGGAAAGAGTGGAGTCAGATTACAGAAGGCCTTGGAAACCAGGCAGAGATATTTAAATTGGCTCTCTCAGGAAGGAGGGGGCCATAAAGGGATTTAGGGAAGGGTCATGACATGATTATGCTGCATTTTAGCAGGATTAATGTGACCTGGTGCTCAGAATGGCTTGGATGGCATGAGGCCAGGAGCTGAGGAGGACAGCTAGAAGACTCTTATAACATTTCTGGCACAGGGAGATGAGGACTGGGAGTTGGGAGGTGGCAGTAGGTCAGGCCTAGAGATATTTCTCAGGAAATATTGACAGGCCTTGGGGCCTGGTTGCATTCAGTGGGTGGGGGAGGAATGAGTCACTTTGAGAAGCAGTTTCCCTCTAAAAGGCCAGGGAAGAGAAAGCAGAGGCAGCCTTCCTGCCTGCAAACAGGACATCTCACGGTAACCCGGTTCTTCCAGGCGGCAGCTTCTCCCTGGCTCCAGCTCAGATAGGAGTTGTAACAAGGGTTTGGGCGTGGGTGACGGCACTGGCTGGTGGCTGGGTTAAGGGCCATATTTTTGATTATGCGCTAGGCTCATTCAGCCTGCCAAGTGCCAGGCCCTGGGCTTTCGTGGGAGACAGAGCAATTAGCAAAACACAGCCCTCCATCTTCAAGGAGTCTGCAGCTTTGTGAGCTTGGCAGATCTGCAGAACTCAAATCAAATGGCACTTGAGAACAACCATCTTGTTCTCATTCACTCCATTTTGCTTTATGGCCATGTAGGTTGCTCTAAGTGTTTGATGTGTGCCAGAAAATCTCTTTCTTCCTGCTTTATAATTATGATCCAGGGCAAATCCAGGTTTTTTGGGGCTTGAAGCTTAAATTGGTGTTCTCTTTGGAAAATAATTCAAATATAAATATACAAATATCAAATTGCTAGGCTCTCCCAGGGCCTAGAAGGGTAGGAATGCAAGTGAGAGTCCCTGAAGCTTTAACGGCTTTAACTTCTCAGTCAGTTCTATAATACCTACCATTCCTTAAGCGTATATTATGTGCACGTGTTTTGTGTACAGTATTACACAACAATCAAGGATAGGGGAGGTGGGCGCTAGTGTCTTCATCTTACGGATGAGGACACAGCCTCAGACTTGATTTGAGATGCCCCTCAGCATAGGCCCTAAGGCAGGGGGTGGGGACTGTGACCTGGACCGGAAGCTCCAGCCTCCCGACTGCCTCTAAGCTCCTCCTTTTCCATGACTGCTGGCAGGCCCCTGGGGTTCCTGCACCTAAGTCGTACCTGCCTCTGATTTGACGGTACCTTTGCTAGTCCTAGTCAAGGGTTAGGGAGTTCCTAAAGTCAAGAGCTAGGGTAGAGGTTGGGGAGTTGGATTTCAGGGCACCATACGGTGCAGACTTGGTTGCAGGAAAGGGACCAATTTAGGCAGAAGGGGCTCTGTACAACCGGGACCACAGCAAACCCTAGGGGTGAGCATCTGCTTCGAAGATTCACAGATACAAGCTGTAATCCTAGCGCTATAACTTCCTGGCTGGTTCAGCAAGACTGAGGCCTCACTGAGCCTCAATTTCCTTACCTGTCCAATCAGAATAGCAACCACTTGTTATATTTGAGCTCATTATTGTCATCTTGTAAGGAACTAAGGCTCCTGATGGCTTCCGGAACACAGAAACAATCTAAGAATCCTAAAGTCGCTGTCCTGGTAGGACCTCTAGGGATTCCTGCCATCCTACCTAACTTCCTCTGGGAAAGTGGAAAACACCGTACCTGGGGAGGGGTGGCTGAACCGTGCCCCAAGTCCCAGTGGGCCCGGGTTCCCAAAAGCTAGTGGAGGCCCGGAGGATGGGGACAGGCCGCGGCCTGCGGCGCCAAGTCCCGCCCAGAGGGAGTGTGCCCTGAGGGAGAGCCTCAGGAGCCGGTGACTCGGGCACGGGTGCTCTGGGGTGTCGCTTTGGGTTCAGCAGTACAAATCTGCCAGCTGGAGATTAGGCCGGGCAGGCCAGGGAGGGGTGATGCACCGCCGCTGAAGACCCAGGTGGGGCGGCGCGCTCGGCCGCGGCGAGACAGGCGCGGGACCCGGGTGCGAGGACGGCGTAGCGTCCGGGGCTCCCGCTTCCGCCCGCTTTCCACGCCCACTTCTGCAAGCCCCCTCCGGCACGGCTGAGTCCGCTGGACTCCTGCGGGCGAGCCCTGATTTCCTAGGAATGGGACCGTCTTCCTGCCCTGGGGGCTGCCCGTCCCTAGACTTAGCCCTAGGGGCTTCTCGTCCCGGCCGACTCGGGCGGTGCCTCCAGCCTGCGCCTCGCACCTCGTCGCCTGCCCCGGCCCACTCGGCGCCGCCACGGTTCGGCTCCCTACGTGGGGGACGTGCAGGGTGATGCAGGGCGGGGGGATTTCGCAGCGTCGCCCGCCCCCTTTCCGGTGCAGGAGGGAGCGGCCGCGGCGTCCCCGCTCCCCGGTCTGGACGCCACCGCCCGGCGCTGCAGAGGCGCGCGGCAGCCAATGGGCGCGGAGGAGGTGGGCCGGCTGGCGGCTGTCACCCTCCCGGGACGGGAGCGCGGAGACCGGGAGCGCGCGAGCTGCCGCCGCGCCCCGGGCCGAGGGGGGGAGGAGCCGCGGGAGGAGGACGAGGAGGAGCCGCCGAGCAGCCGCTGGAGGACCACAGCTCGTCCAGGCTGCGGAGGACCGACCGGCCCCACGCCTGCCGCCCCGCGCCCCGACCGCCAGCATGATCGCCGCGCAGCTCCTGGCCTATTACTTCACGGAGCTGAAGGATGACCAAGTCAAAAAGGTGAGTCCCGGCCCGCGCAGCCGCCGGCGTCCTGGCCTTAGCCTTTCGTTCCGGCATCCGCTCTCCGCCGCCTCCATCCTCCGGCGCCCGGCCTTCTCCGGGCCAGCATCGAATTGGACTGCAGGGCGCGGGGGAAAGGCTTCGCCTTCGATTCTCCCGGCATTTCAGTGTCTCTGTGTGTGTGCGTGTTGGGAGGGGGCAGCCGGGCGAAAGACCCTCGAGACTGGGCTGCCTGCTGCAGTGTCCTTGAAACGGGCCCTGGATGTCAGGCCCCCGGGCTGTGCGGGGGAGGTGGCCGGTGGGGGCCCGTGGGTCCTTCCGCAGGGCGTGTTTGGGAGGGTCCGAGCGCCGTGGGAGGAGGTGTGATCACGGAGATGCTGGGGAAGTAAGCGAGCAGCAGGCGGGAGTGCTGGCTGGAGGCCAGACCTCCTATATTTGGGTGTTCCTGGCGGAGGATGTCGGGTGCCCCTGAGAAGCTGTCACCAGACTCTTCCAGTTGTTTGAGCTGCTTGTTAATCTGAGGACGAGGTGACCCGCCCGGCTTCCCGGAATGGGGAGGGGCAGGAAGGCCACCGGAAACTTTGCTCATAGGCCTCGTGTCTGGAGCGGCTCGTCTGAATGGAATTTTTTATTCCTCTGAAGCTGTAATTTCTAGCTAGCACAGGAGCTCAAATAAGAGACTGGTCATTTGAGTTGGGTGGGACGTAAGCTTGTGACGTGCTTGTTCTAGCACTTGGCGGCATGCATCCTCCTGGCCTGAGGTGTTGCTGACTTTGACATCTTAGTATAAAATACTGTCTGCTGGCAGGTCTTAAAGGTGTATTTCTTTCTGCCAGCTTTGGTACCATATTTTAAGAAACAGCCTAAGCTGTAGGGCAAGACGCCCATTTTATCAGTGCCAGGTCTGGTCCAGGCTCCCGGCCTACCCACCCTGAACGTGGTGACGTTATTGCTGGGGTTAGCTCCGATGGACTGGCAAAGTCATCTTGACTTTGGAGTTCAGAGGGGTGGAGTTCTACAGGTGAAAGGCAGGAGTGACAGGCCTTGATTTTCTGCCCTGCAAGCCACAGGGTGTTCCATCCTCTTCCTGTCCATCTAAGACGACTTCCTCATCTAGCACAGTCAGAAACAAGTGTACTGAGGGCAGCGACCTTATCAAGGTCACCCAGTGAGTTAGAGGCAGAGCCAGCGGGGCAGATCCAGGTCTCCCAGTTCCTCCACTGAGGAACTTCATTGGGGTCCCCCCTGGAGGTCAGCTTCCAGGAGGCAGTGGGTACTGAGGGACAAAGCCCCTGGGATCCTGCTGTGATCTTGGATCCCATGGTGGGTGGGGAGTGAGGTAGGTAGGAGATAGGCTTGGGAATGGAATCTGCCACTGTTCTTCATGGTTTGAAGCAATGACTCTGGGGTTGTCAAACCGTGGCACTCGAGACACTTACTCCCATGGAGCACCCTGGAGCTTCCTCCGGCCACTGCCCTGGGGAGCCCTACGTGCCAGTGTGTGCATTTTATGAGTTTTCTCCAGTGGTGGTGTGCATCACTGATGTTCTTCCCATTGGACCAGGGAGATAGTTCTCCCAGCATGGCAAGGCATGCCCAGAACAGGCTTCCTGAAGCCAAGAGGAGTTCACCGTCCTCCTGCACGTAGTGGACTCTATAGCTCAAGACAGTGGGCTGCTGGATCGGCAGGTGCCTGGGTGACCTTGTAAACCTCCAGTGTCCACACCCACCACCTGTGTGACTGTTGGCTGCCAGTGGCCTCCAGCAGCTGAGCTGGGCTGAGGTTTGGACTGCATTCCGTGGGACATGTTTTCTCAGACATATGGTGTCTAGTGTGGGCCCAGAGCTCTCCATACTCTTGGGTGACTTAATTCACATCTATGGATGCATAGTCTATCTCCCAGGCACCTGTAGGTACCTGAGTGTGTGGCCCTTCCATCCCTCCTCATTCTGAGGTTGAGATTCTGATATCCTTCCCTTCTCTCACCCCAGAACCTTGCTGGAGGAGGGTCTTGAGGCCAAGGTTTCCACCAGATGTTGTGTGTCAAGGGGATTCTTAAAAACAAGATGTTTGCTTGCATTTCACCAAAGACTTCCTATGCTGCATTCTATAGGGGAGTATGTGGATTCCTGCCAGGGAGGTCCACTCCTTTTGCATAGTGGCCTATGTGGCACTGCTGTCTGTGGGTGTGGTTGTGGCTATGATTGTGCCACTGCACTCTAGCTTGGGCCTTCTAAGGACAGTGACATAGTGGGTACTTGTTCCAGTGACCTACTTGGCTTTACCTAAGCGTGCAGATGCTGGGGGACCACATCTGCTCTTCTGGGGTCCAGGACTCCTTAGAGACCAGCTCTTTCCACCTACCACTCAACATGGGAAAGGCCAGGTAAAGGTGCAGGACTCCTTGTTCTTCCTGGGGGCTGGACCCTGGCTGCCTCCCAGCAGGTACCTGGTGGGGATGGTTAGCACCCAGCGTGGGCGGCCATGATGATTCAGCCCTCCAGCCGTTGGCAGCCTCGTGGGTTCTGGAGACAGACCTGACATCCCTCAGTAACTCTCATCTATCTTCTTGTCTTCTGAGCCAGAGGTAGGAGAGGGGAAGGTGGGGACCATGCTGGAGAAGTTTTTGTTATTGCTTTGAATCCAAATGTGAACATGAAAAAGGGTGTCATTTTTCTCCTCATTGCCTGTGAGGCACAGCAATAATTTAGCTCCATAAGAATATATTCTGGGTTGAAACAGTTCAGGTGTCTGACATCCCAGCTTGGAACCCCGTTATCCAGACAAAATCTGCATAAATTGGTTAATGGGTGCTGCTGAAGAGGGTGTCGTGGCATTGGGCTGAGCTAAGCACAACACACATATATTCCTTTCACTCTTCTAGTGCCTTTAGGAGGAAAGGGAGGCATATGTGTGCTTGTGAAGGATTCCATTCATCACAATCCTGGACATCTGCTAGTTCTGCAGCTAGAGGCTGGGTTCTTTGACCTCTAAGTAACTTTAAACACTCCTCTCATCTCCCCAGCTTCTTCCACTCGGTTTAGCCATTAGGAGCTTGGAGCAGGATGAAGGATTGCATAGTGCTGTTTGTTTAGAAAAGGAAGATGGGTCCAGGAAAGTCAGAACTTGGCTTCTAAAGAAAAATTAGACTTCCTTTCCTCCAGGCTTGTCAGAATGGTGAGCAGATGCCAGTGGATTTTCTCTGGGTGAGATCCCGGTAACTCTAGCGATTTCCGCTAGTAGGTGAGCAAACAGGTGAGATTAGTCCAATGGCCGAACTCAGGAGTCCTTGAGTACTTGGCCCAGGAAGACAGGGGAGAGTAGGCTTAGCAATTAAAGGGCTGCCCAAGGTCCATTCCTTAGAGTCCATGTGTTCCAGCTGCAAAAGCAAGCATTAAATGAAGAAAAAAAGGCCGGGTGCGGAGGCTCATGCCTGTAATCCCAGCACTTTGGGAGGCTGAGGCAGGAGGATCACCTAAAGTCGGGAGTTCGAGACCAGCCTGATTAATGTGGAGAAACTCCATCTCTACTAAAAATACAAAATTAGCCTGGTGTGGTGGCAGGCGCCTGTAATCCCAGCTACTTGGGAGACTAAAGCAGGGGAATCGTTTGAACCCAGGAGGCGGAGGTTGCAGTGAGTCAAGATCACGGCATTGCACTCCAGCCTGGGCAACAACAGCTGAACTCCATCTCAAAAAAAAAAAAAAAAAAACAAGGCCATTCCTTATTTCTCAGGGGTAAGAGAGGCGAGACTTAGAAAATTATAAAAAGCTGTGGGTTCTTGCAGTGGCAAAGAAAAAAAGAGAAAATTGTGAAAAATCAGCTTGGGCAACAAAATGAGACCCCATCTTAAAAAAAAAAAAGTTTTTTTAGCCTGCTGTGGTGGCACACACCTGTAGTCACAGTTACTCAGGAGGCTGATCGAGCCCAAAAGATTGATCCCAAAACAGTGAGCTATAATGCTGTGATTGTGCCCCCGCACTCCAGGCTGGGTGATAGAGCAAGACTCCGTCTGAAAACAAAAAAAGAAAATTAAGAGAAGTGTCTCATAACGTGTTAATTCTGATGTTGTGCAAATATTCAATGAGAGCTTCTTGGTGAATCTTCACTTTATAATCCCTGCGTATTCTACCTTAGATACTCCTAGGGTTTCTTCCAGAGAAGCCCCATCACTTTATTTGGTTGGATAGTTTGGGAATGTCGTGAAGTAATAAACTGGCAGGCGGGGTGGCTGTGAGGTGCCCTCACATCTGGTCAAGCTGTGCCATGCTCCTACGCTCCTGCTGTTCTCCGGAGAAGACATAGGCAGCTTTCCCCTTACAAGGCTGATTTGGCATGACTGGGATTGTCTCTGTGTGTATCTGCAGTCAGGGATTCCTGGCAGACAGATTTAGCCACTGGAATCAGCTCTGAGCATGCCTGAGAAGGCCTCAGGGAAGACATGGATAAAGACAGGGAGCTGTACACCTCTGCATCCAGGAATCAGTCTAGTGGCCAGACTGGTGGCACCTGCTTATTGATTTATTGTTATTTTTTTATAGAGACAGGGTCTCACAATGTTGCCCAGTCTGGTCTTGAACTCCTGGGCTCAGACTGCTGGCATGCTCAACTGCAACTGCTTGTTGATTTATTGTTTTTTTTTTCTTTTCTTTTCTTATTTTTTTTTTTTAGTAGTTCACTGCTATACTGTTTTTTTATAGAGACAGGGTCTCACCATGTTGCCTTGGCTGGTCTTGAACTCCTGGGCTCAAGCAGTCCTCCCGCCTCAGCCTCCCTAAGTGTGTTTAGTGATTTGAAAACCCTGAAAATCAAATCTGATCACAGGGGCTCAATCATTTCATTAAAAAATGTTTGATTTTTTAAATTATGTGCAGAGGACTGTGCTAGGCTGGGGTGACAAATATAAACAAGGCAGAAATGGTTCCTATTCTCACAGAGCATACAATAGTTGCTGGCGGGGTGTGGTGGTTCATGTCTGATCCCAGCACTTTGGGAGGCCAAGGTGGGCTGATCGTTTGAGGTCAGGAGTTTGAGACCAGCCTGACCAACATGGTGAAACCCCCTCTACTAAAAATACAAAAAAGTTAGCCAGGTGTGGTGGTGCATGCCTGCAGTCCCAGCTACTTGGGAGGCTGAGGCAAGAGAATTCACTTGAACCTGGGAGGCAGAGGTTGCAGTAAGCCGAGATTGAGCCACTGCATTGCAGCCTGGGTGACAGAGCGAGACTCTGTTTCAAAAAAAATAATAATTAAAAAAATACAATATTTGCTGTGTTATATGTGCAAAGCATAGACGGCTATGAGGGCCCACAGCGTGGTGTGGTCAGACCTTGTGGGGGAAATCCCTAGGCTAGTAACTGCTTACAGCTAGGCTGCAGATGTTAGCTTCTTAAGTGCTTCAGGAAGCTGCTCCCATCCCCAGCCCTGGGGGACGTGTTTGTGTGGAGTAGCAAGACAGGCGCTCACTGCCTTCTGGTCTAATAAACCTTAATAGTGGGATCTTATGAAGTCAATTAATATACACTAGGTTGTGTTCATTGTAGCTGATCTTAAAGAAAAATAGGTAAGGCCGGGCGCGGTGGCTCACGCCTGTAATCCCAGCACTTTGGGAGGCCGAGGCGGGCAGATCACGAGGTCAAGAGATCGAGACCATCCTGGTCAACATGGTGAAACCCCGTCTCTACTAAAAATACAAAAAAATTAGCTGGGCGTGGTGGCACGCGCCTGTAGTCCCAGCTACTTGGGAGGCTGAGGCAGGAGAATTGCTTGAACCCGGGCGGCGGAGGTTGCAGTGAGCCGAGGTCGCGCCACTGCACTCCAGCCTGGCGCCTGGTGACGGAGTGAGACTCTGTCTCAAAAAAAAAAAAAAAAAAAAAGAAAAATAGGTAAAAAGTTTATTGTTCGATAGATCTTGTTTTCTGGAGATAACATTGACTTTTGGTGAACAGTACATATCAGGGATATTATACTTAGAAACTTTGTAAGGTGGAGTCAAATGAATTATAACAAAAATGTAGATTTTCTTTTTTTCTTTTTGAGATGGAGTTTTGCTCTGTCACCCATGCTGGAGTGCAGTGGTGCAATCTCTGCTTACTGCAGCCTCTGCCTCCTGGGTTTAAGTGATCCTCCTGCCTGAGCTTCCTGAGTAACTGAGATCATACCCAGCTATTTTTTTTATTTTTTATTTTTAGTAGAGATGGGGTTTTACCTTGTTGGTCAGGCTGGTCTCGAACTCCTGACTTGAAGTGGTCCACCTGCCTTGACCTCCCAAAGTGTTGGGATTACAGGTGTGAGGCACTGAGCCGAGCCACTTTTAAACTCTTATAAATGGTGCTATACTGTATGTATCCTTTTGCCATTTACTTTCTTTTAGCTCAACATTATATTTTTGAGATTTTTTTTTTTTTTTTTTTTTTTGAGATGGAGTTTCGCTCTTGTTGCCCAGGCTGGAGTGCAGTGGCACGATCTTGGCTCACCACAACCTTCGCTTCTGGGTTCACGTGATTCTCCTGCCTCAGCTTCCCAAGTAGCTGGGATTACAGGTGCGCCACCACACCCAGCTAAGTTTTGTATTTTTAGTAGAGATGGGGCCTTATCATGTTGATCAGGCTGGTTTCGAACTCCTGATCTTGTGATCCGCCTGCCTCGTCCTGCCAAAGTGCTGAGATTACAGGTGTGAGCCACCATGCCCGGCCATTTTTGCTACTGTAAAAATGTTGATCTGTGTAACTGTTTCATTAAACTGCTCTGTGCTTTTACACAGTATAAAGGCTCCACAGTTAATTTATCTATTCTGTTTTTGATGGACATTTGTGTTTCTGATATTTCAAATGACAAACAATGCCTTGGTGAACTTTCTCTAGAACAACTCATCCAGTGAATGCACGAGTTTCTCTAGGCTCTAAGCTGTGTACCTAGGGCTGGGATTACCAGGTGGAGAGATGTGTGCCTCTTCTTATATATGAGATTCTGCCAAATTACCATCGTAGTCATGCCAGTTCACACTCCCATCCGAAGTATGTGCAATTTGTCTTGGTTCCACACCGACCCTTGTTATGGTGGAACCTTTGCAAATTTGTCATAGATGAGTTTTAGTCTGTTTCCTTCCTCAGTCATTTCCATTCACGTCACAGCATTCAAGCTGTGTTTAAAATTAGCCCATTTCCTGAGTTACCTTATCATAGCCCTTGCTTCAGAGTCCCACTGAGTGAAGTTGACAGCTCCATGGACTGCTGCTGCTGAGATATCTGCACTGGGGAGGGACAGTTGATGCAGCGAAAGGCTTAGGATGGCTCTCCATGGCCCCTGGTGCTGTGGGGTGACTCTTAAACTTTTCTGGAAATTGTTTGTTTTTTTGAGACGGAGTCTCTCTCTGTCAGGCTGGAGTGCAGTGGTGCAATCTCGGCTTGCTGCAACCTTTGTCTCCTGGATTCCAGTGATTCTCCTGCCTCAGCCTCCTGAGTAGCTGGGATTACAGGTGCATGCCACCATGCCCAGCTAATTTTTGTATTTTTTAGTAGAGACGGGGTTTCACCATATTGGCCAGGCTTATCTTGAACTCCTGACCTTGTGATTCACCCACCTTGGCCTCCCAAAGTGCTGGCATTATGGGTGTGAGCCTGTAAGTAAGGCAGCTGGCCTTACTTCTCTGGGAATTGAAACACATTTGTGACCTTTCACTTGCACACACTTTCTCTCTTCCCAGGTGGATCTGACCCAGGCAGGGCAGGCTTATCTGTCGCCTAAACATGCCCAGCTCTGTTCAGAGAAAACTCAAGCCAGCAGCCTCTCAGACTGTGTTCCGTAAAAGGAGAGGGTGGCTGTATCCACGTGGCAGGGAAAACTGAACCCTGAAGTCCGCAGCTCAGCCCTTTGCAAACAGAAGCTGAGCTGTCTCTGTGCGAGGCAGAAAATGTCGGCTCAGGTTCATCTTGAGTCTGTTTCTGATTATAGGCTTCAGACTCGGAGACCTTGAGGGTACCTTTCAGGGAAGGTGGCATTCAGTGCCTACTAGGCGCTCAGCTTTTCTTTTTCTTAACAGGGGTCTTATTTAATCATTGCTAGTACTCATGTGAACCAAAGCCAACAGTCATTGTTGCGTTCATTACCATGTACTGTGCTAAAGGCATCATGAGCATTTGCTTGGTACATCCCCCACAAGGTCCCTTTGAGGTGGGTGTGATTTCATACCGTGAGGCCTTGGTAGTGAACGATAGAGCCAGCATTCAGCCTCATCAAGACTGATGACAGAGCTCCTGATTTTATATTTTCTCAATTGAGTTATAAATCGCCTGCCGTGACATACACCATTGCACAGTGTACAATTCAGTGGTTTCTGACACATTTACAAGGTTGTCCAACCGTCACCACCATCTAATTCCAGAATATTTTCATCAACCTCAGAAAAAACTACCTGTTAGCAGTCACTTCCCATTTCTCCCCTCACCTAGTTTCTGGCAACCACTAATCAACTTTTTTTTTTTTTTTTTTTTTAATGGATTTGCCTCTTATGGACATTTCATATAAATGGAATCGTAGAAAATGTGGCCTTTTGCGTCTCGCCTCTTTCACTTAGCATAATGTCTTCGCGGTTCATCCATGTGGTAGCATGTGTCAGCACTTCCTTCCTTTTTATTGCTGAATACTATTCCATTGTATTTATGTACCACATTTTGTCTGTCCATTTGTCAGCTGACGGACATTTGGACTGTTTTCATTCTTCTTGCTATTACAAGTAATGCTGCTCTGAACAATTGTGTATGAATTTTTTTTATAGACGTGCTTTTATGTCTCTTGGGTGCATATATAAGAATGGAGTTCCTGGGAGAGCCCCTGCTTTTAATCACCCTGAGAAAGGGATCATCTCCATTCAGGAGTGAGCAAATAAAGGTCCCCCCAAGTAGTGAATTGACTTGCTGATGATCACACAGCTCATGATAGGGACAGGAACACTACTGCTGGTCCCCTAACTCAGAAACCCATGTTCTTTCCATTATTACACTCAACTCTCATTTTGCAGTTTAGGGAAACAGATCCAAGGAGGGAAAGACTGGGGTGGGAGAGGGGGAACTGGCTTGGGATCCCTCAGGTTCCCTGTCCCCCGTCTCCTTCCCCTCCCCTGCATCAGCACCGCATCTCTGGCCTGTGCCTGCTGCCCCACCCCCAGCCTCATTTGCTTAGTGTTGATGGGCCCCTTCCACTTGGGAAGGAAATGGATCCAATAAGGTAATTAACAGTGAAATGTTCCTGTTTTTCAAATCTCTCTTTTCATTTGCCTCCCTGCTCTCATCTTTGTTTGCATTTTAAAAGAGGACCCCGAGGAGGGCAATGCTTAACCTGCATGAAACTCCCGCCCCCCATGCTCCTTTGTGATGCCCACGCCTAGCCTCTGCCTGTTGGCACCGTAAGCAGCTGTTGATTCCATCAACTGATTGACACATGGGGCTTGTCTTCAGCCATGTTATTCACCCAGACCTCATGCTCTGATGTCTCCTGGTGACTTCTAGGACCCTGTCTGGGTGGGTGTGGTGAGTGAAGGAGACCCAGGCTACTGCTGTGATAAGGACACCACTGGCCAGGTCTCTCACCTTTCCCCTCCCTTCTTCCCTGACACAGGTCATCAGACTCTCATTCAAGAAAGTGTCTACCCTATACCCAGAGGAAAGGGACATCTTTATCTCTGAAGATACAGGGTCACAGAGAAGAATCTGAACAAACAGGCCCTGCTAAGTTCTCTCCAGTTTATCAGTATTAGATTATACCCCCTTTCTCCAGTCACCCAGTCACACTTCTTCATCAAACCTGGCATATAGAAATATGCAGGGTTACCTGTTTCTTTTCATTTCTTTTTTTTTTTTTTTTTGAGACAGGGTTTCTCCCTCTGTCTCCCAGGCCAGAGTGCAGTGGTGCAATCTTGGCTCACTGTAGCCTCCACCTCCCTGGTTCAAGCAATTCTCCCACCTCAGCCTCCTGAGTAGCTGGGATTACAGGCAGCCGTGACCACACCTGGCTAATTTTTGTATTTTTGGTAGAGACAGGGTTTCACGATGTTGGCCAGACTGGTCTTAAACTCCTGGTCTCAAGTGATCTGCCCACCTCAGCCTCCCAAAGTGCTGGGATCACAGGCGTGAGCCACCATGCCTGGCCCGAGTTATCTGTTTCTTTGGGCCTTCATTTCTATATGAAGGCTTCTGCGTCATCTAAAAACTTAGATTAATTTGTATGCATTGTTCTCGTTACTCTGTCTTTTGTTATAGGGGCCTCAGCCATAACCCTAAGATGGGAAAGAAGGATGTTTCTTGTCCACTACTGTGTGTTGTACATTGCAGCGGTCTTCCTCGTAGAAATGGTCACCCAAGCCTCCGATAATGGAGATATGTTAGAAATGCTAGGGCCGTGTGTCCAGAATAGTGGAGTCACTCATAGGTGGCTGTTGTGCTCTTAAAATGTGGCAAGTCTGATTTTGAGTGTAAACTCCACACAGGCTTTCAAAAATTTCATGTGACACAAAGAATATGAAATAGCCCGTTAATAGTTTTCTAGTACAGGCTGGGCATGGTGGCTCACACCTATAATCCCGGCACTTTTAAGAGGCTGAAGCCAGAGGATCACTTGAGCCCAGCAGCTTAAGATCAGCCTGGGCAATATAGCGAGAGTCCATTTCTACAAATAATTAAAAAAATTAGCTGGGCGTGGTGGCACACATCTGTAGTCCCAGCTACTTCGGAGGCTGAGGTGAGAGGATTGCCTGAGCCCAGGAGGTCAAGGCTGCAGTGAGCCATGATTGACCCACTGTGCTCTAGCCTAGATGATGGAGCAAGACCCTGTCTCAAAAAAAAAAGATTGTTTTTTCTGATATCGATTAAATACAGAAACAACATTCTGGATATACTGGGTTAAATAAAATGCATTATTTCACTTGGGAGGCTGAGGCAGAAGGATTGCTTGAGCCTAGGAGTTTGAGGCTGCAGTGAGCCCTCTGATGGTGCTACTGCACTCCATTCTGGGTGACAGAATGAGATTATCTTAAAAAAAAAATGAATTCCACCGGTTCATTTATTTATTTGTTTATTTAAATAGAAATGGGGTTTCAGCATTTGGGCAGGCTGGTCTCGAACTCCTGACCTCAGGTGATCCTCCCGCCTTGGCCTCCCAAAGTGCTGGGATTACAGGCATGAGCCATCGTGCCCGGCCTCACCTATTCTTTTTAAATGTAGCTACTAGAAAGTTTAAAATTGCGTATGTGGCTCATATTATCTTCCTGTTGGACAGTGCTCTGCTAGATGGTGAATTCCATGGCTCAGGGGTTTACACTCTGCGTGTGTATATATATATATATTTATTTATTTATTTTTGAGACAGAGTCTCACTCTGTCACCAGGTGCCAGGCTGGAGTCCAGTGGCGCAATCTCGGCTCCCTGCAATCTCCGCCTCCTGGGTTCAAGCAATTCTCCTGCCTCAGCCTCCGGAGTAGCTGGGACTACAGGTGTGCAGCAACCACCAGGCCCAGCTAATTTTTGTATTTTTAGTAGAGACGGGGTTTTACCATGTTGGTCAGGATGGCCTCGATCTCTTGACCTCGTGATCCGCCTGCCTTGGCCTCCCAAAGTGCTAGGATTACAGGCGTGAGCCACCGTGCCTGGCCTTTGTTTTTTTTTTTTTTTTTTTGAATAGAGATGGGTTTTTACCATGTTGGCCGGGCTGGTCTTGAACTCCTGACCTCAGGTGATTCACCCACCTTGGCCTCCCAAAGTGCTGGGATTACAGGTGTGAGCCACCACGCCCAGCCTGCACTCTGCATTTAAAGCAGTGGGTTCCTGTGGGCCCTTTTGGGCCTCAGCTTCCTCATCTGTAAGCCTCAGTTTCGTCATCTGGAATCCATAATCTTGAAAGGACCTATCCAGCTTGAGCAGTATTGTCAGGTGACCATCAAGCTCTTTAGGCCTCATTTTCCTTTTTTTTTTTTTTTTTGAGACAAGATTCTTGCTCTGTCATCCAGACTGGAGTGCACTGGCGCAATCTTGACTTACCGCAACCTCTGCCTCCCTGGTTCAAGCGATTCTCATACCTCAGCCTCTCTAGTAGCTGGCATTATAGGAGTGTGCCACCACGCCCAGCTAACTTTTTTTTATAGTTTTAGTAGAGACGGACTTTGCCATGTTGGCCAGGCTGGTCTTGAACTGGCCAAGTGTTTCACCCACCTCAGTCTCCCAAAGTGCTGGGATTACAGGTGTGAGTCACTGTACCCGGCCTGGCCTCTGTCTCTTTTCTATCAGATGAGGTAAATGATTCCTGTCTTGTTCTCTGCCACCACTTAATCAAATTAGAGAATGGACGAGGGGTTAAAAAAAAAGAATGGACGAGGAAATACTTAGAACGTATACAAAACAGAACTGTACCAATGCCGGGTACTATCACTGTTACCCACCCAGCTCACACCTGTAGGCACCGTGAGTAGCCGGGTGGAGGCTGGCAGCTTCCTGGCTAACAGAGTAGGTAGACAGCAGAACCCTGAGCCTGGGCAGGGGTCCCGAGTGCCATTCTGCCTTTGCCTTGGATTGTGTGAGAGCTCCTGGACTATCTTCATGACTGTGTCCTGGCCAAATGGACGGATGAAAATGATACCATGGGTCGCTGAAATGCCATGTTCTGAGAAGTCTGAAGTGTTATGTAGCTCCTGTGTATGGTATGTGAGGCCAGAGCGCAGTTTTCATGATTGCTGTTTTACTGATAGAAATACACAAGAGGTTGAAGTGACTTGGTCAAGGTCATAGAGGGAGGCAGTGCCCCTGGCTGAGGCCTGAGGTCTTTTGATTTCTAGCTCAGTCCATTCCCAACACTGCAGTATCTCCAAGCCACAGCGTTGGGGTTTGGTTGTCTCTCAGTGAAAGTAAACTGTCTGGACTCAGATCCTTTTCTGCCTGTTGTCGGGGAGGTGCCTGGGATAGTGGGAATTGTGAGACTGGAGGTCCAGAGGCTGGCTGTTTCCTAAGCCATCCACGAGGAGGCTGAGAAGTAAGCCTGTTGTGCCTGCCCTGCCACATTCCAGGACTGTTCTGTTCCCCCCCGCCCCCAGCCCGAGGGAATGGGGGCCTGCTTTATTTTTAGTTAGTTCAGTGTGACAGCCTTGTTCTCTTTCTGGGCAAGGACTTGGCCACTGTTACCAGCCAGCAAGCTCCTGTTAGAACCTCTAGACCACACTCGGGTCCTCCTAGGAAGAGGAGGGCAAGGGAAGGGGTGCTGAAGCTGGGATCGTCAGCCAGTGTCGCTCTGCTTGCTGGGTGCCTGAGGCATTTGGCTTAACCCCACAGCCTCAAGTGGGGTTTATAACAGCTACCTTACAGTTGTGCAGATTTGGCTATAGGAGGTTAAAGCACCTAGCGTGGGCCCTGTCCACATTCATGTTCCTAAAACCTCAGTTTCTTCATCAAGAATGGGGATCCCATTTTCCTCGTGATTTGTTGTGCATAAACAGAGTTCACTGAAACAGAACCAACAGTTTACACGTGCTGAGATATACTCATGAATCCGGAAGAAGAGACCCTGCAAGGCTGTGTCCCCCAGGACAGTGTTTTCGAGTGCCTGAGGGATGGTTTTGGCTTCGGTGATGATCTCACACAGACGTGTCACTGAGGAGCCCTGCAGTGGAATTGATGATCGCAGACACAGTTCCTCTGGTAGCTTGCAGGTGACTCAGCTTGAATAAGGAAGTGGGAATCCTGATTATCTTTAGGCTCCTCTGTCCCTCTGGGCCTCAGCAATGCAGTGGAGAAGTGGTGAGGGGGAAGGCAGGGGTTAGAAGTGCCTGGAACTCACTGTCACTTAGAGAGATCCTGAAGTGAGGGGCCGCTGCGGGAGGAGAAGGGCTGGGTCATTTGGGGAAGTCTCTGGGCCTTATCTGAGCCAGCAAACCCTCTAAGACCTCCCTAGGCTAGGCGTCACCTCCCGCCCAGCACAGAAGCCACCCAGCCTGGCCGGGGAGTCACCACGCGGTGCCTTCTAGGGCTCCCAGACACACAAAGGGCCCAGAGGGCATGGCTCCTACACCCTTGGCACTCATGGTTTAGCTGGCCGCGTGGACCATGCATGTGTCCCTGCAACGCCCAGGAAAGACACCACACCACGAAGTGTCCCCTGGGCAGATCGACTCCTACCTAGTGAACACCTAAGGCCGAGGGGATGCTGAGGAGAGGAGTGGACGGTGTGGGGTGGGGCGGATCATGGCATGTGCTCCCGAGAAGGTGAGTTGGGAGGTGAGCTTTGGGAGAAAGAAGGAGCTGGAGACGGAGAGGCTTAGGAGGCAGACTGGACGGGGCTCTGCGAGGGAGGACCTTTGAGGTGATGAACCACTGTTAGGGTGCTGGGAGTCAGTGGTTGCTTTAGGGACCCCACTAGATCAGGGCTGTCTCCCCTCGTGGCCAACTCCCTCCCTGCCCAGAGACCGGCTGCCAAGAACAGGACAGAAACTAGATTCCCAACTGAGGTGGGGCTGAGCAGACACAGAAGCCATGTGCAGGCAGGAAGAGGAGTGCAGGCTACTGGGCAGGCACAGACCACAGTGTGGGCCTGGGCTCTCAGCTTGCTATGGCTGTTGAACTTCCTTCCCAGACTGTGTGAAAGGGGGAAGGAGCAGATCGAAAAGCTTGTCGAGGCTCTGATCCCAGCTGGAGGGGAGAAGAGGCCTCCTGAAGGTCACACTGGAGTGGCGTGCTTTCTGCAAGGCTGGGCAGCCATGCTGTTCTGGAGTGGCTGGAGCAGTGGCGGTGATGTCCCTGTAGTACTGTGTCTCCCTCTCCAGGAAGCCTCTGGCCCTGGCTCTCCCCAGACTGACAGGATAGAGCACAGGACCAGGAATCAGGGAGCTTGCTGTCCACCCCAATTCTCTGCAAGTTTGTCACCCTGGCCAGTTGAGGAACCTTCTGGCCCCTCCTTCTTGCTCAGAGCGTTGTGAGTGATGGCACCTGCTCTGCAGGTAAAAGTGCTATGCAAAGTAGAGCGGCCTTTATGGGTCAAAGTCATAGGAACACACCCATGTAACAGATGGGAAGACGGAGGTGCCCACAGGCCCTGATGGTGTCCTGTCATCAGACCAGGCAGGGTCCTGAGGAAGTCTTTAGTGCAGCTCTGCTAGTTTGAGTCTTAGAGACAGTGTCTGCAGGAAATAGAAAGCGGGAAGTACGTTTTCAAAGAAAAAGAGTTTATGATATAATTCCATTTTTGTAAAACAAAAAAAACCATCCATCTTTGTGTGTATGAGTGTTTAGGTAGGAAAACAGTCCTAATACATAAAGCTCTATTAGCAGGGATATCTCTGGGGGGCTGAGGGGAGAATTAATACTTTTATTTTTGAGGCAGAGTCTCACTCTGTCGCCCAGGCTGGAGTGCAATGGCGTGATCTTAGCTCACCAAAACCTCCGCCTCCTAGGTTCAAGTGGAGGCCTCAGCCTCCTGAGTAGCTGGGATTACAGGCATGCGTGACCACACCCGGCTCCCATCTAATTTTGTATTTTTAGTAGAGACGGGGTTTCTCCCTGTTTGTCAGGCTGATCTCGAACTCCTGACCTCAGGTGATCCGCCCACCTCAGCCTCCCAAAGTGCTGGGATTACAGGCGGGGTCACCGTGCCTGGCCAAGAATTAATACTTTTTACTTTTATGCACTTATATGATGTTGGAATATATTTTACAATAAGTATATATTACTGTTATTGCTTCTTTAAAAAAAACAAAAAAACAGTGCAGATGTTTCAGAGTAGTTTTGCCAGAATCTTTCATTTGCTATTTTTTCAGGCATATTGCCTCCCAGCTTTAGTTTTCTACCAGTGGATCAGTAGCATTTGTGGTAGATGCATTTTTTTTTTTTTTGAGAAGGAGTTTCACTTTTGTTGCCCAGGCTGGAGTGCAATGGCACGATCTCAGCTCACTGCAACCTCCGCCTCCCAGGTTCAAGTGATTCTCCTGCCTCAGCCTCCCGAATACATGGGATTACAGGCACCCACCACCATGCCTGGTTAATTTTGTATTTTCAGGCTGGTCTCGAACTCCTGACCTCAGGTCATCCACCGGCCTTGGCCTTCCAAAGTGCTGAGATCACAGGCGTGAGCCACAGCACCGGTGATAGATGCATTTTTTTTTTTTTTTGAGACGGAGTCTTGCTCTGTTGCCCATTGTGGAGTGCAGTGGTGCGATCTCTGCTCACTGCAACCACCGCCTCCTGAGTTCAAGCGATTCTCTGCTTCAGTCTCCCAAGTAGCTAGGATTACAGGCACCTGCAACCACGCCTGGCTAATTTTTGTATTTTTAGTAGAGATGAGGTTTCACCAGATAGATGCAGTTTTTAGGCATTGAGGTGAAAGGAGTTAGGGGCACATGATTATGTCACTTAGGGATGGGATGGAAGGAAATGACACTTGATGCTTACTTTGTTTCTGGCACGTTAAAATCCCTCCCCATAGCTCTCTGAGGTGGAGGATTTATTTTCTCCATCTTAAAAGTGAAACTCAGGAGAGATTAAGTCACTTGTCCAAAGTCACACAGCTAATAGGATTTGAACCCAGCTCTTTGTCCACAGCCCTGTGTTCCTTCCACCACATGAGAAAAATGGAAATGCTTAACGTGAAGCCCCCAAATGGGAGGTTACCAGTCCTGAATTTAGACCCAGCTGCCGTTTATAAATTCCACAACTTAGCTTGAATCATGGGTCTGTTTCCTCTCCTAGATAATGGAGATAATGATGTCTTTTCCTGCCTACTTCACTGGGCTACAGTGACAGGAGAGGGCAACTAGCATGAAAGCACCTGCTTCCTGCCTGGCACTTGGCATCCACAAGCTCATTTCACATCTTTCTACGCCGTTCAAATGGGATAATGTATGTGAAGGTCTGTGTCTGAAGGGCCAGTGCACATGTGAGGCATTGCTAATGGTGATGTTAATAAGCACCCAGGACCCATTCTCTCCGAGTCAGTGTCCTTAGGAAAGGGAGTGAATTCTGGTGTTGAAATCTCTGTCCTCCCCTAAGCTAACATCCTTCTTAACCCTTAACATTTCTTTTAAGTGGAGTATCTTGCTTGGAAAGTTCATTTGAAAGACCTGCGTCAGCAGCTTCAGTCACACCTGCTGTTCTGGATCATCTTGATCCTCATGGGAGAATGGATGAGAGAGGGAGTGAAGTTTTCCATGGTTGTGCCCCCCTTCCATGGGGTGGAGTGAAAACGCCCAGGATGGTTACCAGTGGTTACTGGTGCCTCCTGCCATGACCAGCCTGTTCACTTGGGCATGTCCAGTCTTGAGTTTGTTTTTTGTGCATGTTCTGTTGGAAGCAGGAGTGGGGGGTGGGTTTGGGCCCAGAAATGTTTGTGAGTTGAGCACAGTGCCAGGCCATTGAGTTCTTTTCTTGGCTGGAGGGCTCTGGGCCAGGGAAGCTTGGCGAGGCTGCATGCCTCTGCCTATGATGTCTCCTGCTCTGCAGGGGTCCAACTTTGGGAGCCGCTGAGAGCTTCAAGGCCCCCTCAGTCCACAAGAAGGAGAATCCAGGACAAGTGTCTGGACAGGGTTTGAGCAAGAGCACCCGCCCTGTGCTGCCAGCCTGGCTACCCTCATAGGAAGGGCTCTTTCCCCTGGGCAATGGTGGACAGAGGCCCTGGAGGCTGGATGCGGGTTCTTGGCAGCCTCAGGCAAGAGTCTGAGGGACCCAGCTTGGTGTTTGATGTCTGGGACCAGGCATCATTCCATTTCCGTATTTCCATCCCAGCCTGCCCAGAGTCCCACGTGCTTGTGTCAGGCCCTGTGTTTGAGAGTGAGCATTTGAGGGCTCGAGTTCCTGCCATGGCTCTTGGGAACCTCTGTCTTCTGATAGAGGGTCCAAAGACCGAGGCTTGCAGAAGAAACAGCTGGAAGAGGTGCTGTGTAGTGTCCTCCCCATCCCCCACATGGAGGATGGGGAGGGATTCTTCAGGCACCGATGTTTGGCTGGAGCAGTAAAGCATCGGTGATTTGGAGGCGGCATCTAAGAGAAGGGGACAGGATTATGGAGATGTGTGTGTGTGTGTGTGTGTGTGAGTATATGTGTGTTTGTGTATGTGTGTAAGTGTGTGAGTGAGAGTGTGTATGTGAGAGTGCCTGTGTAGAGAGAAAGGGAAAAGGGGAGAAGGAAGGAGGAGAGTAAAGATCTGGAGACGCTGTGGAGAGGAGGACAGAAATAGAAAAGTTGAAAGGCCACAGAGTTTGGCCAAATCCCCAAAGACCAAAAGTCAGCCCTTCTTCTTGGGTTTCTGGCAGAGATCTGGAGCAAATGGGTGGGAGTGATTTCGCCAATACCCTTCCTTCCTCCCTCTCTCCTTCTACCCACTGCCCATTCCCAGCCTCTCTTTCCCAGGAGACAAGGGTGGTGCAGCTGAGTGCCAGGAGGTGCTGGTCTGAATGAGGAAAGCGCCTTTTGCTGAGTGAGATGCTGGGTTCTCTGGGTCCTTGGAAGTTTTCTGCAGATGTCTTTCAACATGTGCTTTTCTCCAATGCCTCTGGGCCACTTAGAGGCCCACAGTCCAGAGGGGCATGTCTGTTGAGTCCTGCACCAGGTGCCTGCCTGGCTGGGCAGTGTGGCAGGTACCAGGGAGCTGACTTCTTCTCTGGCCAGTCCAGCCCCAGGCCCAGGGTCTTTGCTGGTTCAGTGGCCCCTTCTGGTCTACCAAGGACCAGTGGAAAGAAGGGACTTCCCTTCACTGTCCCCATTCATGTAAGATCCAGGAGGTCCCAGTTTCAGTTCCAGCCTTGCCTCAATTGTACCCCTGTTTGACCCCAGTATCCATGTCTCTTCTAGAGGGATTGTACCCCACGATGACTCATGAACCTGAACAAAAGGAGGAAAACCCCTCCCTCCATAGCAGCTTGGGGACCAGGCCCTCCTCTGTGTCGGCAGCCTCCGTTTAATTTGAGCTTCTAGGCTTTATTTGGGTTTGGCTTGGCTGTCCTGAAACGTTGGGGTTTTGATCAATGTCTGTGTGCTGAGCTGCACCTTGAGTTAGAAGGCAGGGTAGCTGTGGAATTACGGAGAGCTGCCTTTTCTAGAAGCTTTTCCTTGTCCATCTGGAAACCCCCGCAGCTCTACTTGGATCTGCCTTCTGCAGAGCAGGGACCAGCCTTCTCTAAGGGGCAGGGATGATAGTATGGAGTAACCTTAGACTTGCAGATATAAACCCTCACTCCTCCAGCTGTGTGCTTTGAACTAATAAATCACTTAGCTTCTTGGACCCTCAGTTTCTGTGTCTGTAAAATGGGGATTAAGAACATCTCCCTGACAGTTTTGAAGGTTGAATGACATACTGGATCTTGATATACTGATAGACTGTAAACCACAAGGGAATTATATAGTATTATTCCAGCCCCCAGCATTGTTTGAATTCCTCCTTTGTGTCAAGCAACTGGGTGAGTTCCAAAGGTGTATTCAATATATTTTCTTTCCCTAGGGAACCCACACAGTATCATAGGAGCTGGATATCTTAATAAAGGGTAATCATGATGTGTGAGGAGTGTGGTCTTCGGGGGCGTGTCCAAAATGCTGGAGTAGCAATGTGCCTTTTAAAAATTAAAATTAAAAAAAAAAATTGAAACAGAGTCTTGCTGCATTGCCCAAGCTGGAGTGCAATGGCATGATCTCGGCTCACTGCAACCTCCACTTCCTGGGTTCAAGCGATTCTTCTGCCTCAGCCTCCAGAGTAGCTGGGACTACAAGCATGTACCACTGCACCCAGCTAATTTTTGTATTTTTAGTAGAGACTGGGTTTTACCATGTTGGCGAGACTGGTCTCAAACTCCTGACCTCAAGTAATCCACCTGCCTCGGCTTCCCAAAGTTCTGGGGTTATAGGCGTGAGCCACCATGCCTGGCCTTAAAATTGAAAATTTTTTTATGAGGTGCAGTCTCACTATGTTGCTCAGGTTGGTCTTGAACTTTTGGGTTCAAGAAACCCTCCTGCCTCGGACTCCCAAAGTGCTAGGACTGCAGGCATGAGCCACCGTGCCATCTAGCAATGTGGCTTTTATTGTATGATCTTGCTTTTGCTCCTCCATTCTCTACACAGCAGACGCACAGTCTCATTATCGTCGTACTCAGTAAAGCCGTCCCAAGGCTCGCTGTGCTTTGGGATCCTGCTTGCATTTGTTTATGTGGCTCATCAGGCCCTGCGTGGTTGAGCTCTGGACAGTCCTTCCAGGCACACCATCGACCTGTTCATCACAAAAACCACCCTCCCTCCCCTTTGCCCTTGCTTGTGCTGGGGCATGCTCTCCGACATCGCCCCTCCAGGAAGCCTTCTCTCCCATGCTTGTACTGTGGCCGTCTCTGCCCACAGACCCAGGGCACTGTGATGGCGAGGGCTGCTGATCACTGCTGCCAGCCAGAGTAGAGCATGGCTTGTCTTTCCTCCCAGGGCCATGTTTCTGGCAATTTCTTTTTTCTTTTTTTTAAATAAATAAATATATATCTGTACACACACATATATATATATTTAAAATTGTGTGTGTGTGTGTGTGTGTGTTTATTTCTCTTTTTTTTAAGACTGGATTTCACTCTGTCACCCAGGCTGGAGTGCAGTGGCACAAATCATGGCTCATGGCTCACTGCAGCCTCTGCTTCCTGGGCTCAAGCAGTCCTCCGCCTCAGCCTCCTGAGTAGCTGGGACTGTGGGACTACAGGGGCACACCACCATGCCTGGCTAATTTTTGTATTTTTTTTTAGAGACGAGGTTTCACCATGTTGCCCAGGCTGGTCTTGAACTCCTGGCCTCAAGCGATCTGCCTGCCTCGGTCTCCCAAAGTGTTGGGATTACAGGCATTAGCCACTGCTCCTTGCCAGTTAAAAAAATTTTTTTTTAGAGACAGTCTCACTCTGTCACTTAGGCTGGAGTGCCGTGGTGCAATTATGGCTCAGTGCAGCCTCACCCTCTTGGGCCCAAGTGATCCTCTTGCCTCAGCCTCCCGAGTAGCTAAGACTACATGTGGGCATCACCACACTGCACTAACTTTTATTTTTTGTAGAGACGGGGTTGTTGCCCAGGCTGGTCTCAAACTCTTGGGCTCAAATGATTCTCCTGCCTTGGCCCCACAAACTGCTGGGATTACGGGTGTCAGCCACCAGGCCTGGTTTCTTCTGACAATTTCTACTCAGGCTCTTGGTGGTTTCTGATTGCCTTTCTTTGAACTGCTTTATTGTGAAGAGAAAAAGGTGGTAGGGGTAGTGATTGGGAGTAGGGGTAAGGACACCCTGGCCGCAGAGAGTGTTGGCAGACACTTTGGGAGGCCTAGGTGGGTGGGTCATTTGAAGTCAGGAGTTCGAGACTAGCCTGGCCAACATGGTGAAACCCTGTCTCTACTAAAAAATACAAAAATTAGCAGGCTGTGGTGGTGCGCGCCTGTAATCCCACCTACTTGGGAGGCTGAGGCAGGAGAATGGCTTGAACCCAGGAGGCAGAGGTTGCAGTGAGCCAAGATTACATCATTGCACTCTAGCCTGAGTGACAGAGAGAGACTATGTCTCAAAATAAAAAAGTGTCAAGGTCTTTTCAGCCTTGTGGGGCCATAAATCTGTCTCTCTATCCACCGGGAGCCTTCTGTGTGCCAGGCTCCATGCGAGGAATTGGGGAGGTCAAGGTGACACACACGGAAAGCTGGGATCCAGGCCAGACCTGCCTAGGGGTCAGTGCTGAAGGAGGGGTGATAATCCAGTGTGAGGGACTTGGACATCTTCAGGAGAAAGTGACAATTGATCTGAACCTTGAAGTTTAGGTAAGCTGGGAAGCAAAGGAAGGGCATTTCAGGTAGAGGTGACAGCAGAAGGAGGAGAGCCTGGGGCACCTACCAGGAATGGTAGAAGTGGTTTGGCGAGAGTTCAGAGAGCTCGGAACCACACCTGCAGAGGGTAGGTGCCTTGGGAATGGGAGGCATTGCAGGGCTTTGGGCAGAGCATGACTTGATTAGGGTTGTACTTTAAGAGGCTAATGCTGCAGTGGTGTAGAAGATGGGTTGGAAGGGAGAGACTGAAGATATAGTAGACAATCATCAGCAATCCAGGCACATAGAGCTGCAGAAAGAACGGATGGTGAAACAAAAGGACCTTCCTTGGTGGACTCCACAGGGAGAGTGCCATCAGGACAGGTGTCTAGCCCAATGCCAGGCACATAGTGGGTGCCTAGTGAATACTTTCTGGGAAAGTAAATGTGAAGATACCATCAATGATGAACAACTAGTGACAGCCAGTGACAACCCAGAGTGCAGCTTGAGGAGAACGGGGAACCCAGGAAGAGGAGCAGGTCGGGTCAGGCCTGGTGAAGAGTGGGATTAGCTTGACTTGGAGGTACAGGGCCCATGGCCTGGCACAGGGGCCCAGTATGGGAGCCCGGGGGCTGTCTCTATACATTGAGGCTGGGTTTAAGGTTTCTATGCTCTGGGCCTGCCACCCTGTGTTCTCGGAAAGGTTCTAGCCCTTTGGCCACCACTTCTACCTTTCTAGAAGTCTTGCCCAAGGACACTTGCCAGTACTACTGTCTCGTGTTAAAGATAATAGCTGATGTTTATTAAGCACTTACTGTGTTCCAAGTGCTTCTCTGTCTCATTTGAACTTATCCTGTATGTTAGATCTTATCTATCATCTCAGTTTTTCAGTTGAGGAAACTGAAATTCACACAGCTGTTAAGCTGTGGGGTTAGGATTGAACCTGGTTGGCTGGCTCCAGAGCCCTTGTTCATAGCCTCTCTGTCATTCTCATCCTGGTGAGAGTGAGCCAGCCACTTCCCACAGAGGGAAGGAGGCTTGAGGTGTTCCTGATACTGGAGGAAACCTGCCTCCATCAAGTACTTGGGAGTTGAAGAGCAGCTTCCATGTAATATTTGAGAGTGGGAAAGGATCTTAGAGATGTCTGGTTCATTTTACAGGCCAGGAACTAGGGCTCAGAGCATTTGCAAGCCAGCTCTGGATGACATGGTTGATGGCAGTTGAATGACCTTCCACCGTGCAACATGCCATCGTGCGTGTTCCTGTGCCTGTGGGAACTGGCCGTCTCGGCTGGTGGGTGCCTCACCCTACCCTGTCTTCCCCTTGACCTCACTCTCCTTCTTCTCATCCTCCTCCAGATTGACAAGTATCTCTATGCCATGCGGCTCTCCGATGAAACTCTCATGGATATCATGACTCGCTTCAAGAAGGAGATGAAGAATGGCCTCTCCCGGGGATTTATCCAACAGCCACGGTCAAGATGTTGCCAACATTTGTAAGGTCCATTCCTGATGGCTCTGGTAAGTCTCTCACCAGAGGTTGAACTTTGAGGGCTGAATGCTCTGTGAAATCTTCCTTCTAACTTCATTTGTTCATACATTCGCTCATTCATTCACCATTCCATCAGTCTGTTCTCCCATTCATCCACTGATCCATTGATCCATCCATCCATCCATCCATCCATCTATCCATCCATCCATCCATCATGTGTCTACTGAGTATCTACCATATGCTAGGCACTGGGGGATACCATGGTTGGACAAGGCTGACCTGCTGTCATCAACTTTACTGTCTAGTGGCTTGTGATACTTTAGAAAGTGTAGTGCTGATGAGTCTCACAGATGCTGTGTGGGTTGCTCTTATGTCTTCATGTTCTATGAAGAACTCCAGAACAAATGAAAGGGCTCATTTTAGGGAAATCGCTCCATAGGGCATCAATGCTTCCCCTCTTCTTACCCCAGATAATAGCAATCCTAGTGGACAGGTGAGTCTCAGACTTAGCGGGGGAAATTCCAGTCTCCATTTGGACAGATTTCATAGATGCAGAATTGAGGCAGCCCCCAAAACAAAGAACTAGAAAGGGGAGGTCGAATTGAAAGAAAAGTTTTATCCTTTCCCTGTGCCTCCTGTGGCTCATGCCCTGCAGTGGGGCTTTGGGGGGAGGGGTCCTGAGGATTGTCTGATTCTCCTCCCCAGAGGAGTGGCATCAGCCCCTGCACTTGCTGAGTGGAGACTGGGGAGGGTGCAGTCTGGCCTGCTCAATGGAAGCTGTTCTCCCTGGTGGACCCGCAGTTACTGGTTTGTAGAGGCGAGTGCTGTGCTCGCTCCAGTGTGGTGCCCTCACAGGAATCCCCTGTGAACTGTGTTCTGTGCTCTAGGGTGAGGCTCACCTGCTCTAGGCAGCAGAGGGAGGGGGGAGAGCAGGAGGAAGTCAGGTTTCTCTTTGGGTTGTGAGTACATACCCAGTGAGTACAGCCTTCACACAGCCCTGCGATTTCTTCCCTGCTCTTGAGGCTCTTATTTAAAGGAGTGATTTGGGGCATCTTGTATGCAGGCTGCAAAATGGACACCAGGAAAACTGCAGCGGACAGTCTTGAAAGATGGGCAAGTGGAAGTAGACTGCTTGCAGCAGGAAAGACCTCTGCCCTGTGCCTGCAGTCATCCTGCATGCGATTTGGGCGTTGATAAAGAGGGCGTGTACTGTTTACTGTGACCATGGGTGGGGTCTACTTCATGCTCACATATTAGCATGTATATCTCTGATGTTTCTTTCGCTGTTTAAAAGTCTACTTCACCTCCATCCTTTTGTTTAGGTGTTGATTACTTGCACCTACTTTTAGCTTTTTAAGAACTACTGAAGAGATTCTGGCCGTCAGTGATTACACTATGGTCTGCCCTTGGTGTGTTCTCTTGTCTCTGGCTGGCGAAGAAAGACCTTTATAGTTCCCTTTTGCTTTTTCCCAGCCATGGATGTCACCTGCAGCCAAGAGCATTGGAACATTTCCAGGATGAGGAAAGCTCTGTAGCAGAGGCATGGCTCTGACTGCTTCCAGCTGAGAGAAGAGAAAGTGGGGGAGGGGGAGGTGGGACTGGGCAGCGCCCAGGAGAGCACCTGCTTTGGCTTTTCTTGGGAGAGCTCAGAAGGATACCTGATCCCTGGCAAGGCACCTGGCCCTGTGTGACTGGCCCAGGGCAGACACAGGGGAGGAGGAGACACTTCGCCTCCTTCCCCCGAGCCCTGCTCTCAAGCCAGCCAGTGTCCCAGAGCCCTATGTCAGCAGGGGTGCTCTCCCTCTCTCCTTCACAAACCATTTCCAGGATTGAGAGTCCCAAAATGTGATCCTAGTGCAGTAGAAATCCAGCCATTTGCCATATTGGCTACGCCTCCAAAAAAAGGCTCAGAAGTCATACTCATTTGTGAAATTTATTTTTCACCCCCTTTAGAGATTCATAGAAATGATACCCCCTTTTCAAATATTTATGGGTGGGTTCAATTAATGTGCCCCAGAACCCACACTTCCTTGGAATGGTCTCTACAGCCCCGCAAAGACATTGCTGTTGATGCTAAGGACTTGGATACCCAGCCCCAACCAGTCCATTCCCTGCCCCTTTGTGTTGTGCATGCTTCCGGCTTCTGTCTTCACCTCCCCCTGCTTCCTGGCTCCTTTATCATCCAAGAATCTGGAGATCCCCAGAGTAATCAGAATTTGGGTCTCCTTAATAGTAAATCCATAGTGCTGTTCCCTTTTTGAAATGTTAATCACTGCTTCACCTGTAGTAATTAGTGACAGAATTAGTGGTAATCCCAAACCCCAGAGGGATAAATTGACGCTCACCACGGTGGAGAAATGCCTGAGTGGTGATATGATTTCCAAGGCAAAGAAAGAAAACAAGCCTTTCGTTTCTCACTGACCTCTACCCTGGTCGACCAGACGCAGAGTTTTGGAACTCAACTGATTTTTCAGAAGCATTTCTGAAAACATATCTGATACATACATTTTGATACCTATCAGTCCATTTTTAATTAATTTTTTTCCCCTTTGAACACTTTTTTATAGGCAGTGAGGTTTTTTGTTTTTGTTATTTTGTAGAGATAGGGTTTTGCCATGTTGCCCAGGCTGATCTTGAACTCCTAGGCTCAAGTGATCCTTTTACCTCCCAAAGTGCTGGGATTACAGGTGTGAGCCACCACGCCTGGCTGAAGCCTTTTAACATTGGTGATTTGGTTAAATAGAATTCCCTCTTCAAAGCTACTGTAGGGGGCAAGGGAAATCTTCCCCTTTGCCCTCGAAATGTGTGCTGAAAAGTCAGCTCACAAAAGGCAGATTAATAGGAGAAAGGGCATACACATTTATTAACATGCATGGGGGAGAATCACAGAGTGATGACCCAAGTATCCCAGTGGGGCCCAGATACTTATGTTTCCTCTTTTCAAAGAGGAGGCAGGAGACAGGGAACAATACATGTTTACTGGGGGAGAATGAAGGGATCAGGGAATAGAGATTAACCAGTACCTGTTCTCTTTGGAAATTGAATGAGAGACAGACATCTTTTTTTTTTAGATGAAGTCTTGCTCTCTTGCCCAGGTTAGAGTGCAGCGGTGCTATCTTGGCTCACTGCAACCTCTGCCTCCCCGTTCAAGCAATTCTCTTGCCTCAGCCTCCTGAGTAGCTGGGATTACAGGCGCCCAGCACCACATCCGGCTAATTTTTGTATTTTTAGTAGAGATGGGGTTTCACCATGTTGGTTCAGCTGGTCTGGAATTCCTGACCTCGTGATCTGCCTGCCTTGGCCTCCCAAAGTGCTGGGATTACAGGCGTGAGCCACCGCACCCAACCTAGGTTCCATGAACCTTTAAAAAGGTCCATTAAGGTGTGGTCACATTCTTCAGTCTTCTTTTCTGCAGTAGATAATGAGATAACAGGGAGGGTAAGGGCAGAGTTCTCCTTGGAGGGTCTGTGGGATCTTTATGTAGATAGGAGAAAAGTCTTCCAGAATCTGTTGATCTTTAAGGGCCTTTAGTTCAAAATACTCATCATACCAGGGAGCCATATTTTGGAGTGAAATATTTTGGTTTCCCTCACTACCCAGTCTCTTGGGAACTGCTGTCCCTCTGTGTCCAGCCTCCTCCATTCTCGAAATGTCCCTTTTTTCTCCTTTTCTCATTTATCCCTAAGGATAAATATATGTGCTAATTAGCGTGTAAGCTTTTGAAGGCTAAATAGCACTGGATATTTCTTGGTTTCGGCTTCGTTATTCCTAGCACAGTCTTTACCCAAAAGAGAAGTTTTCACCCAAGGAGAAGTAAAAAAAATATTTGCTAGAAGCTTGAATGTGCCATTATCTTTTTTTCACACAAAACAGAGCCATTTACAGTGTAGTCACGGTTATTTTGGGGCCCTAAGTATTCATAGTACTACTTTCCAGTCAACAGAAGAAAAATATTTACCTTCTCTTCTAGCAGCATTTGAGCTGAGTTTTTTTTTTTTTTCAGACGGAGTCTCTGTCGCTGGAGTGCAGTGGTGCCATCTTGGCTCACTGCAACCTCTGCCTCCCGGGTTCAAGAGATTCTCCTGCCTCAGCCTCTCGAGTAACTGGGACTACAGGTGTGTGCCACCATGCCCAGCTAATTTTTATATGTTTAGTAGAGACAGGATTTTTCCCATGTTGGCCAGAATAGTCTCGATCTCTTCACCTCATGATCCGCCTGCCTCGGCCTCCCAAAGTACTGGGACTACAGGCGTGAGCCACTGCACCCGGCCTATCTTAGTTTTCTTTTTTTTTTTTTCAAGACGGGGTTTCACCGTGTTGGTCAGGCTGGTTTTGAACTCCCGACCTCAGGTGATCTGCCTGCCTTGGCCTCCAAAGTGCTTGGATTACAGGCGCGAGCCACCACGCCTGGCCAGTTTTTCTTATATGGAAAGATTGTTGGGTTATCTCAGATATTCCTCTCCATCTGTGAAACCTCCTGAGTGTCTCATGTTCCTGTCAGGTTTTTGATGAAGGCGTGGAGCTCCCATCAGGTAGCTGGACTGCAGATGGTCAGGAATGCCTTCATATCTCATGTACAGAATCAATTCACTGAGGCTGGCCATGGTGGCTCACACCTGTAATCCCAGCACTGTGGGAGGCCGAGGTGGGCGGATCACCTGAGGTCAGGAATTCCAGATTGGCTTGGCCAATATGGTGAAGCCCCACCTCTACTAAAAATACAAAAATTAGCTGGGCATGGTGACGGGCACCTGTAGTCTTAGCACCTGGGAGGCTGAGGCACGAGAATCACTTTGAACCCAGGAGGCAGAAATTGCAGTGAGCCAAGATTGTTCCATTGCACTCCAGCCTGGGTGACAGAGACTCCATCTCAAAAAAAAAAAAAAAGTCAATTCATTGAGCTAGACTCAGGCAGGCATTTCCTGCAGGCAGAGTTTTTGCTTGCTCTGTATTCCAGCACAGGCTGGGACTCGAGACACATCTGTCCTGTGTTTGTTTTCCATTATTTGCTGGTAATAATGGCTGTCATTAGAAAGTGGAGAATTGCCAGTGGCCCTTTGGATGTTTTGCTTAATGAGCCTTCTCTTGGAGAGTGGTTCTCGCAGCTTTAGTGGAAATGGGAAATGTGAGCAGAGATCACAAGGAGGAGGCCTCAGTAGCAGGAAGGAAGGTTTGAGACCAAAAATTGAAAGAGGAAGTTGGGAAGAAACCTATTACTGCAGAAAGAGGCTGAACTTATAGCCAAAGAAAAAAGGAAATAAAAATCTAGAACACTGAATCAGTTTCTGAGTTTGCCACTCCTGACCTGTGTGACCTTGGAGAAGCCACTTAACTTTTGAGCCTCCATTTCCTCGTGTAAAATGGCCACGGTAATCCCTGTCCCACCTGCCTCACCAGGCTGTCACCAGGATCAAATGAGAGTCTTCAGAAAACTGCAAACCACCATGAGTTCCGGTGGGTCATCGTCATCCTCATCAGTATTGTGATTTAATAACTGGCTTTGTAAGAATTCCTTGGGAAAGTCTTTCCTAACTAATGGAGCCAGTCCAGGGACCCCACCCAGCAAGCCTAAATGTGTACGCTGAGCCCCTGCAGGAAGCGGAGGTTTTCAGGATTCACTGGCATCTCTGTGATGTTACAGGAGGAGGAGGCAGAGAAAAGGGGCAAACCAGGGCAGGCTGTCTCACTCCCACCCCTGAGCTAGCCACACAAGATGTGGGTGGGCCTGCAGGCTGCAACTCCAGTCTCTGCAAGGGGGTGACTGGACACAACAGCCCTGAATCAGAGCCAACCCGAGGTAAAAGGGACTGATAGGCAGGGTGCAGTGGCTCACACCTGTAATCCCAGCACTTTGGTAGGCTGAGGTGGGCGGATCACAAGGTCAGGAGTTTGAGATCAGCCTGGCCAATGTAGTGAAACCCCATCTCTACTAAAAAAAATACAAAACTTAGCTGGGCATGGTGGCACATGCCTGTAGTCCCAGCTACTGGGGAGGCTGAGGCAGAAGAATTGCTTGAACCCGGGAGGCAGAGGTTGTGGTGAGCCAAGATTGCGCCACTGCATTCCAGCCTGGACAACAGAGCGAGACTCCGTCTCAAAAAAACAAAAAAAATACAGAAAGAACTGATAGGTCCCTTTTGTTATGGTGGGCAAGTGGGTATTTGGGGGATTCATTCTCTGACAAAGAATATTGAACTTGGGAGCCTTCTGGTTGTAGCTGAAAGAAATCTAACTCAAATTCGTTTAAGAAAAAAAGAGAATTCTAGTTTCTTGTAACTGGGAAGTCTGGCTGTGAGTTGACTTCTGTATCTAGGGATTCATTTGTCTCTTACTCGTTCAGTCAGCACCTTTCCTCTGTGTTGGCTTCTTTTTGTCTCCTCTTACAGGTAGAGACGGACCCTGCAGCTCTAGGCCGATTCCTCCCCTTATAGCCAGCTATCTCTACGCAAAGAGCAGGCCTTGCTCCCCATGGGACCAGCGATGGTCTTGGAGAGGGCTGTGATTGGCTGACTTGGGTCATGTGCCCATCCTGAACCAATCACAATGTACAAGATGGGTGACTTGGGACGCCTCTGGATCCCATGCCTGGATCACACATTGGTCCCCCTGGAGCTAGAGCAGGGATTCAGCCCCACTTCTAACCTCATAGGTGAAAAATGGGAGTGTAGTTATCTAAAGAGATGCTAGACATCCAGCAAATTTATCAGTAATCTTGTCCTTAACAGACATCATTCCTCAGTGTCTTTTGCCCAGCAGAGTATAGGACCAAATGGACCATGCATTTGGTACAGCCATTTTTCACTGAGCTAGCAGCAGACGCTCACTGCCTGCCTGCCACCTGTAAGGCTCAGTACGCAGGGGAGGGAGGTAAGCCTGCTAAATTGCCTTTGCTTTCAAGTTGCTTATCATCCAGCTGATGAAGATAAGACATATACACATAAAAATAATGAGCATCGTAACTGGGCATGGTGGCTCATACCTGTAATCGCAGAACTTTGGGAGGCCAAGGTGGGTCAATCACTTGAGGTCAGGAGTTCAAGACAAGCCTGGCCAACGTGGTGAAACCTCGTCTCTACTAAAAGTACAAAAATTAGCCAGGTGTGATGGCACATGCTTGTAATCCCAGCTACTTGGGTGGCTGAGGTGGGAGGATTGCTTGAACCCGGGAGTGGGAGGTTGCAATGAACCAA
Organism: Ateles fusciceps; assembly: GCA_036589455.1. Lineage (NCBI taxonomy): Eukaryota > Metazoa > Chordata > Mammalia > Primates > Atelidae > Ateles > Ateles fusciceps. Next base: position 14,030,242 of record JAZHEH010000770.1, read on the forward strand.
GATCATACCACTGCACTCCAGTCTGGGTGACAGAGTGAGACTGTGTCAAAAAAAAAAAAAAACCATACACACACACACACACACACACACACACACACACACACACACACAATGAGCATCGCAGTATTTGCCAAGTATAAGGGATAAGGGAAGGGAGGGGTCACCCTGGTCTTGCCACAGGTGTGACCATGAGTGAGCCATTCAGTGAGTTTGGCTGGAGCTTCCTTATCCATAAACTAACAGGTACAACTACTACTTTTAGCAACCACAAAGCACAATGTCAAATGGAACCAGGGTCACTGCTCAGGGGGAAGGATCAGGGAGCTGAGAGAGACCCCTTGTGACTGCCTTCAGGGGCTGTTTATCCAAATCTATGACTCCCATTTACAAGTGTGTGAAGTGTCCAATATTTAGCGTTGTTCTGGCATCTCACGCCACCCTTTCTTCTCTGACCCTAATTCCTGGGGACCCTGCTAGCCTGTGCCTGTTAAAGAAAGGAGCCATGAGGCCGGGAATGATGGCTCAAGCCTGTAATCCTGGCACTTTGGAAGGCCAAGACCGGAGGATCTCCTGAGCCCAGGAGTTCCAGACCAGTCTGGGCAACATGATGAAACCCTGTCTCTACAAAAAATACCAAAATTAGCCAGGTGTGGTGGCCCATGCCTGTACTCCCAGCTACCTGGGGGACTGAGGTGGGAGGCTTGCTTGAGCCTGGGAGGCCAAGGTTGCAGTGAGCTGAGATTGCGCCACCTGTAGTCTTAGCTACTTGGGAGGCTGAGGCAGGAGAATTGCTTAAACCTGGGAGGTGGATGTTGCAGTGAGCTGAGATTGCACCACTGCACTCCAGCCTGGGCGACAGAGTGAGAATTCAATTTTTTAACCTAGTGGTAAAGTACTATTGGAGTTAGGATTCCAGTGGAAGCCCAAAGAAAATCCTATATTGATTTGTACAGTGCCACAAAGTCAGGGTCAGAATTTCTACCAAGTCTATGGGAATGCTTCCCCGCATTCTCCCTTGCTCTCTTTCTTTTGGACCACAGATAATTTAAAAGCAGTGGCTTCATGTGATATATACATGTAATGGAATATAATCGGTTCATAAAAAGGAATGAAGTACTGATCCATGCTGCAGTATAGATGAGCCTTGAAAACCTTATGCCTGGTGAAAGCCAGACACAAAGGACCTAATATTGTATGATTCCATTTCTATCAAATGTCTGGAATAGAGGCATCTGTAGAGACAGAAAGTACATTAGTGGTTTCTGGGAAATAGGGAGGTTGGGAGGAAATGGTGAATGGGTTGTTGATGGGTATGGTATTTCTTTTGGGGTGATGAAAATTTTCTAAAATTAGATAGTGGTGATGGTTGCACAATTCTAAATATGCTGAAAACCACTGAATTTTTCACTTTAAAATAGGTAAAAATTGTATGCTATGTTAATTATATCTCAATAAAGCTGTCATTAAAAAAAAACAACCAACCAATGTGTGAAATAATAAGACATTTACATGTTGATCTCTGCTCCTAGTCTCTAGCATTTAGCTTCTAAAACCTTTGCAATTTCCTGAGTGATAGAGGTGCTAGGAGAATCCCAGAGTTCCTAAATTCCTTGGAATTTCCTGGGTGATAGGAGAGTGTCTTTCATTCCTTGGTGGGCCCCTGGATAGCCTCAGGATGGGGGCTGGTTGCCGGGGGGAACCAACCATGTGACCAGAAGGTTACTCTCAGCCCCAACCCCCATGCCGCCTCCAGGGAGGGAGAGAGCCAGAAAATTGAGCGAATAAACCAATGGTCAATTATTTAGTCAATCATGACTGTGTAATGGTGCTTCCATAAAAACCTAAAACAGGCCAGGTATGATGGCTTATGCCTGTAATCCCAGAACTTTGGGAGGCCCAGGCAGGTGGATCGCCTCAGCCTAAGAGTTTAAGACTAGCCTGGGCAACATGGTGACACTCTGTCACTACACAAAATACAAAAAAAGTTGGCTGGGGGTGGTGGCACATGCCTGTAGTTCCAGCTACTAGGGAGGCTGAGGTGGGAGGATCCCTTGGGCTTTGGAGGCTGAGGCTGCAGTAAGCCGTGATCATGCCACTGCACTTCAGCCTGGGTGACAGAGTGAGACCCTGTCTGAAAGAACAAACAAAACCAAAAATAAGCAAAAGAAAAAAACCTAAAATGACTGAGTTCTGGCAGCTTCTTGCTAGCTGAACACATGGAGGTTCCTAGGTGGCACATCTGGAGAGGGCATGGAAGCTCCTGCCCTTTCTCCCATATCTGTATTTATTGTAATATCCTTTATAGTAAATATGCAAATGTAAGTGAAGTGTTTTTTCTGAGTTCTGTGAGCTGCTTTAGCAAACTAATGGAACCCAAGGAGGATGTTGTAGGAAGCCCGATTTATAGTAGTCAGCCAGAAGCACAGGCCACAACCTGTGCTTATGACTGGTGTCTGAAGTTGGGGGGAGGACAGCTCTTGTGACCGAGCCCTCAACCTGTGGGATCTGTTGCTATCTCCAGGTAGCTAATGAAAGAATTGAATTAGAGAACATGGAGCTCGTGTTCACTGGAGAATTCACTGCAGAATTGCTTGCTTGGTGTGTGGGGAAAAACCCGCATGCATCCAGGGTCACAGGTGTTTTCTGTGTTGTGGTAAGTAAAGGAAAAACACACTCTGGTTTTTCCTCTGTGTGTATCTCACGTGATGGCGTAACTGCTTTGTGGTTAACGAATAGCAAGCAGGGGTGCTGTACTAGTCCATTTTCATACTGCCTTAAAGAACTGCCCAAGACTGGGTAATTTATAAAGGAAATAAGTTTAGTTGACTCACAGGTCAGCATGGCTGAGGAGCCCTCAGGAAACTTACAGTCATGGTGGAAGGAGAAGCAAGGCACCTTCTTCACAAGGCGGCAGGAAGGAGAAGTGCTCAGCGAAGGGGGAAGAGCTTTTTATAAAACCGTCAGATCTCATGAGAACCTACTCACTATCACCAGTACAGCATGGGGGAATCCACCTCCATGATTAAATTACCTCCACCTGGTCTCTCTCTTGATACGTGGGGGATTATGGGGGTTACAACTCAAGATGAGATTTGGGTGGGGACACAAAGCCTAACCGTATCAGGTGCCTTGAATGAATGAATGGACCACCAGTCCTTGTGACTAGGCAGCTACCAAGCATTTGCTGAGCTGTCCTGGGTGCCAAGGACAGAGAATCCCAAGTTGTGGCCTTTCCCTCAAGGAAGTTGAGAAAGAAGACAGGAACAGTGACATTCAATGTGAAAATTCCTTGGTTTATTTATTTATTCCTTTATACCTTCATTAATTCCACAAGTGTGTGTTCAGTTTTTACCTATATTCCAAACACCATTGTAAGTTCCAGAAATACAGCAATGTGTCAGAGCTTATATCTTGGTAGAATCAAATACACAGATAAGTCAGCTTTATAAACAGAACGCTTTTTGTTAAAAACAAAAAGCAAAGCTTATTTTGTGTTAAAAATAAAAAGCTCAAGGGGACCCAGAATAGCCAAAGCAGTCATGATAAAGGAGAACAAAGTTGAAGGGATTTCACTGCCAATTTCAAAATTTGCAGCAAAGCTACAGTAATCAAGACATGGTGGAACTGGCATGAAGGTAGACATGTAGACTAATGGAACAGAATGGAGAGTTCAGAAGTAAATGCGTACAGGCTGAGCATGGTGGCTCACGTCTGTAATCTCAGCACTTTGGGAGGCCAAGGTGGGTGGATCACCTGAGGTCAGGAATTCGAGAACAGCCTGGCCAACATGGTGAAACTCTGTCTTTACTAAAAATACAAAAAATTAGCTGGATGTGGTAGCATATGCCTGTAATCCTAGCTACTTGGGAGGCTGAGGCATGAGAATCGCATGTGATTTTTGGCAAGAGTGCTAGGACTATTCAGTGAGGGGAAAGAATAGTCTTTTCAGGAAATGGTGCTGGGACACTGGATAAGCACATGCAAAATAATGAAGTTGGTCCTACACCTTATTCCATGTACAAAATTAACCTGAAATGGATCAAATACCTAAATGTAGGAGCTAAAACTAATAAAATTCTTAGAACGAAATATAGGTGTGAATCTTTGTGACCTTGGATTTGGCAATAGAGTCTTAGCTACAACTTAAAAAGCACAAACAATTAAAAAAAAAAAAAAATAAGCCGGGTGCGGTGGCTCACACCTGTAATCCCAGCACTTTGGGAGGCTAAGGCGGGTGGATCACCTGAGGTCAGGAGTTCGAGACCAGCCTGACCAATATGGTGAAACCCCGTCTTCAAAACAAAAAACATAGATAAAATTGGACTTCATTGAAATTTAAAACTTGGCCAGGCATGGTGGCTCATGCCTGTAATCCCGGCACTTTGGGAAGCCAAGCAAGAGGATCATTTGAACCAAGGTGTTCGAGACCAGCTTGGGCAAAATAGCAAGACCTTGTCTCTACAAAAAATAAAAAATTAGCCGAGTGTGGTTGTATGCCTGTAGTCCCATCTACTCAGGAGCTTGAGCATGGAGGACTGCTTGAGTCTAGGATGTCAGGGGTGCAGTGAGCCATGACTGCACCATTATACTGAGCCTTGGCAACAGAGTGAGGCCCTGGCTCAAACACAACAGCAACAAAAATAAAAACATTTGTGCTTCAAAGGATACCATAAAAGGAAAGACAATCCACAGAATGGGAGAAAATATTGCCAGTCATATGTCTGACACATGATTTATATCTAGAACATAAAAAGAATTTTTTTTTTTTGAGACGGAGTCTCGCACTGTCACCCAGGCTGTAGTGCAGTGGCACCATTTTGGCTCACTGCAACCTCCGCCTCCTGGGTTCAAGCAATTCTGCTTCAGCCTCCCAAGTAGCTGGGACTACAGGCGTGTGCCACCATGCCCAGCTAAGTTTTTTTTTTTTTTTTTTTTTTTTTTTTTTAAAGACGGTGTTTCAACATATTGGTCAGGCTGGTCTCGAACTCCTGACCTCAGGTGATCCGCCCGCCTCAGCCTCCCAGAGTGCTGGGATTACAGGCGTGAGCCACCGTGCCCAGCTTTTTTTTTGTATTTTTAGTAGAGACAGGGTTTCACCATGTTTGCCCGGATGGTCTTGATCTCCTGACCTTGTGATCTGCCAGCCTTGGCCTCCCAAAGTGTTGGGATTACAGGCGTGAGCCACTGTACCATAAAAAGAACTTTTACAACTCAACGCATAAAAGACAAGGCCAGGAGTGGTGGCTCACACCTCTAATCCCAACATTTTGGGAGCCAAGGTGGGCGGATCATGAGGTCAGGAGTTCAAGACCAGCCTGACCAACATGGTAATAACCCATTTCTACTAAAAATAGAAACATTAACCAGACATGGTGGTGCACACCTGTAATCCTAGCTACACAAGAGGCTGAGGCAGGAGAATCACTTGAATCTGGGAGGCCAACGTTGCAGTGAGCTGAGATGTCACCACTGAACTCCAGCCTGGGCTACAGAGCAAGACTCCGTCTCAAAAAAAAAAAAAAAGGCAAATAAGCCAAGTGTTTAAAATGGGCAACGGGTCTGAATAGACGTTTCTCCAAATGTCCAATAAGCACATAGAAATGTACTCAACATCATTAGTCATCAGAGAAATGCAAACTGATAAAAAGTCAGACTGTACTAAATGTTGAAGACACGGAGAATTGAAAACTTCATACATTACTGGTAGGAATGTAAAATGGTGCAGCTGCTTTGAAGAAGGGTGGTAATTCTTTGAAAAGTTCAACGTGGGTTACCATTTGACGGTGATTTTAGTTCTAGGTGTATACCCAAGAGAAATTGGAAACATGTCCTCACAAAAACCTGGGCACAAATATTCATAGTAGTGTTATTCATAATAGCCAAAAGGTGGAAACAAACCAAATGTCTATCAATAGACAATTGAATAAATAAAATGTGTTACATCCATAGAGTGTAACGGTCAGCCATTAAAAGGGATAAAGTCTGACATGCACTATAACATGATGAACCTTAAAAACATTTTGCTAAACATTTGACTGAAATGAGCCAGTCATACAAGGTCATATACTGTATGATTTCTTTTCTTTGTTTTTTTAAGACAGGATCTCACTCTGTCACCCAGGCTGGAGTGCAGTGGTGTGATCTCAGCTCACTGCATCCTCAGCGCCCCCAGGGCTCAAGTGATCCTTCTACCTCAGTCTCTGAGTAGCTGGGATTACAGGCGCATACCACCATGCCCGTCTAATCTTATTTTGTATTTTTGGTAGAGACAGGGCTTTGCTGTGTTGCCCAGGTTGGTCTCAAACTCCTGAGCTCAAGTGATCCACCCACCTCAGCCTCCCAAAGTGCTGGGATTACAGGCGTGAGCCACCGCGCCCAGCCACTGTATGATTTCATTGATGTGAAATGTCCAGATTAGGTAAATCTATAGCAACAGAAAATAGATTAGTGGTTGCCTAGGGCTGGAGAAGGGTGAGGGGCTTGGGAGGTGATAGGTAAAGGGTACAGGGTTTCTTTTTGAAATAATGAAAATGTTCTAAAATTGGCTGTGGTAATGGTTGCATAACTCAGAATATACTAAAAACCACTGAATTGTATACTTTAAATGGGTTAATTATATGGTATGTGAATTAAATTTCAATAATGCTGTTATGTAAGATATAATAAAGATCTTTCCTTACCTAGGAAAAGAGGATACCCCACTGCCATAGGATTGAGGGCTTGGTGGATCATGTGCTCTGGAAGGCAGAGGTGGCTGTCACCCCCTGCTGTGATAGATACTAGGACAGTGGGGGATGTCACTGTAGCATCACAAGTGAAACAGATCTTAACTGATTTTTCTGGGAGCATTGTGAGGGTAACTAATAAGATGAGGGTAGAGAATGTTTGGTTGTGGCTTGTGTCGCCTGTAATCCCAGCTACTCAGGAGGCTGAGGCAGAAGAATCACTTGAACCCGGGAGGCAGAGGTTACAGCGAGCTGAGATCATGCCACTGCCCTCCAGTCTGGGCAACAAGAGTGAAGCTCTTTCTCTTTCTTTTTTTTTTTTTTAAAGATGGGGTTTCACCATAATGGCCAGGCTGGTCTTGAACTCCTGACCTCAGGTGATCCACCCACCTCGGCCTCCCAAAGTGCTAGGATTACAGGCGTGAGCCACCGCGCCCAGCCTGCGAAGCTCTTTCTCAAAAAAAAAAAAAAAAGGATGAAATTCTGTTGGGGATGGGGTGACTCATACCTGCCTGTAGTCCCAGCTACTTGAGAGGCTAAAGTGGGAGGATCTCTGGGGCCCAGGAGCTTGACACTGCAGTGAGCTTTGATCACACCACTGTACTGTAGCCCAGGTGACAGAGCAAGACTCTGTCTCTATTAATAAAAAAAAAAAAAAGTAAAGTTCCTAAAATATGGATGAACCTTGAAAACATTATGCTAAGAGGAATAAGCCGGTCACAAAAGGACAAATACTGTGTGATTCTTCTTGTATGAATTATCCAGAATAGGCAAGTTCATAGAGACAGAGAGTAGAATCGTGGTTACTGGGGACTGAGGGTGAGGGGGAAATGGGAGTTATTGCTTAATAGTTATAGAGTTTGTGTTGGGGTGATGAAAACATTTTGAAAATAGTGGTGATGGTTGCAGAACATTGTGAATGTACTTAACGCTACTGAAGCACACCTAAAAATGGTTGCAGTGGTGAATTTTATGCTATGTGTATTTTACCACAGTAATAAAATACAACCCTGTGGAGTAAGTGGAGCCCTGAAATAATTATGTCGGAGCTGGCATGGAGGGCACTGGGTGGACCTCAGATGTAGGGCTTTGTCTGAGTTGAAATGCTGTGGGATTTTTTTATTTCGGCACATCAGTGCTGTTTTTGAAATAGGTTAAGAAACGAGAAACATGGGGTGGGAATTTATACTTAATTCAGTACTTCCATTCCCCTATAGTCAGAAGTAAGAGACTGGGATTGCTTGAAGCTATTTCTGTCTCAGGACTCCGGTTAGGATAGGGTTTCTCTTGCCTACTCTGCCTATATGGCAGTAGATGGATGAAGTTTGCATGATTGCTGCTTTCTGGCTGATAACAGCATGTGACAGGGGGGAGGCAGACAGGGCCTACGCCCTGCCAGGAAGGCGGGCATGGTATGTGGCTTCCTCTTAATATCTGAATTTGATGTGATACCTGTTGTCTCCCTAAACAGAAAAGGGAGATTTCATTGCCCTGGATCTTGGTGGGTCTTCCTTTCGAATTCTGCGGGTGCAAGTGAATCATGAGAAAAACCAGAATGTTCGCATGGAGTCCGAGGTTTATGACATCCCAGAGAACATCGTGCACGGCAGTGGAAGCCAGGTGGGTCCTTGCTCCCTCTGGGTCACCCCATTGGGCCAGCATCCCCTAGGGAACCTCCAGGAACCAGGCCTCAAAGCACTGGCATTCCAAGCCCCTGGAAGAGGGTTGCTGGAAAGAGTCCCTCATAAATGCATATGTAAAAGGACTCCTGGGCAGAGGATGTGGCAGCCTGTGTGGGGGCTGTGCTTAAACAGAGGCCCTCCGTCTAGGTAAACTGGTGCAGTGGGAGTGGGCTGCTTGGACTTGCAGAGTCTGGGTTTGAGGAGGGAGACCCCGCAGCTCTGTTGGGTAAATGTACTCATTCCCTGTGGATCCTGGGGTCAGTTTCCCAGTGCAGGTTTAGCAGAGCCCTAGGTGAAAATGCCCCTTTCTTTTTTTTTTTTTTTTTTTTGAGATGGAGGCTCGCACTGTCGCCCAGGCTGGAGTGAAATGGCATGATCTCGGCTCACTGCAGCCTCTGCCTCCCAGGTTCATGTGATTCTCCTGCCTCAGCCTCTGGAGCAGCTGGGATTACAGGCACACACCACCACACTTGGCTATTTTTTTGTATTTTTAGTAAAGACGGGGTTTTACTATGTTGGCCAGACTGGTCTCGAACTCCTGACCTCGTGATCCACCCGCCTCAGTCTCCCACAGTGCTGGGATATATAGGCGTGAGCCACCATGCCCAGCCGAAAATGCCCCTTTCTTTTGGTCATTGGCCTTACCCACTTACCAGAGGCCTTGGCCTTGTAGGATATGGCTGTGGCCTTGTTGGGCAGGAATGAGAGCTCACAGCTATGGACAATTTTGTGGCTTCTTGTTACCTGTTTAGAACAGCATTGTGCAAGCCCTTGGCACAGAGAGCAGAGGACGCAGGGACATCACCGTCCCTTCCTGTCACTCTTCCACTGGGGCTCCCCCACACTGCACCCCAGGAACGGCTGCCCTTCCTCCTTGCCCAAAGGGCCGTGGGCATGCCTAGGAAGGACCTATCCACCTGCCCCCTCCTGTCTGGGTGAGGTGAGTCGTGGGTCAATAGTTCACTGAGGACCCTGTGATCAGGGCTCAGGTAGCCTACTGCAGGCTTTCAGTCATTTCTGGGTCCCTAAGCCCGTTGTGGGGCAGAGGTGTACTTCTCTCTCCTGCAGACATTCTGGTTCCTTTAGTTTGGCTTGCCTCCTGAATCGTGGCTGCTGTCCAGCATATGTTCTCAGAGCTGGCCAAATGTTTGCTTTAAGGAGGGTGTGCTCACCGCAAGGTTCATGACTAAGATCTCCAGGGAACCTGTTTGTTCTGGGGTGGACTTTGAGATGAGACCCAGGAGCCTTCTCCTCTTGACTCTACTTTGTTCTTAAGTTCCTGTGGGTAGGACCTGGAGCAAGCCACCAAGCCTTTTCTTTGTCCAAGAGACAAGGGCTGATCCTGGCTAACCTGCTCCCTTGGGGTGTGGGTTCAGAGCCCTTCAGATTATGCCACAGTGAGCGTCACAGGTGACACTGTCACTAGAGCAGATGAGCCAGTTTATATATGGTAGGCTACCAAAGCTGGGTGTGTCTGTACTGGATGGCCCTGCCCAAAGACTCCCCTGCTACCCCCTCCATCACTGGGCTGCAGAGAGTGGCCCATCCATCTGGTGCCTGCACAAAGGCTGCCAGCTGGTAGGTCTCTTGACCATGCCCAATTGGCTGCTGTGTTGCTCCTCTTCACAGATGGCTGGCAGCCCAGGGTTTGGCATCCTGCACTTTCTGTTTGGAACACACACTGGCCTATCACTCTCTGTTTCCCATCGTCCTTAGGTTGAGCTACCTAAGCCTGGCACATTCACCACTGAAACTCACCCTGTGCTGCAAACATTCCCTGTATGTTTTGGCATGACTTTTTAGGAGCAAGGTTTGTTAATCAAGGGAGTGCCCTCACCTTCTTACCACTGCCCTCTTTGTCTCTCCCAGCCTCTGTCCTCATCTTCCCCCTCTTCTCAGTCCTAGAGTCACTTTATTTCCTGCTGTCTCTGTTTCTTCCTCTGCTGCCTTTTTTTTTTTTTTTTTTTTTTGAGACAGGGTCTCACTCTGTCACCCAGGTTGGAGTGCAGTAATGGGATGTCGGCTCACTGCAACCTCCAGCTCCCAGGTTCAAGCAATTCTCCTTCCACCTTAGCTTCCCAGGTAGCTGGGATTACAGGTGTCCACCACCATGCCTGGCTAATTTTTGTATTTTTAGTAGAGGTGGAGTTTTACCATGTTGGCCAGGCTGGTCTCTAACTCCTGACCTCAGGTGATCTGCCCACCTCGGCCTCCCAAAGTGCTGGCATTATAGGCGTGAGCTGTGGCACCCAGCCCTTCTGTTCCTTTTAAGCAGTCTGAAAAGAGGATGATGGCAATAATGATGATAATGTAGTATCATTATAGCAAATTCTTACCTGGTGCTTGTTATGCACAAGTCACAGATACGAGCACTTTATGTATTAACTCAGTCATCACAGCAACCCTAGGGGGTAGATATTATTTTTGCCATTTCACATGTTAGGAGAATTGAGGCTTGGCTGTTTATTAACTAGCCCCTTGGGTTACACAGCTTATAAGTGATGGAACTGGAATTTGAACCTAGGCAATATGGCTTCAGACGATAAACAGTTTCAGCTACTTCGAGTTCCTAGGCTGGGTTGTGTCTTTGTCTTTATTTGGTTATTTTAATTTTATGATTGGTGAGAGAACAGCAGGGTATTAGGCAAGGAGAACGGTCAGTCTCAGGAATGAGGGGAGAGGGTTGGAAAATTAGAAATGGATGAAATGGGAACCTCCTCCAGAAGTCTGGTGTTAGGTTAGAAAAAGTATTGGGTGGTCCAATACCTTCTTTTCTTTGAGATAGGGCCTTGTTCTGTTGCCCAGGCTGGAGTGCAGTGGTACAATCATGGCTCACTGCAGCCTGGAACTCTTGGACTCGAGGGATTTTCTTGCATCTCAGCCTCCCATGTAGCTGGAACTACAGGCATGCACAACTGTGCCTAGCTAATTTTTTTGTATTTTTAATAGAGATGAGGTCACATTATGCTGCCCAGACTGGTCTTGAAATCCTGGGCTCATGTGATCCTCTTGCTTTGACCTTCCGAAGTGCTGGGATTATAGGCATGAGCCACTGTGTCTAGCCGAGTGGTCCAATACTTTTTGGAGATCTCTTATTGACCTATAGAATATTCTGGTGAAACTGGGTCCTCATTTTGTCTATGAAGCAACTTAGACTCACAGATTATGAGCAGTAATAAATTCTTTTGGTTGTGATCATAGCAGATTCTTACCTTTTGCAATATGTGGGAATTTAAAAATAAATTTACAAGTACTTTTGAACTTTTTTTTTTTAAAGAAATGTCATCTTACTATGTTGCCCAGGGTGGCCTTGAACTCCTGGGCTCAAGTGATCCTCCCACCTCAGCCTCCCAAGTAGCTAGGATTGCAAGCATGCAAGATTTTTAAAATTTTTATTTGAAATAATATTAAACTTACAGGAAATTTTTAAGATAAGCACAAAGGGCTGCTGTGTATGATCATCTAGATTCTCCAGTTAACTACTATTTCCTTTATTACTGTCTCTCTTCCTCTCTCTACACACCCAAACACACACACACACACACACACACACACACACACACACACACACAGATACACACACACAATCTCAAAAGTCTCAGAGCACTTTTTTTTTTTTTTTTTGAGACAGAATCTTGCTCTGTTGCTCAGCCTGGAGTACAGTCCCATGATCTCGGCTCACTATAACCTCTGCCCACTACAACCTCTACCTTCTGGGTTCAAGGGATTCTCCTGTCTTAGCCTCCCGAGTAGCTGGGATTACAGGCACGTGACACCATACCCAGCTGATTTTTGTATTTTTAGTAGAGACGGGGTTTTACCATGTTGGCCAGGCTGGTTTCGAACTCCTGACCTCAGGTGATCTGTCTGCCTCGGCCTCCCAAAGTGCTGAGATTAGAGGTATGAGCCACCGCGCCCGGGCCAGAGTACTTTTAAGCTTTAATAAATTCAGAAGCGCAAATGCAACATTCTTAAAATATTACTTATTTAGTTTTGGGAATTTTGAATAATAAATGTTTAAGTTTTTGTATTGGCCATTGCTTGCCATCTTTAATCAGAGTGACTGAGTCTTTATTTTTATTTTAAATTATTAAAAAAAAAATTTTTTTTTAAAGATGCAGTCTTGCCAGGTTGCCCAGGCAGATCTCAAACTCCTGGACTGAAGCAATCCTCCCACTTCAGCCTCCCAAAGTGCTGGATTATAGATGTGAGCCACTGCGCCTGGCCATAGTCTGTGTATTTTTCAAATAAAGAGTATGTTGTCAGGAAAGAAGAGAAAATAATGTTTTTAAGACACTGAAGCTTTGAGTTCAGAGCGGTTAGGTAACTTTTCTTCCTAGTTGATTGCAGAGATAGCTTAGCCATGGCGGGTAGCTTCCTGCTTCTTGGGGCAGGCTTGTCACTCCACAGAAACGGGCTTTCCTTCTCAATGGAGCACTCTGGGGAGTTGTGTTTGGCCTGGATCCGGGAGCTGGTGACAGGCCCCATTCATGGGAATCCATTTCTGCAGGCTGAGTTCTCCCAGGCGCCTCCCTGCCCCTTCCAGAGGTAGCCTTCCCTCCACCCGGCCTTCTTTCCTGAGGCTGCAGGAGAGTCTGGAGCCTCTGAGTGCAGATGGCATGGGTGCGAGGACCAACTTAGTAATCAGTTTACATCAGTCTGCAATGTAGGTCACAGGAAGCTTAGCCGGCTTCTCCAGGGAGGGTCATGTGTCAACTGAGCCTAAGATGCCAGCTGCTCTGTGGCCTGAGTAATAGTGACTCAGGTAGAAGAATCCTACATTGAAATTGACCAGGTTTTCTTTACTCTGGCAACAAAGTCTGCCTTTAGAGCTGGCTTTGGGGGAATCTGGGGAAAGATGGGAACAGCAGTAATGACTTCTGGCCCCCTCACGAGGCCCTGCAAGTAAAGCTTTAGGCAGATGGCCTTGTCTGGGAGTTCGGGCTGGGGCCACTTCATGTGACTATGGTTTGGCTCTTCCAAGGCAGCCTTCTTCTGGGTTCCAAAAAGCTCCATGGCTGTGTCGCTCCCATGTGCAAGGGAGGTCTAGTGTCATGAGAGTCATATGAAAGAGACAAGGGGTTAGCTAGACTGTGGCATGGCTGCTAAAAGTGTATATATATGCTCAGGTTGGATTACTAGAGGCAGAGAGATAAAGAAGGGAGGTTTTTAGTTCTGCTAACCACTCCTCTGGTTAGAATACACATAGAATATTATCTTCTGGTTCTGGTTATATTTTGAGACAGGGTCTCACTCTATTGCCCAGGCTGGATTGCAGTGATGTGATCATGGCTCACTGCAGCCTTGACCTCCTGGGCTCAGGGGATTCTCCCACCTCAGCCTCTCAAGTAGCTAGGACTACAGGCATGTGCCACCATGCCTGTCTAATTTTTAAGCTTTTTGTACAGATGAGGTCTCACTATGTTGCCCAGGCTGGTGTCAAACTCCTAGGCTCAAGTGATCCTCCTGTCTTGGCCTCCCAAAGTGTTGGGATTACAGATGTGAGTCATCATGCCTGGCCCTGGTTATATTTTAGAGATGAAGAGAATTATTAGAGAGATCCAAAAAGATTTCATTAGAGGTGGTGAGCCTCTCATCATGGGCAGTATTCATGTAGAAGCTAGGGAACCAGTGTTCCAGGCTCTTTCTAGCAGATTCCTAAGATATGTGTGCACCTAATAAGTCATAGGTAATGTGTTATAGAACAGGCAAGCTTAAGTTCCAATGCGGTAGATAATTGTGGTATGTTCATACCAAGGAATACTGTGCAGCAACGAGAATGAACAGCTGGCAAAGACTCTCGACTCTGTGGACGACTGTCATCCACGTAATGTCGAGTGAAAGAACACAGATGCCAAAGAGCACACATGGTCTCATTTCCCTTTAGACACACTAGACAAACAGGCAGATGGAATTGAGGGTGACAGATGTCAGGATGGCTGACAATTGCCCTTGAGCTGAATGGTATCGGTAGGGACTGCAGGGGCAGAAGGGGGGCATCTTACAGGTGTTTCTCCATCTGGGTGCTGGCTACACAGATAGCTGCAGCTTGTGAGAACCCAGTGAACTCTGCACTTAGGATACGTGTACTTTTTGGGGTATGCATAAGATACTTCTATAAAAGGTAAAATGAAGATAGTCTGAATTGTTAAGTCACTCCAGTGAGCTAGAGGCTGTGGAATTGCCCTCAGAATTTCTGAAATTTTCAGAGAGTGTGGCATCAGGAGGGGCGGGAAGGCCACTCCACCTGAGGGGCTGGTGGAGACCCGTGACCTGTGTGTTATGAAGACATAGCTGATTTTCTGTTATTTTTCCATTTTTCTCAGTACCCAGATGTTGCATATTAGTGACCACGGAGAGGCCAGTTCTGTTTGAAGGCTTTGAATTGCTTCCTACGAGCTGTACTTGCCCACAGGGCAGCTTTTGAAAAGTGACTCCTCTCTGCATTCACATACAGCATGGCTTGTCAGACAGGGCCACCAGGTCCCATGAGTACAAACACCTTTCTGTATGTGTGGGAGCGAATCGTTTATATTTTCCCGTGAAACACTAAGCCTGCTTTGGCCCTCCCCTGACTGCTCTCTCATGCTTCTTCTAGCTTTTTGATCATGTCGCTGAGTGCCTGGGAGATTTCATGGAGAAAAAGAAGATCAAGGACAAGAAACTACCTGTGGGATTCACATTTTCTTTTCCTTGCCAACAATCCAAAATAGATGAGGTAAGAATGCTCTGGGATTATTGGACTCTGCAGATGCCCCAGGTTGGGAAAGCTAACAAGCCCTTTTCTCCACTTTTCCCTTTTGCTTGCATGTCTGCTATTTTTAAAGAGACGTTTGCAGAAGTTAGTGTGGTATCATAAGATAATGTTTACTTTTTCAATTACTTTAGTTATTTATGTATTTTTGGAGACAAATCATGGTATTTTTGGCTACCAGGTGGACAGTACCATTTATTAATCTTAAGCAAGCAAAGGAAAATAAAGTATGTTTAAAGATGGTGGAGAGAGGTGGGAAAGTTAGTTCTTTGCCAGAACTGCATGGTGTGTGATGTTTGCCTGGAAGCTGCCCTGGTTACTTCGAATATGCTCCGGGCCCTGTCCCTCAGGCGCCAGGCTGCCTCTCCACAGTGGATCTGGTCAGTGGCTCCAACCCCAGAGATGCCCTTGGTGACCTCTGAGGTGACTTGTTGTACCCAACTTCCTGTTGGTCATCTATTTGTTTGTTCATTCATTCAGCAAGGATGGACTCGGCCCGTCTGCATGATAACACTGAACCTCAGCACTGCAGGAATACAAAATGAATACAAGCAGCCTTCTTCTTTTTTACATGGAGAGATAGAAACACATACACACCCCACACCCAAACCACCCATGAATAAACTTCTAATAGTATGAATTCTGGGGTTGGGTGCCGTGGTAATCCCAGCACTTTGGGAGGCCGAAACAGAAGGATCACTTGAGCCTAGGAGTTCAAGACCAGCCTGGGCAATCTATATAAAATATTAGCTGTGTGTGGTGGCACGTGTCTGTAGTCCCAGCGATGCAGGAGGCTAAGGTAGGAGAAGTTTGGGAGATTGAGGCAGCTGTGAGCCATGATTGTGCCACCGTACTCTAGCCTGGGGGGACAGAATGAGACCCTGTCTCAAAAACAAGAAAAAAAAAAAAGAATTCTGATATTTAACTATTGAGGGCCCATCTTGTCACCCAGGCTTGAGTGCAGTGGCGCAATCTTGGCTCACTGCGACCTCTGCCTCCTGGGTTCAAGCGAATCTCCTGCCTCAGCTTCCCTAGTAGCTGGGATTATAGGCATCTGCCACCATGTCTGGCTAATTTTTATATTTTTGGTAGATACGGGGTTTCACCATGTTGATCAGGCTAGTCTTCAACTCCTGACCTCAGGTGATCCGCCCATCTCGACCTCTCAAAATGCTGGGATTACAGGTGTGAGCCACCACATCCGGCCAGGCTCTGTTCTAATACCTACTTCACAGGTAGTGCACATAATCTTCAAGCATCTCTATGAGTTAAGTGCTTATGATTCCTACTTTACAGATGAGGAAACTGAGTCTCGGAGGGGTTAAGAACCTGCCCAAGGTCACTTAGCCAGGAAGCGGCAGATCCCATGCTCGTAACTGGTCTACTTTGCTACAAGATAGTAGCATTTGGACTTAGGGCACCTTCTACACTTGCAGGCAGCACCCCTGGGTCCCTTTTTGCCTTTACGGTCAGCACCTGGGCACTGCTTCCTGTGGCTGGAACCTTTACGTTTGTATAATTTGTGGAATCAGCAAGAAGGGGCTTGAGAGCCCAGCAGGCTAAGATGAGCGCAGAGGTCTCCCCAGGGTCACAGGGCTTATTAATGGCAGGTCTTGGACCAGGTCCCAGGCCCCACCTCCCTTCCACTGCTCCACCCACCTCCAGCATGTCTAAATGATCGAGATGTTCTGTCTGACCTGTTTTGCTTCCAGGAAGCTGTGGCCATATGTGGACTCTTGTTCTGGCTCTAGTATCTGAGAATACCCCTCCAAGGTGTTCAGATCAGTTTGGCCTCCAGCGTGTCCTTCCCAAACCCTTTTGCAAGGCCTGTTGTCAGTAAAGGTTTCCCTTGGCTTTTTGTTGTTGTTGTTGTTGTTGTTGAGACGGAGTCTTGCTCTGTCACCAGGCTAGAGTGCAGTGGCGCAATCTTGGCTCACTGCAACCTCCACCTCCTGGGTCCAAGCGATTCTTCCGCCTCAGCCTCCCGAGTAGCTGGGACCACAGGCGTGTGCCACCACGCCCGGCTAATTTTTTTGTATTTTTAGTGGAGACGGGGTTTCACCATGTTGGCCAGAATGGTCTCGATCTCTTGACCTCGTGATCTGCCCGCCTTGGCCTCCCAAAGTGCTGGGATTACAGGCGTGAGCCACCACGCCTGGCCTCCCTTGGCTTTTGAGAACCTGAGACGTGACAGTCACTCCCCCGTTCCCCTGTGAGAGGTGGGCCTGGGAGGAAGAGATTTTTGTAGACTGTGTGTCACCATTGTTCACATGTGCTCTCTGCAGTATCAACTGAGTGCTGTCCCTGTGCCGGACATGGGCTAGGCCCTGGGAGAGAATGGCCAGAATGTATTTATTTTGTATTACTGCAGTGCTGAGGTTCAATGTTACTGGACCTGTTCCCTGTGAAGGTGCAGCCTTCCAGGGACAGAAGTGTGGCAGGAGCTGGGAGGGAATGACATCCTGGGCATGAGAGCCTGCAGGGTGGAGCAGACATGCCTGGGTGGGGGGCATTGTGAACAGAGAAGGAGCCAAAGGTGGGGGGGCCTCCCACCTGCCAGCCTTCACCCCATCTGGAGAATGCTTCTTAGGCTGGGTCAGGTACCTGCCATGGCACCAGTGGATCACAGACCCTCAATTTCCTCTCCACAGGTTTGTGCATAGGGCTGGCTGAGACCTTCACGATTGTTCCTTCTAGATCAGCTCCCTGATTCAGAGGAGCAGAGTGAACCTCAGAGCAGTGAAGGGAGCTGCCCGGCAGGAAACGGGCAGAAAGTGTGAAGCAGGACCAGGTCTCCAGATTGCCAGCCCCCACCCACCATTTGTCCCACAACACCTGGTTCTCTGAGGCTTTGGAGGAGGAAGAGGGCTGGTTGAGGGGGAGGCAGACAGTGTCCAGGGCTTTTGCAGTTCCTGACTTAGCTCAGTTGCTGCTGAGCAAAGAACCACCAGTTCTCACCAAGGGCTGCTCTCTCCGGTGCATGCTCCAGTCTGTGTGGCTTCCACCGTGAGCTGGGCCAGGGACCATGTGCACAGAATCCCATCCCTGGGCTGCCTCTACAGGCCTGCAGGGCCCGGACCATGAATCTTCCAGATCTGCTGCATTTACAGTGACTTTCCCCATTCGGAGGAAAACAGCCAAGCATAACAATTACTTTTCTGTTCTCATATCTTTTTAGTTGTTGTTGTTTTTTTTTTGAGACACAGTCTCGCTGTTTTGCCAGGTGCCAGGCTGGCATGGCATGCAGTGGCGCGATCTCGGCTCACTGCAACCTCCGCCTCCTGGCTTCAAGCAATTCTCCTGCCTCAGCCTCCTGAGTAGCTGGGACTACAGGTGCGCACCACCATGCCCAGCTAATTTTTTGTATTTTAGTAGAGACGAGGTTTCACTATGTTGGCCAGGATGGTCTCAATCTCTTAACGTCGTGATCCACCCACCTCGGCCTCCCAAAGTGCTGGGATTACAGGCATGAGCCACTGAGCCCGACCTAGTTTTTTTTTTTAATAAAACAAAATCAGTATGTTTAACTATCGAAGAGAAAATTATAGAATGTTTACTATTGGATGCCTATCCTTGATGTTTCTCCGCTAATACGCAAAGTAAAATGGAATCATTCTGTGTAAATAGGGGAGTCTCTACTTACAAATGGAGGTTAAGTCCCAAAGCTAGTGAAGAGGCGCAAATCATGTGTAGTCCACATTATTCCCCTAACTCTCGAGGACCTGGCTCTTAAAAGCTCAGCAGCCAAGAATTATCTTAGCATTTTGTTTCGCTTTCCAGTTTGGCTCTGGCTTTCTTTTCCTAGGGTTGTGGAAGTCGGGGGTCTGATTGGGAAGTGGGGAAGGGGGTCAGGGATTTCTCTTGCCCCCTTTCTAAATAGGTCTGGCTACACAGTTGGCATCCAGTTAGATTGGCAAGCCATGTGGCATTACTGTCCCCATATCCACTTGCTTTCTTCTGGAGTGAGCTGGATATTGTGAGCATGTTTCTCCCCGCCCTATCTTCACCCCCAGAGAAGCCCATTGTGTGGATAATCAGGAGATGGAACTGAGTCTGGGCCCCTATGAGGCTCTGCGTCATCCCTGTCCTGTAGCAGTGCTCAGGGCCTTGGGGTGCTGGAGGCCTCCCATCCCCTCATCCTGTCCCTTCGATTCTCCTCTGCAGGCCGTCCTCATCACCTGGACAAAGCGATTTAAAGCGAGCGGCGTGGAAGGAGCAGATGTGGTCAAGCTGCTCAACAAAGCCATAAAAAAGCGAGGGGTAATTTCTCCTGGGCCCTCTGCCTCAGCCATGCAGGGGTGTGGGGAGCAGGGCTGCATTCTAAAACAGATCAGCACTCTTACTGGGGGGTCAGTAGTGCCAAAGTCTGAAGACCCAAGGCAGGGGAGAGTCTGAGGGTCCACAGTGTGCAATGGTAGGGATGGGGATGGTGCAAAGCTAGCTCTCTGAGGTGCTGCCCAAATACCCAGGCCTGGAGCAGGGACTGACAGGAGTGCTGGGCCATTCAGGAAGCAGGTGCCATGGATATAGGCTGCCATGCTTAGAACAAGAGCAGAGGAACCCGCTTATAGTGGGCATGTGGACCTCCCGCAGAGGTTTGCAGAGGAATGTAGGTCCATGAGTAAAATCCACTACCCAAAGACTCTTAAGGCAGATAATTAAGGGAACTGTGAGGTTTTCATAATTTAATCACCACACTCTGATCTAGTTAATTTGAGTACCAGCTGTAATGAAAGCAGCACCACCCACAAAAGCAGGGGTTCTGAAAGCAGGAGCACTCCTGCCAGGCGCCATTAAGGTGTGTGATCTCTGCTCCCATGTGTGAGTGGATGGTGACACCTCGTTACCTGTTTCCAGGACTATGATGCCAACATTGTAGCTGTGGTGAATGACACGGTGGGTACCATGATGACCTGTGGCTATGACGACCAGCAGTGTGAAGTCGGCCTGATCATTGGTAACGTCTTCCCCTTTGCCCATCCATTTGTTTGGCCCATCTTTCCAGGTGGCTCTGCACTCTCTCCCTTGTGTGGTCACAGCTTCTGATCTTGTCCCCTCCCAGGCACTGGCACCAATGCTTGCTACATGGAGGAACTGAGGCACATTGATCTGGTGGAAGGAGACGAGGGGAGAATGTGTATCAACACGGAATGGGGGAGCCTTTGGAGATGATGGATCCTTAGAAGACATCCGGACGGAGTTTGACAGGGAGATAGACCGGGGATCCCTCAACCCTGGAAAACAGCTGTGAGTCCTTGACTTTGCTTCTAACCGCATATGTGACTTAGGGGATATTTTCTTTTTCTTTTTCTTTTTTTTTTTTTTTTAAGAGATGGGGTTTCACCATGTTGGTCAGGCTGGTCTCAAACTCCTGACTTTGTGATCCACCCACCTTGGCCTCCCAGAGTGCTGGGATTACAGGCGTGAGCCACTGCTCCCGGCCGACTTAGGGGACATTTAATGAAAGATTTGGGATGGCAGATGAAAGGGGCATAAAGCCAGGTGATCACAAACAGAAAAGCCTATCACTTTTTTTTTTTTTTTTTTTTTTTTTTTTGACATGGAGTCTCACTGTCACCTAGGCTGGAGTGCAGTGGTGCAATCTCGGCTCACTGTAACCTCCGCCTCCCAGGTTTAAGCAATTCTCCTGCCTCAGCCTCTGAGTAGCTGGGATTATAGACATGCACCACCACACCCAGCTAATTTTTGTATTTTTAGTAGAGACGGGGTTTCACCATACTGGCCAGGCTGGTCTCAAACTCCTGACCTCAAGTAATCTACCTGCCTCAGCCTCCCAAAGTGCTGGGATTATAGGTGTGAGCCACCGTGCCCAGCCTAAAGCCCATCAATTTTGCATTATTTGTTGCTCCTTGTTTGGTGAGATGCACAGCTGTAGAGTCTATAGCTGAAAAGCACTTTTAAAATAATCTTCTCTTTGTTTAATTATACTATGATTGTGTCCTTGTAAAACATCTTGAAAATGAAAAGCACAGAAGCATTGATGCCGCTTGGTGTGAAGTTCACAATGAACCCGTCTGATGGGGAACGGGGCTAGAGCTGAGTGGGTATTGATGGCCAGGGAAGATCAAGATGTGAATGGGAGCCCAGGAGCTCAGCAGCCCCTGAAAAAAAAAGTCCTCAAATTATCCCCTGCTGCACAAAAATTAATAGATATTAATAGATAAAAATGCTTCTCCCACAAAGCACAGAAATATTAGTGGAAATATAAGGTTTAAAAAATTTCTCTGTACTGTAGTCATGAGTGTTGCTGTTCATGGTAAGAGAGGCCACATGGTATGTGGGACATCCTCTAAGCAAGGGAGATGAGAGTCCATTCATTCATTACATATTTATAGAGCACTTACTGTATGCTGAGCTCTGCGCGAGGCTCTGAGGATCCACAATAGCACCTTCCCTCCCAAGACCTGCAATCTAGTTGGGGGAGGGAGGCCAGACATGCAAATAGCTGTTGTGCAGAGGAGTCAGGCTAGAAGAGTATAAGTCATATAGATGTTAGGGAGCAACCTTCTTCAATGTCAAGCATGAACAGACACATCAGAATTGATAGAGAACATCAGATGTACAGGCGGGTTCTTTTCGGCTGTGGAAAGCTCCTGGCTACTGAAGTAAGCGTGATACTATTCAGGCTGGAGAGCGTATTGCTTTCTCTGAGCCACTTATTTTCCTGAAGTGCCTGCTCACATTTCTGTGTGATGCTGGCATGCTGCTCGCTCTGTCTGACTCACCCAGCCTCCCAGCAGCCTTATCCTGGAATTGGATGCTGTCGGCCTACAGGGAGATGTTCACTGACTGACTCTGTAGACCTAATAGCCCTTATCCTGATGTCAGAGGGAAATAGGAATTTACTAGCCATGTTGAAACGTATCACCCAAAAGATCTCAATACTACAGGCTGGACAGTTGGCCTTTCCACCCAAATTAATGGATTTTCGTCAGTGGCGAGCTCCCTACCACTGGAGGTGGCAACAGCAAATAAACTAGGTTTTTCAGTGACGGAATTCCCAAGTTCTTACACCCAGAGTTGAGTATCTCCATTGCAGGCTGAGCCTGTGGCACCACCTTGGTGACAAAGGGCCCTAGTTCCAAAGCTCTGACAGTCAAAGGTATTTTTGCCATCCCCCCCACCCTGCCCAATCCATCAACCTGACCCCACTGGCATGAAGTTATTACTGTGCCTATCTCACTGATGAGCCCTGAATGTGCTTGCTGGCATGATGCCTCAGGCACCTCTGGGGGTATTCTGTGACATGTGGCATGTATACCCTATCACATCTCTAAAGTTCTCAAATCTCCATATTCCCAAGTGCATGTGACCCCAAAGGGTTTCAGTTAAGAGATTATATACCTATAGTTACTATCAGTCGCTTAATGAGAAGTCTCTTTTCTTAGCAGTGCAGGTGGGGCATGCCACTCTCGATGACCGAACAGGTAATGCCCAGGCCCTCTATCTTTGGCCTTAGTTTGGGAACCCTGCATGGCTTGGGTGTAAACTTGTATCTCTCTGCTGTCCATCTTGATGTATTTCTGAATTTTTCCAAAGAGATGAACTGTATCCCAAGGCTAAACTATAAACGGTGTTTATGGTTGGTTTGCAATAAATATTTTTGGGATGGATGGATGGATACATTGATGAGTGGCTGATGATTGATGAGAGAGATGAGTGAGTGGCTAAGTAGGGGTACGGATGAGAAAGTGAAAGGTTGGGGCAGAGTCTCTTTCTCCAGTATGTTTCTCAGTTGTATTAGTCTGTTTTCACACCGCTGATACATACCTGAGACTGGGCAATTTACAAAAGAAAGAGGTTTAATAAGCTTACAGTTCCACGTGGCTGGGGAAGCCTCACATGTGCAAGCCATGTCTTACATGGATGGCAGCAGACAAAGAGAGAACTTGTGCAGGGGGAACTCCTCTTTATGAAACCATCAGATCTTTTGAGACTTATTCACTATCATGAGAACAGCAGGGGAAAGACTTGCCTCCATGATTTAGTTACCTCCTACTGGATCCTTCCCACTACAACATGGGAATTCAAGATGAGATTTGGCTGGAAACACAGCCAAAGCATATCATCGGTTTACTGCGTATTGTAAGGTTTCATTGAGAACAATTCCAAGGAAATGACAAATTCCCAGGTTGCATCACATATTCCTGGAAATAGGCCGTAGGCTAAGAGTTTTTTTTGCTGTGCCCCCTGGCTTCTATCTGAGTCTTTGGATCTTCCCTCTGTCTTTTTTCCATGGAATGCCTAGTTCTTGAAAGCCATTGTATACTCTGTGCGGTAGGGAAAGGTGTTTGCCACATTTGACTGATGGGGAAAATTAAGGCCCTAGGATAGGACAGAGGTGGCCCAAGACTCTTTGTTGAGGTGTGGTCTGGCGTAGGTTTGGGGATTTTTGCTCTGTTTGAAAGTTTGAGGTTTTTAGAGTGAGCTTCCAGAATCTCTTCTAAGGACAATAAACAATTTGTTATATAGAGGCATTTCTTATCATTTATGGAGAAAAATCATCAGGGAGGATCTAGGGGAGTGATTTTTCATCTCTGAGTACACATTAGAGTTACATAGGGGCCTTTTAAAAAAATACTGATGTCCAGGCATCCTCTCACCAATGAATTAGTTGGCCCGGGCTGGTCAGTCCTCAGTATTGTAAAAGCTCCCTGGGCGATTCCAATTTTTAACCAGTTTTTTTGTTTGTTTTTGTTTTTTGTTTGTTTGTTTTGAGAAAGTCATGCTCTGTCACCCTGGCTGGAGTGCAATAACGCAACCTCAGTTCACTGCAACCTTTGCCTCCCAGGTTCTAAGCAGTTCTCCTGCCTCAGGCTCCTGAATAGCTGGAATTACAGGCACACACCACCATGCCCAGCTAATTTTGTATTTTTAGTAGAAATGGGGTTTCACCATGTTAGCCAGGCTAGTCTCGAACTCCTAACCTCAGGTGATCCACCCGCCTTGGCCTCCCAGAGTTCTGGGATTACAAGCGTGAGCCACCACGCCCAGCCTTTAACCAGGTTTTAAAACCTTGGTGTGTTGGGTTTGTGCAAAGGCTCTCAGTGCCCAAGTGGGCTCTAGACCACCAATAGCTACTCATTCCATTTGTTTTGATTGAAGTTAGCATTTAACTGAGTATCTGCTGTATACAGTGGACAAGGAAGACATTGTCACAATAGCTCTGTGGCTCCTGCCTTCCTTCATTGGTGGTTACAGCATTTGGGAGGCAGCAGAGGAACCTGCTTTGAGTATTCAGGAGCCCCACCTTGCCCCAGAGCTAGAGGATCTGTTTCTAAAAGGGATTGGTCTTTTGGCTTCCTTCTTCTCCCTCTTACATTCCAGGCCTTTGATATTCTTGCCACATACTTGTCTTATACTGTGGAGTTAGCTCCACCTTTTATTTCATTTGCAATTCTCCTTCCCTTTTGTTTCCTCGAGCTTTTTTTTTTTTTTTTTTTTTTTTTTTTGAGACAGGGTCTCACTCTGTTGCCCAGGCTGGAGTGCAGTTGTGTGATTTCTGCTCACTGTAGCCTTGAACTCCCAGGCTCAGGTGATCCTCCTGCCTCAGCCTTCGGAGTAGCTGGGACCACAGGCAGAAGTACCAGGCTTGGTTATTTTTAAAATTTTTTGTAAAGACTGGGTCTCCCTGTGTGGCCCATGCTGGTCTTGAACTCCTGGGCTCAGGCAGTCCTCCTGCTTCAGCCTCCCAACATGCTGGCATTACAGGTATGAGCTACTGCAGGTATGAGGCCTGCTTGGACTTCTTGCTCTTCTGCTCTTGCTCTGTGTTGTGACTGGAATCTCTGGGATCTTGAATCCCTTTTCCCTGTGATTCCTTATCACATCCTTCAAAATGCAGAGCACCTACCCCACACAACAGCACAGCAACAGCCGTGACTGCAGCAGCAAACGCTGGTGGCCGGTGGTTGGGAGAACTCTTTGGCCTGGATGGTGATGGAGTGATGCCTTTTCTTATTGTGGTTCTGCCTGCTCCATAGAGTCTCTCGGCAGCTCTGATACTGGTTTGCTTGGCCATGAGCCTCTGTCTCTTTTCTTTCCTTGACCTTCTAGTTGAAGCAGACCCAGGCTGCCAGGGACTCCTCATTGGTGTGCAGGTCCTTGCCCATGACCCTTGTGGTTGTTGATGCTCCCCTTCCCCATCTCAGCGCTGCCTGGGCCCACCATCAGGCAGGGTGGCTAGAACCCCGCTGCACTGCCCCCTCCCTCCCTACCTGTCTGTGGTCATAGGTGTCTGACTGCCGAGATACCTGGGCATTACCTGTTCAGTTATCACAAGGATAAGGGCCCAGGTATTACCTGTTCAGTTATCACAGGTGGCATGCCTCAAGAGGCAGACCATGACTTGCTCAATTTCATTAATTTCACTTGAACAGATGGGAAGCATGCTGTTGGAACAGAAGCTGGTCTCCATGAGCCTTGGCTTGAACAGAGAGAAGCTTGTGAGAGGTGCTATTTGCTTGTTCTGCTTCTCTTAACAGGGCTTCTAGGGACTGGGGAGAGGGCAGACCCTGGCCATGGGCCTCTATCTGGAAAAGGGGGTATCAATATCCATGTATGTAATAGGCCATATAGAAAAAGGAGCGGATTGTTCTGGGCGTTGTTAGAAGGCAGAGTGAAAAGCAGCAGGTAGAGGGTGCCAGGAGGCTGATGTTGGCCCATCCTAAGGGGGGAATGCCCTTTCTATTGTCACACTGCCCAACAGGGAAGGCTGCCTAGAGAGGAGAACAGGAAGAGAGGCTGGGGTAGGGGTGGTCCCAGGTGGCTGCTAGCATGATAGTGACAGCTAACATTGAGTGACAGTGTCCATGAGACAGGCAGAAATGCACTGTGTACACCCTCTGGTGTTACATCCAACTAGATTCAAAACTTGTTAGCCCTGTCCATGGGCAAGTTACATAACCTTTCTGTGCCTCTGTTTCCTCATCTGTGAGATAGGGATAATGTTAATGTCTCCCTCCTAGGGCTGTAATGAGGATGAAATAAGTTAATACAGGTAAAATGCTGGGAAAAGTGTCAGACACATAGGAAGGGCCACAGGCTCTCATTATGAGCCAGATATTGTAGCACTGTCTGACCGATATTAACCCATATCCTCCATATAAAGCAGTCAGTATCCCCATTGCACAGGTAGGGAGGCCAAGGTGAGTAGTGGCTCCACCAGGCTCCACCAGCACTGAGATTCCCATTCAGGGCTCACAAAGGCTGTTCCCACAGGAGCCTGGGGTGGCACCAGACTCAGAAGGGCACTCCCCTGCCAGGGATCCTCTGCGTGGCCACAGCCAGGCAGTCCTGTCTGGTTCTGCCAGGAGCAGGAACAATGTGGACTGTGTTTTTAAGGAGACTCTGCACCCTGTGCTGATGGTTAAGGGCCGGGTGCTCAGGTTCGGGCAGCATCCTGGCCCTTGGGCGGCTCTGGCTGGAACAGATTGTTTTGCTGTGTCATAGCCAGCTGTGGGTGTGCCACCTGGGCTCTCAAAGAGGAGCGGCTGGCTACTCTGATGTGCGCCTGCCTTTTCAGTCTGCCCCTGTTCAGGGGTTCTTCCTGGCCCCTGGTCAGCCAGGATGTGGGGGCTGAATCTGGCTCAGATATGACATTGAGCCCTGGTTCTCACCAGCTCTCGGCTGGGCCTTCTGGTGTCGGTTTCTCTCTCGGGCTCCACTGGGCCGCCTCTCCCATGCAGCATTGGGCTCGTTTTGTGATTGGCCGGTGTCTGAAGGGGCTGGAGCAGTGGGGTGGGCCAGTAGTGATTGGCTGTGAGTACTCAGAGCCCAGCCCTGGAGTTTAGGGTAACATCAGTAGGCGAGGAGTGAGTTTCTCAAAGCAAATTCTTGGTCCTTTTGGCTGGAGAAGGAAAAAATCATGCCAGGGAGATGCCTAACAAATGTCCTGACAGCGGCCCCAGGAGGAATGGCTGCCTTTCCCTTGGAGAAGCTATTTATCCTTTCTGAGCTGGGAAATGGGGAAGAAGCTTCCTGGCCACTTCCTTTCCACAGGGCTTGGGGTCTCCCATAGGAATGGAGGTGAAAGTTCTTTGAAAAGTATAGCATACAAGCCAGGTCCTGTAGCTTGCGTAGGGTCACTTGAGCCCATGAGTTCAAGACCGGCCTAGGCAGCATAACGAGACTCCCCTTCTACAAAAAATTTTAAAAATTAGTCAGGCGTGGTGGTCCAGCTATTCAGGAGGCTGAGGTGGGAGGATGGCTTGAGCCTGGGAGGCTGAGGCTGCAGAGAGTCGAGATTGTGCCACTGCACTCTAGCCTAGGTGACAGTGAGACCCTATCTCAAAGAATAAAATAAAATAAATACATAAAGATAAAAAATGAAAACTATAGCATACAGGGTTTAGGCGGAGATTCTCATATTTTGCACATTTCTGTCTGGGACCTTCTTGACATCTGCAATCTGAATCTGAACGCTCCCCCTGCCTCCAGGCAGCCTTCCCTGCCTGCTCCTGCCCATGGTGTTCTCCTAGGCACAGGCCTGGGGTCTGGATGACCCCGCCCTCTCCAGAATTAGTTTGGCTTTTGATCCCTCTCCCTCTGCTGTTCAGTCACGCAAGAGTGTGGTCTTGCCTGCCAGCAAGGCTGGGGGCTGCTGAGGGGTGGGTCAGGCTCTCCATTCCTTTTGTGTCTGTCCCGGCCCTCGTGTGTGGGGTGCAGAGGAAGGCTGACAAGTGCTGGTGTGCCTTTCTCCCACAGGTTTGAGAAGATGGTCAGTGGCATGTACTTGGGAGAGCTGGTTCGACTGATCCTGGTCAAGATGGCCAAGGAGGGCCTCTTATTTGAAGGGCGGATCACCCCGGAGCTGCTCACCAGAGGGAAGTTTAACACCAGTGATGTGTCAGCCATCGAAAAGTAGGTGCCATCCCCTCAAGGCTTTCTTAGGGTGTTGGGGGCAGAGAAGAGCAATAGGTCCCTCGTTACTTCTTGAATCCAAGTTTGGTTGCTTTTCCTTCAAGAGTGTCATGGCTTTCTGGGTCCGTGACCCCTCGGTCTTAGCTGACCTGTCCTGGGCTGGACTCCCTGCAGGCACTTGTGGTGGTTCATTAAAGAATGACCTAGTTAGCCGCCAGTGCACAGGTGATTTTCCTGTCTAGCTGTAAGAGCAGCCTCCTCTCCCACACCCATCAGCCCATCACCCCCACTCTCCACACACACTCAGGGTAAGATTAGCATCCAGGAAGCAGACAATTCGAGCAAGGAGCTGGTGAAGCCCGGAACTTGGGTTTTTGGAATTCCACCTTCCACTTCCAGTCTGGAGACCTTCTCCAGACTGTGTTGAGGGCACTAAGGGTACCTTAGTAACCTCAAGATGTTAATTAGGTGTTCCTTGCTTCCTTGACCAATAGGATTGGGAATACAGCACATTTATCTTCCATTTTATAGTATTACGGTAAAATAAATACAGACTTAAAGTAAAAAAGAATAAAATATATAAAGTATAAAAAGAATACAGATTTATAGTATCGTCAATGCATTAAAGAAAACTGAGTTCTCATTGACTGACTTGTCATTTTCCAGACTACTTTTGTGCTTGAAACCACCTCCTCCCCACCACACACACATTCTTTCAGGGGAAACCTGTTAACAGCCAGAAATGTGCCCTGGCATGCAAGTGTGAGAAACACTGGTTAACAGATGAGATGGGACAATTGGAAGGAAGGACAGAGCCAGCTAGCAACTGACTGTGGCCCCTTGGCATCACATGAGAAACCCAGAATTCTCTGTCTTAACTATAACTCACGAGCCTTCATGTAGAGAGGGAAGCAGGTAACCTTGATCCCGGTGGCAGTCTGATGTAGTCTGGTTCCTCCAAGTCTAAAGCACTCTTGTCTTGTTGCTGGCCCCCGTGTGTGGAAGGCTGTATTCCTGGTTAAGGAGACTCCTTGTAGCCATGTGAGGCCACCTGGATAAAGATAAGGCTAGCTTGCCACTGTGTTTGGTGCAAGGAATGCCATTTTATCTCTGCACAAAGCGGTCATTCCCATTGCTCTCTGTGTGGTCCCAGAAATTTAGATAGAACCAGTGCTTCATCGCTCTGGTTCCTGGGGAAAAGATTTGCATCATCTCTCTTGGAGGTTCGATAAGGCAGCTGCTGGAAGAGGAAAGGGGTTTATCTGGACCAACTCTTCTGCCAAATCCATGTGCTGGAGTTTGTTCGGTGATCCCTCTCCTTCAAGGACAATAGACGCAAAGCCACAATTACCAGGGAGCCTTGCTACTTCGTTTCTAGGCCTCTCTATTCATGAGTCTGTCAGTGGCTGGGAAGAAAGGGGAGCGGGGTACTTGTGGCTTGTCTTGAAAGTCACTGGCCAAGTCAGTAAATGCATGCCTTCCTCTTGGTTACCAAGAAACACAAACCCAGCTAGCGCAACAAAGCATGTATATTGTAATAAAGGCTATCTCCAAAAAAACGATTAAAAAGATCCTACAAGAACAGATGTTAGAGGCATTCTCTGAAGTCAGGAGCAAGACAGTATCACCTGTTTCTATTTGGCATTGTACTGGAGTCTAGCCAGTGTTTTTTTTTTTTAAAGGAAAGAGAGAAATTAAAGAGAATCAAAAAATAAATGAAACTGTCATTATTTGCAAATGGTAAAAGTCTATATGGAATACCCTTAAAATACAGACAAATGAATAGAATGACGGGAGAGGTTAAAAAGATGTCTGGAAATAAGATACAGAAGTCAATTGTATTTCTATCAGCAATAATAAAAATATGCACATATTTTAAAATACATTTTATTTTAGAATAATTTTAGATTTACAGGAGAGCTGCAAAGACAGTGTATATATATATGTGTTTGTGTGTATATATATACATATATGAGTATGTTTATTTTAAAGACATCATTACAGTAATAACAAAACTATAAAGTACTTCACAATGAATCCAATAAAAGATACACAAAACACATATACAGAAAATTAAAATTTGACTGAGAGACATCAGGAAGGATGTGTAAGCATCCAGGGGCAGCTGACAGACCCAGTGAGTGGGAGATTCTCCCAAGCCTCATGAGCCCTGGGTGGTAGCAGCCATTTCTCCACTTGTTCAGAGGCCACATGGTTTTACCTCTCCACTTCTCTTCATGGTCCTGGCCTGGTGTAATGGAGCCTGGTGCAGTTTTTCCTATTACTACCTGGCATGTGTTAGGGAGGAGAACCCTTCCCTGGCTCCTCTCAGGCATTTGACAGTTTTCATCTCATGCCACACACACATGGTTAAGTGGGGCTCTCCCTTTCCAGCACCTTCAAGCCTCAGTGCTTTTCACTGCCCGGTGTGGTCCTTAATGCATCAATATTGGCCTCTAACTTCACAGGAATAAGGAAGGTCTGCACAATGCCAAAGAAATCCTGACCCGCCTGGGAGTGGAGCCGTCTGATGATGACTGTGTTCGGTCCAGCACGTCTGCACCATTGTCTCATTTCGCTCAGCCAACCTGGTGGCTGCCACACTGGGCGCCATCTTGAACCGCCTGCGTGATAACAAGGGCACACCTAGGCTTCGGACCACGGTTGGTGTTGACGGATCTCTTTACAAGACGCACCCACAGTGAGTCTGCCCTTTGCTATCATTGGCACTCTGTACCCATTGTGGGTAGGGACCTTCTCCAGAGATCAGACTTTTGTACCTAGTAAATGTTTTTTTGGAAGACAAGACAATGCTGGTCGGGGCTTTGGCTCATGCCTATAATCTCAGCACTTTAAGAAGCTCAGGAGGCTGGGTGCGGTGGCTCAAGCCTGTAATCCCAGCACTTTAGGAGGCCGAGGCGGGCAGATCATGAGGTCAAGAGATCGAGACCATCCTGGCCAACATGGTGAAACCCTGTCTCTACTAAAAATACAAAAAAAATTAGCTGGGTGTGGTGGCGTGCACCTGTAGTCCCAGCTACCCGGGAGGCTGAGGCAGGAGAATTGCTTGAACCCGGGAGGTGGAGGTTGCAGTGAGCCGAGATCACGCCACTGCACTCCAGCCTGGCGCCTGGTGACAAAGTGAGACTCTATCTCAAAAAAAAAAAAAAAAAAAGCTCAGGAAACAGGCTTGAGCACAGGAGTTTGAGACCAGCCTGGGTAACATAGTGAGACCTCATCTCTACAAAAAATTAAAAAGAAAGAGGAGAGAGAGAGAGAGAGAGAGAGAGAGAACATGCCTAGTTCTGGGCAGTAAGGTCAGCATTACCCACTTGGGAAGTATCGCCCTTAGCTGATTCTTGCTGGTGTTGCTTCTGCGCTCTGTGGTTACCTCGCCCTTTCAAAAGTCGAGATGGAGATTTCTGTAGCTGCTGGCCCTGCTGGGTGGAATGTGTCTGTCTCTTGTCCTCATTTCATCAGGAGGACCTTGGGTCATAGGTGCGGTACCCACATTCTTGTTTCAGAAGCTCATGTTAAAATCCTCCAAGCCCTTACACTTTACTTTTTTAAATGGGGCAACTTGTTGGTGCTTGGCACCTGAGAGTCGGAGCGGCAGGAACTGTAAGTTGTCCCAGTTGGCGAGGAGGGGCTTTGTTCCCCACACCACCTTCTGGTCTGTCAGTGACCCCAGCCAGTCCTCATGCTATCTCACCTTAGTTGCAGGAGCCTCATTGTCCTGTGACAACATGGGTTGTACTTTTTTTTTTTTTTTAAGACGGAGTTTCGCTCTTGTTGCCCAGGCTGGAGTGCAGTGGCGTGATCTCAGCTCGCTGCTGTCTCCCCCTCCCAGGTTCAAGCAATTCTCCTCCCTCAGCCTCCCGAGTGGCTGGGATTACAGGCATGCACTGCCATGCCCAGCTAATTTCATGTTTTTAGTAGAGATGGAGTTTCTCCATTTTGGTCAGGCTGGTCTTGAACTCCTGACCTCAGGTGATCCACCTGCCTTGACCTCCCAAAGTGCTGGGATTACAGCTGTGAGCCACCATGCCTGGCTAAAATAATTCTGAAGTATTTGTAAAATTCTTAATAATGAAACTATTTTATTAGCCATTTCTTTCTTTCTTTTTTCTTTGTAATTTCTTGGCTAATTTTTTGGTCAAGAAAGCTTAGGGATTTGCAGCATCACATTAGAATTTTTTTTTAGATTGTGGTAAAATACATATAACATAAAATATATCATCTTAACCATTGTTTTTTTTTTTTGGAGACAAGGTCTTGCTCTGTTGCCCAGGCTGGAGCGGAGTAGAGTGGTGTGCTCTCAGCTCACTGCAACCTCAGCCTCCCAGGTTCAAGCAATTCTCCTGCCTCCGCCTCCCTAGTAGGTGGGATTA
Organism: Ateles fusciceps; assembly: GCA_036589455.1. Lineage (NCBI taxonomy): Eukaryota > Metazoa > Chordata > Mammalia > Primates > Atelidae > Ateles > Ateles fusciceps. Next base: position 14,062,676 of record JAZHEH010000770.1, read on the forward strand.
TAGGTGCATGCCAGTGCACGTGGCTAATTTTTGTATTTTTTTTTTTTTTTTTTTTAGTAGTGATGAGATTTCACCATGTTGGCCAGGCTGGTCTTGAACCCCTGACCTCAAGTGATCCATCTGCCTCGGCCTCCCAAAGTGCTGGCTCAGACATGAGCCACTGTGCCCGGTGCATCTTAACAATTAAGTGTACGTTTCAGTGGCATTCAGTTCATTCGTATTGTTGTGCAGTCATCCCTACGAGCCCAGAACTCTTTTCATCACAGTTTAAAAAATAGCTTTGATTAAATGTTTCTCATTTCACAAGTAATATTTACTCAGTGTAGAAACTTTAGCTAGTTCAAAAAGTTATGAAGAAAATAGAAATCATCCTTAATCCCACCCCTTGGAGTTGACTGCTGTTAATATTTTGGGAAAACCATTTTTTCGGCCTTTCCTACTGACAGCAGACCACAAACCCTGAGGAAGTTCTCTCACTCCTGCCACAAAGCTCTCTTCTAGCCACTAAGAAATCTCCAGACTTTTATGTGGCGAGGGGAAAGAGACAAGTGAAAATAAAAAAACAAGAGTCATTATTTATTGAACCCCTTCTCAGCACCAGTTACTAATCTGAGCATTTTAATGAGCTCAGTTAGTCCCCTACACATCACTGCCACCCAGGTACTGAGGCCCTCATTTACTCCAGGGTCAGCTTCTCAAGGTCACCTGAATTGGAGCGGGGGGAGCTTGTCCTTGTTTTCCCATCTGACTTTTTTTTGTTTTGAGACAGAGTCTCTCTGTTGCCCAGGCTGAAGTACAGTGGCTCAATCTTGGCTCACTGCAACCTATGTCTCCCGGGTTCAAGTGATTCTCCTGCCTCAGCCTCCCAAGTAGTTGGAATTACAGGCATATGCCACCATGCCCAGCTAATTTTTGTATTTTTAGTAGAGACTCCTGACCTCAGGTGATCTGCCCGCCTCGGCCTCCCAAAGTACTGGGATTATAGGCATGAGCCATCACACCCGGCCCCATCTGACTTTTGAACACCGTGCTTTTGTACCACTGTGCTCTATTATCTTCTTGTCATGGTGAGGGCAAAAATCTTTTAGACCTGAATTATTATTATTATTATTTTTTGAGTTGGAGTCTCGCTCTGTCACCCAAGCTGGAGTGCAGTGGCGTGATCTCGGCTCATTGCACCCTCCACCTGCTGGGTTCAAGCAGTTCTCCTGCCTCAGCCTCCTGAGTTAGCTGGGATTACAGGCGTGTGCCACCACACCCGGCTAATTTTTGTGTTTTTAGTAGAGACGGGGTTTCACCTCGTTGGCCAGGCTGGTCTTCAACATCTGACCTTGATCCACCCGCCTCGGCCTCCCAAAGTGCTGGAATTACAGGTGTAAGCCACCACGCCTGGCCTAGACCTGGAATTTTTTGTATGTGATACTCATGTAATAATGAGAATCTTCTCTTTTTTGTGAGTGATATGAACGATTTCATTTTTCCTTTTCTCTGCATGTGCTAACTTTTCTACAGTGGATGTGTATTTGTGTAATGAAGAAAGTAAGTGTAGAAAATGGAATTAGGCTGGGCACAGTGGCTCCTGCCTGTAATCCCAGCACGTGGAAGCTGAGGCAGGTGGATCGCTTGAACCCAGAAGTTTGAGGCCAGCCTGGGCTGCATGGCAAAACCCTGTCTCTACTGAAAATACAAAAAAATTAGCTGGGCCTGGACGTGCACACCTGTGGCCTCAGCTACTCGGGAGGCTGAGGTGAGAGTATCACCTGAACCTGGGAGGTTGAGGCAGCAATGAGCTCCTGTCCCAAAGCTCTCTTCTAGCCACTAAGAAACCTCCAGACTTTTATGTGGCAAGGAAAAGAGACAAGGGAAAATAAAAAAGAGTGATTATTTATTGAACCCTTTCTCAGCACCAGTTACTAATCTGAGCATTTTAATGAGCTCAGTTAGTTCAAGCGATTCTCCTGCCTCAGCCTCCCGAGTCGCTGGAATTACAGGCATATGCCACCACGCCCAGCTAATTTTTTTTATTTTTAGTGGACATGGGGCACTGCACTCAGCCTGGGAGACAGAGCATGACCCTGTCTCAAAAAAATAAAATTAAATTTAAAAAATAATTAAAGAGTGGAGCAAGAAAGGGTGGCCAGAGGTCCCCAATAGATGCTCAGTCTAGCTGTTGTGGCATGCCCCCGCTCCGCCCAGGTATTCCCGGCGTTTCCACAAGACTCTGAGGCGCTTGGTGCCGGACTCCGATGTGCGCTTCCTCCTCTCGGAGAGTGGCAGCGGCAAGGGGGCCGCCATGGTGACGGCGGTGGCCTACCGCTTGGCTGAGCAGCACCGGCAGATAGAGGAGACCCTGGCTCATTTCCACCTCACGAAGGACATGCTGCTGGAGGTGAAGAAGAGGATGCGGGCCGAGATGGAGCTGGGCCTGCGGAAGCAGACGCACAACAATGCCGCGGTCAAGATGCTGCCCTCCTTCGTCCGGAGCACCCCGGACGGGACCGGTGAGCGCCTGCGGGGGGCTGACAAGCCTGCCCCTGCTTCTGCCAGGGACTGAGCCACAGCGAGGGAGGTTGGATTCACTAGTGGATGCCTTTGCACTGGTGATGCATGATTTTGCAAGAGCTAGAAACTCCCTCAGATCTCTGTTTTCCATTTTTATTAACTGATTTGTCATATGTGTGACTCAGGGCGGTTAAATGCTCCTGGTCAGGCCTCCCAGGCAAATGCTATTTATCTCTAAAACCACAGCTCTGCTCAGAATAGTGCTCTTACTGGGCAGGGTGGTGCTCGCCTTCGTCCCAGCTACTCAGGAAGCTGAGGTGGGAGGATTGTTTGAGCCCAGGAGTTCAAGATCAGTGTGGGCAACATAGCAAGACCCTGTCTCAAAAAAAAAAAAAAATAAATAAATGAAAAAGTAGTGTTCTTAAAAGCTGGGCAAATGCCACAGTACTGATTAGGTTCTCCCACAACCAAGGTGAGCCAGCAGAAGGAGGAACACTCAGGTACCCTTCTTAAATTTGATAGAGTATGCATGAGGCATTCTGGGCCTGGGGGAGTGTCACATTCAGGGAAATTGGAGAACAGAATCCAACCCTTTATGCTAAGCTTGGTAGTTTTCACTGGAGCTGAGCATTATGAGGAATCTGAAGAGCTTTTCAGTTGGGTCCTTGGAGTAATGAATGTTTGTGACAGGAATGTGTCCTGTGTGTAAGTTACTTAATACTGCATTATAAGCCACCTTCACACTTAGTGGCTTGAAACAACCACCCTTGATTATTGTTCACGCTTCTATGGGTCAGTTGGACAGTTCTGCTCATCAGGGCCAGGCTCAGCTGACCTCTGCCGGCCTCATTCCTGTGTCTGCAGCCAGCTGGTGGGTCAGCTGGGAGGCAGATCTCAGACACCCTTCCCACATGTCCAGCAGTTGGCTGTCATCTGGGGTGCAGGGGCACCTGGCCCTGTGTCTCATCCTCCAGTGGGCCACCTGGTTGTTTAAGTGCTAGCAGCAAGGGCTACAAGGGAGAGGGGGAAGACTTCAAAGCCTTCTGGAGGCCCAGGCTGGGGGATAGGCTCAGCTTTGAATCTGCCACACTCTGTTGGCCTAAGCAATCCTAGGACTGGGCCAGATCGCAGGGGAGGAGAAATTGACTCCATCTTTTAGTGGGAGGAGCTGCAGTCACATTGCAAAGGATATTGCACATTTAGGGAGGGGGAATGATGCAGCTGTTTTTGCAAATACCCCACACCCTGACATAGATATTAATTTTTGTAGGAGGTTTTCATTGTTGCAGCCCTGGTGAAGTCTGTGTATTGTAACAGGTGATTTACTCACGTGCTTCCCTCTCAGTGTGGCTCGAAGTCTGTGGTGGTCAGGGATGTAGAGCCGGCTCTTCCTCTAAATCTATGCTGTGTACTAAAGGGAGGAGCTGCAGCTTCTCCACTATGTCTGCTATGGCGGTTCTCCCCCTTGAAAGTCTGGAGTCTTAGGGTTACTGGCTTCCATGAGGCACTTGGCTGTTCCTGTTCCTGACATTCTTTACGTTTTTGACTGCAACAGAGAATGGTGACTTCTTGGCCTTGGATCTTGGAGGAACTAATTTCCGTGTGCTGCTGGTGAAAATCCGTAGTGGGAAAAGAGAACAGTGGAAATGCACAACAAGATCTACGCCATTCCTATTGAAATCATGCAGGGCACTGGGGAAGAGGTGAGATTACAGAACCACAGAGTGCGTGTGTGCTGCACACACGGCCAGTGGCACGGCAGTCACGTGATGACCAAAATCTTCCCACAGCCATGCATTTGTGTGTTTGCATGCATGCGTGTGTGTGTGTGTGTGTGTGTGTGTGTGTGTACACTTGGTCCATGTCCACTGCTGAAACCACAGAGAGCGTGGGTGATCCTTTCTTTTCTCCTGCAGCTGTTTGATCATATTGTCTCCTGCATCTCTGACTTCCTGGACTACATGGGGATCAAAGGCCCCAGGATGCCTCTGGGCTTCACGTTCTCATTTCCCTGCAAGCAGACGAGTCTGGATGAGGTGAGTGTCTGTCCTCAGGGCTGAGTCATCGGGGCAGCACTGAGTCCCCTGTTGCCCGGGTGGGCTGGCCCTTGAGGCTTCTCCAGCCTCAGTGTCATTCCTAGATGACAGTCACAGTCACAGTAGGTTGAGCCAGGCTTTATTTCACAGCCTACAGGACATCCTGAGACTCTTCTCTCTTCTTTTCTCTTTGAAAGTAGTCACCTTTTCTGGGAAGCCTTCTGGTCCTCCAGGCAAAAAAAGAACCTCGTCTTCTTCTGTGCCCCCTATTCCTTTTATGATTGCCTTGCTTATGACACTTCTTACACAGTTAGTTATTAGTGACAGTGTCTTTTGTTTCTGCTAGTGGTATTCTGTGACCAAGAACCTGTATCCCTGCACACCCTAGCACAGGGTCCAGTCAGAGGAGATAATAAATGTTTGTTCGATATATGGGATGAATCGGGGCCCAGGATCAGAGCTTGAGCACCTGCTGACTGCTGAGTGCTGGGCTCAGAGCTGAAGGTTATAACTCCTGTCCTCTGGGAACCCACAGTCTAGTTGGGGAGCTGAGTTCTTAATACCAGTGGCTCCAGCTCCACGCAGTCAGGGGCTGGGGGTGGATTGTGGGCAGAAGGAACCGATGGTGCAGAGTCACGGAGGCAAGACCCAGCCTGTTATGTTGGAATAGCTGCAGATAGTTCTGGGTGTCACAGGTGGAGAAGTGACCAGGCAGGAGTCCTGGAGGTGGATTTTAGGCCAGGGTTTAAGGCTTAATGAGCAGCCCTAGGAGAGCTAGGTAGGGCCACCTGCCTCTGTAAACCGGTTAATCCAGTCACGTCACTGGCTTGGGACTTCTTTCTTCTGAAACCTTTTTAGATCTCAGCAGTTAGATCTATGAAAACTTGAGGGTTGTTTTTTGTTTGTTTGTTTTTGAAGCGCTTCTCTTACACCTTCACCTTGGATTCATCATAGTCAGCACACTCCCAGGGTACTTTTTCCCCAGCAAGTGTTGTAACTTCAATCCCGTGAAACCTAAAATGTACTTTAGGTGGTCACAATGTTGCTAAACTCTTGGGATCCTTCAGTTATAGCATCAGCAGACTCTTCTGTACAGCTGGTTATGCCGGTGGCAGCACCAGAATCAGGATCTGTGCTCTTGTCCAGGAAAGCTGTCTGCTGAGTGAACTTAGACATTGCTGTTTACCTAATGTGCCTCATTTTCTTCATCTGTGAAGTGGGATTATTTCAGACCCCTGTGAGGATGGTGAGGAGGGTCTATTCATATTTTATTGGTTTGTCTTCATATGTTTGAACTCTGTCTCTGGTGTTGTAAGCCCTCAGCAGTTGTTGACTCAGGAGGGAGGGTTGGAATTTTGTATTCTCCCCTTCTAGGTTAATTACACAGGACTCTCCTGGTGCTTTTTATGTTTCAGGGAATCTTGATCACGTGGACGAAGGGTTTTAAGGCAACAGACTGTGTGGGGCACGATGTGGTCACCTTACTAAGGGATGCGATAAAAGGAGAGAGGTAACTATTAAAAGAAAGTTTTTCAAAATCTTTACTGTTTTTGAAGGTTCTAAAAATTGTATCTGCTTGTTGTAAAGAATTCAGGTTGGTCGCGGTGGCTTACACCTGTAATCCCAGCACTTTGAGAGGCTGAGGCGGGTGGATCATGAAGTCAGGAGTTCGAGACCAGCCTGGCCAATATGTTGAAACCCCATCTCTACTGAAAATACAAAAATAAGCTGGGCATGGTGGTGCATGCCTGTAGTCCCAGCTACTTGGGAGGCTGAGGCAGAAGAATCACTTGAACCTGGGAGGTGGAGATTGCAGTGAGCCGAGATCACGCCACTGCACTCCAACCTGGGCAACAGAGCAAGACTCTGTCTCAAAAAAAGAAAAAAAAAGAATTCAAACAATATAGAAGCATGTGACCTGGCCAAGAAAACCTCCCTATTTCCTTACTCCACTGCCCGCAATAAAACAAGGGCTCATAGGTTTGTGTTGTTAAAGGATGATTTTTTTTTTAGGAAAAGTAAATCATGACTCTCATACAAATTGAAAGAGAAGTAGCCCCTGACAGGTGGGCACAGCCTGGCACTCTCAGTTAGGCCTTGGTGTTCTCCTGTGGAACACAAACAATTTCACAGAGTCCACAAACAATTGCAGAGCGGAAACATGAGACACAGCCACTCCATCTGGGACTATGATGCATTTAGACAGGAATAAGACCAGTCTGTAAACATAGAATTGCCCCGGCTCCTGACAATATCCAATCCAGGGCAAAGCCCCACTTCTTTAAACCTTCCCCGAAACCCTAACACAGACACAGATCCAAACTAAAAAATTTTTTTTTAATTTTTAGAATTTTAAAGTGTTTTTTTTTGAGACACGATCTTACTCTGTTACCCAGGCTGGTGTGCAGTGGTGCAATCTTGGCTCACTGCAACCTCTACCTGCCAGGCTCAAGCAGTCCTCCTGTTTCAGCCTCCCTAGTAGCTGAGACTACAGGTATGTGTCTACGTTGGCTAATTTTTTGTATTTTTGGTAGAGATGGTTTGTTATGTTGCCCAGGCTGGTCTCCAATTCCTGGGCTCAAGCAGTCTGCTCACCTTGGCTTCCCAAAGTGTTGAGGTTTTTAAATAGAGGTGGGGTCTTGCTATGTTACCCTGGCTAGTCTTGAACTCCTAAGCTCAAGTGATCCTCCCGCCTCACCCTCCCAAAGTGTTGGGATTCTAAGTATGGGCCACCACACCTAGCCACTTTCTGAGATGCCGCCTCGGGTGTGTTCTCCAGTGTTGCAGAGTCTGTCAAGTCCAGCTTTGTTAGATTACAGGTGTGTTTCTGGTGGTCTTTGGCTGGAGGACATTGAAAAAATATAAAATGAAAAATTCCAAAGATTTCATTTAACTCATTAATTAATGAGGGAGTCAGTAAGAGAATGTTTTCAATTTTTTCTTTTGACTTTTTTTCAAACCCCTTTGCACTGAGCAAAGTAAGAAATTTAAAAAACAAAACAAAAACAGTTCAAATGACAGTCTAAAGAGCAGATACCTAGGCAGTCAGGGAAGCTGAATGAGTGTCTGAAAGAGGGCTGATTTGTCTCCTGTGTTTTATAGTTAAATAAAAAAAAAGAAAGGGCTGAGTTGCACCGGGAAGTGTGTGCTAGACAACTTACAATATTGCATTGAAAAGATAATTGCAGGTTGGGTGCAGTGGCTCACACCTCTAATCTCAACACTTTAGGAGGCCAAGGCAGGAGGATCACTTGAACCCAGGAGTTGGAGACCAGCCTGGGCAAAATAGTGAGACCCCATCTCTACAAGAAATTAAAAAAAGAAAAAATTAGCCGCTCATAGTGGTGCATACCTGTGGTCCCACCTACTTGGGAGGCTGAGGTGGGAGGATTACTTGAGCTCAGGAGGTTGAGTCTGCAGTGAGCCATGGTTGGGGTAGTGCACTCCAGCCTGGGTGACAGAGCAAGACTCTGTCTCTTAAATAAGAAAGGATACCTGCTGATCTATTTTTGCCTGTTTCACAACTATTAGTATTAATTTTTCTAGCTTGCTTTCCATGTATACACACACACACTCTGTCTCTCCCCTCCCTCCCTCCTCTCTCTCTCTCTCTCTCTCTCTCCCCCCCCTCCATCCCTCTCTCTCTCTCTCCTCTCTCTCTCTCTCACTCAGAAAATAGGAATCATACCATATATGCAACATTACAACTTGCTTTTTTGATTTAATATGAAACAGGTATCCTTTCTCATTGCATTTAGACCAGCCTCATTCTTTTTCCTGGCTGCGCAGGATTCCAGCATATGCCTGAATTGCGGTTTATATAGCCCGTCTGACCTACATTTGGATCGTTTCCTCTTCTGACTATTGAACATCATGCAGCAAATATCCTTGTATGTGCGCCTTTGTGCACCTGCATGGCTGTTTCTCAAGGACAGATAGCGAACAATGGATTTGATATTTTCCATTTTGCCCTCTGAAAGGCCATAATGCTTTAAACTCCAAAGGGAGGAAGCTATTTGGCCATTGCCCCTTGTCTTTCCTATTCTATGATTCCGTCTAACAGTGTCATCCATAAAATGGGTAGAATACTTTCCCTTCCTTAGATCTCATATTTCAGATATATCTTTAATAGCAGGGGTTTGGTCCATGAAGGAATCTTCATTACCTTTTTGTAGGCTGATAGGAAAACCATCTTAGATGATGACCAGGGGCTCTCTGACTGCAGTGCAGCAGAGAGAGAACCAGCAGCATTCAAGCCAGGCATAGTGATCCTATTCCTAAAGCTGTGTCCCTTTCTTTGCAAAGGAATTTGACCTGGACGTGGTGGCTGTAGTCAACGACACGGTGGGCACCATGATGACCTGTGCTTATGAGGAGCCCACGTGTGAGGTCGGACTCATTGTTGGTGAGTGCCTTGGAAGGTCTCTCTCCTGGGGAAGGGAGGGCTGGGGTTTTCCTGTTTTTGTGGGGCCTTGGCCCAGAAGCTCTGTCCTCTGTATGGGGTAGTCTTACCTGTCAGTATCATTCCATGACCACCTCCAGAGTTCAGGGCTGGACGGAGGGGGAAGGGGAGGTCCCCTTTCCTAATACACATTGCTTATGATCAGACAGTCAAGAACTGAACTCTCCAGGAATAAGGCCCTAAAAGGCTCACGTGGCTTGAGGGGAACAGGCACCTGGAGTGGGCCTGGTGAGCATGGCAGCTCTCTGGGCCTTGTATGGAGGGGCTCTGGGCAGGTATTGCAGAGGGGGTGGGGTGGGGGGGAGTCTGAGGCTGGACAGGAAGTAGAGAGCCCCTCTTGTGCTGACCATGCTTAGAGCATAGAAAGGGGCAGGGTGGTCGTGGGCACCGTGTTGCCTTTAGCAGCTGCTGTTTGTGCACGGTCCCAGCCACTGAAGGGGGTTGCAGAAGGGTTGTCTCTGCAGCTTGTTGCCTTGCAATCCAAACACTTTAGGGGTCTGGGCCTCGAACACGTAATTCCTGAAGCATAGCGATTTGGGCTATGAGGAAACCATTTGTCTTGCTGATCCTGCTCCTGGTGTCAGGGGATGCTGGGGAAGACCCCAGAGTCTCTTGGCCAACATCTGCAGACTCTACCTGGCCAGTGAGCAGTGGCACTCCTGCTACTGGATCAGTTGCTGAGTGTTTAGAGCTTGGGAAGACGCCCCAGCACTGACTTCAGGTGCCAGGAAGACCTTTTCATTCATTGTTAAGCTACTTTTTCCTTCTGTTGAAATTTAAAAAAAAACTAGGGAGGAGCTCCTGGTGAAAGGTTGTTTGGGGCCTGGCTTTCTCCACCCAGCCCCTCCCTTTCTTTCTATGAATGGGCTTAGGTATGAAATGCAAAGTTAGAATGACACAGCAGGTCTCCTCTTCCTGCAGGCCCCACCTTTCCTCCTGGGGAGGTCAGGCCCGCCCATCTCCTGGCACCAGGCTCCAGTGACATTCATAGCTACTTCTTGTTTCCTCCATCAGTTGATCTCTTTGCTCAGGACTCCCATAGGCAAGATGTATGGTTTCCATGTTTTGGCTTTGTATGCATCTCCCACCCCCATCATCTTCCATTTCTCTCAGTTTTAACCTTGGGTGAAAAGGGAGCTGAGAAAACAAAGAACAAAAATTGTCCAGGTATACAGTTTTTGAACTCTACTTAAAAAGGGATGAAAACTGCCAAAGCCCTGTTTGTCTGGTCAGGGGGTGTGTCTTGTGTCCTCCTGATGAAAGTTCACCTATATCCCACCCTGGATGGGTGGACAGTGCTCCCAGGCGCATCATTAGCATCTCCTGGGAGCTTGTTAGAGATGCAGACACTCAGGTCCTGGCCCAGGCCTCCTGAATCTGGCCCTGCTTCTTAGGGTGCCCAGGTGATCCAGGTGCCTATTAAAGTATGTGTGTGAAGCACTCTTCCTTGGTTAGTTGGTCAGTTTTTAAATTTCCAGTCTATGCAGTGAGACAAGTTCAATGACCACAAGCTTGGATATCATGGCAATTAAAACTACTGTGAAAGTTGCAGGGTGCTTGCCTTCAGTTTCTTAGCACCTCAATGCAAATAGTCTGTGGTCCTTCTATTTTATTTTTATTTTTGAGACGGAGTTTTGCTCTTGCTTCCCAGGCTGGGGTGCAATGGTGTGATCTCGGTTCATTGCAACCTCCGCCTCCCGGGTTCAAGCGATTCTCCTGCCTCAGCCTCCTGAGTAGCTGGAATTACAGGCATGTGCCACCACACCTGGCTAATTTTGTATTTTTAGTAGAGATTGTGTTTCTCCATGTTGGTCAGGCTGGTCTCAAACTCCTGACCTTAAGTGATCTGCCTGCCTTGGCCTCCCAAAGTGCTAGGATTACAGGCGTGAGCCACTGTGCCCGGTGGTCCTTCTATTTTGAGTGACTGCTGTAGAGAGTTCAGGAAAGGAAATCAGAGATCCCTGAGCCCCTGGAAAGCATATGCCAGGTTGCATGTGTGCGGTGTGTAGGTATACCCACAGAAAGGTGCCTTTTTCACGGAAGAATCCTCTGATCTTCAGAGGTCTGATACAAATAGGATGAAAAACCATTGCTTTCGAAAGGCCCCCTTGAAATGCAGAAGACACTGTCCTGCCCTGAACTAACTGTGGGCTTCATTCGAAGACACGTAGGAAAGTTTATTGAGCAGGCATAGTCCATGACCAACCATCCTTGTCAAGAAAAGATAAATGGAGCTGGCGTGGTGCCTCACGCTTCTAATCCCAGCACTTTGGGAGGCTGAGGCAAGAGGGTAGCTTGAGCCCAGGAGTTTGAGATGAACCTGGGCAACATGGCAAAACCCTGTCTCTACTAAACATTTTAAAAAATTAACTGGGCATGGTGGTGATGCCTGTAGTCCGAGCTACTTGGAAGGCTGAGGTGGGAAAATCATTTGAGCCCTGGATGTGGAGGTTGCGGTGACCTGAGATTGCACCACTGTACTCCAGCCTGGGTGACAGAGCCAGACTCTGTCTTGAAGAAAAGAAAAAAGAAAATAAGTGAATATCCATGGTATAATAGAAGATAATCCCCTAATGTTTTATCCACATACATGTAGGCATGTGTAACTAAGTAGGCATGTGTGCATGTTTTTGTGTGTATATGTACATATATTTTTTCTGGTCTGAATGATGCCTAAACTTCCACCATTGAAGCTCCATCCCTTTGCTATATATAAAGCCATCTTCTAGTAAAATGAACATAACCCTGCCTGGACAGGTAAACACATAGGCTCTTGGTCAAAAGTCAGCTAAGCAGATACTCTCTGGGTGAGATGTGGCTCAAACTCTCTGTTTACATTTCAAAAATTTCTTCGAAATCACTGGGAAAGCAAAACTGTTACTTTGTTCATCATAAAAAAAAGTGCCCCCTGTCTGTGGAACCTCAGGCCCCAGACCCCAGACCTAGTTGCATGACCCCCAAATGCAAGGCCACCACTCCTCATTGGCCCCTTGTGTGTTCCAGGGACCGGCAGCAACGCCTGCTACATGGAGGAGATGAAGAACGTGGAGATGGTGGACGGGGACCAGGGGCAGATGTGCATCAACATGGAGTGGGGGGCCTTTGGGGACAACGGGTGTCTGGATGATATCAGGACAAATTATGACAGACTGGTGGACGAATATTCCCTAAACGCCGGGAAACAAAGGTAACCCTGCTCGGCGGAGATGACACCAACAGTTGAGGTGGGGACAACACTTGGCTGCATTCTTGCAGTGGAATATGTTTCTAGGAGGAGAGATCTGAACAGAGACTTCAAGACTGGGCCCCCTGGCTCAGTCCTGACCTTGGCTTTTTTGTCTACAGACAGCAGAGAACCAGGGAGGATAGACCCCCAGTGTGGTGCATGATGGCTTAGGGTTGATGCCCATCTAAGAGCCGCCTGGAGGATTCTGGCCTTCCGGTCCTCTTTCTGTGTTTCTTACCCACAGAATAACAAGGGGGTGGGGTGAAGGTGGCTGGGCAGCGGGTTATTGAAGCAGAGGCCCTGTCCCAGTCGTCCTTCCCTCCGTGAGCCTCCTGCACCACCTAGTGGCCACATGGAGCTTTGCAGCTCAGGTCTCAGGGAGCATGTCTGAAATGGCAGTGTCCGCCATACTCCGAAATGAGACAAATGACCCTTTGTCTCAAGCCCCCAGGAATCAGGCCATCCTCTGCCACAGCCAGGATGAGTTGGTCCAAGTTGTCTCTCCAGGAGCAGAAAGAAGGGCTGGAGTAGCACCCAACATGAGTTACTCACTAGTCTCTCTCAGGGTTTTTGCCTTTTCTGAATATCACCTAAGCTGTTATTTACTTAGTGTTTTTCTTTAAATCACCTTACAGTCTTTTTGTTTTTTTGACATGGCGTTTTGCTCTTGTTGCCCAGGCCGGAGTGCAATGGCATGATCTCAGCTCACAGCACCCCCCTCTGCCTCCCGGGTTCAAACGATTCTCCTGCCTCAGCCTCCTGAGTAGCTGTGATTACAGGCATGTGCCACCACGCCTGGCTGATTTTGTATTTTTAGTAGAGACAGGGTTTCTCCATGTTGATCAGGCTGGTCTCGAACTCCCGACCTCAGAAGATCCGCCCGCCCGCCTCGGCCTCCCAAAGTACTGGGATTATATGCGTGAGCCACCGTGCCTGGCACTAGTCTTTACTGACATTTAATGAAGGTGGGAAAAGAGGGAGAACCAGTATTACCATAAACAGATGGTAACAGTAAAATGAGTATAGTGAAGAACTACGTTACTCACGTCTACTAGATGCTTCGCCTATCAAAAGCTCTGAACTAAAACCCGCTTTGGGCTGGGTGCTGTGGGTCATCAAACTGATCCTAGCAGTTTGGGAGGCCGAGGCAGGCGGACTGCTTGAATTCAGGAGTTTGAGACCACCCTGGGCAACATAGCGAGACCCCGTCTCTACTACAAATAAATTACTAACAATAATAACAATAACAGTAAGGCCCCTTGGTTAAAAAGGGGGATCAGCAAGTGTTGGAAGGGGTTAAAGACATGTCAGTACCAAGGTGGGGTGGTCTCCGAGTGGGATGAGAAGGACTGGATGGAACTTGGTAGTGGTGCCCACCCTCTGTGATTCCGTACTGTTTCATGTTCTTCCATGGACCACATGAAATAGGAGGACTCCTGGAGTATCTGAATTCCAGGGGGCTCATCTCAGCTTTGGGACACTGGGCTTGCACCTGTGCCATGGAAATAAATCAATCCTCTGTTATTTCTTGAGATCCTTGAGCATGGGGGAGGGCAGGAAATTCAAAGTCCCAAGAACACGTTGACCTCCAGTGTGTTGTGGCCACTGAATTCTCCCTCCTGTGCGGCCCCATCACTCTGTTGTGGGCTTGACCAGTACTCTGGGTATTTGCAAAACCTTCAGAAAAATCTAGGAACTTTCCTTTTTCTGTCTTCTTGTTCTTTTAAGACTTAGCCCAGTCATTTGCTTATTCTGCAGATATTTTTGGGGCACTTTACTGAGGGCCCAGGGCTATGCTGTGCTGTGCCCTGGGGACTCAAGCTGAGTGAGACACACATGCCCTGTCCTCTTGGGGCTGTCCCTGCAGCAGTGGTTGTGCAGCAGTGGGCTCATGTGTGTTGTGAAGGAGGAGAATGGGAGGTGTGTGGGAACCTGAAACAGGCAGGTAGAACCCAGGATGGAGGCGGAGGACAGGCTCTCAGGGAAGTAGCTTTGGGGCGAGAGCTGGAAGTTAGCTGAGGAGGGAGATCAGTCTAGTGGGTAGGCATGAATGCTGGTGGTTCTGTTTCTGATGTGAGAGAGTGGAGGACTCCCTGGTCCTTCCTGGTACTCCCACTCTGCCTCTGCAGCAGCACAGGCTGCAGGGCACATGGCTGTTGGTGATGTATTCGGGGGGGCAGTAAGAGATGCGGAGGGACCATGAGACCAAGGGCTGACAGTCCTCCTGGCCACTTCCCATAGACACCCTAGGCCCCTCCTCCCATCTCAGGTACGAGAAGATGATCAGTGGCATGTACCTGGGTGAAATCGTCCGCAACATCTTGATCGACTTCACCAAGAAGGGATTCCTTTTCCGAGGGCAGATCTCTGAGCCGCTGAAGACCCGGGGCATCTTTGAGACCAAGTTCCTCTCTCAGATCGAGAGGTGAGTGGGCAGTGCCTTCCCTGCCAGCACCCACCCTTCAGAGGTCGCCTGGTCAGTGGGTTGTGATGGGGGTGGTAGGGACCCTAGGGGACATGTTGGCCATTTGTGAGGATTTTTTTCTCCTCTGGAATAGCAGACCCTGGGCATTTGCATAGTGAAATCGTATAATTTTATTCTAAGTTACTTTTCCTTCGTCTGTCCTTTATGTTGCGGCATTATATTGATTTATGTGAAATTATGTGTGTAAGAAGGTTATGTGGATTCCATTTCAGATGGTAAAGGTGCATTACAAATGCTCGTATTGTGGGGGCATAGGGCCCACCCTGGATTTATCTGAAAGGCAGCCTGGGGTCCAGTGCCAGCCACCCAGGAGCTGAAGCCCCTCGGCAAGTTGTTCCTCCTTTCTACTTTTCTCCTTGCATCTACTGTCTTCCAAGGCACGCCGTGTGAGGAGGAGGAAACATGGTCAGAAAAACAAAAGCAGCTGTGCAAATACCTTCTTCTTTGAATGGTCATAGTAACCTAACCCAGGCTCTGTGTGAATAACCTAGCAGGCTGGGTGTGGTGGCTCATGCCTGTAATCCCAGCACTTTAAGAGGCCGAGGCAGGTGGATCACTTGAGCTCAGGTGTTCGAGACCAGCCCAGGCAACATGGCAAGACCTCATTTCTACAAAAAGAACAAAAACTAGCTGGGTGTGGTGGCATATTCCTGTGGTCCCAGCTATTCAGGAGGCTGAGGTGGGAGGATGGCTTGAGCTCAGGAGGCAGAGGTTGCGGTGAGCTGAGATGGCACCACTGCACTCCAGCCTGGGCGACAGAGACAGACCCTGTCTCAAAAAAAAAAAAAAAAGGAAAGAAAGAAAAATATTAGATCTTAAACAAAAAAACCTAACAAGCCTATACATTGCTTACCCAGGCAAAATGGTTTTTAAGTATTCAATTCAGTAGCATCAAGTACATTCCCGTAGTTGTACAGCCACCACCACCATCCATTTCCAGAACTCTTTTCTTTTCTTTTTTTTTTTTTTTTAAGATGGGGTTTCACCATGTTGGCCAGGCTGGTCTCGAACTCCTGACCTCAAGTGATCCACCCACCTCAGCCTCCCAAAGTGCTGGGATTACAGGCGTGAGTCACCTCACCTGGCTCTTTTCATCTTCTCAACTGAAACTCTGTATGCAGCAAACACTAGCTCCTCATTCCTCCCTCCCCCCGCCCCTGGAAACCAACGTTCTACTCTCTGTCTCTCTGAATTTGACAACTCTGGATACTTCATATAAATAGGATCATACAGCATTTGTCCTTTGTGACTGGCTTAATTCACTTAGCATAATGTCTTCCAGGTTCACCCATATTGTGGCACGTGTCACAATAGCCTTATTGTTAAGGCTCAGTGATATTCCATTGCATGCACACACTGCATTTTGTTTATCCACTCATCCATCCATGGACACTTGGCTTGCTTCCACTTTTTGGGTATTGTGACAAATGCTGCTGTGAACACGGGTGACCAGTATGTCCTTGAGTCCCTTCTTTCAGTTTTCGTGTGTGTATACGCACCCCAAGTGGAATTGCGGGGATCATATGGTAATTCCCTGTTTGATTTTTTGAGGGACCACCATATTGTTTTCCACAGTGGCTGTAACATTTTACATCCCCACCAGCAGCCCATGAAAGCCCTAGTTTCTCCACATCCTCGCCAACACTTGTTATTTTCTGGGTTGAGAATAGCCATCCTAATGGGCGTGAAGTGGTAGGGAAAGTCTTTTCAAGCATAATAGCAAAGAAAGAAATCATAAGGAAAAACTGCCAAATATAGCTACATAGCATCTGTAAGTAAAAAAAAAAAAAAAAAATAGTAATCAAACTTAAAAGGTAAACTGAGGAAGACATTTGTACTGCATATGACAAGATGCCTAGCAGGGCATGGTGGGCTTTGGCAGGTCTGCTCTAGACCTGCTCTTCTCCACCGGCTGTGTGCTTTGAGTGAGATACTCCGTTTCTCCCAGCCTCAGTTTCCTTATCTTTAAAATGTGAATAGTCACACACGCATTGTTGGTGGAGGAGTAAGTAAGGTAATGTATGTAAAATACCTGTTACGTGGTAAGTCCTCCGAGCAGCGTGGCTGGTCTTCACTGTTTCCATCCCAGTCATTGTCATCTCTTTCCATTTAATATAAACAAAACAAATATCCCAGGAGAAGAGTCTTGAGACATAAGAGGTATCTATGAGTTTATATGAGACATACGAGCTTATACGGTCAAAGAACAAATAAAAAAAAAATCATCACTAATAGAGAAGAATATAAATTAAACCACAGTGTTGTGATACCATCTTATAAAACTGTCAAAAGTTGTAAAAAATGATCTTTTCCACTGAATATAAGTGTGGCCAATACTCTGCTGAGGAGAGTAAATTGGTGCAATTTTCTGAAAGGCATCTGGCAATGTATGGCAAAAGCTCTTTCACCCAGAAAATTACCCTAAGGAAAAAAATGAGAATTGCACACAAAGGTTTATAAACAAACTTCATCAAAATGTTTCTTTATAATAGCAGAAAATTACAACTAACTTGAATTTCTCCAAACTGACTAAAGAAAGCATGGTATGTCCCTAGTATGGAATACTGTGGCAGCTGTTTGCAGTCCTGTTTGCAGATAAGGCTGTGGGAAATTGCCCAATGTGTGAAATGGGAAAAGCGGAAGAAAATCACATCTCGATGACAAGCCCATTTTGCATATCGTGAGAAGCATACCAGCTAGGAAAAGTAAACTGGAAGGAAATATATTAAAATGTGAATAGCATTTTCTTAGATGTTGACACAGTGAATAGTTTAAATTTTTCAATTTTTATTTTACTAGATTTGCCAAATTCTCCACAATGTAACATGGAATGCTTGCCCTTGACTCTATTTGTGGATGAGTACAGTGACGGGGGGCCTGTCCTTTGGAGGCGGTCCCCAGGCTGCTCTTGTGGGTCCCGCTTCAGCCAGCCTTCTGGCTTTTGTCCCCCACAGTGACCGATTAGCACTGCTCCAGGTCCGGGCCATCCTCCAGCAGCTGGGTCTGAATAGCACCTGTGATGACAGTATCCTCGTCAAGACTGTGTGCGGGGTGGTGTCCAGGAGGGCTGCACAGCTATGTGGCGCAGGCATGGCTGCGGTGGTGGATAAGATCCGTGAGAACAGAGGACTGGACCGTCTGAACGTGACTGTGGGAGTGGACGGGACGCTCTACAAGCTTCATCCGCAGTGAGTGGGCCTTCTAGTTGGGATGCACAGAGCTTACTGGGATCTCTTTGGGTTAGGGGATATCAGGGTGTGGTTCACCCTGGGGAAATTCCCTGCCAGAGCCCAGCTAGGGCTCTGTGAAATTCCCTGAAGGCTGTGCGTTAGGAACTGGGGGATTATCTGGGACAAGGTAATGAACAGTTTGTAGGGTTTGATGGGAATCCTTAGGGAGACAGAGAAGTGGCTTCACTTCACCAGCTCACACCAGTGACATGATGTGACCCTTACCCCACTCCTCCTGGGCCCCCTTAGGTGGGGGCTTGGCAGTGGAGAGGAGGTGAGGGTGAGGGTGGGCATGGGCTCACTCATAAGCCTGGTGAGCTGTGGTCAGGCCAGAGGCTATGTGGGTGAGTGGGGGAGATGTTATTAAGAAAGGGGAGGAGCCGGTGCAGTGGCTCACACCTTAATCCCGCATTTTGGGGAGACCTAGGTGGGAGGACTGCTTGAGTCCAGAAGTTTGAGACCAGCCTGGGCAACATAATAAGACGTTCTCTGTACAAAAAATTTTTGAAAATTAGCCAGGCGTGGTGGTGCACGCCTATAGTCCCACCTACTCGGGAGGCTGGGGGTGGGAGGTAGAGGTTGCTTGAGCCTAGGAGGTAGAGGTTGTAGTGAGCCACTGTACTCCAGCCGGGCAACAGAGTGAGACCCTATCTCAAAAAATAAGAAAGGAGGAGAGCCACTGCCTTGTTCAGCTGCTGAATCAGTTCGCTAAGGTTGGAAAGGCAGGAGTGGTCTGGGCCCTGGGCTTCCTGGCAGGGAGGGGTAGGGAGTGGCCTCTCTCTGGTCAGGCGTCTGACCCCCAATGCCAGAAAAGGACACGTGATTCCACTTGCTTTGTGGTTGTGATCCGCATGTCTCAAAACTTGGCTCTTAGGAATAGGGTGACCATATTATTTATTTATTGTCTACACTAGGGTACTCTTTCCAGTCAAGAGTGCTAGTAATGATTACTCTGGGACTGTAGGCAAACTAAGACCATCCCAGATAAACGAGGCCATAGTGTCACCCTAATTAAAAGCAACCTCACCCGACTCAATGTAGACATTACCTGCTTACCTCATGGCCGTGGCTTGGGATGGAACCAGTCTGTCTTGCTCCATCCTCACCTCTGTCTCTTCACCTTAACAGCTGTCCTTGCCATCGGCTGAGGCAGCACACAGGCGTGGTGTAGAGCTAGGCTTTGAAGCCACGTGCTCTTGGATTTAACTCTGGCACTGACCCGTAGAATCTATGTGCAATTGCTTCCTCCCTGCAAAATCTCATCTTCCTCTTAGGATGGCAGCCCCTGGCAGGACTAGAAATTAGATCTATAAAGTAAGGGGCACCTAGTAGGTCCTCAAACTTCTTGGCTTAAGTGATCCTCCCGCCTTGGCTTCCAAAGTGCTGGGATTACAGGCATGAGCCACCGCACTCAGCCCACCTGATAGGTCCCCAACCAAGGGCAGGGATTACTTTTGAGAGCCCCTTGCCCCAAGCATCTTCATCCTGGCCCTGCCTTTCATTTTCAGCCCAAATTGCAAGGATGTAGATTCAGCCCTTGTTCAGAAACTGTCTTCACTGGAGGGCATTCTTGTCTTTGGGGGACCAGGCTGTTGATGGTGGAGGTCTAGGGGTCTCAGGGCTGCAGCTGGGGTGGCTGATACTCATTCCTGCATAGCCTCCTGATTGGATCCAGTGCTTGGCCGGCTTGGGCCTGCCTCAGGGATCCATGTTGGCCCTTAATATCCTCCTTGGTTTTCAGGTCCCCTTGGAGCCTCAGGCTCCGGTGTGGGGTTTGTGCGAGTGTGATTCATGTCCTAGCCCTCATAAGCCATACAGAGCAGTTGTGTTTGGGTTCTCGTTGGGCCTCCCCTGCTGAAAATTCTGACAATGGGATTGACCGTAGGCCCACTTTCCTCCCAGCCGTTCTCTATCGGCCTCAGCTGCTTCTAAGCAGCCTCCCTCCCAACCGTATTCACGCTCCTTAATGTCGGGTTCAGAGTCTCTTTGACTTCCAATGCTTATGCCCTGATAAAACCCTTCACAAAGTCAGAGAATCCTAAGTGGAATCATCACCAGTCGGGGGGTCTGTGTGTGCTTTGATGTTTCTGGGTGAGCCCCCGCGTCCCTCATCTTCCTCCAACTACCTTCTCCTATTTTCTCATCCTTTTTAGCTTCTCCAGAATCATGCACCAGACGGTGAAGGAACTGTCACCAAAATGTAACGTGTCCTTCCTCCTATCTGAGGATGGCAGCGGCAAGGGGGCCGCCCTCATCACGGCCGTGGGCGTGCGGTTGCGCACAGAGGCAAGCAGCTAAGAGCCCGGGACCCCCACCTGCTGCCCCTCCAGCACTTCTCTCTTCGAGCGGCAACCCCTACCCTCCCAGCAAGTCATGCTGGGAGACGCCGGCACCGTGGCCCCCTGGCCTGGGGAGGAAAGCAAACTCCAACTAATGGTGTATATTGTAGGGTACAGAATAGAGGGTGTGCTGTTGATAATATCTCTCACCCGGATCCCCCCTCACCTGCCCTGCCACTCTGCATGGTTTGACTTCGACCTGGTCCCCCCACGTGTGAAGTGTACTGGCATCCATTTCTAATGTATGCATTCATCCAACGGAATTATTTATTGGCTGGAGATAGAAAGTCGTACCACCTGACAGGCCTTCTGGGCCTCAAAAGTCCATCCTTGGGGTTCCCCCCTCCCCGTGTGAAATGTATTATCACCAGCAGACACTGCCAGGCCTCCCTCCCGGGGGCACTGCCTGAAGGCGAGTGTGGGCATAGCATTAGCCGCTTCCTCCCCCTCCTGGCACCCACTGCGGCCTGGCGTCCCATCGTGGTGTGTCAATGCCACAAAATTGTGTGTCCGTGGAACCAGTCCTAGCTACGTGTGACAGCCTTGCATTCTGTTTGTCTCGTGGGGGGGAGGTGACGATCCTGCGGGAATGTGTTTTGTCTCCATTTGGGTAAAAGGAACCAACCAACGAACAATGCCATCACTGGAATTTCCCACCGCTTGTGAGCCATGTCGTATGACCTAGTAAACTTTGTACCGATTCAAAGACCTGAGTGATGCCTAATGGCTGGGGACGGGGCGACAGGTTGTTGGGGGGGCAAGGTTTCTTACGATGTGTCAAAGACCAAACACTGGGGAGTTTTGTGGCCTTCTGCGTGGAGGAGCTTTTTTTTTTGAGACAGAGTCTTACTCTGTCACCTAGGCTGGAGTGCAGTGGTGCAATCTCAGCTCACTGCAACCTCCACTTCCAGGGTTCAAGCAATTCTCCTGCCTCAGCCTCCCTGGCAGCTGGGATTATAGGCACCTGCCACCACGCCCAGCTAATTTTTGTGTTTTTAGTAGAGACGGGGTTTCACCATGTTGGCCAGGGTGGTCTTGAACTCTTGATCTTGTGATCCACCTGCCTTGGACTCCCAAAGTGCTGAGATTACAGGCGAGAGCCACTACACCCAACCAGAGTTGTTTTTTTTTTTTGAGACAGAGTCTTGCCTTTTCACCCAGGCTGGAGTGCAGTGGCACGATATCAGCTCACTGCAACCTCTGCCTCCTGGGTTCAAGCGATTCTCCGGCCTCAGCCTCCTGAGTAGTTGAGACTACAGGTGCGCACCTCCACACCCAGCTAATTTTTGTATTTTTAGTAGAAATGGGGTTTCGCCATGTTGGCCAGGCTGGTCTCGAAGTCCTGACCTCAGGTGATCCACCTGCCTTGACCTCCCAAAGTGCTGGGATTACAGAACGAGGCCACTTGGTTTCCAGGGACTGCTTGGGTTCAATGAGAGTACTGCAGCACTGGTCCCCTCTGCCATCCCCACATGGATCCTGCCTTCATCTTCCTCTCTGCCAACTCTAAGACAAAGGATGAAATGTGCCCTGCCCCACCCCTTTCCTCTCGCCCCACCCAAACACTGATGAAATCTTGAAGCAGCCCAGGGTGGCTGTACTCTCCCTGTCCCGGATCTTTTTTCTTTATTTTTAAGTTTTCTTTATTTTCTGTAGACAAGAGTCTCACTATGTTGCCAGGGCTGGTCTTAAACTCTTGAGCTTAAGCAATCTGCCTGCCTTAGCCTCCCACAGTGCTGGGATTACAGGCATGAGCCACCATTCCCGGCCCACCCGCTCCTGGATCTTAGATTTACCCAATCCCTAGGAAATTAACCCTTGTCTGACGTTTTTACTCTCCTTCCCCACCCCCACCTCAAGAGATTGCCGTTCCATCCCATCCCCCAGGCTCTCATTTTGGATTCTCCCCAAGCTTTTGGTGAGTTCCATGTCACTCTGCACCCAAGCACCCTGTGATGTCCCAAGCCACAACTGCGCTCTAAGTGCCTTCCCGCAGGACTGACTGCAAGACCACCTGGTTTGGTGAGATCAGAGTCCCTTTATTAGGGGCATGGTGCTGTGTCTATGGAGCAGTGATTTTTGCGGAGAACACAGATAACATTACACCTTGCAATGTGCATTGATGATGTTATGCGGTTCGTCTACAGGGGAACCAGGGTGTGGAGGCTGAGTGGGCAAGCAAGAGGAGGAGTACCCTTGGTATGGGCTGGGCCAGACCTGGAGCTTCCTGGGGAGTTGGGACAGTTGCTGCTCTCTGCCCTCCAACTTCTTGCTGCAGTGGGAGTGGGGAGCTGTGCTGTTGCTTTGTAGGTGGCTTTTGTGTAAAATAGTTAAAAGTCATGGCTAACAGCCAGATGTGATGGCTGACGCCTGGAATCTCACCACTTCAGGAGACAGGCAGGAGGAATGATTGAGCCCAGGAGTTCCAAGACCAGCCTGGGCAACATAGCAAGACCCCGTATCTACAAAAATCTTAAAAATTCGCTGGATGTGGTGATGTGTGCCTGTGGTTCTAGCTACATGGGAGACAGGCGGGAGGATCCCTTGAGTTCAGGAGGTTGAGTCTGCGGTGAGCCCTGATGGTGCCACTGCACTCCTGCCTGGCTACCATGTATTGGGCACTTAATCTGGTCTGGCCTGCTAGTTTATAGGTATTACTTCCATTGTTCCTCACAGCATCCCTGTGAAGTAGTTTTGATACTGGGCAGAGGAAGAGGCTCAGGTACGACTTGCCTGAGGAAACACAGCTGACTCTTTGGACTCTTAATCACCATCTACCTGGGCTGTATCTGACGTCTTAGATACTGAGGCAGAGAAGCCTTCGGCTGACTCACAGTCACTGGGCTTTGTAAAGAAATGAGTTTCCTCCCTTGTATCCACAGCCTGATGGTGAATCAGTGTCATGGTTGGATTGCCCACAGATATGTTTTGTTTGGCTTACATAAAGTTTATGAAAATGTGGGTCAAATTCAACAAATCTGGAAGACTCACATACAAATCTGGATTTACAGCTTCTCTGGAAAGACGTAGAAGATCTAGCAACAGTGGGCTCCCATTACCACGTGGCAACGTTTGTCCAGAGCTGGGGAGTTCCTGTCCCCTTTGAATGCCTGTCGTCTCCAGGTTGCCATGGCCCCCACCATTCCCTAGTCCCTCAACACTGAGGCTGGAAGTCAGTTGCCTTTTATTATCACATTTGCAGTTTTTCTTTTATAAGTCTTCTTGTATGCTCCAGGAAGGCATTTGAGCTTGCATCTCCTAGATTAGATAAATACCAGCTCACACTGTCTTTTCTGACCTTTACTGGATCCCCTGAGGTGCTCTCTGAGATGGGGGGCTGAGTCCTTTTAGAGTCAGCATCCTTTCTGGAGTTCCTGGCCCCATCTTGTTTTTGCATTGGTGTATTGAAGGATGGGGCATGAGCTGAACTTTCAGATCTGGTCTTCCTGATTGGCTACTTCTCAAAGGGTGCTACACCTCATTCCGCAGCCAGGCACAAGGCTTCAGGGTTCCGTAGGCATCTGTTTTAGTCCATTTGTGTTGCTTTCATGGAATACCTGAGACTGGGTAATTTATAAAGAAAAGAGGTTTATTTGGCTCATGAGTCTGGTGGCTGGAAAGTCCAAGATTGGGCAGCTGCATCTGGTGAGGGCCTCAGGCTGCTTCTAGTCATGACAGAAAGTGGAAGGGAAGTGGTTGTGTGCAGAGAGATCACATGGTGAGAGAGGAAGTAAGACAGGGAAACTGAGGACACCACACTCTTTCTAACAACTTGTTATCTTGGGAGCTAGTTCATTCCCACAAGAGTGAGGATTCACTCCAGCTGAAGGGCGTTAATCTATTCATAAGGGATCCACTCCTAATACCCAAACACCTCCCACTAGCCCCTGCCTCCCAACTGTGCCACATTGGGATCAAATTTCAACATGAGTTTTGGTGGGGACGAGCAAACCATACCCAAACCATAGCCCCGCCTCCCCATTGGTAGCTTCGGACAGGGCTGCATCCCCAGCCATGATCAAAGTCTCCTTAGTGTGACACCTGTTGACTCTCGTGGAGAGGGAGGGTGTGGGAGTCAGCTCGAGCTTATCTTCCTCTGTGGGTGTGACCCACGGGCAGCAGCGGAAGGCAAGCCGGAATCCAGAGCGAAACCTAGGGGAGCGAGGGGCACCTTGAGCCAGGGAGTTAGGGGCACAGCAGCTGTGATGTGACTGCCCCCACCCCCCAGGAAACTGTCTCCCTTCCAGAGGAAAGTCACCATCTCTCTCCAAGCGCCTCCCATGGCTCGGGGGCTCTTGAGAGACGCTTTCATGGGTGAGTTTGATTTGTGGAAACTGCCAGAGTGTTCTGGAGCTGAGTCTAGTGAATGAAGTGGGTGACTAAGCTGAATTAGGTCATCTGTTATTAGAAACAAGCAAACAAAAAACTGCCCCAGCATAATTACAAACAAAAAACAAAACAAAACAAAAACCCAGCAGATGTTCCTGTTTGACTTGTTAATTGGCTTCTAATGGAGGAATCAGAGAAGAACCTGCTAAAACAGGTTCTCTGGAAAGAACAATGAGGCTTTCCCAAGGGGACTGCTTTGAAAAGCTCACACTCGGAGCCACGAAGCTCTGGTGCATTTGCCTGAAAATAAACAGCTCTCCCCATGGCAGCACGGAACGGGAGTTCAGAGGAAGCAGACACGGTGAGTGGAAGAAATCAGACAGCAGAAAGGGAACATGGGGTGCTCAGAGAGGGAATGGTCCAGAAGTGATGTCAGGATCTTGTAGAGCCTGGGGTGTTGTTCAGACTCCCAGGGACGGTATCTCCCTTGGGCAGCAGGAGAGGGACCAACCCACAGACACGGTGGGCTGGTGGCCCCTTCCTGATGTCAGAGTACCTGTCTCCGAGTTCTCAATCCCACAAGTCTTTACAGGCTCACGCCTGTAATCCCAGCACTTTGGGAGGCTGAGGCGGGTGGATCACCTGAGGTCAGAAGTTTGAGACCAACCTGGCCAACATGGTGAAACCCCGTCTCTACTAAGAATACAAAAAATTAGCTCGGTGTGGTGGTGTGCAGCTGTAATCCCAGCTATTTGGGAGCCTGAGGCAGGAGAATTGCTCGAATCCAAGGCAGAGGTTGTGGTGAGCTGAGATCGTGCCACTGCACTCCAGCCTGGGCAATAAGAGCAAAACTCCATCTCAAAAAAAAAAAAAAAAAAAGAAATGCATGGTGTGGCGATAAGATGGCAGTCCCTGGAGATACCTGGAGTCCTGGCTTTATTGTTTGTGGTATGAGTTTGGGAGCATCTTCCTTTCTGAAGCTCAGTTTCCTCATCTGTAGAATGGGGATGACACCTGCTTCTCTATTACCTACTTGCCTCTCAGGAGATAGAGAGTTCTGGCCCCCAGTAGGCATGCAGAAAATCATTGCTCCTTACTTCCATTTGGCCGGCCCCACGTGGGTGAAATGTCTGAGCAACAGAGACCCCAATGGCATTATGAGTAGGCTGGTTACCTGGCCAGGGAGGTGACAAAAACACGAACTAAGAGGTCCAAGGCCAACCTCGCCCACATCATTGCCTCACTGAGGTGAGACTGTCCACCTCTCGCCGCCCCTGACTTGCCCACCTTCAGTGTTTCCTACAGCTGAAAGGCCTGCTCTGCAGGAGGTCTCCTGGGGCTGGGGTCCTGCCTGGCTCGCCACCCCCTACCTCTCCAGGTGCCCCAGAGCAAACGCAGGCCCCTCTCTGGGACTCATTTCCTCAGAATCACAAGGGCTTGGGAAGCCGGTTGATGCCAGAAGGAGAGTGAGATTCTGGCCTTCTCCTTCCTGACTGTCTCTGCCAAGTTTGCTTCGAAGCTGCCCTGAAAGCCCCTCGAGGACAGGGCATGTACTGTGCCCTTCCCAGGGAAGAGCCTGCCCCATCCCTTTGCTGCCCCCAGCCCCTAGCCACTGCTTCCACTGCAGGACGGGCGCTCACTCAGCTCCAGGGAAGCCCTCAGTAGGAATCTCCTGAAAATACTAGTCAGTCCCTCCTGTTACCTGGCTCTTCTTTCCTCCGTCTGTCTGTCCCGCCCCCTCTCTCTGCCTCTCCCCTTCCCTCCATCTCTGGCCCTCCCTTTCTCTCCTTCTTGCCCCAGACACAGAACCCAGAAGAGCCAGCAGGAACAGACAGGCGGTGAGAGCTACAGCCGGGGAGACTGGGCAAGGCTTTGCGGAGGAGGGGAGCTCAGGCTAGGCCCAGGCCGGAGGGAGGATGGTGCTGGGGGCTGAGCGTGAGGACGGCTTTCTTGTGTAGGCTGGGGGCACGGGGGCACAGGCTCTGGCAGGAGCGAGGGTGGACACTTGAGCTGTGCAGGGGCGCCCAGGTGGGGGCCCTGAGGGTAGAGGGTGGGGCTGGAGTGGGGCTCACCTGTGGTTGAGGCAGCAGTAGATGATGGGATTGTACATGGTGGAGCTCATGGCCAACCAGAAGAGTGCCAGGTAGACCTGCTGGATGAACTTGTGGCAGTAGATGTCCTCCTGGAAGCTGCCCAGGAGGAAGTAGAGGTGGTAGGGCAGCCAGCAGATGGCGACGTCACCACCACCAGCACCATGGTCTTCACGAACTGGTCCAGGAGAGGCTCCAGTTACTTCTCAGTCCCCAGGCCCCAGCCCCAGCCCTCCAAGGTCAGACGCAGAGCACCGGCACCCGCCTGGGAATCTTTCCACACTCAGACCCATTAGTTCTGTTACTCAGGCCCCTGAGCATCTGATGCCCAGGCATTCCTGAGCCCCCAGCCTCAGGGGCTTTTGCTCAGGCCGGTCCCTCTGCCCACACTGCCATCCTTCCTTTGAAGTCCTCACTCCTGGAAGCCCAGCTCAATGGCCATTTCCTGAAAAGGTGTGGCCTGCATTCACTGCAGCTCCCCCTCCCTGGAAACTGGCTGAGCTCTCTCCCCGAACCCCATCCCTAGGGAAGCCCATGTCAGCTATGCGTTCCCAGGCCACCCCGTCTCTGGGATCCGTGTCTACACAATCCTCTCTGTGGGCTGTGAGGCTCCAACCAGGGACTCCAGCCTCTGCCCAAGGGTCAGCTCCCGAACCTCCCCGTCCTCACAGCCTGGCCCCTGCGGCATACTCCTGCACCATTCAGCAGCCCAGCATGCCAATTACAAAAGGTCTGGGGTCTCTGGGCACCCTTATCCTCACATAGGATCTGGGTTGAGAGCCCTAGTGTGGAGCAGGTGGAGGCCAGTGCTCATGAGGACACCAGATGGTGCCCATGTCCAGCTACCTTCCCAAACTACCCTGGGAAAGATGCCTACTATTGGGTGAGAAGCCTTTGACCTGGCAACATGATGTCAACCCACTACCTCCCCTGTTGCCTGGCAGGAAGGGGGCAAGGACAAGCTTGGACTGGAGGAGGGTGAAGGGCCTGGGGCACCGAGTGCTACATCAGGACCTTTGGGGGGGGCCTGGATGGCAGGGAGTAGGGGACACTGGCACTTCCGGAAGAGGCTGGAGACAGATTTGATGAAGCTGGACAATCCTCTGAGGTCCGCAGTTTCAGCCTTTGAGGGCTCTCCTGTGACTGCCTAGGCACCTTCTGTAGTTCTGTGGGGCTTCTTAAATTCAACATTCTGATTATTCAAAAAGTCTAATAATTTAATATTTTATCATTTTAAGATTCTTGGAGGTATCTGAATTCTGTGGGGCTTTAGGAGTCCCCGAACACCCTAACATTCTGGGAAGTTTCTTTAATTTTGTATTTGGCCAAAGACCGAAGGCAAATCCACCCGCCTGGGAGGAACGCGGTTAGACTCTGGTCCCAGGCTTCCCGCAAAGACAGCTTCCGCAAGTTTCTCCCGGGCGCCCCCTTGCGGGCGGGTCTTGAGATGGCAAGGGCGGCTCCCCCAGGGCGGGGTCAGTCCCGCCCGCCCCCGCCAGGCCCCGCACCCGCACCCACCTTCTTCTTGGCCTGCAAGTGGCGCAGGTTGGCACCGTGCGCTTGCTGTCCCGGCACTGCGCGCTTCCAGAGCGTGAGGCCGATAACGCTGTAGGCGACGAACATCACTGCGAGCGGCAGGAAGTAGATGAGGGCGATCACCACGAGGTGGTACCTGCAGAGAGAGCCGGAGCCTGGGCAGCGGGCGGCCCGGGGGCGACTCCGAAGGCTGCCAGCGCCCGGTCCTGCGACCCGGCAGGTACTGCGGAGCCGCACCCTGCGGGCCCATTCTGGGCGCCTCCTAGGGCCTTGGTTTGATTTAAACAAAAATAAAAGGGACATTGGGTAGCCTGTGTGCCAGGAGACGGCTTCCCCTGCAAAAGGAACGACAGCAGTAGCCCTGCGTCCTAACATGTGATAAACACATGCCATAAAAAGAAAAAAGGAACGAAACAAATTTAAAAATAATTTGGTCAGCCGGGCACGGTGGCTCTCGCCTGTAATCCTAGCACTTTTGAAGGCTGAGGTGGGCAGATCACCTGAGGTCGGGAGTTTGAGACCAGCCTGACCAACATGGAGAAACCCCATCTCTACTCAAGTTGGGCATGGTGGCGCATGCCTGTAATCCCAGCTACTCGGGAGGCTGAGGCAGGAGAATCACTTGAACCTGACAGGCGGAGGTTGCAGTGAGCCGAGATCATGCCATTGCACTCTAACCTGGGCGACAGGGTGAGACTCAGTCTCAAAAAAAAAAAAATTAATAATAATAATTTGTTTACAATTTAAAATAACATTAAGCACAAAGGAGGATGTAAAATTATCCCACTCCCACCACTATTAACATTAGCATTAACAATTAATATCTGGCATGTTTTATCCAGAATCATATGTCTGAACAGTAGTCCTCCCGCTGGGAGTTTCACTTTCCCAGGTTTCGGTTACCCCTCTCAACTGCACATCCAAAATAGGGGAGGACAGTGCAACAAGATATTTTGAGAGAGACCTCATTCATAGAACTTTAATTACAGTATATTGTTATACTTGTTCTGTTTTATTAGTGGTTATTGTTCATCTCTTGCTGCGCCTAATTTATAAATTATACTTTATCATAGGTATGTATGTTGAGGAAAAAACATAGTATATATATATAGAGAGAGAAAGAGAGCTAGAGAGAATTCTATCTGAAGTTTGAAGCATCCACCAGGGGTCTTAGAGTGTATCGTACAGTATAGCCATATATGTATATGTATGTGAACATATATATTAGATTTATGTATATATATAATCTGTATCTGTCTGGATGGATAGGATGGCTGGTGTTAATAAGGCTCCATCTGTACCAACATCGCTATGGAGGAAGGGGACAGTGGAAGAGTGCCATATGTCACATGCTGCTGTATCATCTGCTTACGGCTCATCAGCATTTGGCTGGGAACCTCGTTTGTGTCAGCAAATGCTCTTTCATTCCACTTTTGAGCAAGTGGTGCAGAGTACCATTGTGTGGCTTCTACCCCGTCCCCCAAGGAGGACACTGGGTTGTGCTGAGGCTTTTCATTTCCTTTTGGAAACAGTGTAGGCCGGCATGGTGGCGCATGCCTGTAATCCCTAAACTTTGGGAGACCAGGATGGGAGGATTGCTCGAGCCCAGGAATTTGAGACCAGCCTGGGCAAGACAGTGAGACTCTGTCTCTGTAAAAAATTGTAAAAAATTAGCCAGGCGTAGTGGGGCGCGCCTGTAATTCCAGCTACTCAGGAGGCTGAGGCAAGAGGTTCACTTGAGCCCAGGAGATTGAGGCTGCAGTGAGCTATGATTGGGACACTACACCCTAGTCTGGGTGACACAGCAAGACCCTGTTGCCAAAAAAAAAAAAGGGGGGGGGGACAGTGTTCTCAGCTCTCTGGTTTCTGAGTGACGCTGAAGGGTGGGACCGACTCCCAGGCAGGTCTGCAGTGGGAGCCTGTGGAGACAAAAGTGACTCCATCTTGGATGCCACTCCCCCATGTTGCCTTCTGATTCGCCCCAGTCTTGTGAATGCCTTTGATTTCTACTTTATTTACTGTCCCTACTGTAAGAGCATGTCAACCTGATGTTATTCCACAAATCACAGGCTGTGATGCACATGGCGTTCTTGCCTGTTCTGGGGGCTGCCTTTCGTTGTGCTGGAGCACGGATACCCGTTCCCTATGGTATACAAGCCTTGCGTCTGGGGAGTGGGAATGCAGAGTCCGCCTGTCTTGTGGCCACCCAAGGTCCCGCTTCTGTCTGTAAATTCCCTCAGTAAATCACCCAATACTGACAAACTAGTTGTGTCTGCCTCTTCTTTGGGTCTCGGCTGCTTTGGCATTTGGGGGTCCCTTTCACCGAACAGAGTTCTTGGAGCATTCCTCCAACGGGCCTGAGACCCCCGGTCCTGCCATGTGACCTTTTTCTTACTGGGAGGACCGAGGTGTTCCCAAGCACCCTGCTTCTACCTGCCATGTGCTAGCCTTGCTGGGTCCCTTTCTAGAGGTGCTACCACCCCAAGAGAAGGGGGCCCATGGTGAAACCGCCTTTGCAAAATTATAACTGAGGAAATTATGACAGTGAAAGAAATCAGACCTAACCGACCCTTTCCTGCTTCTAATCTTTAAGCTGTCCTTGTTCATTCCTGGGCATAGGTCGAACTAACTTTGGGAAGGAATTCAGTTCATGGTTTGACTCTGAAGCAAAATTGGTAACAGCCCTTTTCCAAAAAGACCCCCTTGTTGCCCAGGGACCAGTCTGCCTTTTCGAGACTAATAAATGAGCTACAAGATTAGAAATGACACTTCAGGGGCTACGCAGCCTCTGGCTCCAAGAGTCTGAACCTCCCCAAATTCCTGGGGGGTAACATCACTATTATGAAACCTAAGATGAGTGCTTGAGATATTTTGCAGACCCTATGCTCAGCGGATCAGCTGACACCATCCAGACCAGGCAATCTGACTCAACCAGTTCTGCCATTGCACCCAGGAACAGAAGACGGCAAGAAAACCTCACTTTGACCCCCTATGACTCCACCTCCAACCTGACCAATCAGCACTGGCCACTTGCCAAGCTCCTATCCGCCAATTATCTTTAAAAACTCTAATTCCTGAATGCTAAGGGAGACTGATTTGATTTTTCTTTTTATTTTTTGAGATGGAGTTTCGCTCTTGTTGACCAGGCTGGAGTGCAATGGTGGGGTCTCGGCTCACCACAACCTCCACCTTCCAGGTTCAAGCAATCCTCCTGCCTCAGCCTCCCAACTAGCTGAGATTACAGGTGCCTGCCACCATGATCGGCTAATTTTTGTATTTTTAGTACAGACGTGGTTTCACCATGTTGACCAGGCTAGTCTCAAACTCCTGATCTCAGGTGATCTACCCTCCCTGGCCTCCCAAAGTGCTGGAATTACAGGTGTGAGCCACCACACCTGGCCTGATTAGAGTAATAGTAAAACTCTGGTCTCCTGCACAGCTGCCTCTGCATGAATCACTCTTTCTTCATTGCAATTCCCCTGTCTTGATAAATAGTTCTGTCTAGGCAGCAGGCAAGGTAAATCCACTGGGCGGTCACGACGGCTCCAGGTAAATCTCTCCTAAAGCCTTGTGTTTAGGGTTCTGCTTGGGTGCTTTTGGCAAGCATGCCAATTATGAGAGGTTCAGGGGCTCCTAGACTCCCTGATCCTCAAGTAGGCTTTGGGTTGAGAACCCCAGTGTGGAGCAGATAAGAAGGGAGGAGGACCAACGAGGACAGGCCCCCTTGCCTTACAGAGTGAGGATCAACCGAGTCACCTGTCTCAGTGTCCAGATGGGGAAACTGAGGCCCAGAGAGTCACAGGAAGTCTGTTACATCAGTCTACAGATTTAATCACGACCCAGTTTCCCTTTTCCTGAGGGTCAGCACTATGGGAGTCAGAACAGGGCTCTGTCCAGCCTTTTGTTTAAAGCACGATCTTAGGCAAGTCAGGTCTTTCCCTCAGCCTCAGTTTCCCCATCTGTAAAGGAGGAGGCCATCTCCAAGTCCTTCCTTAGTAGGAGCCACACTCCTCTGCTGCTTGCTCCCAGGATGTCGTGCAGGACAGGAATTCACCCTGGGCTAGGTCTCCATGCAGAAGGCAGAGGGGAAGAGTCCCGGGGGCCGCCTTTTTGTTTTGTTTTGTTTTGCTTTGAGACAGTTTCGCTCTTGTCGCCCAGGCTGGAGTGCAATGGTGTGATCTCAGCTCACTGTAACCTCCGCCTCCCAGGTTCAAGCAATTCTCCTGCCTCAACCTCCTGAGTAGCTGGGATTACAGGCAACCACCATCACGCCCAGCTAATTTTTATATTTTTAGTGGAGACGGGGTTTCACCACGTTGGCCGGGCTGGTCTTGAACTCATGACCTAGGGTGATCTGCCTGCCTCTGCCTCCCAAAATGAGTCTTTTTGTATTTTGATTTTGGGGGTGTGGCCATGTTCCTGGAGAGGGCATCTTTAATTTAATCAGATTCCGACTTCAGTTATATGAGCCTGTGTGGATGGAGCCCTCATCCTAAATATCTAAATTAGGCACTCCCCCAGGTAAAACAATAACACATTCTCACACTTAAAACCAGGCTTTCCCCAAATCCTTTAGGAATTTTAAGTAACACCAAAGTATGGCTCTCCTAGCCCGCCCTGCCTGCCTGTTTTTCCCAGTTGCCTGAATCTGGGTTGCAACTCGCTGTTTCCAGAGCTGGCTCGCGTAATGGTCCCGCATTAAGGTGGAGAAACACTGCCCCCCAGTGGCCAGTCTCAATATGTTCCGCTCTCCATCCTTCCCTGAGCCAGAAAGCAGGGCACTCCCCATATATGGATATCGCCCTCGGTGAGAGGGTGGGGCGCAGGGAAGGGGCAGAGGCCCTGGGCAGGGCCTACCCTCGAGACCCGTCAGTCCCCAGGAACGGCTTCTCAGAGGAACGGCACCTTCCCTAGCCCTGAAGCCCACAAGAGCAGCCTTTTCCTGGCAGGTGCTCAGGACAGATGGAGACCAGGCAGGGAGGGTGTTGGAGGAGAGGTGTGTTGCCATGGCTACCTGGCAGCCCTCACCTCAGACCATGCGTACCTTCATGCTTGGGGCAGCCGGGACTTCGTGAGACTGATCGGCCACCCCCAGGTGTGTTTTCGTGTGTCCCTTATTTAAACTACCACTTACTGGTTACCAGTTCTGTGCTAGGCATGATGTGACAGGCTTCACGTTCACTATCTCACTTGCGTTCACAACAGCGCTTTAGCAAGGTACTATGATGAATCCTCATTTTAGAGAGAGAAAGCCAGAAGTTCAGAGGTTACGTGCGTGAGAGGCATACCCCAGCCAGGCGGGGAGCAGGCCGCGACTTGTGCCTGGCTGCTGACCCCAGAACCTCAGTCAGTTCTTTAGCCTCTACCAAGCAGTGGCTCAGTGTCTGGGGACCACAAAGACACATTGTGAGATCCTCGAAAACTGAGGCTGGAATGGAGAAAGGACTCACCCAGGGTCACATGGTAGCTGGGTCATACCTGAGTTCCTCTACCTCTGCTCCCCGGCCTCCAGCCTGTGATGCCCACCTCAGCGTGAGGCAGACACCAAGCCTCCTCCTGAAAATGTCCCAGGCTCCATCACGGACCCTTTCTGACTCAGTCTCCTGGCCCTTTGTGGCCTGAGCACATAGAGAGCCTCCCCCACACACATGCCTACACACGTCCCTAACACGTGTCTGTGTACACACACATCTAGAAAGATGCCCACACACTTGCACAGGCACACACAGGCACACACAGGCAGAAATGGGTGCTGCATGTGCATGTGGCATGTACAGTCACATACGTGTGTGCATGCGTGCATGTCCGTATCTGAGGATGCATGGGCACCTATTGGAGTAGCGGAGCGGTGAGGAGATGGGGCCCTGAGCAGGATTGCTTGGATTTGAAGCCCTAGCTGGATTCAAATGACTAGGAGGGTCTGAATTACCAGCTGTGTGGTATTGGGCGTGTTATTTAGTTTTTCAGTGCCTCAGTTTCTTCATCTAAAAAATGGTAAGAATAATAATATAATATATACCTCATATTGTTAGGAGAGTTAAATGGATTAGTATATGTAAAGTGCTAAGAACAGGTCTGCTACTTTGGGCGCGTTGCTTACTAAGCATATAGGTATATTCACATAATCCCATGTACACTCACTGATATGTACAGCCATGCACACACACCACACATGCATGGATGCACATGCACACACACACACACACACACACACACAAAACAGTTGACAGTGCCCCAGAGGCCTTACAGGAGGAGTGTCTTGCCCCCGCTGTCTTCGGGCCAGGCCACCACGCACTTGGTGGCACCCTGTTCCATGGTGATGGTGGAGTAGATGCACTGGGGGGAGGCCAGGGCAAGAGCCACCAGCCAGATGCCAGCAATAACCGCCTTGGTGCTGGGGGCTGAGAGCCGAGGCTGGAAGGGGTGGACGATGGCCATGTACCTGTGAGCAGAGGGCAGCGTGAGTGGCAGGGGCTCTCCAGTTAGCCCAGCTCCCTCGTCCCTGTCTCCCTGTCCCCTAACCCAGGCCCACACTCTCTAGCCCTTCCCCGAACTGCTACCATCTGCTGATGTCATAGTCTCACCCAAACTTCAGAGAGTCCACCGGACTGGTGACTCTCCCACAGCCACACAGCACGCTGATGCCTTAGCCCCAGCCCAGGCACCTCAGCCCACCAGTTCCCTCTGGGCGCGGACATGCCTGAAGATGGCTGCAAGAAAGTCATGCTGGAAGTCTATCTCGGGGCAAGGCTGAGCATCTAACTTTAGCCTGGAGCTCAGCCCTGAGCAGCATTGGGAAAATAATTGGCCCTATTAGATGATAATTGGATGCAATGTTTTTTAATCTTTTTTTTAATTTTTTTGAGTTGGAGTCTGGCTCTGTCGCCCAGGCAGGAGTGCAATGGCATGGTCTCAACTCACTGCAACCTCTGCTTCCTGGGTTCAAATAATTCTCCTTCCTCAGCCTCCCCGAGTAGCTGGGATTACAGGCATGCACCACCACACCTAGCTAATGTTTGTATTTTTAATAGAGACGGGGTTTCACTGTGTCGGTCAGGCTGACCTCGTGATCTGCCCACCTCAGCCTCCCAAAGTGCTTGGGATTACAGGGGTGAGCCACTGTGCCCGGCCTGCATGCAATCTTAAACTTTTCCCCTTTTTGTAATCTATCTGGAATGAAAACAAAAAACAGTATAAGACATTTCCTTGGAGTGAAAGAAAGACAACAAAACAAAAATCAACTCCAGGAAAGAACATTTGGAAGGTTCTAAAACATGGCCCACTTCCCCTACAGACTTGAACAACCCACCTAGTGCAAAGTCCCTCTTTGTGTCTAACCCTCAGTCTGCCTGCTTCGGTTCCACAGTCCCCCCAACTTCCAGATTCATAGTTTTAGACCATGATCAGATTTGGGAGGCCATTCCCTTGGTTCTACCCGAACTTGGTGTGTGACCACAGACGCGTCACCACCCCTATCTGAGCCCCGGCTCAGTGAGGAGGCTCCCCCCGCCACCCTAGCTTCCCCAAGGCCCCTCTTGCCTGTCGGCAGCGATTGCGGTCATGGAGTAGATGCTGACAAACATGGCTGTGATGGGGAAGAGGTTCTGGAAGTAGCAGAAGGCGCGGCCAAAGTACCAGATGTTGTGGCTGGCATAGACAAAGTTGAAGGTGGCGTTGAAGGCAGCCATGCAGAGGTCGGCCACAGCCAGGTTGACGATGAAGTAGTTGGTGACTGTGCGCATCCTCCGATAGGCCAGGATGATCCAGATGACCGTGGCATTGCCCGTCACGGCCACCAGCACCAGGGCCAGGTAGGCTGTGGCCCACAGTGCCAGCTGCCAGCCGGGCATGGAGAAGGCTGTGGTGCCCGTGGTATTGCTCTCAGGGCCAGATGAGATATTGGCCTCAGCCACAACATCACAGGTCCCCATGGCTGCTTCTGGGTCTGGAACAAAGGGCTCGGTTCCTCGGCACCTCTCGGATTTGCTATGGAAGAGAACTCCCCCTTCGGAGCATGGGTATATGGGGGCAGGGGAGAGGAGCAGATGCCAAGGGTGGTGGCACGTCAGGAGAGCCGGGGGCCACTCCTAGGTCTCAGGCAAAGATGATTGGGCTGATCACAAAGCCCAGTCCAGAACCACTGTCATTTCAGATTCCATCCTGCTGGCTGGACTTCTTGAATGTCACGTGGAAATAGAGAATTCAAATTACAGTGTCAGAGCAGAAAACATCCTTATAAATCAACCTCTTCGCTGAAGAGGTGGAAGACGGCGATTCCGAGAGGGGACGGGACCAGCCCAGGTCACTCAGGAAGCTGGTGACAAGTCAGGACTCAAACCCAGGTTTCTCCTCCGGTAATTCAGGAAACCGTCCCCAACAGAGGAGTGCATAGCAGGAGTCTCTGGAGTCCACAGGTCAACGGTGCCACAGCCTCTCTCCAGGCTTTGTGGTGTGAGCTGGGTGAGGGGCTGGGTGCCCAGGACTCTGCCAGCTGCCAGCCCTCACCGCAGCTTCCCTGCTGTTCTCTGGGGCAGAGCCAGTGGGGGCCTCGGCAGAAGGGGCTGCCTGCTCGCAAGGTGGGGCTTTGGCTCCCACCCCGGTCCCCACCCCCTGCTTGGCCTTGTCTCTTGAAAGATTTAGGACTGGCTGCCAAGGCAGGGAGAGTCAGGGGGGGAGATGGGGCTGGTATGGAGGGCACAGCTCTTGGCGGGTGTTTACTTTCAGCCCCGGACAGGAGCTGCATCTGAAGAATTACTCCGAATGCAGATGGAGTTTGAGCCTGGTCTGGGGACTCTAGGCGAGTCTCAACCTTTCTGAGCTCTGTCTGCCCCATCTGAAAAATGCAGGGAAAAAATGGTGTGCATCTCACGGTACGTTTGTGAATTTTAAATGAGATAATGTGCACAAAGTCTATTTAGCATAGGGGTTGGTACGTAAAAACTATGGTGCAGTTTCTAGCCCCAAGGGAGGACCCCACAGCCCGGGGCTCTCTAGGAGAAGACAGAACCCAGAGCGTTTCCAGCGAGTTCCCAGGTGATACTGATGCTGCTGGCACCAGGATGTCACTTTGAGAACCACTGTCTTGGGACAAAGTCAGGGCTCTTCTGGGAACCACAGCAAAGCTGTTCTAACCCCTGAGAAGCTGCTCTAGGTTTGCCCCATGATACCTGCACGGTCATTGACTGTGTGCACGTGTGTGAAGCTGTGACAATGTTTCTGAGTGACTGTATGTGTGGCTGACGTGTTAAGATCACACACACGCATGAACCTGTGCACACCTGTGGTGTGTGGACCCTGAAGGCAGGGGCAGGCTTAGTGGGAGTGGCGGGGGGTGGGTGTGTTCTTCATGAAAGCAGAGGAGGCCTCTCATTCACCATCAAACCCCGTCACAGCAGCCTCTATGCTCCCAAGCCTCTGCCTTTCACAGCCTGAGTTTCTTGTGGCTGAGCCGTGGCCCCCACGTCCCGTCACTTTCCTGCTTCTCACTCTGTGTCCTCTTGCTTCCTGGGGTGAGGCTGGGAAAGACCTTTAAAGGTCTCTAATGCTGAAAATATTATGCCACCCATGGAATCCAAAATAAAAACAACACTAAACCGTAAGTCATGAAACAAACATATGCTGAAATTGAAAGAGCTTCTTTTCAGATTTTTTTTGATTGTGAACGTCTGGGTAAGTTCACCAACAATCAACACTGAGATTGTATCTATTTTTGGTGTCCCTGCTGTGCGGACGTGAGGAGCATGTGCTGGGTCTAATGGGAACCCCATCCTTGCCCCTGGGGAGGGGGTACTTCCTGGGTCCGCACCCCTCCCGTGGGTGTGTGTGCCTGTTTCCTCTCTGGAGCAGCCTGTTTGGACTTTGGACCCTAGCAGAAGGGTCTCTGCC
Organism: Ateles fusciceps; assembly: GCA_036589455.1. Classification (NCBI taxonomy): domain Eukaryota; kingdom Metazoa; phylum Chordata; class Mammalia; order Primates; family Atelidae; genus Ateles; species Ateles fusciceps. The sequence continues at coordinate 14,100,796 of JAZHEH010000770.1, forward strand.
TTTGATCTCTGCTGGTGGTGGCCACAGTAGCAGGACTTTAGGGCGTGCTTCCGTCTCCTGCCCATCTGGCCAGGGTCCTAAAGGGCGGAACGTGTGGAAATAAGAATGGAAGCCTAAGACCCTGCTCTCCTTGCTGTCCTGGCCTCCTGCTCCCAGGCAGCGGGGATTTGTGGCGCTTCAGGTGCAAACACAGTGCAGGGCTGGTGTTCGGAATACCGTGGACCCCTCGGTGGTGACTGAGCAACCCCAAGCCGCTAGAAGGATTGGCAAAACCCGAGCTATCTGAAATAACAAGAAGAAATTGTTGTTGATTTTTAACTTGTAAATTCTCTTAGAATTTGGTTTCCCTGAAATGAGTTATTTGCTTCGTGATGCTTGTTACTTACTATTATTCTATTTGAGAAAACGAAGGATAACGTGAAAAGCTGAGATGTGACTTGTAACTTTGGCTCTGCCGAACTGTTCTGGTAAAAACAGGAATTCTGTGAAAGGGAATAACCACATAGTCTGACTCCCGGGGAGAGATGACAGCGCGTAATGGGCTTCTCGTTGCAGAGAGCGTATAAACGGGCCGTGTAATGGAGAGGCTTATTACCCAGATTCCTTTCCCAGGAAAAGCATATTGATTAGGGCCCTGGAAAGGGAATGCGACCCCTCATGGAGAGCCTATAAGTGGGCGCATGAGGGGCGTCTGTGGTGAGGAAAAATCTCTGTGGCTGAGCTAAGGATGTAAAAGTCCTCCTCCTCCCACTGCTCTTCAGGCCTGCGTGGAGCCCCCCTCCTCTTGCAGCTCTGTGGTCAGGCTGGTTGTCCCGTGTCAGATCCTGTTCCCCCTGCAGCTGTGAGCCCAATATGTTTTTGCTGATAACCATAAGTTTATGTTTAACCTCTATTCTTGCTAAGGTGTATGATATCTATGCTGACACACAGAAAAGTTATCTTTACGTTCTTCTGCTTTTATAATACCACGTTGTGATTTTTGTGCACCAGCTTTTGCAAATGTATTCTTTTTGTATAATTATCACTGAAACTTTGTGTAACCTCGATCCCCCCTCCCCTACTGAAAAAGCACAATAAAAACAGGTTTTCAGGGGAATGTCGGACATCCACGGAGCAGCATTACGTGGTGTCTCCCCCTGGGCCCAGCTTCAAGGAAAACTTTTTCCTTGTCTCTCTTTCTTTCACCGACCACTCAATCACTTTGAGAGATCTTGAATCCACGTTGATATATTGGGAGCTGGGATGCGTGAGTGCGTGTCACCATCACAGAAGCCCAGCACAGTTCAAGTTCCTCCCTCCCACTGTGTATGTGAAGGGGATTATATTTTGGAGCTTGTAAATCGAGCTTTTATTTCCCCCTTAAATTATCTGCTTGTGCAGCTTTCCAACTATGTGCTATGGTTTGAAGCTTCTTGGAAACGGAGGGTGCAGGCCACCCAGGACAAAGGGGTTCCTCATCAGCTTTGCTGCTCGGCACTGGCCTTCTGAGTCCATAGCTAGACAGTGGTCCCAAAGGCCAGTCCTTTTATTGCATTTATTTTTTTGAAGATAGAATCTCACTCTGTCTCCCAGGCTGGAGTGCAATGGTGCGATCTTGGCTCACTGCAACCTCTGCCTCCCGGGTTCAAGCGATTTTCCTGCCTCAGCCTCCCGAGAAGCTGGGATTACAGGCACACATCACCACGCCCGGCTAATTTTTGTATTTTTTTAGTAGAGACAGGGTTTCACTATGTTGGTCAGGCTGGTTCCTAACTCTTGACTTCAGGCGATCCATCTGCCTTGGCCTCCCAAAGGGCTGTGATTATAGGCATGCGCCACCACACCTGGAAGGCCAGTCCTTTTAAAAGAGAGAAAAAAAATTCTAAATTCTTACAGCTCTTTGACACATCAAGACCAGAGGGTAGCTCATCAAGGCTTGTGTGTGGGAAATCCCAACCGGGCAAGAAATGAAGGGGAAAAGGCTGCCCTTTGGTTAGGGCTGGGATAGCTGAGCTGATGGTGCCGGTTGAATGCGTCAGGGAAACAGACCCTGATTCAGAGGCTGCTGTGTAAGAAACACACCAGCTGTTTCTCAGGAAGCTGCCATTGGGGTCAACACCTGGGGCAGACAGGGCAGGAAGCAGGCATGGCTGAAGCACGGCACCGTTTGTGGTCCAGGCCCACAACAGCCTTGGTAGCCCCGGGGCTAATTGGAACTGGAACAGCTTCAGAGTTGCCCTGTGTGGGGCAAAGTTAACCAGGTCTTTATATTTCCACATTGGTCACTGTCACTGGGCATGGGCCACCCCAAGAAAGTATGTGATTGTTGTCAAGGCAGTGAGGTGAGGCCTGCAGCGGGGGATGCTAAACATGGTCCTGGGACCGCATGCCTGCCCGGCAGCTTGAAGGGGGTCTGGGAAGCACAGGGCGACATCCACCACAGCTGGATAGCAGCCGCTCCTTCAGACGGGCGTGTGCTGGCAGCTGTGCCTTGCTGGTTGGTGTAATTGTGACCTCTGGGCTAGAGGCTTAAAGATCAGAGTCGGGAGAGAAATGATCTTCCAGGGAGTTTGAGGAGGAAAAGGTGGGAGAGCTGTGGTGTGTGAGGGACGTGGGCGGGGAGAGAAAGGGGGCTCCAGGAAGCATTGAGGATGAGGAGCCGTCATCAGTGCCTGGGGGACACTCTTAGGAGAGGCCTGTCTCTGTCCTGGAGGCTGCTCTGGGCCCTGTGGTCATAGGCAGCATGTCAAGACACTAGCATTGAGGGTTACCCTGTCACTAGGGCAGTGCCGGGGGTGCCATGAGTGCCAGGAGGTGGCAGAAGTGAGGGGAGGATACAGGGTTGGCAAAGGGTCGACCCCTCTGCTGAAAGGCTCCAGTCCTGTGCCCTGCGGTGGGTCTGACCCTGAGCAGCTGCTCTGATGATCATCCCAGAGACAGGAGGAAGGTTCACATCTGTATTTGCAGGGAGCTCCTGGTGGGGCCAAATGAAGACAAGAACAACGTAGGGTGCTTTTCATTCTGCTAGATGAGTCTGGTTCCATGGACATCCTTCGTTCTGAGACCACGCCCTTCCTGCTTTTTGGGTTCTCTCATGAAATAATGGTCATGGCAGATGGTAGTTGTTGACGTGGTTTTGCTTTTTCTTTAAAATTTCTTACTTGGTGGAATAAAAAGTCGGTGACGTGTACGGTTCCCTCAATAGGTCGGTTTTGTTGTTGTTGTTGTTCCTGAGACAGAGTCTCACTGTGTTGCCCAGGCTGGAGTACACTGGCATGATCTAGGCTCACTGCACCCTCTGCCTCCCTGTTCAAGTGATTCTCCTGTCTCGGTCTCCTGAGTAGCTGGACTCACAGGTGCGCATCACTACACCTGGCTAATTTTTGTATTTTCAGTAGAGATGAGGTTTTACCATGTTGGCTGGGCTGGTCTTGAACTCCTGACTTCAGGTGATCTATCTGCCTCAGTCTCCCAAAGTGCTGGCATTACAGGTATAAGCCACCTCACCTGGCCCCTTCAATAGGTTTTTAATATTTTATTGGCCCATGAAATTCAAAGACTCAGGAGCCCCAGTCTATTTCCTTATTTAGAGAAGAGGAGTGAGGCTGGGCATGGTGGCTCATGCCTGTAATCCCAGCACTTTGGGAGGCCAAGGTGGGTGGATCACCTGAAGTCAGGAGTTCAAGACCAGCCTGGCCAACATGGCAAAACCCCGTCTCTACTAAAAACACAAAAATTATCCAGGTGTAGTGGTAGGCGCCTGTAATCCCAGCTACTCAGGAGGCTGAGGCAGGAAAATCACTTGAACCCGGGAGGCAGAGGTTGCATCCAGCCGACATTGAGCCATTGCATTCCAGCCTGGGCAACAGATTGAGACTCTGTCTAAAAAAAAAGAGGGGAGTGAGAGCTCCCAAGAGGCGAGACTTGGTTTCATCCCCAGTGAGGTGGGGCTCAAGTCCCCTTGTTCTGCCTTCACTGTTCTGTTGGCCTCCACTCCTTGGAAGCCCGTCGAAACCAGCTCCCTGGTCACCTCCTTGTCTCACTGATGGGGCCAGGGCTTCTCAGGTCTTGTGCCCACTGCCCAGGAGTGACCAGAACATCATCAGTGTCCTGTTAAGTTTGGTTGAATAAAAATGATGAATGAAATTTGAAATTGTACTCTGGTAAGGGATGGGGGAATCTTATGTATATATTATTTATTTATTTATAGCTATGTCTATGTGATATAGATATGAAAGTTCTAAGTTAATGGTGGGATTTTGAGTGGGCAGGGTAGTATAATGCCTGGCACACTGGCACATGGGAGATGATCAATAAACATCAAATGAATCAATGAATAACAAAGGATGAGTAAAGTCTAAATTTTCACCTTGCTAGGGGTGAATGGGTAGCATTTTTATTTTCACGGGCCCTAAAGCTTAAAGTAAGAGAATATTTCTCCATAAGTCTGGGAGGGCTTTTGTAGAGGGACATCAGAGTTTGCAGCACTCCTGGATTCATTTCTCATAGATAGTCCTTTCCTAGTCTATACACCAGAGAGCCCCAGGCTGGCCCCTTTAGGAGGTGAGCTCTGTGTCCCCTGCCCCTTGGCCTGGGCATCAGTGTCCCAAAATTTGGGACTTCAGCTGGGAGAGGGGGAGTTGGCCTCTGCCAAGAGCACGGGCTGCCGCTGACATCTTCTTTAAACACTGAGAGCATGCTGGGGGCAGTGCCTCGCCCTGAAAGCCTGAAGTTTATCTAACTGGAGAAGAGAGGCTAGAGTGTTTACATCTGCTGTGGTCCTGGTGTACACAGAGATCTTAACACAAAACGTGCTCATTTCTCAACATCGGGCTCTAGCACAATCTGCCCATCTATGGCAGGTGGAGGAGGAAGTGGGTGAGCCTCGTCTTAGGAGAGGACGCCCTGACACCCACTGGCTGGTTGCATCACAGGGGAGTCATCCCAGAGCCCGCTTGGATATTGCAGACAGAGGGAACTTGGTGTCTGTTCTGGGTGTTGGCGGATGTGGCAACACGTGTTGCGGCATGGCTGAGGGGAGGACAGGAGTTGGCAAAGGGCCTGTCTGCTGAAAGGCTCCAGTCCTGTGAGTTATGGTGTGTCTCTCATGGAGCAGCTGCTCAGAGGCTCAGCCCAGAATTAGGAGAAAGGGTCACATCTCCTCCTTCAGGAGGCTCCTTGACAAGCTAGGTAGCTAAGATCCAGGCTTGCAGAGAGAACTCATCATACCCTTCTCTCAAATGGGTGATGCTTGAGCTTTAAGCTTCAGAGGAGGGAGGAAGGGACCTTTAGGGGCGGCAGAGAGTGAGCTTGAGTGGCTCTGGGGGTCATGAGACAGGGGACATGGGAATGAGCCCCAATCCTCAGAGAAAGGTCAGAGTCGCCTGGGGGAGCCAAGGGTTCCTTTACAAGGGTAATGAGAGACGCAGCGAGTGTAAATCTTGGTCACAACCCAGCAGTGTAAGAAAAGCAACTTGATCTTGCACTCCTGGGGTTGATCAAATATCTTGATCTTTATACTCTGAAAGGCAGCTTGATCTTGACCCTGAGTCCTCATCTCGTCCAACTGTCAGGGAAATCCAACTTATTACTTCTGGGTGCTCACTGTCCCCCTCCTGGTACTGCCCATAGTGCCAAGGCATCTGGGATGCACCTTTACTGGTCATTAATCTACACAGGTCACTTTGGAGATGCCTGCTGTCCATTTCTGCAGGGTTCTTAAAGAAGGAGATGGGGGCTGTTGTTTATGAGACAATCCTGGGCCCTGGGAGTTTGGGGGCTCAGCTGGGCATTGGGTCCTGGAGGCCCAAATTCCCAGAGCTCCCCACCTTTCCCCATTATGGCCATTCCTCTCAGGGCCTTGCTAGGGGGAGAAACTGAACCCCAACTTCTCCTGGCCCCACGGTCTTCTCTTCTCCCTGCCCTCTCAAGGAAGTACTGCTTCTGTCAAAAATTCAGCCTCTTCCCCCCAAATCCCACCATCCTTCATGTTCTTTCATGATGTCTTTGACAAGACCCAGAACACTGACAACCAAAAACCCATTCGGCTTTCCTCCAGGACATGCAGACTTTGGTCTTCAGACCTTACTAAGAAGGGAGAAAAATATTTGCATTCCATGCTTTGAGCATGAGAAAGAAAAGGCAGGAAAAACTGGAGCTAAGTTTCCATATTAAAGCTTTGGAATACCCATGCCCTGCCCAGAGATGAGGCTGGAGAGGGAGCGTGAAGGCTGGTGGGGGAGAACCTTGAATGCCCTTTCTGGGCCCCCTTGTCTGAGGCCATCCTGCTGGTCCTTCAAGGACCCCTCAGATGCTACCTCATCGAGAATGCATGAGACCTTTGGGCCAAATGACTTTCTTCTTTTTTTTTTAAATTATGAAATTAGAGACAGGGTCTCCCTGTGTTGCCCAGGCTGATCTTAAACTCCTGGGCTCAAGGTCCTCCTTGGCCTCTGCCTCTCAAAGTGCTAGAATTACAGGTGTGTGCCACCGCACCTGGCCCCAAAGGCCCTTCATCACTGATGTTACCCCTGGGGTGGAACACTTGAGATAATTTGCAAACATGTTTTCCCTGCCCATGTCATAGTAGGGGAGCTGACATGAGCCCATCCCAGGCTTGTCTGTGTTTGAAATTACAGTTTACTAGTTCTCCACGATACCAATTTAGGTTGCTGCAGTTCGATTCCACTAAAATGACGTCATAAAGCTGGGGGGGATTTGGAAGACTCCCTGACCAATGGAATACAGCGATAAAGTAAGATGTCACATGCCTTCAGTCAGTTCATGTTGGAATACCATCTAGTCTTTCCATACTTTGTACAAAATTCTTTCACTCAGCCAAAAATGTGTCTGGACCCATAGGCTTTTCCTTCTATCCCCACTGGTCCAGGTCACCATTATCACTAGATTTGCTGTGAGAGCCTCCTCACGACCTTTGCATTCTCGCACTCCCTTCCACTCCATTCTCCAGGTCTGCTCACAGTGAGTTTTCTACAAACACAACCTGACCTGGTATTTCCTGCTTTGAACTCTTCAATGACTCCTCACTGTTCTCATGGTTAAGAGGAAATAGCCCCGCTCCTTCAGCAGCTGTGACCGCTCACTCTCCTTCAGAACCACTTTCCTCTTCTTTCCTTTAGCAACAGAACCTCCCTGCGTGTTAGCTGTGACCTGGCTGATCAGCTGGAGTCTGCATTCCCAAGACTCCCTTCCAAGCTAGATGTGGTCACATCATTAAGGTCTGGCAATGAGATGTGGGCAGAAATGACATGCACAACTTCACGGTCTCATCTTTAAAGAGGGAGCTGATGATGCCCCACTTCCTATTGGCGGGCAATGGCAACAACGGGGGCTGCCATCTTGAATCCACAGAGGGAAGCCATGTTGGGGATGACAGAGCCTAGGCAGGTCCCAGGGCTGCTACGTGAAAAAGAAAAAGGAAACAAAACAAAACAAACTTCTCCTTTATCTGAGGTACTGCATTTTGCATCTTGGGGTCCCTTTATGATGGCATGTAACTCTAAATAATCACTAGCCTTCAAGAACGTCTTTGATGCTTCCATGGGTTAACTATTTTTGTTCTACATTCTAATAGCATTCCTGTGCTTTTCTTCTTGCTAACATCCTGATCCATCACATGTATTCAAAGTGTGTTTTCCCTACCATACTAGGAAATCCATGAAGCCGGAATTATGTCTCCCCCGTCCTCCACTGTGATTGGCTCATTGATAACTTCTAATTAAACAATGGAATGACTGTGCCGATGAATGAACACACGGAAACAACTTGGATATGAAAACATGCATAGTTTTTGCTGTAAGTAACGGTAATTTAAACAAACATTTTCTCACATAACCAGAAGTCTGGAAGTAGGTGATTCCATGAGAAACAGCTTGGTTATATGAAAAGCTCTTTGGGAACTTTGATTTTTCTTGGCCTTCCCCCTCATAGCTACAAGATGGCTGCAACAGCCCCAACGATCTTGTCCTTATCTAACTGCACTCTCATCCCAGGACAGGAGCAGGAGGAAAAGAAGTCTCCTTCTAGGCTTCTCTCTTTTGGTCAGGGAGGAAACCTTCCCCAGGATTCCCCCCCAGCAGATGCCCCTCACATCTCATTGGCCAGAACTGGGTCACATGGCCACCCCAGGCCACGTGGGAAGCTGAGAAAGGGAACTTCTTCCTTCTTCAAGGCCCAGTGGGAATAAACCAGTTCTAAGAGCCTTTGCCCCCTCCTTGTCCAGGTGGTCCCATTTGGGAAGCCCCAGGGACAATGGGGTATCTCGATGTGGTCACAAATAAAAAGCCACGCCTTGTGCCTGATGCTTGCTGGAGAATGTCACGTTCTGTCTCTTGAAATTCTCTCCCTTGACACTGGCCCACCCAGCCTTTCCCTTGACTCTGCCCATGAGCGCACCTGTTTCAGTACAATCAGTGATTGCCATCTCTGTGGTCACAGCGTAGCTACTATTTACTGCACCAGCCACATGCCTGGGGATTGAACAAGTTGCAAACCTCTCTGTGCTTCCCTTTCCTCACCTGTAAAATTTGTACTACCTCATGGGATTGTTGTGAGGATTAAATTAGTTAATACAAAGTGCTTACAACAGTACCTGACACAAAAGGCTAAATAAATATTTGCTGTTGTGAATTGTTTTTTTTTCTTCGTATTGCCTCAGTTTTCCCTGAAGAACATGAATTGTTTTCTTGTTGTTGTTGTTGTTGTTGCTTTGAGATGGAGTCTTGCTCTGTTGCCCAGGCTGGAGTGCAGTGGCACGATCTCGGCTCACTGCAACTTCTGCCTCCAGGTTCAAGTGATTCTCCTGCCTCAGCCCCCCCCTCGTAGCTGGGATTACAGGCGAGTGCCACCATGCCCTGCTAATTGTTGTATTTTTAGTAGAGATGGGGTTTCGCCAAGATAATGGTCAGGCTGGTCTTGAACTCCCAACCTCAGGTGATCTGCCTGTCTCGGCCTCCCAAAGTACTGGGATTACAGGAATGAGCCACCATGCCCGGCTGTGATTTGTTTATATTCCCATTTCACAGATAGGAAAAAATAACATGTTCCAGGTCACACAGCTGGGGGAACAGTCAAAGCCTGTTTTTTCCAACTTCAGAGCCCACAGCCTTTCTTCTCTTACCGCCAGGCCTTGCTGTGCCTGCAAGTTTCTCCTGAGTGTCTCAAAGGTGGGATGTCTTGCCACAGACACTATTTCTTAATTCACCAATCCAACTCCTCCTGGAAGCCTTCAGGGGCACACGTGCTCTCTGCCCCTCACTGGCACTGGAAAGGCCCTTCTGGAGAACATGAGGAGCTTCCTCTTGTCTTTTCTGGAGGGCTGGGAATGTCAGTTGTGCCTGCTGTTGTGGTCAGCTGCAAAGACACAACGTCATCCTCTAGAGATGCCCAGTCCTGATGGACACTGAAGGCCAGAAAGGCATTCCCTCCCGGTCAGACAACCAAGTACTAGGGGGAGCCATGACTGGAACTCAAGCCTCCAGGCTCACTCCCCAGCGCCCATTCCCTGCTCCTGGCTTCCTCCGTGTGAGCATTTTGCAGAGACAGCGGCTCATCCAAAGGAGACCCTTACTTACAGTAGGGCCAGGAGTGGGGCTTGCCTGAGCGATCCTGGCCTGAGCATAAAAGTGGAGACCATGCCTTACTCATCCCTGACCCTCCACCCCAACTCTGGCTCCTACTGGGCCCAGCCTCATCCCCTGCAGAGAAATGCAGACTGTAGCCTGAGTACCCGAGTGCTTGTAATATACAGATTGCGACAATAGAGGGCAGGCTTGCTGCTCTAATCCTTGTGATCACAAAGGCTTTTAAGAAGCCTCCACCAGATTGATGATGGTGGTGGTGGTGGTGGTGGTGGTGGTGGCAGCGGCGGTTGAGGCTACTATTTATTGAGCCAAGATGATTTATCATCTCTAAGCAGCAGGTCTTTCTGTGCGTACGACGTTCTGCTGTGTTCTGAATCTCAGAAAGTGGACCACCTCCACCCAGTTACCCAAGCCTGAAACCAGGGCATCACCATCAGTTTCTTCCTCCCTCCCCTCTCTCCACTCTGCCACCTATTCCTGTCCATTCTATATCCTAAATATGGTCCCATCCCTATCTCTCCAGTCCCACAGTTTGTCCTTCTCCTCCAAATTTCCCTTCGATTTACAGAGAGCCACAGGGTCCTGCCTCAGGCCCTCATGGAGGCCAGTGGTTCCTGAACTTTGCTGCACATTGGAATTGTCTAGGGAGCCTCAAAAACTCCAGCTGCCCACGCCACACATCAGACCAATGAAGTCAGGATGTCTGGAGGTGGGAGCCAGGCATTAGCACTTTTTAAAGCTCCCCAGACAGTTCCAGTTTGCAGCCAAGTTTAGGCACCACTGCGCCCTCTGTCTGAGTCTCTCTTCCATGCCCTTTTATCTGGGCAATGCGATAATCAGGTAGGTCTCTAACATTGCTGCCGAGCCTGGACAGCACAGAGCCATCATCTGCTCCTCCCATGGCTACACTTAGCATGCTGCATTGTGACTGCTTTTTCTTCTTCTTTTTTTTTTTTTGAGATGGAATTTCGCTCTTGTTACTCAGGCTGGAGTGCAATGGCCCGATCTCAGTTCACTGCAACCTCTGCCTCAGCCTCCTGAGTAGCTGGGATTACAGGCATGCACCACCATGCCCAGCTAATTTTGTATTTTTAGTAGAGATGGCATTTCTCTGTGTAGATCAGGCTGGTCTTGAACTCCCAACCTCAGGTGATCCGCCTGCCTCCACCTCCCAAAGTGCTGGGATTACAGGCGGGAGCCACCGCGCCTGGCGTATACATTTTTTTCTTCAAACACCTGCCTCCCCTACCTCTCACCACCAGCCCTCCCTCCACTGAGAGAAAAGACTGGCCTCCCTGCTGCATGTGTGTGCAAACAACGGGAGTGAAACACATTTTTACAAGAACACAAGAAGGGAGTCTTATCACTCTTAGCAATTTTGAATTGTGCCCAGGTTTTAATTTTTGCAGTGATCTGTTTACAGTGCTTAAAGCAGAAAGAGATACACTTTTCTTTTCAAATATGGATGTAGATATAAGAACACCTGTACTTAATAGTCTCAAAGCCATCTTGTTCTCTTTTCTACTTGAAATTTCCAAGCTGTGGCTAATCCTTGCCCATGGACCTTGACACTATGGAAAATACCCCCAAATGCTTATGGTGTATGGAAAACCAAAACCAAAACAACAATTTTAACCAGGAGGTGAAAGCAGGGGGCACATGGGCTGAGTTAACCCACAGGTGTCTGTGGCTGGGGTCCTGCCTGTGTTGGGGTAGGCGTGGGCAGTGATACAGGGTTTATCTCGAGGGGCTGGAGCCCAGTGTTGTCTCTCCTATAGGGGCTGTACAGGTCAATGTCCCGTTTTACAAAGGAAGAAACCTAGAGAAAAGGCTAAATGAATTGCCCACGATTCTATTACTAATAAGTAATAGAGGGAAAATGCAAACTTAGTTTTAACTGACTCTCTATATTCTTTCTGCTATATCAGTATGGGTCAAAGTTCCAGAGCTGGCTGGGTGAGGTGGCTCATGCTTGTAATCCTAGCACTTTGGGAGGCTGAGGAGCCTGGATCACTTGAGGTCAGGAGTTCAAGACAAGCCTGGCCAACATGGTGAAACCCTGCTTCTACTAAACATACAAATATTAGCCTGATGTGGTGGCATGTCCCTGTAGTCCCAGCTACTTGGGAGGCTGAGGCAGGAGAATTGCTTGAACCCGGGAGGTGGAGGTTGTGGTGAGCCAAGATTGAGTTACTGTGCTCCAGCCTGGGCAACAAGAGCGAAATTCTGTCTCAAAAAAAAAGTTCCAGAGCTGCTTTCATTTCACTCTTTGATTTTGCTTAATATAATCTTTATTGAAGTGATATATTTATATTGTTTGAGTCAAGTAATACCGTAAGACTAATAGCAACAAAAAGTAGTCTCCTTTAAAACTTCCCTAATCTTAATTCCTATCCCCGGAGGCAATTGATTTCTATTCTTTTAGTCATATTTTTCTGGAATTTATATCTATATGTCTTAACATAATAACATTATTATTTCTTTTTTCTTTAATAGTTAAAAACTTTTTTTTTTTTTTGAGACAGAGTCTCTCTCTGTTACCCAGGTTGGAATGCAGCGGCATGATTATAGCTCACTGCAGCCTTGAACTCCTAGGCTCAAGCGATCCTCCTGCCTCAGCCACCTGAGTATGTAAGACTACGGGCATCTGCCACTGCACCCGGCTAATTTTTAAAAGTGTTTCAAAGAGATGAGGTCTCAGTATGTTGCCCCGGCTGGTCTCGAACTCCTAGGCTCAAATGTCCTCCCACCTCAGCCTCCCAAAATGCTGGGATTATAGGTGTGAGCCACCATGCCTGGCCTTACTTATTTCTAATTTTATTGGTTTTGATCATCATATCCTTCATTTGAAATCTCTACTTCTCAGAATTTATTAAAATTTTCACTGTAGACAAGAACATGACTAATTTTGGTAAACTTTCCATGAACATATGAAAAGGATGTATATTTTGTATTTGTGGTGTTAAAAATTATTATTATTATTTTTTATGAGATGGAGTCTTGCTCTGTTGTCCAGGCTGGAGTGCAGTGGTACAATCTCAGCTTACTGCAACCTCCACCTCCTAGGTTCAAGTGACTCTCTTGCCTCAGCCTCCTGAATAGCTGGGACCACAGGTGCACACCCTCACGCTGGGCTAATTTTTAATTTTTTTTAGTAGAGACAGGGTTTCACCATGTTGTCCAGGCTAGTCTCCAATTCCTGACCTCTCAAATTCCTGACCTCAAGTGATCCGCCCGTCTTGGCCTCCCAAAGTGCTGGGATTACAGGTGTGAGCCACCGCACCCAGCCAAAAATTCTAAATGTACCTATTAAATCGAGTTTATTGATTTTATTGCGCAATTCTCTAATACGATTATTATTTGCTTACTTGATTTATCAAGTTTTGAGCATGTATATTAAAATGTTCAACTATATTGTTTTATTAATTTTGTCTGTAGGTCTGGGAATGTTTACCTTATATATTTGGCTGCTATGTTATTTGGTACATAAAGATTTCTAGCTTTTCCAAAGATTTTTCTTTTCTTTTCTTTTGTGGGGAGGTCTGGCTCTTCTCCCAGGCTGGAGTGCAGTGGCACCATCTTCGCTCCCTGCAACCTCAGCCTCCTGAATAGCTGGGACTACAGGCCCATGCTGCCACTCCCGGCTAATTTTTGTATTTTTTGTAGAGGTGGGTTTTGTTACATTGCCCAGGCTGGTCTCAAACTCTTGAGCACAAGCAATCCACCCATCTTGGCCTCCCAAAGTGCTGGGATTACAGGCTTCAGCCACTGCGCCCCGCCAGCTTCATGCTTTTGTCTTCATCTTTTTTTTTTTTTTTTTTTGAGACAGGGTCTCACTTTTCACCTAGGGTCTCACTTTTCACCTAGGCTGGAGTGCAGTGGCGTGATCACGGCTCACTGCAACCTCCACCTCTGGGCTCAAGCAATTCCCCTGCTTCAGCTTCCTGAGTTACTAGGACTGCAGGTGCCACCGTGCCTGGCTACCTTTTGTATTTTTGGTAGAGATGGGGTTTCACCATATTACCCAGAGGGTCTCAAACTTCTGGGCTCAAGCAGTCCTTCTGCTTTGGCCTTGAAATGTGCTGGGATTACAGACCTGAGCCACCATGCATGGCCATTTCATGCTTTTTTATTTTTATTTTTTTAAGATGGGGTTTCACCATGATGGCCAGGCTGGTCTTGAACTCCTGACATCAGGTGATCCACCCACCTCGGCTTCCCAGAGTGCTAGGATTACAGGCGTGAGCCACCGCGCCCGGCCCATTTCATGCTTTTTATCTTGTCACATCTTTTTTTTTTTTTTTTTTTTTGAGACAGTCTCACTCTCTCTGTTGCCCAGGCTGCAGTGCAGTCTCAGCTCACTGTAACCACTGCCTCCCGGGTTCAAGTGATTCTCCTACCTCAGCCTCCTGAGTAGCTATGATTGTACAGGCATGCACCGCCATGCCTGGCTAATTTTTTAAAAAAACATTTTAATAGAGACAGGATTTCACCATGTTGGTCAGGCTGGTCTCAAATTCCTTACCTCATGATCCACCAGGCTTGGCCTCCCAAAGTGCTGGGATTATAGGTGTGAGCCACCGTGCCTGGCCTATGTGTCACATCGACATTAATGTTGTGATTCTAATTTTTTTTGTAGGCTACTTTTGCTTGGTTTTGTAACTTTCGTAGGTCACTCTTTGCCTATTCCTTTATTTTCAACTTTCCTTTTTCACTTCGTTTTTGGTATGTCTTACATTACCACATATAGCTAGATTCTTTTTCTTTTTTCTGAGATGGAGTCTTGCTCTGTTGCTCATTCTGGAGTGCAGTAGCATCATCTCAGCTCACTGCAACCTCCGCCTCCTCTCAGGTTCAAGCAATTCTCCTGCCTCAGCCTCTGAGTAGCTAGGATTACAGACATGCGCCACTACACCCAGCTAAGTTTTTTGTATTTTTAGTGGAGATGGGTATTTCACTATATTTATTTCACTATGTTGACCAGGCTGGTCTCGAACTCCTGATCTCGTGATTCACCTGCCTCAGCCTCCCAAAGTGCTAGGATTACAGGCATGAGCCACTGAGCCTGGCCAGCTGGATTCGTTTTTGATGCAACTGACAATCTCTGGAATAGGTGCATGAACCCATTCATATTTGGTGTAGGAACTGAAATACTTTATTCCTTTAATCCTGTTGTACATTTATGCTTTATTTTATGCAACATGATTCTTTTCTCTTTATTGCATTATTTCTTTCCTTGGTCAAATCCTAGAATACCTGCTTTGGAGTTTCTAACTACCTTAATTAAAGTTTTAGTTCTCTATTAATACATAAAAATGAAATAGCTGCATTTTCCTCCATAAGATATTTTACTTACTTTCTCTTTTTCATAATAAATAAAATTTTTAGAAAGCTTTGTGTTCCCCATTCTCTCCTCTCTCCACTCAAGGTCCTGGGTTTCACTGATGTCATTTAACTTCTTTAGTCTTGGAGTGTTTTTTTGTTTTTATTTTTATTTTTTGAGACAGAGTCTCACTCTGTTGCCCAGGCTGGAGTGCAGTGGCATGATCTCGTCTCACTGCAGCCTCTGCCTCCTGAGTTCAAGCAATTCTCCTGCCTCAGCCTCCTGAGTAGCTGAGATTACAGATGGGCACCACCACACCTGGCTAATTTTTTTTTTTTTATAAAGATGGGGTTTCACCATATTGGTCAGGCTGGTCTTGAACTCCTGACCTCAGGTGATCCACCCGCCTCGGCCTCCCAAAGTGCTGGGATTACAGGCGTGAGCCACTGTGCCTGGCCGCGTTTTTTTTTTGTTTTGTTTTTTTTTGTATTTTTAGTAGAGATAGGGTTTCATCTTGTTGGTCAGGCTGGTCTTGAACTCTGGACCTCAAATGATCCACTCGCCTCAGCCTCCCAAAGTGCGGGGATTATAGGTGTGAGCCACCTTGCCAGCTTGTTTGTTTTTAGAGAAACATTTTGTTTAATGGTTAACCTTAGCACACCCCAGCACCAGGAATGGGGTGGAGTCGCAACAGCAGTGACAGGCAGGTGATTCCCACAGAGCCTCACATGGCGAATAGGATGAGGAAGGTGACTATCCAACAGAAGAGCCCCAAGGCCTCAGACAAAGCAAAGCCCAGAATGGCATAGGAGAAGAGCTGCTGCATGAGAGACAGGTTCCTGGCATAGCCAGTGATCAAGCTGCCAAACAGTGTTCCAATGCCAGCCGTTGAACCAGCCATACCAACTGTGGCTGCCCCAGCACCAATCAACTTTGCTGCTGAGCCAATGTCTTGGGAGACAACACTGGTCTGGAACTCCCATGTGGCCCCAGGAGTAGGGAGCTGCTGTAGGAAGCCTCTTTAGATGAATTCTCTGCGCTATTCAAGAAAGAGGCAGACACAGGCCCCATTAGACCCCTGGTACAACAGTACATCAGAGCTGGAGAAATGAGTGGTGCCCTGGTGGTCTGTATTTTTTCAGTCTCCCAGCTTTAGCCCTTGGTCTCAGCCATCTTGGAGTATTTTTAAGTCTGGATTATTTATTCCAAGAGTTCTCACTTAAAAATGTATTTATATCTACACACATACACACACACACACCCCTCATATCCAGTCATGTTATCATAATCCATTTAGTTTTTAGTTTTCTTTCTTTTTTTTTTTTTTGTAGAGATGAGGTCGTGGTATGTTGCTCAGGCTGGTCTTGAACTCCTGGGTTCAAGAGATCCTCCTACCTTGGTCTCCCAAAGTGCTGGGATTACAGGGATGAGCCACCATGCCCAGCCCGAGATTATTTTAAATAATAAATTTTGTTGTGTATATTTAAGGTATACAATGTGATATTATGGGATACATATAGATAATAAAAAGGTCACTATTGTGGAACAAGGTAACATACCCATCATCACATAGTTGCCTTTGTTTTTTGTTTTTATGGCAAGAGTAGCTACATTTACTCATTTAGCATAAATCTCATAGACAGTACAATTTGATGACCTAGAGTCCTAGGTAATAAATTTAGGTCTACATTTTGTTAGGTCTACCTGCACTGGATCTCTAAACGTCTTCATCCCTCATGTCTGGTACTTTGTATTCTCTACCTATGTCTTTCCCTTTCTTTCTCCCTCACTCCTAGCGCCTGGTAACCACAATCTGGTTCTCTATGTTTGTATATTTGAATTTTTTAAAAGATTCCATATATAAGTGTATAAGTGAGATCATGCAATATTTTTCTTTCTATTTGGCTTGTTTCACTTAGTGTAATATTCTCCAGCTCATTCACGTTGTGGCTAATGGCAAGATCTCGTTCGTTTAGGGCTGAATGTATGTTGTGTGTGTGTGTACATATATATGTTGTATACATGTACCAGTGTCTTGATTCATCTGTGGACAGACACTTGGGTTGTTTCCATATCTTGGCTATGGCGAGTAATGATGCAATGAACGTGGGAGTGCAGATATCTTTATGAGGTGTTGATTTCACTTCCTTTGTGTATATGCCCAGAAGAGGGATTGCTGAGTTATATGGTAGCTGTATTAGTCCATTTTCACACTGCTATAAAGAACTACCTGAGACTTGGTAATTTGTAAAGAAAAGAGGGTTAGTTGACCCACAGACTCTCCAGGAAGCATGGCTGGGAGGCCTCAGGAAACTTACAATCATGTCATGGCAGAAGGTGAAGGGAAAGCAAGCACATCCTACGTGTCTGGAGAAGGAGGAAGAGAATGAAGGGGGAGGTGTTATACGCTTTTCAACAACCAGATCTCATGAGAACTCACTCACTATCATGCAAACAGCAAGAGGAAAACCTCCCCATGATCCAATCGCCTCCCAGAAGGCCCTTCTTCCAATGCTGGGGATTACAATTTGACATGAGAGTTGGGGGAGGGACACAAATCCAAACCATATCAGTAGCATTCATTTAGATTTAAATATATCTCTTGCTCACTACTATTTTCTCTTTGTCTTCCCCCATCTTGAGATTTCTGCTCTGATTTAAATTGCCATTTGGGGCCAGACACAGTGGCTCATGTTATGAGATCCTTGAAGGTGTCACTTCGCCAACTGGAAGCCTCTGTGGCTGGTGGTGCCTTTGCCTGAGTTTTGCTTGGGCCCACTGGGCTCCTTCCACCCACTTGGCCTGGCAGGCTGCACATCACTTACGCTACTGGCCTGGGCCCCATGCCTACCAAGGGTGAGCCAGGCACAGAGCAGTAAAGGGCAAGTGAGCAAGTGAGCATGGGGTCTGGCCACTACACACAGCCAGGCATGCCAGCTGTGGTGGGGGTGGGGGGCAGCTCCAGGCACCAGCATGGATGCTGGCTCCCTGCGAGGCTGCAGTTGGACCAGGCATACCTCAAGTGATTTCCACTGCAGGCACCCAGGAATGCAGTGGTGCCTGGAAGCTTGAGACACCAGGAACCACAGAGTCCCAGGAGCCTGTCTGCCTCCTGCCGTCATCTACACGTCATCCATGGCACACAGGCTGTTCCTGCTGAGGCCTGGCAGGCCAGCAGGCTCATACCAAACCACCCTCAGCCCACCTCAGCCCACCTCAGCCTCCCTCCCATGCATATTCATTCAAAGAGGGTGTCACAGCCCTGGCTTGGGAGCTCCTAGGTCTGGGCTACCCAAAGGGCTGCAGCTCTTCTCTCCTTCTCGTCGTCCACAATGTGGCAATCCAGGGAGTGGGTGTGTTCAGCCCTATTTGTGTTATAGCTCTTTCAGTCCTCCATTTGACTGGGTCCTGAGTTCTTGTCCTGTGTCCGGGAAGAATGAGGTACATGGCCAACTGGAGGATGAGCAAGGTGAAGAGGTGATTTATTGAGCAATAGTGCAGCTCTCAGGAGACCTAAAGTGGGTAACTCCTTTTCATAGGCAGGTTGTCCCAGTGAGTGCAGCTCTCAGCAGAGAGGAGATCTGGAGTAGCTCCTATCCACAGGCAGGTTGTCCCGATGTCTCTGTGAGTCTGGTTGAGTCCAGGGTTTTTATGGGCTTCAGAAGGGAGGAAGTGTGTGCTGATTGGTTCATGGGCAGCCATGAGTGGGCCTGGAGAAAACACATTAAGTTCTCACTCTGGACCGTGGACTCTACCCTGGCCCCATGCTTTAGGCCATCCCTGGCCTGAATGTGGGGCTTCACTGGGGACCTGACCCTTTTCACCCAGGAGCCTATCTGCCTCCTGCTGTCATCTACATGTCATCTATGGCACCCAGGCTGTTCCTGCTAAGGCCTGGCAGGCCAGCAGGCTCATACCAAACCACCCTCAGTCCCACCTCAGCCTCCCTCCCATGCATATTCATGCCCAGAGTCTGGAGGGAGCTGAGGCAGCAGGGGGCTGGCATGTCAGCACTGCCCCAAGCGTGCTCACACCCGGCTGGGTTGGGAAAGTCTCAGACTTGGCCACAACTTTGCTTCGAAATAGGAGCAGGCACTGGGAGCAGGGAGAGGCCAGGCAGTGGGAGCAGGAGCAGGAGGCTTCCCCGGCTCCCCAGAGGGGAGGGATGCCTGGTCTGTAGCTACGGCTGGGTGGCTGCAGCTGTGCTCAGGATGGCAGGGCTCCCACCTCACCAACTCAGAAGGAGGCAGGGCTCTCATCTGTTCCCAGCTCCCACCAGCTCTGTGGAGCACGTAGCCCTGGCTGTGCCTCCATTGCAGCTGGCATCTTCACAGCAGGCGCTCCAGACGGGCCACCGCTGCCATCACTCATGCCCGTCTCAGCACTTTGGGAGGCTGAGGTGTGATCACTGGAGCCTAGGAGCTCACTCAAGACCAGTCTGGGCAACATGGTGAAACCTTATCACTACAAAAATTACAAAACATTAGCCAGGTGTGGTGGCTACTCGGGAGGCTGAGGTGGGATGATCGCTTGAGCTCTGGAAGTGGAGGCTGCAGTGAGCTGAGATTGTACCACTGTACTCCAGCTTGGGTGACAGAGTGAGATCCTGTCTCAAAAAAGATTAATAATTTAATTAGTTGTCATTTGGTTAGAGTACTTCCTGGGGTATTCTACTTATGTATGATAGGCACATGCATAGTATTATCTCACATCCTGCATGTCCAAAAATATTTTCTTTATCCTTCAGGTGAATAATAGCTTGACTGGATATACATTTTTAGATCATGGTTATTTTCGCTCAATAATCTATCGATATTGTTTCTCTGTCTTCTAGAGTTAAGAGTTAAAAATAAAAAATCTAATGCTTATCTGATACTCTTTTATTTATGGAACGTGTTATTTCTGTAGGAAGATAGATTTTTCTGTTTTGTCTCTTTTTATCTTAAGAATTTAGAAATTCACCAATTTATACCATTGGTTTAAGAGTATATGTTTTATTTAAATATGCCAGATACTCAGTGACTCCTTTCAATGCGAAAACTGTTTTTCTTTACCACAGGGAACTTTTCTTTAATCAGTTCTTCAATTATTACTTCTCATATTAGGGATAATTTCAGATGCAAGATCAGAAAATTTGAGTAAAAAAAAAAATGACTTGGACAAATAGATACTTATTTCGTTTACTTTAGAAGCCCAGAGGCCAGGCATGGTAGCTCATACTTTTTTTTTTTTGAGATAGAATTTCGCTCTTGTTGCCTAGGCTGGAGTACAGTGGCGCGATCTCGGCTCAATGCAACCTCCACCTCCTGGGTTCAAGTGATTATCCTGTCTCAGCCTCAGCCTCCCCGAGTAGCTGGGATTACAGGCACCTGCTACTATACCTGGCTAAGTTTTTGTATTTTTGGTAGAGACGAGGTTTTGCCATGTTGGGCAGGCTGGTCTTCAACTCCTGACGTCAGATGATCCGCCTGCCTAAGCCTCCCAAAGTGCTGGGATTATAGGAGGGCTTACACTTTTAATCCCAGCACTTTGAGAGGCAGAGACGGGAGGATAGCTTGATACCAGGAGTTCAAGACCAACGTAGGTAACATAGGGAGACTCGGTCTTTACAAAAAAATTTAAAAATTAACCAGGCATGGTGGCGCATGCCTGTGGTCCCAGCTACTCAGGAGGCTGAGGAGGGAAGGATTGCGTATGCCTGAGACATTGAGGCTGTAGTGAGCTGGGATCACGTCACTGCACTCCAGCCTGAGTGACCGAGGGAGACCCTGTCTCAAACAACAAAAGCAGCCTAGAGATACCGCTGCTGGCTTTGGTTCAATTATTCAACAATGCCAGGGTTTGGGTCGGTGTCTCTCTGATTCTCTTGGCCTCTCCCTTGTGCTCACAGAATGGCTGCTGCAGCGCCGGGTATCATGCTTGCATTCAAGGTAGGAAGAAAAGAGGAAAAGTGCTGCACCAATTGCATATGCATTTTGTATTTTTTAAAAACCCTGAAAATCTTACTGGAAGCTTATGTCCCATTGTCCAGAACTGCGTCATCCAGCAAGGAGAGCTGATAATGAGTATATTTTACTATTCCGGTCTCCGTAGCAGAGTCAGAGAAGGCAGCAGGTGGGAATGGGGTTGAGTAGCCAGCCAGCAGCACCTGCCACATTTCTTCATCTTGGATTTGGCCTCCACATCTCTTCTCTTTCCTTTCTGATTCCCACCTCATTGTGTTTTTGCTCTATATGGTAAGGTGTCTGTCTCACAATATCTTCCCGACCACTGATTCAATCCTCCACATTGACTGTCTTCTAATGAATTGCTATATTTGAAAGTCATACATTTTAGTTTGCAGGAATCTTTCTGACTGTGCTCTGATCACATCTTGAGAATTCCCATACCCTTTTCCCCTCCCTTTTCTTTGAGGTCCTCTTCTGCCTTTCCTACTAGTTCACGTAGAGCTTCCTCCTTCATGTTACTGAGTCCTTTTAAACGGGTGCGGTTTTTCTTTACTTGCTCATGTTTTTTCCTCTTGGTTCCCATAGGGACAAGGCTGTAGATATTTCTAGAGTAGGGCAAACCCAGTAAGTGCTGGAAGATCATTTGCTTTGTGCACTCTTGGGCCCATGGCAGGGAAAAGGTCTGGCAAACTGTCGCTTTTTTTGTTGTGTTTTTTTGTTGTTTTAAGACGGCGACTCACTCTGTCACCCAGGCTAGAGTGCAGTGGCACAATCGTGGCTCACTGCAACCTCTGCCCCCGTGGTTCAAGTGGTTCTCCTGCCTCAGCCTCCTGAGTAGCTGGGATTACAGGTGCCCGCCACCATGCCTGGATAATTTTTTTGTATTTTAGTAGAGACGGGGTTTCACCATCTTGGCCAGGCTGGTCTTGAACTCCTGACCTTGTGATCCACCCACCTCGTCCTCCCAAAGTGCTGGGATTACAGGTGTGAGCCACCGCGTCCGGCAAACTATCACTTCTTCACTCTCTCATCCCAGTTGTCCTCAGACTCTCATGGCCAGCTGGGATCCCTAGTTGGCGAGTACAGTTCCCCCCGGTCCACAGAGGTCAGGTGGGTAGGGCAGGCCCCCAAGGACCACACACAGCCTGCAGCAGAAGCAGCCCCTCCCCGAGAAGAGTTCTGCTGGTCATGGCCTCTCCAGTCACCAGAGATTCCCTGCCATCCGATGCTAAAAGGAGGATGTGCCTTCTCTCTGGCCACTGGCCTTTCAGCTCTTGTTCAGGAGACAGAAGCCCAAATTCTTTTCCTTGAAGATGTAGGAGCTCTCCTGGGCTTCAGATGCATCTCCAGGCTTCCCGATTATGTTACCCAAAGAGTGAGTGAACTGACAGGGTGAGGAAGGTGAGGAACATAGGCATTTAACTTGGAACTTTCATCATGGAACTTTCAGGATCACTGGAGCCATATTTATAGATGTTTGACTTTTGCTGAACCCCCTCGATATTTGCTGTGCAAACAGATGTTGTAAATCCAAGTACATCTTTCCTGTTGGCTAAAACGGGCCTAGCAAGGCTTCTTTGGAGGCATTCTGTCAGCAGTTTGATTGAATTAGATGAGTGGTTTCAAACAGTGGGTTGTGACTACTGTTCAAACAGAAGGAGTGCATAGAAAATGAAAGAATGCATCACATGGTAAGGGTGAGTTTGTTTCAGGCTCAGTTATGTGATCCGTATGCACATTGTGCTATAGTATGTCACATGTTTCTGGGTAATGTTAAAAACATATGAGCAATGCTAAGTTAGAGGACAGTCTAGGGGCAGTTGACGTGGCTTCCCAAGAGAGTGAAACTGGAGGGAGTTTAGATCCTTTACTAAAAGTCTAGGATCCCTCTATCCCCAGCTGACTTTAATTACAAGGTACCCTCAGAGCAGTTACACTGCACTAAATAGTAGGTGAAACTGTGCACCACAGTGAATTTTTCAGTAGCCCGCAGCAGTGGTCTTTCCCCAGTCCCCCTACTTCTGTCCCCCAGGAATGCCGGGCTGACTTGGTTTCTCTGCAGTCGTTGTGAAATGCTCAGGGCTGTTTGCTCTGGCGGAGTGAGAAACTGGGTAAAAAGTCTGAGACTGTCTCCTCCCCGGTAAACCCGGGAGAATCCTCCTGCCTTTTTCTCCAGGCAGAGTGATGATGATCTGAAAGAAAGAAGACCAATGATTCACTCCACACATGTTGTAACAAGATGATATTTTGTTAATGAAGGGCCTCTGTTTTTTCTGAACAAGGCCGAGAGGGGATTTGGGTATGTAAGATAGAAAGTAGGTGCTGCCGCTGAGCTGAGCTCAGTAAACAGGAACGAGGAAGTTAAAATGCCCCAAGGGAAAATATAGGAAGTAGGAGAAAGCAGCCAGAAAGTCTGGGAGCAGAGAACTGACCCCTTCCGGAGACCCAAGACTGTCATCAAATGGTAACTGAATTTCAGGGGGAAGCCTAGGAGAAGGACAGAATTCTGTTGAATTCTGCAGAAGTCTTCTGCTGCCAGCAGTCTGAGGTGGGGCGCGGGAGACTCAGTCCTCATGGCTGAGGGGACAACTGGCTTCCATGTTTAATTAGCACCTACCCATGTCCTGCACCCCCAGGCACCCAGACACTGGGGTGGTATCTGGAAGTAAGACGGTCCTTCCCACCCATAGTGGCGACGATCCCAGCAAGGAAGGGGGCACTCTCCAAGTAAATCTGCCTGTGGAAAGTGCTCTGATATGTGAGGTGAAGGTGCTTTGTCAACTGCAAACTGTGAAGTCCACCTTTAAGGGTTGCTGGCGTCCGGTAGCAACCAGCACATGGCTGGACACTGGTTATTAACCAGCAGATCCATGTGTGTTTTTGAGTGTAAAAGCCTCCCAGCCCTTCTTCTGCCCACCTCCCTCTATAGCCACAGGCTCAAGTCCAGACCCCATTTCAGTTTCTCCTAGTCCTCCATCCTTGGTACCCTCCACTGCCCTGGGAGCCCAGCTGACTCCTCTGAGACTCCCCCCTCCCTCTGCAGCACCCAGCCCTTCCCAGAGCAGCTGCCCTGCCCTCCTGAGTGACAGGTGGAGCTGCTCGGGGCATGATGCCCCGGCACCAAGGCAACCAACCTCTTCCAGTGTGAGTCAGGCAGGCCTGGTCCAACATCCCATCAGCCAGTGCTCCCCAGCTGCTTCCCGGAATGCCTGGCTCAACCCTAACAAGGCCAGCCTCTGCAGGCAGATGGCTGTGAGACTCTTCTCCGTCAAAGCTCTGCAAGATGGCTGGGTGTGGTGACTCACGCCTGTAATTCCAACACTTTGGGAGTCTGAGGCAGGTGGATCACCTGAGGTCAGGAGTTTGAGACCAGCCTGCCCAACATGGCAAAACCCCATGTCTACTAAAAATAAAAAAAATTAGCCAGGTGTAGTGGCAGGCGCTTGGGAGGCTGAGGCAGGAGAATCGCTTGAGCCTGGGAGGCAGAGGTTGCAGTGAGCTGAGATTGCACCACTACTGCCCTCCAGCCTGGGCCACAGAGAGACTTTGTCAAAAAAAAAAAAAAAAAGCTCTGCAAGACCAGCTTGGAGTCTCCTAGCTAGAAGGGCCCCTCTCCTGTGGAGATAAGAGGCGTGAATGGCATTTTCTCAGCCTGCCAGCCCCTTGGCATTGGCCACTTATAAAAATCTCTGGCTGAGCACGGTGGCTCATACCTATAATCCCAGCACTTTGGGAGGCCGAGGCGGGCAGATCACAAGGTCAGGAGTTCGAGACCAGCCTGGCCAACATAGTGAAACTCCGTCTCTACTAAATATACAAAAATTAGCCAGACATGGTGGCACATGCCTGTAATCCCAGCTACTCAGGAGGCTGAGGCAGGAGAATCGCTTGAACCCGGAGGTGGAGGTTGTGGTGAGCTGAGATTGTGCCACTATACTCCAGCCTGGGCAACAGAGGGAGACTCTGTCTAAAAAAAAAGAATCTTTTAATTGGAAAATGTGCGAAGGATAAAAACAGGAAATTTGCAAAACTATATATACTCAACCAGACTAATTATCATAGATATGAACAATAAACGTGATATTTTTCATTTAGAAAACATTTTATTGTGCAATACAGAATATAAATAGAAGAGGACACAAACTTAAATATATAGCTGTGAGCAACACACCACCTTCTTTTAGCTTGAGTTTCTCTGTCCATTCACGCGGATGTTGGACACAGTCATGTGTAAAGATCCTCCCAGCCCTGACACTTCTTGAATCACCACTACTGTCAGTCTTGGTTTACTGCTAATTCCCTCCATGACCTGGGGAAATAGTCACCTGTTTTTCTCATTTGTAACTGGGCACACAAATAGCTACCCACCTGCCTCACAGCACTGATTTAGGTGTCTCCAAAAAGATTTTAAAGACAATTTTTAGGTATAATAAACTATCAAGCAATACAAAAAATGTTGACAAAGAAAGCCAGCCAGAATACAGATGCCTTACAAGGGTGGATACCAAGCACAGGGCCAGCCCTGGACTGTGAGGAAGGGAAGTGGCCCTGGGGGTCTCTGAGGCTTTGCCCCTGTAGGTGAGTCCTAGGGACAGTGGCCTTCTGTGGGGGGCAGTGGTGAGGGCTGGGGAAAGGAAGCCAGAAGGAGCAGGGCCTTTAGGCAGCTCTTCAGGGGATTTCCAGAACAGGAAGCCACTGGGGTGACCCAGGCCCTTCTGAATAATGAGCATTTTGCATGTCCTGGGAGGCTGTTGTCCCAAATCCCCTTGAGCCTAAAGTCACTAATGTGTGCCCATGACCCCGGGCAGGACCCTAAGAGGTGTGATTATAGCCTAGTCTGATTGTTTGACAATCATTGCAGGATAAGTTGTGTAATTTGCAAAGTCAAGAACAAAATAGAAATAATCACTGTTGTCTTTAATTTTCCCCTTGAGTATAGAGCATGAAACTTTGAGCAGGTTGCTTTGAACTTCAGAAGAATTAGTAACTCGTGCCATGGGACAGCATTTCCTGAAGTACATTTCAAGATATGCTAGTTCCTTGCGATGTTAATAGCTGGCGTCTGGGGGAAAATGTTGTGTTCTCAAATACAGTTGAGAGAGGCTCCATACCCTTATTCCCTCTTAGAGATACATAACTGTATCCAGTCTTGATAGTAGAGAGATACTACTGTATCTGTTCTCACCAAAGGCTATGAACTTCTGCAGTATTTCCCAGATTTATTAAATGGATCCTTAAAAAACACACACACACACACACACACACACACACACACACACACACACACACACAATCTCTTGAAACTGCTATTTTGCAGTAACCTACAATAACTCCATGTAAAGTCTCAACTCCAACCAGTGTTGAACTGTCAATATTTGAGCTGAGCGTATTGTTCCAATTTGCTTTTTGGCCACTTAGTTAAATCATTTCATTCTAATGTAGCTGGGGCTTCAACTGCATTGAAGTAAAAAGCACATTGCTTGCTGGATCAGGGGAGCACTTTAACTTTTTAATGAAGAAAAATCAGTTTACTTCTCTGAACTTCAGTTTCCTCATTTGCCAAATTCCATGGGTTGTGAGATTAAGAGGTAATTATGCGAAAGCCCCCAGCTCAATGCCTGATGCTAAATAAATAACTGGTAGAGAATGAATATAGAACCTTGAGAGTTGAAAGACAGGAGTCATGGAAAACTTGGGTGACTGAAGTCCTTTTTCTTTTTCTCCTTTCCTTTTCCTGTCTCTCCTCTCCTCTCTTTCCTTTCCTCCATTCTTCCTTCCTTCCCTCCCTCCCTCCTTCCCTCCCTCCCTCCTTCCCTCCTTCCCTCCTTCCCTCCTTCCCTCCTTCTCTGCTTCCCTCCTTCCCTCCTTCCTTCCTTCCTTCCTTCCTTCTTCTCTCTCTCTCTCTTTCTCTGTCTTTCTTTTTTAGAGATGAGATCTCACTATGTTGCCCAGGCTGGTGTCAAACTCCTGACCTCAAGCAATCTTCCCGCCTCAGCCTCCCAAAGTAGCTTGAGACACCGTGCCAGTGAAGTCCCTTTTTTTTTCTTTCTTTCTTTCTTTTTTTTTTTTTAACTCACCACTCTACTAATGAGGATGAAGTCCCATTTCAAGAATAAATATATAGATTCAAAATTACACTATTTGGAGGGAAGAACTAGAGGAAGAGGAAAGAAGGGGATGGGTATTTGAATTCCTTTTTTTTTTTTTTTCAAAGGATCTATGAGGCCAAGCATGGTGGCTCAGGCTTGTAATCCCAGCACTTTTGGATGCTGACACTGGTGGATCACAAGGTCAGGAGTTCGAGACCAGCTTGGTCTCAATGGTGAAACCCCGTCTCTACTAAAAATACAAAAATTAACTGGGTGAGGTGGTGCATGCCTGTAATCCCAGCTACTCTGGAGGCTGAGGCAGGAGAATCGCTTGAGCTGGGGAGGCGGAGGTTGCAGTAAGCCAAGATCACGCCACTGTACCCTAGACTGAGAGAGCAAGACTCCAACTCAAATAATAAAAAGGATCTATGAATGTAACAGTCAGCTTTTGCTGTAAAACAAATTACCCCAGAATTTAGTGCCTTAACACAACAATCACGCATTAGTTCATAATACTGTGGGTTGACAAATTTGGGCTGGGCTCAGCTGGGTGGTTCTGCTAGTCTTGCCTGGATCTATTCACATGGATATAGTTAACTGTTGGGTTGATGGGCTGGATGGGCTAAGATGGTTTCACTCACACATCAGACAGTTGGTGGCTGTCTGCAAGGAGCCATGGCTCTGCTTCATGTGGTATCTCCAGCAGGCTAGCTCAGAATTGTTCTTATGACAAGTCAAGACATCTGATTTCTAGGCTTAGAACTCAAACCTCACTTCCATCACATTCTATTGGTGAAAACAAGTCGGAAGTGCAGCATAGATTCACAAGGTGGGGAAATAGATTCTACCTCTTGTTAGAAGATGCTGTAAGGAGTTCATGGTCATTTAAAATCTCCCACACAGAGATTACTCTGTATTTGGTGGGTTGGGAAGAAGTCCATGTGCAAACTCCCTTGTGAATGGTTTCACAGCTGCTTGAGGGAGTGTCTTCTTCCCCGTGTTATCTGTACTTGGTTCCTCTACTTCTTGTCCTTTCTCTCCTTAATCCATTCTATTTTATTTTTAATTTTTATTATTTATTTATTTATTTATTTTTTTAAAGATGGGGTTTCACCATGACGGCCAGGCTGGTTTTGAACTCCTGACCTCAGGTGATCCACCCACCTCAGCCTCCCAAAGTGCTAGGATTACAGGCATGAGCCACCACGCCCGGCCTCCTTAATCCATTCTAATAAGGCTTTCACCCCCCATGCTCTGTGGAAAGAGTTCTCATCAGGCCATCATGACTCACATCTTGCAAAGCCAATGGCTGATTTTCTGTGCTTCCCCCACTTGACCTCTCAGGACATAGCAGGACCCTTGGCGCAGGTTCAAAGGGGAGTTCCCAGGGACACTTAATCCTTTTCCACATCTCTTTCGCCTTCTCCAAGCATCCCTGTCCCCTCACTGGCCTTGTTTTCCTTCTTCCTTACTGACTGTACCTTCTCTGTTTTCTTGGCTGCCTCTCTCCCTCTCAGTGGAGGAGGGCCCAGGGTTGGCCTTTGTCTCTCTTTTCTCTTCTTGCTCTACTTCTCCCGAGATGACCTCATATAGGCTGTTGGAAATAGATGCTGGGTGCCGCAAAGAAAAATTAGCACTGAGACAAAGGATTTTTCAGCAACACAATTTTTACTTCCTGGACTGCAAGAGGGGTACCCTCACTAGCCATCGGGCCACGAGAGTACAATGAACAAAGGAAAACAGGCAAATTTATCCCTTACGCATTTGGGGTTGTCCTTACTGCTGTGTCTGATCTCCGTTGGTTGGAGCCAGACTTCACAATCTAAACTAAAACCTGATTGGCTAATAACTTAAAACTTTTCTAAACAGGTAAAAGCAATGGAGAGCTGGGACATGCCTGTAAACACGTCTAGCACAGATATCTTGGTTAAAGTACAAGGACATAGAATGTACTACATGCTGGTAAGCATGGCATGTCTAAAAGCTACATTGGATAGGGCTTAACAAAGTTATTAGTACATTTATTCCTTAACAAGAAAGGAAACTTTAAAAAGGAACTTTCTTCTTCCCACATAGGCCAAGGTTTAAATGGATAAATGACTCTCAAATCTATATCATTCAACCCAAACCTTACCTCTGAGCCCCCAGACAACTGCAACTGGATTTTGAAAAGACATCTCAAAAAATAAAATGGCCAGATAAAGAAATTGAATTTTTTTTTAGCATATATGCTGCTGAAGCAAGCATAAAAGTGATTTGAGTTTTGGCCCAACCTCCCCTGCCACTCTGCTTTATCTGCCTCAAAAATGACAGCAACACCTACCTAGTTGCTTGAGGCAAAAGAATTTGGAATCATCCTTGGTTTCTCTTTTTCTCACACTCCACACCCAATCCATCAGTAAGCCCTGCTGGCTTTACCTGTAATATATATCCCCAATGCAACTGCCTGTCAAGTCCAAACCTTCTTGCACTGGGACTGCCACAACGGCCTCCTAACCAGTCTTCCTCCCCGCTTCCCCTCAGTAGGTTCCCCCCATTCCTGCCCATCCTCCATACAGGAGCCTGCCAAAGCACAAATCAGATTCCGTATCACCTTCCTGCTTAAAACCTACCAGTGGCCCTCACTGAAACTAGAAATAAATCTAAACCATTTTCTTTCTTTTTTTTTTTTTTTTTTTTTTGAGATGGAGTCTTGCTCTGTCACCAGGCTGGAGTGCAGTGGTGCAATCTTGGCTCACTGCAACTCCGACTCCCTGATTCAAGCTATTCTCTTGCCTCAGCCTCCCAAATAGCTGGGATTACAGGTGCCTGCCACCTTGCCCAGCTAATTTTTGTATTTTTTTTTTTTTTAGTAGAGACGGGGTTTCACCTTGTTCACCAGGATGGTCTCAATCTCCTCACCTCATGATCTGCCTGCCTCAGCCTCCCAAAGTGCTGGGATTATAGGTGTGAGCCACTGCACCCGGCTGGGACCTAAACCATTTTCTAAAGCCATCGGCTCTTTCCTATGTCTCTGACCTCACTTCCCCTCCACTCTCTGAGGAGCCCCTTGCATGAGCCACACAGATCTCTCCAAGGCCTTTCCTGTCTCCTGCCTTTGCACTTGCTGTTTCTTCCACTTAAAAACTCTGCTCTCAGGCCGGGCACGGTGGCTCACACCTGTAATCCCGGCACTTTGGGAGGCCAAGGTGGGTGGATCATGAGGTCAGGAGTGCGAGACTCCAGCCTGGCCAACATGGCAAAACCCCATCTCTACTAAAAATTCAAAAATTAGCTAGGCGTGGTGGCAGGCACCTGTAATCCCATTTACTCAGGAGGCTGAGGTGGGAGAATCACTTGAACCTGGGAGGTGGAGGTTGCAGTGAGCCGAGGTTGTGCCTGCGTGACAACAAACAGCAAGACTCTGTCTCAAAAAAAAAAAAAAAAGCTCTGCTCTCAAATTAGCATGGATCCATATCTGAAATTATACTTTTCTATGTGTGTGTGTGTTTTTCAGGGCAGGGCTTTGCTCTGTTGCCCAGGTGCTCACTGAAGCCTCAAACTCCTGAGCTCAAGCAATCTTCTTCCTGCCTCTGACTCCCGAGTGTCTGGAAGTGCAGGCATGCACCACCCTGCCCGGATAGTTTAAAACATTTTTTTTTTTTTTTTTTTTTTTTTTTTGTAGAGATGGGGTCTCACTTTGTTGCCCAGGCTGGTCTCCAACTCCTGGCCTTAAGCCATCCTCCTACCTCGGCCTCCCAAACTGCTGGGATTACGAGTGAGCCACTTTGTCTGGCTCACTTTTGTCTGGCAACGATACTTTTCATGTGTTGCATGTTCCTACAACCCCCTACCCCAACAGAATGGAACAGAAGCTCTTGTGTATCTTTTTTGCAGTTGTACCCTCAGAGCTTGTGCAGGACTCATAGTAGAAGCTCATGATGCATTTGCTGACTCATCTATTGGCTGTGAGGATTATAGCTAAGATTGTTAGAGCTGGAAGAGAAACAGGCCAACCTCATTGTTTCACAGGTGGGGAAACAGAGGCACAGACAGAGTCCCTTGCCAAGTAGCATGAATACAGACATACCCAAGTCAAGTTGGTCACACATAATTGTTAGCTCCTCTTTCATAAACTGTAGTAGCCACTAAAGGCAAAAGTTAGTCATTTCCCCCCTAAATCTCACTGCCAAGTTATCATGAAAACAGATCTCAGGACAGATTCTGCTGCCCATACAAATGTCTATAAAACAAACATTTATTAGCTAGCAGCCACAAAATTGGTTCATACAACCTCTTCTGTGAAACCCAAGAAGGCCTAGCTTTCTGTCCTTTTAGGAGCTCTTCCATCTTGCAAGAAGGGTCTGCTGGAGGAAAATACGATATTCTAAAGGCAGGATTCAGTTTGATTGATGGCTACATTGGAATACCTCGGGACAGAAGCACTCTCAAGCCTATAGCTTAGTGTATCATCCATAAGGGAGATTAAGCAGCTTCCCAAGATTCTTTGACACTGAACAAGGAATGGGTGGTGCCAAAACTATTTTAGCCAATCTAAATAACTTGAATACGGTTAATTTCTCCAAAGGAGACTCATTTCTAATACCTGTTATGCTAATTAATAAGCCCAGAATTTTACCAATGCATTCATTATGCTAATTCGTAGAGCCTTGGAGTGGATGGAGATATGGATATTTGCACGCGATACTGAGCAATTGTTCCAGACTCTGCACACCTCTGAACTCCCAGGTTCATTGACTTCAAGTTGGTAACTTAAAATCAGACATGGTGGAAGTATTTACATTATGGAAATTGGAATTCCCCACCCCCACCTAATTTTTAAATATTTACCAGTACACCATTAGATAGCTGAGTGAGTGACCTCTGGAATGTGGCTTTCTGATAAGATGTTGGCTGACAACCTTACCTTCATGACTACCTCTGTACCAGTGATGCTTAATTTAGAAATTACCTGAAGGAGGCCAGGTGTGGTGGCTTAGGTCTGTAATCCCAGCACTTCGGGAGGCTGAGGTGGGTGGATCATTTGAGGTCAGGAGTTCAAGAGCAGCCTGACCAACATGGTGAAACCCTATCTTTACTAAAATACAAAGATTAGCTGGGCGTGGTGGTGGGTACCTGTAATCCCAGCTACTCGTGAGGCTGAAGCAGGAGAATCACTTGAACCCAGATAGCAGAGGTTGCAGCGAGTCAAGATCACACCACTGCACTCCAGCCTGAGGGACAGAGTGAGACTCCCCTCTCAAAAAAATAAAAATAAAACATTACCTGGGGAGTTTAAAAATAATACTGATTACCAGGTTCCTGTTGGTGGGGATTTTGACTTGACTGTAGTGGGGCTTGAATATCAGGATACGTTTAAAGCTCACCAGGTGCTCTAATCTGCAGCCAGGGCTGCCTTCACACCTGTGTGTCACACTATGCCACACGTTCTAACAGTCCTACAAAAAGGGAATGGCAAAACCAGGACTTGCACCAGGCCTGCTGGCCCCTAGCCCAGAGTTCCTGGCTAAAGGAGGAACAGTGGGAAACAGATTGCCATTTCTTCTGAGGTCTCAGTGTTTGCAAATGTAGTTCGGGGAGGAGCTCTAGTGCTTGGGGTCAGGGTCAGGGTTGCAGCTGGGGAGGGACAATGAAGGAGCCCAGGAAAGGCTGTGCCATCCCCAAAGAGCTCCAAGACTCTTTGTAGGGATGGTTTACCTCAAGGGATTAGGGAGAGCTGAGAGGGCCTGCTAAGAAGCTTGTGTGTCACCAGGGAATATTTGAAAGATGAAAGAAATTGCATCTGGCTGGAGAGGCCAGAAGGGAAGAATAGAAATCCAGGGGCAACTGGGAAGGAAACCCGATGGGGGAGGTGTGTGGCAGTGGGGACTGTAGTTTAAATATGGACAGTGGAAGGGAACTAGGAGGCTAAACTGGCCTTCCAGGGTATGAAGAGGGCTCCAAGCTTCTATGGGTGGGGAAATCATGGGTGTGAGCTTAGCTCTGCAAGGCTGGGTGGAGGCTCTAGCCCCCAAAGAGGGATATAAAGTTAGTCTTCCTCCTCAAAGGACAGAAAGGACAACTTTTTTGTTTGTTTGTTTTTGTTTTGTTTTGTTTTTTGAGATGGAATCTCGCTCTGTCATCCAGGCTGGAGTACAGTGGTGTCATCTTGACGGGGTTCAAGTGATTCTTCTGCCTCAGCCTCCCGAGTAGCTGGGATTACAGGCATCAATCAACAAGCCTGGCTAATTTTTGTATTTTTAGTAGAGCTGGGGGTTTCACCATGTTGGCCAGGCTGGTCTCAAGCTCTTGACCTCGTGATACACCTGCCTCAGCCTCCCAAAGTGTTGGGATTACAGGTGTGAGCCATTGCGCCCGGCCAGGAAGGACAACTTTTAACACTATAATAAGATGTCTTCTTGGCGCTCAGATAATCATTTGAGGGCAACTTGCATTAGCCTCTGATTCTCTTTCTACCTTTTTTTTTTCCCCTGGTTTTTTTTTTTTTTTTTTGCTTTGTTGTCCAGGCTGGAATGCCGTAGCACAATCATAGCTCACTGCAGCCTCGATCTTTTGGGCTCAAGAAGCAATACCCCTCAGGGATTCAAGAAGATGGGACTACAGGCACGAGCCACTATGCCGGGCTAAGTTTTTTGATTTTCAGCAGAGACGAGGTCTTGCTAAGTTGCCTAGGCTGGTCTGGAACTCCTGGACTCAAGCAATCCTCCCACCTTGGCCTCCCAAAACTGTGCCTGGCCCAGGTTCTATTTCTCTACCCTACACAAACATCCTCCCAAGGTTTGCTCGTTTTGTACCAGGAAACTAGTTTCCTTTTACCCTTCCAAGCATGGCATTGCCTCTCTCCCCACCCCCCACCCCCTCAACATTGCTTTCTTCCTCCTAGGGCAGAGCCCTGGGTGCAAGAGCCAGCCTGGACTCAGTCTCTGAGTCTATCCTTCTCTGTTGAGTTTGTGTATGCGGGAGCCCTGGGAATCCAGGACTGGGGACTTGTATAAGAGTGTCATTCCTGAAATCACCACCAGGGACCCCACCCAGCACTGCTTGAGCTCATGACCTTGTGCCATGGATTTAGTTACTGAAGGCCACAGCAGGGATTGTCTGGCTCCCAAGTCCCAGGCTGAGGACGGACAGTGAAGTTGGGGAGGGACAAAGTTGGGCTCCCAAGTCCCATGCTGAGCTAGGCTTGGGAGACAGGAAAACAACAGTGAGTAAAACTGGGACCATCTAGCATGGGAGATAGACTCACAGCCACTCCTGGGCATGGGCTGAGAAAAGGCCAGGGGGGGAAGATGCTGGGTTAGTTGTTGGCTATGTGCAGTGACAGAGGGAGCTGCCTGCCCCACCTGTAGTTTTTTTGTTTATTTGTTTGTTTTTTGTTTTTTGAGAAAGAGTCTCCCTCTGTTGCCCAGGCTGGAGTGCAGTGATGGGATCTTGGTTCCCTGCAACCTCCGCTTCCTGGGTTCAAGCGATTCTCCTGCATCAGCCTCCTCAGTAGCTGGGACTGCAGGCACGCGCCACCCTGCCCGGCTAAGTTTTTTGTATTTTTTAGTAGAGACGGGGTTTCAACATGTTGGCCAGGCTAGTCTCAAACTCCTGACCTCAAGTGATGTGCATGCCTTGGCCTCCCTAAGTATTGGTATTACAGGCGTGAGCCACCGCACCTGGCCTTGTTTTTGCTTTTGTTTTGAATAAAGGGTCTCACTTTGTCATGCAGGCTGGAGTGCAGTAGCACAATCAAGGCTCACTGCAGCCTTGACTTCCCCAACTCAAGCGATCCTCCCTCCTCAGCCTCCCAAGTAGCTGGGACAACAGATGAGCCACCACGTCCGGCTTTTTTTTTTTTTTTAATTATAGAATCGGGGTTTGGCCATGTTGCCCAGGCTGGTCTTGAACTCTTGGGGCTCAAGCCACTCCCCCGGCCTTGGCTTCCATAAGTGCTGGGATTACAGGCATGAGCCACTGCACCAGGCCTTCAACCTAGTTTGAAGATGGGGTTTCCTGAGAGGAACCCGTCTCAAGGCTGGGTTATCACCTGGCAAAAGAAGGGGACTTCCGAGGTCGTTTGGTGAAGGCCTGCAGCAGATCTGTTGCAGAAGCAAACTCCAGACTCCAGTTCCCTGGGAGCCTATTGGCCCCACCCTGGTCTGCCACACCTTCCAAGATGCCGTACTTGACCTCCCTGAGGCCGAGCAACTCCACTTCCTTATTCCATTCACATTTTGCACACTCATTTGCACTTTCAACACCTAGGCGGTTAATTCCTCCCCTTTTCCATAGTTTTCCCTCTTGACAGCAGTGGAAAGCTTGCATTTCTTTGTACCCCGATTAGGCACGCTCGCTCTTTCCCTAGGGCACCTCGGGTTCACACTCTCCCACGCCCCCCCTGCATTAGCACAGGCGTTTCCAGAGTCGCACGCGAGTTCATTTGCAAGACTGTCACCCCCTCCTCTCTCCTCCCCTCTTCCCCTCCTCTTCCCTCGCTCCTGGGCCCCCTCACGGGCCCAGGGCAGCAGCCCCGCCCCTGGCCCACCCCCTGCTAGAGGCTGGGCCGCCGTGGCCTCCCATTGGCCGCCGGTGCTGGCAGGCTCCCCGGCTGGGGCCGTGATTGCCGCGCGCCAGTGTCAGTCCCGGAGAGAACGGCGGTGGCGGGGCTGGTAGCCCGGCAGCCGCAGGTGGGGCCTCGGGCGCTGGCGGACGAACCGAGCCGCAGAGCCCCGGAGCCCCCGTAACCCGTGCGGGGAGCGCCCAGGATGCCGCGCGGGGACTCTGAGCA
The DNA here is from genome assembly GCA_036589455.1 of Ateles fusciceps. Lineage (NCBI taxonomy): Eukaryota > Metazoa > Chordata > Mammalia > Primates > Atelidae > Ateles > Ateles fusciceps. The sequence continues at coordinate 14,136,510 of JAZHEH010000770.1, forward strand.
GGTGCGCTACTGTGCGCACTTCTCTTACCTCTGGCTCAAGTTCTCACTTATCATCTATTCCACTGTGTTCTGGGTGAGTGACCCCAGTAGGGCCGGGGGGATGGGGGATGGGGGTGGGGGCCCACATTCGGACCGCCCCTTCACTGGCCGGGGGTTGGGTCCAGAGTTAGCCGCTCCAGGGAGGGTCCGGGCTCCTCATCTTTCTCCCCCGGGAACCGGAAGATTCTGGCGGCCCGAGCTCAGCCTGAATTTTCAGCCGCCCTGTCGGCAGTGTTAGAGCCGGTTGCCGACCGACCGAGTGCCACCTGGCTCACCTGCGTGCACCTGGTGGGCGGTTTGCCCGCTGTGCGTCGGCTGGCTGGCTGGTTAGGCCCTGGTGACCGTCCTGGGCGCGCCCACCACGCCTACTCCGCAAGACTGACTTTGCCTCTGCATCCACCTGTGAAACTTAAGTAGTTAGGCTTTGCAGTCGGGGTTGGGAGACCTGGATTCCGGGTCTGGGCCCCGCTAGTTATTTGCTTATGCCCCTGAGCGTCTTAGTTTCCTCTTTGGTGGAAGGAGGATGCGCGTGCCTCCTGCGTGGCCTGGAGGATTCCACCAGACGATGTCTCCTGCACCCCTAGGTGCTCAGTTACTGCTGCCGCTGGGGCTTCACCTCCTCCTCTGCCTTGTTAGGGGGCAGGATGTTAGTGGTTAGACATGAACCAGGCTTTGAATTTCCATCGCTCTGTGTGATCTTTTATTTTATATTTTAATTTCTGTTTAAGACATTGCTAATCTCTGTATCGTTCCAATTTTAGTTTGTGTGCTTCTGAAGTGAGCACTAGCTGAGTGATCTTGGGGAAGTTACTTCATCCCTCTCGGCCATGGTTTCCTCATCTGTAAATGGACACTGTAACTATTTTCAACTTGTAGGATGCTTGCTGAGAGTCAATGAAATAGGCCGGGTGCAGTGCCTAGCGAAGAGCTCAAGAAGTGTGAGACATTATTACTATTGTGGGCAGGGAATCTGGACACCTGTGGTATAAGCAGCCCCAAGAGATTGGGTTTCTGTAAGGGCATTTCGGGTAGGCTGGGCCCTAGTCTAGAGATGAGGATATCTTCCTACGGGCCAGCTCCACCCCTGCCACTTTAGATTAGCTCTCTGCCTCCAGTATGCCACAAGAGCAGACTTGCCCAGGGACCCCAGGTGGTCACTGACACCCCACTCCCACCAAACACACACACTTTCCCCTGGTGTCCTCCTTAGCCCCATTGCTGGGTCTATTCTGCTAGCAGGAGCTGCTGGATTTGCCATCAGGACTGGCTTTCCCTGTGACCCCTTTGTGGGTGGAGTCCTTGCTAGTAACAGAGATTCTGTTACTGACTTATGGATATCTTTTTTTTTTTTTTTTTTTTAAAGACGGGGTTTCACCATGTTGGTTAGGCTGGTCTTGAACTCCCGACCTCAGGTGATCTGCCCGCCTTGGCCTCCAAAGTGCTTGGATTGCAGGCGTGAGCCACCACGCCCGGCAACTTATGGATATCTTAGGCAAGTCACTTCCCTGTTTTGGGCCTCAGAACTCTTCATTGACTTTTCCACTTAGAAGACTAGCTTGAGGCCAGTTTCCAATCCAATTATCTGACTAGGTAATGTGGAAGAGAGATGAGCAGCATGTTTGGCAGCCGGAGGATGGAGCAAGGACCTGCTGGTGGGAGCTCCAGGGAGACAGAAGGTCATATGTGGGATGGGAGTGGAGGCGATTTGAGCTATAATTCAGCAGTTGCATCAAAATCTACAGATTCTTGTGCCCTGGCATAGGTATTTATTTGAATTTACTTGAGCTTAATTCTAGTAAATTACTTACTAGGATGAAAGTAATTCTAGTGTGCAGTCAGTATTGAAAACTGCTGCCCTAGGTGGTCTTATAGATCCCCTAAGTCCCCAGGAATTCTGTGCCTGAATTATCTGGCCTCGTGAGCTCTTCTCTCTGTAGATCAGAGTTGAAAGAGGAGAGCCTAAGGTTGATGGGTGGGGAGGTGGGAAGGTGGGAGTTACTTGCTGGCTTCACCCCTTCCCTGATATATAGTCACTAAACTAGTTTCCCAACCTCCTCACACTTCCATTTTCTCATCTGTAAAATGAATAAGTGAATCTCTGCCCTGCACCTCACTGAATTGTTTTAGGAATAGTGATATGGGGAAAGAGTGACATATGAGGAAAGAAAGTACAGTGCAAACATATATCATGCAGTTAAATAAAACTGAACTCTATTTTTTTTTTTATTTGAGACCGAGTCTGGCTATGTCGCCAGGCTGGAGTGCAGTGGCTCGATCTTGGCTCCCTGCAACCTCCGCCTTCCAGATTCAAGCAATTCTCCTGCCTCAGCCTCCCGAGTAGCTGGGACTACAGCGCACGCCCCTATGCCCAGCTAATTTTTGTATTTTTAGTAGAGACAGGGTTTCACCATGTTGGCCAGGCTGGTCACGATCCCTTGACCTTGTGATCCACCACCTCAGCCTCCCAAAGTGCTGGGATTACAGGCGTGAGCCACTGCACCTGGCCAAAACTGAACTCTAATTTTTAAGGCTTTGCCCTGTTGCTGTCCTTTGCAGCCCCCAGAGCAGCCCACCCAATGGCCCTTGACTTGCTTCTCTTGGGCAGGACGGTTCTCAGAAGTTGGAATCCCTCCTCTGCCAACTGAGCTTGCCCTACCAAATACCTCTCATCCCTGGAAGTATTTCTGCTTAAAGTCTCCACATCCATGCCAAGAACTCAGCCACCTGCCAACTCTGCCAGGGCAGCTGTAGGTGCCAGAGTTTGACTGCAGGGCAGGGCCCAGTGTGAGTAAGTAATTTGTCCTGGACCAGGTTTACTGTTATTTGGAAACCATTTACAGGAAAGCCCATTATATCTGGTGCCATCTCTGGGGTTGAGGGGAAGAGTTACTTGCATTATAATTCCAAAGTGCTAACCATTTACATCTCAGTTTTTAGGTCTGGAGGAGCCATAAGTTTTATGACAGGCTTGTACCTTCTGTAAGACTTTTTGCTTACTTTAAAAATTATTATTGTGGCTGGGTGCGGTGACTTATGCGTGTAATCCAGGCACTTTGGGAGGCCGAAGCAGGCGGATCACCTGAGGTCAGGAGTTTGAGACCAGCCTGGCCAACACAGTAAAACCCCATCTCTACTAAAACTACAAAAATTAGCTGGGCATGGTGATGTACTACTTGGGAGACTGAGGCATGAGAATTGCTTGAACCCAGAGGCAGAGGTTGCAGTGAACTGAGATCATTGCCGCTGCAAGACTCGGCCTCAAAAAAAAAAAAAAAAAAAATAAATAAAAATTACTATTGATGGAGATGCATGCATGGGCTTGGTACAAAATTTAGAAGTAGAAAAGGGTAGTGGGCAATGACAAGCCTCCCTCCTATCCCTCTCCTGGCCTGCCCAGTCCAGAGGGGCCCTTTGTTATGAGTTTTCTGTCACTCTCTTCTGAGCTATCCTAGGCAAAGGATGTCCTAGGCACAAACATATGTATATGTAAAATAAGATAGCACACTATACACAGAACTATGTACGTAGCCCTTCTTTCACTTAAATTTAAATCCACATAAATGAGATCTGGCAGGAGCTCATTCTGTTTGATGGCAGCATAGATTCCGCTCTAGGCTATGCCAAATTTATTTAATTAGTCCCCAGCTGGGGAACTCATAGGTTCTTTCCAATCTTTTTCCTTTTTTTTTTTTTCTGAGAACAGTGACATAGTGAGTATCTCTGAATGTATCATTTTGCATGGGTGTATGTGTCTGCAGAGTAATTTCTAGAAGTGGGATTGTTGAGTTAAGGGGTATGTGAATATATGCTATACATACAGACACATGCCTGTCATGAGCATATACAGCTTGATGAGTTTTCACAGAGTGAACACACCTGTACACTGAGCCCCCAGGTCAACCAAAAGAATGGAAGGTGGAAGCCAGATACCCCCTCAAGCCCTCTTCTAGGCACTATCTCTTACCTTTGGGGGTGATCACCATTGGATAGTCTAGCAGTATCGAATAGCTTTGCCTGTTTTTGTATGTGCATTTAACATTTTGATGTTATTAAATTGTCCTATATAGAGATGATACCAAAGGTAATATTTACTTAATATGTCGATTTAAACTTACTTTTTAATTTATTTTTTTTTGAGACAGAGCCTTGCTCTCTCGCCCATGCTAGAGTAGAGTGGTGTGATCTTGGCTCACTGTAACCTCCACCTTCTGGGCTCAAGCGATTCTCCTACCAAGTAGCTGGGACTACAGGCACCTGCTACCATGCTGGGCTAATTTTTGTATTTTTTTTTTTTTCTTTTTTGAGACAGAGTCTCGCTCCATTGCCAGGGGCCAGGCTAGAGTGCAGTGGCGCGATCTTGGCTCACTGCAACCTCCGCCCTCCAGGTTCAAGCAATTCTCCTGCTTCAGCCTCCCGAGTAGCTGGGACTACAGGTGCACACCATCATGCCCAGCTGATTTTTGTATTTTTAGTGGAGACGGGGTTTCACCATGTTGGCCAGGATGGTCTCGATCTCTTGACCTCGTGATCCGCCCGCCTTGGCCTCCCAAAGTGCTGGGATTACAGGCATGAGCCACCGCGCCTGGCCTAATTTTTGTATTTTTGGTAGAGACCAGCTTTCACCATGTTGACCAGACTGTCTCGAACTCCTGACATCAAATGATCCACCCTCCTGGGCCTCCCAAAGTGCTGGGATTACAGGTGTGAGCCACCGAGCCCGGCCTAATCTTACTTTTTAAACTATTTATGTTTCTTTTTTTCCCTTTTTTCAGTATGTATTTTTTATTTCCCAGGCAAATAGATTCAAGTTGCCCTGAATATACACACCTTTAAGTTTATTTTTCAAAGGGGGCTTTATATCACTATTACAAATGAGAAACCAAGACCCCCTCATCATAAATAGCAGGTAAAAGTTTAAAGTAAATATAGTACAGGGAAAACAAAACATGATACTAAATCCTAGCTAGATATCATGGGTGCTGAAGGCTGTGACCCTGACGCCCACCCTCTCTGTTCAAAAGGTAGGTAGGCGAGTGCTTGAGGGGCTTAAAGACAAACTAGCACCCAAACTGAGACCCGCTTGGTTGAAAGGACGCTGAACAAGGAAAGCTCCTCAGTCTGCAAGTCCCTCTGAATATGCCCCTAAACAACTTATGGTTATCTGTTCCACACTAAGGGCCCTCTTGTTTTCAGAAGGGAACTTTGGGGCTGCAAGAGGGTGTGTTTGACGGTCACTCAGCAGAGCTGGCATGCACCCAAGGTCTACTTATCCTCAGTCCAGCGCTCCTTGCCCCTTCCAGTAACTCATGGAGATGTCTGCGGGAGAAATGAGCTCACTTAGAGCCACTTAGAACCTCCTCTTCCCACCACACAGGGTGAATCATTCTGACACATGCGCCCTCAGCCCGTGGGGGGACACACCTCTAATTTTAGCACTGCCCACGGGGTGTCCTGGAGATCCGCTTACAGGACTGCTTTTCCTTGCTGGACTGTGGGCTCCTGGAGGTCAGGATTGTAGCTCATCCATATTCTCCTCTGAATGCTGGCCCTGGGGCCTGCACACACAGTAGGTGCTCAGGGGAGGCTTGTTGCACGACGGTGACAGAGTCCCACCTGCACGTATAAGACGAGGATCCAACGTGGGGCAGAGGTCTGCTTGGGGGTGTAACCCGTAGTGGTCAGGTCTGCTGAGCCTTGACTTTGCAAAGTGGGCAGGGCTGATCATGGCGCTCTGGGCTCTCCACAGAGCACCAAGCCTGTTTTCTTGACAACAGGGTAGGATTTTCAAATGGGTAAAGGTGTCATGTCTGGGGAGTGTTGGCTAATCAGGAAGAGAAGTGGGGCTGGGTGCCATGGCTCATGCCTCTAATTCCAGTACTTTGGGAGGCTGAGGCAGGTGGATCACGAGGTCAGGAGTTCGAAACCAGCCTGGCCAACATGGTGAAACCCTGTCTCTACTAAAAATAAAAAAAATTAGCCGGGCGTGGTGGGCGTGCACCTGTAATCCTGGCTACTTGGGAGGCTGAGGCAGGACAATCACTTGAACCTGGGAGTTAAGAGGTTGCAGCGAGCTGAGATTGCGCCATTGCACTCCAGTCTGGGCGACAGTGCTAGACTCTGTCACAAATTAAAAAAAAATGAAAGAAAGAAAAAAAAGAGAAAAAGAAAAGGACTTGGTGGGCATCGGGGGCAGGTAGGGAGGAGCTGAGGGTGGGTAGGTGGTGGAGGCAGGGAATGCCAGAGGCAATAGGAACTCTTTCTGGGCCTTCTCCAAGGATGAACCTGCTTATCAGAGCTTGGCCTGTGATTTCTTACATTTCTTATAGTTTAATGGTTAAGAATGTGGGCTCTGTACCAGGTTGCCTGGGTTCAAATCCCAGCTCTGACACTTAAAGGTTAAGTGGCCTAGGCACTCACTCCCATGCCCCTCTCTAAGATGTGTATTATGGCCCTACCTGAGAGTTGCTGAGAAAATTAAATGGATCAGTACATCTGAAGCACTTAGAGCAGTGCCTGGCACCTGACGAACACTCCATCAGCTACTCATGGATTAGCTGTTCTTTACCTGCCTCCTCTCTAGCCCTGGTACTCAAGAACCATAGACTAAAATGAGAAGGGCCCTTAAAGACACCTCTAGTGCAGCCTTTTAAATTTACCAAGGAGAAATCAGAGGCCTGAAGAGAAGTGAGTTGCCTGAAAGCCCACAGAAAGTTAGTGACAGGTCAACACCAGACCCAGGTTGCGTGACTCCAGTTTCTTCCTTGGGTCCCCATAGCCTTTCCATGTGCCATGTATGTTCCTCCCTGGTGTCAGGGTGAGTGTGGAAGATAGCCTTTCCGAAAGAAGCCAGGTATCTGGCCTCCCATTGAAGCACTAGATGAAGCCAGGCGAAAAAGAATGTACTTTTCTGGAGACTGTTTCCAGGAGGAGACTTTTACTTTCATTGATTGATTGATTCATTGATTGAGATGGAGTTTCGCTCTTGTCTCCCAGGCTGGAGTGCAGTGGTATGATCTCAGCTCACCGCAACCTCTACCTGGTAGCTGGTATTACAGGCATGTGCCACCACGCCTGGCTAAACTTTATATTTTTAGTAGAGACGGGGTTTCTCCATGTTGGTCAGGCTGGTCTTGAACTCCCCACCTCAGGTGATCCACCCTCCTCGGCCTCCCAAAGTGCTGGGATTACGGGCGTGGGCCACCGCATTCGGCCTGACTTTTACTTTTGAGAAGAGTTTTATTGTTTTTGTGAAAATAATACATGCACATAGCTTTAAAAATTCAAGCAATTCAGGAAAGCACAATGAAAACAATAAAGGTCCTCTTTGATTCTGCCACCGGGATTCAACCACTGTTATGTGTTGGTAAACATCCATCCAGACTTCGTGTACATATATGTAGACATTTTATTTCTTGAATTATTTTTTCTTATTGTGTTTGATTCATCGAACGAAGTTCATTTTCTGGTTCTAGGTAAGCATTTCAAATAGTGAAACTCAAGCTGAAAGTGGGGCAGCCTTCATATTCGAGAAGTGGTTAGCCGTGCCTAATGGGCTGTCAGAGATGATCTCACAGCATCAGACTGGGCTCAGGCCTCGGGCACAGAGAGGTCCTCCCCTCCCCCAGTCTGGCCACAGAGGCTTTAATATCCAGAGACTCAGGCTGGCAGCCCAGGGTTTGGAGACCCTTCCAATACCTTCATTTTTTTTTTTTTTTTTTTGAGACAGAGTCTGGCTGTATTGCCCAGGCTGGAGTGCAGTGGCGCGATCTCGGCTCAGTGCAACCTCCACCTCCCGGGTTCAAGCAATTCTCCTGCCTCAGCCTCCTGAGCAGCTGGGACTACAGGCGCCCGCCACCACACCCAGCTAAGCTTTGTATTTTTAGTAGAGACGAGGTTTCATCATATTGGCCAGGCTGGTCTCAAACTCCTGACCTTGTGATCCGCCTGTCTTGGCCTCCCAAAGTGCTGGGATTACAGGCATGGGCCACTATGCCCGGCCCCAACACCTTCATTTTATAGATGAGCAAACTAAGGCCCTGAGAAATGTCCTTCGCTCTTAGTCTAGACGTTTGTGCATGGTCTCGTTCCCCCCTGTAACAGAGGGGTTGCTTTATGTTGTGGGACTGGACCTTGCTGCCTTTGGGTTCGTTCCTGGAGAAGCAGGAATAACCACCTGCCCTCAGGCCTGGAGCCCTTTCTCCCCAGATGATTCACATTGCCACCCTGGGGTGGGGCTCACAGTAAACATGATAAGGGACTGATAATAAAATTTCTGTACCAACTGGCTCCACACAGGGGGAAAGATGTTTTCAAGTAAGTCTGGTCACAAGAGGTTGGGGTGGGGGTGGGGGAAACAAACAAACAAAAAACCCCAGCCTTTCCCAGAGAGAACTTTGAGATGTGAATGGGTTTGAATCAACTTCTTGTCGGAAGGCAGGAGCGTTCAGTCTTAACCAGCCGTGCTCTCTGGTTGGTTGGTTTGTTCATTAAGTCAACAAACAGTTACTGGATCCCTAGTGAATGCTGGGCACGGTGATACTGTGATAGGTGTGGGAAACAACTATGAACAACACAGGCTTAGTCCAGGCCTTGGAAGACAGACAGAGCAGTAAATAAGTATCACTTGTGATAGGTGGGGAAGGAGAAAATTAGGGAGCAAGTTGGGAGGGATGGGCGTTTCTACTTTCGATGCTATGGTCAGGGACAGCCTTTATGAGGAGCTGACATTTCGGCTGAAGCTCAAATAGAGAAGAAGCCAGCCATAAAGACTTGTCCAGACCATCCCAGGCAGAGAGAGCAGTGAGTGCAAAGGCCCTGAGGCAGGTCGAAAGCATGGCTGCAGCAGATGAGGAAGCCTGGGAAGGGACATGCTGTGGGTGGAGAGGGTGGCAGGGCCTGGTTATGTGAGGAGTTTGGGGTCTGAGTGACTGAGAAGCAGGGTTTCATTGTCAGGCCCTGTGGTCTTGCCATCTGGATACCTAGATCAGGCACTGGCTCTTCTGTGTGACACTGGGCATAGAACCAGCTCTCTGAGCCTGAGATGCCTCCTCTGTGGGTACCCCAGAGGGCAGTGGGGGAGGCTCCTGTGAGATGAGAGGTGCAAAAGCACGGGGCCTACTCTAGGGCCCCCTGCCCACGGAGGGGAGGCTTACCTGGGAGCCTTGCATTGCTCAGGTGTAGCTGGGGGAGATGAGATGAGAACATCTGGAATCGTCTTGTCAGAGGAGGCTCCTTTCCCCCTGGGGGTGCTCATCCTGCCTAGAACAGGTGGCTGTGGAACCAGCTCCTCCAGTCAGCTGGTCTGACCCCTTGGGCACGCATATGGTCTTTTCCAGGGGCTGGGCCCTTCCCCGCTCCTTAGTTTCTGGGCTACCATGGCATACTGCCAGAGGCACTGGGCCACAGCGGCCATGCGGGGCCAGGCAGGCCGTCTGAGAAGTGTCCTGCCAGGCTCTGAGAGGTCCCAGCACTTGGCCAGCACGAGTTGTTCAGCTCCAAGCTAAGCCCCTGGGCCAGGGGGAGGTGAGGAAGAGAAGTCTACGGTGGTGTCACCTTCCCCGCCTAGAGGGTCAGCCTGTGAAGGAGACGGCAGCTGAAATCAGGCAGCAGGGGCCAGTCTGAGCTGGGCTGCCCGACGGTGGTGGTCTGACTGCCACATTTTGTTTCATCTCTCTGGATTCTCAGAGTGACCGTTGAGCTGGGCAGGACAGGGGCTCTTGTCTTGTTTTGGAGGAGTCCTTGGGAGGACTTTGAGGGCTTCACTGGACAGGGAGGCCTGGCAGAAAGGAGAGGAGATGTTGGGATAGGGAGGGCGAGTCACTGAGGAACAGAATGTTTCTTGGGCCTGAGTGTTGAGGTCAGAAATGCCCTCTTGGAAGAGCAGGTCTGGAGCCAAGCAGAGGTGAGGGGATGAGCACTTCTTGGCTGGCAGGTGAGGAGCGGGTCCTGTTAGCTATGTGACAAGCCACGGACAACTCTCTGTGCCTTGGTTTTCTTGTCTGCTGGGAGGGGATAACTGTTGTGCTGCCCACAGGGCTGAGGTTTGGATGGGGCAGTGCCCACAGAGCCCTTAGCAGGCATCTGGCTGGGTAGACCTTCATGCAGGCACCGGGAGGTGATGCTGTCTGCTGTGTGTCTCACCACACTTTGCTTCATCTCTTTGCAGTCTCACAATGACCCCGAGTGCTGGGATGGACAGGGGCTCTTGTCCCATCTCACAGAGGAGGAGACTGAGGCCCTGAGCGAGGAAGTAACTTGTTTGAGAACAATTACTGGCATCAGTGCCAGAGACAAGAACTGTTTTGCTGTGGGAAAGGTGCCTGTTGGGTTTTCATTTTTTCCAAAAGGGACTTCTTACCAAGGAAGACATTTGCATCTGGGCCTGCGGGGGAAGCAGATGTTTTCCTGGAGGGTAGAAGGAAGACAGCCTTGGCCCTGACTGGCTTGTTTTTCCCTCCGAAAGGCCCTCCCACTTCCTGCCTGGGAGAGTGAATCCCCAACTCCTGGGACCACTGGAAGTCCCTCCCAGGATGCTGCCTGTTGACCTTGTATGAATGACACAGCCTCCCCAGGCTGTTTCCCATCTCCTGTCAGAGGGTTGACTGTGCCTGCCTCTCTGGCTGTGCTGGGTGCAGTGTGGGGGAGACTGTGGGGGTGCTTGGGGTCAGGGTGTTATTTCTGGGCACTCACGGTGTGCCAGGTGCTGGATGCAGGCATGGGCACAGTGTAGCTGGTAGTGGGCTGAGGCCAGCCTCTGGTCACCCTGTGGCAGATTGGGACCATCCCCTGGGTGCATAAGGGTGGGGTGTCGGCTGCTGAGGCTGCACAGACTCTGAGACTGAGTCATTTCCCAGAGTCAAAAGACAGGACCTTCTAGGCCAGTGGACCTTGACTTCATGGCTCAAGGCTTCCTACCCTGGGATGATTTCACAAGGACACATGTCCACTGCGCCCTCACCCCATCACCAGAGCTTCTGATTCAGTGGGTCTGGGGTAGGCCCAGGCACCTGTAATTTTTTATTTTTATTTTTTTAATAGAGACGGGGTTTCTCCATGTTGGTCAGGCTTGTCTCAAACTCCCGACCTCAGGCGATCTGCCCACCTCCGCCTCCCAAAGTGCTGGGATTACAGGTGTGAGCCACTGCGCCTGGCCTGTAATTTTTTAATTTTTAAAATTTTTTTTAAATTTTATTATTATTTTTTAAGATAAGGTTTCACCATGCTGGTCAGGCTGGTCTTGAACTCCAGACCTCAGGTGATCCGCCGGCCTTGGCCTCCAAAGTGCTTGGATTACAGGCGTGAGCCACCACGCCCGGCCATTGGCCTGTAATTTTTATTAAAAAGATTTTTAATGACAGGGTCTCGCTCTGTCACCCAGGCTGGTGTGCAGTGGTTCCATTATGGCTCACTGCAGCCTTGGCCTTCTGGGCTCAAGTGATCCTCCCACTTCAGCCTCCCGAGTAGCTGCAACCACAGGCCTGTGCCACCATACCTAGCTAATTTTTAATTTTTTTTTTTTTTTTTTTTTAATAGAAACGGGGTCTCACCATGTTGCCCAGGCTGGTCTTGAACTCCTGGGCTCAAGTGATCCACCTGCCTCCACCTCCCAAAGTGCTGCGATTACGGACTTGAGCTACCGTGCCCAGCCTTACTTGTAATTTTTCAACTCTCCCAGATGATTCTAAGGTACAGCTGCAGTGGAAACCCCAGCTCAGGGCGGTATCTGTAAGAGAATTCTGATGGTACTCGCAGGTTCCAGGACACCTTTCTCTGCAGCTGAATCCTGAGTGATGTGAAACTTTCTTCTGACTTCTCTTACGATCTGGACATGTTCTCTGAGCTGGGGAAAGTTAGCAAACACAGTTGGGAGAGGCCCCACAAAAAAGAGAACACTCTAGCCAGGGGTTTGGGAGAAGTGCAGAGGGAGTTGGTGGGACTCCATCGGGTGAGGAAGGGTTGGTGGAGATGTGTGGAGACCACCGGCCTGCGGGTGTGGGAGACTCTGGGAGCTGGCTTCTCCTGCAGGGAACCAGATGTATCTTGCGGGAGAGGGGAGTCTGTGAGTTCTAGAATTTTGCTTTCCTTTTGGTTATCTTCAAAACATTCTTTTATGTGCTCTAAAGGCAAGGTTTCTGTGCAGTTAACTTTGTAACTAGAAGTTTCTATAGAATCAGACTTGAGTTTTATGAGTCAGGGATTCAGAAACTTGTGGGGTGACCTGTGATAATTTTTCATCCTTAAATGATATTCAAGTTTGAGAACTCTCGATGCAGGATTATCGTGTTGGAAAGCTGGCTGTGATCTCCAGATCAGTCACCTGCAGTTCTGGCCCCCAGTAGGAGAGGTGAGGCAGGCAGTGGTCTATCCCCACTTCACAGATGCTGAAAGAGGGCCAGAGAGGGGGAGAGGACCTTGCTTGGGGTCATGGTGATAAGCTAGGGGTCCGTTAGCCGAAGGATGAGGCCTTGAGTTCTCACTGTGGTAAGCTCTGTTGTGGGTTGAGTCGTGGCCTCATTAAAAAGGCATGTTCCTGACTGGGTTCAGTGGCTCATGCCTATAATCCCAGCACTTTGGGAGCTGAGGTGGGCAGATCACTTAAGGTCAGGAGTTCGAGACTAGCTTGGCCAACATGCTGAAACCCTGTCTCTACTGAAAATACAAAAATTAGCCCGGAGAAGTGGCACACGCCTGTAATCCCAGCTAGTTGGGAGGCTGAGGCAGGAGAATTGCTTGAACCTGGGAGGCGGAGGTTGCAGTGAGCCGAGATAGTGCTACTGCGCTCTAGCCTTGGCGACACAGCATCTAGAAAAAAAAAAAAAGGTGTAAAGCTATGTCCAGGTCCTAGAACCTGTGGATGTAACCTTATTTGGAAAAGGGTTTTTGCAGATATAATTCCGTTCAAAATCTTGAAATGAAAGAAATGAAATCATCTTAGATGACCTGAGTGTGCCTTAAATCCAGTGTCAAGTATATTTTATAAGAGAAAGGTGGAGGGAGATTTGAGACAGAAGAGGAGGCCACAGGCACACAGGGGGAACTGAGTACGTGGCCTTATGTGTGCAGACGGAGGAAGCCGAGCAACTCTGGCGGAGGCAAGAGGGCTTTTCCCCTGCAGCCTCTGGAGGAAGTGTGGCTCAGCAGACACCTTGGCCTCTGGCCTCCAGAACCGTGAGAGAGTAAACTTCAGTTGTCAGCCACCCCATCTGTGGTCATTTGTTGGGGCAGCCTTAGGAAAATGCAAGCCCTTCTGCCTCCCCCAGGTGGCCTCACTAGGGAGAGGCCCAATTGAGCAGGGCCCTGAGAACTGCCTTCCTTATGTGGGTTGTGCTGAAAATCGAGGGGGAAGGAGGGGACCAAGAACAGAGGGGCTGAGGGACGAGTGAGACTGTGGGGAGTGAGGCTTCTGGGAGCCCCTCAGGCCAGGGGGCCATGCCCTACAGCTGGCTTCTTGGGGCTTCCCCCTCTGCAAGGAAAACCTGATGGAAAAAGGTTAAAACCGAGGAAGGTGGATGCAGGCTAGCTCTCAGGAAGGACTTACCGGCCGTTTGAAATAGTTAAATCAAAACTGCTTGCCAAACTGAGCTATAAAATGTGGGATTGCCTTACGGCCTTCAGAACAGGACGGTCACCCATTGTGTGGGGCAGTTAGCATGCGGCCTGGACTTCCAGTGGGTTGAACTTTGAGGGGCTGTAGAGGGCATCTAGTGCTACCCATTCCTTTCAGAGAGAAGGAAACCAAGCTCCAGGCCACCCAGCACGTGCCCTGGTTCTAAAACTCTGGCCAATGGGACATTCTCTAGTGTGCAGGGGAGACAATGGACACTATCCAGTGGTTTCAAACCAGGAGCTTCCTCTCCAGCCAGGGTGTGGGGACAGAAGCCTGACATGTGACTTCTCACAGAGAGGGGGAAGAATGTTCCCTGCAGTGTCAGAACCCAGGCTGCAGGAACCCTGTTCATGCCTCTGGCTTGGTTCTGATTCAGCTTCTGATCTGGGAGGGACTGGGTCACAGGGACAATTGAGCCAGCTCTGTCCCTGTCCCCTTTAGAAGCTGGCACTCACCGAGTCCTAGCAGTCTGCTCCAACAGCTGCAGACATTCTGTGATCTGGGTGAGGCAGGCAGGCCTGGCCAGCGGCTCCCAGGAGGCTATGGCAGAGACACTTAGCTTCAGAGTGTTGGGCTCTGGGCTCCCCTAGGGGTGGCAGCGGCCACTTGGCTTTCCAACCACTAGGCAGGTGGACTCATGTTCAGAGCAGAGGCAAGATGAGGGCAGGAGTTGTTCAGGGACCCACAGATGCTGAGATGGGGTGGGGCAGACTCCGGCCTGTTCCTTTCTACTGTATCTTCCTTCTCCGCTGTGGTCTCCTGGTGCTGGCCTCACATGGAATGAAACTTGACTTTTTCCAGCCAGGAATCTCCCCAAGCTCTGTGTAGCTGGGTTGTGCCTTTTGCATCCTCCTGGGTTGTCCTGTGTTGTCTTTAAAGCTAACAGTTAATGAGCCCTTCCTGTGTGCTGGGCTCGGGGCTGAGCTGTTTTTCTAGCCATTCTCTCATTTCATCCTCCAGCAGCCTAAGAGGCAGCGCTGCTCTTGCCCTGTTTGCACTTGGGAAGGAGATGCTCAGAGAGTTAGGTAACGTACTCGTGAGAGCTGGAGGTGGGGTGTGAAGCCTCTCTCTCTTGGCAGACTTACCCGCTTCCTTCCTGTCCCAGATGCTTGTTCTGCTTTTATGGGAGAACTTTTCTGTCTTAGAGAGATGGACTTTTTGGGGATGTGTTGTTTGTCCATTAGTTTGGTCGTTCAGTCACTCATCAAACATGTTCTAGGCATGAGGGCACCTCTGATCCTCCCCAAGGTTCTGCTGGAGTGGCACCAGCTCCCCAGGGCAGAGGCCACAGGCTCCCCCAGGGAGGTGAGCCGGTGGCCACATCGTGTGCAGACGGAGGGAGCAAGCCGACCCAAAGTGGCACCAGACGCCAGGTCCCAGGTCCCATTGGCTCTCTGGAGCCGCAGAAGGCAGAAGTGGGGCCGCCATCACTGTTCTTCGGAAATGCATCCTTTAATTTTTCTATTTTTGGAGAGGATATGCCAGGGCGTGAGAAGTCTTGTTCCTGTTGAGGGGAGGGCTGCTTGTGGCAGACAGAGCACTGGCCTGGGAGCTGGGAGTCCCGGGTCGCAGCTGCTGAGTGAGACCTAATTTCCGCTGTGACCCTGTGGGAGTGCTAGCCTCTCTCTGGGCCTCAGATTCCCATCTGGAAAGTCAGGGGCTGGGCCAGATCAGCGTCCCCACCACTGATTCCTGATGGTGCACAAGATGATTGTAGGTGGGCCATGGGGGGAACATTTAAACATTTTAATATGCACGTGGGAAGTGTGTTGTGTATTAAAAAAATAATTAGTACCTCAAACTTGTGATTGTGTAGATCTTGATTAGTTTAGGTCAGGACCATCTTTACAAAAGTAAGAAAAGCCAGCTGGTTTAAATTAAAACATCGAATTAATAATAGTGCAAGTAGCTGGCGAACCAGACCATATGGAGAACGTGGTAAGAGAATGGGTGGAAGTTGGGAGACACTGGGAGTTCTCAGCGGTTCCTTCCAGCTCCTTTCTGGGAATGTAGGCAGTGTGGCACCTCCTGGTCAGGTGCAGACACTTAACACAGTCTGTGTCCTGCTGACTGTTGCAGAAGGA
This sequence comes from Ateles fusciceps, assembly GCA_036589455.1. Lineage (NCBI taxonomy): Eukaryota > Metazoa > Chordata > Mammalia > Primates > Atelidae > Ateles > Ateles fusciceps. The sequence goes on from JAZHEH010000770.1 coordinate 14,152,239, forward strand.
AGTGGCTTCTCATTATGGTGCGGTGTCTCACAGTTTACAAAGGAGTTTCACCGTCTCAGGGTCTCCTTTGCATGACCATTATATTCCCATGTCACAGCAGAGAGGCAGTCGGTGCTCAAAGGGAGATGGTCTGTCTAGCATCACACAGTTCCTAAGTGGCCCAGCGCCTCCAGCTGGCCTGGGCTCTTTGCTGGACTGCATCAGCCCTAGCCCTCCGGGAGCCCCATTCCTTACCTTTACCTCCTTTCCTGGCTGCCACTTTCTGCACAGGGTTTCATGGTCATGTTGGCTTGTTGCATGCATCTTCTCTTGTCCTGATTTTCTTAAAGCAGAGGAGAAAAGGATTTAAGGTGACAAGCGACCCTCCCTCTCCTTTCCCCAGGCCTCTTCCCCAGGCAGTGAGGGGGTGTTCTAATGCCCTTCGCATCCTGTTTCCTAATAGGTGCACTTGGATGCCATAGGTAGTTTCCCACTATAGCCTGTATTTAGCGCCAGGTAGCAGTTAGTGAAACATCTTGTTTGGGCATTAATTCCAGGTCAGAAGAGGCCGCCAGACCCAGGCCTCTGGTGAGCTGACCCTTGCCTGTGGCCACTGAGACTTTCCTGATGGCACTGAATCTGGAGCTTTAGACAAAGGAAGACTCAGACCTGTAGTAAACAAACCTCTTCCAGACCCAGGTCTCTGGTGAGCTGACCCTTGCCTGTGGCCACTGAGACTTTCCTGATGGCACTGAATCTGGAGCTTTAGACAAAGGAAGACTCAGACCTGTAGTAAACAAACCTCTTCCAGACCCAGGCCTCTGGTGAGCTGACCCTTGCCTGTGGCCACTGAGACTTCCCTGATGGCACTGAATCTGGAGCTTTAGACAAAGAAAGACTCAGACCTGTAATAAACAAACCTCTTCCTTTAGCCGGATGTGGTGGCAGGTGCCTGTAGTCCCAGCTGCTTGGGAGGCTGAGGCAGGAGGATCACTTGAACCCAAGGGGTCGAGGCTGCACTGAGCTATGATCACACCACTGTACTCCAGCCTGGGCAACAGGGTGAGACCTTGTCTCCTGTAAAAACCAAAACATCAACAAAAAGGGTGTCCATACAAAAAAAAAAAGAAAAAAAACCAAACACACACACACACACACACACACACACACACACACTCTCACACACACACAAACACATAAACCTCTTTTTGGAAAACATAGAACTTACTTGCTATAGAAAAGCTAAAAGAATGTTTTTGGATATAGATATAGCCACAACACCATTATGCCTAAGAAAATACTAAGTTTATGCAAAAACTTATCTAATTTTCCCTAAAACATCTCTCATAATGCATTAAAAAAATCAGGATCCAGCATCACAGTTTATACATTGCATTGCGTTTCTTTTTGATAAAAAATGTCTCAGTGCATCTGAAACTTGAGGGGTAACCTCTGAGGCCCTGAATGTTATAGGTTCTGCGGTCCTGGTGGGGACAGTCGAGTGTTACTTGCCTATATTGTACCTGATCCAAGACTGGGGCCGGCTGGTTCCTTTTGTTGCTAGGGAAATTTAGAAAGCCGATTAGGAAAGGCTTGCCTGGAAAACTGTCCCCACCCATTTGACCCCAGCCTCCCCCGACACCTCCCTGACATTCTTATTAGGAGAGCTGATCGTTTTCTGAAAGCCAGACCCAAGGCTCCCTGAATGCTCACCCTTGATCACCAGTTGCACCCACTGGGCCCTGTGTCAGGCACTGGGGGAAGATGCTCTAAAGAAATGAAAGACTCCCCAGCTGGCTGTCCACAGCCTACCTGGGGGAGACTCGCCATGCCCTGGTATGGCCCGATCATGGCTCTTGGGAAGTTAGTGTGCTGATGTGTGGGGCAGTGGCTCTTTGTTCCTTGGTTCTGATGCTTGGGGTAGGCTGGGGTAGGGCCGAGGAGACCCCTTCTCTCATACCAGACAGGGAGCATTACCAAGTGGCTGGACTATCCCCCTCATCAGTAGTTCCTGTATCAAGCTGAGATGGGGGAAATGGACTTTGTGGTTTTTTTTTTTTTTTTTTTTTTGAAAAAGTTAAACCCACAGAAAAATGGAAAGAAGAATTCAAAGAACATCTGCCCACCTTTGAGTTATCAATTGTGAGCCCCTTGTCTTAACAGCTGTCTCTAAATACACCACTTCTTTTTTTTGCCAACCCAGCTGCAAGGAGACTACAGTCATTGTGACCCCACTCCTCTGAATACTCCAGCATTCAGTTACCCAAAAAGGGCATTCATTCTTCCTCACACCACTGCTGTCCACCTGATAAAAAAAAAAAATCACCATTAAGTCAAACTTTTGAGTCCTGTATGCAAGCCACGTTTCTTATGATACGTGTTATAAGAAACATGTTTGGTCTTTGTCCCCAGTTCCTGGCACAGCGCTCTTAAAACCCTTGGAATTTCCTGATGGGAATGCCTTTTGTTATTAATAATGAGTCCATTTCGTCACACCTGAGTTTATGCTGATGAGATGACTTAGGGTAAGGCCCCAGATGGCCTTAGGGTGGGGCGAATCACCAGAAACACCAAGTAATTAGAGGACTGGACAGTTCAGCCCGCCTGTGGGCTGGACAGAAGGGTTGGGGTGGAGGCTGGGGGCTGGAGATTGAGCTCTATGTAAAACTTTTTTTTCCCAACCCTCCACCAGTAGAAGAGAAAAACTCTTGAACAATGAGATTTGATAAGCTTCTGGGTTTGAAAAGTCATTGAGGTGCTGGGGGGCTGGGTTGGGCCCAGAGAGGGCCTGGGAGCTCCCTCCCCCTCTTTGCCCCTGCATCGCCTCCCTCTGGCTGTTCCTGAGTTGTATTCTTTGTAATAAACTGGTTAATATAAGTAACCCTGGGTTCTGTGAGCCATTCTCGCAAATTACTCAACTTGGGGGAAGGGGTTGTGGGAAGCCCTGATGTAGCCAGGGTTTGAGCCCTGGACTTGTGATAGGCATCTGAAGGTCAGGCAGTCTTGTAGGCTTTTTTTTTTTTTTTTTTTTGAGACAGTCTTCCTCTGTCACTCAGGCTCTAGTGCAGTGGCTTGATCTCAGCTCACTGCAACCTCTACCTCCTAGGCTCCAGCAATCCTCTCACCTTAGCCTCCCAAGTATTAGGCTGGTGCAAGAGCAATTCCAGTTTTTGCTGTTACTTTTAATAATAATAGTTTTTTAAATAGCTAGGGCTACAGGTGCACGCCACCATGTCCAGCTAATTTTTGTACTTTTTGTAGAGGCGATGTTTCGCCACGTTGCCTAGGCTGGTCTCAAACTCCTGAGCTCAAGCAATCTGCCTACGTCAGCCTCCCAGAGTGCTAGGATTATAGGCATGAGCCACTGTGCCCAGCCTAATCTCGTTAACCTGTGGGATCTGTCAGATGGTGTCTGTCAGGCCTCCATGTGCAAGCCCAGACCCAGAAAGTCTGAAGTCCTGCCTGCCTTGGCTGATCACCCCCCACCCGCTGCCTGTGTTGCCATTATCCCTGATCGCCCGGTGGAGCTTTCCCCAGACATTACGCCTCTTACCGAAACCCTGCCATCTAAACTGTTATTATGATAATGTGAATACTCCTCACCCCACCCTGCCATCTTAACTATTCTTGCTCTGTGAATATCCCTCCACCCCACCCTACCATCTTAACTACTCTTTTTTTTTTTAATATATAAGACAGGGTTTCACCATGTTGGTCAGGCTGGTCTTGAACTCCCAACCTCAGGTGATCTGCCCTCCTTGGCCTCCAAAGTTCTTGGATTACAGGTGTGAGCCACCGTGCCCAGCCCCATCTTAACTACTCTTACACCTTACCCACCCGCCGTTGTAACTGAACTTAAGGTAATGTATACTCCTTGCCCCTACCCGCACCACTGTAACTGATCTTACTCTGTAACACCCCTGCCCCCTTCCCAAAAGATTTGCCCCAACCTATAAAACCAACTCCTATCCCACTGTCCTTCGCTGACACCCTTTTCGGCCTCAGCCCACCTGCACCCAGGTGAATAAACCGCCATGTTGCTCACACAAAGCCTGTGTGGAGGGTCTCTTCATTCAAAGTGCATTTTAACAGTGTCAGAGCTGAATTAAATTGTAGGACATCCAGCTGGTCTCTCAAGAGAATCAGAACTGGTTGATGGTGTTGGAAAGCACCTAGTTCCCCAGATGTCCTTTGTGGCTGATATTTTATCCACTCCAGGATCCACCCAAGATTCATACATTACTTTTGGCTCTACTCAGTCTCTTTGATCTCCCCCAGCCCAGACTATCCTTACTTTTGAGTCCTTTGAAGCTTCCAGGCCACTTGATCTGCAGAATGTCTGGATTTGCTTCACAGCTTCACAGCTTCCCTGTGATTAGGTTCAGGCCACACATTTCCTGCAGGAGCATTTCACCGGATTTGATAAGCTTTGGGTTTGGGACCTCATTGAGGTGCTGGGGGGGCTGGGGTGGGCCCAGAGAGGGCCTGGGGAGCTCCCTCCCCACTTCTGGGGAAACCAGGGATAATGGCGAACACAGGCAGGAGGTGTGCGGTGATGAGCCGAGGCAGCGAGGCAGGCAGGACTTCAGACTTTCTGGGTCCAGCGGGGAGGTACGGAATATCACATGAGGGGGGTGTGTGCTATCTGGCCACACCATGGTTGGCCATCCTGAACTTGATCAGCCCTCTCCTTTGCAAAGGCACCTTTCCGCATGATGATGAACACATAGGCTGATGTGAAATACCCTGGTGAAAGAACTTTTAAAAGTTAATCTGACCGTGAGACTCTCTCCCCTGCTTAAATTATTTCAGTTATTTCCCTATTCCAGCCTCAAAATATACTGCCTGCTTCTGGACACCTTCACGTGCCCACTGTGATCCAGGTGACTGTCACCTCACATTGGTCACTGCAGTAGCTCCCTGACTGGCCCCCTCCCACCTCCATCTCCCAGTCTCTTTGCACAGCAGTCTGAGCAACTCATTTAAAGGTCACAGCCAGGTGTGGTGGCAGGTGCTACTTGGGAGGTTAAGGCGGGAGGATTGCTTGAGCCCAGGAGTTTGAGACCAGCCTGGTCAACATAGCAAGACCCCCTCTCAATTATTTAAAATAAAAAAAAGATCACAGTTGGAACAGAGCACTTCGCTGCAAACTTTCAGTGCTTGCTACCCACTCAGGAAAAGTCAGTCTTCTCAGGGGCCTCAGAGTCCCTACCTGAACAGCCCGCTGCCTCATCTCCTCCATGCTCTCTCTCCAGCAGCCCCGTTCCCCTTGCTGTTCCTTGAACATACAGGCACATCTGAAGGCCATGGTGCCTGCTTGGATGCTCATTCATATATCCATGTGGCTTGGTCCCTCCTGTACTCTAAGTCTTTGCTCAAATGTCGCCTTCCCTGGCCACTCTGACACGCCCTTCCCCCAGCTTTCCTAGTCCTTCTTCCCTGTTTTATTTTTCTTGGTAGCACTTATAACCATAACACACTATCTATTTTTCTTACTTATTTGCCTCTCCCCAGCTAGAATGTGAGCACCACCAAAGCTGGGATTTTTGTGGTTTTCTTTCATTGCTCTCGTTATATACCCAGTTCTTAAAATAGTAGCTCCCAAAGTGGGCCTAGGGACCTCTGGGTTCCCCTTTCAGGGGCTCTTGCATTCAGAAGCACTTTCATAATAATACTAAGACTCCCATCCTCACTCTCTAGGGAGCATGTGATGGAGTAGTCCAGAGGCACCTGAACACTTGATGTGGCAGTGGAGCCAATGAGGAACAGATCTGAGAATCCAGCTGCCTTCTCAGCAGCTAGACGTTAACATGTACAAACAGGCAAATCCCACGCCACTCTGCTCATTCAGTTTTTGTGTGTTTTTTTGGAGAATTTTTAAATTAAAAAATACACTATTTAACATATAAATCTTTCTTCCTTTCTTTTCTTTCTTTCTCTTCTCTCTCTTTTCTTTTCTTTTTCTTTTTTCTTTCGACAGGGTCTCACGCTACCCAGGCTGGAGTGCAGTGTTGCAGTCACGGCTCACTGCAGCCTTGGCTCGAGCTCAGATCATCCTCCCACCTCCGCCTCCCGAGTAGCTGGGATCACAGAGCCATGCCCCCACACCTGGCTAATTCTTCTTATTTTTTGTAGAGATGGGGTCTCCCTATGTTGCCCAGGCTGGTCTTGAACTTCCGGACTCAAGTGAACCTTCCACCTCCCAAAGTGTTGGGATTACAGGCGTGAGCCACTGCTCCCAACTGTCTCTTGTTATTTCTAAATGAGCCAATAAATATTTAAAATAAGTCTCAGTTTTAATTTATGTAAATAATTGATGGATATCATCATAAACGAAAGCTCTAGAATCTTCAAACATTTTTAAGAATGAAAAGGAGTTCTGAGGCCAACAACTTGGAGACCCAGTGGCTTTAAACAATGCCTGGTATACAACATACACTCAATCAGTAGATGCCATGTGGATAAATGGACTTCTTGGCTTAACCCATTAGACCTGGCCTTGGCGCTCTGGCTTCTGTGAATCTCTCTGGCCTCGTCCTCTGCCTGTCCTTGATTCCAGCTCTGCTGACCTCCTGTTCCTGTGGTAGCTTTATAGGCATCTGGAACTCCTTATCACTCTTGTTCACCTTAGGAATTCTTGCTTCTTCATTAAATGGACTCAGTTCAAACATGACCTCCTCCAGGAAGCCTTCCCTGATCTTGCCCTTCTGATTTAGTGTCTCCTTCTCTCTGGCCCCTTTGCACACTTGATCACGTTTACCCCAGGGTTTTGCTTACTGCCACATGTGTTGGTGTGCTGGTACGTCTCTCACCAGACAGAGCTCCTTGAGGACAGGAACTCCTCTTATCTGCTTATTCCCAATGTACATAATAGGTGCTTAATGTATGTAGAATCAGTGAGTGTTGCCTTGGAATTCAGAATAGGGACTCCCCCCCTCGCTGGGAATTAACCCTCGACCAAAGAGGCTCTGAAGGGGGAAATGGTTTCTGGCTTCTGACTTGGATTTTGAAGTGTCAGCATTACAACAGCGCCACATGGTTACTGGGGGAAGAAGTGATATTTACGGAGTGCCTGCCGGGTGCCAGGAGCTTCTGCGTGGCATCTGGCTTCAGGACATTGTGGTTCTTTGGCCATTGTGAACTGGCTTGGGCCCTAACCACTTTCTGTCTGGCTTCCATGAGGAGAGTGTGGTCTGGTAGCTAAGCCGTCAACCTTCTGTGAGCTTCTGGGGCACCCTAACGCATTTGCATAGCACCTGCAGACTGCGAAGTTGCTGAGGTCAAAAGTGTGTGTGTGTTGCTGGATCTTACCACCATGCCCTGCATGCTGTCCATAAAAGATACCTGGAATTCTCTGTCCAAAGGGCATAGTTAATACTATAAATATCACTACCAGCAAGGACTTCCCATTGTGGCTTTATAGATATTCACAAGTGGAGAGATATCCTATAGCTGGGGTGATCCAGGAAGGCTTCCCAGGGGAGGAGGGTGTGTTGTTGTTTTTAGACAGAATCTTGCTCTGTCACCCAGACTGGAGTGCAGTGGCGTGATCATGGCTCGCTACAGCCTCGATCTCCTGCTCAAGCAATGGGAGGAGGGCTTTGAGCTTAGCTTGGAGGATGGGTATGAGCCCCTTTTGGCTTTATTATTTCCAGAAAACCATCTCCTTTTGAAGGCTGCTGTGGAAGGCGGTGCTGGAGGTGTGTGCTTTCATCAAGGCTGGGGAGGGAGGGCATTGCGGTCCGCTTTGGGGTTTTACCCTTGCTGAAGTGTGACATCTTTGGGCCAGGTGGGAGAGCAGGGGGCAACCTGTAGGGATGGAGTCAGAGAAGTGTGTGGGGCGAGAGGAGGAGATGGGGCAAGAGGAGGAGACGGGGCCGCCTGCAGTCTGCTGATGTGCCAGGATTCGAGGCGAGTTTCCATGCCCTCTGGGAGCAGTGGAGCTACCCTCGGGGTTGTCATGCCAACTGGGAAACTGAGGCTCAGAAAGGGTAAGGGACTTGTCCAAGGTCACAGAGTTGGTGACAGAGATTGGATCCTAGGATGCCCATGTGGCCGCCCAGTGCTCCTTCCCTTTTCCCTGTGTCCTCTTTGGAGACATGAGCCCTTGGGCTGGGGCACTTCATCTTCCTTAAGGCCCTGTGCATTCCTGGCACTTGAGATCTGATTGCCTCCTCTGCCTTCTGTCAGGGGCAAAGGGTGCAGTTCAGATGTGGGATTCTGTGCAAAGGGAGAAAGAAGAAACCAAGGGCCACATACATAAAAAGCGATTCGACGCATTTCTCTTTTTACATAGAAAACGACATCTAGCATTAAAAACAAGAAACATGACATACTTAATAATAAGCCTTAACATTGCCCAAGTTGCGTAGAGATAGTTTATATATGCCTGACTCAGCCAGGTGTCCCCTGGAGCCAGCAGTCCTGGCTGAGCCTCACATCCTCGGCTCCTGCTGTTGGAGTTTCCTTCATCTCTGCCCACCCTCCTCCCCTGCCTGCCGTCCCCACTGCCTGCTCCTTTTCAGATGGCTCTCCATCATGGTGGCTTCTCCCCCTCAGCAGCCCAGAGGGGTCAGGAGAGTGAGACCACAGGGCACCCTGGACCCCATCCCTGGAACTCCTCTTGCCCTCACTTTGGGCCCTGCAAGGATAACTCTCAGGCAGTCTCTGGGAAAGACCCCAGGCCAGTGGAGGAATGGGGGTGCATGGGCCAGCTTCCAGACATGGCAGGCTCCAAAAGTGTGCCAGGACCTTGGACTGGAGGCTGTTGTATAGGACAAAGGCCTCCTGTCACCTCTGTGAGCCTCTGTCTCCTTTCAAAGGGTCTGAGAGAAGGAAGACCTGGTCATTTTACTCCTGCCAGCGGCAGCCTACAGTTATGAGTGGTGGAGGCTTAGCTGATTGGGTGCTGTAGGCTGCAGAGGGACACAGTCCTGGCCAGAGGAAGGAGGAGGAGGGGTGACCAGCAGCACTTTGACATAGGAATATACCCCGGTGTGGTTGCCCTGGCAGGAAGCAAGCCCCACCCCCACCCCACCCAGCTCTTCATCCCCGGGCTCCCTAAGCCTATACCCAGAATCTCTCCATTCCCATTCCTACCCACTCAGCTGGAGCTCCAATCCCAGATGGAGGATGCTGCCTGCAGTGGCCTGAGCTGGGGGCTTCCTGTCTCACCGCCAGGGCCAGATGTCCAGGGTGTATCCGGGAGCACCGTCTTCTGCTCTGATTGACCTCTGGCTACCGAGTCAGCTGGGTCTGGGGGGCTGGCTGGAGGTCCACCAGGGCTGAGATCTGGGAACAGAATCACCAGACACCATTGCCCATGAACACTGGGGACACAGCCCTGGGAGGCAGGCTCTTGACTCTCTTGGTTCAGACACATGGAAGGTGGGGGAGAGAGAGACAGAGATGTCTGGAGAGTGAGGGAGAAAGAAAAGCAAGGCGAGGAGGGCGTTGGGTGGGGATGAAGTCGCTCTTGAGTCTCCCTCCCATGGCTGTTTCTGTGGTTCTCTGATTAACCATGAGTAATTCTTATCCTTAAGCCTTGGAAGGCTCTGTTCCAGACTGGGATCATCACAGAGTTCCTTCTTTGGGCTTACAGGCATCTGAAGCCATAAAGCATTTCCCAGATTCATTCTTCCAGCAGATATATTAGGCCAGTCCCTGTGCTCAGGGAGGGTCCAGTTACATAAAGTCAGACTCTCTGCAGCCTTCAAAGTCCTTCTCTGGTTTCCCCAGGAGGAAATAATTGCTCTGCATCTTGTCTCAGAATGTCTTGGTCAGTTATTTGTTCTACCATTCCTACCTGCCTGTCCCCAAACTCTTTCCCAGAACAGCTCTGGGCATGTCACCTCCCACTCCACCCTGTGCTTCATTCATCTGTGGTTGTTGTTGATTAGAAATTCCACTCTCTGCCCTGGCTGGATTGAATAACTGGGGTTTGCAAAACTCCCAGCTTAGCTCCTTCACAGCCTGGAATGTGCTGTGTGCCTGTGGGAGTCTTTTAAGTCAAGTTTCTGTAACTATTGCCAACGGAGGGGTAGCAAAACAGTCTGCTGTGCCCTCTTTGCTCCCTAGAGAGGTTTATTTTCCAAAGGCCATGTTTGTCACCCTTGGACTGACAAACCCAAGACTTTTGGATGTCTTTCTCCAGCTCTACTCAGACAACATGGAAAGCTTGAGGGAGACAATGAGAACTGTTGGTAAAGAAGTCATTAATTCTTTAAAGAAGTCATAAATTAGGAAGGGATTATTTATTTAATAATATCAATAAAGGGTTGCTTATAGCCATTACTGGAAGAATAAAAATTAAAAAAATAATAATAAAAAATAATATTAATAAAGGGCTAATGTACAAACAATAAATATTTATTATTTATTCCATTTAGGAACAGGAAGATCTGCTAGAGTAGAAATGCCATTTCTCCCCAAAAGGATCTATAGATTCACTGTGGTTCCAATCCAAGCCCGGTTGATTTTTTTTCCCCCGAGACTTGAGGATTCTGAAATGTATATGGAAGAATCGGGATCTAAGAATATCTAGGACACTTCTGAAGAAGACAGGAAGGAGAGCCTTGGCCTACCAGATGGCATGATGTGTTGTTAAATTGAAGTCATTGCAATAAGGTGGTTTGTTTAGGGACAGACAGAATGACCAATGGAAGAGATAGCCAGAAACAGCCCCAGACGTATGTAGAACCTTAGGGTATGACAGTGGGGTCATAGCAGATCAGTGGGGGACAGAAGAACTGGTTGATCAATGGCACTCTGACATTACTAACGGTAACAAACAGGCACATTCATCTGTGGTTGAACACCTGTAATCCCAGTACTTTGGGAGGCTGAGATGGGAGGATCGCTTGAGCCCAGGAGATGGAAGCTGCAGGGAGCTATGCCACTGCACTCCAGCCTGGATGACAGAGGGAGACCCTGTCTCAAAGGGTCTCAAAAAAAAAAAAAAAAAAAAGAAAAAGAAAAAGTAACAAAAGCAGACTGTGCCAGAAAATTTCAGGGACCAAGGATTACAATTAACCAGGGTCTCCGTACTTGATGTCCAGGTTTTTTCTTTTTTTTTGAGACTGAGGCTTGCTCTGTCACCAGGCTGGAGTGCAGTGGTGCGATCTCGGCTCACTGCAATCTCTGCCTCCTGGGTTCAAGAAATGATTCCCCTACCTCAGCCTCTTGAGTAGCTGGGACTACAGGCTCGCACCACCACGCCCGGCTAATTTTTTGTATTTAAGTAGTGATGGGGTTTCACCATGTTGGCCAGACCTCTCCTGACCTTGTGATCTGCCCACCTCAGTCTCCCAAAGTACTGGGATTACAGGTGTGAGCCACCGTGCCCGGCTGATGTCCAGTTTTTATAAAGGAAGAAGTCCTGTCCAGAGTCAAGGCAGGGTTGACAGCAAAGTACTAGTGACAAAGACCAGTGAATGCTCCTTTGCTGGCGGTGGGGAGGCAGCCTCTGCTGCTTTCTCAAGAGCTGGCTTTGATTTGGGGTTGTGGGGGAGCCCTGTTCCTCAAGCACAGATAGGGCCAGGTCAGTGGGATGGAGGTTCAGTGTAATGGGCCCTATAGCAGTTGGGTTGGGGGCACTGCCAGGACCTCCTATCCCTAATCTGTTTTGCTTTCCTTACGAGAAAGGGGAGTGGGATGGCAGGAACCCAGCTACCTTGGGGATGTGGGAAAGAAGATTGTTTTCTCCTGAGTAAGCTGGTGAACACTTACTGAGCCTTCCCTAGCTTATGGCTGGAGGGTTGGAGCACATGCCTATTCCAAAAGGATGGGCTCTACCTTCAGAAAGGAACCTTGTAGGAGTGGTGAGGGGCAGCACCAGCGAGAGACACTCTAGACCTGTGCTGTCCAAAATGTGGCCACCAGTTACCTGTGGTTGAATTTAACTTAAAGCAAAATAACACGGAAAGTTCAGTGCCCCAGGCACCAGGGCCCCGTTTCAAGAGCTTGCTAGCCACACGTGGCCTGTGGCTACCGCACTAGGTATTGGCATCATCTGGGAAGTTCTCTCAGCAGTGCCGCTCTGCTATTGTCGACTTTGTATTTTGCAAAGCTGTTTCATACCCTCTTCCCCACAGTTCTTCACAAAAGGCCCGTCTGGTAGCTGTAGTGGCTAGCCAGCCAGAGGAGTTTTGGTTATGAAACCTGACTCTTTATTTTTTTTTTAATAAGACGGGGTTCCACCATATTGGTCAGGCTGGTCTTGAACTCCCGGCCTCAGGTGATCCGCCCACCTTGGCCTCCAAAGTGCTTGGATTACAGGCGTGAGCCACCATGCCTGGCTGAATCCTGACTCTTTAATGGGTTCTGTGCTGCTTAGCCTCTTTGAGCCTGGTCTATGAAACGAGGTTAGTCGTTTCCTGGGTGTGTGAGGGGATGTGTTGATTAAGGGGGGTGAGATGATGCAGGTATGACACCTGACAGGCTAGTGTCACAGCATAATCACTATAAGAGCCAACAGGCTTTACTGTTTTACAGGTGAAAAATGAGGCCCGCAAGCAGGAAGTGACACGGCCAAGGGTGCTGAGCTCACCCATGGAGGCCCAGAACTCCTGCCTCCTCTGTTGCCTCTGCTGCTCCCACCAGCAGCCTGCTCTGCACAGGAGAAGCTGGGGCAGCAGTGTCCAGAGCAGGTGGCTCTCTGCAGGGTGGGCGTGGCCTGGGGCCAGGCTGGGTGGGCCTGGGGCAGAGGGCCTCCAAACGGGAGGTGCACGGTTTTTCTGGGCAGGAGGAGGGGGCCCTGCTAGTCCCACTTTATTTAAAACCTCTCTCAAGCCTTGGAGTTTAGCTCTTCCCCACCCCTTTTCAATCTAGAATCTCTGAAAAGCACTTTGTTTTGGCTCAATACGGAGCCCTGGACCTTGAGTGCTCCATGAGACTGTTGCGAAATGAAGTGGTTCTCAGGGCCTTCCAGCAACTGCAGGCTCCGACAGGGGTCATCCTGACGTTCTGCTCTCTCCCTCCTCCCCGTCACTTTTGTTCAAATTCCTAGAGCCCTCTTCACCTCTCTGTGGCAGGAATGATATTTGCTTCCTGTAGCCCAGGGGTTCTTAATTTCTTTGTACCAGGGACCCTTTGGTTCTCTGGCAAAGCCTGTGGGTCCCTTCTCAGAACAAAATATTTAAATGCATAAAATGAAATACACACGTTTACAAAGAAACCAATTATAGTAGGATGCAATTTTATACAACCAAATTTTTGATGTAATACTGTGCTGCTTTATCAGTACATTCAATCACAAGATCTAGCAGTGGGAATACTATTATAATTTTGAAGTAATGAGGAATGTAAATGACATTTTAAGATATTCAAAATAATTGTAATGTGATTTGTACTGGTGAAAAGTTGCAGGCACTGTTAATACTTCCTCAGTTTCTTGCCCACATCCCATATGGGAGGGATATTTCAGTTAGAGGTAAACGAAAGTAAAGATGTGGAGTTTTCTGTGTCTCCAGTCTGAAAGCTCCCGAAATTCCATCCATGGGACCGTCAGTTCCAGCCCCTCTTACTCTCCCTTCTCAATAGTCTTCTGGTCCCTTGTGAGCCTACAGAGTGTAATATGGGGCCTGGAACACAACAGAGCCTAGTATTTGCCTTTTTGGGGGTGAAAATGGGCCTTGCAGGTCCTCATTAAGCAGTAAGCGCAGACTTGCCCCAGCTGGGGTGAGGCAGCCGGAATGGGTGACCAGATGCTTCCTTCAGGAGACACAGGTGCTGGAATGCCTCACAGAGCCTCCTGCTTCCCAGCAGCTGCCTGGAGCTGGGCCCCTCCCTGCACAAGAGGAAGCAGGGTTCCAGGATGCAGGGCTAAGAGGGGATCTTCAGGCCTGGTTTATCCTGGGCCACAGGGCTCCTCTGCAGCCTGTTGAAGACGCCACGTGGTTCACAAAGCTTGGGCTTTTGGGCTTGGCCTGTGGGCTGCCAGCAGCACGCACGTTCCCTCTTTGGCCCCAAATGGGCATGGCGTGTGCCCCCCGCCCCCCGTTTAGCTGAGGCTGTCCTGCTTGACAGATGGGCCATTTGCTTCCTGCACTAGAGCTGAGTGGCCAGCTGCCTGGTGGAAGGCTATAATTAGCAGAGTGGAGCGGATGGGATTGCATGCTGGCATTGACAGATAATTTTATCCTCAGATGGATAAACTGATGTCATCGGAGATGTAAATATCATTTGGAAATTTTGAAGTCCTTGGGAAGGTTTATGCCGGCCTCTCCCCATGCCCACTGCTCTTGGGAGCAGTTGAATGAGGAGGCCAGAGAGGTCTGTGCTGTATGGGGAGCTGCCTGGGAGTTGCCTGCCAGGCTGCTGGGAGGGTTGGGGTGGCAGCTCCTTCTGCTGGACCAGGAGAAATAGGGCCTAGGATGGCTTGAGGGAGTCCTGGGTTTACATTTGCTTTTGGGAACTTTTCCCATGGCGTTTGTGGTCTGGAAATGTCTCAAGGCTAACCAGCAAGGAAATGGCAATGCTTTATAATGGCAGAGTGAGATCAGAGCAAGGCAAGTTTTGTTTTCTGCCAGCAAGGCTGTTCTGGAGTGGGTCCCGGGACCCTGGGGAGCTTGTAAAAGTAAAAGAAGCCACTGACTGGCTTTATGGAGAGGGCTGGGGTCAGTTCTGCTCAGCATTGGGGCCAGTGGCAGCTCTGGTGTTTGGGGGATGGTTTCCAAAGCAGAGTACCTTAACTCAGAAGCACAGCCCCAGGCTGTGGAAGGAGGAGTGGGAACAGGCTGGGACAGGGGAAGAGGGAAGGATGTCAGTTGTCCTCATCCTGCCAGAGAAGAAGAAGGATTTTTTTTACAACAGGGAACATAGAATTTTAAAAGTATATCAGTCCAGTTGTGAAAATGTTAAGATATAATAGTTGTGTTGGTTCTGTGACAGTGTGAGAATTACGCTTTTCATCAAGATGGAGGATAAAACCCTACCTCTGCCACCCTGGAGTACCTGAGTCCTTGAATATTTTATTCACTCCATGCCTGGGCTCTGAAAACGTCCATGCTCTGTGGGGTTCTTATTTAACCATGATTCTCCGCTTTGAGGTAGATGAGCCTCAGTTCTCCTTTGCTTGTCCAGGGTTAGAGTTTAGTGGGTGATTCCTCATGGGTGGAGTCATTGAGGAGGGGGGACTTGGCTTTTTTTTTTTTCTTTTCTTCTTCTTTTTTGAGATGGAGTCTCGCTCTGTCTCCTAGGCTGGTGTGCAGTGCCATGATCTCGGCTCACTGCAACCTGTGCCTCCCGGGTTCAGGAGATTCTCCTGCCTCAGCCTCCCAAGTAGCTGCGATTACTGGCATGTGCCACCATGCCTGGCTAATTTTTGTATTTTTAGTAGAGGTGGGGTTTTGCAGTATTGACCAGGCTGGTCTCGAACTCTTGACCTGAAGTGATCTGCCCACCTCAGCCTCCCAAAGTGCTGGGATTATAGCCATCAGCCACCTTGCCCAGCTTGGACTTGGCTTTTTTTTTTTTTTTGGAGATTGAGTTTCACTCTTGTTGCCCAGGCTGGAGTGCAATGGCGTGATCTCGGCTCACTGCAACCTCCGTCTCCCATGTTCAGGCGATTCTTCTGTCTCAGCCTCCCGAGTAGCTGGGATTACAGGCACCCACTACTACACCTGGCTAATTTTTGGTATTTTTTGGTAGAGACAGGGTTTCATCTGTTGTTCAGGCTGGTCTCGAACTCCTGACTTCAGGTGATCCGCCCGCCTCAGCCTCCCAAAGTGCTGGGATTGCAGGTGTGAGCCACCACGCCTGGCTGGACTTGGCTTTTTAAAGGCTGCTCACCATTGCTCTCCGAGGACCTGGGGCACTTAGGCCATCCTCAAACAGTGATTTCTCCATGTTTTGGGTTTTGCCGCATGACTGACCAGATAGTCTCTGGTTTGCCTTCTCTACCAAAAGTAGGTATTTTTCATGGTCTCCGTTTTCCTGTAGGGAGTGAGTATGTGTGTGTGTGTGTGTGAGTGTGTGTGTGTGTGTGAGTGTGTGTGTGTGTCCTGCCTTATAAAGCTAACTTGTTAGTAAGTGGCTGGTGGCCGAGCTTGTCAGTGTCTTGAGCCCCTCCTGGCCTGTGTGTTGGAAAGGCATCCTTCTAGACTCGGAGGAAGGGTCTCAGTAATCCCGGATTAATTTTTCAAACCGAGGAGAATGGCACTCAGCCTTGAAACATAGCAGAGTACTGGATCCAAATGAGATGATTTCCTGGTAATCCTCTGTTATCCAGTGTTTCTGCATAAGCTCGGTCTGCTTGTTTGACTTTTGGCATCCCTGTCACGCATCAAAGCTTAGGAGGAGGCAGTCACTTCCCTTTACTCAAGACTTAGCCCTCTTTAGAAGGAGGTCACGGGCATGTACTTGAGGACATGATGATAGGTAAGGAGACCCATGAAGTCAGTTTAAGGCTCAGGCAGCCCTGTGATTGGCTGGAGGGGCGGCCTGCTTGGTGTTCTGTGTGGTGACATTGGGGTGGCTGTGCTCGTCCACCTCCCGCCAACATCTGTCTTCATCATCTCTTCCTTTCCTTGGACCCTAGCTGACAGGGCCATGTCTTCCCCTTACTCTCTCATGCTGCCTTCCGCTTACTGGAGAAGTCCAGTTATCTGAAGGTTTGTCCCTGCGCTCTGGAACATGTGGCCCAGAAAGTCAGAACCCTTGGACAGGAAGGGGACTGGGTAGACAGTGCCTGACTTGAACTCAAAGGGTCTGTTGGAAAGCCCAGGTCTTGTTCATTCAGCAGACGTTGATCATAAACGCTGATAATATTTCCTCAGTGTCAGGATATCTGGGTGCTGGGGATGCCTGAAACAATTGAAAAATCCCTCCTGGAGCTCATGTTCTAGTGAGAAAGACAAATTAAAAACAAAACAAAACAAAACAGAAATAGTGTAGTATGTTAAATACTGGTAGTGCAAAGGAGAAAATAAAAAAGAAAAAGGAGATCAGGAGTTTCGCACGGAGGGACTTTCCACCTGTAAATAAATTGGCCCTGAAGGGCCCCCCTAAGCAGGCGGCACCTGAGCAAAGAAGGGAAGGAGGTGGGAGAGTGAGCCGGAGGTGGGAGAGTGAGCCATGCAGGGGTCTGGGGCACTCGGAACTGCCTGTGCAAAGGCCCTGGGGTGGGCACACCTGGCGGCTGACAAGCAGCAAGGAGCCTGCTTTTTCCTGGTGGAAAGTTACAGGGTGTTCTAAAAACAGCATTTCCACTGTTAGAAAAGTTGAGAATGAGGGATTCTACTTGCAGGTTCCCTCAAAATTCCTCCTGCTCCAACCTTTGGCCTTCTCAGAGGTCATCCTGAAAGTAAATTCCGTATTATGGTACTGTGTGAAATGTCTGTCCCTTGAGCACTCCCAGAATTTCCTTTGGATGACCTGCCTGTTTCATATGCATTACACGGCCTTGTACTTCTGGGTTTGTAGTGTCTCCACGTTCATTCTCTCGCGAAAGCCGTGGTGTGAGCCGTGGAGAAGTGAATGTCTTCATGCCAGTCTTTCAGATGAGAACACAGACTCACATGGTCAAATGCCTGTCCAAGGCCAAGGGTTCGCCAGTAGCAGAGCTGGGGCTCGAACCCATGTTCTCTGACCCTCCAGCCAGTAGCATTTCCCCTAACCCATCTATACTCTCCTCTACACTTGATCTTAGCCAAAATACTGAGAAGCGATGTCTACTGTCCTCTAAAGTGGCATCTCCACATTGCATCTGTGTTAGTCTACCAGGGCTGCCGTAACATCAAGTACCAGACTGAATGACTTAAACAACAGACATTTATTTTCTTATAGTTTTGGAGGTTAGAAGTCCAAGATCAAGGTGGCAGGGTTGATTTCTTCCGAGGCCTCTCTGACTCGTAGACACTGCCTTCCCCCTGTGTGTTCACACGGTCTTGCCTCTGTGCGTGTCTGTTTTAATCTCTTCCTCTTTTTTATTTATTTATTTATTTATTTTTTATTATTTCCCCCGCTCCCTCCCTTGTGGCCCCGTCGCTGAGGGACGGGGAAGGGGAATCTCTTCCTCTTATAAGGACACCAGTCATATTGGATTAGAGCCACCTTAGTGACCTCATTTTGACTTTAATTAGTTCTTTAAGAGCCCTGTCTCCAAATATAGTCACATTTTGAGGTACCGGGGGTTAGGATTTCAATAGAGGAATTTTGGGGAAACACAGTTCAGCCTCTTATAGGGCCCTTTCTGTGCTATAACCTGGGATAAGCATCCCCCACAGCAGGTACCACAGCCCTAGATGACTCTTTGCAGGAAAATCAAGTGACCTCAGTCTCTCTCTCACCCTCTATTTTCTTGCTACAGCTGATTGGGGCCCTGGTCCTGTCTGTGGGGGATGTATGCAGAGGTCGAGCGGCAGAAATATAAAACCCTCGAAAGTGCCTTCCTGGCTCCGGCCATCATCCTCATCCTCCTGGGCGTCGTCATGTTCATGGTCTCCTTCATTGGTGTGCTGGCATCCCTCCGTGACAACCTGTTCCTTCTCCAAGCAGTGAGTGGACTCACCACCCCTCAGCTGGGACTCCCCAGGAGAGCTGGGGTGCCTGCCCATGTGCCCTTGGGCAGCTCAGTTTCTTTTGTCCCTGCCTTAAGCCAGCTCCTCTAGAGAGTTCCTTAGATCAGCCCATCTGACCACATTGGCCTAAGAGTACCCAGGCCATCCCCTTTCTGCATGTAAAAGCTGATTTGAATATTGTTCTTACTTAAACTTTGTGTTCATCGGGACCCTCAGTTGTGAGTAGGAAAAACCACACTCAAATGAGAGCAAGCAAAGACAAAAAAGGAGGCAGTGGTGAGTCGGTAGCTCATGCAACCAGCAAACCCACATTGGGTCCAGAGGTTTAGATGGCGCCCCCTGGGCAGGGTTGGGCAATCTCCCCAGCCCCTCCCAGCGGGGGCTGCTCCCTTTGCCGTAGTCACGGCCTGCCTTGGGCCAGCAGAGTTCTTACGGTTCTGGATCCCAGGGGAATCCTTCCTACCAGCTCTGGCCAAAGTCCCAATACTCTGGTGGGCCTGGCTTGGGCCATGTGCCCATTCTGACATGGGGCATGGGGGAGTCAACCCTACCTGCATCCCATTACTGTGGCGTGAGGGATGACTCCCCCAGAGCTGGGGGGTAGTGAGGAGGCAGATCCATTACTCTGCGTTTGTGTGTCTCTTGACCTCATTGTCTCCCCTCACACGGGAATCCCCTACCAGAAAGGTTTCGGTGCTGCTTGAGGCTGGAAGTTGCTGAAATCAGCTTGGACAATGGCTGCTCTCTAGTAAAGGGCAGAGGTGGGGTGCATATCCTCTAAACTTCAGGCATCCCCCTCAGCCACTCTGGGGGATCTGGGAAGTCGTATCTGAGGGGTCTCTCTGGGGAGCTGGAAATACTGTCCCAGCCTGCCCATTAAGCCAGGCCCGGCCCCTGTGGCTCAGTGGCAGTGAGGCCCAGCTCCCCTCATGGTGGTGGGGGAAGGGCGTGCTCTTCCATATAGACCCCTGGGACAAATGGAGGTAAGAATCTGGCAGGGACAGCTGAGTCACTCTTCCTGCCCTTTGGCTCCAGAGATGGGTTTTCCTGGGGCATGCCTGTCCATGTCCATGTTCTCATAGGAGGAAGGGGCGGAGGCCCAGGAGCCGATAGGAGCTCCCCCAGGGACGCTTCTCCGTGTGCTTGCACAGTCTTCATCAACCATCCTCCCATCATGGGCAGCAGTTCCGGTTTCTAGTGCACTGCTGCAAAGGCCATTCGATTTGTCATTTTCCAGTGCCCTGCAGATAGTGCGCCCCTCTGCCCCGCTCCAGGTGAGTCTCTGAATTCTGTTTTCCAGTTCATGTACATCCTGGGGATTTGCCTCATCATGGAGCTCATTGGTGGCGTGGTGGCCTTGATCTTCCGGAACCAGGTAGGCCTGTGGATTCGTGTATCGGCCACGTGTATACAGAGCACCCACTGTGGGTGCCTTGGGCCGTGAACTGGGGGTACAGCAGTGAGCAGGGCAGATAACCTCCCTGGAGCTTTCATCCTGCTGAAAGAGAATGATGAGCACTGAACAAGTAAAGCGGCGACTAAGAAAGTGAACCAGGCTGACATGAGAGTGCCTGGTGAGGAGATGGGCAGACCATGCTGAAATGGTGAAAGGAGCCAGCTGAGTGAGGCCCCAGCAGAGGGAAGCTGAGCAGAAATGAGCTTGGCATGTGAGCGAAACAGTGTAGAGGCCACGTGGCTGAGGGTGGGTGAGGTGGAGAGGGGCGGAAGGTGAAGTCGAAAGGGCTGGCCAGGTAGGTCTCAGAGGTCCTTGTAGGCCATAGGTTAGGTGCTTGGAGTTTTTTCTAGAGGTGGTAGGAGCCTTTGGAGAGTCTTATGTGGGAAGTGATGTGACCCGCTTTATATTTGACCCTGGCTGCTCAGGTGAGGAATGGACAGTGGGGGAGTTGAGGGTGTACCTGGGGGCCCAGCTGGGAGGCTGTGGGGGCCATCCTGGGAATGGGGTAAGATGGCTCGGACCGAGGTGGAGGCGGTGGGGCTGGGACAAAAGGCGATTTGTTGTATGTTTTGGAGGCAGTACCGGCAGAGGCTGTTGTGCTGGCTAGAGGAGTGAGGGGAGGGGCAGGTTGACAAGGTGATGCCTGGCGTCCTGGCCCTGGCAGGGCTTGCAGAATCAGGGCCCCTTAGAGCTGGAAAGGGTCTCATGGCTCCTGGTCCTCAGCTCCTTCAGCCAGTATGTATGCACCTCATACTAGCTGTGCCACCTTGGGCAAGCTATCTGGTCTCTTGGATTATTAGGGCACACTCCCTAGCTCACAGATTTGGTGAGAGAATGCATGTGAAGGACTGGGCATGGTTCTGGCACATAGTGGTCAAGGCCCCACAAGAAGCTGGTGGTGGGGCAGGGCTGACTCCAACCCAGGGCTCTGTCTTTCCTCCCACAATCTTCTTCCTTTGTCCTCATCGTACATTGCTGCCATAGGCGGGGTTTGAGGAGCAGGGCATGTTTGCAGAAGCCCCATGCCCTGTGTCCACTGCCTGGACTGCACCCCTCTCCGCCCCAGACAGCTTGGTCCTGGTGCATCGGGACAGTCACTGCTGAGACATGCGTCAGGACTGTGGGCCAAATTATCTTTTTTAAAAAAAATTATTTACTTTTTTGAGATAGAGTCTCTGTTGCCCAGGCTGGAGCAGTGGTACGATCATAGCTCATGGCAGCCTTGAACTCCTGGGCTCAGCCGATCCTCTGGCCTTAGCCTCCCAAATAGCTGGGACTACAGGCGTGCACCCCTGTACCCAGCCAAATTATTTTTCTTGTCAGCAATTGCTGTCAAGGCAGCAGGTGCTGTCCCACATTCTGGGTTGTGCAGAGCTCTCAGATGGCCCAGGTTCTGGCCCTGTGAAAATGTTCATGGGAGTGCCTGTCGTTCCAGCCCAGGTGGGAGCAGGGACCACACCTGCTCTGCCGGGGCCTCCTGTGGTGGGACCTAACTGCAGGCAAGTCTACACCCCTGGAGTCCAGGGGCCTTCCTGTTTTATGAGTCCCAGGAAAGGGGCTTTATTCCATTTGTCCATGGGGCTGCTGCTTCCTTTTCGTCTTTCTACCTGCCCCTCCCTTTGCCTCTTTTCTGCTTATCAGAGCCTCTCCTTTGAGCTGGCAGATCCAGGATGCTGCTTCACTTTCCGGCATCTTCAGGGGAGAGATCTTCATTCCATTTGCCCATGGGGCAGCCTCTCTGTGCAGACAGCAGAGCTCTGGCCAGCCTGCGGCTTTCCAGAGGGTATGGGTTAGTGCTTTCCTGGCTGGAGCCCAGGTCCAGTTTATGGCCAGCTAAACAGACTCGTGGATATAAGGAAAAATCTCCCCCAGCCCCTGACCCCGGGCAAGTTTTCTGCCGCTAGCATGGCCTGCCAGTTGGACTGGAGCGGCTTCCACTCACACAGGGGCAAGTGGCCATGCACTGGGGATCCAGGCCTTGGGAGCAGGAGAAGTACGACGCCCTGACCCCAGCCAGGGGCTGGAGGAGGACCTGAGTGACTTCCCCAGCTGTCTGGGTCTCAGCCCTCTTGACACCTGCTCTTGTCCCAGCTTGTTCTGGGGCTTCTTGTGAGGGTGTCAGGTGTCAGAGGTGGGCAGCTCCTCATGCTCCCAGCCAGGCGCAGCTGAGTGTGGACACTTGGAGGGTCTGGGCACTAGTGGGTGTGTCTATACCTCCATCTCAGGCCTCCTCTCTATTACCAGGGCAGCATTAGTGGTCGTCGTGGTCCTACCTGACAGTGGTCAGGGAACAGTGGGGAGCACCAGCCTACCTATTTTATCCTGGCACTGGCACAGGCTGGCTCTGGGCACAACCTTGAGGCCAGAGGCAGGAGAAAGTAGGTGGCACCATGGCTCTCTTAGCCAAGCACTTGAATATATACAGTTGTCCCTTGGTGTCTGAGGGGGATTGGTTCCAGGACATGCCCCTCCCACCAAAGGATACCCAAATCCATGCATGCTCAAGTCCTTTATATAAAACGGTGTAGTACTTGAATATAATCTACAGTCATCCTCCTATAAATCACTTCTAGATTACTTACAAATACTGAATACAGGGCCGGGCATGGTGGCTCATACCTGTAATCCCAGCAGTTTGGGAGGCTGAGGCAGGTAGATCATTTGAGGTCAGGAGTTCGAGACCAGCCTGACCAACATACTGAAACCCTGTCTCTAGTAAAAATACAAAAATTAGCTGTGATCCCAGCTACTACGGGAGGCTGAGGCAGGAGAATCACTTGAACCTGGGAGGTGGAGGCTGCAGTGAGCCAGGATCACACCACTGCATTCCATCCAGCCTGGGAGACAGAGCGAGACTCTGTCTCAAAAAAACAAAACAAAACCAAAAAACCAAATACCTAATACAGTGTAAATGCTGTGTAGATAGTTGTTTATGGTGTATTGTTCTTTAATTAGTATTATTTTTTACTGTTGTGTTGTTACTTTTATTGTTCCTTTTTTTCCAAATATTTTCCATCCACTGTTGTTCAAATCTGCGGGTACAGAACCCGTGGATGTGGAGGGCTGGCTGTGTATCTGCCCACCTATAGCAGAACTGCTGGCCATCCAGAAGTAGAGAATGCTCCTTGCTGGTCTGGCCAGACTCCCCCCCCAGGTGTGCCCCACTGTGGACGGCCATCGGGGAGTGAGGCTGGAGCCCCCAGTCCCGGGGGACACTAAAACATAACCCTCCCCCCACCATGGATATGAACCTGTGACTCCGGCCAGGTCTGAGGAAGGGTCTGGGAGATGCTCACTCCACATGTCCCTTCCCACATACTCTTTTCTTCTGGCTCCCTGGGTTCTCTTCCACTCCAGGTTGGCAGATTGGGCTTCTACTGGGACTGGAGCAGAGGCTAGGGTGTGGGGTCAATGAGAACAAGTCCCCATTCTAGAGGGACTGGGGAAAGGCTAAGATGATGGCTCGGCTCCAGGCACAAAGGAAGGAGGAAAATCCTAGGCCATGCACCTCTCCTCCAAGGTTTTATTTTGTTTTGTTTTTGAGACAGTGTCTTGCTCTGTCACTCAGGCTGGAGTACAGTGGTGCACTCACAGCTCATTGCAGCCTCAGCTCCCAGGCTCAAGCGATCCTCCCACCCTTAGCCTCCTGAGTAGTTGGGATTACAGGTACATGCTACCATGCCTGGATATTGATTGATTGATTGATTGATTGGTGGAGATGAGTTCTCGTCATATTTCCCAGGCTGGTCTCGAACTCCTGGACTCAAGTGATCCTCCTGCCTCGGCATCACAAAGTACTGGGATTATAGGCAGCGGCCACTGTGACCAGCTCCTCCTCCAAGTTTGAGAACTAGGTCCACACTAGGCCAGCAGCAGGACCTTCCCAGCCTCAGGTCTCAGGCTGCATGGAAGTGGTGTTAGCCAGAGGCAGCCTGGGGGAGCCCCGGAATGCTCCTTCCTCAGAGGGGGTCTTGGTCCTATGCAGGCAGCTGGTCTGGGGGGAGGCTCCAGCCACTGCCCCCTCCACTCCTTTTTCTATCCCTCTGGCCTCTGTGCTGGGGGAGATGCCGCCGCATGCCCCACCCCCTTCAATTCTTCATTCATTAAAAAACCCTGAGAGAGGTGATGTGTAGGCTTCAGATATCTTAAAACTAGATTTAAAAGACAAAGCTAGAAAGGACAGTTCTTCATAGCTTTCTCTGGTGCTTTAAACAACATGCTTTCAAACCCTGTGGCCTTTGATGTTTGCTTACTCTGCTTAATTTAGCTTGGTTTAGTCCTCACTAGAGCTGCCCCTGCTGGCGTGGCCTGGTTTAGAGGGGGAATGGGGTGGGGGCAGTGGCACTGGGTACATTGGGCCTCTGGGAATGGCAGAGGAAGCTAGAATTCTCTCTTCCCTGTCCTCTGAGTGGCTCCCTGGTCTCTCTGAACGTTACCAGTGCTGTCAACATGGGCATAGCACTTTACAGGTAAACTGCACAGCCAGCTCACCTCATGGGATCTTCTCACGCACACATCCCACCCCCCATCACCCCCACAGAACCATCCCAGTGTCCTCCTCATCTCCTGGCACACTTGCACATGTGCACACACGCACAAGTAGCACACACTTGCAAAAGCCCCAAAGAGCTCCCTGATGGACGTTGGGGGCAGCTGCTGTCCACGAAGCCCGGTGACATCTGTTGCTCCTGCCCACTTAGAGAGGCCTCCGTCGGAGCCACCTTTTCTGCAGCAACTGGGCTCAGCTAACCAGATGGAAGGCCTAATTTTCAGAGGCCCCTCTCGAAGTCCGAACCTTGGGAAGTGCCCAGGAGCCAGGAGGGTTTTGGGAGGCAGGCTGGGGCTGCTCACCAGAGAGCCAGAGCCTTTCCCCATGGCCACAGAGCAGACTATACTCTGCCGCTTTCTCTTCCTTCCTGCCCTGGGCTTCCCACCTTCATCCCACCCGCTTGCCAGCTCTGCGGGAGTCCGAACAGCATAGTGGCCAGTGGGGGTGCTGTGAGTAAGCCAGTGGGCCAGGGTAGGTGCAGAGGGACATGGTGGGCCAGCACTGTGTCTATGTTGCCTCCAGAGTACGGGGAAGCCGCCTGGCAGGAACCTCCCGACATGTGACCTTAGGCAAGGCCCTGACCCTGGCGGCACCCATGTGTATGTAGCTCAGCCCAGGATGCCGTTCCATGCTGTGAGCTCATTACCCTGCCCCACCCTGGCTGGCAGACTGGCCCCACGCTGGTGTCCTGTTTTTAGGCACCCTCAACCATACCCTAGCCAGCTGTCCTGTCCCGTCATCACCCAGAGGAGCAGGCACTCAAGGATGGAAAAGCTTCGTGACCTGGGGGCATCTGGGAGGGTGGGCCTGGGGCCAGTAGAGTCCTAGTTCTGCCTGAGCTGCTCAGCTGGAAGGCAAGCCTCCCACCCAACTTCTGTCCCGGGGCCCAGTGCCAGGCCCTCGAAGGGCCATGGCTGGTGAGTTGAGAGCTGCTCACAGAAGCCTGCATCTCCTCTCTTCTCTTGGGGCTGACTCCAGTCTTCTGCAGTCCCAGGCCTGTTCCAGAGCTGCAGTTTATCATCAGCAGAGGGCTTTCCTTCTGGCCGGGGAGGCCAGTTTTCCTGAGCCCACCTCCTTCTTTACCTTGGCTTTGAGCAGAGGGAGGCTCAGAGGGGTGGTGGGTGCTGCAGTCTTTGTTCCTCCTTTCCTGATCCTGGAGATAATTTTGGGAGATAGCCCCAAAACTGAACCTTGGTTTCTTATCTTAGCGCCTTCAAGTGTGTCAGGCATCTGGTCCCAGCGTCTCTCTGCCAGTGACGAGCTGGGTGACCTTGGACCAGCCACCTCACTCTGGGCTGCAAGGTATTTGTGAGAGTGGGGCTGGCCAGGATTCGTGCCCCAGAGGCTGCCTCCACTGCAGTCAGTTTTTTGAACAAGAGTTGGGGCCTCGGTTTCCCATGGGATTTGTGTTCCACCAGTGCCATGTGGGTGTGAAGTAGTACCATAGGGTATTTGTCTCCTGGAAAAGAGACGCAAATGTAGAATAGTAGCACCAGGACCTACCATGTGCCCGCTGTCGTGCTAAACACCTTCACAGCTTTTGTTTATTGAAATCTCACAACATCCCTATGAGGCAGAGAGTGTTTTCCTCCTGATTTTGCGGGTGAGCAAACAGAGGCTCAGAAGTTAAAAGAAGTAGCCGACGCCTGGGTGGCTGCAGGGACGGTGTCCTTGATTATGAGGCTTGACAGCCCCTCTGGGACTTGGTTTTTGATCCTCAGAGCTGGAAGTTACCTTAAAGACAGGCCTATAGGTTCACAGTTGGGAAGCTGAGGCCCAGAGAGAAGTGAGCTGTGATAGGGCCTGGAACCAGGATTCTGTGGTCCCAGCGTACCCTGTGGTGCCACCCCCAGGAATTGTCTGGCTCTTCTGTCCGGCACCAGAGCCGAGAATGCCCTCTTTGTCCGTAGTCTCTGCTGATACTCGACCTCTGTGCTCTGAAAGCTGCGATTGTCACAGCGAGCTGGGCTGCCCACGCTCCTGCCCCTACCCCTTCCTACTGTGGGGCCCTTTGTGCTCCCGGATCTCAGCACAACAGCTGGGCTGTTGATCCAGAAAGTGCAGCGTGACTGGGAGACGGCGGCCTGCCATGTTCCTCCAGGCGGGGATTGTCCCAGCCCCAGCCGAGGGGGACTGAGCGCTGCAGTGATGAAGAGGGCGGCCCATGAGGGAGATCAGCAGACCCGAATTCCAGTCCTGGCAAGACGCCATCCAGCCTGCTCTGTGACCTCACTCCCTCCCCAAGCCTCAGTCTCGTCATCTGTAAAACAAGAGGTTGGATGGTAGAGGAATGTGGAGAGGGGCTCTGGAGGGCAAAGGGAAGATGCCAGCATGGGCCCATCCTGGGCTGTAGAAAGAGCACTGGGTCTGTAACCAGGACAGCCAAGTCTCAGCTCAGGCATGACTGCTTCAGAGCTGTGTGTCCCCAAGCACGGCCCCAGCCTCTCAGGGCCTGGGCTGTCCGGTCTGTAAAGGGAGTGGAGTGAATTAATCCTGCTGGGACATAGCACAGAGACTCAGGCATCAGCTGAGCACTGGAGGCACGGGGAGGATGTGTGGGCAGGGAGGTCGCCGGCGTTAGGGTGGGGAGTGGAGGGGGCGCCCCATGCCGGCAGGGCGGGAGCTGCACCGGCACACGGCATTCTCTACTCATCCAGGCCTCTGGGAAATCTTGGGATGGACTCTGGGAGTGTGTGGTTCTTTTCCTTTGTAATTTCTCCTTCTGAATAGACGATTGACTTCCTGAATGACAACATTAGAAGAGGAATTGAGAACTACTATGACGATTTGGACTTCAAAAACATCATGGACTTTGTTCAGAAAAAGGTGAGCCAGGCGCTTCAGGGTAGAGATGCTCCTCCCATGCCCTTAACTCCCCATCCGGGCCCCTGCTCAAGAAGATGGGGTGAGGGGGTAACTTATCCATTCCCAAAGCAGGTGGCTGGCCAGGTTGGGAGGCAAGGGTGGGCATAGATTGCCCACCAAGGATGGGGAAGCCAGGGCCCAACCTTTTTAACCAGTCCTCTGCCCACATTCCTGGCCCCAAACCTTCTCAACCTTCTGTCCCTCTCCAGTTACACTGGCTTCTTGCCCCCCATCCCTAAACACAACAAGGTCAGGTGTTGCTATAAGCAACCTTGCAGGGTCCCAGGGTACCACCCTCCAGTGGGTGAGGATCCTCCTTCCTTGAGGTGTGAGCAACCTCCCCCAGTCCAGAGCCCCTCTGCCAAGTCCCTTCAGTGACAGCTCACTCCTTGTCAAGTTAAAGATGGTGCTGAGGGGGAGATAGCTCTTCACTGATTTCAGTTTCCCCCAAATATGGGACACTGAACCAGACTCCTTCCTTCCTTCCATGACACTTCCTTGAGTGTGATGATGACCCTGTTCCTTTTGGGACACCATCTCTCCCCCTCTAGGTCCATCTAAATCTGTTTGTGCAGTAATAATAATAATAATATAACAACAACAACAATGGCAGTGGCAGGGCCCGCTTCTCTCCTTGGGTGGCTTTTGTACATCAACTTCACTTGAGCCTCAGCTTCCTCACCTGCATAAGCAGAACAATGACATGAGGATTACCTTGACTTAATTCAGGAGACGTGTTTAGAACAGTGCCAGGCACAGGCTGAGACCACAGTGCCAGCTGTGGGGATCATTGGTACATTCTCCCGGGTGAGGGCAAGCAGAGTAGGGGCTGCAGGCCCACTCAGCCAGGGCAGGACTTCCTGGGATATAACCCTGGGGGCTTCAGCTGGCCCGGGCCCCTGTGCCAGCCTTCAGTGGGGACCAGTCTCTCCCCCACACGCAGGGCCGCTTGCTGTGGCTGCACCCATGGCCCAGACCTTCTTTCCAGTCACAACAGGTGCAGCCTCTGGAAAGCCTTTTTCTGCCAGGGATGTGCCTGTCAGCTTGGGCCAGGAGAGCTGAGTTCTGCTCCGGGTAGAGTGAGATGTTTTCATTGGAACCCGCCTTTAGCTGGCTTAGGGTTTCATTTCTCCTGGGGTGGATGGAGGTAGGAGGTGATTAATGCTGAATGAGCACTTTGTTGGTGCCAGGCCCAGGGCTGAGTGCCTCATGTACGACACTCTACGTAATCACAGCTCAGCTGTGCAGAGCTGCCATCCTTATTATTGCTTTACGGAGAAACATCTGAGGCTCAAAGAGGCTGACCAGCTTGCCTGAGGATTGACCTTGGGTCTGTTTCATTGCAAAGCAAATGCCCTTTGAACTGCATTGCAGAAAGACACTTCCATGTCCCAAAACCTGATAGCTTAAGGGGTACTGTGGGGACTCTGGAAGGGTATCTGGCTTCCAGGACACCTACCACAGCCCTGGTTGAACCCTCCAGCCCCAGCTCCCTGCTTCAGCTGGCTGGCAAAGGAGGTCACATGGTCCAGCCTGTGCCCCCCTCTCAACCTCATGCTCTGTACTCTCTGTTCCAGGCTTGCTGGTCTCTGCACCTGCTGCTGAAATACAAGCTTGTTTCTGCGTGGGGCCTTTGCATGAGTTGACTGGCTTCTTCTGTTTCCATGTTTCAGATGAAATATCCTCTCTACAGAGAGCCCTTTCGTGACTTCCCAACCTACAGCCACCTCTCCCCACTCTTCCCCTATTTCTCCATTTCCCGGTGCACAGCAAGGCCTCCCTGACCTTTTCATCCGGTGCTCACCCTCTGTCCCTCGACTGGAATGTGTTCCACCTGAGCAGGGGCTGTGTTGCTTTGCTTACCCTGTCTCTCCAGTGCCCAGGACATGCCAGGCACACACCAGCCCTCAGGAGGGTTACCAGCTACTTCCTACAGGAGCAGGGAGGGTAGGCCGAGAGGGGCTTGGCTAAGGGGAGAGCCCCAGGCAGGATGTGAGGTGCAGGTGCCCTCCTTACTAAGGGCAGGGCCAGCCAAGCTGGACGGGGCGGCTCCTAGGGCGGGTGTGAAGGTCAGTTGAGGTGCAGGGACTTTCACAGAATCATGCTTGGTCTCTGGGACTTTAAGGGCCATCTTTTCCAGCCCAGCACCTGCACTGGGGACATGAAGATGAAGAAGGCAGAGGCCAGTTGTCAAGGAAGGACTTCTCCTTCCGGTGTCGTCACTACCCCAATATCCCATTAAGGGGCAGCCCAGCCTTGGCTTGGACACCTCTCCAGTGACAGGGGGTTCACTACCCCCTAGGCAGCCATGCCACACTTTGACAGCTCCGACTTGAAAGTGTACAGCCTCTCCCTGCACCAAGGTGACCGACGTAATAAACTGCGTCCATCTGTGGGCAGGGCCCCTTCCTGTTGTCTGAGCGGGGCCTGGGCGATGACGGCCGCTCCTCTTTCCCACTTGCTTTCCTCCTCAGTTCAAGTGCTGTGGCGGGGAGGACTACCGAGACTGGAGCAACAACCAGTACCATGACTGCAGCGCCCCCGGACCCCTGGCCTGCGGGGTACCCTACACCTGCTGCATCCGGAACACGGTAGCCACTGCTCCTGTGGTGGGTGGGGGCTGTGGGGACCCCAGATGGTCCAGCTCTTCTCTTGTCTCTCTTCCCAAGTTGAAGATGGGTGGTGTGGATGGATGGTGGGGAAGTAGGAATTGGTGGCAGAGAGGAGGCTTTCCTGATTCTTAAGGGCTCTTGAAAGTGGAGCTTCTGGGAGTTGGGTGTGGGAAGGCCATGTCTTTTTTTTCTTCTGAGACGGAGTCTGCTCTGTCGCCAGGCTGGAGTGCCGTGGAGCAATGTTTCCTCACTGCAACCTTCGCCTCCTGGGTTCAAACGATTCTCCTGCTTCAGCCTCCCTAGTTGGGATTACAGGCACACACCACCACACCCAGCAATTTTTGTATTTTTAGTAGAGACGGGGTTTCGCCATGTTGGCCAGGATGGTCTTGATCTCTTGCCCTCGTGATCCGCCCGCCTTGGCCTCCCAGAGTGCTGGGATTACAGGCGTGAGCCACCATGCCCGGCCCTGGCTCTGTCGTTGTTAGTGGTGTGAGTTAACATCTATTGAGCACCTACCTTGTGCAGGCCTGCTCTGGGCACTTTGGTGGTATTTACTCATTTCGCCTTCACAACCCTGTGAGGTACATACTCTTATTTTACCTACTTTACAGATGAGGAAACTGAGACACCCAAAGGCTGGGTGTCTTGCCCAAGGTTGGCAGAACTAGGAAGAAGTGCAGGCAGGTGTTGCCAAGCTACACTCTGGAGAACTGCGCAGGCCAGCTGAGGGCAGGAGGGAGAGGCGTCCAGGCCAGGGGAACTTAGCAGGGGCAGCTGGCTCTGCAGCGTTGGTGGGAGGCAGGGCAGGACCCCCACCCTGGTCATCTCCATTGGTCTTTGGCCTTGAGGACCTGGTGCTCAGCAGCAGCAGGATGCTTGGAAGGGGGTCTGGTAACATAAATGCCAGCTCCCCTCCTCTCCCCCAGCATGATCCTCTCGGTTCTGTCATCTTGGTCATTTGGGATGATGTCCTGTGTGGTCAGCGCTTAAGTGAAAGGCTTCATCAGTCCTTGTGTTTGACAAATGTGTCCAGAAACTGTTTCAGGATTGGAACGAGGTGGAGAGCTTTGCAATTACTCATGGCCCAAATAGTCATGGAAAGTTTCTCTCCTGACATCTCCACCATTCTGTGCCCACTGCCGGATTCTGTAAACCGAGCAGCTGCGGGTAGGGGCCTTGCCCATGAGTCAGAGAGCCAGTGCCAAGTGCACTAGCTCTAAAAAAGGCCGGGCCGGGAGGGAAGCTTTGTTTGGAAATATTAGCTGCCATTTTAGGGTAGTTCTCTGGGAAGGGGGGGGATGCTGAGGAGGAGCAGTTTCCAGAGAGGCCTGCATGGGGCGGTCCTGAACTTCACCCAGGGCAGCAGCACCTGAATGCCCAAGCTGAGATGTGCAAGCTGAACTTGTATTCATTCATTCATTTATTCATTCAACAAATATTAGCTGAGAACCTACTGTGTGCCAGACACATTTCCAGGTTCTGGGGGTATAGCAAACGAAGTCTCTGCCCACATGGAGGTGACATCCTAGTGGAGAAAACGGACAAAATAAGTAAAAGATAGTTAGAGGGTCATAAATGCTAAGGAGAAAAATAAAGTAGGACATGGAGGATTGCAGTTTTGGATACTGAGTAAGGTAGGATCTGGGTGAGGCTCTGAAGAAAGTGAGGAAGGTGCCTGGGGGTGGGGCATTCCTGGCAGAGAGAACAGCGTGTACAGAGGCCTCAAATGGGAATCACCCCAGGGTGTTTGAGAAACGGCACAGAGTGGCTGGGGCAGAGGAGCACAGGGGGAGGATGGTAGGAGGTGGTGTCAGGGAGGTTGTGGGCACCCCGAAGGCCACAGTCAGGACTGTGGGGCACCCTTGAGTGACAGGGGCCCTACAGGGCCACAGTGGAAGAGTGGCATACTGATTTGGTTTTACCAGGATCTGCCTGGCTGTGGTGCGGGACATGGTAGATGCAGGGATAGGGTTAGGGGCTGATATGCAGTGATCCAGGGATCACAGATCAGCTTGTCCAGGAGGGTACTCTTGGACCAGCACCTGTGGAAGGAGGGAGCCAGAAGCAGGCTTGGGCAATGAAGGGAGGTGAGCAGTGATGCAGCCTCAGCTCTGTTTGGCTGGAGGCCTCAGCCGCATCTACGAGGGGCAGCCCTTCAGAGTTGTACCCTACTGGGGTGGGGGCCAGGCCTTCACACTCCCACATTGACCAGGCATTACATGAGTCCGATGGTCTACCCAAGAAGGGACTTGCTGGCTCTGTTTAGCCAAGAACAGAATAATACACCAAGAGGAAAGAGAGATTGATGGCTGATAAGGAATTGGCTTGTGTAATTATGGAGGTGGGCAAGTCCCAGGATCTGCAGGGTGAGTCGGCATGCTGAAGACCCAGGAGAGCTGAGGGTGTAGTTCCCATTCAAAGGCTGGTCAGGCTCCAAACCTAGGAAGAGCCAGCGTTTCAGTTCAAGCCCAAAGGTGTAGCCAGGCAGGGAGAATTCTCTTAGGGTCAGTGAGGGGAGGGCGGTCTTTTGTTCTGTTCAGGCCTTCACTGATCAGATGAGACATTTCCCCCTTGGGCAGGGCCACCTGCTTTACTCAGTGCTGATTTAAACATTAGCCTCATGCAGAAACACTCCCGCAGAGACACCCAGAATAATGTCTGGCCAAATATCTGGGCGTCCCATGGGCCGGTCACGTTGACGTATAAAATGAATGATCACACAAAGTAGTTACTGCAGGGGGCTGACAGCTAAGGGCTCCCCCGCAGCATCCTGGCCCCAGGCAGGAGAAGACAGATGCTTGGAGCTGGGTGGTGGCGATGGCGGTGGCAGCGGTGGAAGTGGCGAAACGTGGTGACATTCTGGCTATATTTTACAAGTAAGCCTACAGGATTTGCTGGTGTATCAGATGTGGGCGAGTGAAAGAGAGGAATCAAGGAGGTATCCAGGTTTTGGTCTGAGCCACAGGAAAGACGGGGCTGCCACTGCTGGAGAGGGGAGGACCGCAAGGAGGCAGGTTGAGCAACCAGGAGCTCAGCGTGGACATGGGGGGTTTCAGAGCCTGTTCAGCATCCCAGCAGGGAGGTCAAAGATGCAGTTGGATATAGGAGTCTGAAGTCCTGGGGATGACTGGGCTCGGGGTGTGAACACGGTCACCGTCTGCAGAGAGCATGTGAATGAGAGCACCGGGGCAGGGAGGAGCCTTCCCCTGGCCGGGGTTATCTGACCCTGGGTTACACACTACCACTGATTCTCCCTGTGCCACCCCAGCTGGATGAGTTTCTCTAAATGTGAAACAGCGTGTTCCCTTCCTCGGTAGAGCTGGTTGATTTGCGTCCAAATTATTTATTTTACACTACACTATTCAACCTGGGATTTGAATGAGTACACAGGAAATATGTAGTGTAAAAAACTAAAATAACATTAAAAATCAGGGCTGTGGAAATTGTATTCTCAGATAGGAGGCCTAGACAATGGAAAAAATATGAAATACTGCCATATAAACCTCAGGGACTCATGGACTCACTGCAGGGAGCTGAGCCCGGTGTCTGCTGGCTTGGAGCGGGCTCCCCCCACCTCCAGGCGGTGAAGCAGTACCAGTCAGTGGCTTGTTAGGAAGCAGGTCACGCAACAGGAGGTGAGCAGCTGGTGAGTGAGCATTCCCGCCTCAGCTCCGCCTCCATCACATCAGCAGCGGCATGAGAGTCTCATAGGAGCACGAACCCTATAGTAAACTGTGCATACAGGGGACCTAGGTTGAGTGCTCCTTATGAGAGTCGGGAACGGTTTCATCCCGAAATCATCTCTCTCCAGCCACCCCCCACCCCATCCTGTGGAAAAATTGAAACCCGTTTCTGGTGCCAAAAATGTTGGAGAGTGCTGGCTTAGAGTTTCCTGGCAGCCAAAGGGAAAAGGGAGACATGGTCTGTTACATTGTTACTATTCAGCAGAACATCTCAGTTCTTCAGGGAAAGTAACTTTTTCCCTAACACTCATCTTTAAAAGACATGTCTTACATGAGCTTCCAATAGAGGATTTGAGCCATAGAAGTTCACATAAGCCTGTAAAATCTGGTTACACTAGGATATAGCCCTGGGAGCTGTTGGTACAGAGGGCAGCGTGCTTCTACATTAAATGGCTCCACGTGCTGTACCTGCTGAGCTCTTGGGACCAATTTTCATGCACCTCCCCTCCCTTATTGTTGGCTATTCCTTGGGTACCTGTCCTGAAGGCCCCTCTCCCCCGTCCCGTGAGCTGCTTAGTCTGCTCAGGGTGAAAGGATACACACACGAACGCTGCTGTGATCTTTTGGCTGCCCAGGAGTCCTCTTCCGACTTCCTGTTCTGTGGCCCTGTGCAGGATGGAAGAGGCCACTGGACCCTGGTTTTGGGGCCTGTGAACTTCAGCAGAGCCCCCCTGTAGAATACTGATTCTATGGTCAAACCCAGGCAGGCTTTACTTTTGGAAAGACCATGGATGCATGGCATCCCCCACCCCTTGGTGAGGGGGCTCTCCCGGCAGAGGGGAGGTGAGTCCTTCCTGGGCCTGGAGAAAGATTCTGGGCTTTGGTGCCAGAGAGGCCTCTGCCAGTTGCCTGTCTGCTGAGAGACTCAGCCCCCCCGAGGTCACCAGAGCTGGCCCAGTGAAGTCACTCTTGTCACCTCCTCTACGTACCATGCAGCTTGTTACCTCCTTATGTACCATGCAGCTTAATTGTTATGTTCATTATCTTCCGTTCTACAGTGTAAGTTCCATGAAGGCAGGGACTTTGTCTTGTTGTGTTCCAAGTGACCAGAACTGGGGTTGGCATGCAGTATGTGCTCAGTTAATATTTGTACAGTGAATGAATGAACCAACGAGGCAGAAAGCATTGCTCCCATTACGTGCTGTGCACCTGCGCCCCAGGCCTGACCCTCTCCATAGGGGTCATGTTTATGGCCTGGATGGGCCAAAAACACTGGGTGATCCCAGTGGGCGCTAGGCATGGCTGAGTCTGAGGCTACCTGGAGAACCAGCTAGATCGAGGGAAGTTTTCTTGCCCGCACATCAAGCCCTGACATTTAGAATGACCTAGATGACATCTGAGGCCCAACCCTCTCTCTTGAAAGGAGAGAGACGCCCCTCTCTTACCTTTCCAGGGGCTGGAATTGCGAACAAATCGTTCCAGCCAGTGTTCCTGTACTTCTCCATGTGCGCAGCCCCATGATAAGCACTTTACATGTGTGTCTCACTTAATTTTTTTATTGCATTTTAGGTTTTGGGGTACATGTGAACATGCAAGATTGTTGCATAGGTACACACATGGCAGTGTGATTTGCTGCCTTCCTCCCCATCACCTATATGTGGCATTTCTCCCCATGCTATCTCTCCCCAACTCCCCACCCTCTGCTGTCTCTACCCTATTCCCCCCCCCGACAGACCCCAGTGTGTGATGCTCCCCTCCCTGTGTCCATGCGTTCTCATTGTTCAACACCCGCCTATGAATGAGAACATGCGGTATTTTTCTGTTCTTGTGTTTACTGAGAATGATGGTTTCCAGGTTCATCCATGTCCCTACAAAGGACACAAACTCATCGTTTTTGATGGCTGCATAATATTCCATGGTGTATATGTGCCACATTTTCCCTGTTCAGTCTATCATCGATGGGCATTTGGGTTGGTTCCAGGTCTTTGCTATTGTAAACTGTGCTGCAGTGAACATTCGTGTGCATGTGTTCTTATAGTAGAATGGTTTATAATCCTTTGGATATATACCCAGTAGTGGGATTGCTGGGTCAAATGGAATTTCTATTTCTAGGTCCTTGAGGAATTGCCACACTGTCTCCACAATGGTTGAACTAATTTACACTCCCACCAGCAGTGTAAAAGTGTTCCTATTTCTCCACATCCTCTCCAGCATCTGTTATCTCCAGATTTTTTAATGATCGCCATTCTAACTGGCGTGAGATGGTATCTCAATGTGGTTTTGATTTGCATTTCTCTAATGACCAGTGATGATGAGCATTTTTTCATATGTTTGTTGGCTTCATGTATGTCTTCTTTTGTAAAGTGTCTGTTCATATCCTTCGCCCACTTTTGAATGGGCTTTTTTCTTGTAAATCTGTTTTTAGTTCTTTGTAGATTCTGGATATCAGCTCTTTGTCAGATGGGTAGATTGCAAAAATTTTTTCCCATTCTGTTGGTTGCCGATTCACTCTAATGACTGTTTCTTTTGCTGTGCAGAAGCTGTGGAGTTTGATTAGGCCCCATTTGTCTATTTTGGCTTTTGTTGCCAATGCTTTTGGTGTTTTGGTCATGAAGTCCTTGCCTACGCCTGTGTCCTGAATGGTTTTGCCTAGATTCTTCTAGGGTTTTTATGGTGTTAGGTCTTATGTTTAAGTCTTTAATCCACCTGGAGTTAATTTTAGTGTAAGGTGTCAGGAAGGGGTCCAGTTTCTGCTTTGCACATGGCTAGCCAGTTTTCCCAACACCATTTATTAAACAGGGACTCCTTTCCCCCATTGCTTGTTTTTGTCAGGTTTGTGAAAGATCGGATGGTTGTAGATGTGTGGTGCTGCCTCCAAGGCCTCTGTTCTTTTTTTTTGAGACAGAGTCTCACTCCGTCACCAGGCGCCAGGCTGGAGTGCAGTGGCGCAACCTCGGCTCACTTCAACCTCCGCCGCCAGGGTTCAAGCAATTCTCCTGCCTCAGCCTCCCGAGTAGCTGGGACTACAGGTGCGCGCCACCATGCCCAGCTAATTTTTTTGTATTTTTAGTAGAGACGGGGTTTCACCATGTTGACCAGGATGGTCTCGATCTCTTGACCTCGTGATCTGCCCGCCTCGGCCTCCCAAAGTGCTGGGATTACGGGCGTGAGCCACCGCGCCCGGCCAAGGCCTCTGTTCTGTTCCATTGGTCTATATCTCTGTTTTGGTACCAGTGTGTCTCACTTTAACATACAAAATAGCCCTAGGAGGTGGGTTCTCTGATCACCACCACCCATTCATTTTCTCGGTTAACAAATATGTGTTGAGGACCTCTGTGTGCGAGTTCCTTGGCAGCCCACCTAAGGTTGGTCACAGTTCCTAAGTGGCAGAGTAGGATCTGGATCCAGGAAATGTGGTGCCACAGGGCATGCTGGGTACTGGGTGCTCTGCTGTTGCCCCCGAGTCATCACTGGTGCCTGTGGCACTCATCCCCCCACAGCAGTGTTTACTTAGATGAAGAGCAATGGGGCTGGTGAGGGTTACGGGCTGGACCAGGGGTCTCACTCTCTTACCTGGTGGTGGGAGGAGACCTTGCAGGGCACAGGTGGTAATGGGAAGTGCCCGCACCCGCCTGTGACTTAGGGCCTGACCACAGCTTTCCCTGTGCCTTTGTGAATCAGTAGTCCGGAATTTTGGAGAGCATCTCTCTTCCTAAGAAGGAAGTTTTAGCAGCACCCTCTGCTGGTGGAGCAGGGTCTGTGGACCAGGGAAGTGTGGCCAGGACACCTGGCCTTCAGGTAAACCACAAATGGTCTGAGGTTTTCCTCTCTAAGAGCCCCTGGCGCAGGAACAGCCACACTCTGACCTCTGAGATAGTGCATTACGGTGTGAGCTAAGCAGTGCTCTGGGCGGCCACAGCCAAGGAGCCCGGGCAGCACGCCTTTCTCTGGGGTCCTGGTCTGCTGCTAGTGGAGGGGCGGTTCTCCCATGTAAAAGCCATGGAACTAGCATTCCTACAGTTTTTTCACTGGACATTTCTTGGAGGATGAGGTGGTTATGATGGAGACTCAAGCCAGACTGCCTGGTCGGAATCTCAGCTCCATCCCTGCTGGACAGTGCAACTCTGTGCCTCAGTTTTCATCTGTAAAATGGGTAGGATAATAGCGCCTTTTAGAGTTAGAACCATTATAAATATTAGCTATTATACATTTCCATTTCAGACAGAAGTTGTCAACACCATGTGTGGCTACAAAACTATCGACAAGGAGGTAAGTCTTTGAAATGTCTTTCCCTGGAAATGTTGCTCGTCCTGTTCCACCCTGGGGTGATTGGAGGGGTTTTTCAAGGTGGGGCTCCTGGCCTCTGAGATTTTCCAACATACTTGGCTGTGACCCAGAGCCAGGACTCCTGGGGTTTTCCACCCCC
The DNA here is from genome assembly GCA_036589455.1 of Ateles fusciceps. Taxonomy (NCBI): domain Eukaryota; kingdom Metazoa; phylum Chordata; class Mammalia; order Primates; family Atelidae; genus Ateles; species Ateles fusciceps. The sequence continues at coordinate 14,190,330 of JAZHEH010000770.1, forward strand.
ACCCAGACACAGAAAGGCTCAGGGAACCAAGAATTCCCCCAGGCTGGGCGATGCCACCTGCCAGGGTTTGCCGAGCGCCTACTGTAGGCTGGTCCACACAAAGCCACCATGGCCCTTACCGGTACCCTCAGCAGCTGTGTGCCCAGCCATGCTCAGCACCAGCTTGCCTCTGCCCCTGGGGCCACCTGGGACCCAGCAGGCCTTCTGGGGGGTTGCCCCTGGGTCAGCTTCCTGGGCAGCTCGCCTCGATTAGGAGAGAAGCAGGATGGTGCTGGGAAGGGACCTGAAAGGAATGGTGACCTGTCATGCAGAGCAGTGGCTTGCAAAGTGGGGTCCCCAGTCCAGCAGCAACAGCATCCCCCTGGGAATGTGTTAGAAATGCACATTCTTGGGGTGGGGCCTAGTGGGTGATTCTGACACATGTTTGAGAGCCATAGACCAGCAGTTGTTCTCAACCCCTCAGCACCAATGGCCATTTTTATAACAAACAGTGGTAAAGTCCTATTTTTTATCCCCAAATGAAATTCACATGTAACCTACCTACGTGCCCAGTTCCAAAACAATTAACATAGTGATCTGAGATAAAGGAGAAATGAAATACAGCAATTTACAGCTGTTTAACATGGCTCATCATATGAGTCCTCAGGCAGTGGGTAGTGAAGTCAGGTGTCTTCGCTGATGTGAGGCATCTCTGAGGCTGCAGTAGCTACAGGGCAGCTGATAGGGCATTGTGTTGGCAACTCACATACCATGGCATCATTGTTGCCACTGGCATGGTTTTGAAAACCGGTAAACAATTCTTGATAAAGTTCTGAAATAAATAATATATAATCATTCCTTAATTTACCTAGTAGTTGTTCTGGAAAATTCACTGTATATTAAAACCAATGCAGAAATGCTTTTTTTTCCCTTAAGAAGCAGGGTCTCACTGTTGCCTAGGCTGGCCTCAAACCTATAGGCTCAGGCAGTCCTCCCACTGAGCCTCCATAGTAGCTGGGACTGCAGGCACATGCCACCATGCCCAGCTCTGCTTTGTTATTTATGTGTACCTGGAGTGAGGCTATTGGCTTGCATAACTATAGATAGGCTTTTTGTGCAAGGAAAACACCTGTGAGACTTTTTTTCCCCTCCCCTCCCTTCCCTTTCTTCCCTTCCCTCCTTCCCTTCCCTTCCCTGCTTCCCTTTCCCTCCTTCCCTTCCCTCCCCTCCTTCCCTTCCCTGCTTCCCTTCCCCTCCTTCCGTTCCCTTCCCTCCTTCTGTTCCATTCCCTCCATCCGTTCCCTCCCTCCTTCCGTTCCCTTCCCTTCCCTCCCTTCTTTCCCTTCCTTTCCCTCCTTCCCTTCCATCCTTCCCTCTTTCCCTCCCTTCCCATCCCTCCTTCCCTTCCCTCCTTCCCTTCCTTCCCTTCCCTTATTCCCTTCCCTTCTTCCCTTCCCTTCTCTCGTTCCCTTCCCTTCTTCCCATCCCTATGCTCCTTCCCTTCCCTCCTTACCCTTCCAGTTGCTCCTTCCATTCCCCTCCCTCCTTCCCTTCTGTCCTTCCCTCTTCCCTACCCTTCATTGCTTCCCTTCCTTGCTTCCATTCCCTCCTTCCCTTCCCTCCTTCTCTTACCTTCCGTCGTTCCCTTCCCTCCTTCCTTTCCCTTCCCTGCTTCCCTTCCCCTCCCTCCTTAACTCCCCCCCTTCCCTTCCCTCCTTCCTTTCCCTTCCCTTCCCTCATTCCCTCCCTCCTTCCCTTCCCTCCTTCCGTTCCCTCCTTCCCTTCCCCTTCCAGGCTTCCCTTGCCTTCCCCACTTCCCTTTCCTGCTTCCCTTCCCTTCACTCCTCCCCTCCTTCCCTTCACTCCTCCCCTCTTTCCCTTCCCCCTCCCATTCCCTTCCCTCCTTCCCTCCCTCCCCCTCCTTCCATTCCCTCCCCTCCTTCCCTTCCCTTCCATTCCCTTCCCTAACCTCATTCCCTTCCCTTCCCTCAATCCCTTTCCTTCTTCCCATCCCTCCCCCTCCTTCCCTTCCCTCCCCTTTCCCTTCCCTGGTTCCCTTCGCTCCTTCCATTCCCTCCTTCCCTTCCCTTCCCTGGTTCCCTTCGCTCCTTCCCTTCCCTTCCCTGGTTCCCTTCCTCCTTCCCTTCCCTTCCCCTGGTTCCCTTCGCTCCTTCCCTTCCCTCGTTCCCTTCCCTCCTTCCCATCCCTTCCCTCATTCTCTTCCCTCCTTCCCATCCCTCATTCCCGTCCCTCCCCTCTTTCCCTTCCTGCTTTCCCTTCCCTCCTTCTCTTCCCCTTCCTTCACTTCCCTCGTTCCCTTCTCTTTCTTCCCGTGCCTCCCCTCCTTCCCTTCCCTTCTTCCAGTCCCTCCCCCTCTTCCCTTCCCTCCTTCCCTTCCCTCCATTCCGTCCCTTCCCTCCTTCCCTTCCTTCGTTCCGTTCCCTTCGCTTCTTCCCGTCCCTCCCCCTTCCCTTCCCTCCTTCCCTCCCTCCTTCCCTTCCCTCCTTCCCTTACATCCTTCCCTTCCCTCCTTCCCTTCCCTCCTTCCCTTACATCCTTCCCTTCCCTCCTTCCCTTTCCTCCTTGCCTTCCCTTCCCCTTCCCTCCGGTCCCTCCTTCCCTTCCCTCTTCCCTTCCCTCCTTCCCTTTCCTTTCCTTCCCCTTCCCTCCGTTTCCTCTTTCTCTTTCCTCCTTCACTTTCCTCCTTCCCTTCCCCCTTCCCTGCTTCCGTTCCCTCCTTCCCTTCCCTCGTTCCGTTCCCTTCGTTTCTTCCCGTCCCTCCCTCTTTCCCTTCCCGCTTTCCCTTCCCTCCTTCCCTTCCCTTCACTCCTTCCCTTCCCTCCTTCCCTTCCCTCCTTCCCTTCCCTCCTTCCCTTACATCCTTTCCTTCCCTTACATCCTTCCCTTTCCCTCTTTCTCTTCCCTCCTTCCCTTTCCTTCTTCCCTTACCTTCCCCTTCCCTCTGTTCCCTCCTTCCCTTCTCTCCTTCCCTTCCCTCCTTCCCTTCCCTCCTTCCCTTCCCTCCTTCCCTTTCCCCTTCCCTTCCCTCCTTCCATTTCCTTTCCCTCCTTCCCTTCCCTTCTTCCCTTCCCTTCCTTTCCCTTCTTCCCTTCTCTTACATCCTTCCCTTCCCCCTTCCCTTCCCTCCTTCCATTCCTTTCCCTCCTCCCTTCCCTTCTTCCCTTCCCTTCCTTTCCCTTCCCTTACATCCTTCCCTTCCCTCCTTCCCTTCCCTTCTCTTCCCTCCTTTCCCTTCCAGTCGCTCCTTCCGTTACCTTCCCTCCTTCCGTTCCCTTCCCTCCTACCCTTCCCTCCTTACTTCACTCCTTTCTTCCCTCCTTCCTTTCTTCCATTCCCTTCTTGCCGTCGCTCCCCTCCTTCCCTTCCCTTCTTCCCATCCCTCCACTCTTTCCCTCCCTTCTTTCCCTTCCCTTCCCTTTGGTCCTTCCATTACCTTCCCTTCTTCCCTTCCATTGCCTCCTTCCTTCCCTTCCCTCCTTCTCTTCTCTTCCCTCTTTTCCCTTCCCTTCCCTCCTTCCCTTCCCTCGTTCCGTTCCCTTTGCTTCTTCCTGTCCCTCCCCTTTCCCTCTTTCCCTTCCTTCCGTTCCCTTCCCTCCTTCTGTTCCCTTCCCTCCTTCCCTTCTCTTCCCTCATTCCCTTCCGTCTTCCCTTCCATCCTTCCCTTCCCTCGTTCCCTTCCGTTATTCGCGTCCCTCCCTTCCTTCCCATCCCTTCTTCCCATCACTCCCTCCCTTCCCTCCTTCCCTTGCCTTTCCTCCTTCCCTTGCCTTTCCTCCTTCCCTTACATCCTCCCTCCCTTCTTCCCTTCCCTCCTTCCCTTCCCTTCCTTTCCCTCCTTCCCTTGCCTTCCTCCTTCCCTTACATCCTTCCCCTACCCTTCTTCCCTTCCCTTCCTTTCCCTCCTTCCCTTGCCTTTCCTCCTTCCCTTACATCCTTACCCTCCCTCCTTCCCTTCCCTCCTTCTCTTCCCTACCCTTCCCTCCTTCCCTTCCCTCCTTCTCTTCCCTACCCTTCCCTCCTTCCCTTCCCTCCTTCCATTCCCTTCCCTACTTCCCTTCCCTCCTTCCCTTCCCTCCTTTCCTTCCCTCCTCCCCTTCCCTCCTCCCTCCCTTCCCTAGTTCCCTTCCCTTCTTCCCTTCCCTTCTTCCCCGTCTCTCCCCTCCTTCCCTTCTTCCCTTCCACCACTCTTCCCTGCCTTCTTTCCCTTCCCTCCTTCCCTTCTTCCCGTCCCTCCCCTCCTTCCCTTCCCTTCTTACCGTCCCTCCCGTCTTCCCTTCCCTCTTCTCTTTCCCTCCCTCCTTCCTTTCCCTTCCCCTCCTTCCATTCCCTTCCCTCCTTCCATTCCCCTTCTTCCCTTCCCTTCCCTCCCCTTCCCTGGTTCCCTTCCCTCCTTCTCTTCCCATCCCTCCCTCTTTCCTTCCCTCCTTCCATTCCCTTCCCTCCTTCCCTTCCCTCCTTCTCTTCCCTTCCCTCGTTCCCTTCCCTTTTCCCCGTGCCTCCCCTCCTTCCCTTCCCTCCTTCTCTTCCCTTCCCTCGTTCCCTTCCCTTTTCCCGTGCCTACCCCCTCCTTCCCTTCCCTTCTTCCCGTCCCTCCCCTCCTTCCCTTCTTCCATCCCTCCACTCCTTCCCTCCCTTCTTTCCCTTCCCTTCCCTCGGTCCTTCCGTTACCTTCCCTTCTTCCCTTCCATTCCCTCCTTCCCTTCCCTCCTTCTCTTCTCTTCTCTCTTTCCCTTCCCTTCTTACCATCCCTCCCCTTTCCCTTCCCTTTCTCTTCCCATCCCTCCTTCCGTTCCCTTCCCTCCTTCCCTTCCCTCCTTCCCTTCCCTTCTTCCTGTGCCTCCCCTCCTTCCCTTCCCTCCTTCCCTTCCGATCCCTCCCTCCGTTCGCTTCCGTCCTTTCCTTCCCTTCCTGGCTTCCCTTGCCTTACCCCTTGCCTTCCCTCCTTCCCTTCCCTTCACTCCTTCCCTCCTTCTCTTCCCTCCTTCTGTTCCCTTCCCTCCTTCCTTCCCTCCCTCCTTCCATTCCCTGCTTCCCTTCCCTCCTTCTCTTCCCTTCCCTCCTTCCTTTCCCTTCCCTCCTTCTCTTCCCTGCTTCCCTTCCTTCCTCCCCTTCCCTTCCCTCTTCCCTTTCCTCCTTCCCTTCCCTCTTTCCCTTCCTTCTCCTCTCTTCTTCCCTTCCCTCGTTCCTTTCCCTACTTCCCTTCTCTCGTTTCCTTCCCTTCTTCCTGTCCCTATGCTCCTCCCTTCCCTAATTGCTGTCCCTCCCTCCTTCCCTTCCCTTCTTCCCATCCCTCCCCTCTTTCACTTTCCTTCTTCCCTTCCCTTCCCTCCTTCCCATCCCTCATTCCCGTCCCTTCCCGCTTTCCCTGCCCTCCTTCCGTTGCCTTCCCATCCCTCCTTCCGTTAGCTTCCCTCCTTCCCTTCCATTCCCTCCTTCCCTTCCCTCCTTCCTTTCGCTTCCCTCCTTCGATTCCCTCCTTCTCTTCCCTTCCTTCCTTCCCCTTCCCTCATTCCCTTCCCTTCTTTCCATGCCTACCCCTCCTTCCCTTCCCTTCTTCCCGTCCCTCCCCTCTTTCCCTTCCCTTCCCTAATTCCCGTGCCTCCCTTCCTTCCCTTCCCTTCTTCCCATCCCTCCCCTCTTCCCCTCCCTCGTTTCTTTCCCTTCCCTTCTTCCCCATCCCTCCCTTCCCTTCCCTCCTTCCCTTCCCCATCCCTCCCCTTCTGCCTCCCTCCCTTCCTACCCTTCCCTCTTTCCCTCCCTCCCTCCCTTCCCCTCTTCCCTTGCCTTCCCTCCTTCCCTTACATCCTTCTCCTCCCTTCTTCTCTTCCCTTCTCTTCCCTCCTCCCTTACCTTCCCTCCTTCCATTCCCTTTCCCTCCTTCACTAGTTCCCTTCCCTTCTTCCCGTCCCTCCACACTTTCCCTCCCTTCTTTCCCTTCCCTTCCGTCCTTCTGTTACCTTCCCTTCTTCCCTTCCCTTCTCTCCCCTCCTTCTCTTCTGTTTCCTCTTTCCCTTCCCTTCCCTCCTTCCCTTCTCTTTCTTACCATCCCTCCCCTTTCCTTTACCTCTTCTCTTCCCCATCCCTCCTTCCCTTCCCTTCCCTCCTTCCCTTCCCTGTTCCCTTCCCTTCTTCCTGTGCCTCCCCTCCTTTCCTTCCCTCCTTCCCTTCTCGGCTTCCCCTCCTTCCGTTCCCTCCCTCCTTCCATTCCCTTCCCTCCTTCCGTTCCCTTCCCTCTTTCCTTGCCTTTCCCCTACTTCTGTTCCCTTCCCCTTTCCGTTCCCTTCCCTCCTTCCGTTCCCTTCCCTGCTTCCATTCCCTCTTCCCTTCTCTCCTTCTCTTCCCTTCCCTCCTTACCGTCCCTCCCCTCCTTCCTTTCCCTCCCTCTCCTTCCTTTCCCTACCCTCCTTCCTTTCCCTCCCCTTCCCTTTCCTCCTTCCCTTCCCTCGTTCCCTTCCCTTCTCTCGTTCCCCTTCCCTTCTTCCTGTCCCTATGCTCCTTCCCTTCCCTAATTCCCATAGTCCCCTCCTTCCCTTCCCTCCTTCCCTTCCCTCTTCCCCTTTCCGTCTTCCCTTACCTCCTTCTCTTCCCTTCCCTCCTTACCTTCCCTCCTTCGTTCCTTTCCCTCTTCCCGTCCCTCCCCTCCTTCCCTTCTTCTCATCCCTCCCCTCTTTCACTTCCCTCTTTCTCTTCCCTCCTTCTCTTCCCTTCCCTCCATCCTTCCCTCCTTCCGTTCCCTTTTCTCCTTCCCTTCCCTCCATATCGTCCCTTCCCTCCTTCCCTTCCCTCATTCCCTTCCCTTCCTTTCCCCTCCTTCCCTTTCTTCCCTTCCCTTCTCTTCCTTCCTTCCGTTCCTTTCCCTCCTTCCCTCTTTCCCTACCCTTCCCTCCTTCCCTTCCTTCCATTCCCTTCCCTGCTTTCCTTCCCTTCTTCCATTTCCTCCTCCCTTCCCTTCCTTAGTTCCCTCCCCCTTCCCTTCTTCCATCCCTCCCCTCCTTCCCTTCCCTTCTTCCCGTCCCTCCACTCTTTCCCTTCCATCTTTCCCTTCCCTTCCCTCCCCTGCTTCCCTCCTTCCCTTCTCTCATTCCCTTCCCTCCTTCCCTTACATCCTTCCCTTTCCCTTCTTCCCTTCCCTCTTTCCTTCCCTTCCTTAGTTCCCTTCCCTTCTTTCCTTCTCTCCAGTCATTCCCTTTCCCTTCTTCCCGGCTCTCGCCTCTTTCCCTTCCCTCCTTCCTTTCCCTTCCCTCCTTCCTTTCCCTTCCCTCCTTCCTTTCCCTTCCCTCCTTCTCTTCCTTTCCCTCCTCCTCTTGCCTCCTTCCCTTCCCTCCTTCTCTACCCTTCCCTCTTTCCTTTTCCTCCCTCCTTCACTTCCCTCGTTCCCTCCCATCCCTCCCCTCCTTCCCTTCCCTTTCCTCCTCTCTTTCCCTTCCCTCTTTCCCTTCCATCCTTCTCTTCCCTCTTTCCCTTCCATCCTTCTCTTACCTCTTTCCCTTCCCTCCTTCCCTTCCGTCCTTCTGTTCCCTTTTCTCCTTCCCTTCCCTCCATTCCGTCCCTTCCCTCTTACCCTTCCCTCATTTCCTTTCTTCCTTTCCCTCCCATCCTTCCTTCCCTTCCCTCCTTCCCTTACATCCTTCCCTTCTCTTCCCTCGTTCCGTTCCCTCCTTCCTGTCCCTACGCTCCTTCCCTAATTCCCATACCTACCCTCCTTCCCTTCCCTTCTTCTGTTACCTTCCGTGGTTCCCTTCCATTCCCTCCTTCCCTTTCCTTCCCTCCTTCCCTTTCCTTTTTCTCTTCCATTTCCTCCTTCCCTTCCCTCCTTCTCTTCCCTTCCGTCATTCCTTTCCCCTTCTTCCCATGCCTCCCCTCCTTCCCTTCTCTTCTTCCCGTCCCTCCCCTCTTTAACTTCCCTCTTCCCTTCCCCTCCTTCCCTTCTGTCCTTCCATTCCTTTTTCTCCTTCCCTTCCCTCCATTCCGTTTCCTCTTCCCTTCCCTCATTACCTTCCCTTCCTTTCCCTCCTTTCTTTCCCTTCTTTCCTTCCCTTCCAGTCTCTCCGTCCGTTACCTTCCCTTCTTCCGTTCCCTTCCCTCCTTCCATTCCCTCCTCCCTTCCCTTCCTTAGTTCCCTTCCCTTGTTCCCTTCCCTTCTTCCCGTCCCTCCACTCTTTCCTCTCATCTTTCCCATCCCTTCCCTCCTTCCCTTCCCTTCATCCCTTCCCTGCTTAACTTCCTTTCCCTCCTTCCCTCCTTTCCTTCCCTCCTTCCCTTCCTCCTTCCCTTCCCTCCTTCCCTTGCCTTCCCTTCCCTTCCCTCCTTCCCTTGCCTTCCCTTCCCTTCTCTTCCCTCCTTCCCTTCCCAGTCACTCTTTGTCACCTTCCCTCCTTCCGTTCCCTTCCCTCCTTCCCTTCCGTCCTTCCCTCTTTCCCTACCCTTCCCTACTTTCCTTCACTCCTTCCATTCCCTCCTTCCCGTCCCTTCTTACCGTACCTCCCCCCTTTCCCTTCCCTGTTCTCTTTCCCTTCCCCTCCTTCCCTTCCCTCCCAATCCCTCCCTCCCTTTCCTTCCCCTTCCCTTCCCTGCTTCTCTTCCCTTCTTCCGTTTCCATCCCTCTTTCCTTTCCCTTCCCTCTTCCGTTCCCTTCCCTTCCCTCCTTCCCTTCCCTTTCCTCCTTCCATTCCCTTCCCTCCTTCTCTCCCTTACCTTGTTCCCTTCCTTTCCCTCATTCCCTTCCCTTCTTCCCTTCCCTCTTTCCTCCTTCCCATCCCTCATTCCCATCCCTTCCCGCTTTCCCTTCCCTTCTTCCCTTCCCTTCCCTCCTTCCATTCCCTCCTTCTCTTCCCTTCCCTAGTTCCCTTCCCTTCTTCCCGTCCCTTCCCTCCTTCCGTTCCCTCCCTCGTTCTGTTCCCTTTGCTTCTTCCCGTCCCTCCCCTCTTCCCTTCCCTCCTTCCGTTCCCTTCCCTTCCTTCCGTCCCTCACGTCTTTCCCTTCCCTCTTCCGTTCCCTCCCTCCCTTCCCGTTCCTTCCTTTCCTTCCCTCCCTCCTTCCCTTACCTTTCCTGCTTCCCTTCTGTCCTTCCCTCTTCCCTACCCTTCCCTCCTTCCCTTCCCTCCCTATCCCTCCCTCCGCTTCCGTCCTTCCCTTGCCTTCCCGGCTTCCCTGCCTTCCCCTTGCCTTGCCGTCCTTCCCTTCTGTTCACTCCTTCCCTCCTTCCCTTCCAGGCTTCCCCTCCCTCCTTCCCTTCCCTCCTTCTGTTCCCTTACCTCTTCCTTGCGCTTCCCTCCGTTCCCTTCCTTCCCTTCCCTTTCTTTCCCTCCTTCTTTTCCCTCCTTCTGTTCCCTCCTTTCCTTCCCTTCTTCCCTTTCCTCTTTCCCTTTCCTCTTTCCCTTCCCCTTCCTCTTTCCCTTCCCTCCTTCTCTTCCCTCCTTCCCTTCCCTTCTTCCTGTCCCTACGCTCCTTCCTTTCCCTAATTCCCGTCCCTCCCCTCCTTCCCTCCCTCCTTCCCTTCCATCATTCCTTTCCCTTCTTCCTGTGCCTCCCCTCCTTCCCTTCCCTTCCGTCCTTTCCCTTCTTCCCGTGCCTCCCCTTTCCCATCTTCCCGTCCCTCCCCTTTCACTTCCTTCTTTCCCTTCCCTCCTTCCATTCCGTTTTCTCCTTTCCTTCCCTCCTTTCCTTACATACTTCCCTTTTTCCCTTCCCTCCCTTCCTTCCCTTCCAGTCGCTCCTTCCGTTACCTTCCCTCTTTCCCTACCCTTCCTTCCTATTTTTCCTCCTTCCCTTCCCTTCCTTCCGTTCCCTTTCCTCCTTTCCTTCTCTCCTTCCATTCCCTCTTCCCTTCCCTTCTTCCCATCCCTCCACTCTTTCCCTCCAATCTTTCCCTTTCCTTCCCTCCTTCCCTTCCCTTCATCCATTCCCTGCTTAACTTCGTTCCCTCCTTCCCTCCTTCCCTTCCCTTCTTCCCTCCCCTTCCCTTCTCTCCATTTCTTCCTTCCCTTACATCCTTCCCTTCCCTTTTCCCTTCCCTCCTTCCACTCCCTCCTCCCTTCCCTTCCTTAGTTCCCTTCCCTTATTCCCGTCCCTCCCCTCCCTTCCGTCCCTCCCCTCTTTCCCTTACCTCTTCTCTTTCCCTTCTCTCCTCCCGTCCCTCCCTCCTTCCCTTCCCTTCCCTTCCCTCCTTCGCTTCCCTTTTCCCTTCCCTCCCCTTCCCTCCTTCTCTTTCCTCTTTCCCTTCCCTCCCTCCCTTCCTTCCTCTCCCTCCTTCCCTTGCCTTCCCTCTTCCCTTCCCTTCCCACCTTTCCTTCCGTCCCTTTCCTCTTTCCTACCCTTCCCTCCTTTCCTTCCCTCCTTCCTTCCCTTCTTGCATCCCTCCCACTCTTTCCCTTTCCCTTTCCTTCCCTCCTTCTCTTCCCTTTCCCTCCTTGCCTTCCCTTTCCGTCCTTTCCTTCCCTTCTGTCCTTCCCCTCCCTCCTTCCTTTCCCTCTTTTCCCTTCCCTTGTTCCCTTCCCTTTCTTCCCGTCCCTCCCCTTCCCTTCTTCTTCCCATCCCTCCCCTCTTCCCTTCCCTCCTTCCCCGCCTCCCTTCTCTTCACTCCTTCCCTCCTTCCCTTCCCCCTTCCCTTCCCCTTCCCTTCTTCCCGTCCACCCCCTTCCCTTGCCGCTTTCCCTTCCCTTGCTTTCCCTCCTTCGCTTCCCTTTCTTTCCCTTCTTCCCTTCTCTTCCCTCCTTCCATTACCTTCTCCCTTCCCTTCCTTAGTTCCCTTCCCTTCTTCCTGTACCTCCCTTCCTTCCCTTCCCTTCTTCCCATCCCTCCACACCTTTCCCTCCCCCTCTTTCCCTTTCCTCTTTCCTTTCCCTTCATCCCTCCCTTCCCTCCTTCCCTTCCCTTTCTCCTTCCATCCCTCCTTCCCTTCCCTTTCTCCTTCCTTTCCCTCCTTCCCTTACATCCTTCCCTTCCCTCTTTCCTTTCCACTTCCTCCTTCTGTTCTTTCCCTGCTTCCCGTCCCTCCCCTTTCCCTTCCTGCTTTCCCTTCCCTCCTACCCTTCCTTTCCTTCCTTCCCTTTCCTTCTTCCCTCCTTCCCTTCCCTTGCCTTCTTCCCTTCCCATCCCTCCCTCCCTTCCTTCTGTTCCCTTCCCTGCTTCTCTTACATCCTTCACTTCTTTTCTTCCCTTCCCTTCCCTCCTTCCCTTCCAGTCTTTCCTTCCGTTCCCTTCCCTCCTTCCGTTCCCTCCGTCATTCCCTTCTTTCCCTACCTTCCCTCCTTTCCTTCCCTCCTTCCATACCCTCTCCTTCCTTCCCTTCCTTAGTTCCCTTCTCTTCTTCCATCCCTCCACTCTTTCCCTCCCCTCTTCTCTTCCCTTCCCTCCTTCCCTTCATCCCTCCCTTCCCCTCATCTCTTCCCTGCTTAACTTCCTTTCCCTCCTTCCCTTCCTTCCCTTACCTCCTTCCCTTCCCTTCTTCCCTTACATGCTTCCCTTCCCTCCTTCCCTTCCTCCGTTTCCTACCCTACCCTCCTTCCCTTCTTCCCTTCCCTCCTCCCTTCCCTCACTCCTTCCGTTCCCTCCCACCTTCCCTTCCCTTCCTCATGTTCCCTCCTCTCCTTCCCTCCCCTCCTTCTCTTCCCTCCCTACCTTTATCCTTGCCTTCCCTTCCCTCTTCCCTCATTCCCCTGCTTCCCTTCCCTCCTTCCCTCCATTCCCTGCTTCCCTTTCCTCCTTTCTTTCCCTTCTTCCCTTCCCTCCTCCCTTCCCTACCGCTTTCCCTTCCCTTCCCTCGTTCCCTTCATCCTTTCCCTTCCCTTCATCCCTTTCCTCTTCCCTTCTTTCCCTAGTTCCCTTCCTTTGTTCCCCTTCCTTCCCTTGTTCCCTTCCCTTCCCTTCTTCCTGTCCCTCCCCTCCTCCCTTCCCTTCTCCCCATCTCTCCCTCCTCCCTTCCATTTCCTTCATCCCTTCCCTTCTCTTCCCTTCCCTCCTCCTCTTCTCTTCCCTTCCCTCCTTCCTTTCCCTCCTTCCCTAGGGCTTCCCACCTCCCCTCCCTTCCCTCCTTCCCTTTCCTCCTTCCCTGGGCTTCCCACCTCCCCTTCCCTTCCCTCCTTCTCTTACCTTCCCTCCTTCCCTTTCTTCCACTGCTTTTCTTTCCTACCCTTCCGCCTTGCGTTCCTTCCTTCCCTTTCCTTCCCTCATTCCCTTCCCTCCTTCCCTTCGCTCTTCCCTTCCCTTCCCTCCTTCCCTTCCCTCTTCCCTCCCTCCCCTCCTTCCTTTCCCTTCCCTTTCCTCCTTCCCTTCCCTCCCCACCTTCCATTCTCTCCTTCCTTTCCCTCCTTCCCTTCCCCTTCTTTTGTCTTCCTTCTTCACTTCTCTTCCCTTCATCCCTTCTCTCCTTCCCTTTCCTTCCCTAGTTCCCTTCCCTTTCTCCCGTCCCTCCCGCCTTTCCTTCCCTCTTTCCATTTCGATTTTCCCCTTCTGTTCCCTTCATCCCTTCCCCCTCCCCTTCCCTTCATCGCTTTCCTTCCTCTTCCCTTCTCTTCCCTTCCCTCCTTCCTTTCTCTCCTTCCCTGGGCTTCCCTTCTTCATTCCCTTCTCTCCTTCCTTTCCCCCCTTCCCTGGGCTTCCCTCCTTCCCTTCCTTCCCCATTTTCCATTCTCTCCTTCCCTTCTATTTCCTCCTTCCCTTCCGTTCCCTCCATCCTTCCCTTTCTTCCCCTCCTTCCCTTTGTTCCTTCCCTTCCCTCCTTCCCTTCATGCCCTCCTTCCCTTCCCTGCTTCTCTTACCTCCTTCCCTTCCCTCCTTCCCTTCATTCCATCCTTCCCTTCCTTCCTTCCCTTCCCTCGTTCCCTTTCCCTCCTTCTCTTCCCCTTCTTCCCCTTCCCTCCCCTGCTTCCCTTTCCTCCCTCCCTTCATTCCATCCTTCCTTTCCTTCCTTCCCTTCCCTCGTTCCCTTCCCTCCCCCTGCTTCCCTTTCCTCCCTCCCTTCCCTCCTTCCCTTCATTCCATCCTTCCTTCCTTCCTTCCCTTCCCCTCGTTCCCTTCCCTCCTCTTTCCCTTCTTCCCTTCCCTGCTTCCCTTCCCTTGCCTCCTTGTTTTCCCTCCTTTCCTACCCTACCCTCCTTCTCTTCTTCCCTTCTCTTCTCCCTTCCCTTTCTCCTTCCTTTCCCTCCTTCTGTTCCCTTCCCACCTTCCCTTCCCTTTCCTCACGTTCCCTCCTCTCCTTCCTCCCCCCTCCTTCCCCTTCTTCCCTTCCCTCCTTCCCTTTATCTTTCCCCTCCCCTTCTTCCCGTCCCTACTTCTCTTTCCTCGTTCCCTTCCCTTCCCTCCTTGCCTTCCTTCCTTCCCTCCCCCTCCTTCCCTTCCTTCCCCTCCTTCCCTTCCGTCCTTCCCTCCCGTCCTTCCCTCCCCCTCCATTCCGCCCTTCGCTTTTCTTCCCTCCTTCCCTTCCCTCCTTCCCTTCTCTTCCTTCCTTCTTTTCCCTTCCCCCTTTCCCCTTCCCTTTCCTTTTCCCCTTTCATTCCCTCATTCCTTTCCCCTTCTCTCTGTCCCATCCCTTCCCCTCCCTCCCTTTCCTTCGCTCCTTCCCTTCCCTCCCCTCCTTCCTGTCCTTACTTACCTCCTCCTCTTTTGTCTTCCCTTCCCTCCCCCTTCTCTTCCCTCCTTGCCTTTCCGTCCCTCCTTCCTTCCCTTTCCTGCTTCCCTTTCCTCATTCCCTCTCCTTACCTTCCCTCCTTCACTTCCCTTCCCTCCTTCACTTCCCTTTCCTCCTTCCTTTCCCTTCCCTCCTTCCATTGTCTGCTTCCCCTTCCCTCTTTCCCTTCCCTCCTTCCCTACTCTCCTTCCACTGTCTGCTTCCCTTCCCCTCTTTCCCTTCCCTCCTTCCCTTCCCTCTCTCCCCTCCTTCCCGTGCCTACTTCCCTTCCATCGTTCCTTTCCCTTTCCTCTTCTTTTTTCTCTTTCATTTCCTCCTTCCCTTGTTCCCTTCCCTCCGTCTCTTCCCTCCTTCCCTTCCCTGCTTCCCTTCCCTCCCTTTCCTACCCTACCCTCCTTCCCTTCCCTCCTTCTTTTCCCTTCCCTTGTTCCCTCCCTCCCCTCCCCTCCTTCCGTGCCTACTTCCCTTCCATGGTTCCTTTCCCTTCCTCCTTTTCTTCTCTCTCCTCCCTCCTTCCCTGCCCTGCTTCCCTTCCCTCCCTTTTCCTACCCTACCCCTCCTTCCTTCTTCTCTTCCCTCCTCCCTTCCCTTCCCTCCTTCCTTTCTCTTCTCTCCTTCTCTTCCCACCTTCCCCTTCCTCCCTCCTTCCCTTCCCTCCCTTCCCTCCCCCTCCTTCCCATCTCTACTTCCCTTCCATCATTCCCCTTCCCTTCCCCGCTTCCTTTCCCTTCCTTCCTTGCCTTCCCTACCCTTTCCTACCCTACCCCTCCTTACCTTCTTCCCTTCCCTCCTCCCTTTCCTTTCCTCCTTCCCCTTCCTTCCTCCGTTCCCTTCCCACCTTCCCTTCCCCTTTCTCATGTTCCCTCCTCTCCTCCCTCCCCCTCCTTCCCTCCCTCCCCTTCCCTCCTTGCCTTCCCTTCATTCCCTACTTCCCTTCCCTCCTTCCCTTCTCTTCCCCTTCTCCCCTTCATCCCTTCCCTCCTTCCCTTCCCCTCGTTCCCTTCCTTTTTCCCCTTCCCCTCCTTCCCCTTACGTTCCCCTCGTTCCCTTCCCTTCGTTCCCTTCCCTTCACTCCTTCCCTTCCCTCATTCCCTTTCCCTCCTTCCCTTTCCCCCTGCTTCCCCTCCTTCCCTTCCCTGCTTCCCTTCCCTCCTTCCCTTCCCTCGTTCCCTTCCCTTCCCTCGTTCCCCTTCCCTTCCCTCCTTCCCTTCCTTTCTTCCCTTCCCTCCTTCCCTTCCCTGCTTCCCTCCTTCCCTTCCCTGCTTCCCTTCCCTCCTTCCCTTCCCTCGTTCCCTTCCCTTCCCTCGTTCCCCTCCCTTCCCTCCTTCCCTTCCTTTCTTCCCTTCCCTCCTTCCCTTCCCTGCTTCCCTTCCCTGCTTCCCTTCCCCTTCCCTCCGCCCCTTCCCTCGTTCCCTCCCTTCCCTCCTTCCCTTCCCTCCTACGTTCCCTTCCTACCTTGCCTTTCCTTTCCTCCTAGTTCCTCCTCTCCTTCCCTCCCCTCCTTCCCCTTCTTCCTTCCCTCTTTCCCTCTTCTCCTTCCCTTATTCCCTCTTCCCTTCCCCCTTCCCTCCCTTCCTTCCCTCCCCTCCTTCCCGTCTCTACTTCCCTTCCATCATTCCCTTCCCTTCCCTGCTTCCTTTCCCTTCCTTCCTTGCCTTCCCTCCCTTTCCTACCCTACCCCTCCTTCCCTCCTTCGCTTCCCTCCTTCCCTTCCCTCCTTCCCTTCCCTCCTTCCCTTCCCTCCTTCCCCTCCCCTCCTTCCCGTCTCTACTTCCCTTCCATCATTCCCTTCCCTGCTTCCTTTCCCTTCCTTCCTTGCCTTCCCTCCCTTTCCTACCCCTACCCCTCCTTACCTTCTTTCCTTTCCTCCTTCTCTTCCTTCCTTCCGTTCCCCTTCCTCATGTTCCCTCCTCTCCTTCCCTCCCCTCCCTTCCCTCCTTCCCTTTTATCCTTGCCTTCCCTTCTCTTCTTCCCTTCATTCCCTGCTTCCCTTCCCTCCTTCCCTTCTCTTCCCTTCTCCCCTTCCCCTTTATCCCTTCCCTCCTTCCCTTCCCTCGTTCCCTTCCCTTATCCCTTCCCTCCCCTTCCCTCGTTCCCTTCCCTCGTTCCCTTCCCTTATCCCTTCCCTCCTTCCTTTCCCTCGTTCCCTTCCCTTTATCCCTTCCCTTCTTCCCTTCCCTCTTTCCCTTCCCTCCTTCCCTTCCCTCGTTCCCTTCCCTTTCCCTCCTTCCCTTTCCCTCTTTTTCCCTTCCCTTCCCTCATTCCCTTCCCTTCCCTCCTTCCCTTCCCTGCTTCCCTTCCCTCCTTCCCTTCCCTCCTTCCCGTCCCTCCTTCCCGTCCCTCCTTCCGTCCCTCCTTCCCTTCCCTCCTTCCCTTCCCTCGTTCCCTTCCCTCGTTCCCTTCCCTTCCCTCGTTCCCTTCCCTCCTTCCCTTTCCCTTCGTTCCCTTCTCTTCCCTCCTTCCCGTCCCTCCTTCCCTTCCCCTCCTTCCCTTCCCTCTTTTCCCTTCCCTTCCCTACTTCTCCCTTCCCTGCTTCCCTTCCCTCCTTCCCGTCCCTCCTTCCCTTCCCTCCTTCCCTTCCCTCGTTCCCTTCCCTTCCCTCGTTCCCTTCCCTCCTTCCCTTTCCCCTAGTTTCCTTCTCTTCCCTCCTTCCCGTCCCTCCTTCCCGTCCCTCTTTCCCTTCCCTCGTTCCCTTCCCTTCCCTCCTTCCCTTCCCTCCTTCCCTTCCCTCCCCCCTCCTTCCCTTCCCTCCTTCCCTTCCCTCCTTCCCTTCCCTCCTTCCCTTCCCTCGTTCCCTTACCTCATTCCCTTCCCTTCCCTCCTTCCGTTCCCTCCTTCCCTTCTCTTCCCTCCTTCCCTTCTCTTCCCTCCTTCCCTTTCCTTTCTCCCCTTCCTCCCTTCCCTTTCCTTCCATTCCTTCCCCTTCCTTCTTTCCCCTTCCCTTCCCCTTTCCATTTCCTCCTTCCCTTCCCTCCCTTCTCTCCCTCCTCCCTTCCCTCCCTTTCCATTTCCTCCTTCCTTTCCCCTTTCCCTTCCCCCTTTCCTTCCCGTCTCTCCTTCCATTCCCTCATTCCCTTCCCTTCCCTCCGTCCCTTCCCTCCCCTCCTTCCCGTCCATCTTCCCTCTTTCCCTTCCCTTCCCTCCTTGTCTTCCACCCTACCCCTCCATCCCTTCTTCGCTTCCCTTTCTTCCCTTCCCTCCTTCCCTTTGCTCCTTCCGTTCCCTTCCTACCTTGCCTTTCCTTTCCTCCTCACGTTCCCTCCTCTCCTTCCCTCCCCTCCTTCCCCTTCTTCCCTTCCCTCTTTCCCTCTTCTCCTTCCCTCCTTCCCTTTATTCCCTGCTTCCCCTTCCCCCTTCCCTCCCTTCCTTCCCCTCCCTCCTTCCGTCTCTACTTCCCTTCTATCATTCCCTTCCCTTCCCTGCTTCCTTTCCCTTCCTTCCTTGCCTTCCCTCCCTTTTTCCTACCCTACCCTCCCTACCTTCTTTCCTTCCCTCATTCCCTTCCCTCCCTTCCTTCCCCTCCCCTCCTTCCGTCTCTACTTCCCTTCCATCATTCCCTTCCCTTCCCTGCTTCCTTTCCCTTCCTTCCTTGCCTTCCCTCCCTTTTCCTACCCTACTCTCCTTACCTTCTTTCCTTTCCTCCTTCCCTTCCTTCCTTCCGTTCCCTTCCCACCTTCCCTTCCCTTTCCTCATGTTCCCTCCTCTCCTTCCCTCCCCCTCCTTCCCTTCCCTCCCCTTCCCTCCTTCCCTTTTATCCTTGCCTTCCCTTCTCTTCTTCCCTTCCCTCCTTCCCTTCTCTTCCCTTCTCCCCTTCCCTTTATCCCTTCCCTCCTTCCCTTACCTCGTTCCCTTCCCTCGTTCCTTTCCCTCGTTCCCTTCCCTCCTTCCCTTACCTTGTTCCATTCCCTCGTTCCCTTCCCTTTATCCCTTCCCTCCTTTCCTTCCCTCGTTCCCTTCCCTTTATCCCTTCCCCTTCTTCCCTTCCCTCGTTCCCTTCCCCTCCTTCCCTTCCCTCTTTTCCCTTCCCTTCCCTCCTTCCCTTCCCTCCTTCCATTCCCTCCTTCCATTCCCTTCCCTCTTTTCCGTTCCCTTTTCTCCTTCCCTTCTCTTCCCTCATTCTTTTCCCTTGTCCCTTCCCTTCTTCCCTTTACTTCTTCCCTCCCTTCCCTTCTTCCCTCCCATTCCTCCTTCCCTTCCTTTCTTTCCTCCCTTCCCTCCTTCCCTTCCCTTCTTCCCTCCCTTCCCTCCTTCCCTTTCCGACTTCCCATCCCTCCTTCCATCCCTTCCTTCCCATACCTCCCTTCCCTTTCCGACTTGCCTTCCCTCCTTCCATCCCTCCTTCTCTTCTTTCCCTTCTTCCCTTCCCTTTTCCCCTCCCTTCCCTTCCCTGCTTCCCTTTTTCCCTCCCTTCCCTTTCCTCCTTGCCTTCCGTCTGTCCCTTCCCTTTCCCCTCCCTTCCCTCCTTCCCATCCCTCCTTCCCTTCCCCCTCCCTTCTCTTCTTACCTTCCCCCCTTATCCCTTCCCTTTCCCTTCCCTTCCTCTTCTTCGTTTTGCTCTCTCCCCTCTCTCCCCTCCGCCCTCCCTCTTTCCAGCTTTACTCTTGTCGCCCAGCCTTGAGTATAGTGGCGTGATCTCGGCTCTCTGCCACCTCCACCTCCCAGGTTTATGTGGTTCTCCAGCCTCAGCCTCCCAAGTAGCTGGAACTACAGGTGCCTGCCACTATGCTCCGCTAATTTTTTTATTTTTTATTTTTAGTAGAGACAGTGTTTTACCATGTTGGCCAGGCTGATTTCACTCTGCTGACCTCGTTATCTACCCACCTTGGCGTCCCGAAGTGCTAGGATTACAGGCATGAGCCACTGCCCGGCCAACATCTGTGAGGCTTTTCATGCAGGGACTTCTGAGAAGCATGCGGCAGGGCAGTTGTTTGTGGAGTAGGATTACCTTGAGCTCAGCAGTCCCTCAGTCCCCAACCTCGATTGCTGGGGCAACCAAAAGTGCCACTACTTGTCCCTAGCCCTCTGTAGAGAACAGTACTGTCCATTAAGAACCAGTGTCTAGGGCCACCTTCTCATGCTGCATATGGGAAACTGAGGATCAGAGCGGTTGAGGGACTAGCCTGGAGTAAATGGCAGAATCCTTTACCTGTGGCTCCTGCCGGGCGAGGTGCTCCGCTGTGCTGACCCCCCCTCCTTCCCATGCAGCGCCTCAGCGTGCAGGACGTCATCTACGTGCGGGGCTGCACCAACGCCGTGCTCATCTGGTTCATGGACAACTACACCATCATGGCGGGCATCCTTCTGGGCATCCCTGCTTCCCCAGGTGGGCAGGCCAGGCGTTCAGAGAAAGTGTGGCTTGGTGATTGCAGAAGGGCAGACAAGGTGCAGAGGGGGAGGTGAAGAAGCTCTTTTCGTAGAGTCCGGGGCTTGCCCGGAGTGGAGGGGCTGCGTGTCTGGAGGAAGGGGGCGAATGGCAATAGCGGTGGTGGCGAAGCTCTTCCAAGTGCTGCGCGGGCACGGCTGCTCCACTTCTCTCTGTGAGGGAGGCGCTATTATAATGCCCACTTCACAGAGGAGGAAACTGAGGATCGGCAAGCTTCAGTGACTTGCCAAGATCCCCTAGTGTGTGGCAGAGCCGGGGGTGGAGACAGGAATCCCAGGAGGGAGGGGCCCTTGCTGATGAGCACAGCGGGGATCTCTGGATTTCCTAGGAAGGGGAGAGGGGGCCCAGGTGGGGGCTTCTTGGGCAGTGTGGGTGCTGGAAGTTTCTGCTGTGGGTGTTGCCCAGGTCACACAGAGCCATGAGGGCTTGGGATGGCTGCTTGTGTTTCTGGGAGCCGGGGAGCTGTAGGGAGGCCCTCACCAGCTGTGCCCTTTCTTCTCAGTTCCTGGGGGTTCTGCTGACGCTGCTGTACGTCACCCGGGTGGAGGACATCATCAGGGAGCATTCCGTCACTGATGGGCTCCTGGGGCCAGGTGCCAAGTCCGGTGTGGAGGTGGCGGGCACGGGATGCTGCTTGTGCTACCCCAATTAGGACCCAGCCTGGGATGGCAGCTCCAGCAAGGACCGTCTGGGACAGCACCTCTCAGTACACGTCATGGGGCTGGACAGGGCTGTGGGCCCTCTGCCCACACTCAGGACTGATCACAGCCAGGGCTCTTAGTGTATGTGTGTTTGTGTGTGTGTGTGTGGGGGGGGGGTCCCCCACAGGCGCGGCTGCTGCCCCAGGGGGCGGAGTCTGGGCCTCCCTTTAAGGACTTACCCAAGGCTGCTCCGGAATCTGCCCACCTGGGGCCTGGGGAACAAGGCCCTCCCCTCTCCAGGCCTGGACTGCGGGGGAGGGAGAGCCTGGGGCTCCGCTCAGGGCCCATTTCATCTCTGGCAGTGCCTTGGCCCGAGGTATTCTAGGCAGTTTTGTAGCACTTGTAATCCGGGAGAGAGGAGGGGAGGGTGCACCTGGGGCGGGAGGGAAGGGCCGCTGGGGAGGGGCAGGAGGGAAGGGCTGTCCCCCGCCGCCACGCCCATGGCCCGGTTGGCCTCTTCTCAGCCTCCCAGGTGCCTTGAGCCCTCTTTTTGCAAGGGCGGCTGCTTCCTTGATCCTAGTTTTTTACGTGATTTTTGTAACATTCATTTTTTTGTACAGATAACAGGAGTTTCTGACTAATCAAAGCTGGTATTTGCCCTCATGCCTTGCCCTCCCCCCCAACCAGTTTGTTAATCAATAAAAACGTGATTTTTTTTTTCTTTCCTGTGTGCTGTTTTGTTGGGGCGGGGGTAAGGAGGTCGCAGCCTGGACTTGGAAACCCTTTGTGGACGCGAGGATGAAGGGGGTTTATGGGGTGAAGATCTAGGTAGCTGGGGACACAGGAAGGGGAGACGGGGAAGCCTCAGGGCCAGAGGTGACCACGCCTGTTTTACCGACCACCGAGGGAACAGGCTGGGCCAGGTACAGCAGGAGGCTCCACCTCCCGGAAGCGGGGCGGACGGGGGACCTGGGAAACGGAGTTGGGGAAGCAGCGCGCCCACCTGCGGCGCTCCCTGCACCCCCTCAGTGTGCCCAAGGGCTACTGCGCAACGCCCGCAGAGCGCGGTGTCGGTCGCCCCCTGCTGGAGACGCTGGGACTTGCGTGGATCAGTCCACCCAAACCTTCGGGCCCCAAGACATGGGATCTAGGTTTTCTGTGAGGCTCTTCGTAGCCAGGACACTAGAAATAAAGCAGCAAGGACCCCAGACCTGAAGAATCAGTGAGAACCGTCCATACACCCAGAAGTTAAGTGGTCAGTTGTTTGGTCTGCCATGTGTACCAACCCCACATATAAGAAAGGGCAGGAGGAGGATTTTTCAAAGTATACAATAACACAACAACAACAAACATGCCGTAGAGCAGAGTTTGCCAGGAACTTGTCTAAACACTTCATAGATATTAACTCCTTTAATCCTCACAATCTCCATTTTATTAGTGGGGACACTGAGGCACAGGGCAGTTAAGTAACTTGCCCAGGCAGGCAGCTGGTAAGTGACAAAGCTGTGACTTGAGGCCAGGTAGGATCCCTCAAGCCACTCAGCCCCTCTGCTCTACTGCCTCTGTCACCTCCTGTGCACACGGTACTAGGTGTCCGAACCAGTGGCGGCTGCAGCTGCTTCTGAAGCTCTGTCCCAGGGATATTCGCTGTAGCCACTGCTGGAGGTGATATTACTCGAGATCTCACAGGGGATATTACCTGGGCCTCCCCTAAGAGGATTCCCCGAGGCAGCTCCAGAATCTTTGTCCACCTGGGGCCTGGGGAACAAGACCCTCCCCTTCTCCAGGCCTGGGCTGGGGTTGCGGGGAGAGCCTGGGGCTCTGCTCAGGGTCCAGTGCATCTCTGGCAGTGCCTTGGCCTGTGGCATTCAAGGCAGTTTTGTAGCACTTGTAATCAGGGAGAGGGGATAGGGGAGAGGGAGTGTGCCCCTCGGAGTAGGAGGGAAGGGCTGCTGGGGAAGGACAGGAGGCTGGAGCTCCTGTCTCTGTCTCACTGTGACCTAATGGACACAAGGCGAGGTCAAGCTCTATCTGGCTGGAGGCCTTGTAGCCCTGGGGCTCTGGCTGTCTCTAAGAACCTCTTTGTGCTCAGAGGGGAGACGGCAGCTGCCTTTGGGGAGCAGCAGGATGGCAGAGGCACCGTGGGAGCCGGACTGCTCTGAATCACTTATCCAAAGTCATGTTACCTGGAAGCAGGAACCCAGATCCCTCATCTTCCCTCTTTGCAGCGCCACTCACAGACACCCCTCTACCTCACACTGCAGCCCTGGCCAGCTGCTTATGTGGACCAGCGCTGGGGCTACATATGGCTGAGCTCTAACAGACACTCATCTCTTTTCCAAACCTTGGTCACTCACCTCTCAAGAAATGGAAGCATAAATGTCTTCTTTTTTTGAGAAGTGTCTGTTCATATCCTTTGCCCACTTTTTGATGTTTTTTTCCTCTTGTAAATTTGTTTAAGTTCCTTGTAGATTCTGGATATTAGCCCTTTGTAATATCCAGATGGATAACTGCAAAAATTTTCTCCCATTCTGTAGGTTGCCTGTTGACTCTGATGATAGTTTCTTTTGCTGTGCAGACCTCTTTGGTTTACTTAGATCCCATTTATCAATTTTGGCTTTTGTTGCCATTGCTTTTGATGTTTTAGTCATGAAGTCTTTGCCCATGCCTATGTCCTGAATGGTATTGCCTAGGTTTTCTTCTAGGGGTTTTATGGTTTTAGGTCTTAATGTTTAAGCCTTTAATCTACCTTGAGTTAATTTTTGTATAAGGTGTAAGGAAGGGGTCCAGTTTCAGTTTTCTGCATGTGGCTAGCCGAGTTTCCCAACACCATTTACTAAATAGGGAATCCTTTCCCCATTGCTTGTTTTTGTCAGGTTTATCAAAGATCAGATGGTTGTAGATGTGTGGCGTTATTTCCGAGGCCTCTGTTCTGCTCCATTGGTCTGTATATCTGTTTTGGTATCAGTATCCTGCTGTTTTGGTTACTGTAGCCTTGTAGTATAGTTTGAAGTCAGGTTGTGTGATGCCTCCAGCTTTGTTCTTTTTGCTTAAGATTGTCTTGGCTATGTGGGCTCTTTTTTGGTTCCATATGAAATTTAAAGTAGTTTTTTCTAATTCTGTGAAGGAAGTCAATGGTAGCTTGATGGGGATAGCATTGAATCTATAAATTACTTTGGGCGGTATGGATATTTTCATGTTATTGATTCTTCCTATCCATGAGTATGGAATGTTCTTCCATTTGTTTGTGTCCTATCTTATTTTCTTGAGCAGTAGTTTGTAGTTCTCTTTGAAGAAGTCCTTTACGTCCCTTGTAAGTTGTATTCCTAGGTTTTATTCTTTTTGTAGCAATTGTGAATGGAAGTTCACTAATGGTTTGACTCTCTGTTTGCCTGTTATTGGTATATAGGAATGCTGTTATTTTTGCACATTGATTTTGTATCCTGAGACTTTGCTGAAGTTCCTTATCAGCTTAAGAAATTTTGGGCTGAGACGATGGGGTTTTCTAAACATACAATCATGTAATAGGAGTGGTGAGAGAGGGCATCCTTGTCTTGTGCCAGTTTTCAAAGGGAATGCTTCCAGCTTTTGCCCATTCAGTATGATACTGGCTGTGGGTTTAATAAGAAACAGCTCTTATTATTTTGAGACACGTTCCATCAACACCTAGTTTATTCAGAGTTTTTACCATGAAGGAGTGTTGAAATTTATTGAAGGCCTTTTCTACATCTATTGAGATATTCGTGTGGTTTCTGTCATTGGTTCTGTTTATGTGATGGATTATGTTTATTGATTTGCATATGTTGAACCAGCCTTGCATCCCGGGGGATGAAGCCATCTTGATCATGGTGGATAAGCTTTTTGATGTGCTGCTGGATTCAGTTTGCCAGTATTTTATTGAGGAGTTTCACATCGATGTTCATCAAGGATATTGGCTTGAAATATTCTTTTTTTGTTGTGTCTCTGCCAGGTTTTCATATCAGGAGGATGCTGGCCTCATAAAGTGAGTTAGGGGAGGAGTCCCTTCTATTGTTTGGAATAGTTCCAGAAGGAAAGGTACCAGCTCCTCTTTGTACCTCTGGTAGAATTGGGTGACTCCATCTGGTCCTGGGCCTTTTTTGTTGGTAAGCTATTAATTACTGCCTCAATTTCAGAACTTGTTATTGGTCTATTCAGGGATTTGAATTCTTGCTGGTTTAGTCTTGGGAGGGTGTATGTGTCCAGGAATTTATCCATTTCTTCTAGATTTTCTAGTGTATTTGAGTAGAGGTGTTTATAATATTCTCTGATAGTAGCTTGTATTTCTGTGGGATCAGTGTGATATCCCCTTTATCATTTTTTATTGTGTCTATTTGATTATTCTCTCTTCTTTATTAGTTGGGTTAGTGGTCTTTCTATTTAGCTAATCTTTTCAAAAAACCGGCTCCTGGATTTGTTGATTTTTTGAAGGGTTTTTCCTGTCTCTATCTCCTGCAGTTCTGCTCTGATCTTAGTTATTTCTTTTCTTCTGCTAGCTTTTGAATTTGTTTGCTCTTGCTTCTCTAGTTCTTTTAATTGTGATGTTAGGGTGTCGATTTTACATCTTTCCTGCTTTCTCCTGTGGGCATTTAGTGCTATAAATTTCCCTCTAAACATTGCTTTAGCTGTGTCCCAGAGATTCTGGCACATTGTGTCTTTGTTCTCATTGGTTTCAAAAACTTATTTATTTCTGCCTTAATTTCATTATTTACCCAGTAGTCATTCAGGAGCAGGTTGTTCAGTTTCCATGTAGTTGTGAGGTTTTGAGGGAGTTTCTTAATCCTGAGTTCTAATTTGATTGCATTGTGGTCTAAGAGACTGTTATGATTTCCATTCTTTTGGATATGAACGGACACTTCTCAAAAGAAGACATTTATGCGGCCAACAAACATATGAAAAAAGATCGTCATCACTGGTCATTAGAGAAATGCAAATCAAAACCACAATGAGATACCATCTTATGCCAATTACAATGGTGATTATTAAAATGTTAGGCACCACCAGATGCTGGAGAGGATGTGGAGAAATAGGAACACTTTTACACTGTTGGTGGGGAGTGTAAATTAGTTCAACCACTGTGGAAGACAGTGTGATGATTCCTCAAGGATCTAAAACCAGAAATACCATTTGACCCAGCAATCCCATTACTGGATATATACCCAAATGATTATAAATCTTTCTACTATAAAGACACAAGCACACGTATGTTTATTGCAGCACTTCACAATAGCAAAGATTTGGAACCAACCCAGATGCCCATCAATGATAGCCTGGATAAAGGAAACGTGGCACATATACACCATGGAATACTATGCAGCCATAAAAGAGGACGTGTTCATGTCCTTTGCAGGGATATGGATGAAGCTGGAAACCATCATTCTCAGCAAACTAACACAAGAACAGAAAACCAAACACCGCATGTTCTCACTTATAAGTGGGAGTTGAACAATGAGAACACATGGACACAGGGAGGGGAACATCACACACCGGGGTGTGTTGGTGGTGGGGGCTACGGGAGGGATAGCATTAGGATAAATAACTAATGTAGATGACGGGTTGATGGGTGCAGCAAACCACCATGGCATGTGTATAGCTATGTAACAAACCTGCACGTTCTGCACATGTACCCCAGAACTTAAAGTATAATAATAGTTATAAAAAAGAAAAAGAAAAGGAAGCAGAGTGCCTGGAGAGGGTTTTGTCCACGCTGTGGTTAGGGACTCCCTTGGCATGACACCTTTTTGTGCTTCAAAGCCAATGACATTATCTTGCTCTCCTGTCTCACAAGGGTGGAAGAATTGACCCACAAACGAGTCCTTTCCCACACCATGGCACACACGGAAAATAATATTTGTGCAGCCTACATTATTTGTGAAGTTGGGAGGTCTGTGGGATTTGCTTTTTGACTTTTTTGTTATGTAATTATTTTTTATAAGACACATTAAGGAAGACTGATTTTGTATAAAAATGTCCAATACAATATTATCAAAATACATTTTTAACAATTTATGGAGGTATACTGGATATAAAATAAACTGCGTGTATTTAAACTGACAAATGTGTCAATGAAATCATCACCACAGTCAAGATAATGAACATATCCATCACTCTAAAAAATGTCTTGTCCCTTTGCAATCTATTTATTATAGCCCTCCCACCACCCACAACCTATCCTCGAGCAATCAGAGATCTGCTTTCTGTCTCTAAATTACTTGGTATTCTCTAAAATGTTATATAAGTGGACTCATACATACAGCATGCACTCTTTCTATCTGGCTTCTTTCACCCAGCAATCATTTTGAGATTCATCCATTTTGTAGCATGTATCAGAAGTGCATTTCTTTGCATTGCTGAGCAGTATACTGTTGTATAGATATACCATGGTTTATCCATTCACCTACTGACGGACATTTGTGTTTCTAGTTTTTTTGTTGTAGTTACAAATAAAGCTGCTATGAATACTTGTGCTTGTATCTTTATAAAAACACATACTTTCATTTCTTTTGGGTAAATATCTAGGAGTGGAATGGTAACTATATGTTTAACTTTTTTTTTTTTGAGATGGAGTCTCACTCTGTCACCAGCTGGAGCGCAGTAGTGCTATCTCAGTTCACTATAACCTCTGACTCCCTGGTTCAAGTGATTCTCTAGCCTCAGCCTCCTGAGTAGTTGAAATTACAGGCACATGCCACCATACCCAACTAATTTTTGTATTTTTAGTAGAGATGGGGTTTCATCATGTTGGCCAGGATCGTCTCGATCTCCTGACCTTGTGATCTGCTTGCCTCGGCCTCCCAAAGTGCTGGGATTACAGGCATGAGCCACCGCGCCCGGCCTATATGCTTAACTTTTTAAGAAACTGCCAAACTATTTTCCAAAGTGGTTGCACAATTTTATCTCCCCACCAGCAGTCTATGAGAGTTCTGGTTTCCCGACATCCTTGCCAGCAGTTGGTATGGCCAGTTTTTCTTAGTGATGCTATTGGGTATCTGGCGATATTTTATTGTGGTTTTGATTTGTACTTCCTTAATAATTAATCATGTTGAATCCTTTTCATGGACTTAATTTGCCATCCACATAATTTCTTTGCTGAAGTGTCTGTTGAAATATTTTCTTAAAAAATTAGATTGTTTTTGTATTATTGAATTTTGACAACTTTATATATTCGGGATACAGGTCCTTGATTAGTGATATGATCTGAAAAATTAGTGATATGATTTGAAGAACAAGACAAGTCTCTGACTTGTCTTGTTCTCTCTCTCTCTCTCTCTCTCCTTCATGTAGAGATTGGGTCTCACTATATTGCCCTGGCCCCCCTTGAACTCCTGGGCTCTGATTCTTCCCACCTCAGCCTCCTAAAGTGCTGTGATTACAGGCATGACTCACCGTGCCCAGTCTGTGGCCTGGCTTTTCAGTTTCTTAATGGTGTTTTTCAAAAAGCAGGAGTTTTTAACTTGATGAACTCCGATTTATCAATGTTTTCTTTAATGCATGATGCTTTTGGTGTCATAGCTAAGAAACGTTTGCCTAAACCAAGATCACAAAGGTTTTTGCCTACCTTTTCTTTTAGAAGTTTTATAGTTATGTTACAATTATATAAAACTCTTACATTTAATTAAAGGATTCATTTTGAGTGAATTTTCTAATATGGTACAAAGTACACATCAAAGTTAATCTGTTTTGTACCTGCATATCCAATTGCTGCAGCACCACCTGTTGAAAGCAGAGATGAATTTCCACTGAACTGCCTTGGCACCTTTGTTGAAAAACAATTGTCCATGAATGTGTAGGTTTATTTCTGGATTTTTCACTACTTTTTGGTCAGTGTTGCACAGCACATGTCAGAGCAGACTTCCTTGACTTGATCCTGATCTTAGGGGAAGAGAGTTCAGTTTTTATCATTAAGTGTAATGTTAGATGTATGTTTTTCATGGATATCCTTTACCCAGGTTGACTAAGTTCTCTTGTATTTCTACTTTACTGACAATTTTTGTCAGGACGAGATGTTGGGTTTCGTCAAATGCCTTTTCTGCATATTTTAAAATCTGTGAATTTGGTAATTTCATTGATCGATTTTCACATGCTGAATTAACCTTGCATTCCTGGAATAAGCCCCATTCAGTGATGATGTTGTACCCTTTTAATATATTGTTGGATTTGGTTTGCTAAAATTTTGTTTAGGATTTTTGCACCTTTGTTCAGGAGGATTGTTTTCTTGTAAAGTCTTTGTCTTGTTTTGGTATCAAAGTAATGCTGGCTTCATAGAATTTGCTGGGAAATATTTCTTCCTTTTCAATTTCTTGGAATAGTTTGTAGAATTAGTGGTATTTCTACCAATGATCTTCTTCAGAGAACTGGAAAAAACCACTTTAAACTTCATATAGAATCACAAGAGAGCCCGCATAGCCAAGACAATCCTAAGCAAAAAGAACAAAGCTGGAGGCATCACACTGCTGGACTTCAAACTATACTACAAGGCTACAGTAATCAAAACAGCATGATACTGGTACCAAAACAGAGACATAGACCAATGAAACAGAACAGAGGCCCCAGAAGAAACACTACACATCTACAACCATCTGATCTTTGACAAACCTGGCAATAACAAGTAATGGGGAAAGGACTCCATGTTAATAAATGGTATGGAAAACCAGCTAGCCATGTGCAGAAAGCAGAAACTGGACCCCTACCTGTCACCTTACACTAAAATTAACTCCAGATGGATTAAAGATTTAAACATAAAACCTAACACCATAAAAACACTAGAAGAAAACGTAGGCAAAACCATCCAGGACATAGGCATAGGCAAGGACTTCGTGACTAAAACACCAAAAGCAATGTCAATAAAAGCCAAGATAGACAAATGGGTTCTAATTAAAATTCAGAGCTTCTGTATAGCAAAAGAAACCATCATTAGAGCGAATTGGCAACCAACAGAATGGGAAAAAAATTTTGCAATCTACCCATCTGACAAAGGGCTAATTACCAGAATCTACAAAGAACTAAAACAGATTTACAAGAAAAAAAACAAGCCCATTCAAAAGTAGGCAAAGGATATGAACAGACGCTTTTCAAAAGAAGACATATATGAGGCCAACAAACATGAAAAAATGCTGATCACTGGTCATTAGAGAAATGCAAATCAAAACCACATTGAGATACCATCCCATGCCAGTTAGAACAGCAATCATTAAAAAATCTGGAGACAACAGATGCTGGAGAGGATGTGGAGAAATAGGAACACTCTTACACAGTTGGTGAGAGTGTAAATTAGTTCAACCATTGTGGAAGACAGTGTCGCGATTTCTCAAGGATCTAGAAATAGAAATTCCATTTGACCCAGCAATCCCATTACTAGAAATATACCCAAAAAACTATAAATCATTCTACTATAAAGACATGCACACATATGTTCATTGCAGCCCTGTGTACAATAGCAAAGACCTGGAACCAACCCAAATGCCCATCAATGATAGACTGGACAAAGAAAATGTGGTACATATACACCATGGAATACTATGCAGCCATAAAAAATGATGAGTTCATGTCCTTTGTAGGGACTTGGATGAATCTGGAAACCATCATTCTCAGCAAACTGACACAAGAACAGAAAGCCAAACACTGCATGTTCTCACTCATAGGTGGGTGTTGAACAATGAGAACACGTGGACTCAGGGAGAGGAGCATCACATGCTGGGGGCAGTTGGCGGTGGTAGGGGAGAGACAGCAGGGGGGGTGGGGAGGGGTAACATGGGGAGAAATGCCAGATACAGTATGCACCTAAAGTTAAATAAATTAATTTTTTTAAAAAAAGAATTGGTGGTATTTCTTGTTTAAAAGTTTGAGAAAATTCACTAGTGAAGCTTCTTTGCAGGAATATTTTAAACTATATATCTAATTTCTTTCATCAATATAAGACTACTTATTTCTTCTTGAGAGCTTTGGTAGTTCTGTCCTTCAAGGAATTTGATCATTTAATCTCAGCTGTCAAACTTACCTGACGTAAATTTTTCATAACACTCCCTCATTATTCAAGAACCTTTAGTGATTTCATCTCTCTTATTCCTGGATATTGGCAATTTGTCTTGTTTTTTTTCCTCTTTTCCCTAGTCTGGCTAGGGATTTATGGATTTTAATGATCTCCTCAAAGAGCCAGCTGGACCATCCTCATGAGCATATGGATAAGCTCTTAGTATTCTCACCTTAAACAAGTGCATACACAAGCACAGCTCTGCTGATGGCTTCCCCCTCTCCAGCCCCTGCCCTGTCTCTCTTTCCCTTCACAGCAACTGCTTTGAAAGAGTGTCTGTCCTCTGTATTTCTGGTTCCTCTTCTCCCATCATTCCTGGACCTCCCTAATTAGACTCTTGTCCGACTCGCCCAAATTGCTCTCATCAACATCACCAGTGACCTCTGCATTGCTAAGTCCTGTGTCCACGTGGCATTACTCAGCTCCTTGACTTGTCTGCCACATGTGGCCAGTTGATCATTCTCCCCTCCTTGAAATGCCTTCTTGTTTTTCCTCCAAGACACCAACCTTGCCTAGTTTTTCTCTTCTGTGGCCACCTCTTATGAGTCTCAGTTGCTGATTTCTCTTTCCCAGCCTCTTAGCATTTGAGGGCCTCATCTGTCTTTTCTATCCACAACCCCGGGGTGACCTCATCCAGCCTGGAATTTGAGGTCTTATCCACCACTCTAGCCTCAGCCCCGGGTCCCTGCTCCAGTTGGCAGGTCACCGGGGCTGACTCGGTTCATCCTTAGTTCACACAGTTCCATCTGTCCTCTCACCAGAAAGATCCAGTTCCCAACACTTTCACATCCTCCCCCACCCTCCTATCTGCTCTGAGGCTCATTTCAATTCTGTGTGTGGAGGGACTTCTTTTATGATCATCCGCTTTGCAGGAGAGGAAAGATAAAGGCCAGACTAGCTTAGTCAGTTGCAGGCCAAGAGGCCCTGCCAGCAAGCCCAGAGCCTGGCTCCTTCCGAGTTCTTGCCTTGCCTACCACCTTCCTGGAGCCTGAGAAGCACCTGGAAATATTATGGGGCCACCAGTTCTGGCACAAGGTCCTGGCTTTCCACAGCTCGTGGACCCTTGGAGGGAGCCTGATTTGCAGATCTGAGAGCCCAGGCAGAAGGCACAAGGTTCCCAGCAAGAAAATGAGCAGAGCTGACATGGGGGGAATGTGGTCACTAGGTGGCGCGGCCACCCACCGCTTAACACTGAGCACTCAGCAACTCCAGCCTCTCCACCCCCTAGAGCCTGGGCACCTGCCTGGGTGGCAGCAGGAGTGTACCATCCACCCCATGCTCCAAAAGGGCAGACCACAAGGTGAGGGAGCTCAAAATACTATAGCTCCTGATTATAGTAGGTGCTCAATAAATGTCGACTAAAAGAGTGATCATTTTGTGACACCTGCATAGATGAGACTTTTCCATTTCCATTTAATAGGCTGGGAAACTGAGGCTGGATACTAACAATGGGAGTAGCAACCAAGGTTACTGTTATCAGCTCTCATTCAGTCACTATGTTCCGGGCATTTGCTTAGTACATTTCATTCTTCATCCCATTTAGTCATCACAGCAAAAAATCAGGGCCTTTCTGATTTGCATTTGGCAGGTGAGGACATAGGCTTAGAGATCAGCTGACATATTCAAGTCATACAGTTGGTGGAATAAATGGAAGAACCAGGATTTGAACCGCTCTGCCTGCCTCTGAGCAGCTGAGGAGGATCAGGGCCACCTGCTGGCCCAGTGCTGCCTCCTCTCCCCCCACCCTAAATAGGACCTGAGGTGAAGCCCCCCTAGCACTGCCTCTACCTGCACATCATGTGGCCACCAGAGGGAGGCCTCGGCCTTTAGACAGCTGCAGAGGGGCCTGGACTGAGGCTGGGGAGGGTGGCCATGCCTTGGATGCCAGAATGGGAAGTGGGAGTACTAGGGCTCTGGAGGGCCGGTTCTTCATCTGCAAAAGCAAGAGGATGATCCCCACTTGGCTGAGTCTCTGTGAGGAGGACATGAGATCAGGCATAGAAAGTTCTTAGCCCCTGCGAGGGCTCAGCACCCACCCCCTCCCCAAGCACTTGCCTTACACTGAACAGGCTATAGTAACAGGTCACGATAATAAACCTCAGTTGCTGAAGGTATCTATTTCACTGATTTGTTTGTGTATGGTCAGTCTCCCAACTGGGGGGCAGGACCATGATCTGCTTTCTGCTCTGCTGTCTCCCCAGAGATGAGATCATGGTGCCTGGGGCATATGGGGTGCTCACTAAGCAGGTGCCAACCCAGGGAATGGAAATGGCCTGGAGCTGTGGCCCTTGTGCTGTCTGGGCTCCCAAGACTCAGTGGGCTCACTGCATCCCATGTGTGAGTGCCAGAGGGCTAGGCTCAGTGTGTTGCACTCCTTACAGGCTGTGGCCAAATCTTTGTCCCTCTCTGGCCTTTACCTTCTCTCCAGAAGGGACATCTAGGCTTTCTAGGTGTGATGGCTCAGGGAATGGCTGTACCAGATGTACGGGTGCCCTTTAATGGCACTTGCCACCTCACTGGTGGCTCCCTTTCTCTCACTGCTCCTGTGTCTTCTTCTCCATCTGCCAAAGTCAGCATGCCAGGGCTGCCCCCCAGCCCTGACATCCAGTGGAAAAACCTGGAGAAATCAGACAAATAGAACATATCCACAGCAACTTGAGAAGCTAAGCCTGCACTTGAGGCAGATCTTGGAGCAGCTTCTAGCAGGGGCCCAGGCCAAGACAACATCTGCAAGGAGCTGCCAGGGGCTCAGTCTCCTGAAGGGGGTTTTTGTGACTGGCCTTAGCTGCCCTCCTGAGGCTGACACGGGCTTCACTGGGGAACCTCTGGGAAAGTCAGTGGGGGGCCCTTCAGCATCATCTGGGCCTTGCTGGCAGCAAAAGTGGGTCTCAGAAACCAACTCCCATGAGAGGAGCCACCAGAACAGAGAGTGGGCAGTGGGAGCAGAGCAGCAGAGCCACGCAGAGGCTCCTGGCCTGTGGTGCCTGGGGGGATCAGAAGGTCTCACACCTGGAAGGGGAACGGGTCTGCAGAGAATGTTACCCTGGCCAGGACCCAGCTGGCACCACATGCCCCAATATCCCTGCCTTGGCTCTGTGAAGAGGGCTCTGCCAGGGTATGAGGGGCTTGCATGGGAGCCGGGGCAACCCATGCATCCAAGCGCCTGTGGAAATAACTCTCCATTAGAAGAGCCACCAGGAGGAAAACTGGGCCCATGGGAAAAGGGGCAGCTACATGGAAAGGAGAACAAGAGGGCGAGGTTTGTGTCTTATGATCACTGTAGCTCCTGCACCTCCCAAGACACATAGTAGGTGCTTAGTAAATCTTTGTTGACTGGACACACAACTCAGAGTATAACCTTCCTCAGCTCTATATTGTATCGGCAAAGACAAAATATGTGTACTTCAGGCTGTATGTATGGTATAAGAGAATACTTCTATTAAATAAGGACAATCCGTGGTAAGAGACAGTGATAAACAAAAAACACAGTAACGGACTTCAATTTGCATTGAATGCAGCACATAGCAGACCTGAAAATGTAAAAATCAAATGCAAGATATCAAAGGACCAGATGGAGAAACGTTCTCAGAATGCAGAGGAAAAGGTTATGGACAGAGTATCACTGAGAACGCACAAGGGCAAGGGTCATGGGAGTCTCACCCGAGTGCCTGCATGCCCTCCCCCATCAGCACCCCACCACCCCAGAATAAAGGAAACAGAGGAAAAACTAAAAGTTATCAAAGAATAAACTCTTGATTTTTTTTTTGAGACGGAGTCTTGCTCTGTCGCCCAGGCTGGGGTGCAGTGGTGTCATCTCTGCTCACGGCAGCTGCCTCCATAAGCCTGCATGCACCCAACTGCAGCAGTGAAGTAAGCACAGCGACATCTTTTAAAGCTGCAAACAGAACTTACAAACTAGAAAAAGAAAGGAAAACTACAATCATAGTGAGTAATCTAAACATAAATTTCAGATTTCAACCATTCAGTAGACAAAAAAATAGGCAAGGAAATTGGGGATTGAAAAATTAAAATAACAAGATTCTATATATGCATCTTTTTTTTTTCTTAAAGAGACAGGTCTAGCTCTGTTGTCCAGGCTGGTTATGAAGTCCTGGCCTCAAGTGATCCTTCTATCTCAGCCTCCTAAAGTGCTGGGATTGCAGGCATGAATAAACACTATTAAATAACGTCTGTATTTTTAGAGTTCATAAAATGTGAAATTTAACATTGTTAACAAAAGGAGAACAAATGATAGAAAACTTCACGAGAGAAAATATATAGACATAAAGTTTTTATTATTTAGAATAAAAGACTTAAACCAGGTTCATGCCTGTAATCCCAGTACTTTGGTGGAACTCAGGTGAGAGACTGCTTGAGCTCAGGATTTCAAGACCAGCGTTGGCAACATAGCAAGACCTTCATCTCTTGAAAAAAAAAAAAAAAAGACTTTAAACCAAGTTAATTAAGTATTTAATGTAAGATAAAGATACGTGATAATTAACAATGATGAAAAATATTAAGCTCCTATCTGATGTATCTGGAAAAAAGAATAATAACAAAAGTAATAAAATAGACGAGACACTATAGGGAATTTCTAAAAGATAAAAGTTGAAATAAATAAGCAGAAAAGAAAAACTGGTGAAAAAATTTAATAAAGCCAAACTTCATCTTCTATAAAAGATAAAGAGTTCACCCCCGAATGAGCCTGGATATGATTGAGAGGGCAGAACAGAAGCTAAAATATACAATATTAGGAAGAAGAGATAGGATATAACCACAGATATTGAAGAAATGAAAAGAATTATAGATGAGTACAATGTGCAACTCTATGGCAGTAGATTTGAAAAACTAGAGAAGTGAATCATTTTCTAGAAGGCTATAAGTTACCAAAAGTAATTTTAAAAATGCCTCAAGTAAGTCTATAACCGTATGCAAGATTAAAATGTGATTAAAAATCTATGACTCAGCACATGTACGTTCACTGCGGCACTGTTTACAATAGCAAAGACCTGGAACCAACCCAAATGCCCATCGATGATAGACTGGACAGGGAAAATGTGGCACATATACACCATGGAATACTATGCAGCCATCAAAAACGATGAGTTTGTGTCTTTTGTAGGGACATGGATGAATCTGGAAACCATCATTCTCAGCAAACTTATGCAAGAACAGAAAATCAAACACCGAATGTTCTCACTCATAGGAGGGTGTTGAACAATGAGAACGCATGGACACAGGGGGAGGGGAGCATCACACACTGGGGTCTGCTGTGGGGGGACTAGGGGGAGGGACAGGTGGGATAGGGAGTTGGGGAGGGATAATATGGGGAGAAATGCCAGATATAGGTGACGGGGATGGAAGCAGCAAACCACACTGCCATGTATGTACCTATGCAACAATCCTGCATGATCTGCACATGTACCCCAGAACCTAAAATGCAATTATATATATATATATATATATATATAGAGAGAGAGAGAGAGAGAGATAGAGAGAGATAGAGAGAGAGAGAGAGAGAGAGAGAGAGAGAGAAATGTGAAAAAAATCTGACTCAGTACAATTCAATAATAAGACAAATTAATTAAAAATTGGGCAAAGAAGCTAAAAAAATATTTCCCCAAGGAAGATAACAAATTGCCAATAAGCACATGAAAAGATGCTCAACATCATCAGAGAAATGGAAATAAAACCATAATGAAATGCCACTTCACATCCACTAGGATGGCCAGAATCAAAACGCCAGATAGCTGGGCACCATGGCTCATGCCTGTTATCCCAGCACTTTGGGAGGCCAAGGTGGGCAAATGGCCTGTGCCCAGGAGCTCGTGACCAGCAAGGCAGTATAGTGAGACCCTGTCTCTACAAAAATAAAAATTGGCCTGGGTGGTGGTGCATGCCTGTAGTTCCAGCTACTCAGGAGGCTGAGATGGGAGGATTGTTGGAGCCTGGGAAGTTGAGGCTGCTGTGAGCCATGATTACACCACCACGCTCTAGCCTGGGAGGCAGAATGAGACCCTGTTTCAAAAAAAAAAAAAAAAAAAAAAAAGCCAGATTATAACAAGCATTGGTGAAGATATGGAGAAATCGGAACCTTCATATATTGCAGCTGGGAATGTAAAATGGTGCAGCCACTCTGAAACACAGTCTGACAGTTCCTCAAATGATTAAATATAGAGTTTCCATATGATACAGCACATTTACTTCTAGGTAAATGCCCAAGAGAAATGAAAACATATGTTCACAGAAAAATTTGTACACAAATGTTTATAGCAACATTATACATGGTGGTCAAAACGTGGGAACAACCCAAATAGTCATCATTGAACAAATGGATAAGTAAGTTGTGTTATATCCATACAATGGAATGTTATTTGGCCATAAAAAGTACTGAAATTCTAATACATGCTACAGCATTGAATGAACCTTTAAAACAGGAGTGTACAAACTTTTGGCTTCCCTGGACCACATTGGAAGAATTGTCTTGGGCCACACATAAAATACACTAACATTAATGATACCTGATGAGCTGAAAAAGTTAAGAAAGTTTAGGAATTTGTGTCAGGCTACATTCAAAGCCATCCTGGGCCACATGCAATGTTTTAGCCGTGGGTTGGACAAGCTTGCTTTAGAACACTATGCTAAATGAAATAAGCAAATCACAAAAGACCACAGAACTACGTGATTAGATTCATATGAAATGTGTAGAATAAGAGTTTATAGAGATGGAAAGTAGACTCACAAGTGCTTGGGACCGCAGGTGGGGTAGGAAAGTTATGAAGCTTCTTTGAGGCGATGAAAATGTTTTAAATCTGCTTTGATAATGGTTGCATGTATCTGTGAATACACTAAAGACCGTTTTGTTGCGGGATCTTTGGGGTGTCACTCTTCTGGCTGGAATCCTCTGTGGCCAGTGGCGCCTTAGCCCAAGTTTTGCTCAGGCTCACTTGGCCTGGCACACTGCACTCATGCTATCCACCTGGATCCCATGCCTGCCAAGGGCCAATCAGGTGGAGCAGCGAGGAGTATGTGAGCGAGCACGGGGTCTGGCCACTGTGCACAGTCGGACACGCTGGCTGCTGCTGTGGAGCAGGCAGCTCCAGGTGCCAGCTTTCTGTGAGGCTGTGGCTGGACCAGGCGCACTGCAAGAAGCTTCCCTGACTGGCATGGGGGGAATGCAGTATCACCTGGAAGCTTGGAGATACCAGGCACTGCAGAACGCCAAAGAGGGATACACAGCTCTGGCTGGGGGAAGCTCCCAGGTCTGGGCTCCCCAAAGGGCAGCGGCTATTCTCTCCTTCTCTTCACTCACAACATGGCAGGCAAGGGGCCTGCCCTGTTGGTGGTGTTACAGCTCTTTTAGCCCCACCATTTGGTGGGTCTCAAGTTCTTGTCCTATGACAAGAACGAGGTATGCAGACAAGTGGAGGATGAGCAAGGTGAAGAGGAGCTTTATTAAGTAATAGAACAGCTCAGAGAAGACCCGCAGAGGATAGCTCCTTTCTGCTGCTGAGGTGTCCTGATGAGAGCACTGATCCTTTAGCAGAGGGGAGACTCTGGAGTGGGTTGCTCCTTTCTGCAGCTAGTCATCCCTTTTGTCATACGCTTAGCTCTGGCTGAGCCTGGGGCTTTTATGGGTCTCAGAGGGGGAGGAAGTACATGCTGACTGGTTCATGGGCAGCCATGGGCAGGCCTGGAAAAGGCACCACAAGTTCCCACTCCAGTATGTGGGACTGGCAGCCCAGCCTCCAGCTTTCAGACTCTCCCTGTCATGAAGGTAGGACCCTCACTAGGAATCTGCCCCCTTCCACCCAGGAATCTGTCTGCCGTTCATGATATCCCGGCTCTGCCAGCCTTTTCTCCAAGATTGGAGTGGCTGCCAGCAGCGGGGGGGTAGGGGAGAAGCCAGGCAGTGGGAGCAGGCACTTCTGAGCCTGCAAGGGAAGCGGGGGCCTTCCCTGGTTCCCAAGAGTGCCGAGATACCTGAGTCTGCAGCCACGGTTTGGGCAGCTGCAGTGGCACCTGGAGAGCTCCCACCCCAACTCAGAAGGGGCAAATCTCCACGTTTTTGGTTTCCACTGGCTCCATGGAGGTGCAGCTGCATGGTGCCTCCCCACTGCAGCTGGCGTGATGGCCACTGCCATCAATTGCATTGCACATTTTTTTTCTTTTGAGATGGAGTCTTGCTCTGTTACCCAGGCTGGAGTGCAGTGGTGCAATTTCGGCTCACTGCAGCCTCTGCCTCCTGGGTTCAAGCAGTTCTCCTGCCTCAGCCTCCCGAGTAGGTGGGACTACAGGCACGTGTTGCCAGCCTGGCTAATTTTTGTATTTTTAGTAAAGACGGGGTTTCACCATGTTGGCCAGGATGGTCTTGCTCCAGACCTTGTGATCTGCCCGCCTAGGCCTCCCAAAGTGCTGGGATTACAGGCGTAAGTCACCACACTTGGCCACACTGTACATTTTAAATAGGTGAATTGTATGGCACATGAATTATATCTCAATTAAACTTGTTAGAAAATCCATGACTTAGAAATGTATCGGGTCTGGATGATTTAACAGTTAACTTTAGTGTTAATAACGTAATACTAACTTCTGTAACTTCCCCTCCTTATATCTCAGGGGCTTAGCACAATTGAAGTTTACCTTCTACTCACATAAAGACCAAAA
The DNA here is from genome assembly GCA_036589455.1 of Ateles fusciceps. Taxonomy (NCBI): domain Eukaryota; kingdom Metazoa; phylum Chordata; class Mammalia; order Primates; family Atelidae; genus Ateles; species Ateles fusciceps. The sequence goes on from JAZHEH010000770.1 coordinate 14,228,696, forward strand.
CAATGTTTCTCATTGGTAGGTGACTATCTCCCAATGGTATTTCAAGATTCCATGTTACTTTCATCTTATGTCTCTACTATCTTTGTTTTTTATTAGTTTACTTTATTTCAATCATTTTTGGGGAACAGGTGGTTTTTGGTTACATGGATGAATTCTTTAGTGGTGATTTTCTAACAGATTTTGGTGCACCCATCATGCAAGCAGTGTGCACTGTACCCAATGCGTAGTCTTTGATTCCCTACCCTCCTCCTACCCTTCCCTGCAAAGTCCCTCAAGTCCATTATCATTCTTATGTCTTTGCATTTTCATAGCTTAGTGCCCACTTATAAGAGAGAACACACGACATTTGGTTTTTTTTTCCCCTAGTTATTTTACTTAGGATAATGGTTTCCAACTCCAGCCAGGTTGCTGCAAATACTATTATTTCATTTTTTTTATGGCTGAGTAATATTCCATGGTGTGTGTGTGTGTGTGTGTGTGTGTGTGCGTGTGCGTGTGTGTTATCTCACATTTTCTTTATCCACTCATTGGTTGATGGGCATCTACTGTTTTTAACAGGTAGTTCCAAGGTCATTGCAAAAGAAGGTGCAAGGAGGATGGACCTATGGTCTGGAAAGGATCTGCTTCTGCCCTGTTCCATTAACCAGAATTCAGTCACATGATACCCTAACAACAAGCAAGGCTGAGAACTGTAGTCTAGTATGGGCCCAGGAGATACAAGAAATGCTGAGTTCTTAATCAAATTTTACAAATGGAAACTTTGTTATTCTAACTATTCCAGATGGTTGAAAAACATTGTTAGCCACTTTGTAAAGCAAACATGACCTTAATAACAAAATCTGATGAATAAGTTATCAAACCATTATAGACCTGAAGTAATTAAAATGGTCTAAGAAACTATAGACCAATTTCACTTAAGAATATCAATGTGGCCGGGCATGGTGGCTCACACCTGTAATCCCAGCACTTTGGGAGGTGGAGGCAGGTGGATCATTTGAGGTCAGGAGTTCAAGACCAGCCGGGCCAACATAGTGAGACCCCCATCTCTACTGAAAATACAAAAATTAGCCAGGCATGGTGGCACGTGCCTGTAATCTCAGCTACTTGGAAGTCTGAGGCATGAAAATCTCCTGAGCTCAGGAGGCAGTTTTCAGTGCTCAGCCTAGGCAACAGAGAGAGAGGTGTATATATATATATGTATATATATGCCTGATATATATATATATGCAAACATTCTCAGTGCACACAGTTTAAAAGTAGGAAATCTGTTAACATAAGGGAAGGATACTTTAAAGACAAAGATCACATAATTCTATCAATAAATGCTAAAAATACTACTTACAAAATTTCATAGTGATCCTTTATAACAACTCTAACATAGGAATATGAAGATTGTAACTAGACATAATTAAGGCTAGAATTAGAGTAAAAACTGCTCAAAACAGGAGCAATAAAGATGAATTAAAGAGCTGATCTTGGTAAGAATGGGGCAAGGGAAACAGAACTAGGAACTCTGAGCAAGCAAGCCACTATATTTTCCACACTATATAAAAACAACAGAAGAAACTTAAGTAGTCGTAGAAAATATCTTGACTATTCCTTTTTCTAAAAGTTCAGGAAAACTAATCTCACATAAAAATAACAGTCAAGAAATATTGAGGTCAAATCTTATTCAAAAGTATTATGGGCTGGGTGCGGTGGCTCATGCCTGTAATCTCAGCACTTTGGGAGGCTGAGGCTGGTGGAACGCTTGAGCCCAGCAGTTTGAGACCAGGCTGGGCAACATGGCAAAACACCATTTCCATTACAAATACAAAAATTATCTGGACGTGATGGTGGGTGCCTGTAGTCCCAGCTACTCAGGAGGCTGAGGTGGGAGGGCCACCTGAGTCTGGGAGATCAAGGCTGTGGTGAGACGTGATTGTGCCACTGCACTCCAGCCTGGGTGACACAGTGAGACTCAGTCTCAAAAAACAAACAAACAAACAAAAAACCCCAAAGTATTGTAAGAAAAAAGAGAATAAGGTGGAGAGTAATATTGCTACAGACAATAAAAGCATGCCAGAAAGATATACGTATACAAAAAGTCAATAAATATGATACATCACATAAACAGAATTAAAAACAAAGATCACATGACTCTCTTAATAGATGCAGAAAAATCATTCAACAAAATTCAGCATCATTTTACAATTAAAACTCTGAGCAAAATCAGCATACAAGGGACATACCTCAATGTAACAAAAGCCACCTATGACAAATCAAGAACTCAATCCCTTTTACAATAGCTGCAAACAAACAAACAAAAAAACAACTTAGAAATATACCTAACCAAGGTGGTGAAAGACCTGTACAAGGAAAACTACAAAACCCTGTTGAAAGAAATTATAGATGACACAAACAAATGGAAACACATTCCATGCTCATGGATGGGTAGAATCAATATTATGAAAATGACCGTACTGCCAAAAGCAATCTACAAATTCAATGCAATTCCCCCTCAAAATACCACCGTCATTCTTCACAGAATTAGAAAAAGCAATTCTAAAATTGTTTTAGAATTGTTTTTAGACTATGGAACCAAAAAAGAGCTGACACAGCCAAAGCAAGACTAAGCAAAAAGAACAAATCTGAAGGCATCACACTACCTGATTTTAAACTATACTATAAGCCTATAGTCACTAAAACAGCATGGTACTAGTATAAAAATAGGCACATAGACGAGTGGGACAGAATAGAGAACCTAGAAATAAACCCAAATACTTGCAGCCAACTGATATTTGACAAAGCAAATAAAAACACAAAGTGGGGAAAGGGGAAAGGACACCCTTTTCAATGAATGGTGCTGGGATAATTGGCAAGCCACATGTAAGAGAATGAAACTGGATCTCATTTCTCATCTTATACAAAAATCAACTCAAGATGGATTGAGGACTTAAATTTAAGACCTAAACCTATAAAAATTCTAGAAGATAACATTGGAAAAACCCTTCTAGCCATTGGCTTAGGCAAAAATGTCATGACCAAGAACCCCAAAACAAATGCAATATAAAAACAAAGATAAACAGCTAGGACTTAATTAAAGAGCTTTTGCATGGCAAAAGGAACAGTCAGCAGAGTTAACAGACAACCCACAGAGTTGGAGAAAATCTTCACAATCTGTACATCTGACAAAGGACTAATATCCAGAATCTACAATGAACTCAAACAAATCATCAAGAAAAAAACAAATGGTGCCATCAAAAAGTGGGCTAAGGACATAAATAGACAATTCTCAAAAGAAAATATACAAATGACAAACAAACATATGAAAAAATGCTCAACATCACTAACAATCAGGGAAATGCAAATCAAATCACAATGTGATACTACCTTAGTCCTGTAAGAATGGCCATAATCAAAAGATCAAAAAGACAGTAGATGCTGGCATGGATGCAGTGATCAGGGAACACTTTACTGCTGGTGGGAATGTAAACTAGTACAACCACTTTGGAAAACAGTGTGGAGAGTCCTTAAAGAACTAAAAGTAGAACTACCATTTGATCCAGCAATCCCACTACTGGGTATCATTATACGAAAAAGATACGTCATTATACGAAAAAGATACGTGCACATGCATGTTTATAGCAGCACAATTCGCAATTGCAAAGTCATGGAACCAACTCAAATGCCCATCAATCAATGAGTGGAAAAAGAAACTGTGATATAAGTATATGATGGAATACTATTTAGCCATAAAAAGGAATGAATTAACAGCATTCACGGCAACCTGGATGAGATTGGAGACTACTGTTCTAAGTGAAGTAACTCAGGAATGGAAACCCAAACACTGTATGTTCTCACTGATGTGTGAGAGCTAAGCTATGAGGACCCAAAGGCATAAGAATGATACAATGGACTTTGGCGGCTTGAGGGGAAGGGTGGGGAGTGGGCAAGGGATAAAAGACTACAAATAGTGTGCTGAGGAGGAGGTAGCCTAGAAGCTTCCTTTTCTAGGTAAGGGGGGAAGCAGTGTGGATTCTTTAGTGTGTTCTGATAGCCATTATCACTACGTACTTCTTTGTGTCTTTACATCTCCTCCTGTTGCATTCTAAAGCATTTTTATAGTATGAGGTTTTGCCTAATCAGGTGACGAGTGCACCAAAATCTCACAAATCACCACTAAAGAACTTACTTATGTAACCAAACACCACCTGTACCCCAATAGCCTATGGAAAAATAAAAAATTTAGAAAAAAGAAGATTAAACCCAAGGAAGTGTCATGGGAACCCCAATTTATAGTCAGCTGGTCAGAAGCACAGATAAAACAACCTAGGGCTTGTGATTGGCATCAAAAGTGGGGGAGAAGTCTTGCATACTGAGTGCTCAACCTGTGTTATCTGATGGTGTATTGAGGTAGATAGTGTCAGAATTGACTTAGTGGATACTCAGATGGTGTCTGCTGCAGAACTGATTTCTTTTTTGGTGTTCTGGGAAAACCCACAGACATTTTGTTATAGATATATTCTGCACTAAATGTGTTTGAGAGCAGAGAAAAACAGTTTGTGTTTTTCACTGAATACTCTAGGAAAATTACTAAGCTTTGAAGAAAAAGAAAAATTCTCTGGTCCTCTAAGCAAAAAAAACCTCAAGTTAGAAGGGAAGCAAAATTGGATCATTTTCAAACTTTTAGGCAGTAATACTTCATGCCAGAAGAAAATGAAGTAACATATTTAAGATCTCCAGTGAAAGAAAGTGTAAACCAAGGATTTTATATCCAGCAACACTGACTTTTAAGTACAAAAGCAGAGACAAACTGTTACCAACATGTGGGAACTCAGGAAATATTGTTTCCATGGTCCCTTCCTGTGGAATCTACTAGAGAAGGAGCTTCAGACAACCAGAAAGAATAAAGAAACACCAGCATAAAGACCGATGGTGAATATTAACATATAGATTCTTGTAGAGTGTAATGGTTATATGATCTGATTGTATAATTGTGGCACAATCCCCCAAAATGATGGGGGCTCAAGGAGAATGGAAGAGCTTATCAAAAATATTTTAAAACATTTTCAATAATCATATTGGTGGTGACAGTATTAGTATGGCTATTCTGATACTGTTGTGCATACAATGTGGAATAAAGCAAATGAGTGTTTATGGGATTTCTTATCAGTTCATCCTCTGTGTATTGATAACCAGGACTCTTGGCATGGAATAAAGAAGATACATATGTAATATAGTAGAGGTTAAATAAAAACTATACTCTACAGGTATAGTGGCTCATGCCGGTAATCCCTGTACTTCTGGAGGCTGAGGTGGGAGGATTGTCTGAGGCCAGGAGTTTGAGACCAGCCTGGGCAACATAGTGAGACCTATGTATCTAAAAAAAAAAAAAAAATAGCAGGGTGTGGTGGTGCACACCTGTGGTTCTAGCTGAGGAGGCTGAGGTTGGAGGATTGCTTGGGTCCAGGAGGTTGAGGCTGCAGTGAGCTGTGTTCATGCCAGTGCACTCCAGGTTGGATGACAGGGTGAGATTCTGTCTCAAAAAACAAAAAACAAACCCCAAAATTCGAATATTGAATTTGAATTGGAAAACTCAGTATGAACTGTTGAGGCATTTTATCTTAAAATATTTGTATATTTCATTTCTATTTTCTAGTTCTGTTGACCAAAAACACCTGGGCATATTGACCACCCAAATGCAGTGAGCATTCCTAGGACCCAGATTATAGCACTGAAGTATCCTTTCCCATGAAAAGAAACCAGGCTTTTAGAGAAATATTGTGAGATGAATCCAGAATACCTTGTCATACCAGATAGAGAAGAACTTCTTAAGCCACAAAGATTGTGTCAAAAGGACCCAGGAGTCAACTTGAAAAGGCACCCAGTAGCCAAAATGGGACAGTTTGAGCTTCAATGAGGATAATAATTATAATGGACCAAAATCTATCAAATGCTTAACCCAAGAGTTCATAGTGATACTAAAAAAATAAAACCCACAAACTGATTTGTCTTTTTTGGAGGGTGACAGAGAAGCAATTCATTGTCTTAGATCCTGGTAATTAAAGAGAAAGAATCAAGCCTTTATGCCACTTCTCTTTTGAACAGTACCATGGAATAACCAAATAATAAATGTCTTATAAAATTATTCTAGCTAAAAAATGGAATATCTGGTGTGATTTGAAGGCTTTCACCCCCTGGTGTCTACCAGCTTTCTGCCCCTGGCACCCACACCCAACTCCTTGAAGCTATGGTTCCATTTATTTCTATGCATCCTGGCCCTCACTCTCATCTGACACATGCCCTTGCATTCAGGAGATGCTCAATAAATCCTCCCTAGAGTGATGTGAACCCAGTCCAGAGTGAGACTTGGTAGATGTGTGGCTTTGGGGGACAAGAGCCTGCTTGCTGTCCATCCCCCATCTCAAGGAAGAGCTGCAGAGATTTTCTCCCAACTCTCCCACTGTCCCAGGGGTCGTGGGGGACAAATCCTGTGCCTATTCCTAAAACCCGGACCCAAAGGAGTACAGAAATGGCAGGGATAGAGCATCTCTGAACCTGGAACTACTTAGTAGGAAGGAAGGCCAGAGGTCACCTAGTCTATTCCACTGCCACCAGTTCATGTACAGGATTGAGGAAGCCACCTTTTTGGGAATAAAAATGTTTGACATCCTGTCATCAAGCACTGGGCCAAGGGGACTCAGTGAACAGGTTCTATCTGACACTTGACTGTAACCTGTCCCTTCCTGACTCCAGCTCCAGATTGATTCCTACCTCAATCATAAAAATTCTTGCCCCTGACTGCAGGAGAGTGAATTGGAGCATGTGAATGACTACATGGGTGCCGTCTCAAGGTTCTGATCCAGCATCTGATCAGCATTATATTATCATATAAGAGCCTGCATGCTCATTGACCATTCATTCAGATAGGATTTTTTGGTCAACTACCAGGTACCAGACACTATGCTAGGCATTGAAATAGAGGGATGAAGAAACAGTTCCTGTCCTCAAGGATTTCATAGCCTTCTGCGGTAAAGAGATGGTACAGTGGGTGTATTTGTCTGCTAGGGCTGCCATTACAGAATACCAGATTGGGGTCTTAAACAACAAACATTGATTTTCTCCCAGTTTTGGAGACTGGAAGTCTGAGATCAAGGTGCTGGTGGGTTTGTTTCTCCTGCGGTCTCTCTCCTTGGCTTACAAATGATCACCATCTTGCTGTGTCCTTTTCTGTGTACACACCCATTCCTCGTGTCTCTTTCTTCTTCTAAGAACACCAGTCCTGGCTGGGCATGGTGGCTCACGCCTGTAATCCTAACACATTGGGAGGCCAAGGTGGGTGGATCACTTGAGGTCAGGAGTTTGAGACAAGCCTGACCAACACAGTGAAACCCCGTCTCTACTAAAAATACAAAATTAGCCAGGTGTGGTGGCACACATCTGTAATTCCAGCTACTTGAGAGGCTGGGGCAGGAGAATCGCTTGAATCTGGGAGGTGGAGGTTGCAGTGAGCCAAGATCATGCTGCTGCACTCCAGCCTGGACAACAAGAGTGATACTCCACCTTAACACCACCACCACCAGTCCTATTCGATTAGGGTCCCACCCGTATGAGCTCATTTAACCCTAATTACCTCTTAAAGGCCCTATCTCCAAATACAGTCACATTAGGGATTAGGGTTTCAACATATTAATTTTGTGGAGGAGGTTTGGAGGATACACAATTCAATCCATAACGGTTTTAAGAACTATAAGCCTGGGCGTGGTGGCTCACGCCTGTGATCCCAGCACTTTGAAAGGCTGAGGTGGGTGGATCATGAGGTCAAGAGATCGAGACCATCCTGGCCAACACGGTGAAACCCCATCTCTACTAAAAATACAAAAATTAGCTGGGAGCAGTGGCATGTACCTGTAGTCCCAGTTACTTGGGAGGCTGAGGCAGGAGAATCACTTGAACCAGGAGGCAGAGGTTGCAGTGAGCTGAGATCCCACCACTATACTCCAGCCTGGAGACAGAGTGAGACTCCATCTCAAAAAAAAAAAAAAAAGAATTATAATAAAGGCAGGATCAGGCTGCAGGGCAAGAGCACCAACGGAGGCCCAGATAACACATGCCTAAATAGTTATGGGTTATCAATCAAGTGATCAAACTTGCAATATTCTCCTACCTACTCAAAGATGCCTTCATAAAGACCTGAAACTGGCTCCAGGCCCCAGCTCCCAGCCCAAGACCACCTCACTTTTTTTTCCACTTCTAGTTTCTGTTTGTTGAGGAACTCTGAATGTATGTATGTGGAGGCCCCAGCTTGCATGTCCAAGCTCTGTCTACACTCTCCCCAAAGAACTTCCTCAAGCCTGGGGAGTACACATTGCTCATGCAGTCTGTCATCTGAAGGATGGACCCACAGAGGCCCTGGAAATGGGCAGGGAATTCTGGGACCATGGGTACCCAAGTGTGTCATGTAGCAGAGAGGCAGACTCCTGGTGGGCATGTCCCCTAGGTCCAGGGCTCCTTGCCCTGAAGGGAGATGTTCAGCCATCAGAGGGCATGGGGGAAGAGGCTCTGGGATCATCCGAGGGCTGTGTTAAATAAAGGCATAGATGTACTATAGTGGGCAGAGAGGGGGTGTCTTAGGAAGCTTCACCAAGGAGGGACCCCAGACCCATGAGTGGGCAGTTTTCATGGGGGAGGAACTCTGCAGTGCTGCAAACACTGAAGGTGTGAAAAGCAGCACAGCACATTCAGGACTCTGCAGTGACCATTATGGAGGTGTAGGGAGGGGAGAGCATGGGATGAGCTGGAGCCCCCGGGTGGGCCTAAGTCACACTGTGGAGCTTGGACATGAGAGGAATGGGAGCTGCCAATGAGTGCTGGAGCCGGAGAGAGGCTTGGTCAGGCCTGCGCTGTTGTCCATCCCTCTGCTAGCTGGCAGGAGATAGCTAGAGAAGAGCAAGGCAGGAGGCAGGGGGACCAGCGGGGAGTGAATTCGCATCCTAGGGCTGTGTAACAAAGCGCAGCTGCTCCTCTATTTCCCATAAAGTCACACCCCTATAAACCCATAGTAAGTTAAAAATATTGGAAGCCAAAGAGGCATGGAATATGCCTAACCTACTGCACATCACAGCTTAGCCTACCCTATCTTAAACGTGCTCAGAACACTACATCTGTCTACTGCCGTGTAAGATCATCCGGCGACACAGTACACTGCAGAGAATCTGTCATTCACCCTCATGACTGTATGGCTGACTGCGAGCTGGGCTGCGGCATGGTGAGAGAGTATGGCACTGTGGCTGGCTGGCCCAGGAAAAGATTAAAATACAATATTTGAAGTATGATTTCTTCTGAATGCGCATTGCTTTTGCAACATCGTAAAGTTGAAAAAATCATTAAGTGAAATATCGTAAGCCAGGGGCCAACTGTGCTAAAAATTGGGTGGCTTAGAACAACAGAAACTGATCATCTCACAATTACGGAGGCTTGAAGTCTGAGACCAAGGTGTTGGCAGAGCCAGGCTCCCTTGCTCCAGGCCTGTCTCCTAGCTTCTGGTAGTTGCTTGGCCTGTGGCAGCAGAAATCTATAATCTTCACATGGCATGTCCCCTTTTTATAAGGACGCCAGTCATATTGGATTAGAGGCCTACCCTGCTCCACTATGACCTCGTCCTAACTCAGTAGTCTACAATGGCCCTATTTCAAAATAAGAACACATTCTGAGGTTCTGAGAAGTTAGGACACCAGCATATGAATTTCTGGGAAGGACGCAATTCAACCCATAACAGGAAGCTCTGGAAAGAATCCTGGCATGATCTGATGGAGGCCCAAACTAAGGAAGCGGTGGCGTGGATCCTGAGGGCAGGGGCTGGGCATTTCTTAGGTCAGGCTGTTATAACAAAATACCATAGACTGGGGACCTTAAGCAGCAGACATTTATTTCTTACAGTTCTGGAGGCCAGACGTCTGAGATCAAGACCTCCATGGCTGAGTTCTTGTGAGTGCAGACACTCTGTCCTCACGTGGTAGAGAGAAAGCCCTGGAGTCTCTTCTTATAAGGGCACTAATCCCATTGTGAGGACCCCAGCATCATGACCTCATCTAAACCTATCACCTTCCAAAGGTCCCACGTCCAAATACCATCACATTTCATGTTAGAGCTTCAACACATAAATGGAGGGGGCACACAAACATTCGGTCCCTAACAGGAATGGAGTTGAAAGTTACCAATATGGGGGTTTGCCTGGTTTAGTGATGGATGAATGTAAGTTGGAGAAAGAGGTGAGAGGTGAGGACTCTGTGTGAGAGGTAAGGATCCTGCCTTCCAGGACCCTGGCTTTTCTGAGGGTGTGAATAGTGGTACCTCTGATATGCAAAGGGCTGACAGAGGAGCAGGAAGTTTATTTCAAGTTGTTGAGTGGTTTCAGGCACAGGCTCTGGAGCCAAACTCCTGGCTGTGAATCCCACCTCCCCCCACTTAATAGCTACAGTGGCCTTGGGTGGCCCCCCTTAACTTCTTGATGCCTTGAGGGGGAAGTAACAGCACCTGAGTCACACAGGAGCGTGGGACTCCATGGAGGGTGATAATACACATAAAGTGTATTGACCAGCCTGGCTCACAGTCAGCATTCAGTGAGGTCACTCATGACCATCAGGATTGATTAGAGGCTCCATAGGCAGCTGACATGAAAGGAATTCTGGTTTGAGAGATCATAATCAGCCTGAGAGTTCTTCCCCACCTCCAGTTCCTTCCTGTGTGTTGAGAGCTTGCATGCACGTGTGGATGCCCAGCCTGTGTGTCCAAGCTCTGTCCGCAACCCCCTACAAACAGCCAGATTGACTCACCCTGCAGTAGTGTGCAGTATGAGGAAAAGGGAAGCCCTTCCTGGTGAGAATCTTGACGGAGGACTAGTCAGAGAGAGTGAGAGGACATGGAAGAAGGGATAGAGGGATTCCAGATGAAGAAGATGGTCAACAGCCTCCAATATTGAAGAGACTGGGAGTTAAATGAAGGCTGAAAAGTCCTAAATTTAACTCATAGAGGTCCTTGGTGACATTGGCAAGGACAGTCACTTGGAGACAGAGGGCATCTGGTAGAGTGGGAACCAGGCCTGGGGGCTTGAAGGCCCCTGTGAGGTGGAATGGAAAACCAAATATTGTATATTCTCACTTATGAGTGGGAGCTAAGCTATGAGGTCACAAAAGCACAAGAATGATATAGTGGACTTTGGGGACTTGGGGGAAGGGGTCAGGGGAGGGATAAAAGACTACACATCGAGTACAGTGTACATTGCTCAGGTCATGGCTGCACCAAAATCTCAGAAACTACCACGAAAGGACTTCATCCATGTAACCAAAAAAAGAAAGAAAGAAACAAACAAAAAGAGCAGGCCCAGCCCCCACAGGATCAAGGAATGGAAAATTCAAAGGTAAAGGAACAGGGCTCAAACCAGACAGTGTCTTTCTCATGCTGAAGAAGTCTCCAAGTCCCCGGAAATGAGTGTGAGGCTGATTCCATGGGGTGAGGAGCTCAAGTTTCTTCTGTTGTGTTGCTCCCAAAGGAATAACCTCTGTCTCCATATCTACCTCAAGACCAATACAGCTGCTTCCATGCCAGCCCTCAATCATATTCATGTTCCAGCTAGCAAGAAAATGAGAAAGAGTATACAACACCCTCCTTTTAAGGAAAAGACCCAGAAACACAGAGGTCACTTTTACATATCTTGCATAGGCTAGAGCTAGCCCTCAGCCGCACTTTGCTGCAGAGGGGATGCTGGAAAATGTAATCTTTTTTTTTCTTTTTTGAGACAAAGTCTTGCTCTGTCACCCAGGCTGCCACAGCCTCCCGAGTAGCTGAGATTACAGGTGTGTACCATCATGCCAGGCTAATTTTTGTATTTTTAGCAGAGATGGGGTTTCACTATGTTGGCCAGGCTGGTCCATAACTCCTGACCTTAGTGATCCGCCTGCCTTGGCCTCTCAAAGCACTGGGATTACAGGCATAAGCCACTGTGCCCAGCCAAATGTAGTCTTTATTTGGGTGCCCATCCACAGCTTAAAATTCTCCCAAGATGAAAAGGAAGAGGATGGGTATTGGGAAATAGTCATTTGGCCATCACTTGTAGGCAAGGGGGCATGAAAGTAAGGGAATTTCAGTCAGAAGGCTTCTATTTTTTTCTCCATTAATTATGAGGTGAAGTCCCCAGCAATGTAATGCAGTGAGAGGGTTGAATGTGGCACCTGAAGTTTTCAGTTCTTGCTGAGGAAAAGGGAAGCAGGCTGCCCTAACTGGCAATGGAGGCCTGGCTGAGAGTGAAGTCTATGTGTCTGCTCCATGGAGGATTTACCCCAACATGCTTGCATGCTGGAGGGCAGAGCTGCCGCAAGGTGGACTTTCTGAGGTGGGGGTCGGGGGATCTGGGCACATGGTTAGAGATGTTCAGGAAATGGACCTTTGGGTCTGGGCTCTGTAGGGAAAGCAGTGTGACCAGGAGGGAGGGGATGAGGTCTTGGAGAAGGTGAGGGAGGTCAATGGGGATGTGTCCTGAGTTTAGGAAGAGAACTGTGGGGCCAGGAGGCTGCAGCTGGCAGGAAGACTCCAGCATTTGCAACCTCACAGTTGATGGCCCTGGGAGGTGCCAGCCTCCAGGATGCAAGCTGCTGAAATGAAGCAAAGAAGAACGTGCCCAGGCTGAGGAACAGAGGTGCCAGGTGAAATTTCCCCAGGATGCTGAAGTTTCCCAGAATTATGGCAGATGGAGGGGGAAGGAGGCAGTGTGATACAGGTGCCAATGCCCTTGTAAATATGGTGACATTGCTATGCCAATCAGACACTTACCATGACTGATCACTGGGGGCAGTTCATACTTGAGAGAATATGCAGGAAGAGTTTGGGATGGGGTTCAGAGGGAGGAGGGTAAATTAGTGGCAGAGGAGAGCAGGTCAAGAGAAGGCCAAGGGGAGGCAGAGGTCCCTCCCATGACACATGGGGATTAGGGGAACTACAATTCAAGATGAGATTTAGGTGGGACACAGCCAAACCATAAGATTCTGCCCCTGCCCCCTCCCAAACTTCATGTCTTTACATTTCAAAACATGATCATGCCTTTCCAACAGTCCCCCAAAATCTTAACTCATTCCAGCATTAACTCAAAAGTCCCAGTCCAAAGTCTCATCTGAGACAAGGCAAGTCTCTTCCACCTATGAGCCTATAAAATCAAAAGCAAGTTAGTTACTTCCTAGACACAATGGAGGTATAAGCATTTGGTAAATACACCCATTCCAGATGGGAGAAATCGGCCAAAACAAAGATGCTATAGGCCCCATGCAAGTCTGAAATCCAATAGGGCAGTCATTGAACCTTAAAGTTCCAAAATGATCTCCTTTGATATCCAGGTCATGCTGATGCAAGAGGTGGACTCCCATAGCCTTAGGCAGCTCCACCCCTGTGGTTTTGCAGGGTATAGCACCCCTCCTGGCAACTTTCATGGGCTGGTGTTGAGTGTCTGCAGCTTTTCCATTTGCACAGTGCAAGCTGTCAGTGGATCTACCATTCTGGGGTCTGGAGGATGGTGGCTCTCTTCTCACAGCTCCACCAGGCAGTGTCCCATTGGGGACTCTGTGTAGATGCTCCATCCCCACATTTCCATTTCTCAGTGCCCTAGCAGAGGTTCTCCATGAGGTCTCTGCCACTGCAGCAGACTTTTGCCTGGACATCCAGGCATTTCCATACATCCTCTGAAATTTAGGCGGAGTTTCCCAAACCTCAATTCTTGACTTCTGTGCACCCACAGGCTCCACACCTGTAAGCTGCTAAGGCTCGGGGCTTGCATCTTCTGAAGCAATGGCCTAAGCTGTACATTGGCTCCTTTTAGCCACGGCTGGAGTTGAAGCATCTGGGATGCAGAGCACCACATCCCTGCATAAAGCAGAGGGGCCCTGGGCCTGGCCCACAAAACCATTTTTCCCTCCTGAACCTCTGGGGCTGTGATGGGAGGGGCTGCTTTGAAGGTCTCTGACATTCCCTGGAGACATTTTCCCCATTGTCTTGGTGATTAACATTCAGTTCCTTGTTACTTATGCAAATTTCTGCAATGGGCTTGAATTTCTCCCTAGAAAATGGGTTTTTCTTTTCTATCACATTGTCAGGCTGCAAATTTTCTAAACTTTTATGCTCTGCTTCCTCTTGAACACTTTTCTGCTTAGAAATTTCTTCTGTCAGATACCCTAAATTATCTCTCTCATGTTCAAAGTTCCACAGACCTCTAGGCCAGGGGCAAAATGCCACCAGTCTCTTTGCATAGCAAGGGTGACCTTTACTCCAGTTTCCAACAAGTTCCTCATCTCGATCTGATACCACCTAGCCTGGACTTCATTGTACATATCACTGTAAGGCCGGTTGTCTCGCTGGGAGCTTGAACACATCCATCCCTCTCCGCCCCTGGAAACTACGTCACCACTCCGTGCTTAACATCAAGTCCTGCACTCAGCATCTAGCTCCGCCACGTGGCTTCCCCAATGCCCACTTCTGCACTCTGCACCAGAATCTGCACTCAACACTAAACTCTGCACCTGGCACCTAGCCCGCCATTGGAAAACCTTGCCAAAGTTTAAAGAAGCCCCGCCAAAACCTGCCCAATAGCATTTTGCTCCGTCCAGGTCCCATTCCCCCTGGGCGGCCCGCTCATTGGAAATCCCGCCTACCTACCAATAGCAGCTTGCACCGTCCACGTCCTGTTTCTCCATAACCAATCAAAACACCTTCACTTCCTATAAAACCCCCCCACCCAAGAGGAGTTAAGAGCGACTTCTCTGGCCCCCCTTTCCTGGACCATAGAACCTTGCCCGGGAGCTTAATAAATTGGCATTTAATTTTCCTAGGCTGGTCTCAGTTTCCTCATTTTAAACTCAGCAATAACCCTTACATTTGGTGCCGAAACCCAGGAGGAGTTGTAAGACCCCTCCCAGGGGAAACTGACTCCTCCACTGTAAGCTGGACCAGGGAACCACTCCGCCACAAGGTAAGGCTTCTGTTCCCCACAACCTCTCCGGCTGCCTGCTCTGTGGACTCCCTGCTCGTAATTGTGGCTGCCTCAGGAACTCCTTCCCATCTCTCGCCGTGGGCCAAGGACCCCGGCCTTGTTCCGAGGACCTGAGTGCAGAGGAGACGTCCCTGCACTCTTGTCTTCTCCCCGTGAGGGGCCTCTAGGGTCAGGAATCTGAGGGAGACGTCCCCACCTTCCTGAACCTCTTGCTCTCACCGTGGGCCCAGGGCCCCGGCCTCAGCCTCCGGTGTTTGGTGGCACAGCCCAGAATGCTGAGCCGCTCTTCCAACCATCTCTGCAGCAGCAGCTGAGGTTTGGGTAATCAGAAGCCCCATTTGCAAACCCAGGCCCTGCCTAACAGCAGAACCAAATCCCTGGCTTACGCTACTAAAACATCTATCTCAAATCAGCCCTTTGGCATATAAGCTCCCGTTAATTAAGTAACTGTACTTTCAGTTTCTCTTCCTACCCCCAGCACAAGTGAGTTTATGTGTAGTCCCATGGCCTAACGGCTACGGGGCTTTGTGTGGGCCTCAACCCACGGTTCCACAGGGACATCATAAGGCATAACAGTGATTCACCTCAGGACTGACTGAAAGCTCTGAGGTGACCAGGCCCGGGGGTTATATGGGTACACCTTAGCCAAGATGCCCTGAAACATCCCTTTGGGGGATGTGGCCGGGAAGGCATCAGACTGGTCTCCCACCTGGGGGGCACACATCCTTTGTCCGTCAATCCTATATGTGGTTCTGTCTTTATTGTAGATTCGCCAGTTTTTTTAGACTCCTGTTAGCCGATGTACAGTGGTTTAGGCCTGCTTCCCTTGAAGTAACAGATATTCTACAGTGGGTAACAGACCACTGGCTGCAGGGAACCTTTACTGAATTCGTGCCTCTAGAAATAACTCGGTTCTCCTTCTTCCTCCCATTCTTCTTCTTCCATTAAAACCTCACTTCCTAGCTCTGTCTCTTTTCACTTCCCCTAATTCTTCCATGTGGCAAATAGCTCTAGCTCTGTCTCTTTTTATTTTTTTCTCATTATAATCATTGCAGCCTGTAGGTTCTCTCAGCCACCCCCCTCTGGCAAAAGAGTTCTCTGCCCATGTTGAGTATAATACAAAAAACAAAACAAAACAAAACAGGAATATGGGTAATCAGGAATCTCACCCAGACCCCAAGTCGCCACTAGGATGCCTAGGCAAAAATCTACCCAAACTGGGTCTCTCTATAAAAAGAAAAGGCTACTCTTCCTCTCCACCGTGGCCTGGTCACAGTATCCTTTAAACAACTAGTCCAAGTGGCCTCCAGAGGGCACACTCAACTTTAATATCCTAACAGACTTAGACAACTTTTGCCAAAGGAACGGCAAGTGGGCGGAGGTTCCCCTACATTCAGGCTTTCTGGCATCTCCGCTCCCACCCTGACCTCTGCTCCTCCTGCAATACTGCCCAGGTACTCCTAGCAAAAAACTCCCCCACACTCCCTTTGGCCCCTTCGCCAACACCCTCCTCCTCCTCCTCCAACCCCAATCTGGCTAAAAAGCTCTCCCTACCCTCCGCCCGACCCACTAATCCCCCGCCTTATGCGGGCCCCCAACCCCCTCCTGCTCCTCCTCTTCTGGGTTCCAACCTGACCTCTCCTGTTAGTGCTCACACTGCGCTTCCAACAACGAAACCTGTCTCCTTTGTCCTCTCCACAAGGTGGCTGGAGCAGAGGGCGTTGTCCGAGTGCATGTTCCCTTCTCCCTCTCCAATCTATCAGCCATTGAAAAATGCCTAGGGTCATTCTCCACCAATCCTACTGCTTACACAAAAGAGCTCCGCTTCCTCACCCAGGCATATGACTTAACCTGGCATAACACATATATAATCCTGTCTTCCACTCACACTCCAGACTAGTGTGACCACATTTTTATGGCAGCCCGGGTGCACGCTGATCAGGTACATCTCACAGACAATCAGATGCCAGTAGGTGCAACGGCAGTCCCCGAAGCCGATCCTAATTGGAATTATCAAGCTGGTCAAGATGGCCACCACCGCCGAGACCAAATGTTACAGTGCCTCCTAGCGGGCATGCAAAGCGCAGCCCAAAATGTAGTTAATTATGATAAACTAAGGGAAATAACTCAGGGCCCTGCTGAAAACCCAGCCGCCTTCCTCTACCAATTAACTAATGCTATGATCCTTCATACACAGCTAGATCCAGCCTCATTACCGGGGGCCACAGTTCTGGCCACCCATTTCATCTCTCAGTTGGCAGCCAACATTAGAAGGAAGATTAAAAAGGCTGAGGAGGGTCCCCAAACTCCCATATGAGACATGGTAAACATGGCCTTTGAAGTTTTTAATAGCTGAGAGGAAAAGGTTGAGGCCAACCGCCAGGCCCATTTACAGCAAAAGGTAAGCCTCCAAACCTGAGCTCTTGTAGCAGCCCTGAGGTCGGCAGTCCACCGAGCATCCAGTGGAGGGGGTCCATCATCCAGTGGAGGGGGTCCATCAAAACCCCCCCCAAAATTCTTCAAAGGCCCCACCCAGGCCATGTTTCAAATGTGGCCAAGAGGGACACTGGGCATGGCAGTGCCCCTGTCCTCACCCACCTCCTGGACCCTGCCCGAGCTGCAAGCAGACTGGACACTGGAAGGTTGACTGCCTGTCCCGGACTACAGGCTCACCCCCCCCACACCTCTATGTGAGGGGCAAGCTGATCCACAGGAAGCAGTCCCTTCACTTAAACTCCTCGGCCTTCTGGATGACTGACGCAGCCTGGACTCGAGGACCTCCATCACCCTTGCTGAGCCCAGGGTAACACTACAGGTAGCGGGTAAGTCCATTTCCTTCTTAGTGGATATGGGGGCTACCTACTCTGTATTGCCTTCCTACTCAGGACCTAGCATACCTTCCCAGGTTTCAGTCATGGGAATTGATGGAAAACCTCCCCGTCCTAATCAAACTCATCCTTTAGCCTGTGTCCTCAAAGGACACCTTTTTTCCCACTCCTTTTTAATCATGCCCTCATGCCCAGTCCCCCTTTTAGGACAAGATATTCTCCAAACTGTGGGGGCCACTCTCCAACTCACTGGCCCCCCACACTCAAGCCCATCACCAGCCCACCTCCTGTTACCACTCTTAACCAACAGCACGCCCTGTCTTAACCCTTTGCTTAAACCCCCTATTCCTCCTGAGGTAGTTAATCCCTTGGTATGGGACCCCTCCAAGCTGGTAGTGGCCAGACATCACATGCCAGTTAAGATACTTCTAAAAATCCTACCCACTTTCCCTCATGTCCTCAGTTTCCTATCTCAAACCCACTGCCAGGGCTACAGTGTCACTTCAGCTGCTGAGCTAGAAGACAAGCTCCATGTGGCCATTGAGGCATCAGCCGCCTCTCTGGCATCCCTCCAATGACAAATCACGTCACTGGCTCAGGTAACTCTCCAAAACCGACAGGCCCTAGACCTGTTAACGGCGGAAAAAGGAGGTACCTGTTTGTTTCTTCAAGAACAGTGTTGCTATTACATCAATGAAACAGGTCTGGTAGAGGAAAATGTCAACACTCTATCGCCTCCAAGAAGACCTCCGTGAAAAACAGAACGCACCAGCCTCTTCTCTTAACTGGTGGCAATCCCCCCGTGCTTACCAGGCTGGCTCCCATTATCATCCCCCGTTATCATTGTTTGTCTTTTACTAATGCTAGCCCCCTTTTTCCTCAGGTTTTTACAGGCCCGCATAAGGGAAATTTCCAGGGTGGCCATAAACCAGATGCTGCTTCACCCCTATGTCCGACTCCCAACCAAGGCGCCAGCCAATTGACCCCCCCCCTTCACTCCACCCCTACTCAGCAGGAAGTAGCCAGAAAGAAGCGGCGTCCTATATCATCAAAAGGGTCAGAATGTAAGGCCGGTTGTCTCGCCGGGAGCTCGGACACACCCATCCCTCTCCGCGCCTGGAAACTACGTCACCACGCCGTGCTCGACATCAAGCCCTGCACTCAGCATCTAGCTCCGCCACGTGGCTTCCCCAACGCCCACTTCTGCACTCCACACCAGAATCTGCACTCAACACTTAACTCTGCACCCAGCACCTAGCCTGCCGTTGGAAAACCCCGCCAAAGTTTAAAAGAAGCCCCGCCAAAACCTGCCCAAAGCATTTTGCTCCGTCCAGGTCCCACTCCCCGTGGGCGGCCCGCTCACCGGAAATCCCACCCCCCCCGACCCCACCCAAGAGGAGTCAAGTGCGACTTCTCTGGCCCCCTTTCCCAGACCATAGAACCTCGCCCGGGAGCTTAATAAATTGGCATTTAATTTTCCTAGGCTGGTCTCAGTTTCCTCATTTTAAACTCGGCAATAACCCTTACAATCACCCTCAGTATTTTGTTCAAAGCCATTCAACAGGTCTCTAGAAAGTTCCAAATTTTCCCACATTTCCCTGTCTTCTTCTGAGCCTTCCGAACTGTTCCAACCTCTGACTGTTACCCAGTTCCAAAGTTGCTTCCACATTTTTGAGTGTATTTATACTAGCATGTCACTCCTGGTACAAATTTACTGTATTAGTTTGTTCTCACGCTGCTAATAAAGACATACCTGACACTGGGTAATTTATAAAGGAAAGAGACTCACAGTTCTGCAGCACTCAGGAGGCCTCAGGAAACTCACAATCTTGATGGAAGGGGAAGCAAATATATCCTTTCTCACCTGGCGGCAGGAAGGAGAAGAATGAGCAAAGGGGGCTGGTGTTGAGGGGGTGGGAAAGCCCCTTATAAAATCATCAGATCTCTTGAGAACTCACTTACCATCACGAGAACTGCATGAAGGATAACTCGCCCCCATGCTTTAATTACCTCCCACTGGGTCCCTCCCATGTCAAGTGGGGATTATGAGAACTATAATTCAAGATGAGATTTAGGTGGGGACACAGCTAAACCATATCAAGCAATAAACCTAACAATTAAGATACAAAGGCTTTGGAATGAGACAGACCTGGGATTGAAAGTCCTGGCTACTATCAGCTGTGCAATTTTGAGCAAGTATTCAACCTCTCTGGATAAAAGTTTCCACATTTGGACAGTAGGGGAAGGGGTCGGGTATTTATCTTTCTTCCTTTAGGGGAAGTCTTTCATGGTTGGAGATACACATCCATGCCTTTCCATCCTATTTTCCCCCATTTATTTGCTTTGCTCACAAGGCCATGGGGGAAGGACTCTGGAAGATGTCTGAATACTAGGAATCCTGAGGGCCAGGAGAACACATTCACCTGTGGTTCAAGCTAAGAATGGGTAGTGCCAAGATGGTTTCTGATTTGGTCTCCACCACGTACAGTGATTCCAAAGGTGGGCCAAGACATCCTTCCTCCTGCCCCAGCATCAGCCCTTTGCAGTCAATCTCGGTCTGCTTTTCAAGTACTCCTAATATCCTGGAACTTCCTCCATGGTGAAGAGTCTCCTTCTCCCCCTTCCTGCCTCCCTCCCTGTCCCCAATGCCCAAAGAACATTTGGAGGGATGCTCTTAAAATCAAATTATTCCACTGTCTATTTGCCGGGGATAAGTGGTGGTGACAACAGCAGTCCAAGGGGACTATTAGCAGCCTCAGAATCCAGTCACCCATCACTAGTCTTGTCAGGGCCACTCCTGGGCTGGGCACGCTGGTAGGTGGGGAGGGAAGGGAGGCATTGTCAGGAAGACGGGCCAAGCTGCAGCTGCCCAACTGGGAGGCTGGGAGGCCTGAATAGCTTCACAGCTCTGGGCCCTGCTTTCTGAATGGGGGCTTGGCTCCTCCCTGGCGGTGGCCCGGAATAGATGACATTTTCATTGCAAGCTAACAAGGGGAGAAATCCAATTACTTCACAAGAGGCTCCCAAAGGGGCCTCACAGCCTGGAGAAAGAAGGGGAGGAGAAGAGGGGGAGAGGGAAGGAAGAAGGGGAGTGTGTGTGCGTGTGTGTATGTGTGTGTGTAGGGAGGCTTCCACCCAGACTGTGAAAGGAACAAAGCCCTCAGGCCTCCAGGACACAGCCTCCTGCATGCAGGCAGGGAAATGGAACTGAGGGCTTTTAATTGATTTCCAGTGGGTCAGAGGGTCTGCCTGGAAGCTCCAGGTCCCTGAGAGCTCCAGGCAGTCAGGTTTCCTCCCTGTGGAACAACCTGAGTGGTGCAGAGAGGCCCCAGTCCCCCCTTGGGGCTGGTCTCTCTGCCTCATCAGACTATGGTTTCCCTGACCTGAGTCATCAAGGTCCCACTATATAGTTTTTTTTACCTTTGCTGCATCCACCCAAACTATTAATCCCCTTTTAAAACATTTATTTACAGTGTATTATTTAAGCTTAGTATTTTGAAAGTTTATATTCTAACTGCAAATAGAAAAAGTAGAGGCTAATTCTAAAAAGAAATACAATTCAAATAACCTGAAGTTTTTGAAATTCAGGGTGCTGAAAGCCTGAAGGAGGGTGGGAGTGGTGGGGTGATGGGCTTAGCAAATGTTTGCAATCGGATTTCTCCCAGGTCTAATACAGGAGGAAGCAGAGGACTGGAGAGGGAACATCTCTCTCCAGAACTATTCAAAAGCTGCTCCAGGCAAGGCTGTGCCTCCAGGCCTTCCATGCCTGCTCCCAGGGCAGTGGGTGTGGCGGCTTCATGGCCTGGCTGCCCTTCACTTTGGTTGCCCAACGGCTTAGTCCTCTCTTTACAGCTTAGTCCTCTCTTTACAGCTTAGTCCTCTCTTTTCTTCTTACGGAAAAGAAAGGCAAAGTGAGGCTCTATTGCATACTGGATAAACCTACTTTCTGTGAGCTGTAGGGTGGTCACTGGAGTTCCAGAAAGTGAAAGGGGCCTGAGGGAGGTGGAAGATAATGGCAGTTCCAGGGCCACAAGCGTGTCCAGTTTCCTACTCTCCCTCCCCTTCGACAGGGGGAGGAAGGGCTGCAGACCTCCTCCAGGAGGAAATTAGCATTTACTTCCTCTGGCCCAGCCAGAGCAAATCGGCCTTCAAAAGCCAGTGGCCTGGAGGCCAGATAGTGCACCCCTTTGTGGCTCCCACCCTGCCCCCCTTCCCCCAGCTGACTCAACTCCCCAACCCAGAAGAGAGCAAATGGGAGTCTCCTGAGGCACAAGGACCTGGGGGGTGGGCTGAGGGGATAGGGGTTGTCAGGATTCCTGAGGTACAAGGACCTGGGGGTTGGCTGAGGGAATAGGGGGTCGTCAGGATTTTTGAGACTCTTCCTCAATGCCCTCTCCAAACTGGGGGTGCCGCCGGCTTCTCCTGTCCCGTGGAGGCTTTTTGGTGAGCTTTGGTCTCAAAAGAGTTTAGGCCCCAAGGATGGCACAGTGCTAGTCCTCACTCCTCCTTCACCCCCCCCAACCGCCCACCTCCCACCTCCCTGAGAGATTCAGGCAAAGTGGGGGAGGCTGAGGGGGGACAGTGCTTGCTGCAGGGTGTGGCTCAGATTAAGCCCCACCCACTCAGATTTGTGTCCAAAAGTGGACAAGGACCACCCTGGGCTTTGGGGATGTCCTGCTCCCCCTCTGATCTCCCCAGGCCATCTCTGCTCTCAGAATGCTGGAGGAGAGGAGACTAGGGAAATGCGAGTCTGATCCAGAAACTCAGAGGCAGGCAGCCCCCAAGTCCTGAAGGGGCTTGCCAGTCAAGTCAGATGCCTGTGGAGGGAGGCCGAGGGGAAGGGCTAAGGTGAGGATGATCTGTGCAGTGGGAGGCAGTCAAGGAAGCTTACAGAAGGTGAAGAGAGAATAATCATAGCCAACAAAAGCAGGCACCAGGATTTCCTAAACACCTGAGGGATTAACTGCTTTACCCTCCACTACTCTAGGAGGTAGCTGAGGCTGGGGAACTTGATTAAAAATCCCACCTAGTGGGTAGCTGAGTTTACCTTGTATTTCCTTGCTATCTACCCATTTCTAGTCTGTATTCTTCACCTCCTTGTAGCATTTGACTTTGTTGAGACTCAATCTTTTGGCTCCCAGGACTCCACTCTCCTTCTGGACTCTTCCTACCTCTCTGAGCATTCTATGTGCGTCTTCCTAGGGGCCCACCCAGGGCCTCTGCTGCCAGGGCAGTGTATATGTACAAACAGAGAGCCCACATAGTCTCTAGATTCCAGACACTCTCTGGAGTAGTGCAGTTTAGCAGTGTTGGCCCTACCCCTTGAATGTGCATGGGATTTATTCCTTGGCCTTCTCATCTATAACTAGACTCATTGTTTTAACATTATCTCTTCCCTGATGACTCCCAAACTTTTGTCTCTATCCTTGACAAATCTCATGGCCTATGGGACACATTCGCCTGGATGTCTCAACTCAAAAACACAAGAGGCCATCAACTGAACTCATGCTACCTCTAAACCTTCTTGACCTGGAATCTCTGTCCTAGGCACATCCCCCACGTTTCCCTTCCTCAGTGCCCTAGCAGAGGTTCTCCATGAGGGCTCTGTCCCTGCAGCAGACTTTTGCCTGGACATCCACAGTGGAAACTCTTGGTTTCTCATTGATTCAGCTCTGCCCTGACATCCTCATCTCCCTTTCTGACCAAAAATCTCCCCTGCCCCATTGTTTTGCCAACCCAGTATCCAGTCACTAAGGTAATTCTGCCTTTGAAATCTCTCCTGCATCAGTCTCTTCCACATCCACTAAGTTTCCATTATCTCATACTTTGACTATTTGACATAGACCCCTAACAAATGTTACTGCTCAGTCTTTCTGCTGCAGACAAAGCGAGCCCTTCAAACCCAGGCTAGGCACAAAAATCTCCCTGCTTAAAGAGTTCTGTGAGCCAGGCACGGTGGCTCACACTTATAATCCCAGCACTTTGGGAGGCTGAGGTGGGCGGATCACATGAGGTCCAGAGTTCAAGACCAGCCTGGCCAACATGGTGAAATCCCATCTCTATTAAAAATACAAAAATTAACTGGGCATGGTGGCAGATGCCTGTAATCCCAGCTACTTGGGAGGCTGAGGCAGGAGACTCCCTTGAACCTGGGAGGCAGAAGTTGCAGTGAGCCAAGATGGTGCCACTGCACTCCAGCCTGGGCAACAGAGTAAGACTCCATCTAAAAAAAAAAAAAAAAAAAAAAGAGTTCTGTGCCTTCCCTTACCAAAAGTCCTATCACTTGCTCTTCATCTTTCATGTGCTATGCACCCTATACCCCACAATAGGCACTTATCTAAACATTCCTTGTCTTTTCACATTTACTCATTCATATGTCTCATAATTTCTTATTTGATATCATTTACAAGTCAGGCCCTGTGCTCACTGCTAGGAGAGATAAACATGAATTGGACTCTGGCCCTGCTCTCTGGAGGATGGAGTCTAGTTTTCATGTTGTTGCTATTCTGCCATTTTGATATACCCTTTTCCATCAGAAAACGTCTACTGTCATAAATAGGAGGTCTTATATTTTTCCCACACACCAGTGCATCATTTTGTGTATGTATCCTTTGGAATATATACAGTGCACTTTGAAGACACCTAAGATCCAGAAATAGGAAGTAAATAGAGTTTTTTGGTTGAAAGTGGCAGAAAACCAACTCAAACCAGTAGGAAAGGGAATTTATTGGTTCGCATAAGCAGGAAGTGCAGAGGTAGAGCTGACCTTAGAGACTCCAAGAACATATCACCTGTCACTCCCTTTGCTCCCCCTCCTCAGGCCTTCTACCCCTGATGTCTTCTGCTGTAGAGATGGGTGAAGGGTGACAGTAGATCTGGTGGCGGAAAGCTGTGAGCTTATGTTAATCCAGACCAGTGATGCCCTTGGAAAAATATGTTCTTTCCTAGCACGCATCTAAAAATCTTAAAAAAGGGTTGTCTTTGGCCCAATTTGAATCATGTATTCATTCCTGAACCAGTAACTGAGGCAAGGGGATGAACAGCTCTGAATGGATAGGCTTGGATCACATACTCATTCCTGTGGTCTGGAGGGCACTGTGACTGGCAGCTGAAGAAGAACCATATGGAATTGGTGGGGAGCAGTTCTCCAAAGGAAGCCGAGTGCTGTAATCAGAAGTGGGGGAAAGGATGGGGAGCAGACAAACACAAAAAATGCCACTACAGACAGTGTGGAGGCAAAACTAGACCCCTGATCCTTGATTCTTTCCATTGCATCACAGTATTGTAGTTAGAGGATCAAACCACATAACCCTCAGAAGACAGGTATGATCCTAAGATGGTCTAGTCCTCATTATTGTACAGGAACTGCACAGGTAGAACATTTCCTTACTCCTGATGTTTCTTTCTAGACTTCTGCTTCCAGTTGTAAGGGAAGCTCCATAAATGAGACAGACTTACTATTCTCCTGTAAACTTTAGACTTGACAAAACACATGAAATAACAGTTTTCAGACAATGGACAATAGGCAGCACAGGACTGTGATCCTTGAGAGAATGGAAATAAATGAGGTGAGCCCTGTGAGCACCTGGCTTTCTGCCTGGAGGAGATTTCTGGTCTGTGATGCAGGGATGGGGAACCCAAACAGAGCCTGGTGGTCTTGCTGAGTTGAGGAGACAGAGAAGAGAATTCAGGAGGTTGAGGCAGCTAGGGTTTGCAGGTAGTGGAAAGATTTTTACAGAGAAAGTTTCAGAAACATGTATAGAGCTCTCTTGAGTCTCCATGAGGACAATTTAAAAAAAAAATCCAGGGAAAGGGCAATTGCTTTGGAGCAGTAAGACAAAAAGATTCTTAGAGTTCACACAGGTTGGGGAATCATTTGAGGTTCTACTAACCAGGGTGGAGAGACATTGCTGAATGTATGAGGCGTTTCTATATTTGATGAAAGATTCTAGAAGGGTCATATTTCAATAGTGGGACTAAACTATCTCTAGAGTGAAGGTTACTGTAGTCCTATTTTTAAGAGCTTAAAAACAAGCTTTAAAAAGATCATACTTGTCTTTTAATGACCTCCAGAAAAAAATACAACCCCTAATGCAATACAATAAAATCAAGCACTCAATGATGTAAATTTGCATCGCCCAGCATCTAATCAAGAATGACTACAAATACACAGAATCAGAATTATGTTACCAATAATTAGATGTGGAGGCTAAAGCAACTTTATCTTGGATGCTAATCTGCCATGTTGACTTCCGATGAACCCGGTTCTGGAAATGCCTCTAAGATTTCTACTTTATCTACTGTTATCATAAGTATTGCCTGTAGGTCAAAACAATCTTGATCATAAATCCTTCTCTCAGGCAGACTAACAGCGTTCTTGCCTTTCCCTGAGGAGTCAACTTCGACTGTCTTATACACTCCTTCCCTGTGGTATATAAGCCCTGGGTCTGGGGGTGGGGAGTAACAGTGTGGGGGATCCACCATCTTGTTTCACCACTATCTGAGACATGGCTTCTCTTCATAAGTCCCTATTAAATTTTTCTTTATGATAAACTGGATTTGTCAGCCTCTTTCTTTGGGTTCTCAGCTTCCTTGGCCTTTGGGGATGGGTTTGCACAGACCTGCTCATTACAGAACACCAGGAGAAAAGCAATCAATGAAAATATATCTGGAAAGTTATTAAAATGGTTCTTACAATATACTTATGCTCAACAATTTAGAAAAAAAGCATGAACATAATGAGGAAAGAAATGGAATATAAGAAGACTCAAATAGAACTCCTAAGGAAGGAAAAATATAGTGTTTGAAATGAAAATGTTACCAGATAGGATGAAAAGATAATTAGATACTGCAAAAGAAAAGATCTTGAAGTGAACTTGAAGACATCACCTTAGATACTATCTCAAATGAAGCATAGAGAGAAAGAAGATTGAGATAAAAACCAATATCAATGACCCAAGGGACAATGACAAGCAGTCTGAAAGACATAACATTGGAGTCACAAAAGGAGATGTGGGGGCAGAAAAAACATTTTGAAAAAATAAGGGGCAAACATTTTCCAAATTTGATGACAGTTATAAATCTAGATCAAAGAATCTCAAGGAACTCAAGCATGATAAACAAAAATAAAATCACACCAAGGATTATTACATTCAAATTGCTGAAAGCCAGTGATAAAGATAAAATCTTAAAGGCAGTCAGAGGAAAATTAAGAAAAGACATTAAACACCCAGGAACAAAGATAACAATGACAGCAGACTTCTCATCTGAAACTATGCAAGCTCAAAGACAATGACACATCTTTAAATGCTGAGAGAAGAAAAACCGAAAAACCTCTTAACCTAGAATCATATTCCCAGTGAAAATACCTTTCGAAAATGAAGCTGAAATAAAGATTTTTTTTAACGCAAGCTAAAAGTAGTAGAATTTGTTTCCAGCAGCCTTACTTTATAAGAAACATTATAGAAAATTTTTTAGGAGAAGGAAAATGAAATCAGGTAGAAACCTGGATCTACACAAAGGAGCGAAGAAAGCAGGAAATGACAGAGATGTGGGTACATATGAAATACATGTTGACTGTATAAAGCAAAAGTAATAATGATATATTTGGCAGTTTATAACACATGTAGAAAGTGTATGATGACAACAGGACAAGGGATAAAGAGAGAAAAATGGAAGTATGTCGTAAGGTTCTTAAAGTATACATGAAGTATATAATATATTATTATAATCTTATTTGATGGTAGACTGTGATAAGCTAAGCAAGTATATTGTAAGCCCTAGGGCAACACTAAGAGAGTAAAGAAGAGGCATAGCTACTCAGCCAATAGTAGGGATAAAATGAAATCTTGATGTTTCCTTCTGTGTGTAGGGGACCCCACCGGTATAACACACCTGGCCTCTCCCTGCTCTCTCTTTCATTCTGCTCCAGAGAATATTGAGTGACTTATCTGATCATTGAGTTTGGCAGGAGCAGTCAGGGCTACTGGGTAGCTCAGCCCCATCCTTGGGTATAAGCTGCCTGCAATGTAAACACATTTCTGCTCTGTTCTTGTGAGTAGGAGAGACTAGTGATGGTCCAGTGTTGCCTATGACTTGCGGGCATGTCTGACTAATTCTAGGTTTCCATGTTTAGCAGTCTGCTTGCCTGCAACCATGAGCCATGTTCTTTAAAGTCAGCATCATTGGTAGCAAATGTGATTTGGTCTCTATCTGCCTTGCTTCTGTGTCTAATTTCTTAACTGGTTTAGAAGTCGGTATTTATGGAGATACGCCCCGCCCCACCACAATGGCTGGCTTGACTGCCAGCTCTTGGACAGAAAAAGGATACTGGACTCTTCTCCTATCTATCATATGTGATTGACCATGGGAGCTTGAGCATGGGGTCCTGGAATGGGGAGGAATCAATGGTAAGACAAGGTAGAGAAATATTAATGCACAGGTGCCCTGTGAAGTGTGCTGGACCTCTGGGCTCAGAAAGGACCAAGGGAACCTCAGGTGAGCCCAGTGGGGGAGGGACAGCCTCAGCTTTCCTCTTCTCACTCCCCTGCTTAGAATCTGCACTATCTCTGCCCCGCCTCAGCCAGGCAAGTTATGGCAATGGCACAGGCTGGGGGAAAAAGACCTGGATTCCTTGCCTAGCTGGGCCACTCATTTGCTCTGTGACCCTAACTGAGTTATGCTCCACCCCACCCCCCACCTCCACATTCTGGCCTCAGTTTCCTCATCTAGAACAAAGAAATTGTGCTAAATATTATCTTGTAGTAGTTCCTTCTGGCCTTTATGGTTTCCTTATCTAGATCAGAGATTCCAGCCTAGGGCTACGTACAGACTTACTTCGTTTGGTCCAAGCTGTGTTCTTTCTTCCCCTCCCTTCCTTCCTTCCTTCTTCCTTCCTTCCTTCCTTTCTTTCATCTTTCTTTCTTTTTTTGTTTTCCTCAGTTATATGCTGACATTGGGAAGATTTCACACACAAATCTGAATTTCCAGTTTCTCTTGAAAAATTCTAAGTCTTAATTACTGCATAGAAATAATCAGCTGGATTTAAGTGGCTCTTGGGCCTTTAGGGGCATGGGACCTCTCCAGGTGACCACAGCCCCCTCTGGGCCACTGCCACTCATGCATGTTGCTTGCTTGCCCTGAAGCACTTGCACTGAGGTTTCTGCACAGACAATGGGGCAGCTGTGATATGAGCTCAGGTCTCTGGGATCCTAGGCCAGTGTGATTTCTGCTATATTCTGCGGGCCAGACAAGCTCTCTCCAGATGGACGAAGAGAGGAGTGACAATATTTCAGAGCTGCCTGAGTTTATTCTAAGGGAAGCTGGACCTAGGATGGAGAATAAGACACAGAACTTCATGGGCGCAGCAGGTTTCTGGTGTCGTATGGGAACACAAGCAGAATCAGAAATTCCCCTGGCCTCCCCCCTGGGTCCTCTTTTTCCCACCCCCAACTAGGGTCTGAGCCAAGAGGCTGAAGATAAAGCCCCTCCCTTATTGGCAACTTTACCGATCCCTCCCCTAAACGTTCACTCCAGTGGTTAAATCATTGTCAGAGACACAAGGTCAGGCTACCAGCTGGCTGCCCCATGCAGAGGAAGCTAGTGGTGGTGTTAGTGTGTGGGGGAGCCTGAGGGACTACCTGCTTTGCATCTCCACAGCCTCAGATCCCACATTACACAGCCCTGGGGACCCCAGCTGTAGGCCACAGGATTCCTAGCCCAAGTGATGCTGAGAGGTAATCTCAGTTCTGCTGACACCTGGCCCAGGGAGGGCTCCAGGTATCTGGGGTCAGACAGTCCTGGGGTGGAGTCCTGGCTGCCCATCAGCCATGTCAACCAAGCTCAACTGAATGCTTGGCGTCTCCGTTTTTTCATCTGTCAAATAATACAAATCCTACCTCACTGAGATGTTGTAAGGACACGATGACGGAAGGAGGGTAGAGTGGCAGCACTTGGCAGGCTCTCAGTAATGGGTAATTTTCTTTCCTCCCCTTGCCTCCAAGCGATCTGGTCCTGGGAGTCCTGGGTGTCAGTGTCCTATAGGCAGGGAAGATTGTCTAGAAATCGAGCATGAAAATATAAAGCTATTCTTTCGCTTTTAGGATGGCAATGAGAAAGTAGCTTCTAGTTTTTAATGATTAAATCCCTTAATCATAATTTACAAAGGTTGCAGCCCCCTCAGTCCCCACAGCCATTGTGTGAGAATGATATAACTGTGGTCCCCACTTGCAGATGGGAAAACTGAGGGGCAGAATGGCTCGGTGAGTTGCTCATGGTCACAAAGCTAGTAGGTGTGGGAGGCTCTTTCTGTTGTTGGTTTAGATCTGGCCACGGGGCAAGGCTTTGGCCTTTTGAAGACTCAATTCA
Organism: Ateles fusciceps; assembly: GCA_036589455.1. Lineage (NCBI taxonomy): Eukaryota > Metazoa > Chordata > Mammalia > Primates > Atelidae > Ateles > Ateles fusciceps. The sequence continues at coordinate 14,258,903 of JAZHEH010000770.1, forward strand.
CATGGTAGGGGGTTGTCCCTCCAACCCACTCCCACTATGGGAAGTGGAACACTTTTTCTGGCCCTTTCTCACCTGGAATACTCATGATAAATAGTCATATTCTTCTCCTTTTTCAAAGCTAGTAGAAATTTTGCTGCCTCTGGGAAGTCTTCCCCTGATTTAGTCTCCTGCAAAGATTTTTCCATCTTTGCCCTGACTTCTATGCTTCTCCCAGGGTACCCACCTCCCAGGAGCACAGGGTTCCTTACCTGCCAGCTCAACAACTCCTCTCCCTGGGTGGAGGGCGGGATGATAAACACCTGGAGGATGGGATCCATTGCTATATTGGTCTCCCTTCCAACCTCCAGCCACTGACTGCCCTCCTCCTCCCCCTTCCTCCTCATCCCCGTCTGGGATGCACAGTCTACAGGCTTTCATAACACAAGTGCAATCCTCTAGCAGTATGTAGCAAAAACCTTAAATAGCACATAGCTATATATAGCCTCTGACCTAACAGTTCTACTTTGACGACATTTTCCTAACGATATAATAAAAAGATAGGCTGGGCACAGTGGCTCACACCTGTAATCCCAGCACTTTGGGAGGTTGAGGCAGGTGGATCACCTGAGGTCAGGAGTTCCAGACCAGCCTGCACAATATGGTGAAACCCTGTCTCTGCTAAAGAAATACAAAAATTAGTCAGGCGTGTTGGTGTGTGCCTGTAATCCCAGCTACTTGGGAGGCTGAGGCAGGAGGATCACTTGAACCCGGAAGGCAGAGTGAGCCTTCATGATCAGTGAGCTGAGATCATGCTACTGCACTCCAGCCTGGGCGATGGAGCAAGACTTTGTCTCAAGAAGAAAAAAAAAATATTTGTATAAAAATGTTCATCTTAGTCTTATTTATAAAGGGCAAAAATTGGACACAATCTAAGTGTCCAGTAGGGGATTTTTGGTTAAATATGATACTTTGCCTCAGTACACAGAATACATGTAACGATTAAAATGAGGAAGTAGATCTGTATTTCGTGAGCACCAAAAGGGGTTCATAAGATATTAAGGGTAAAAAGATCATAAGACAAAAATATAGAGTGATCTCTCTCTCTCTCTGTCTCTTCATATGTGTATGTGTGTGTAGATAGATAGACAGAGATATAATATGTACTAAATATAAACAGTGGTTCTCTCTGGGTGGTAGGATTAACAGCTGATTTAAAATGTTTTACTAATCTATACTTTCTGCAGTGAGTTATTTGAGAAATTGAAGAAACAAGGAAAATAATTATTTTAAAGCTGGATGCCACAAGCTGGGCTCCAGGGGCTTCTAGGTAGCACCGCCCCCACCTCTGTGGGAGACCCAGTGAGGCTAGGGGAGGCCGGAGGAGGGGGTGGAGTGGGCATCAGGGGCATCAGGCTTGGTTCCTGGCCTGGATTGGGCACTCACTCTCCATAAGGGACCTTGTCAGGGCAGGTGACTATCCCACCCCAGCCTGCACCTGCTCTGTTAATCTTCCCTGTCCTAGCCAGGTCGACAGAGCCCACTGTGTCTATTGATCTAAGAGGAGGGTGTGAGGGCCCAGGAAGGGCTCCTGCTCCATGCCTGTACCTGCCGTTGCTCAGCAGCTGGGGCCTGGGGCAGCAGCCCTCCAGGCGGGGTCGTTTGTCAAGGCTGATGGATGAGCTACTGCAGAAGTGGGAAGGCCGCTCTCTCCTGCCACTTCTCCCCCCACCTCCCTGGTCCAGGCTGTTCCTGGCAGCGTTAGTCCCCTAGGCAGGACGGCTAACAAAGGAAGCCAAGTTCTTCCTGCAAACGTCCATGAACCACCTGTAGACCCCAGTACACACCTGCAGTAGCAAAAGCGTTCTCATTTTAACCTCCCCCTGAGCCCAGGAACACAGGCAAATCAGGTACTAACTTTGTTATAGAACAGAAAGGGAAAGCAATTAACGTATAATTAAAATGGGAAGATAGGTCTATATTTTATTGATATTAAAAGATGTTCAGAGTATCTTAAGTGAAATAAGAATAGTATGGCAAAAGTATAGCTTTTTTTTCATGTATGTATGTATATATATATATATATGTCTGGAAAGATATCCACCAAATGTTAACAGCAAGTGAACTGGGATTTGACCAGATCTTTGGGCTCAAATTCCATGCTCATTTCACCATCTGTCATTGTCTCTTCATCCTGAAATTCTTCCCTCCTTAAAAGTTCCACCACCTCCAGGTAGCCTCCTGGGACTCCTTCTGCTGTGGCTTGGACCACCTCAGTCGTTCTAGAAACCCTCTTCCCTCACAAGCACTGAGGCTAGGAGCTCTGCCTGAGGTAGCAAGGCTGCATCTACTCTGAAATGTGGACTTAGGAGAGTCCCCCAGCTGATACAGTAGACCCTGCCCCCACCCCATTACACGAGTCCTCTTTCCTTCCCTTCTGGAAAGGTCCTGATGGTGCAGAGTCCAAGACAGGAGGCTTACACATGTCATTCCCTGGGAAGGCTCACGGGTCCTCGCCTAGATTCCATTTATTCTTCTTTTGCACACAGTCGAACTGAGCTTGGCTAACTGGCTCCCCCAGGCCATACCTGATGAGGGGGCAGCACACTAGAAAGGGAGTGATCTGCTGCCGGAGCCGGGCAAGCTAGAGTAGCCAAGGGCAGTAGACAGAGGAGCTCAGGCTCCACAGCAGTTTGGGGCATGTGACGAAGGGATGAGCACATCGCAGGAGATTGGGGGTGCATGGAGTTGGGCCAAACATAATGTTTGTGATAGCTCCCTGATCACCAAGACAGGCAGACACAGGGAGCTAACACTTGCTGAGCTTTCATTATTTGCTACGCACCTGAGGATGGCATGTGCTCTAGCTAAGCAGGTACAAAATCATGCAATCCATTTTTTTTTGGAAACGATTTTCGGTTGGTATTGTAGCCTATTGTGTGCTACATAGAATAATATCATCTGTTCTCCTTGGTTGGACATTTCTCTTTGTATCTAATTTTTTTCCCATTATAAAATATAATGCTATGAGTACCTTTGTTGACACATTTTAATGCAATTTCTGATAATTTCCTCAGGAGGATTGTCTGGGCCAACAAATTTGGCTATTTTAAGGCATTAGATAATACTGAAAACAAAGGCTGGATCAATTCTAAAATACTTAAAGTAATAAATATTAGTAATAAGACTCCAGTCTCATCCTGTCACTCAGGCTGGAGTGCAGTGGCATGATCTCGGCTCACTGCAACCTTCGCCTCCTGGGTTCAAGCGATTCTCCTGTCTCAGCCTCCAGAGTAGTTTGGACTACAGGTGCACACCACCACGCCTAGCTATTTTTTTTGTATGTTTAGTAGAGATGGGGTTTCACCATGTTAGCCAGAATGGTTTTGATCTCCTGACTTCGTGATCCACCTCCCTCACCCTCCCAAAGTGCTGGGATTAGAGGCGTGAGCCACCTTGCCCAGCCTCATGCAATACTTTTAAGAGAGTGTGTTCATTCACTGGGCCACTGTAACAAGTCACTACATATTTGGTTGCTTAAAACAACAGAAATGTATTTTGTCATGATTCTAGAGGCCAGAGGTCAGAAACCCTGGAGTTGGCAGGACAGCACTTCCTCCAAAGCCTGCAAAAGAGACTTCTTTTTTGTTCCTTCCAGCTTTGGGAGGCCCCTGGCATTCCCTGGCTTGTGGCTATCTAACTCCTGTCTCTGTCTTTACGTAGCCTTCAATGCGCCTCGTGTCTGTTTCTTCTTCTCTTTCTCATATAGACTTGTTTTTGGATTTAGGGCCTCCCATAATTCAGGATGATCTCACCTTGAGATTCTTAATTATATCTTCGAAGACCCTTTTTCTAAACACGGTCACATTTACAACGTCCCGGTGGATATTTCTATTGGAGGGTCACTATTCAACTCCCTGAAGAAACATTCGTATCTAAAATGGTTACATGTTTTTGAAAAGTACTACCTTAATGTTGAACTGATTAAACTGCAGTTTGGGCTAAAGGTTTTTATAAAGAAGAGCACATTTTCCAAGCAGGCCAAGTGTGTGGGACCTGGATCTACTTAATTCCCAGAGTCTCCATCACAGATCAGGGTACAGAGAAGAACTCAGCAAATTCCAGGATGATTGGCTCATTCAATTTCTTTCACATCCCTTTCTCAAACTCCACACGGTACAGTGGGAAATGAGAGAGAAAAGCCTTTGAGTTGGGAGGCAGGAGTTCAAATCCCCTTTCTGCTCCTTGCTCACTTAGCCTCTGAGCGCCACTCCCAGGCCCTTCACATCCACACTTCCCCTGCCTGGCTTTCACCAGTGCAAAGTGTTCCACGCCAAAGAAGCTATTCCTGCCGTTCCACCAGAGGCATTTAAAAAAACTGAAGTACCACCGTAGCCGGGGAGCAGTGGCTCACACCTGTAATCCCAACACTTTGGGAAGCTGAGGCGGACAGATCCCCTGAGGTCAGGAGTTAGAGAGAAGCCTGGCCAATGTGGCGAAATCCCATCTCTACTAAAAATATAGAAATTAGCCGGGTGTGGTGGCGGGCGACTGTAATCCCAGCTACTTGGGAGGCTGAGGCAGAAGAGTCGCTTGAACCCAGGAGTCAGAAGTTGCAGTGAACTGAGATCGCACCAGTGCCCTCCAGCCTGGGTGACAGATCAACAGTCTGTCTCATTAATTAAAACTTTTAAGTGATGACATTTCCCTCTAACTTGAAGATAATACAAGCTCAGTGCAAAAAACTAACAAAATTTAGAAGTGAGAGGAAATTATGCAATTGCACGGCTTAGTTAATGAAGTTTTTCCTAAGCGTAAACATGCCTATATCTCTTGTACAAATGGTTTCATTCCATACCTCTAAAGAATGTTTATCGTCAGAGAGATCCAAGATGGCCGATTAGCAGTAGCTCAGGATTGTAGCTCCCACTGAGAGCGCAGAGAGTGAGTGGACGCCACACTTTCAGACAAATTTTTATTGCCCAGGGACCAGGAGATTCTCAGCAGAGGAGCCCCACAGGTCGCCAGCGCGACTCTTTTGGCCGGCGCGGCCATTTTGCCGGCACCCCGGCTCGGCGGTTCTCGGTCCGGAGCATACGGGACTGAGTGCCCTTTGGTTGGCGTTGGAGCTCCGGGAAGGCAGAGTCTCCCATTCAGCTGATTGAAAAGCGGACTGAAGTGGGGGAACCAGACTGGGAGATTCCCGGGCAGAAAAGCGTCACGAATCTTAACGCTGCTGTTTCAGCCGGCGTAGTCGGTCACCGCAGGGGAAGGCTGGTATCCCTCTACAAAAAAAAAAAAAAAAAAAAAAAAACCCAGCAATTGGAACTGCTGAGGATTGAGAGTTTCACAGCAAGTACAGCTGAACCCGAGAAGGTCCAGCTCTGTGGGGGGAGGGGCGTCTGCCGAAGGAAAACTAAGAAACAGAAAAAACTTTACCAACAAGCTGGACGTCCACTCAGAGACCTAATCTGAAAGTCGGCAATTACACAGACGACAGGTGGATAAATCTGCAAAGATGGGAAGAAACCAGCACAAAAAGACTGAAAACACCCAAAATCAGAATGCCTCTCCTCCTACAGAGGATTGCAGTTCCTCATCACCAAGGGAACAAGGCCTGATGGAGAATGAATGTGAGGAATTGATAGAATCAGGCTTCAGAAGGTGGATAATAAGAAACTTCTGTGAGCTAAAAGAACATGTTCTAACCCAATGCAAAGAAACTAAGAACCTTGAAAAAAGGTTTGACGAAATCCTAACGAGAATAGATAATTTAAAGAGGAACATAAGTGAATTAATGGAGCTGAAAAACACAATAGGAGAACTTTGCGAAGTATGCACAAGTTTTAACAGTCGAATTGATCAAGCAGAAGAAAGGATTTCAGAGGTCGAAGACCAACTTAACAAAATAAAACGAGAAGACAAGATTAGAGAAAAAAGAGTAAAAAGGAATGAGCAAAGTCTCCAAGAAATATGGGACTATGTGAAAAGACCTAATCTACGTTTGATAGGTGTACCTGAATGTGACAAAGAGAATGAATCCAAGCTGGAAAATATTCTTCAGGATATTATCCAGGAATACTTTCCCAACCTAGCAAGGCAGGATAATACTCAACTCCAGGTAATACAGAGAACACCACAAAGATATTCCTCAAAAAGAGCAACCCCAAGGCACATAATCATTAGATTCACCAGGGTTGAAATGAAGGAGAAAACACTAAGGGCAGCCAGAGAGAAAGGTCAGGTTACCCACAAGGGGAAGCCTATCAGACTCACAGCAGATCTCTCAGCAGAAACCCTACAAGCCAGAAGAGAGTGGGGGCCAGTATTCAACATCCTTAAAGAAAAGAACTTTCAAACCAGAATTTCATATCCAGCCAAACTAAGTTTCATAAGTGAAGGAAAAATAAAATTTTTTACGAACAAGCAAGTACTCAGAGACTTCATTACCACCAGGCCTGCTTTACAAGAGCTTCTGAAAGAAGCACTATATACAGAAAGGAACAACCAGTATCAGCCATTCCAAAAAACCCATCGGTAAGCTGCATCCAGACCCATCTCACATGCAAGGATATACAGAGACTCAAAACAAAGGGATGGAGGAAGATTTGCCAACCAAATGGAGAGAAAAAAAAAAAAAAAAAAAAAAAAAAAGCAGGAATTGCAATTTTCATCTCTGATAAAATAGACTGTAAAGTAACAGAAACCAAAAGAGATAAGAAGGACATTGTATAATGGTAGAGGGGATCAATGTAACGGGAAGAGCTAATGATCCTAAGTCTATGCGTACCCAATACAGGAGCACCCAGATACATAGGGCAACTTCTTGGTGACTTACAAAGAGACTTGGACTCCCACATAATAATAGTGGGAGACTTTAACACTACATTGTCAATATTGGACACATCAATGAGACAGAAGGATAACAAGGATACCCGGGACATGAACTTAGACCTCTAACAAGTAAACTTAATAAACATTTACAGAACTCTCTACTTCAAATCCACAAAACATACATTTTCTTCAGTAACACATCACGTCTATTCTAAAAGCGACCACATGGTTGGAAGTAAATCACTCCCCCAGCAATTGCATAGCATTTCATAGGTTTAAATGAAATATTGGTTGGCTGTTTGTTTGTTATTTTCCTCCCTTATTCCTTCCTGTCTCCATTGTATAACACAATTATTAGTATAAAAGAGCTTTTCAATACTCATTTTTAGACTGCATTCTAGCCTGGGCAATAGAGCAAGATTCCCGTTCTCTCTCCCTCTTTTTCTTCTTTTTCCCTTTCTTTCATTCTCTTTTTTCCTTTTTTCTCTCTTTCTTTCTTTTTCTTTTCTTTTTCTTTCTAAAAAAAAAAACCTCAATAAACATTAGCAAAGATCATTATTATTTTTCTTATACCCAAATTCTCTACTCTGTTCACCCTTAAGTCAATCAGTTTTCACACTCCTCATACATACTAGCACAATCCTCCCTGCCTTTATTATAACTCTTTTATTAAAAAAAAATGTTTATCGTCTTTTATTCAGAATGTTTAGCTATTTCCTGGTGAATGATTTGCATGTTACCTTGCCTGTCGTTTTGTTTAAAATCTCGCTTGTTTTTTCTACTAAGCGTTATGTAATGTACTAAGCAAATGTTGTGAACATTTCCCATGTCAATAAGCATGACTTTACAACACCATGTTCTATGGGTATCGTAGCCGATTGTGTGATGCATAGAATAATATCATCTGTTCTCCTTGGTTGGACAGTTCTCTTTGTATCTAATTTTTTTCCCATTATAAAAGATAATGTTATGAGTACCTTTGTTGACACATTTTAATGCAATTTCTGATAATTTCCTCAGGAGGATTGTCTGGGCCAACAAATTTTGGCCATTTTAAGGCATTAGATAATACTGAAAACAAAGGCTGGATCAATTCTAAAATACTTAAAGTAATAGATGGGTATGGTAAAAATTTTAAAAGTACAGAAGATCAATAATCATGACCATGGCAACAATATCATCAACAACAACAGCTAACATTCGCTGGTGGCCTCACGCAGTCTCCTGCTTTTGTATTTTATATAGTATACACTTACCATACATTATATTACAGATTCTATTCTTCATATAGCATACACTTACCATACATTATATTACAGATTCTATACTTAATCTTTATAGCTATCCTTTGAGAGAGGTGCTAGAATTATTCCTATTTCACAAATGACTCTGGGGTTTAAGGAGGTCTCCTACAGTCACCAAGCTGGTAGGTGGCAGGTCTGTCACCCAAACTCAAGGAGCCTGACTCTGGAGCCCACGCTGTTGAGCACCACAACCTGCTAAGGTGGGAAGCAGCTCAGGCCTCCTGGAAATTTCTGGGCAGAGGAGGGACAGGACTGCAGGCAGGAAGATGAGGCTACGGGAGGGGAGAGGTGGGGGGAGGCTCCAGGCAGGCCTCCCTGTGTGGCTGGGGGACAGTGCACTTCCAGAGGCAGGACAGAGGTGGGATCCACAGGTATGGCAGAGGAGAGAGCACACAGGTGGGCGAGGTGAGGGTGGCACCAGGGTTCTAGTTTCGGCAGGTGGGTGGCTGGTGGCCCCTTTCACACAGGTTGCAGAGGAGACGCCCAACTCCACAGGGAAGTGCTCTTGAACCTGGCCTATGCCTCCTTCTGAGGCCAAGGTGGCTCCATGCTCAGAGGCACTCACTGAGGTCTGTGGGGAGCCAGACCCTGTCTCCCTCCCTCCTGTTTCATGTTGTCACAGATTAGATGTCCATTGCCACCACCCTCCCCTTGCAGGGGTGGATTGCGGGGAGCTGAAGTTTCCTGATCTACTTTTCTTGTCCCTGAAGAAGGGGGACTCACCTTTCTCCTTTCCCCCAAGTGTTGATTGTTCTCACAAGAGGCAGTGACTGGGAAGGCTTCTGCCTGCTAAACATATACCACTTGCTTGCCTCCCCCTCCCCTCCTCTATGATTCCCTAGGCCTACGGCAAAGCCATGGTTCACAAAGTGTCCAGTAAGAGGCCCAAAGAGCAGGGGAAGCCTGGCCCCCCACATTCCTTCAGTTCGGTTTTATTAAAAACACCACCACCACTGAACACCTACCACTTGCTAAGTATTCAAGGGACACAGCGATGTCCTAGACATGGCCCCTGCTTTGAAGCCATGACTCTAGACCCAGGCAACTAGAGTCCTATCAGGGGCAAGAGTCTGTGTCAAGGGGGACAGAGGTGTAGCCATCCATTCTAAGTGGGGGAGTCCAGGCTGAGCCCCTGGCACACTGGGGGCTGGACCCTGCTCTGCCACTATCTCTGCTGTGACCCTGGGTCAGCCTCTTCCCCCTCTCTGGCCTTCAGTCTCCACAGCTGTGAAACCAAAGGATGGGACTCAGTGGTCCCTGAGGCCGTTTCCAGCCTGGGCTTGAGGGAGTTTTGTTCCTGGAGTCCTTTGAGCTGTTGCTGGCTTTTTGCAACCACTTTAAAGCAGTGATTGAGAAGAGGCGGGGTGGGGGTGGACAGCAAGGGAAATGTAAAGAAATTCTCAGACTGGTCTGTTGCTTTTTGTGTGTGGACCAGGGACTGGGAAGTGCTGGGGGGAGGGCGGGGGGGGGAGAAGGCCAGGGATGGAGTGAGGAGGGGGGAGAGGAGGGTGCCTGGAGGGGACAGAAGAATGAAATAAAGGCAACCAACAAAAGGAAGTGAAAAGTGAATGACAAGTTTGAGGCTGCAGGCCCTAGGCCGGCTAGGCCTTTACGGGGGAAGAATGGAGACAAACGAGCTGGATTTTCATGCTCGGTGGACGTGAATGAAGGAGCATCTTTTAAAACCCTATCAGGAACTCTTTGGATTGTCATTAGATCTGGAGTGGGGAAAGACAGAGGGAGGAGATTGCTGAATTTGGCCCCTGGGTGTGAAAAGCTCCCAGATTCTTCCCTGGCGGCTGGGGGCCTTCATGCTCTCTCCTTGCCAGAGCTGGGCACGCCTGGGCCCATGAAAGGTTTTGGTGGATTATCTGTCATTCCGAGGGCCCTTGAAATTCAGTGGTGGTCTCCCCCTGCTCTCGGTGGGTGACCCCACACTGGAGCTACAAGGAAGTGGGGGGTTGGAGGGAGTTCCAGGCTTCTGGCTCCTCTGAGGGTGACCAAACATTTTGGTTTGCCAGGGGCAGGGGACTTGCAGTGCTAACACCGGAAAAGTCGCAGACAAATCAAGATGACTGGTCCCCATACTTTTGGGTGGGGGCTGGTAGGGACAAGAGGGGAGGGAATTGAATTGCTCCAGGCTGGTCCCACCAAGCCCTGGGGTTAGGCTGGTACAGGAGCCTTGGTCCTGGCTTCCAGCAGACATCTGGAATCCAGGGTGGGAGGTTGTTTGTTTGTTTGTTTGTATGTTTAAAACAAAGTCGGTTTGAGACTTTTGCATATGACTGAATATTAGATCATGTTTCAGAATTTCTAGTGTGTTATAAAAATGGTTTGGTGGTTATGTTTTAAAAAATATTCTTATCATTTAAAAATGGACACTGAAGAATTTACCAGTGGGATGATAGATAGCTGGAATGGGCTTTAAAATATTCCACCAAAAAAAAAAAAAAAAAAATCTGTGTAGGTTTGCGGTGGAGACAAAACTGATGAAATGAGGTTGGTCATGAATGGATGGTGGCAGAAGCTAAGGGATGGTGCTTGAAGACACATTATTCTATTCTCTCTACTTTTGTCTATGTTTGGAAATATCCAAAATCCAAGCTCAAAAAACAAAGAAAAGAAAAGGAGAGCATGTCAGTGATGCAAAGTAGCAGTGGTTAAAGCACTGGCTCTGGGGCAGGACACCGTGGGTTCAAGTCTAACTGCACCTCTTACTGGTAACTCACAGCCTGTTATTTAACCAATGTCAGTGTCGTCGTTTGTAGAATGGGAATAATAATTCTAGGCCGGACGCGGTGGCTCACTCCTGTAATCCCAGCACTTTGGGAGGCTGAGGTGGGCGGATCATGAGGTCAGGAGATCGAGACCATCCTGGCTAACATGGTGAAAACTTGTCTCTACTAAAAAAAGAAAAAACACAAAAAATTAGCCAGGCATGGTGGCAGGTGCCTATAGTCCCAGCTACTTGGGAGGCTGAGGCATGAGAATCCCTTGAACCCCCGAGGCGGAGGTTGCAGTGTGCCGAGATAACACTACTGCACTCCAGCCTGGAGACAGAACGAGACTCCATCTCAAAAAAAAAAAAAAAAAAAAAAAAAAAAAAAAAAATTCTAATTATTAGTCTATGATCTCAGAGACTCACAAATGGGAAGCACTAGCAGTATGCTTAGATATAGTAAACACTCAATACCAATTAGTTATCATTAAGAAAAGATAGGTGATTCGTGGTGAGGACATGCCCTTTCAGCCAGAAGATCCCTTCAGAGCTTGGATCCTGGGAGTGTGGGTGATTTCCTGGAATAAACCTCTCCTGAAGAAGTCAGCTCTCGGGACTCAGGCCTCATCCAAACAATGCACCCAGGCAGGCCGTCTCCCTTTCTGTGACCACAGCCCACACAGAGCCTTCTGCCTGCCCCTGTTTTCTGTTATCAGTCTTATGCGTTTGGCAGCGTTTTCTCCCTATCTCCTGCAGGAAGTCTCAGTGCTATGCTTACACCTTCATGCCTTTGCTTGACCAGTTTTCCTCTGGTCTCTGTCAGTCAACCAGAGACTGTAAGAAGGTAGGTCACAGGCTGAGCACACGGAGCTCCGGGATGTGCTGGTTCACACGAAGTGACAGCACACACACAGAAACAAGTACACGCACGTGGGCACACACACGTACAACCCTCAGGCAGGTATGTCAGTACCTGCTAACAAATGGGATCAGTAGCAAAGAGGCTAGAAAGCCTGAGATACAAGACCAGAAGAAGGGGGGGACCTAGCTTTGCTCACTGTGGGGTTCATGCTGCAGAATTGAGTACACTGTGAGCAGTAGCTGCCAGGGGCTATCTGCAACTGGAGACAGGTTCACTGTTGAGATCCCTGTTGTCAGAATTCAGTGCCAGGTAGAGGGTCATGACGAGGCACATGCCTTCATTTCAGGGGACTGCACCAAGAGACCTGGACACTGGAGGTCAAGAGCTGACCTCCTGCCAGGATGACAGTCATTGCTGGTGGTGCAATGGTCACAAGAATGGAAATCTTAAAAGCCACCATTTATCCTGCACAGGTGCTGGCACTTGCCCTGTGTTATTTTATTTAATCTTGACAATTACCCTATACAAAAGGTAACATTAAATCCTTTTATAGTTGAGGAAACTGAGTCTCAGAGACATTAGGCCATTGGCTGAATGTCACACATCTGAGAAGGGGCAAGGCTTGGATCTGAACCCCAGGCTGTCTGTCTGTCTTTGGTTTCAATACTCTCAGCTACAGCATTATACATTCAATTTCTGCTGAGCAAAAAAGGTTATTGGGGGAAGGATTTACTGTGGAAATTACATGCTATCTGGAATTTATTTCAAAATAATCCATGAAGAACGTGCTGAGGAAAATGGGTGGGGATGTAGGTGAAATATGATTGGCTCTGAGTAGATAATTCTTGTATCTGGGTGATGAATACCTGAGAATTCAGTATGCTTTTCTCTCTACTTTTGAAATTTTCCATAATACATTTGACTTGCTCTGGGTTCTACCGTGGGTGTATCTTTACTGGGTGACATTGAACATGTTGCTGAACCTCTATATGCCTCCATTTCCTCACTAGACTTTACCCCATCTATCCCCCAGCTAATTGCAGGACTGCAATGCCGCTCAATCTATGCTCAGGGAATGAAGAATGAAGGGTTTAACAACCCCTGGATCTGCTGAAACATGGGTCCCCCTATTTCTAAGGGCAGCCACAAACCCCTTTTAACTGAAAATCATTCTTTTGCCTCCCACTTCCCAGAAAGAAAAGGTCAGAGAGCTGCCTGTGCATTTGGTCTGTGTCTGAACTCCAGGAGTGGAAAATATGAACATATAAACAAGTGTGTGTGTGTGTGTGTGTGTGTGTGTGTGTATGATGTGTCGTGGTGTGGTGTGGTGTGGGATTGTGCAGTGTGCTGCTCACTCCACCTGTGTGGGTCTCCTCTTCTCCCCTTCCAAGTCGCCACCTGTTCATTCCTCGTTCAAAAGGGGCCTGGGGGCCCCAGGCAGAAGGGTGGTGCCCAGACCCCGGGGGAGGCAAATGAGGCTCTGGGCCTCCCAAACACTGGGGATGATAAATGGGGTCCGAGTCTTTCAGGCTTCATTATAGAGTCTCCATGGGTTTGCCCAAACCATGGCAACCGATTCAAGCAATGATTAACCTAATAAAGCAGAGGCAAAGGGGAAAAAGATGCATTCAAGACCCCAAGTCAGGCCCTGGTTCTCCAGAGGCAGTAAATTTCCCTTCAGTGGGTGCGGTGTTCAGGCCCCAGACATCCTAAATCTATGCCTCTGGGAGTGGGGGCAGGGAGGCCTGTGAAAGCCTCTGTGAATGGATTTCAGGGATCAGCTGGGGTGGCTTAAATGCCCACATAGCAGTCCCCCTCTCGGGCCCTTCTGGGAAGCCAGCCCAGTACTGGGGACAGGGAGACACCTGCTTTAGCCCCAGGAGTCAAATTACCTGGGCTTTCTTTTTTGAACTCTGGTATATTTGACCCTGAGGAGGTAGTGGTGTGTGTGTGCACGTGTGCATGCGCGTGCTTGTGTGTGTGTGTGTGTGCACCTGTGTCTATCTGTCTGACTGTCTCTGGGGTGTGGAAAGCAGGTAGCAAAGATTTCTATGTTAGATCTCAGCCAGAAGGCTGAGAAGCAATTGGAAGCAAAGGTTTCTGTTACTGCCAATGTGATCGGCACCCTGTAAAATATCCACCATGATCTCTGCCTCCTGGTATTCGTGCCTCTGTCTTGGATGTCCCCCCCTTCACACCTTGGTTGCTTGCATGGAGGAAAGCCAGTTGCCATGTTGTGAGCCACCCTATGGAGAGGCCAGCATGGCAAGGAACTAAAGGATGCCTCTGGCCAAAAGCCAGTGAAGAACTTGGACCCTCGTTGCAACAGCCCTTGAGGAATTGAATTCTGCCAACACCCACACGAGCGGGCTTGGAAGTGGTTCCTACCCTAGTCAAGCCCTCAGGTGAGACCACATTCCTAGTTGGTCCCCTGACTGCAACCTCATGAAACACCTGAACCAGCTAAGCCAAGCCTAGATCCCTGACCCACAGAAGCCACACATGATAACTGTTTCTTGGTTTAAGTAGCTAAGTTTTGGGTAATTTGTTATGCAGCAATAGATAACTAGTACAACAGAGGCAGTGTAGCTGGTGATGATGTTAGAGTAGCAGGAGCCTCAGTTTGTCTCCGTAGCGATCAGGTTTGGGTACTTGGGCAAGTCCCATCACCCTTGCCTGGTTAATTTGGGAAGATCAGTCCTGGCCCATGCTTTCTTAGCTAGTCACCTGTAGGAATAAGACAGAGACGAGATGGGTGCTATAATCAGTCTGCCTCGTCTTCCTCTCATGAAATCCTGTGAGGTAAGTGCGGTTCTCTCCATTTTTGTAGCTGGAGAAACTACAGTTACAGCAAGTTACTTGAAGAGGTTAAGTAATTTGTCCAAGGTAGTAGAATTAGGAAGTGCTGGAGTTGAGATAGATGCCAAAGCTTCAGGCTCTTTCCACTGACTCATGGATCTCCTGAGTTTCTCAGGAGGGATCACCCACATATGAATTACTTGCATTGTTGCCAGTGATCTCAGAAACAGTGATATAGTACTGTTGTGATAACCTGTTCTCACTTAGTCAGATGCAGCAACTTTTTAAAATAGATTTATAGGCAGACAAGGATAGGTTGTTTTTGTGCAGAGGAGAGTACATGAAGCAGGGTAGTGGGTCTCTGTATGAATCATTCATTTATTCCACAAATATTCCTTGACCTTTATGTACTAGCTAGTCCGGGCAGGGATAATAATTTCTAAACAAATAGTTGCAATGCCTTTTATTCATTTATCAGTAGTCAATTCACTCACTCATTAATTCATTCTAAAATCATGTGGTATTTGGACCAGGTGCAGTGGCTCACACCTGTAATCCCAACACTTTGGGAGGCTGAGGTGGGCAGAATCCTTGAGTCCAGGAGTTTGAGATTAACAACATGGCCAAACCCCATCTCTACTAAAAATACAAAAAATTAGCAGGGTGTGGTGGTGCGTACCTGTATTCTCAGCTGCTCAGGAGGCTGAGGTGGGAGAATCACCCGACCTCAGGAGTTTGAGGTTGCAGTGAGCTGTGATCATGCCACTGCAACCCAGCCTGGGCACGCGGAGTGAGACCCTGTCTCAAAAAACTAAAAATAAATAAATAAATATAAAATGTGGCATTTAGTCCAGAATGGGTAATGAGTGTTCTGCTCATTGGAGACATGAAGATGAACACAGTTCCTGCCCTTGAGGAGATCTCACAGATCAATGGAGCATGCAGATAAACAATCACTACACTACCTGGAAAATGCTACAATATTCACATGCACAGGATATTATGGGAGCAGAGAGCAAGGAGGGAGGCACAGTACAGAGAAAGCTTCCAGGCAGAGGTGATATCCATGTTGGAGACAGACAGAACAGTGTGTGTGGGTGGGAGATGGGGTGCAGGGAAAGCATTGAAGGGGTACCTGAGTGTGGGTAAGGGGGAAACCTTCAAGCAGGTGAGTACTTCTGGAGGGTAAATATCAAGGCAAATGAGGCATTGTGAGAAAAAGACTGGTGTGGAGCAGGACACTGGCCATAAGCATAATGATAAGAACAAATAATAACAGCATATGTAATCCAACGTAATCCAAACCATGACGCTGTGGTAGAGTCCACCCATTGCCTGCCAGAATCCATTCTTCACCTCTTCCTAGGCACATAGTCCCTATTCCAGCTAGAAGAGGCCACCTGATCATGTTCTCTTTGTGAAATGTGAGCAAAAGTGATATGTGCTACTTCTGAGCATAAGTTTCAATACTGTAGGTAAGCCTCTTCCATGCCTTATTTCCCCTTTCCACTGGCTGGGACTTATGGCAATGCAGCTTCAACCATTTGATCTGGGAGCTGGCGGAGGAAGATGAAAGGATCCCAATCCCAGAATGGTGTCATGGAGCAGAGCTTCCCACCCACCTGGAATGCTCACCTCAGATTGAGTTATTAGATAGTCTCTGCTACAGCAATGTAGCTCTAAGCTTACCAGAACCCTAAAAGGTAATATTGCCATCCCCCATTTTATATATAAAGAAATGGAAAGAAAGATAAAGGAATTTGTGCATGTTTATGCTGATTGTTAGTGGACCAGCTGGAAATTGAGCCCAGATTCATATAAATCCGCAGCTCACACTATATGGTTCTTCCCATTTAGAACAAGAGCTTTATCTTGTGGAATGATTGGAAACCATTTGAAGATTAAACAGGAGAGTTACAATGTCATATCCACATATTAGACGAGAACCCTGACTGCTGCGTGGAGGGTACAGTGATGAGTGTCAAGATTAGAGGTGGGTCCAGATATGATGGCTTATGCCTGTAATCTCAGCACTTTGGGAGGCCAAAGTGAGAGGATCACTTGAGCCCAGGACTTCAAGAACAGTCTGGCCAACATAGTGGGACCCTATCTCTACAATTACTTTAAATTAGCTGTGTGTGGTGGCATATGCCTGTGATCCCAGCTACTCAGGAGGCTAAGGTGGGAGGATCACTAGAGCCCAGAATATCAAGGATGCAGTGAGCTGTGATCGTACCACTGTACCCTGGCCTGGGAGACAGAGTGAGATCCTATCTCAAATAAACAAACAAACTGACTAGAGGTAGAGAGATCAGTTAGTTGGTCTCTGCAGATAAGTGATAGCCTGAACTAGGGCAGTGGTTATAAGGAAGCAAAGGAGGAGCCATGTTCAAGAAAAAGTGAGAAGAAAAATCAGCAGGACTCGAGGGTTAACTACATATGGGTACTGAGAGATCAAGATTAACCCCAGATTTCTAGTTTGAGGGATGATACTTAGTGAGATCAGGAAAAGGGGACAGCATTAGCTTAGGGATCTGGGAGAGGAACTCCATTTTGGACTTCTCATTTTAGGGTGCCCTAGGGACATGTGGACATTTGATCTTGGAGCTCAGGAAGGGTAGGGTTGCCAGGAAGGGATTGGTGACTCTTGGCCTTTGTCCTAGTTTACAATACACAGGGGTACAGAGAAAATTCAATTTCATACAAAAGCTCTTTCATTCCCAAAACGGGGAAGAATGAGAAGATTTTTTTTTTTTGAGACAGGGTCTCACTCTGTTGCCCAGGCTAGAGTGCAGTGGTGTGATTTTGGCTCTCTGCAACCTCCAGCTCTTGGGTTCAAGCAAGTCTCATGTCTCAGCCACCTGAGTAGCTGGGATTGCAGGTGTGCTCAACCATGCCTGGCTACTTTTTGTGTTTTTAGTAGAGACGGGATTTTGCTATGTTGGCCAGGCTAGTCTGGAGCTCCTGGCTTCAAGTGATCTGCCCACCTCAGCCTTCCAAAATGCTGGAATTACAGGCATGAGACACTGTGCCCAGCCAAGAATGCGAAGAATTTGAGGCAAATAAAGATGCTAATTGTAGTAACTTCCATTTATGGAGGCTTAGAAGGCTAGATAAGCATGTTTAATTAGTACAACAGCTCAATTAAGTGGCTACTATTTATTGTCCCATCTTCATAAATGAGGAAAATGTTTCTTAGGAGAGACAAGGGAGTTTAATTGAAAGCCACTAGTTTGTGGCAACACTGGGACTTGACCCTGTATCTTTGGTGTTCTAAAGTCATATCTCTTAATCACTCTGATCTCCTGAGTATGCATCTGGAGGACTTCCTTTGTGCTTTGTTCTTGGAATAACTAAATCTTGTAACCCAAAGAATGAGAGCCTGATAGAGGGCAAAGTTCCAAACCAGTTCTCCCAGCTAGGGCTGCCTCAGTTTAAACTTCAAAAGTTGTTCACCTCAGATCTCTCAGTTGCTGTCATAAATTCCTAAGCTAGTTACTTAATTCTAGCGCCATAATTTATAAGTGGGGGAGTCCTAAGACGCACAGAGAGAAGGGCAAGTTAGTAGCAACAGAGCCCTTGCTTTCTTCATCACATTAGGGAAACCTGACAGTCCTCTGGGTCTGCATGTCCACAGGGGCCTCCCTAGGACTGTGGACTGGAAACGTGGGCAGAAAGGATTGATAGGTGGTTTTCAGTATGAGAACGCCTCAATCCCAGACGCATCTCTCGCGCTGGAGCGGCACGGTCATTTCAGCACCATGGTCAGGGGCGCGCAGCTGCATTTCAGGATCTCGGAGGAATTGCTAGACCCGCTTAGCTAGACAGGCGTCCGCTCCCTCCGCCTTGGCCAACGGATCCTGAGGCAGCAGACAGGAGTCTGGAACTTCGTCAGGGGTCCAGGGAGGTCAAAGTTCAGGGACCCCTGGACCTTATAAGACCCAAACCCAGTTCTAGCCAAAGGACACGTTACTATAGATTGATTCGTAGTCTCCAACATTCCTATCTATGGGCACAGAGGAAAGAGTTCGACTGCTAGCTTAGAGCCAGGGCGTCAGTCCTAGTTTGTTGCAATAACTCGCCTAGTGATCGAGGGCCTTGGGCAAGTCATCTTCTCTGTTCCATGGGTGTGACCACACTGCCTTGCCTACCTCACTGGCTGTAGGAGGGTGCCGGAGATAAAAAGTGTCTAGCCTCAAGTCACTCACTGCTCACTTGGTCCTTTGAAGGCAGAACAGCCAGGTAAGGTTAGCAGTGTCACCACCCCCCCACCCCACCTCTCCACTCCCTCACACTCTTTTGTTGAAATCTGTCTGCAGGGATTCTTAAAGGCGGAAGATGAAAAGGCGGACAACAGAGAGTATTCGTTGCATAAATGTAATTGCAATGTGCCCAGCCGCTTGTTCTGTGCCACATTCTCAGGTGAATACCCCATGCCCTCCCCCACACTGTCTCTAGTCCCAGGTCCTGAAGGTCTTTTCTGCGGCTTCCGGTCTTGGGGGTGGGGGTTGTGATGCGGTTCACCGCAAGCACAGCATTGTGTTAGGCACGCAGAAACCCAGCGAAAGGATACTAAGAACTCCTTCCAACTTCTCTTGTGGCTAGGAGACTTGTCCAAGGTCACACCGCCCAGTAGCCCGCAAGGGAAAGAAGGGATAGTGTGGGCTTGTGGGGTCGCGTGCGCCCCGGGCCCCGCCTACCTTTGTGCCAGCCCAGCGGCCTGGCTCCCAGACATTAGCATTCCAATGGCCCCGGGACGCTTTGTCCTCTGACTGAGGCCGGCTGGGGATGAGGTGGGATGGGGGCAGGGCACCATAAATCTACCTGCTTGTGTGCCGGCGCGGCTGGCCTGGGGGGAGGCGCAAGATTCATGTGCTGTTTTTCTGGAAGCCAGTCTTAGGCTCAGACAAAAGCAGAAGACGGGGGAGGAGCCATTCGACCCGAGGGTCTTTCCCGTCCGGGTTTCGGACACTGTTGGGAGTTTCTGGGAGCTTGGGCGCAGGCGGCGATCTCAGACCGCAGGAGAGGCTCCACAGTGGAGAAGAGCTGGCTGACGCTGCAGAGGCGGGCTCCGGGCAGAGACAACCGCTAGTAGCGCGGTTTTAAAAGCCCCTGGACCCAAAAGGCCCTCAGGAGGTGGAAGGCGCGGGGGCGGTGGTGCAGAACTAGTTGGATAGGCAACTCCTAGAAAGGTTTCCGAGCCCTTCTTGCTGAGGGGTTCTTTGGAAAGAGGCATGGAGAAGGTTTCCCACCCCAGCCTGATTCTACACACCTAGACGAAGCTCATCCAGCACCGGATCCTGAACTTTGCCTCCGTGATTCAACCAAACCCTAAACCCTCCTCCACCTTCTCCAGACTTGGAGAGTGGGACTGACAGCCCCGGGGTCTAATCCGCCCCGACCCAAGGTGGCGACCCAGCAGCAGAGTTGGTTAACCCGTACGAGTGTGTTTTAATTTGTGGGGCGGAGGACCAGTCTGTGTGTGCTGGGTGACTAATGGCTCCTTAATGAGAGCCCTCGAAAGCAGGAGAGGAACTGGGCTGTGGGACACACCTCACCCGGTTGCCGCCTGGAGAACGTTAGTTCAGCAAATGCTCCTCCAGCTTCTGGGGTTCGTTTGTACCCAGGAAGTCCCCTGCCTATATGATGAACACTACCTCACACAGCCTTACACAGGAAGAAGAATCTTTCCACTTGAAGAATTCGTCTCCAAACTTTTAGTCCTGGCTCAAATGCCACCTCCTCCTGCAAGCCCCCAGTACTCCAGCCCCAAGGTGACAGTATTATGGTCCATTCTGTGGCTCATACCTCACCCAACCACCAATATTTCTTGGACTTTGATTTTGTTTATATCCTTGCTGCTGTCCTGTGTGGACAGAGAGACCTTTTTGATTTTTATGTCTGCCCACCTCCTCCCCACAATGCCCAGCAAATCACAGGTGTTTGCTTGGTTTGTTAAACTCCCAAGCTGCTGACACCTGTCCCCAGGTGATGCCCCAGGTGGAAAGTTGGCTATTGCAGAGGTCACCAATAACCCATTAATCTCCTCCTCTCAGATTAAAGCCACAAAATGAAACAACACCTTTGTTCATTCCTTTGTTTGCTGTGTCCCTCTCCCCCGCCCCCAAATCCTGCCCCTGATAACTGAGACAAGTCTCCTCCAAGCTAACTTTAGAGATTTGTGATAAAGAAGAGGAAAATTTCAATTTGAATTGGGTAGGGCAGAGGAGAAAAGAGAGATGCAAGAGGCATTAACCCCTGAGAAGACACCACTTTTGCACTCTAATGTGCTGGAATAGCAACCCCCTCCACCAGCTCCCAGGAGCTGGGTTGGCCCACTTCTTCTCAGGACATCCCTGGCTGACTTAAGAAGGTCTCTGGCATTCAACTAGCAGGTAGGGTCCCCACCTTCCACTTTCCTGTTCCCAAGCTGCAAGTGAATTCTGTGGATCCTTACAGCTTAGACCATATTCTCTGAGGTCCTAGGGGTCCCTGAAGTCATATAGGGGTGCTCTACTGGCACCCCTGGAACTGATTTCAGTCCCCATGCTGACCAGTCCTATTTCACCTTGCCAGTAAGAGAGATGGTGTGGCTGGAAACTTTCAACAGTTTCTTGGTAAGTTTTCAATCAAGGCTTCCAGATGATGAAGGTGGGGGGCATTGCCAGAGATTCCAAGCAGACACTCCACTTTCTTTGCTCCTGGCTGCTCAGCTCCATGAGTTCAAGACACAGCCACCCCAGTGCCTGGGAAGTAAAATATGCTCCAGGGATGTACTAGACCTCAAAGCACCTTGGGAAAATTCCTAGGATGCTCAGCCTGGCAGCTGTGTTTCTGAGGACTCTGACTCTGTGATTGAATTATTACTGTCTCCCTTCCCCCAAGTGCAACCAACAGTTGCTCTAGAGCTAGGCTGGTGGAACTGGGGGAAGGGGCCGGCAATGAGAGTCAGTAG
Source organism: Ateles fusciceps (assembly GCA_036589455.1). Lineage (NCBI taxonomy): Eukaryota > Metazoa > Chordata > Mammalia > Primates > Atelidae > Ateles > Ateles fusciceps. Next base: position 14,280,352 of record JAZHEH010000770.1, read on the forward strand.
TCCTAGTTGGAGGCTTGTCTTTCTTCTAAATTGCTCTTTGAAATAAAAGGAGTCATTGCCCCATATAGAAAAAAAGGGGGCTGGATCAATAATTACTCAGGAGACTTCCAGCACTCCAAATGCAATCTGCCCTGCCTCTGGCCCAGACCTCCAGAAAGAGTGTCATCCCTCTCCTTGCTTGGACAGAGGTGCTCTTCCTCAGCTGCAGTGACCGCGACCTTCCTCTTCCCGGGGCACAATGGAGTCACTTTGCTGAGCCTTCTTGAAGGTCCCCCACCTTTTTTTATTGGCTTAAAAATCTCATCCAGCAATCCCTAAATAATCTAATATACAAAATATAGAGTTTTTCCTTCGGTGAAATCTCATTAATAAATACAATTGTGTAAAATGGGGGGGGGCCATATAATTTACTGTACCAAAATTCATTTCTAAAGACATCATATAATTTACAAACCTATTAAAAAAAAAAAAAAAAAAAGGATGCGCAGTGCTCCAGGCACCTGCAACGCCGCTCACGTTTCAGGTGCAGTTCGCAGGGAGGCTGGGGAGGTGCTCCCTGGCCAGGCTAGCGCTTTCTCAGTTCACAGCCTGGTCTTCCGCCCCGGGAGGGCAATGGTTCTGAAAAGTGCACGAGGAGAAGGCAGAGGATCGCCTTCTTGGCTTTAAGGCATAGTGAAGAGCCCTGAAACCCCGGACCTGATTGGGAGTAGAGGAGATCGGCAGCGTCTTTGAAGCCGGGCAAGGGGGGCAAGCGCTAAGAGACCAAACATCGGATTGAATCGCTCTGGAGGAGGGGTGGCAAGAGATAGAGAGGCAGACAGACTCGAGCGCAGGTAGGGCGACCCGAGACGGTGGGCGGCTCCGGCCAGGTAGTGCTATCATTCTCGTATACTTTGAATGAGATTTTGGGGTGGTGGCAGGGAGGAGGCCTAAAATGAGCTCAGCTTGCAATGCCCACTCCGCGCGGGCAGCAGCAAGGTTTGGGTGAGTTCGCGAGGCTCGGAGGGCCAGGGAATGAACCCAGCCTGCCGCCCCCGTGGATCCTCCAGGGGTCAGCCGGTGAAAAGCAGAAGGAACAAGTGCTCTTGAAGGCCGCTGCCGTCGCCCACCCTCGACGGCTCCGGCTCCCTCCCTCTCCTTTACCCTTAACACCCACAGCCCAGCGACCAGCAGGTCCCTTCACAGAAAATCTGAGAAAGTCATAGTGCCTGGGCGCAAGCAGCCGGAAGAGGTGGCCCCCTGCACCCCGGGGCGCTCCTCCAGCGACGCGGAGGGGCTCAGGCTGCCGGCCTGGGAGACTGGAGAGTAGAGGGAGCCCCAGTCCCGGGGGAGCCGCCTTCTGGGCTGCCCAGGTCCCCGCAGTGCGACGCAGGCGACTCCAGCGCGTAGAAGCTGTGGTCCGCTATGCGCAGCGTTTGAGTCAGCGCCCAGATGTAGTTGTGGGCGAAGCGCAGCGTCTCGATCTTGGTGAGCTTCGCGTCGTCTGGGAAGGTGGGCAGGACGCCGCGCAGCGCGTCCAGCGCAGAGTTGAGGTTGTGCATCCGATTGCGCTCGCGGTCGTTGGCCTTCTTGCGCCGACTCCGTCGCTGCTTGCTCAGTGCCAACTCGCTCTTAGGACGGCTGCGCCCCCCGCGCCGCGCCCGGAGCTTCCTCGTGGCCCCTCGGCAGCCTCCCCTTCCGCCTCCGCGCAGTTCCCCCGAGTGAGAGTGGGGCTGGGCGGAGCGGACGTGGCGCAGGTCACTTCGTCGTCCAAGGCTTTGGGGAGGGGTCGCTCCGTCTCACCGGTCACTTGGACAGTGGGCGAACCCGAGGGATGAGGCGCCATCCTGCGGCGGGGTCAGAGGGAAGGGTAAGCTTGCGTTGGTCACCAGGCGCAGCCCCCGATTCTGAGGCTAGGTGGGAAAAAACAAAAAGAGCCATCCTCCCAGCCCCGCCGGGTCAGAGGATCCCTCTTTCCCCCGCTCGTCCCTTGACGGCCTCCAAATGTTACCTTTCTACTGGCGCAAAAGAATAGAGAGCGATGAGCAGCAAGGGCCGTGGGGAGCTGAGCAGGCTTCTGGTCACCAAGTTCAGCTGAGCTGCAGGCGCCCCCGACTGGGAGTTGCCCCAGCCCCAAAGGAGAAAAGAGCGAATGGGGTCCCGGTCCTCTGTCGCGCTCTCTCTTGGCGCAGCGGTGAGACCGCAGGGATTTCCTGAGCAGCAAGTCGTGTGTCCCTTGGCACGCTTTATCTGCTCGGCCCGGGCCTGGAGCGTGCCTGCCCGGCTGCTGCCCGCGCCACCGGCCAATCAGCGCCGGGGCCCGGGGGCCGCGCCACGCGAGCCCGCTCCTCCCCTGCCGGGCACAGCTGGATTCCGGACAAAGGGCCGAGGTCGGGGGAGGGGAGCGCTGCTCTGTTTGCTCTCTCGCCGCGGGCTGGGTCCCAGCAACTCTCGGTTCCTCAAAGAGCCTCGCCCAGCGAGAAGAGCCTTGTGTGGCTCTCGTCAGGCCACTCCAAACCGCTTTGCTCCTAGCTATCTTACCTTGGCATCTGTCCTGGAGGGGGACTTTGACGTCTCTAGGATACAATGCCCGCACGTTACACACGGGGAAATTTAGGCTCAGTGAGGGAGATGACTAGTCCGAAATCTCACAGTAAGGTAGTGACAGAGACAGCCAGGAGCTCGTTGTCCTGACTAGCAGCCTGGAGAAGGGTCCAGGAATTCTAAAGGGTACCCTGTTCTCCTGGTGCTCTTTAGAATTGCCTCTCTTCAACTTAGAAGGGAAGACAGGGGCCATCACGGAGAGCGATCCAGCCTATGTCCCTTCCATTCACAGACCTTTTGGGGGTGTCCTAGCCTCTGCCACAGCCTGAGATGCTACCTCACTCCCCAGAGGCACTTAGAACCCCACCCCCATAGATCCAACTCCAGAGGCAGAGACTGGCTGTGGGGGGACCTCTCAAGGGGACATTCCATTACTACAACTTGTGGATAGTATCCCAGCGTTCTGGCTAGGAATTGTGACAGGAAGAGTTCTGGGAAGTGAGCTCTGTGTGTGTGTGTGTGTGTGTGTGTGTGTGTGTGTGTGTGTTTCAGGTTCTCCTGTTGCCCAGGTGTGACTGCAGTGGTGCAATCACGGCTCACTGCAGCCTTGATCTCCCGGGCTCAAGCTATCCTCCCCACCTCAGCCTTTCGAGTAGTTGAGACTACAGGTGTGCACCACTGTGCCTGGCTAATTTTTTAATCTTTATTTTTTATAGAGACGGGAGTCTTGCTTTGTTGCCCAGGCTGGTCTTGAACTCCTGGGCTCAAGCGTTCCTTACACTTCAATCTCCCAAAGTGCTGGGAAACAGAGCGGCTGCGCCCCTCCCCCTTGTGTATTTTGAACCACCACGGTGTGCAGGCACTGGAAGCAGATAAACTTTTTCTCCCCTTCGTCCTCTGGTCCAATCACAGGCAGACAGGGGCTGCCAGCAGTCACCTGCTCCAGACCCCTGCCTCGGCAAAACTCAGGCATCGTACAGCGAGCACAGGGCAGGAACTCTCGAAGGCCCTCGGGTTGTCCCTGGTAGCGCTCGCTGGAAATCTTTCCAAAGTGAGTCTGAACGCATCATCCCTCCTTTCTTCCCCAGCCCCTCCTTCTTGTCCCCGCCTGGGACACCCCGTGGTCTTCTGCTTCCGGTCACTCAGGGTGAGGAGTTGCAGCTTCCGCTTCTCTCTCTGACCCGGTCGTGCCTGGAGGAAGAAGCCGAGGCTGGGGGTGAAGTCTCTCGGTTGAAGTGTCTTTTGGCGATGAAGTCTTCATTTTCCAGCAGGTCCAGATACCCTGAGTCTCCCGGAAATTGCAAGAGGGTACAGGACCCAACGGCGAGGCTGAAGGGTGGGGTGAGGGGAAGAGGTAGGTCTGTGAGTCTGACCTAGTGATAGCCTCTTACCACCCAGGCTGCTTGGGAGGCAAATTTTCCTCCAAGGAAGAGGGTGATATGCCCAGGAATCAGCAAGAGGGGGGGTCAAGGACTGGGCGGGGGTGTGGCGAGGTCCTGCAGGTCTTACCTGGTGCTCTGTGAGCAGATGCTCCTTCCCTTTCCATGGGGGAAATAAAGCCTGAGGCCAGGGTCAGAACCAACAAAGGGACCACCTGGGACTCTTGGGTTAGCATTTGCTGCAGCTCTTCTCTTAGGTCACCACTTGCTAGGAACTTGTCTTCTTGTATGGGAATAGGAATTCCAGGCCCTCTTTAAAGATGAAAAAGTCAAGGCCCAGAGAGGGGGAGTGACTCTCTCAAGGTCTCACAGCAAGTTCTGTCTGGACCACATAGAAGTCATATCTTAAGACTCCTAGTCCCAGATTTTCCCTTGCACCAGCTACCGCTCTTTGATTTCGGGAAAACATTTGTTTTTTTCAAGGCAAAGCAAGAGACCCAAAATGCAGAAAATAGAAGAAGTCCTGAGTCTGGGGGTCAGATTAGAAAAGGAGTAATGATCCATTTTCCAGGCAAGGGGAGCCAGTGTCCATTCCTCCTCCTCCTCTTCATCCTCCTCCTCCTCCTCTTCCTCCTCCTGCCCTTCCTCCTCCTCCTCTTCCTCCTCCTGCCCTTCCTCCTCCTCCTCTTCCTCCTCCTCCTCTTCCTCCTCCTGCCCTTCCTCCTCCTCCTCTTCCTCCTCCTCCTCTTCCTCCTCCTCCTTCTTCTTCTCCTCTTCAAATTTGTCTGCCTCATATCCCAGCCTTGCTTGATTTATTCACCTGCGAATTAGAAACTGGGAGAGAACTAACTTAAAGCTTTTTTGATTTGGGAGAGAAAATCCAAACCATGCTTCTCTAGGGCCTCCTGACCTGGCTAAGCTCCATGGAGGGAACCCTGACCATGAGGGCAACGCTCTGGTTTCCCAGAGGCCTGAAGAGCCTCCCACAGCGTAACTCTTATCTGGCGGTGGACCTCAGATGGGTTTGGGGGGACCTCAGATAAGGGTGGGTCTCGCTCTAGCTGGGGCCTGCCTGGAGCGGCTAATGGATAAGGACAAGGTTTGCAGGGTGAGCTTCCCATGCCAGGAACGTCTCTGGGGATTCTTTCAAGCTTTCTTGATAGGTAGAGAATTCTGGGACCTGCTTGGAATTCTCATCCAGCCTCCCCTAAACCTCTCCGGCTCAGGGCCCTCCAAGACTTGCAGGTCTCCATCACGCCTGCTTTGCGCAAAAAGCAGGGCGGGGAGCGCGCGGTGTCTGGGGGCAGCCGCCTTCTTGAGAGACGCAAGGACGTTCCGCAGCCCTCCTCAGGCCAGGAGGCCAGGGCCGGAAGTCGAGGAGTCCTAGGGGATTAGAGATTGCGGATCCATGCCCCCTCTCTCAGCTGCAGGGGCGCACAGACCCCTCTCCAAAATTAGTTCCTGTGCCTTTGGCTGCGGAGGCGCAGGCGGTGATGACTCAGTGCGCACCAGCGGTGTTTGTGAAATGGCTCTTCCCGCAGAGAGCAGAGTCTGTTCCTGCAGCTCTTGGTCATCCACCGCCCCTAAGACCTCCGGAACTCCCTCGCCCCTCCGTCCCCTGAGATCTAAGTTTGCCTGGAGGCTTAAGGGGTTCAGGAGAAAGGCGGTAGCCAGACGCCTGGAGACGGCGGGCATATTGGAAGAGAAGGAAGGCAGAGGCCTGCCCTCCTGCCTTCTAGTCTGCGGGGGTAGTTTTTAGCATTGCCTGGGGGCTCTTTGAGAATTGTGCAGGGAGGGAGGGGGCCATGGGAAGCTGAATAGCTAATGGCTTGCCAGAGGAGGGGGATCCTTTCTCTCGCCTTCAGCTCCACACTGAAAGAGGGGGAAGACAAAAATCTGGCGAGCGAGCTGCCCGGGCCGAGACTGGCCACTTCAAACAGCCCTTCAAACAAAAGGAGACGACGAAAAGAAAGCCCCACCTGTCTCCAGTGTTTGCTAAAATAATAATAAATAGATTTCGTTTAATAAATAATTACAAGAGATTGTAAAGTGGAGTGCTTTGGAAAACATCTACTGCGGGAGTCCGTGCAGCCAGCCATCACCTGCTCCTAAGGCGAACAACTTTATTGTTAAGCCACCCCCCCAACTAGTTCGCCTCTGATAAACTCTCCCTCATTTTCACAATGATTGTTTACTCATAGTTAGCACAATATTACCTTTGCCGTGATAAACCCGGAGGGGGGAGACCTGGCCCCTGGCCCCTGGGCACACCTGTCCCAGAAGCTGACACATGGATTTGGCATCGAGCAGGCCTCCCCCTGGGGGCCCTGCCCCCGTGTACATTGGCCCAATTGCCACTCATTTATAACAGATTGGCTGCAAGGCCTATCTCGGTCCTATTTGTCTTTTTTTATTGAAAGCATATGGTCTCCAGGGGCTCACCAGACCCATATTTCATCTGCCAGGAGCTGGAGCGCTTCCGCAGGCTGGTGCTGCCCAGCGCGCAGCTCCCCCACCCAACGGCTGCTGCGCCAGCTGAGGGGATGTGGAGATAGGGTGGGGGAGAGATAAGGCGGGCTCCTCACCCATTTTCGGAGAGAAGCCGTTCCCTCTGAGATTCCCCCTCCCCAGGCCCAGGGACCTCTTGCGCTCCTGAAAGGGTGGCTGGTTCTTTTTCTTGGGTAGGTGAGAGGGCGCCATATGCCACCCCCCCAGGGCGCATGAGGGAGCTCCTGCCCAGGGAGTCTTTGAACAAAGGGAAGAGAGGGCTCGGGCGCTCAGGAGCGCCCGAGGTCTTTATTTCCAGATCCCCCCCCTCCCTGCTCAGGGCCGCCTCCCCCAGGCGTCCTCAGCTCGCGCGCCGCGCCTGGAAACAAAGTGTCCACATTATTCCCGCCGGCGGCGGAGACCGTCAATGCGTGAAAAGGTGCATTGCGCACCAAGACACCTGTTGAAGCGGCGCCTCTTCTCAGCGCCTCTCTCTGCTCTGCGCTCTGTCAGGAGCTGCTCGGGAAGCGGGGGGTGGGAGGAGGGAGAGATACTGTGATTTGTGGCGACATATGTTGAGCAGATCGGTGTGTACTCTTCACAGGGACACATGCACCCTCGCTCCCATACACACCCCGAGAGAAGGAGCAGCTGCTCTCCTCACCTTCCCCCAACATAATACCTGGGCCAGGCGCTTTGGCCTCGCCTTTTGAGAGTTTAGCTCTCCTCCACCCCCCCTGTCTTCCGCCCCCACCCACCGCCCCAATCTTGGCAGTTTCGCTGTAAGACTTTATTGTCAAATTTAACAGATGCACGTTTGTTCCCAGCGCCTGGCCCCAAACACACACACACACGTACAGACACGCAGGCATCCACAGAAAACGCGACTGATGACACAGATGCCGAGCGCGAGATGCCCATATGTCCGGCTCTGCTCCCGTCCCGGCTGGGGAAACGAACAGGCTGTGTGATTTTCCCTCCCCAGGAAGAACCAAACAACAGAAGCCGGCGGGGGCAGGAAGGCCACCTCCAGGCGGCTCCAATTTGGAGCTCTTGCCCTCTGGCGCGGTGCGCCATCGCGCAGTACTGGCAGCCTCGAGAGCGCAGGGCTGCGGAGGAAGAGCGCGGCCCAAAGGCAGCTGGGACAGGGGCCCCTGCATGGAGCGGAGAGGGTTGGAAAGTCTGGGGGTGCCCGCCGGGCATCTTCTGACCTCTGGGATCCTGAACTCTGGGATGGTGAAGGCTCTCCCGTCCTCCCGGGTTTCCCAGGAGTTGGCCTGCACCTGAGGCTCACTAGGGAGGGTACACGGGAGGAGTCCGCTTGGCAGCTTCTGCGGCCTGCTTCTATCCTTAACAGGTCACAGGCAAGTTTCCAGATGCCAGCCTCGGTGACAAAACTTAGTGGGAAGCGCAGTAGATGTGCCTGAGGATTAGGGGGGCCGGGTGCGGCGGGTGCGGGCCTGGCCTGGCTCTGGCTACTCCTGTGCCATATCGTTCCTCTGGGCCCCTGTTTCTCCTCTGTTAAAGGAGAGATCTGTGAGGGGAAATCCTTTGTAATTTCCTCTTCAACTTTGCAAAATTTGGAAATTTTGGACATCAGTAGGCTTTCTGCTGTGAATGGGGGAAACCGAGAGAGTGCCACTCCCCTTTCTCTCTCTCTCTCTCTCCACACACACACACACATACACACACTCACTCACTCACTTTCTTCAGTCTGAGCTTCTGGCCAACTGGCTTTTCATCAGCAGTTGAAGGGCTGGGGGCAACGATAGATTTGGCACTGGGTGTTTAGAAAGCCATCCTCTGCCACTTCCATCTTTTACCTCTTGGGGCACAAGCAGTTCTTGGGCCACTGTGACACTCAGCAACAGGTCAGGATTGCTTGCTGACAGCAGGCTTTCAGACCTTCCTGTCTTCAGGTGCTGGGATGGAGCTGGGGAGCTGGGTTGTGGGTGTGTGGCTACTGAGCTCCTTTCTCCTCCAAGCCTGTTTCTGGAAAAAAAAATGTGCCCCACCCACCATCTGTGTAAGCTTGGATGCTCTTCTCATTCCCTAAATAGGGGCAGCCTCCCCCAGCCATACACACATTGTCTTTACTTTCTGTGTGTGAATTGATTTCAGTGAATGTGGTATATGCATTTCCCATATCCACTGGCTCAGGGCAGGGGACATTCATTCTCCTTTGGGAATTCCTCTGTAGAAGTCAGGCTTGAGATGGCAGATGATCTCTCTGCCTGGCCGGTCCTCTTTTCCCCAACCCTGGTGCCTCCCCCGACACCCATGGTGATTCTGTTTAGGCGGCGGTAGTAAGAAACAAAGGGTTTCTGAATTGCTGAGTTTGGGATGAGAGTGGGAGAAATCTAACCGCCTCAGCTCTTTAGGTCACCATGGATGAGATACACCTCCAGTTCCAGTTATCAGGTTGGGAAGGCAGGATGGGGACAGGGGTGATAGGTGAGGAGAGTCCAGAACTAATTCTAGATTAACCCAGTGGAAAGGCAATAGACTGCAAGGCAGCGCAGTTTTCCATGCAGTACTTAGCTACCCTCATGTTCACGTGGAAGTTTGAAGGTGGTGCATCACCCTGTCACACACTCTTGTAATCTGCAAGGGAGCCAGAGGGAGATTTTTATTTTTTATTTTATGTATTTAGTTTTTCATTCCAACTTTTATTTTAGGTTCAAGGGGTACATGTGCAGGTTTGTTGCACTGGTAAATTGCGTGCCGCAGGAGTTTGGGGTACAGACAATTTTGTCATCTAGGTAATCAGCATTATACCTAAGAGGTGGTTTTTCAGTCTTTACCCTCTTCCCACCCTCCACCCTCAGATAAGCCCAGTGCCTAGTGTTCCTTTCTTTGTGTCCATGTGAACTCAATGTTTAGCTCCCACTTAAAAGTAAGGACATGCAGTATTTGGTTTTCTGTTCCTACATTAGTTTGCTTAGGACAATGGCCTCTAGCTCCAACCATGTTCCTGCAAAGATCATGATGTCATTGTTTTTACAGCTGCATAGTATTCCATGGTGAATATGTACCACATTTTCTTTAGTCCACCGTTGAGGGGCACTTAGGTTGAGTCCATGTCTGCACTATTGTGAATAGGGCTGTGATGAACATACACATGTGCCTTTACGGTGGAATGATTTTTATGCCTTTGGGTACGTACCCAGTAATGGGACTGCTGGGTCAAATGGTAGTTCTGTTTTAAGTTCTTTGAGAAATCTCCAGACTGCTTTCCACAGCAGTGGAACTAATTTACATTCCCACCAGCAGTGTGTGTGCATTCTCTTTTCTCTGTAACCTTGCCAGTACCTGTTATTTTTTTTGACTCAGAAAGGGATTTTTATTTTTTATTTTTGAGACAGTTTCACTTTGTCACTCAGGCTTAAGTGCAATGGTGTGATCTTGGCTCACTACAACCTCTGACTCCCAGGTTCAAGCAATTCTTGTGCCCCAGCCTCCTGAGTAGCTGGAATTACAGGCGTGCGCCAGCAGGCTATTTTTTTTCTTTTGTCTTTTTAGTACAGGTGGGATTTTGCCATGTTGGCCAGGCTGGTCTCAGACTCCCAACCTCAGGTGATCTGCCCACCTCGCCTCCCAAAGTGCTGGGATTACAGACGTGAGCTACCACGCCTGGCTGTAGAAGCTTTAATATGTGTCATTTCCTGTGCTGCCTACTTTCATGCAACACACTTCAGAGCCTGCAGTCTTAAGCAACTGCTCTAACAGTATCATCCATGGTTATGATGTAGGTTTATATTTGGGTGGCATTTTCTCACTCTGTTTCTCATCAAATCAGTGAGGTATCATCATGAAAGATCAGCCTCCCATTTTGCAGATGAGGAAACTGAGGCTTCAGTGGGGTGATGTGACTCGCCCAGAAAAAAATAGCCTGCTGGCGCACGCCTGTAATTCCAGCTACTCAGGAGGCTGGGGCACAAGAATTGCTTGAACCTGGGAGGCAGAGTTTGTAGTGAGCCAAGATCACACCATTGCACTTTAGCCTGTGTGACAAAGTGAAACTGATGTGACTCACCCGGTCTGTATAATACAATGGAGTGGGAATAAGAATAGATCTCTGGCCTCAAGTCCACGCTGGCTCTGTGTCACACTGTGGGTCCCACTGGTGAGCTTGTTGGAAAACCAACCCAACTTAGGCTCCTTGCTGAACAACTGCTAAAGAAGGAGGTGCAGGCTTATGAATGAGGCCAGCTGGTGGTGTGTGCTCAGTCACTCCTTTCTACCAGAAACCAGAGCAGGCTTGGAGGCTCCCTGGCATGTGACCTTATTTGGTGGGTGGGGTACAATTTGCAGATGCTAGTGCAGAAGGCAGCACTTTTTTTGCAGAACTTCAAGTCTGCACAGGAAATTACAAATCAAATTCCTGTCAATACAATTGCCCAGACACCAAGATGCCCCATGTCAATTAGGCACACCTTACCTCTGTCCCATGAATATTTATGAAGATTCACTATGACAGTATGGTGGCCAGCTCTTCCTCACAGAGATTAGACCCAGAGGAAGTGGTTTGAATTAGAAAAGCAGGGATTTGGGCTGTTTATGACCATGTCTTTCCTAGCAGATAAATGCTGAGAGTCCTCTTGAGATGAGGTTGAGTCCTCTCTGTAAGGACCTCCTATTCTCTGGCCTGGAACAGTTGTACAGCCTACACAGGAGGATCTGTCTTCCCCCGTGATTTCATCCCCAAGAATTATAGACACTTGTGTGCCTGCTAACCCAGAGTAGGCCCTCTTGTAGCCCAGAAGTCTGAAAGTTTAGAAGTGCCCCCAGTGACTTTGATATGAAGGCAGAGTTGGGGCCAGGCCATAGATGAGTATATATAAACTTTTGATAGAGTCACTGCAGGCAAAGCTGCAGGAACCAAGGCTGGCAAAAGGAGTACTGGGGCTCTGGATTGTAACTCCAGCTCTGCAGAAATGGAGGCCGCTTCTCTGTTAAGTGGAAATTATCAACTACCCATCCAAGAAGAGGCAGCATAAGGAGCTATCAACAGCACCAACTCCAATCAGGCGGGTGGGTTTGAATCCAGGCTATGTATGAATCTTACTCTCTTGTGAAGTTGGACAAATTACTTAATTCCTCTGGCTGCACTTCTTTTATCAATAACATGGAGAAAATAATAGTACTCATTCCTAGGGTTGTTCTAGGATTAAATGAGCTAATACATGAGTAGCACTTAGAATGATGCTCGGCTCATGGCAAGGGCAACGCTTTATTGAGGGTTACTATGTGCTGGCTACTGGGTCAGTGATAGGGTTGAGCAAAACATCCATGGTCCCTTTCAGGGCAACAGTGAGTCTGCTTGTGGAGTCAGACATTAACAAAGCAATCATACACGTAGATGATGACACTCAGACGTCAGCTATGAGTGAAATGCTTTAGGGTACAATGAGAGCTTACAGCAGGAGGATCCAGGGGTCAGGGAAGGTGGTCTAGAAAGGGGATCAACCTACATAAAGGGCTGAAGTAGGAGGGATCATGGCACATTTGGTAAAGTAAAAGGGCCTTGTGGAGGGAACACAGAGAACAAGAGAGAGAGGTTCATGATGAAGCTGGTTATGCTGATAGCACTGGGTCCTGCAGAGCTTTGTGAATATTTCCTCTGAGAGCAACAGGAACATGATGTGGTTTTGAGCTGGGGATGACATTTCATAATGAAATTTTAGGAAGAGACCAGCGTGTATGTGAAGAGCAGATTGGCATGAACAGAGGGGAAGACAAGAGGCCTATCCAGGTGAGAGAGGATGGGGTCTGACCAGGGTAAGGGCAATGGGAAAGGAGAAAAGTGGGTAGATTTATCTGCAAGAGGGAGAGTGGGCAGGTCTGGTGATAGAATATGAGGCATTAGGGAGGGGATAGTACAAATGGTGCCTGTGGAGGCTAAAGTCACTTCATTTTGGACGCTAATCCGCCATGCTGATTTCTGATTAATCCCAGTTCTGGGAATGCCTCTAAGATTTCTACTCTCACATACTTACCATAAATCCTGCCTTTAGGTCAAAACAACCTTGATGCTATGATAAACACATACTTAATTCTTCCCTTAAGCAAATTCCATATGGTGTATAAGCACTGGTCTGGGGTAATAGTTGGGGATCTACCATCTCATCTCATGGCTGGTCAAGATGTGCTTCTGTTCATACGTACCCATTAAATGTTTCTGAGAAACTGGATCTGTCAGCTTCTTTCTTTGGTCCCGCAGCTTCCTCAGCCTTTGGGGGCAGGTTTGCATGGACCTGCTCAGTACAGATCAGTGCCTTTCAGTGAGATGGAGGTCTCTGGAAGACACATCCAAGTGGAGATGTGGCCAAGTGTGTGTGTGAGTGTGTATGTGTGTGTGTCAGAGACTAGAGCTGAAATGGAGTCTGGGGTGGAGGAACAAGACAGAATCCCAGTCTTCAGGATGACTTTGTGGAAAGGTGAACCTCAGCATGGTACAGAGGAAGGAATGCTGACCTGGGGAACCCAGATGTCAGGCTTGAGTACACTGGGTGACTCAGCTGGTGGCCATTTGAAGAGGGATTATAGGATGAAAAAGAGGAGCCAGACTAGAAGCAAAAGGCCCTCCAGAGTTGGGGTAGAAAGAAAACATGGCTAGATTTTCAGGAGCTGTACTGGGTGTGCTGTCATGTAAGTGTCTGGTTGTAATGTTGGCTGTTAACTGTACAGCTAGTGCTATTTGTTGAATAAAAAGGCTAATAGTTTCAATGATTACTAATATAGGGATAAGAGGGATAGGTGTGCCTTGTGGTAGGAAGTGGGCTAAGGAAGCCGTAGTTTTAAAGTGAAAGTCAGTGATTACTGCTCCTACCCACAGAAGGATAGCTATTCCTAAACTTATCGACAGTTGAGTAGTTGGTGTGAATGAGTGGGGTAGAAGACATAGAAGGTGAGTTGAGTCAGTAAAAAGAATAAGGGAAATTAATATAAGGGATCAGGTTCATCTCTTGATACTATGCATTGTTATAATTTGTTTCAATACACATTGAAATAGTTACTGTTGAATGGAAGTCAGTCGATTTTTTACTAAGCAGTTAGGGATGGGGAAAAAAAAATTAAGGTCATTATGGGTAGGTCTACTACTGTCGGGGTAATGAAAGAGGTGAACACATTTTGTTCATTTTAGTTCTCAAGGAGTTTCATGTTTTTGCGTTTCAAATGTTTTTGGTGCAGGGTTCACAGGATAAATAAATTCTGATATTTTTAATTGAAATAAATAGTGGCCGGGCGCGATGGCTCATGCCTGTAATCCCAGCACTTTGGAAGTCTGGGGCCGGCAGATCACGAGGTCAAGAGTTCGAGACCATTCTGGCCAACATGGTGAAACCCTGTCTCTACTAAAAATACGAAAATTAGCTGGGCGTGGTGGCGTGCACCTGTAGTCCCAGCTACTCCGGAGGCTGAGGCAGGAGAATTGCTTGAACCCGGGAGGCGGAGGTTGCTGTGAGCCGAGATTGCGCCACTGCACTCCAGCCTGGTGCCTGGTGACAGAGCGAGACTCTGCCTCAAAAAAAAAAAAAAAAGATAAATAAGGTTATGATTATGGATGAAATAGTAATAAATCATGTGGATGTATCTAGTTGGGGCATCTCACTGTAGGGGAATTTAAAATCCTCAATCTTTAACTTAACAGGTTAATGATAATTAGCTTTACAGTGATATTATAGTATAGATGCTGATCAGCTTTCAAAATATTTTAGGGGAACTAATTCGAGAACAATGGATATGATGCTGTGGTTGGACCTGCAAATTTCTGAGCACTGGCCGTAGTATAGGCCTGGTCCTGTGGATGTTAAGGTTGCTTAAGTGCCCAGAGATTGCATCTGTTCTGAGACCCAGTGATGGGACAGCTCATGAGTGTAGAACATCTTCTGATGAAATTAGTATGCGGATGGAGATTTCTATTGGGATAACTATTCAATTATCAACTTCAAGGAGTCATAGTTCCCCTGGATTTAGGTCTGTCACCGGGATCATGTAGGAATTAAAGCTTAAGTCTTCGTAATCTGTGTACTCCTAACTTCAGTATCATTGATGTCCTATGGTTTTGACAGTGAGAGAGGGGTTATTGATGGGAGGCGATTAAGATGAGGATAATAGCGGGTAAGGTAGCTCATACAGTTTCTACTTCTTGGGCATCTATAGTGCTAGTACGCATTAGTTTTGTTGTTAATAGGAGGGAAATAATATGGAGAACTACGGAACTGATCAGAAAACGATTATGAGAGTGTGGTCATGAAAATGGAGTTGTTCTTCTCTAATAGGAGATGTAGCATCTTGGAGACCTAGTTGGAATAGATGAACCATGAAGACATATAGGATTCTAACGTATGAATTAACTTTGACAAAGTTAGGTAATTGTTTTACTAATCTTCATAGAGAAAGTCATAGAGGTTATGAGGTTGGCTTGTAGCCAGTTTGGAGGGGTTTGATTCCTTCCTTTCTCACCTAGGCTTTTATTCAGGCTGGCTCTTTGAATGTATGATAGGGTGGTGGCAGCTGCAAACTCACCCTTAGTTTGTAGTTGGGGAGTTCGACTCTTAGCACTTCTTGTTTTGAAGCAAAAGCTTCTCAGATTGTGAAGATTGTTAGTGTTACTGTTGTTAGTGAGATAAATGAGCCTATGGATGAGATAATATTTCATGCAGTGTATGCGTCAGGGTAATCAGAGTATCGTCAAGACATTCCAGGCAGTCCGAGGAAGTGTTGTGGGAAGAAAGTTAGGTTGACGCCTACAAATATAACAGTAAAGTGAACTCGGGCTCAGGTTTGGTTAATTGTATAACCTGAAAATAGAGGGAATCCATAGATGAAGGAATGGATTCCTTCTCCTATAATGGTGAATACTACTCTTACTGATCAAACGTAGTGGAAATGTGCTACAACATAATATGCCGTATAGAACAATGTCAAATGATGAGTTGGCTAATACAATACCAGCTAACCCTCTTACTGTAAAAAGGAAAATGAACCCCAGGGCTCATAGCATCGCAAGGGATCATTTGCTGTTACCACCGTGCAGTGTGGCTAATGAACTAAAGACTCTGACACCAGTGGGAATAGCAATAATTATGGTTGCAGATGTGAAGTATGCTCGGGTATCAACATCTGTGCGCACTGGAAATATGTGATGGGCTCAGACGATAAACCCTAGGAACGCAGTGAACATTGTGGCTCATACTATGCCCACATAAGCCAACAGTTCTTTTTCCCCCGCAGTAGTGGGTTACAATATGGGAAATTATTCCAAAACCTGGTAGAATAAGGATATAGACTTCTGGAGGGCCAAAAAATCAGAACAAGTGTTGATATAAGAAAGGGTCACCTCCACCGGCAGAGTGGAAGAAAGTGGTGTTAAGGTTGTGATCAGTTAACAGCATGGTAATGCCAGCAGCTAGACCTGGAAGAGATAAAAGTAATAGGACTGCTGTGATAAAACTGGTCAAATGAAGAGGGGGTGTTTGATATTGAGATATAGCTGGGGTCTTTATGTTAATAATGATGGCAATAAAATTAATAGTGCCTAGAATAGAGGACACACCTGCTAAGTGGAGTGAAAAAATGGTCAAGTTAACAGAGGCTCCTGCATGTGCCAGGTTCCCTGCTAAGGGCGGGTAGACTGTTCAGTCCGTCTTGGTGCCTGCTTCAACTATTGAGGATGCAAGTTGGAGTAGAAAAGATGGGAGAAGTCAGAAGCTTATATTATTTACTCAGGGAAATGCCATATCTGGTGCACCAATTATTAGGGGGACTAGTCAGTTGCTGAAACCCCCGATTATAATGGGCATAACTATGAAAAAAATTACAACAAATGCGTGGGCAGGGACAATAACATTATAAGTCTGATCATCTAGTAGGGTCCCTGGTTGACTCAGTTCTGCTTGGATTAGAAGACCTAAGGCAATACTTAGTATCCCAGCTCAGGCACCAGACAGTAAATATGTTCCGATGTCTTTACGGTTAGTTGAGAACAGTCAACGATTGATGAACATAGGTATAAGCATAAAATGGCTGAGCACGCATTGGACTGTAAGTCAAAAGACAGAGGTTGAGCCATCTTTTTAGCAGCCCTGAGGTGATATTTCAGGTTGACTTGCAAATTCAAAGGAGAATCTTCAATCCTGCCTGGGCTTCTCCTGCCTTTTCCCTCAACGGCAGGAGAAGTAGATTGAAGCCAGTTGATTAGGGTATTTAGCTGTTGACTAAATTTTCATGGGTTTAGGTCCCACCAACCTAGCAAGGGCTTAGCTTAAGTAAAGCAACTGATTTGCACACAATTGATGCAGGATAGAGTCTTGAGTCCTTAAATTTTATTACAGAAATTAAGCATAGTCTACTTACTAAGGGCTTTGAAGGCTCTTGGTCTAATTTAACCTACATTTTTAGGTTATAGCTAGGAGTAGTGGGGGAGATGGGTAAAGCAGAGCAGAGAATATAATGAGTGGGAGCAAGAGCAGTATATATATATATATATTTTGAGGTGGAGTTTTGCCCTCATTGCCCAGGCTGTAGTGCAGTGGCACAATTTCAGCTCCCTCTGCCTCTGCTTCTGCCTCCCAGGTTCAAGTGATTCTCCTGCCTCAGCCTCCCAAGTAGCTAAGATTACAGGTGCATGCCACCATACCTAGCTAATTTTTGTATCTTTAGTAGAGACAGGGTTTCACCATGTTGGTCAGGCTGGTCTCAAACACCTGACTTCAGGTGATCTGCCTGCCTTGGCCTCCCAAAGTGCTGGGATTACAGGTGTGAGCCACCATGCCCAGCCCAGTTTTTTGTTTGTTTGTTTTTTGTTTTTTGAGATGGAGTCTCGCTCTGTCGCCCAGGATGGAGTGCAATGGTGAGATCTTGGCTAACTGCAACCTCTGCCGCCTGGGTTCAAGTGATTCTCATGCCTCAGCTTCCCAAGTAGCTGGGACTACAGACATGTGCCACCACACCTGGCTAATTTTTGTATTTTTACTAGAGACAAGGTTTCACCACGTTGGCCAGGCTGGTCTTGAATTCCTGACCTCAAATGATCTGCCTGGCTCAGGCAAAGTGCTGGGATTATAGGCGTAAGCCACCACACACAGCTACAGTATATGTTTTGTATTCTTGAATTGTCATTTTATCTTTATATTATTAGATGTAGGTAATAGTGTTAGTGAAGTAGATTAGGTGCATATAAAAGTACAGATTAAGTAGGGCTGTGGTGGCTATAATCGTGGTTATAATAAGGCTATTTTTTTTTATAAATTCTTGAATAAAAGCCCATTTGGGTGGGAACCCTGTTAATAGGGGTAAGCCTCCTAGGGATAACAGAGTAAGTAGGACTGTGGACATTAGTCATGGTAACTTATTTAAGGCGTGGGATAGTGATAGAGTTGGAGAGCTTATGTTTGTATTAAGTATTATAAATATAGCTATTGTCAGGATAAGATAAATAATTAGGTTTAGGATAGTAATGTTTGGGTTATACACTAAGAATGTAATTCTTCAGCTCATGTGAGCAATTGATGAGTAGGCTAAGATTTTTCACAGTTGTGTTTGGTTGAGCCCTCCTCGGCCACCTAACAGAATAGACAATATTGTGGCCGCTAGTAAAGTGTTTGGGTTTATTGAGGAGAACATTTGAAATATAATGGAAATAGGAGCTAGTTTTTGTCATGTGAGAAGATTTATACCAGATGTCAATGAAATTCCTTTAGTTACTTCTAGGACTCAAAAATGAAAAGGAGATATGCCTAGATATGCTTTTTAAATTAAAATCAGGATAATGGCTAATATATTTGCTTCTAGGCCCATTCAGATGAGAAGTCAGTGTGAGCTTATTGTGATTAGAGTCCCTGTAAAGATAGTGAAAGATGGCTGGGTGCCGTAGCTCACGCCTGTAATTCCAGCCCTTTGCGAGGCCAAGGCGGGTAGATCGCCTGAGGTCAGGAGTTCAAGACCAGCCTGGCCAACATGATGAAACCCTGTCTCTACTAAAAATACAAAAATTAGCTGGGTGTGGTGATGGCTGTCTGTAATCCCAGGTACATGGGAGCCTGAGGTGGGAGAATCACTTGAGCCCTGGAGGTGGAGGTTGCAGTGAATCAAGATAGCACCACTGTACTCCAGCCTGGGTGACAGAGCGAGACTCTGTCTCAAAAAGAAAAAAATAGAGAGTAATAGAGATAATAAGTTGGAATAGAGGATTATCTAGTACAGAAAGGGTATAAAGAAACATTTTGGGGCAGGGGTCTCATAGATTATTTACCTGATCTCACTGTAGGATATGGCGTATGAGGTAGCATGGAGAATTTTGGATTAACAGGGGTAGGTTCAACTCCTATAATTCCAGAAATAAGAGGATTTAAACCTCTATTATTTACTCTCGCAAAGTAACTCTTTGATCAGACATATTTCTTATGTTTGGGGTGGAATACTAGCTATTAGTACAGGCATAGAGATATGTCATATGCAAAGTGCTAGTGTGAGTGGTAAGAAGTTTTTTCACAGAAGATGCCTGAGCTGATTATAATGCAATCGGGAGTATTATGCTTGAATTCATAAAAAGGAGGTTGTTAGAAGGACAGGTTTGGTGATTAAATTTATGGTGTAGAGTTCTGGTTTATAAATATCATGTAGTGCTCCTAGAAAAATAATAGTGGTTAGGGCACTTATTATAATGATATTTATATATTCTGCTGTAAAGAACAGGGGAAATGGGCTGGGCATGGTGGCTCACACAATAACTGGAGATTGGAATAACAGGGAATTGTAGAGTAAGAGTTAAAGAGGGCCCTAAAGAAGATAGGGGTAGCAAATATAAGAAGCAATCACTATCCCTAGGGCTGAGCTAAGAGTAACCAAAAAAGATTCCTTCTTCCTGGACTGAGATTCAGAACTCATTGAAGAGGGCATGGTATGGCTCACTGGATGATGGAGAAGTCACTGGGGTGCCTGAGATGCCATGCTGGTGTGACTTGACGGAAATATGCCCTCTAGGATGCTAAGTCCGCAGTGAGGTGCTGTGCCTCAGATCTTGCTGCAGAGTTGCTAAATTGGTTGATGGGGTGGCCATTCATGGGAGGTACCTCATCAGCAGCATTTCACTATGAAGCCACCTGAGAAGGCACCCAGTCTGCTATACCCAGCTGGCTGTCACATGCTACAGGACTGCAGAGCTGGAGAAGCCACTGTTATGGTTTGAACGCTTTTGTCCTCTCCAAATGTCATGTTGAAACTTAATCTCCTAAGCAATGGTATTGGGAGATGTGGCCTTGGGAAGTGTTTAGGTCATTAGGGCTCTACCCTCATGAATGGATTAATGCTGCTATAAAAAGAGTTTGTGAGAGTGAGCTCTCTCTTCTACTCTTCTGCCATGTGAGGGCATGCCATTCCTCTCCTCTGGAGGAAACAGCACTCAAGGTGCTGTCATAGAAGCAGAGAGATTGAGCCCTAAACTGCTGGTGCCTTGATCTTGGACTTCCCAGCTTCCAGAACTGTGAAAGAATACATATCTGTTTTTTACAAATTACAGTGATAGCATTGTTCTTTTCTTTTGCTGTTAGGTTTGTGCTTGCTACTCAGTTTTCCAGACAAAAAGATATTTACGGATATATATATATATATATATTCTTTCAAAATAGAAAAAAAAATAAGAAAGGAATGTGATTGGAGTGGACCCACAGGTACTGATGATGTTCTGTCTTAACATAATGGGGCTATGTAAATGTATCACTCTTAGGTGAGGGTTCATGGTCTAATTTCAGCTTCTTTGGGAGTTTACCAGAGTCCTCCTGGGAGAGGTGAGTGGGCCAGGCTATGGCACATTCTTGGAAGTGCTGCGTTCTTCACAGTTGGGTGTCTGCAGGGCCCTAGTATGGGCTGAGTCTGTGCATCCAGCAGGAATGTGGTCAAAGGAGCTGTTCTGTGTTTTATGCTTCTCAACCCAATATGCCCAGCCTCCAGCTCCCAGGAGTCTGTCCAATCAGGATGTTTCGGGGGTTACCTCAAGGTCCTCACCTGAACCAGGCAGAGGGTGTGGAGGGGAGAGAGGAACTTCATCATGGTAGGGGAAGCCATGTTTAAAAAGGAATTTGGGACAGATGCATCAGGGCATGTACAGGTTAAAAAGAGACTATGATGACAGAAGGATCTTGGTAATGACATGTCCAACTTTTGAGACACGCGACTTTGATCTGGTCAGCTGCCTCTTCCACCTGGTGCACTGCAGTAATCCTGGCACCTCCCTCAACCACTGTCAAAGGGATTATCTTAGTCTCTTTCCTCCATTGGATCTCTTGCTTCCCACTTATACCATGTATAATCAGTAAGGGGCAGCCAGTGACAGTAACGGAGGGCTATTGTTTCAGAATAATGTTCCCACTGAAGCAAAATATAATGCACACCATATAGAAATAAGACCTAACTTCCGGTCGGACAAGATGGGATGCACTTGTTTCTCCATGCTCCTCCTCACTAAGTGCAACTGCAGCCCTAGAAACAGTGCAGGACACAACCAAAGGAGAACTGCGAAGGGGAGGAGGAGGAAGGCAAACCACTCGCCTTCCTAGGGCGGCCAGAACAAAGCGCCACAAACTGGGGGCTTAAAACAACAGAAGTGTGTTAACTCACTGTTAATGTGAGGCTAGAAGTCTAGAATCAAGGTGTCAGCAAGGTTAGTTCCTTCTGGAGGTTCTGACGGAGAATCTGTTTCATGCCTCTCTCCTAGCTTCTGCTGGTAGTTGCCAGCAATGTTTGGCATTCCTTGGCTTGTAGATGGATCACTCTAATCTCTGCCTTCATAGTTACATGGTGTTCTCTCTCTGTGTGTGTCTCTGTGTTCAGAAATATTCCTCTTATCAGGTCACCACTTATTGGATTAAAGCCCACCCTAATTCAGTACTATTTTAACTGAACTAGTTACATTTAAAAAGACCTTTTGTTCCAAATAAACCACAAACTGGCTGGTGTGGTGGTGCACACCTATAGTGCCAGCTACTTGGGCGGCTGAGATTGGGAAGAATTCTTGAGCCCTGGGGTTCAAGTGTTCGAGTCCAGCCTGGGCAACATAGTGAGACAGTATTTCTAAAACAATATTAAATTAAGCTCAAATAAGATAACATTTTGAGGTTCCAGATGGACATGAATTTTGGGGAGACATTATTCAACAGTTAGGGACCCAGGACTGAAGGAATGACATAGCAGCAGGGTGCCTTACAAACCTCTACTTAACAGAAGAAAGGAAGAACTCAGAGTCCTTTCTTTCCCTGCAGGACCTGAGAGTCTGTTCCCCTACCTAGAGATAGTGGGTGGCCCGGAGCAACTGCAAGGGGATCTAACCACACGACAGATGCCAAGCTCAGGACATTTTTTAGTACTGTGAACTTGAGACTTCCTTCCTTCAGAGTCACCAGGCAGTTAGGAAGCATCAGCAAGGGGCATCCTGCCACAACAGAGCCATCCTGGAAGTACTGACGGTGCCCCACAGAAAGAAGAGACCCTGCCACAACAAATCTTCGCTCCGGAAGTGCTTTTTTTTTTTTTGCAGAAACCAGATTTAGTACTACAACATTTTATAACAATAGAGAATAGCTGAAACTACTACATGCTAACACAAACAATATGATACACAACCTCAGGGGAGAATTTGGCAGGGAGCACGTGGCAGAGGCCACAGGTTTAGACCAACAGCCTTTCAATGGACTGCTGAATGGATTGGATCTGCTGTTTCAGCTGTGAGCCTTCTTTGATGGTGACAGAACAGGTGATGACAGGCCTGGAGACTCCACAGGCTCTCCCCAGGGCCTGCTTGGAGTGCACAAACACATAGGGCACGTTCTTGTCTTCGCACAGCAGCAGGAGGTACAGAATGATCACCAGTGGCTCGGCATCTGCAGCCATCACAATGAACTCAGAGATGCCCCTGTTGAGGGTTTTGGTGGCCTTATTGGCTCCTTTCCGAAGCTGCTTATAGTTACATGACTGCTGAACAAGGTCCAGTAGTTTCTTGGTGAGGTGGGCATCGGCAAGGGGATAGGCCTTCGGATTCACATCAGCCTCAGTCATAGCATCTGTCTAGTCTCTACTCAGACACCGCAAGGACACCACACATGTTAGTCTGGGGTGGTCTGCTGCCCCGCACCGCCGGGAAGTGCTTTTTATAATCACAGGCCAGAGGCCTCCTTCCTTTACCTACAGGCAGCAGGTGGCCTAGCCCGGGGAAGTTCCTTAACTCTCTGAATCAGCATCAGCAGGGACAAGTGGAGCCCCAGCAGCACAAGATAAACCAAACAAGCAAACCAAATAGCACCACATAGGCTATTTGAGCCAGTGAAAATTAGATGGTCATTAAAAATACAGCCCACAAAAGTAGATCAGAACCTGCATGCTAAATCTAAAAAGGATGACTGCACATTAAAATAAAAATTTAAATAGGAACCAAAGTCTCTTAAATAATAGTCAAAATGTCCAGGATAGAATTGAAAACCATCCACCATATCAAGAACCAGAAACATTGTAGTTTGACTGAGAAAAGTAAATCAATGGATACTAACACCAAGATGAATCAGATGCTGAAAATGATCTGATAAGAATTTTTAAACAACCATCATAAAAATGATTCAACCAGAATTTATAAATTCTCTTGAAATAAATATCAGCAAAAAAGTAGAAGCAAATGAAAATTATAAAACTAAAAAATATTCTAATAGAAATTAAAAGCTCACTGAATTTAAGAATGGAGTGAGGAGTACAAAGGAAAAAAATCAGTGATTTTAAGAACAGTTCATTAGAATTTACACAATCTGAGTGACAGAGGTAAAACAGAAGAAAAAGGAGAGAGAGAGAGAGAGGTGAGAGAGAGTGAGAACAGTCTCAGGAAGCTGTGGGACAATTACAAAAGGTTCGACATTTGTATCACTGGAGTCCTAAAGAGAAGGGAAAGACATAGTTGGCAGACAATTCACATAAATAATGGCTTAAAACTCCCCAAGCTTTCTAAAAGACACACAGATGCAAGAAACTAGGCTAACCTCAAATTGAGTAAACCTAAAAAAACTATGCCAAGACACATTATAATTAAACTTCTGAAAACGAAAAACAAAGAAAAAAATCTTGAAAGAAGCTAGAGATAAATGACACATTAATCTATAGGACAGAATCAATTCTAAATAAAACAGGTTTCTTATCTGAAACATGGAGGCCAGAAAAAAGTGGCAAACCACTTTTCAAGTGCTGAAAGAAAAAACTCAAACAGGCCAGGTATGGTGGCTCACCTCTGTAATCCCAGAATTTTGGGAGGCCAAGCTGGGTAGATCACTTGAGCCCAGGAGTTAGAGACCAGGCTGGGCAACATGGAAAAATCCCACCTCTACCAAAGAAATACAAAAATTAGCCAGGCATGGTGGTGCGTTCCTGCAGTCCCAGCTACGTGGGAATCTGAGGTAGGAGATCACTTTAGTCTGGTAGGCAGAGGTTGCAGTGCCCCGAGATTGCACCACTGCACTCCAGCGTGGGTGACAGAGCCAGACTTTGTCAAAAAACAAAAACAAAAAAATACAAACCAAACTCAAACATAATTTCTATGTCCAGTGAAACTATCCTTCAGAAATGAAAAACAAAGGAAAACAAAAATATTTGTCACTAGAAGAAAAATATTTATCTAAATAGTCCTATTATAATTAAAGAAATTGAATTCATAGGTAAAAGCTCTTGAAAAATAAATCTGCAGGCTCATATAGTTTCGATGAAAAATTCTGCCAAACTTTAAAGAAGTAATACTAATTATTACAACATTTTCCAGAAAATAAAAGAGGAAACACTTCCAAACTCAACTTATGAGGTCAGCATTACTCTGATACTGAAATAAGACAAAGAGTATAAAACAAAAACAAACTACAGACCAATATTTCTCAAGACTTAGACAAAAGAGTCCTCAAAAATATATTAACAAATAAAATCCATCAATGTATAGAAGTAATTATATACCATGGCCTCATATGCAAGGTTTCTTCAATATTCAAAAATCAATCATGTAATTCACCATATCAACAGACTAAAGGAGGAAAATTATATGATAATATCAACTGAGAAGAAAAAGTATTTGACAAAAGACAATGCCCAATAACGATATAAACTCCTAGCAAATTAAGACATAAGGGAACCTCCTTAAGTTCAAACAGGACATGTACTAATGTCTTTCTAAAAGTGAAAGTTCTAGCCACGACAATAAGGCAAGGGGGAAAAGGCATATAAAATTGGAAAGAAAGAAGTAAAATTGTTCTTAGTTGCAAATAATATAATTGTCTATACATAGAAAAACTCAAGAAATGGAGAAGGGATTCAAGAAGGCTTACTAGCTGCACGTAGTACTCGCCTCCTCCACAGAGAGGAACCAGAATAGCATGCAGAGAGTCACACTTGGAATAGATCATCTAAAAGAGGATACTGGAATTCAACAGAGAAGTGGTGGGGAAGTATAAAAAGCAAGGAAGGGGAGGGAGGTCAGGCAATCTACTCTGCTGGGATTGTCTGGGAGCCTGGGGGAGGCTCCCTGATGTGGGTAAAGAGTACGTGAGAGACCCATAATGGTCCACACCCCTGCCACTGACATCTACAATACTAGCCATGGGAGAGCCCCTTGATTCTCCTGGGCCCTGAGAAATAAGGGAGACTGGAGACTGCCCAACATTAAACCAAAGAAAGCTCACAGTGAGTCCCACAAACCTCCAAGGCCTAAGCTGCAGCAGCACATTTTGAAAGTCCAACTCCCACCAGGATACATCCTGCCCTGGGGCTCAACAGCCTCTGCATCTCCACATCCCTGCAGCCTCTTTGACATTGCCCACTCACAGCCACCACCAGGGCTGAGGCAGAAGCCACTGGCAGCACCCCCATGCCAGCAGGGGTGTGGCTGTGCATTTTCATATGCTCCGAGGACAAACTCCACGGCTTCCCACTGCTGTTGCTGAAGGCTGCTGTGGGCTGTTATGGTTTGGGTCTGTGTCCCTGCTCAAATCTCGTGTCAAATTGTAATCCTCAATGTTGGAGGTGGGGCCTAGTGGGAGGTGACTGAATTATGAGGACGGTTTCTCATGAATGGTTTGATACCATCCTCTTTGGTACTGTTAGTTGCAATAGTGAGTGGGTTCTCATGAGATCTGGTTGTTTAAAAGTGTCAGCACCTTCCCACCCCATTTCTTGCTCCTGCTCCCACCATGTGAGATGCCTCACTCCCCTTTGCCTCTGCCATGATTGGAAGCTTCCTGAGGCCTCTCCAGAAGCAGAAGCCACTATGCTTCTGGTACAGCCTGAAGAACCATGAGTCAATTAATCCTTTTGTATTTATAAATTACCCAGTCTCAGGTATTTCTTTATAGCAGTGCAAGAATGGACTAATATAGGGGTCCAGGTGCAAGCACAGTGTGTGTCCCCACCACCTGCCTATAGCTTCTCCCACTGAAATCAACACTGCCCTCGGTAGCAGGGCCACAGCACAACCACTGCTGCCCCTACCCAAGCATTCCACAAGCAACCTCGAGGTCATCCTACCCCTGCCTACCACTGTCAGTGCCTGCATGCACCTTTGGGGCATCTGAGGAAAGAGCCACTTGGCCTAGCTATGAGCCCCCATCCCCTCCCAGTACACAAGCACATCATCCAGGAGCCTGGGCATTTCCCAGCTCAGTCAACCACCATTGTCACCAGAGCACCTCTCCCAGGATCTGAGGTTGGGCTCACCCACCCTGCTGCTACCACCACAGCTGGCACCCACCTGCATGAACCACTGGCAGGCCTGGAGACCTGTCTGCCCAGCCCATTGCAGCCATTGCCAACACCAGCATAGATTGCTTGGGTCTGAGGGTTGTCCCAACAATGCTACTGCCATTGCTCATACCATGCCTGCAGCCCAGGAGCTAGAGAACCTGCCCACTCATACAATTCACTGCTGCCATTTATGACACCTGAGCAAGCCACTTGAAGGCCCAGGAGTCAGCCTTCCCAGACCACTAACGCCAGTACCAGCATAAGCCATTCTGGGGGCCAAGGGCAGGTACACTTAGCCTACTGATCCCAGTACTGGGGCCTAAAGAATGGCTCACCTGATATCCCAGTCTCCAGCAAAATTGCACGACAGCCTCCACTAATAATTACACCCTAAGCCGTTGAGGAAATCATAAATGCCACTGATGCTGGTGTTTACAGCCAAATAAATCATACAGAAACTCCAATAATGCATGTACACAAAAATCGAAGCCAAAGTGCTCTACCCAACTAACACTACGGATACATGTTCAGGAAACAGTTCTCCCCCTGTGAAAGCAAATTTTAAAAAATTGGAAGAAGCGGCCAGGCACAGTGGCTCATGCCTGTAATCCCAGCACTTTGCGAGGCCAAGGCGGGTGGATCACGAGGTCAAGAGATCGAGACCATCCTGGCCAACATGGTGAACCCCGTCTCTACTAAAAATACAAAAATTAGCTGGGCATGGTGGTGCATGCCTGTAGTCCCAGCTACTCGAGAGGCTGAGGCAGGGGAATTGCTTGAACCCAGGAGGCAGAGGTTGCAGTGAGCCGAGATCATGCCACTGCACTCCAGCCTGGCACCCGGAGATGGAGCGAGACTCTGTCTCAAAAAAAAAAAAAAAAAAAAAAAAAAATTGGAAGAAGCAACTATTACACCAGATACACAGATATCTGGTAAGGACACAAGAAACATGAAAAAGCAAGGAAATATGACACTTCCAAAGGAATACAATAATTCTTCAGTAATAGATTACAATCAAAAATAAATTTATGAAATCCCAAAAAAAGGCTTCAAAATATTAAAGAAGCTCATTGAGATACAAGGAAATAAGGACAAACAATACAAAGGAAGCGGAAAAACAATTCAGGATATGAATTAGAAATGTATTAAATAGATAAATATCATACAAAATAGCCAAACAGTAATTCTGGAACTGAAAAATTCACTGAATGAAGTACAAAATACTTGAAAGCTTTCACATTACGTTAGATCAAGTAGAGAAAGAATCTCAGACTTTCAAGATGGGTCTTTTGAATTAACCCAGTCTGACACAAATAAAGTAAGAATAAAAAAGAAATGAGAAAAGCCCATGGAACACCATAAAGGAACAAATATTCAAATTTTTGATGTCCCAGAATGTGAAAAGAAAATGAAAGAGTTAGAATATGTATTTAATGAAATTACAGATGACAACTTCCCAAGTCTAGCAAGAGACTTAGACATTCAAATACAGGAGTGAAAGTATATGGAAAAAATGCTCAACATAACTAATCATCAGTGAAATGCAAATCAAAATTACAACGAGATCATCTTCCCCCAGTTAGAATGGCTATTATCAGAAAGATAAGAAATATTGCATATTCTCACATATATGTGGGAGCTTAAAAAGTTGATCTCATGGAGGTAGACAGTGGAATGACAGATACTAGAGGCTGGGCAGGGTGTGAGGTTGAATGGGGGGATAAAGAGAGGTCAGTCATAGGTACAAACATATAGTTTAATAGACAGTATAAGTTCTAATGTTTGATATCAGAGGTGTCTATGGTTAGTAACAATGTATTATGTATTGAATGTTTCAAAGTAGCTAGAAGAGAGAACTTGAAATACCAACACATAGAAATACTCAAGATGATGGATACCTCAAATACCCTGACTTGATCATTATACATCCTATACATGTAACACAATATCACATGTACCTTATAAGTATTTAAAAAAGTATGTATCAATCAAAAAGAAAATAATTTATAGGAAAATTTAAAAGAAAATCTCAAGGAATCTACAAAAAAAAAATAATAATAAAAAAAACCTTCCTAGAACCAATAAGTGAGTTTGGCAAGGTTGCAGAATATAAGATAAACATAGGAAAATTAATTGTATTTCTATATACTAGTAATGACTATGTGGACAGTGAAATAAAAAATACAATACCATTTATCATCACTCCAGGAAAAAAAAGGCACCAGTCTAACAACACACATACAGAACTTTTGTATACTGAAAACTACACAATGCTCATGAAAAATATCAAAGTATTAATAGTTCTAAATACCTTGAGAAACACGCCATGTTTATGAATGGGAAAATTCAACGTAGTAAAGATGTTAATTTTGCCCAAATTGATATACAGGTTTAACACAATTGCTATTAAAATCCTAGCAAGATTTTTTGTAGATCTACACAAAATTATTCTAGAATTTATATGGAAAGGCAAAGGAACTAGAATAGTTAAACAATTCTGGAAAAAAAATAGCTAAATCAATTAAGCCTATTTGATTTTGAGACATTATATAGCTATAGTAATCAAGGGTGTGTATAGAAATAGACACAGATCAATGAAACAGAATAGAGAGCTTGGAAATGACCCATACAAATATGCCTGATTATTTATTTATTATCATTATTTTTTGAGACAGAGTGATAGGCTGGAGTGCAGTGGCATGATCTTGGCTCACTGCAAACTCTGTCTCCTGGGCTCAAGTGATCCTCCCACCTCAGCCTCTTGAGTAGCTGAGACTGTAAGTGTATGCCACCATGTCCAGCTAATTTTTGTATTTTTACTAGAGAAGGGGTTTTGCCATGTTCCCAAGCTGCTCTCAAATTCCTGGGCTCAAGCAATCCACCTGCCTTGGCCTCCCAAAATGCTGGGATTACAGGCATGAGCCACCACTCTGAGCTCTAACTAATTTCTTTAAAAAAATAAAGGTACAAATGCAATTAAATGAAAGAAAGGTAGCCATTTCAACAAATGATATTGGAGCAAGGGGATGTTCACAGGAAAAAGGAAAGGAAAGGAAAGAAAAGAAACTCATGACTTATGCAGAAATTAAATCAACAGATTCTAGACTTAAATGCAAACATAACATTGTAAAACTTATTGAAAAAATTATAAAAATTCTTCAGGATGTAAAGATAGATACAGAGCTTTTAGACCTGATGCCAAAAACAAGACCTGTAGGAGAAAAAAATGGATAAATTGGACTTTATCAGAATTCAAAACCTGTTCTCTGTTAAAGTTCTGCTAAAAGGATGAAAATACAAGATATGGAGTGGGGAAAATATTTGCAAAGCATATGGCCAACAGAGGACTAATATCTAGAATATATACAGAACCCTCAAAACTAAACAGTAAAATCCCAAACAATCCAATTAGAAAATGAAGACTTTAGGTTCACACAGAAACTTGTATGTGAATCTTTAATAGCTTTATTCCTAATAGCCCAAACTGGAAACAGCACAGTTGTTATTTAATGGATGAATGGTTAAATAAACAGTGGTACATCCATATCATGAAATACTACTTAGCAGTGAAAAGGAACAAACTATTGATAGGCACAACAACCTGAATGAATTCGCATAGAATTGTACTGAGTACAAAAGCCAACTCCAAAAGGTTACATACTATATGATTCCATTTATATCATACTCTTGCAATAATAAAATTATTGAAATGGAAAAACAGATTAGTGGTTGACAAGGATTAAAGGTGAGCTATGACTATACCATCATCTTGGGGATTAGGTTTCAATGTATGCATTTTCAGGGGACACAAACATTGAAACAATAGCACCCAAATAATTCTCCAAGCCTCCTCTTCCAACACTCCCCAAGACGATCTCCATCTTGCTAGGTCAGCCTCTGTCATTATACATGTCGTTTAGAGTTCCAGCCTCACACCTCTGCCAGTGCCAATTCCATCACCTGAAATTACCTGGGTTGACTTACCTGGGTTTTGCAAGACCTTCTCCTCTCCAGAGCTCATTCTTCATCTTGAGCTCCTGCAGCCTAGATGGGCCTGTGCTGTGGTCCTCTCTGACCATCTAAATTTTTACTTGACTCTGAATTTTACTTGACTCTGAATGTCCTTAAGGGATTGCGTTTCTGTCCTTCTACCACCAGGGCTCCAGGAGGGGAAGGGTCACTAGTAATAACAACGAGTCGAATATAACAGCAAATGCGGATCAGGCTTCATGTGCTAAGACCTTGACATTATTGTCCTCATCAATTCCCATTGCAAACATAGAGGATGGGAATCATCACCCCCATGTTAAAGACAAGGAAACAGGCTCAGAGGGATTGAGTCACTTGCCCAAGGTGACCCAGTTGGTGAGCCATAGAGCAAGCATCTGAATGGAAGTGTGACTGACCCTGAACTCTAGCCCTTTAATATTGGGCCATCTGGTCGTGTGGGTGGCTCCTGCTCACGGTGGTGGTAGGTACTGGTGACTGTCTACTTTCCCAGACAGTCTCATCTGAATGGCACGCATGGGGAAACTGAGGCCCACTGAAGGTCACACTGCCTAAGCACCAAGTTGGGAGGTAGAGGTAGCTCTGCCCTACCCCACAGACATTGCCTCACGCTGGGGTGAAAGCTTTGCTACCTTTCCTGGCCATTTTATTTCCTGCTCCAGCGGAAGGTGATCTGGGAGTGGCTGGGCGGAAGGCACTATTGGTTCTCATATGGCTTAGGGACTGCCGACCCCCTCCTCCTGCCTTCCGCCTGCAGACCACAGGGTCTAGTACCATTGAAATTTCAGCCCCAAACCTCAGCCAGGCCCTGAACATATGTTCCAGCCTGAAAGGAACAATGAAGCAAGCCTCCAGGCTTAATTAAGACCCTACAAAAAGCCCTTCTGGGCTGGCCTTATTCTCTGCTTTTGGTTCCTTTTTCTCCCACCCCACCCCTACTCTTCTGTTTCCTGCTACTTCCTCTGTGGAAGGGATGAAAGGCGTCCGAGACACCCACTCTTCCATACTCCCTAGTCCTCTTTCTTCCAGTCTGCCCCCTCCCTCCACGCTTCTATGCCCTGAAGTAGGAGAGGAGTCTTCCTGGGTTCTGGTGCCAGACTGCCCTATACCCCCAGGACCAGCTGCAGAAACAGGCAGGCAGTGAGAGCCTGCCTGGCTTCCAGTGCTCACAGGGCTGCCCTCCCCTCTGGCTAAGTTGTGGGCTCAGCCTGGCCCAGGTCTGCAATCTGATCTGGATTTTGGAGGAAGATTCTGCAATAGGTGGCTGCACTGACTTTCAGGTGGAGCCCCAGTTCTGAGGGCTCTGTAGCTGTACCCTTGGGTCCAGGTTTGCTGGCCTGTGAAGGGTCATCAAAAGGCCAAGCATGGCACAGAGATGCAAAGAATTTTTATGTTGAATGAATATATGAATTTTAACTTATTTAACAAAGCTCACGTAGTGTGTACTGGATGCCTAAGACCTATTAATCCTCACATTAGGTATTATCATCCCTATTTTGCACATGAGACAATCAAGGGACAGAGAGATTAAGCAAACTGCACAAGATCACACAGCAAGTAGAGGATTCGAATCCAAGTGAACTGGCCTCAGAGGCCATACACTTAATACCTGCCTAGGTTGCTTCTAATGAAAGAACAGATCCGTTTGACCACCACTAGATAAGCTGACTCCTTCCTCATTTCTGTTCCTCTGAATTCCCTGTGAAGTTCAACAAATTATTGTAAAGTGAAAGTCTGTGAAACCACTAGCCAGGTCAAGAAATGGAGCACCGCCAACACCTCATAGTCTTCCCTGCCCATTGTGTGCAAGCCCTTTTCTGGGCATAGCATCTCCTGATGCCCTAGAGCTAACCATTACATTTTCAGTAATAATTTATTTGCTTTTCTTTGTACTTCCACTAGCCCAGTATGCATCCTTAGACAATATAATTCAATTTTACTTTCTTTTGATCTTTATATAAATGAAACCGTGCAGTAAAATTTATTTTGCTTTTGGCTTCCTTTGTTCAATATAATATTTTTCTATTCAACAATGGTATTGTATATAGTTGGTGTTCAGAGCCTTTATTACTGTATAGTATTATAATGTATACTCTACTATAACTTATCCATTTTACTCTGATGGACATTTGAATTGTTTTCCACCTTCTGCTATGAAAAATGCTTGTACACATGACCTAGTGCACATGAGCATTCACATTTCTATCCTGGGTCATAAAGAATGCAAATATTCCCCCTTCCTAGGCAATTCTAAATGGTTTTTCAAAGTGGTTGTACCAACTTACAGCTCCACTGGCAGTGTATGGAAACTCTCATTGCTGAACCTCAGCACCAATACTTGGTGGTGTCAGATTTGGTCATTAGAGTCTATCTATTTGATGAGTGTGTGGAAGTATCTCATGAAGGTTTTAGTTTGTATTTCTCTGATTGCTAATGATGCTGGGTGCTTTTTCAAAACTTTATTGGCCATTTGGGTTTCTTCTTTTGTAATGTGCCTGATCAAATCTTTTGCCCAGTTTTTTACTGACTGTCTATTTTCTTATTCATTTTAGAGGCTCTCTGTATATTCTGGATGTGAATCATTTGTGGCTCTATGTATTGTGAAAAAACTTTTCTTGGATACTGGGCTTGCCTTTTCACTTAAAAAAAGTCTTGATCAATGAGTTCTTAATTTCAACGTAAATTTAATGTAATAAAATTTATCTGTCATTTCCTTTATAGTTGGTATTTCTTATAATGTGTTTAGAAAATTTCCCCTACTCTGAGGTCTAGAATATCTATGTCTATATTTATACATATGATTTACTTTCTAAATTCTTTATTGTTTTGCTTTTCATATTTCAGTCAATGATACATCTAGAATTTATTTTTGGTACATGTACAAATATATTAGGTAGGGGTTCAATTTCATTTTTTTCTTATGGGAATACACAATTATTATAGCCCCATTTATTTAAAAGATTCCTTTTCCTATGTCCTGCACTTGTACTTTGCCATAAATCCCAGTTTATAGGTTAGTTTTTAGACCCAATCTATTGATTGGTCATTTTGTTATTCCTCTACTTAGGTCACAATGTCTTAATCTCTTAATTTCTATAACTTTAAAATTGAATGCCTGCTTCAGGAAGATGGAGAAAAATATACTTTTTAAAAATTCCTCCTAAGTACAACCCTAACGTTAGGTATAAAACAAACATAAGAGGACTTTGAAAGCTGGAGAGAAGAAGGCAGGCAGTTTGGGGGCTTTGGATCTCAGGAATGACACAACACAGGGTGAATTTCGTGAGTTTCCCTTTCGCTCATATATCCCAGATTAGCAGCAGAAGAGGCTAGCAACCTGGAAGCAGCCAAGAGTATAGACAACAAAAGTCCCCTAAAAACCAGCTCTTTCTAGTCAAAGTACTAGGAAAGGTACCTAGCAACACTAAAAGCTTTTAGACAATAGCTGCTTTACTCTAGCCAAACACCAAAGGAAAAACCTCAGACTTGCAAAGACCAAGTGGCAAGCCTAGACTTACACCTTGTAAGGCCATACAAGGCGTCTAGTACCCCTGCTGGAATAGTGTCAGAGGCTGAATAGGAAGTCAGCACCTTCATCTCCATTATCTGGTAATGGACTTCTCCCCCACCATGATGTTAGTGGAGACAATCTGGGGAATAGGAATTCCCATACCCCTTAGCAGTAATAAGGAGCACTCCCTCCCCATAACTTGGGTGCCACGAGGCTGAGTGGGAAACCTGGGCTTCTACCTCCACACATCATTAATGATGCAGTGTCTCTCCTTCCCCTGATGGAACACTGACAGAAAAAGCTAACTAAAACAGAAAGTTTAATAAGAGCCAGAGTCTTGTGACATAATGCAAAAATGTCCAGATTTTATTCGAAAATCATTTGTCAAAACTAAGAACCAGGAAGACATCAAATTGAATGAAAAAGACAATTAATAAATACCAACGCTGAAGGATTATCTGACAAAGATTTTAAAGCAACCAAAATTTGAATGTTTTATTGAGCAATTACGAACACACTTGAAGTAGTGACAAATGGAAAGCCTCACAATAGAGTAGAAGATATAAAAAACAACTAATGGAAAGGAGAAATGGAAAAGTATAATAATCAAAATAAAAGGCTGAGCGGATGGTCTCAGTAGCAGAATGGAATCAGTGAGCTGGAAGATAATTAATAGAACAATACAAATTGCCCAATCTGAACAATAGAGACTAAAACCAAACAAACAAACAGAAAAACCCAGAGCCTCAGGGACCTGTAGGACTACAACAAAATATTTAACATTTATGTCATTGAAGACCCAGAAGGAGAGGAGGAGTGTGAGGCTAAAAAAGTAGTTGAATAAATAATGGCTGAAAACTTTCCAAATTGGGCAACAGATATAAATCTACTGATTCAAGAACAGAGCGAGTCCCAAACAGGAAAATTCCAAAGAAATCCATCTGAAACACATCACAATTTAACATATGAAAATCAAAGACAAAGAAAATATCTTCAGCAGCCAGGGGAAAAATGACACCTTATCCATAGGTAAAAACAATTCAGATAACAGCAGATTTTTCATTAGAAACCATGGTGGCTAGAAGGAAATGGCACAATACCTTTCCAGTGTTGAAGGAAAGAACTGTCAACACTAGTGAAAATATTTAGTCAACACTAGAACTTTCTCCCTAGTAAAAACATTCTTCAGGAATGCAGAGTATATCAAGACAATCTCGGATGAAAGAAAACTGAAATAATTTGTTACCGGGAAACCTACCCTAAAAAAAAAAAAAAACCTAGAGGAAGTGTCCAAATAGAAAGGAAAAAATACCAGAAAGAATCTTAGAATATTAGGAAGAAAAAAATAACATGGTAAGTAAAAATATGAGGAAGTACAATAAACTTTTCTTTTACTCTTGAATTTTATAAATTATATTTGTCAGTTAAAGTAAAAATTATAACACTGATGTGGCCTAAACACATGTGGAGGGAATCTTTCAGTCAATTACAGTATAATGGGGAGAGTAAAGGAACATAAAGGGAAGCAGGTTCTTATATTTTACCCAAATGAATAAAATTTTGACCCCAGTAGACTGTGATAAGTTGAGCATATATTATACCCACAGAAACCACTAAATAAGCTATACAAAGAGATATACTTAATAAAATACTATCGATAAATCAAAATGGCATTTTAAAAAGTGTTCAAGTAACCCACAGGAGCACAGGAATGAAAAAAAAAAACAAAAAAAAAAAAACAGAGAAATGACAGAGCAAATAGAAACAAAAAAAATTGGCAACTTAAGCCCTAATGTATCACTAATTTCATTAAATGTAATGGTCTGAATAATCCAAACAAAAGGCAGTCTGGCAGAGTGGATTAAAAAACACGATCTACCCATATTCTGTGTACAAGAAATTCTCTTTAAATATAACAATTTAGGCAAGTTGAAAGTAAAAATGATGGGAAAAGGTATATTATGCAAACATGAGTTAAAGAAAAGCAGGACTTCAGAGCAAGAAAAATTACCAGAGATGGAAAGAGACATTATGTATGATGAAACAATCAATCCACCAAGCAGACATATCAAAACTAAATGTGTATGTACCAAACAACAGAGCTGCAAAACATGTGAAGCAAAAACTGACAGGAGAAATAGACAAATCTCTAATTATTGTTATAAATATCAATATATCTCTCTCAACAATTGATAGAACAACTAGTCAGAAAATCATAAAAAATATATCACACCATCAAACAATAGCATGTAAACAAGACTTGTGGGCTGGGCATGGCAACTCATGCTTGTGATTCCAGCACTTTGGGAGGCTGAGGCAAGAGAATTGCTTGAGCCTAGGAGTCAAGACCAGCCTGTGCAACATAGCAAGAACCTGTCTTCATAAAAACTTTTAAAAATTAGCTGGGCATGGTGGCACGTAACTGTAGTCCCAGCTACTTGGGAGGCTAAGGCAGGAGGTTAAGGCTGCAGAGAGCTGTGGTTGTGCCACTGCACTCGAGCCTTGATGACAGAGCCAGACCCTGTCTCAAAAAGAAAAAAAAAGAGAAAGAAAGATTTATGGAACGTTCCATCCAAAACCAGCATAATGCACATTCTTTTCAGCCTTCTATTAAACATTCACCAAGATAGATCATATCCTGGGCCCTAAAACAAACCCTCAACAAACTTAAAAAATTGAACCATATCCTGGGCCCTAAAACAAACCTCAACAAACTGAAAAGAATTGAACTTATACAGAGTGTGTTCTCTGACCACAATGGAGTTAAACTAGGATCAATAATGGAAAGATAACAGAAAATCTCCAACACTTGTAGACTAAATGATATCTTTTAATATAATCCAGGGATCAAAGGGGAAGTCGCAGAAGAAATTAAAAAATACACTCAATTAAATGAAAATGAAAATACATGTCAAAGTGTGTGGGGCACACCTAAGAGTGCTAAGAGGGAAATTTACAGCACTAAATGTTAACATTGAAAAATCTCAAGTCAATAATCTAAACTCCCACCTCAAGAACTTAGAAAAAGAAGAGCAAAATAAACCCAAAGCAAGCAGAAGGAAGGAAATAATCAAGGTAAGAGCAGAAATCAATGAAATTGAAAACAGAAGAATAGAAACAGAAGAATCAGTGAAGCAATGCTGGTTCTTTGGAAAGATCAATCGATAAGATTGACAAACCTGTAGCAAAAGTGAAAGACACAAGAGAGAAGACACAAATACCGATATCCAGAACGACACAGGGATATCACTGCAGGCTCTGCAGCCTGCCTGCCCTGTAGCCATGTGACCCGTTCCTGACAATGGAATGTGAGGGAAGTAATACGTGCTACATCCATAACACTTTCTTTAAAAGAAATCACTAGCCCTCCATTTCCTCTCTCTCACCTTTCCATGAGCTGCATATGGTGAAGAAGTTGGTGAGGCAGTTTTGACCATGCAAATAAGGGTGGCATCCTAGGGTGTAGGGGAGCAATGAGCTAGGAAGAGAGGATGTCCTTGGCTGGCCTTGTGAAGCAGAGCTGCTCATCTATCTGTTTGAGTTACTATATTTAATTTTTTCATCCCAGCAGCATAGCCTGTACACAAGCTAATATATTATAACTACGGTGGGTTTATGTCTTAGGGGACTTACATACTTACAAAAAAACAAGATATTGTGGGGCCTCTCCAGTCTTCGGACCATGCAAGGTGTTTTCTGAGGCCTCCATCAATCCTATGGTCCCCATCATCTGTCTATGGATGAAGGCCATTACTGAGCCACCCTTTATACCTGTCTACCTGACCCTTTCAAATCCAGCAATTTTCCCGCTATTTCCTTGTCATTGCTGGAGCATAAGAATCCTTCCACCACACCTCAGCCACAATGGACCCAAGGATTTCCCCAAGGCCACATAGGGCCCCACCTGTCATATTCACTATCTGGCCATTCCCTTTCCCAAGCCTCATGCCCACCTTTAAGAATCCAGCACACAATACCCATGCTCCTGTCATTTTCTTCTCTCCCAGTGTTTTCTCTGAAGAGCCCCCTGACATGCTCTCTTCCACGGCCACAGGCCTACGGAGGCACCAACAGGGGACGCTGGCAGGCTAGTGCTGTTTTTCTCCCACACCATTCTCTGAGTAATAAACACAGGCAGATTGTCTGCCACAGTGGGGGGGGGAGGACATGGGGGAAAGAGCAGGAGAAAGAGATAGATAGATTAATATAT
Organism: Ateles fusciceps; assembly: GCA_036589455.1. NCBI lineage: Eukaryota > Metazoa > Chordata > Mammalia > Primates > Atelidae > Ateles > Ateles fusciceps. The sequence continues at coordinate 14,318,225 of JAZHEH010000770.1, forward strand.
TTAAAATGACATCATCATTATTACTGTCATCATGCCATTCTCTTTTCAAGGGAGAAACAGTTGTTTCACCTGTAGAGTCAGAGATAGGGCCAGTATACCTGACTTAAAAATTATGAACTCTGCAATGAACAGAAAACCAAAAGCACATTTTTATTGACCACGTGTTGGGGTTAAGGCACGATCCAAAGCCCAATCTTGTGCTGATGGCATTGGGGAAGGTGGGGGCACAATTGCAAAGAGGCTGCGGAGCTGAGATGAACTCAGGGGAGGCTGTTTGGTGGATGCAAAAGCCTGGAATGCCGAGCCCGAGGATCTGCCTTCATTTGAACCCTGGCTCTGTCACTGACCTTGGGCTCATCATCTACATTGTCTCTGAGCCTCAATTTCACTTTGGTAAAATGGGAACACTAACGCTCACTCTTTGTATTTCATAATCCAAGAAAGAATGAAGCAGTTTCTGGGAAAACACTTTGAAAGTAAGGATGGTGTACACATAGCGGTTATTATTATTATTACATGAAACAATCATGTTTGTGGATGAAGGGATTTAGACAGGGTGGGGAAGGCCTTCCAGCAGTTATTCAGGTTCAAGCACAGCAGGCCTTTGGGTGGTCAACTTCAGGGGAAAGCAGCGGCCAGGCGGGCGGAGTTGAGGGAAGGAGTTGCTGAGGGTGTGCAAGGGCGAGCTGGAGGATTGTCAAAGCCTTGCTAATGAGTTGGGGCTTGTTGGAGCAGAGAGTAGGAACCGGTGTAGGTTCTTGAGCAGGGGAGACAAGACACCTGAAGAAGGTGGAGATATAGCAAAAGTGGCACGCTGCCTCCTTAGGTTGTTTTAGTTGGTAATAATAGGCTGTTCTAAGTCCAGTGGAACACTGTCACTCCCTATCCCAAAACTGGTCTTGACTTCTCTGGAGGGACTTGCCTCTTCCTCTGGACTCTTCGTTCTCTGCAGCTGGAGTGTATCTCTTCGGCAGCAGTTATACCAGCTCAAATCTTCCTGAAAATATTCATGATTTTCTGCCCGTATCCCCCTGGTTTCCCGGCCCACAGAGGTTACCTCCTTCTTGGGGTTCCTGAGTTCCGTGACCTACTTATGGGGCTCTCTTCAGGGAAGGCAGTGTTTCTTGGCCTTGGCTGCTCATTAGAAGAGTGGTTTTTAAAATGTCTCCAAGCCCAGATTGTAATTCAAATCAATGACATCCTGATCTCTGGGGTGGGACCTAGGCATTGGGATGGTTTCCAAACATCTGAGGTAATTCCAATGTGCACATTGAGATTAGCGATCACAGGCCACCTCTGACAATCGGGCATCCTGCCTTGTGATCACTGCTTTCATGCGTGCACTTGGCATACCTGGAACACATTGGGGTGCAAGGAGAAAGCGCTAGGATTTTGGTTTATATTTACTTTAAATCCTGTGCTTTCGAACTGTGCACGCTTTACAATCGACTTCATAGTAGAAGAGCAGCCCTCGAGCACTCACTGCGGCAAGGCTCTCATTCAAACACTTGACAAAAAAGTGCCAGAAAGCAGTCACACCAACATGCAAACACAGGCTGGTTCCAGCAGCCCCCCTTTATCCATAATGCCAATCTGTTCTCACAGTACATACGTGTAATTTAGAAACAAAAACAATAACATATAAATAAGATACAGATATCAGGGTGACCTGAAACATTTTTTGCTGATAAGGTTTCATGATCAAATAATTAGATTGTGGTGGCCGACTGTGAGTCCAGGCAAGGTCTAAATCTCTCTCAGTTTCGTTCCTCTGCCCAGCGGCTAGCAGAACCTGGGTTCGAATGAATGCTCAATATATGTGTGCCCACTCCCAGAAACATTTATTAAATGATAATCAACATTACCAATGTGCCAGCGACATCATACTTAATCTTCACAGCAGTACTTTAAGCCTATGATTACACCTGTTTTGCAGATGAGGACACTGAGCAGCTAAGTAACTTGCCAGAGTCCAGAACCTGAACCTGGACTGTGGGACAGCTCATTTTCCCGCTCTGGTGAGCAGGTCCACAGGGAGCAGCTGACGAAGGTGGTGGGGGGAGGGGTGGATTTTAAAACATCAGGAAGGAGGCAGAGACAGATTGCTCACTCCCTGCAGGTGGTTCTTTCTGCCAACAGTGTCCTTCTCTATCTCTACCTACCCTCCTGCCCCAGCTCAAATGTATCTTCTACTGGAAGCCTACAGAGGGGTCTGCCCCGTTCCTGCCTCATCTTCCCCACTGGACTTGGAGCTCCTCGAGGGCAGAGTTGGGTCCTACTCAAGGGGCATTCACGGAGCTGGCTCAGCAAACTTACGCCGGTCTTCTGAGCCTGCGCCCGCCCTTCCTCCCAGGCCAGGGCGCCCCCACCCTTTGAGTGTTTCCTCCTTGGGCTCTGCTTACCTTTCCTTCTTTGCCCTCTCCTCCTTCTTCTCCTTGCGCTTTCTCCTCTCAGCTTCTCTTCCCTCCATCCCCCACCGTCCCATCTCCCCCCACCCCCCACAGCCCCGCGCCGCTCCCAAACCCGGGCCGGTCAGCTGCAGTTCCGCAGGCGGCCTACAGAGGGCCACGTGCGCCGCCGCTGGGCCGCGCCTCTCCGGCGCGCGCTTCCTGTGAGGTCAGGTGGGAGGAAGCGGCCTGGAGCCGCCGGGAGTGGACGCCGCCGAGGCCTGGAGCCGCTCCTGCAGGTGAGTCGCCGCGCCTGGGAGGGAGCGCATCCCTCACCGCAGCCAGGGCCGGGACTCGGAGCCGGTGTCGGGCTCCCGAGGCTGGGGCTGGCGGCCGGGGCAGCGCCCCCTCCCGCCCCCCGCCCGGAATGTCAGGTGTGCCACAGGCCGGACGCGCGGGTGGCCCACCCGACGGGGGCGCGATGACGAAGCACAAAGGGACTGCGCACGACCACCACCCTCGGCCTGCGCGAGGGCCAGGGGGCTTCAGGAGGGGGACGCACCTGTCCCGGGCTCCAGGCCACGGGCAAGACGACAGGGGCTCCTGAGCTTTTTTGGCATATGTGTCACCAGTCCTTTCGAGAATGTAGATGGACACTGAGGCTCAGCTCCTGAGAACGAATGGCCTTTACGCAGACTCGAGGGGGAGGCGTGGAGGGGCCCGCAGTCCAGGGGTCCGCGGAGTGGAGCCTTTCGAGAGCCACCGCCGCAGCCCCATCCCACATTTTGGGAAGGCTGGGCCCTGCGCCCGTTAGCCAGGGTTGGACTGGTGTTCCTGCGAAGTGAGGGACAGGTGAGGGGCGTGCCCTCTGCAGCACAGGTGTGCTCTTTTGAGCCAGTGCAGGGGGTGCATGGTGGCCAGTGTGGTCTGCTGCTGTCAGGCGGCGGTTGTAAAGTAACCCGGAAGGGACCCCCATCGCCCTGGGTGTTCCTGGGGATGGCCCAGGTGGTGACATTTACTCCCTGAGGGAGCAGCACACTCGCCCCATCTTTTAGTGGAAGGGAAATGGAACCCCATTAGGGATCCTGGTGCCCTGGACTCCCAGTTTAGTACCCAGAGAGGGCCCTAGAACCAGAGCTCCTGGCCTCATGTTCTTTCTTTGCTGCCCATAGGTGTGACCCCGGGCAGGCCACTTAAGCCTCTCTGTGCCTTCGCCTGTACCCTCCTTGCGGGAGTGTTAGGAGGCTTGAGTGAGGTGAGCCTCGCAGAATGGGCTTTCCACGGGGCATGGGCCACAGCAGGGGCTCTGGTCCCAGTTGTGCTGCAGGTAGTGTAGTGACTAGCAATAAAACTTCCTTTGCCAAGGATCCTTTTGATAGTTTTCCTGGTGGACTCAATGTCTGAAATATTTGTGCCTGGCAAACAACTTACCTTTATTTCTCCCCTTTTTATTAATCAGACACAGCACCTGCTCAGCGTGGGTCACCTCTGTGAGCACCACTGACTGTAAGCCTCCCCTCAATTTCTGGTAAATTTTTTCCTTCAAGCTTTTTGAAGTCAGGGGAAGATCCTCCTCAGGTCTTTGTGAGTCTGGTCCCGGATCACAAAGAGTTGAGGGTTTTGTGGTGGGGAGAAATTCTGTACCACTTGGTTTCCATTAGCCTGCCCACCTTGACCACACGATGCAGGTGCAGCGCATCAGGGTCCCGCAGTGCCTGGGAGGATGGTGCGGATCTTGGCCAATGGAGAAATCGTGCAGGATGACGACCCCCGAGTGAGGACCACTACTCAGCCACCCAGAGGTAGCACTCCTCGACAGGTAGGTACTCATTCCCTGTGGAGTGGGACAGATGGCCTCCTGTGTACTGGCTACTCTTAGCTTCCAGAAGTCTTTCTTGCTGACAAAAAGTCACTAACCTTTTCTAGCCTGAAGCCCTTTTTGCAGAGAGCTGGGTAAGACTTGGGGGTAGATGCAGTGGCTTATTGTCAACCTCCCTAGATCTCCTTCCTCCAGGCAGCCTTCCCAGACTTCACATCCAAGAGCTCTTTCTCCTTTAACTTGGTTAGCAAACCTCACTGGAGCTAATGTCTTTCTTTTAAGAGTTGGTTGGATGAGAGAAAAGCTGGAGAGAAGTGGAGGGGATGAGCCCTGGGCACAGAATAATTGCTTTAAAGAAAGGAGTGATGATGAGTATTAAAAATGCCTGCCCCAGAGGTGTGCCCTGTAGTCCAGCCTGCCTGAGCCGCTCCCTCTCTTCTCTGACCTGGGCATGATGTGGGGAATAGAGACTGACATTTTCTGCACTCTGAGAGCTTGTGACTTGGTTGTTGGGATTCTTATGGGTGGCATGGGGGATCGATGAGAAAGGAGGGTGTGACCAGGGTGGCTGCAGGGAGGGCAGGGCGCACCCTAGAGAGGTTGCCTCCTGGCTGGTGCCTCAACTCGAGGATTCATTCATCTCTCTCTGTCTTCACATTCCAGAGCTTCCTCAACAGGGGCCATGGTGCGCCCCCAGGAGGTCCTGGCCCCCGCCAGCAACAGGCAGGTGCCAGGCTGGGTGCTGCCCAGTCCCCCTTCAATGACCTCAACCGGCAGCTGGTGAACATGGGCTTTCCGCAGTGGCATCTCGGCAACCACGCCGTGGAGCCGGTGACCTCCATCCTGCTCCTCTTCCTGCTCATGATGCTTGGTGTTCGTGGCCTCCTCCTGGTGGGCCTCGTCTACCTGGTGTCCCACCTGAGTCAGCGGTGACCTCTGGGGGCTGATGGGGGGCAGGCCTGTTGAGAGGGACTTGCTGGGCCTTGGTGTGAGAGCAGGCATATTTGGAGGGGATCTGGTGGTGCCTTGAAGGTGTGATCAGAGAGGGGACCACAGGTGTGTGTTCCCCCTTGTGTTAAGCATGAGGCAGAGGAGACCCTAGTCCAGCATTTCCAAAGTGTGGGTGGATCCCTTGGTTCCCTTGAGATATTTTTAGGTGGTGTGGGGCCTGTGTTTAGTGGCACAGAATCAGAGCAAGAAAAGGGTTCCCTTCCCAATTCTCTCAATCCTTTTATGCCAAGAAGAAAATCTCAGCTGGGTGCCAATATGTTCCGACACTTCTGGAAGACATGCTGGCTTCTCCTTGGCCTAGGGAGCACGACTTGGGCTTAGGGCAGGTGGGGAAAATTCCAGACTTTTATAGCACTGTTTTTGTTTTAATGGTCTATTTTTATTGGCTACCTGTTGTTTAGGACAAGTGGTACTGGCATTCTATTTATTGTGACATTTTCAATAAATAGATTTAAGTAAAAATAAGTCCATTGAAGAAATTTGTAAATACTCGTACACCTCCACGCTGATCTGAAAACATGGTAAAGAGGGATTGGGTTCGGGGAACACGAGCAGTGTGCCTTTGACCTCAGAGGGTGGTTTCTAAGATTTTTTCAGTAGGATCGCAGAGCTAGGAGAGAAGGTCCAGATAAAGTCTGGCTTGGACCCTTGCCTGATGTGTGGTTAACTGCCAGGCTCACTCTGAGATACCAGACATGATGGTCAGCTTTGTGGGGAGGGTTCCTCTGGCCAGAATGGCTGGTGAGGCTGCAGGGTTGGGAGAGCTGGGGTTCAGGTCCGAGGTCTCCCTTGCCCAAGGAGACCTCCCTGACTCAGCCTCCTTCACCCTCCAGAGGTTCCCGTCACCCCTGGCTGCAGCGCACTCTCCTTAGAAAGTGGTGCACATGGGACGAGGATGCCTGCTTCTCGAGAGAGGAGCCCTTGCGTTTTGGCACATGAGCCCTGGGTCTGCGTGGAGGTCCTGCCGGGGGAGGCGCTGGGTGGCTGAGGCTTTGGGCCACTGCGGGAGGAGGGTTATTTATAGGTTGGAGGGAGGCTGGGTGAGCCGAGGACTTGCCTGTCCTGGCACCAGGTTTCTCATCCTTAGCTCGGGATCCACCGGGTTTGGTTGTTTGCGGTGAGGAAGGGCATGTTTTGGAGTTTCCAGGGCTGGGGGAGGATGGGAGAGAGAAGGAGCTTGAGGCCACCTCTCCTGAGAGCATGCCATGCTGTCTGGAACAGAAGCCTCTCACCTGGGGCCTGGGCAAAGGGAGGTGGGCCCAGCCCTGCTGGTGTCCCAGCTGACTCCTGTGGCATCTCCCGTCTTGACATTTCTGCCCACCCACTCACCCGGCTCCAAGCCCCCACAGCTCCAGCCCGCCAGCCACAGGGAAGTTCCTGCCCATATCCCACTCTGCTAACTTCTCCCTCAGCTTGTCTCTTAGGGGCTGGGGCTTTTCCCTTTCTTTTCCTCTTGCAAAGCTGCAGGACTCTGAAAAAATAAATTACGAGTAGAAACCCCCAATATATAAAATACCTTGAGGGTATGCATCTGAGTCCTCAGATTCAGCGCTGAGAACAATACCTTTTTCTAGAACTCACTTTCCATCCCCAAAGTCCAAGTCCGTTGAGAATTAGGGTCTGTTAGAGAAGGCAGGGTGAGCAGGGCTTTCCTCTGCGCCTGACTAGAAAGAGTGGGAGGAGAGGGGCCTTCCTGGCTTTGGGCAGGATGGTGGAAGTGGGCAGGGGCCACAGCAGGCAGAGGTGGCTTCTCCTGAGGCTTGCTTGGTGCTTAGCCAGTCTAAGAGGCAGGGCTGGGGGCTAGAAGTCGGTTGGTGAGGACCAAGAGGAGGTGATGTCTTGCTCTGCTTGTTGACTGAGCTCAGGCCCCATAGAGCTGCTCTGGTTGGATTGGACTCTTGGCCCTTCTCTGAGCCACCTGCCATCCCTGTGCCCTTTGGTCTCTGGGTAGCCTGCTGACCTGTGCTCTGCCTCACTTCCTAGTGAGGCAGTGTCTGAAAGGTGCTGGGACAGCCTATACGCAGACAGCCTAGTGTGGAGAGACGCCCCCGGGGATCGTGCAGCCTGCAGCTGGGGGTGGTCAGGGGCTGCGTACATCGGGCCTGCGTGAATGCCCTCAGCAAGGCTCTCGCCTGCACTGACTGACTGAGGCCTCACAGCGGGTGGTTGCACCCTGTGCAGGCAGAGCCTGGGTCCTCCGGGAGGCCAGATGCAGAGCCGAGGGGCCTGAGTGAGCCTCTGCCTCGGTCTACTCAGCATCCTGATCAGAAGCTCTCTGAGGGGGCGAGCCGTTCTTCCATTGCCCACCACCTCCTCTGCCCACTGTGTGACAGGACCCCCTAGATTAAGTTGCCTGACTCATTCTAATCCTGCCTAGAGGGCAGATTTCCAGGGAGGTTTCTGCTGATCCTCGAAGCCCTGTGTCTCCATGGCAAGCTGGATTTCCAGCCTGGCTACCTGGGGAGATCTGCTCCTACTCCCACCCATGTGAGCCACAGCTCAGTCCCACTAGGCCTCCGCTGTCTCTGTGGGGCTGGAGAGCGGAGTGCTCCACTCGGAGGGGTTGCTTTGACTCTTGGTTGGGACCACCCAGTGAGTAGAGCTACTGGGGGCTGACTCGTCTGTTCTGTTCAATCTCTGGGGACCAGCCAGCCTCCTGGTCCCCCTCCACAAATTCAAGCCCCTGGCTCCCTAAGCTCCCCCACTCTCCACCCTCCAGCTAGTCCTGGACATGGGAACCAACCTATCATCTCCCTGAAGGAGACACCAAGCCTGAGAACGGGTGAAACAGTGACTCTGATTTTGCCAGTTCCCCAAGCAGCTGTCTCCCAGCTCCTGCCTCTCTGCGACTAGGGCCAGAATGGGGCCTTTTAGCATGGGGTGGGGGTGGGGATGTTGGGCTCCCTATCTGGAGCCTTTCCAGCTCTATGAGTCTGAAGGGAAGCCCTGAGGCAGTGGTCAGGGCCTCTATCCACTTGGATGCCTGAACCTGAGGACAGGGGGAGGAAAGCCACCCCTGTGTTCTGTGGCTCACCGGGTGGCACGGGGCCTGTTTGCAGGCCTGGCTTTGCTCTTTGTGGGCAGTTCACGTAGCCTCTCGAGCCTTGGGGTCCTCATCACTGTTAAGGGACGACAGTCTGGGCCCTGACCACCTCTCAGAGACTTTCAGGGGATCACCTGAAGTATGGTAGGTGAGAGGTGGGCAGGCGGCCATGGCAAGGGGGACTGCACCAGCCCCCCAGCTGCCTCTGCACATGCTGTACCTTGGCCCACAGCTTCTGTACTGGCAGCTTCGGCTCCAGTGTGGCTGCCTTGTCCCGGGCACCTGGGAGCCCTGGCTGGGCAGTGCTGGGCTTTTACGAGCAGGGTTGCCCCCCCCCCTCCCGCAGCTGTTAGGGAAGAAACACAGCTGCTTCGCTGTGCTCCTGGAAGCGGAGGGGCTTGCTGCTGGTTGAGTGTCAGGACTGGATGATGTTTGCTGAGAGTATATGGAGTGCCTGGCCCTGTGCTAAGCATTTCATGTCATTTAATTGTCACTAGCACCTTATGACATAAGTACTGTCACTGTCATCTTTATTTCATGGCAGAGGACATGGCAAAGGGTTTGTAATTTGCTCTAGGACCCAGAGTGAGCTGGGTGGAGCTAGGATTCAAACGGAGACCCTCAGTCCAGGCTCTTGACCGCGCCTCCCGTTCACCTATGGTGGTACCCATATCAGCATCACCTGGAAACCAGTTACAGATGCAGGTTGCCTGGCTGCACTGCCTGCTGACCTGCCTGCAGCCCCATGGGATCAGCTGTGTGGGGGCAAAGGGCACAGAGGTGGGTGTAAAGGTGTTGGCTGCAGCTGCCCAGCTGGGTGGCCTCAGTGGCTTCCCAGCTTTGGGCTGCAGTCACTGAAGGGAGATGTAGCCTCTTCCCTGCATTCCTGAATGCATATTTCCATTGCAATCTAACAAATCCAGTGATCTCTCAAAGGGTCCCCAAAGGGTTGAGTGGGGGCAGAGGAGGGGGCAGCAGAACTCTGCTGCCAAAACTGCGTAGAGAACCTGCAGCCTGCCCAGCCAGTAGGACAACCAAGGCCTACCCCCGCATTGTGCTGCCACCCAGTGCCCAAAGGGCAGCAAGAGAAAGTTCATGAAGCAGGTAGAAGGGTGTGTGTGTGCCTCTGAGCCTCTGGTTTGAGGTTGGGGGCAGAGCTGAAACCAAATGGCTTTAGCGACTCAGAGCTTGGAAGGAGATTGGAGCTGCTCCAGATGAAGCCAGAGGGCCACTGCCTCAAGCGCCTGGGCAGGTGGAGCATGGGGCTGGGAGCCAGGGCTGGCCTGCATCGGCCCTGTGGCCAGCTTCAGACCCTCTGGTGGGCAGGGGCCCCTGCTGGGGGCTGAATGCCTGCTTCCCATTCCCGGCTCCAGCTCTGTTAACCAGAGACCTTGGCATGACCCAGCATCTCCCTAAACCTCCATGTCCTCATCTGCACCTCCCGGGGTGAGAGGATCGAGTACATTACTTCGTGGGAGCACTTAGCTGTTTCTGGCACAGGTTAGTGCTTGATGATGTTACTGTATTCACAGAGCAATGGTGTTAGAACTCAATTTCTTTTGAACAGCAGCTCACATCTTAAATTGATTTTTTAAAAGGAAGCTTCATATTACTATTGTAAATGGAAAGCCAGTACGACTTGCTGTTCACAGTAGATTTTCATACAAATGAATCCAGGACAGAAAAACTAATGATATTCTATTTTAGCTAGTCACTGCAGTGGTCCAAGCCTTTAGCGGGATCCTTGCTTTCTTTGTTAAAAAAGTCAGTTAAGCCGGGCGCGGTGGCTCATGCCTGTATTCTCAGCACTTCGGGAGGCCAAGGTGGGTGGATCACCTGAGGTTGGGAGTTCAAGACCAGCCTGACCAACATGAAGGAACCCCGTCTCTACTAAAAATACAAAATTAGTCGGGTGTGGTGGTGTATGCCTGTAATCCCAGCTACTCGGGAGGCTGAGGCAGGAGAATCGCTTGAACCCGGGAGGCAGAGGTTGTGGTGAGCTGAGATCACACCACTGCACTCCAGCCTGGGCAACAAGAGCAAAACTCTGTCTCAAAAAAAAAAAAAAAAAAAAAAGTCAGTTTATGAAGATTTGGAGTGGTACTAAAGACTCACTAGCACCTCACTGAGATGTTCTCCTTGATGAATTCAGAGGGTGAAGAGAAACAAAAGAGGAATGACTTCCTCACCGTGCAATTTGGTGCTGTGTTTGTAAACTGTTTATAATCATCTGTGCACCTCCCCAGATTATTTCACACCCTGGCAGGTAACTACTCCACCACTGTGGGAAACATGGTATGATCCTGAGGAAGCTATTTTAAAAATCTTACTCTTTGTAAGGTCATGCATTTGCATGGTTCAGAGCTGATGTAATATACAAGCCTTTCTCCCTACTCTGTCCCCATCCATCCATCCCTCCCCCACTTCACCATAATTACTGTTCTTAGTGTCTTCTAAATACTTCCCAAATTTAGTTATGCAAATATGAGCAAACATGAATAGACTATTTTTTCTAATATTGAAAAAATACAAACAATAGAAAATGTGACACGTTTTTCTCTGCCTTTTGCATTTTTCACTTAGCAATCTATCCTGGACACGTTTCATATGAGTACATGAGGAGTGTTTTCATCCTGCCGTATTTTAGTGTTTGAGTGGCCGACCCTCTCTTGGCCTCCCCCTGTACCACAGGGGATTGACTCAGTTGACCCTCAGGGCCTTGCAGCTCTGACCCTAAACCAACCCATGGGGTTTTCCTCTGAAATGTGGGGATCTTGACAGAACTGTCTCCCCTTCAGGGCCCAAGGGGGGATGTCACAACCTGATAGGGTTTCTCGGTCCCCTTTGCGGTTGGATAGGGTGCAATTTCTGGCCTCAGCTGGCTCCCTGAAGAGGTGCGGCGGCCTCACCTGAATGCTGCCTCCTGGGTCACATGGCACCCTGAGACGAGCTGAGAGGGCCTCTTCACAAGCTCTGTCAGGCAGGGAGTGACCTCTCCCGGCCTCCTTCCTTCTGGAAAAGCAAACAGGCTGGGCTAGACTTCCATGAAGGCCCCTTTCAGCTCTAAGACTGACACCCACCAAGGCCGGCCTTGCCTTTAGCAGATGCTCAATGGCCTTTGCTGCTGCCTGGCTCACCATTGCCAGTGTCACTGTCCCCACTTCCTCTGACACCCCATTTTCTTCCTTTTTTAAGATTTAACTCTTCAGTTGAGGAGTACATGTGCAAGTTTATTATATAGGTAAACTTGTGTCATGGGAGTTTGTTGTACAGATCATTTTGCCACCCAGGTATGCAGCCTAGTACCCATTCATTATTTTTCCTCATCCTTTCCCTCGCGTCACCCTCCACCCTCCGAAAGGCCCCAATGTGTGTTGTTCTCCTCTATGTGTCCACGTAATACCCCATTTTCATGAATATCTGGATTAAGGAGGTTAAGAAAATCCTTGAAGAGCCACCCAGACTCCAACTTTGCTTAGCGCTGAACTGGCTAATGAACCCTCAATGCTCTTTTGCGGGAACCCGAGAGCCCACCGCCTTGGTGTGCAGCCCTGAAAGGCTGTGAAAGTTCTCCCATGGCGCCACCTGGTGGAATTTCTGGGCAGGAGCAGGACCTCCCTCCTGCAAATATACTACAAACGGTTTTCATCTGCCCTCCTGCCCCCACCACTGTGAGTGCTCACCTCAATCAGCCCAGGTTTGGGACTACCTTGTATGTTGGTGAGATTTCTGGTGGAGAACATGCACAATTCCATTATAATTTCTCATTCACGGTGGTTTCATCCTGGGCTGAGCCTAGTGCCAGGAACATTCATAAGTTTCGTTTCATTTCGCCCTCTCCCAAGCAAAGAACCATAGATGTCCTTCCTTTTACCCAGAGTAAAGTAATTTACACGTGGTCACACAGTTGGCAGGCAGCAGATCTGGGACCTGCCTCTCCAGCCTCCAGCAAACTGTGAATCCGGGAGCCTAGGGAGGGCGGAAGGCGGCTGTAGACCCCCAGGGAGAGGGATCTGTCACTGGCTCCAGTCTTGAACCAGGCCTTTCAGTATTTGAATTTTCAGCATAGGAGACAGGGTGAGAAGTTTTAGACTTAGTTATTTTCTAGCCCAGGGTTGCTGTGTCATGTTAGGTGACCCCAGTGGGAGGGGTCTGCTCACTGTTAAGGCTGCACTCTCTCTAGGTGGGGGTGGCCACGTCTAGCCCAGTCCTACCCAGTGCAGCACCCACCAGCACCTCACGTTTGCCTGTCCTTACTCAGGGCCCGGTGCCAGGTGGTTCCCCCTCGATGAACGTGGTATTCGTGACATGGGGCACATTGCCTAGCTCTTGTCTTTTTCATCGGAGACAAGAAGCAGGGCGAGTCAGACAGGCTCCCCCCTTGGTAGCTGTGTGCCTTTGGGCAAGTTCCTTACTGTGCCTCATCTGTGAAATGGGGACGTGTCAACTAGGGTGGCGGTGAGCTCCTAATGGAAGACGCCTATGCAGTGCCTGGCGGGTAGCAGTGTGTCGTGGATGAGGGTTTGTATCGGATCACCTCCTGCAGGGCTCATTACTGAAAACTGGCTGCCCTACGTCAAGAACACGTAAAATACTGCTTTTGAAATTCTGGGAGGACAAAAATTGAAAAATTTCCCAATATGTCTACTTACCAGTATCATGCAGTTAAGACATCTACTTCCGAGGCATGGGCCTATGTGAGCGCGCTCATTGGTCTATGAGAGAGAGTGTGTTTTTCTTTTTTGCAGCACTGAGCTCAGCTAATCCTGACTAATCACTTTCTTCTGATGAAGTGGCTAAAATCTGGATGCTGTCAGCAAGGGAACATATAAGCCAACCATAAGCGCCTCGGACAGGTGTTCTTATTCCTGTGATAGTGGTTCTCAACACAGCCACGCCACTAGTTCACCTGGGCAGCTTTAAAACATGCAGCCTGGGCACGAGAATCGCTTGAACCCAGGAGACGGAGGTTGCAGTGAGCTGAGATCATGCCACTGCACTCCAGCCTGGGTGACAGAGTGGGACTCAGTCTACAAAAACAAAACACAACAAAAAACCCCCATGCAGCCAGTTCCAGAGCCGTGAGCCAGCCTTCCCCCAGGTGGGAGCCGCCCTGTCCCCAGGGGAGCAGGGTTTGTGGCTCCTTCCCTCTCACATGCCAGACTGAGTTTCTGAGGGCAAGGGATCATGCCAGCTCTTTTTGCATTCCCAGTCCTTGGCAGAGGCCCTGGCCCTTCATCAACACTTGGGGGACTGCTATGCAGACTGCATGAGAAGGCACGAGGCACTAGCCCAACTAAAGGAAGGAGGGGACCCCCAAAACAGAGCCCGATCTTCCTGCCTTGGCTGGGTTGGATCCTGGCATTTCTCTGTCACCTGTGCACTCAGGGACATTGCTCTCAAGTTGTAAGTGCAGGCAGCTCTACCCCCACAGCACATGTGGTGGATGAAGAAGAAGGGAAGAAAGAAAGGAGGGAGGGAGGGAGGGAGGGAGAAAAGAACCTAGGTCAATAGTATAAGTGTGGCCCTGAGCGGGGGTCTCAAGGCTCCCCCGTGACATCTGCCTGTGTCCCAGCGTCTCTCTTAAAGGAAGCAGCAGCCTTCCTTGAAGCCCACCAGCTGAGAACTGCCCAGCTCCCGCCCCTCCCACCCCGGAAGCCTGCAGAAGGCTTCTCTGGAGACTGCGGCCTTCGGGCTTCCTCTCCCTCCTCCGCTGCACTTGCTTCTCCTTGGAGTCAGGTACAGGCCAGGCCCAGCCCAGGGTGCAGAAGCTGCAGTGACCCTGGGACACATGGATGCCGTGGAGGTGATGCAGTGTGGCCTCACAGCTCAGGCAGGGGATGCATGTGCTGTCTCCTTGCCTCTGCCTTATTCCAGGGGACTTAGACTCTTCCCCTTGACTCCCAAGCCCTTGAGAAACCAGCGCTGGATCTACCTGGGTCTCTACCTACCAGTGCCCTAGTTATGCAGGAGTTAGAAACTCAAATGCCCTCAGGGACCAGACAGGTGCTGGAGAACCGTGTGAAGCAGCTGGGTCCCAAGCACGAGGGAGGGGGTGCAGTCTGTGGAGGCCTGGGCGGGGACTCCAAAAGGCTTCATGGTGCTGCACAGCCCCTTGTGGGGTAAGGCTGCGGCCGCTGCAGCAGGGATGCTGGCGCTCCTCCTGGCTAGAGCAGGCCCCGGGATCTGTGTTCTGGCTCCTTGTCCCCCAGGAACTGTGTGGCCTCAGGGAATTTAGCCGTTTTGGCTAAGCCTCAGTTTTCTCTCTATAAATGGGGGGGGAGTAAGTACCCCCTCTTGGGGCTGAAACGCAGGAAAAAGTGAAGTTTTACATTCCTTCAGTATTCCATAACATATTCTCATATAGCACCTCAGTTTGTTTTCTGTGCCGTGTCACAAATCACCAAAACTTTAGCAGCTAAAAACAACACGCACTTAGTATCCCACAGTTGCTGGGCATGGCTTAGCAAATCCTCTGCAGAGCTGCCAACAGTGCAAGTCAGAGCTGGATTCTCATCTGACTGGGAAGGGTCCACTTCCAAGCTCCCTGATTACTTACTGAAAGAATAAGCTGTGCTTTCTTGCAGGTGTGGGGACTCACTGCAACTCGTTTCTTCACAGCCAGCAATGGAGAGAGACTCCGGAGCTAGCACTGGACATCCCCCTCACCTTTGCCGTGTTCTGTTGGTTGGAAGCCAGTCACAGGGCGTGCTGAGCAGGTGAGGGGATCACAGAAAAGCATGAACACCAGGAGGCTGGGATCATGGGGTCACCTTAAGTCCATCCTTCATAGCACCCGATAGCTTGGTGGCCATGATTACAATTGATTGGGTGCCTACCATGTGTCAGGCAGGCCGTAGAGGATGTCACGCATAGGATTCCATCCATTTAAATTGTTGTATTGATAAACTAAGACTCAGAGAGCCAGGCAACTTACCTGAACTCACTCAGCTGTTCAGTGGCGGATTTAAACCTAGGTCCCTCTGCTGCCCACATCTTGGGTCTTCCCTGGATGTTATACTCAAGGTCACGGTCAGCATCAAGCTGTCCTGAGGAGCTCTCTAACACCTTAAGGTACTTGTTTCGGAAGTCTCTTATCTCCCTGGGTTCAAGTCCTTTCACTGTTCAATCAGGGTCTGTCCTTGGCTGCTGAATCTCTCTCACCTTCCTTTGACTCTGTTCTCAAATGTCTCTAGAAATGGTTCAAGCTTCTTGTCCCAGATTTATACCCACCCACTTCGATTTGTCTGTCCAGTGATTCTTCTGTCTCCTCTCGACTCCTCCCTGCTTAATAAGCTAATTCCACAAATAGCCACTGAGACTCCTTCTACAGGAAGGCCCTGTGCTGGGTGCCGCACTCCATCTTCCCCCAAGGTTCTTACAGTCTAATGAGAAGGCGGCGTGTGCAACACTAACTCTAGTTGAGCAGTTCAGAGCTTTTTGAGGACAAAGACATAAAAATGAAAACACCATCTTTAAACAATATAAAAAGTCATTCTCTCTGTAAGTTAGGAGTAGAGAATACAGAGGGGGGTAGGTACCTTCACAAGGTTATCAGGAACGCAGACTCCTCATCCAGCAGTTTGCCTCATCGTTCAAGATGGCTGCAAAGCTCCAGCCATCGTGCCCTCATTCCCATCAGCTGGAAGAAGAAGAGGCAGAGACGCATCATCCCTGACCACCCAGAAAAGGTCAGCTTCCTGGTCATATGCTCCCTTGGCAACTTTGCTTCCCCGTCACAATGGAGAGAAACTCATTCTTTGTGTCCATGTTTGATGTTGATTCACCACCCTGCCTTGCCTCCCGGCAGGCTACAAGCTCCGTGAAATCTGGCATTGTGTCCGTCTTCTTTGTTGTTCTAATCTTGCCACAGTGCTTGGCATGTAGTAGGTGCTCAGTAAGTAGTTATTAATGGAAGGAACACTCAAGATTGTACTTTAAACATGCTCTTAATATTGGGGTGAGTCAGAGTTGGCCTGGCCCAAATCTGAAGTCTTCTGAATTGAGTCTGTGATGATGAATGCTGCTAAGGGCGGTACATACATGACATCGATTTAATCCTCAGCAGAACCCTGAGAGGAAGATTCTACCATTTGCTTCAACTAGCAAGTAGGAAGACATCATGAACGGGGAAGCTTGTGATTTGAACTTGGCTCTCCAACTCAGGACCTCTATTCACTTACCTAGTGACTTTCCAGGACACCAGGTTGACCATGGGGCCCTCCCAGCCCCACTCCTGCAGCCCCAGCTGGCCCCCTTGATTGCCAGCAGGCAGCTCATTAGCTGTGAGTTCGTTCAGCAGCAGGTGCTGAGGAAGCATCCTGCACTCGGCCCCTTGTCCTGAGGTGGTGCTTCACCTGCAGAAAACGGAGGAAGGGCAGGGGGTGCCAGCATCGGTGGGGAGAATGCCAGTTCTCCAGGGCTTCTCCTCCTCTAGCAGATTTCCAGGAGCCTCGTGGTCCAGGGGTTCTTTCAGACTACAGAGGGGGGCAGGTGAGGCTGCCGTGGTCTAGGGGGAGGGTTGGGGCATGTCTTGCAGCGGGCGCTGTGTGTGCTACAGCTTCCATTTCTGCCCGCTCTTGGCGGGGCCCACCTGATAAGGGGGAGGTGATGGAAAACTGGTACCCACCTATCCTGGGCCCCCTTGAACCATGTGGGGCTTACAGAGCCCCCAGGCCGTGGAGCAGTTTTGAGGGGCACTGGAGGAGGGGCTCTAGCTTCTCACAGACTCCACAGAATACCCCAGGTAGGGACTAGATTCTGGCTGGAGTCAAGGCACTCAGAGCTCTTGGGCAATTTGGTCCACGCCTCTGTTGCACAGATGGGACACTGAAGGCCACTGAGGCAATGGGAGTGCCAAGATCACACAGCCCATCAGTGTCAGAGCTGGTGCTGGCTCTCTAAACTGGATGTGCTCTGCGGCTTCTTTGACTGAGCAGTTCATCCGGCCCACAGGCCATCCGGAGGGACGTTTGGAGGAGGGTCCTAGTTTGATGCCTGGCTTGAAGAGTGGGTCCCTGGCTCTGCTGTGGAGGTCATGCTGGGACCAGCCAGTATTGATCATGGCTGCCAGAAGGTGGCGCTAGGCACCCAGTTGCCACAATTCCCAGAAAAGGAGAATGGCAACCCAGACTCTGGGTGTAATTAGAGCGAGAGGCCGGCTTTGGAGCTCAGCTTCCAATCATCGCCCCTTGCCCCCTGCTCTGGCACGCTTGTGCGTGGGCACCCTGGGGCAAGAGGAGGGACTGGAGACCCCACATTGGGTTCCTCTGGTCCCAGACCCTTCGGAAATTTGCAGTGTGGGCAATGAATGGGCACCTCAGGTGTGCTCCATTTACTCGTCTTGAATAGGTGATAATCAGAGATGGAATAAAAGCCAGCATGGGTGGGTGCCTCTGCTCCAACGTGAGACTCAGCCTGGGCCTCAGCTCAGGCCTTTCCACCAGGCTCAGCTCCCCCGAGGAACCCCAACTTGGCACAGGGCACTTTGTCCCCTGCTGGGGAAGGGCCAGAACGCTTAGGATGCTCCTGAGAGAGGCTGTCTGGTTCCTGGGATCTTCCCTTTCTCCCTCCACCTTTCCTGCTCTGTCTCCATCTCTCCTTCCTGTCCTCTCCCCTCACTCATCTCTCCTACCCCTTCTTACCTCTTTCCTTATGCTCATCTCGTCTCAGTTCCCCCAGGGACCCTGCCAGTCTAGCCCCCACCCCCGACACCTCATCTGCAGAGGCAAACAGGGACCAAAACCAGTGAGTTTCTAGGATGTGGTTTCCATGGCGACGGTACCTCTCCTGCCTCCTTGGTGCTCAGCCCTGTGCAGGTTGCCGTGGAGACTCTCACCTCATTGAGGAGTGATTTGTGGGACTGTTTTTCTTTACTTTGTTTTCTCTCCAGAAATTCCACCAGCCCAGACAGCATTTTCCCCACTCATGGCAAACCTGGAAGCGTTCTCCAAAGGGCTTCGCACCCAGGGCCACTGAGGCCTGGAAAGCATTTTATTTATATGAGGGATTCCTGGTAACCTCCTCTGCCTTTCATAGGGTGCGTGAGCGGTCACCACGGAGAAACAAGTCAAAGTTGACCCGGTGGCCACCTTTTCTGCCCACAGTGTCCTTCCAGGCCCCTGGCTTGTTCCATGCAGCCAACCCACATCCACCCCGAGAGCTTCTGCTCGGAGGCCATTTTCCTCAAGAGTCCTTGGAGAAAGAGTGATAGTGAGAGGGTGAGGTGGGCACAATAAGCGATGTGAACCAGCAAAAGAGGTTGGTGAGAAGAGCGAGAAGTATTGGAAAGGGAGGAATGACAGGCAGGCAGACTGGGGGAGCTTGAAGGGAGAGGAAGAGGTGGAGGGTGAAAGTCGGTCACCAGGGGGATGCCAGCCCATGAGGCCGTAGCAGGAGCGTTTCTCTGGTGTTAATGCCCTTTATAAATCACTCCGCAGCCCCAAACCCAAAACAGGCCTCTTCTTCTCTGCCAAGTAGAAAATGTGTTTGTCGACATAAAAGCATATTAAGTACATTGTGGCCCTCGTTCCCTCCAAGTTGAAAGCCATTACAATAATTAATTAAGGCAGGAGATTAATTAAAGAGTCGTTTCCCTCCATTTTCCCCGAATAGATCAATCAGGAGGCGGGAGAACATGTGCTACTCGCAGACAGAGAAGGAGGGCTGGAGGGGGAGGCCGAGGGGGCAGCAAGGCATTTACAGACACGAGAGAGACAAAGAACTTTCATGCTGGGGGCTGGGGGCCGAGGTGGAGAGGAGCTGGCAAGGAGGCCCCCAGGAGGGAGAGCTTGCTCTGCCTGTGATCTGGCTTCCCTTGGTGTTCACAGCGTGAGGGTCGCTGTCACCATGGAAACAGGCCTGGGGACAGGAGATATCAGCCCTCTGCTCCTGGACGCCTGGATTCCCCCTCTGGGAATGTGTAAAAGGCCCAGGAGGCCTTTCTGGGGTGTGGCATGAGGGCTGGTGGCCTCCCCCTCTCCAGGGCCAGGCCCAAAACCAACTCGGCATGCGCACTGTCAGGCTGACCACCAGCCTGAAAGTTCCTTTGCTCACATGTGCCACCTGCAGACAGGGCAGGCTAGTATTAACTCAGGCCGAGAATGGTTCATCTTTTAGGTAACTTTTCTCATTTTGCTCAATTTTGTGTTCTTAACGATTGCTTTCTCCCTTTCTCTCTCCCTCTCTTCCGCTGTCTTTCTTCCTCTTTCTTATGCCTTTGGCCGATCTATTTTCCAGCTGAATTTCATATTTCTAAGAAATATTATATCATATGGTGTGTTTCCTGTGTGCATAGTGGGTTTAACCCGTTCCACCCTGTGTCTCTGTCTTGCTTACTTTTGAGCCTTCCAGAACTTTCTGATGGATTTGTTCAAAAGCACTGCTCTTGTGTTTCTGTATTTCGTATGATATTTTTCATATTTCTAATAAACATTACACAGGGGTGGTGCTCCATAGATGGTTCCCCATGATATCCCTGGTGTCATTTCCTCCCTTTCTGCTGTTTTATTTTAGGTTTTTGTATCTTTGCGCATGCGTGAACTTAGCAGGCGGTTGGCTCTTGCTGTCGAGAGGAGAGGGCTCAGCAGAGGTGGGCGATGAGGGAGCAGCTCGTCCAGCACCGTTCTGCTTCCTACTCTGCCTCGTCCAAAGTGTAACTCTGAATTAGGAAGCAGCGCACCTTTTACTCACCCTGTCATTATGGATAGGGGCTTAGTAGGCACTAGGCTTTGGAAATGCAAGGTGGGCAAGACAGACATGGTTCCTGCCTTCAGGGGAACGACAGATTGGTGAGAGAGACAGACATCAAACAATAAATGCACAAGAATATAGCTACAAATTGTGAAAAACACCTCGCAGGCAAAACTTAGGCTGTCTGCTAGAGAATAGCACATGCCTACTTTAGGCTGGGGGTCAGGAGGAGGTAACGTTCACACTGCAGCAGAAGCCAGCCAGCCAAAGGGAGCAGTGAAGAGTGATGGTCCCCAGCAGGGGTGGAGCCATCGGAAGCTGAAGAAACTTCAGCCCTGGGGCCCTTCAGTGCACTGGAGCCTCACAAGGCTCTGGGGGTGGCCCTTGCAGTAATGGGTCCACATGGTCACATGTTTTGTAAGAATTACGTAAAGTGCTTTAACTGAAATCAGTTAAGAGCACTGAGAGCGTGGACAGGTAGGGAACCGCTGGGACCTGGCTAAGGGAATGCTGAGTTGGGGAGAGTCTATTTGGGTTTAGGGAGATGTGTTTACATGCTTGTGGCACTTCCACACATGGTCAAGGTCAAGGTCAAGGCCATCGTGGGGTGGGCAAGAGATGCAGTATCTGGGGTTGACCTGAGCAGGCCCTTTGCTGGCCGGGAGTGTGGCAGGTGGGGCATGGAAGGGCATGTGTCTGGGAAAGTGCAGAGGCAGATTCAGGGTCTGGAATATTGTTTTGAATTTTGTGATGTTTGTGGAATTTGTCAGCTTTTAAAAACTTGCAATTCGTTTGGACTTTTCTCATTCTAAACAAGTTTTCATTTTTGTATCTAATTTTGCTTTTGAGTTTCTGAATTTCCTTGTTTTTTTTTTTTGTTTTTGAGACAGGTCTCTCTCTGTCACCCAGACTGGAGTGCAGTGGTGTGATCTCAGCTCACAGCAGCCTTGACCTCTTGGGCGCAAGCGATCCTCCTGCCTCAACCTCCCTAGTAGCTGGGATCACAGGCATGTGCCACCACACCCAGCTAATTTTTGTATTTTTTGTAGAGATGGCATTTTGCCATGTTGCCGAGGCTGGTCTCGAACTCCTGAACTCAAGCAGTCCACCTGTCTTGGCCTCACAAAGTGCTGGTATTACGGGTGTGAGCCACCGCACTGGGCCCTGCACTTCCTTCTTATGGAAACCCTGCCCTCCACCCTCCAGCAGGGATCTGGGCTCTGCCCCTGTCTGCTGAGCCTCTCTCCTCTGTGGCTGAATGGTGCTCAAGGGGACTTACTCAGGGTGGAATTGGCTGAGGCCCCACCCTGGAGGCTTCTGGGGCTGCTTCCAGGTGTCACAGTTCCCTCACCTAGGGGAAGGTAGGGCTAGGAGGCGGACAGAACAGGCCCTCAGCCCAGGACCAGGGTCAGCTGTTTCTGTTCGGACACCTGGCACACCCTGTGCATAGAGCTTTTCAGAATTGGGATTTTCAGCCCTCTCTTTTCTCCCTCTACACCCTGCCCTCAGGCCGCAGTGCCTTGAATAATCCCATTTAAGAATCAGCTGGGGTTAAGACATCACCTTCTCCAGTTGTTTTCTTTTTAAAAAACAGCCAGTGCTATCGCTCAGTGTTTATACATAAAAATATGTAGGTGATATATCAGGTGGACAGAGCAAGATAAAAATGCACACATAATTTTTATCCACGATACATAAAATGATCCCAAAGGAATGTGCGTACACTGAGAAGGATGGGCGGGAATCCACAGTGGCATAGAAAGGCCTTGTGTGTGTGCATTTCAGGGTTGCTTGTGTTTTATGAGTATGTGTGTGTTTGTGTGTGTGTTGAGGGGAGCAGTCTATGGGGACAAATGTGAAGCAGCCTAAAGAATTTTCCAAAGAAAAATGAAAGCCCCAACAGGCCTGGCTGTGGTGGCCTCTGAAGGGGGCCCAGGTGTGCTTAGATGAGGGGCTCAGTGGGAAGCCTGACCCCGCCAGGTGCCTTCAGCTGGCTCCCCCTCAGGCCAAAGCCCTGACACACCGCGACCCCACAGGACAAAGCCTGGAAGTGAAACTGTTTTGAAAAGTGGGGTTTGTGCACAGCCCCGTGGAATGCAGCCCACGCTCTTCACTGTCATCGGCTGTTGCCCAGAGCCATGCTCTCCTATGGGTGTGGACGGGGTTGAAGGGGGAATGTCCCTCTGCAGTTCTTGAGGTTCTGCCTGGCTGCCCCCACTGCCCTCCAACCTGAGTTTCCTCCCCAGCCACGATCAGGGTCCTGGGGCCCCAGAGAGGCTCAGCAAAAGTGTGTGCAGTGGCCCCCTTTAATTCTCCCTCGACCTCTTGTTCAGAAGCCCCGTGCATAAAGCAGATGGAAGCTGAGCTGCTGTGGCTTAGCTTAGTCTTTGAAGGGTGAGGGTGAAGCAGGGGCGGTGGGTGTCTGAGTATCACCCTTCTCCCCCACCCTCCACTCAGTCAGGAACTTAGACCCAGCTCCTGCTCACTGTGCTTTACCCTAAATGCTAATCTGCCTGCAGTGCAAAATGCTTCCCTCTCTTGCCACATCTCCCTGCAGCTCTTGCCCTTGGAAAGGCCTAGAAGGTGCAGAGGAGCGAGCCCACCTGTCTGGCATCCTGCAGCTTTCTCCTCAAATTCCAGCTGCCTGGCTCCTAGGACACCAGTGTTAACTTGGGGCCCCTTCCTTGCAGCTACGACTGCCTTGTCCCTCCTTGCCTATACTTTTCAAGCAGCAAGACACACATTGGTTGAAGAGTAAGTGGTGTCTGCAGCTGCCTTGAAGAGCAGGAGTGTGTCTTGGGGCTGCATGCTACTCAGTTCTTAACAGTGTTTTGTGTTCTGACCCTATTTCTGCTGACCAGCCCTGGGAGGTGGGGGTGGAGTCAGGAGGGTAGGTTGGGGGTTAGGAGCAGGGGGTTACACAGCTGGTCTGTGCAGGGAGGTCTAGGGAGTGGCCCACTACCATCTCCAGATCCCCCTTGGGCATGTGACTGAGCGCTTCCTTGGCTGATGGGCTGTCGGAGGCCTGGAAGCCAGGCCTGGGAGCCAGTCCTGGGTCCTTTCTGCCTTCACGCCCTAGGACAGGCCTGGTGAGTCTGGTGGAGTAGGGGCAAAGCTGTGGATCTCCGGCCACTATTGGTATCCTGTGGACTAGACAAAGAATGTAGCAAAGGAGACAGTTACATTTGGCCAACCAGCCAGCCCCCCCATCTGGAGACCCCCCATCTGGAGAGTGTGTGATGAGCTCATGCCCCCCTGGGGTTTCTTCCACGGTGGGAAGAACTCTTTGATCCTTGCCTGAGGCTGTTTTTAGCCCCAGAGTCCAAGCCTGTGATGTGCCGAACTCTGGGTTTCCTGGGGCTGCCCCAGTGTCTCTGCTGCGTGGATGCCATGATTGTGCATGAGACCAACTGCAGTGATGTCATCTGCCACCCTGGGGGGACGCAGGCACGTGGAGGAAGCTGCAACTCTCCATCCCCACCTCTGCCCGGAGCAGGAAGCACAGGCAGTGAGGCACCTCCAAACCCGCTTCCTGGAGTCAGGCTTCATTTCCCAAATTAAGAAATCACGCAAGGATAAGAATACACATCCATATTTTAAAACAAACAGGAAGTTGTTATGGCCACTTTGGGCAGAGGGACGTCTATGTCATGGGAGTCCTGCGTGGGCAGCTTTATCTGGGTTTTGCCACTGAACAAACATTGATCGAATGCCTGTCAAGTTCAGGGCCTGAGAAAAGTCCTGAGACTGGGGGATAGAGTGGTCAATAAGCGGTGGTTCTTGCTGTCACCAAGTTCATAGTCCAATGCAAGTGTGACAGCACTGCAGGGAAAGCAGGAAACAGGGCTCTTGGGGGCTGAGAGGCAGGGTGACCAGCCCACCCTGGGGCCAGGGAAGGTACAGTGGGCTTTTTGTGGCTGCCACCGCCTGCCCCTCTGCTTTCCTCCCAGGGCCCTGTTATTCCCCAGCGATCCACCTCTCTTGCACAGAGCCCTTATGCTGTGGATGCAGCGAGCTCTGCTCCAGCTTCAGGGAGAAATGGATCCCACTGCGTTCACTCCAGGCAGCTTATCCCATCCCTGGCCTTGGCCACTGGCTCCTGGGCAGACATGTGATTCAATCAGAGTGAATCTTGGGACTTCTGCGTTGCTGGCTGAGAGGTTCTCTCTCTCTTGTCTCTGGTCTCTGTCTCTGATGTGAGAGATCAGCGTGTAGTCAATGCAGATTCTAGAAGTCACCTTGAGACCATACAGGAAGTCAGCCTTATGATAAAGATAAAACCATGAAAAGCAGAGGTGAAAGACAGAAACTATGTCCTTGCTGACATTTTTGAGCCACTGGTTTAAACTGACGGCAGCGGCGGGCTGTTCGGAGCAGCTGCTGCCGTTGCACTGGCTGTGGCAGGAGAGTGTGGGCGGTAGCTGCAGGGCAGATGTGGGAGTGGCAGTGGTGGCAGTGGGACCCCTGTGCCCCCCATACCTGAGGCAGCTGACTGCACCTCTCCCACCATTGTGTGGCTGGATGGGACCCACTGCCAGTCCTGGAGCCTCCGCTGTTCCAGACTCTGGCTCTATGTCACCACTCTTGCCCAGCACCGCTGCAGGAAGGGTGCAGAAAGGAGGCAGACAGTCCCTGGAGGCTGCCCCAGGAGGCTCCCAGAGTCCACTGCCCTGGTGGCCATTGCAATGGGGCCAGGCAGAGTTGCCTGATTGCGGGGGAGCAGCATAGTAAGAAGCAGAGGGGCTGGTAGAGAGGGGCCCTGGGGTAGAGCTGCACCCAGGGTGGAGCTGGCAGGAGCTGGGTGTGGCTGCAGCTGCCTATGTTGTTGCTGTGGACCTGGGTCTCCTCGTGCTCTTGGAGGCCAGGAGCAGACAGGAGCCCTGCCCTCCTGGGCACAGCTGTGACAGTGGACCCGGCATCTCTACACTTTTGGGAGCTTGGGAAGGCCCCTCCTTACCCCTGCAGGTTTGGAGGTGTCTCCTTGTGCTGCCTGGCCTCTTCCCACTACCAGTGCCCACTCCAGTCTTGGAGTAAGAATGGGGTAAAGCCCAGCACTGTCACAGCCCAGCTGGGTGTGTGCATACCCAGGGCAGTGCTGACATGCCAGCCCTCTGCCTCCTAGGCCCCCTCTGGACTTTGGGCACTGACAAGCACGAGAAAGAGGCTGAGGGGGTGCTGAGGACAACTCAGCACTGGCCTGCAGGCACCCCTTGGTATGAACAGCCTGGGTGCCCTGAGCAGTGGCAGGAGGCAGACAGGCTCCTGGGCAGAAGGGGGTGGATCCTCGGTGAAGCCCCACCTTCAAGCTGGGGGATGACCTGAAGCTGGGGGGCTGGGCCACCAGTCCTGTGAACCAGAGGGGCAAACTGTGGTGCTTTTCCCTGGGCCCACCCATGGCTACCCATGGGTCTATCAGCACACGCTTCCTCCCTTCTCAACTCTATAAAAACCCCGGACTCAATGAGACTCAACCAGAGGATGGAGATAGGATGGGACACCCAGCTGCAGAGACGAGCTACCCTGTCTGTTGAGAGCTGAAGAGACGATGGGACATCCATGGGACACCCATGGGTCACTCAGCTGCAGAGAGGAGCTACCCTCTGCTGAGAGCTGAGCGCTCGTACGGACACCTTGGCTATGGAGAGGAGCCACCCTCTGTGGGTCTCTGAGCTGTTTCATTGCTCAATAAAGCTCTTCTTCATCTTGCTCATCCTCCATTTGTCTGTGTACCTCATTCTTCCTGGACACAGGACAAGACTGAGGACCTGCCAAATGGCACGGCTAAAGAGCTGTAACACAAACAGGGCGGGAATATGTCCCTTGCTCTCCAAGTCGAGGGGGAAGAGAAGGAGAGAAGAGCTGCAGCCCTTTAGGGACCGCAGACCCGGGAGCTCCCCAAGCCAGGGCTGTGACTCCCTGTTTGGGGCCCTGCAGTTCCTGGCATCTCCAAGCTTCTAGGCACCACCACATTTGTGCCAGCTGGGGGAGGAAATGGCTTGTGGTGCTCCTGGTCGAGCCACAGCCTTGCAGAGAGCCGGCACCTGTGCCTGCTGGCACCTGGAGCCCACGCCACAGCAGCAGCTGGCATGTCTGACTGTGCACAGTGGCTGGACCCCACGCTCGCTCACACACCCCTCACCGCTCCACACCTGACTCACAGTCTCCCTGGGAGGCATGGGATCCAGGCCAGCAGTGTGAACTGAGTGCAGGCTGCCAGGCCGAGTGGGCAGAATGAGCAGAACAAACCCACGGGGCCTGAGAAAAACTGGGGCAAAGGCGCCACCGGCCACAGAAGTTTCCAGCCAGAAAAGCAACATCCCAAAGATCCTGTAACAAAACCAGCCCTGACGTTCACTCTACCTCTGAATTTCCCTGCTTGTGCGAATAATGCACTCCTTTTTAATAGAAACCACTCCGGGGCAGCTGTTGTTGCTGCCGCTGTTGTTACTTTTAACACAGAGTCCTAAATGAAGTGGGCTCTCGCTCCATGATTAAGCTCATACTTGAGCTGGATCTTGAAGCACGTGCGCTAGATGCTCCAAAGCATTGTTTTCTGGAGCCCTCTGATTTAAGCCCTCATCCATCACATCTGCACTGAGCAGTGACTGTATGCCCTGTCCTCAACAGAGTGCTGGGATATACAGACACATGAGATGTTGTCCTATGGTCTTTGCTGGAGAAGCTCACGCCTCACAGGGGGATCCGGATGGGTATGCCTGCCACTGTGTGACAGGGACACATGGAAGGCTCTGTGGCCCAGAGAGAAGGGGGCAGCCCCTCTGTGGGGGAGTCAGTGAGGACTGCCTGGGCCATATTGACTCCCCTCCTCCTGATCTCCCTTTGAGAGCTGTCCCTCCCCCCGCTGCCACTTCTCACTCAGTGGAACCAGGCCTGGCCATTCAGAACATTCCTTCCCTCTGGCACAGGGACTGACTCCAGCATTGTTCCTAACCCCCAGCCAGATGGATGGAATTGTCACCTGGGTCTTGGCTGGAGTCTCGGGGTTGCTGGGATGATAAGATGTGAGTAGCTGCTGGGGTCATCTTAGGGCTTCCTCCCAACCAGAGGAACTCAGGTCTTCAGGTGGTGGCCCTGAAAGAAACAGAAACATTTGCTGCTGGAGGCTGGGATGTGCCTGTCTCCATGAGTCCCAGAACTGTTGAATCTGGGAGCAAGAAGGGACCTCCAATTCTTCGGGTTTGGCCCACTCATGTTACTGATGAGAAAGCAGAGGCCCAGACAGGTTGGGTGGCATGCGCAGGTCCTCCTGGAAGCGGGGCGGAGCTGGGAGGGGAACACCATAGCCCCCCTGTCCTGCCCCCCCCACTCACCATGCCCAGCACCTGTTCTTGTCTCTTCCAGCATCCCAGCATGAAGCCGTCCTCCTGTCTGAGGGGGAGAGGTCTGCCTTTCTGGGCCTGCTGGAACTGTGGTGAAGGCTGCCCACAGCTTAGGGTGCCAGGCCATGACCCTGCTGATCACTTTCCACAGATGGCGGGGCAGGGATGGGGGGAAGCACCTGAAGGGGGCGAGCTAGCTCACTGCTTGGCTCTGAGCAGGTGGGGTTCTGCAACTGAGCTCAAGGTTGCGCGACCTGGCCCAGCTTGGGAGGGCCATGTATGTACACATCCATTACCAGGAGGTGGGGGAAGAAGGGCTCCAGGAGCCTCACCTTCCTGCCATGCTGGGCCAGGACCTTGGCACAGGGCAGGGGGATGAAGTGTTTGGTATTTCTCATGTGGCACTGTTCTGAGAAAGACACAAATTTAGGCTGGGCGCAGTGGCTCACACCTGTAATCCCAGCACTTTGGGAGGCTGAGGTGGGCAAATCACAAGGTCAAGACCATCCTGGCCAACATGTTGAAACCCCATCTCTACTAAAAATACAAAAAATTAGCCGGATGTGGTGATGGGTGCCTGTAGTCCCAGCGACTCGGGAGGCTAAGGCAGGAGAATCGCTTGAACCTGGGAGGTGGAGGTTGCAGTGAGCCCAGATTGTGCCACTGCACTCCATTCTGGTGGTGGAGTAAGACTCTGTCTCAAAAAAGAGAAAGACACAAATTTAGAGCCTGGGTGACCCCCAGTAGATGCCCAAACAGAGCTGGAGCGAGACCAGGCAGAGCCCAGTGAATGAAAAGTGACGGGCAGACAGGCGAGCAGCCGGCTTTCCCTCCCGAGAATGACCTGGTCTGCCAAGCCTTCCGCTCCCAGCACTGGCTGCGTGATCCGCAGGGCCCAGTGCAAATGCAAGATGTGGCCTCTGACAAAAAGTATTCGGAATTTTTAAATGCCCTTGGCAGAGCATTAAACCCAGAGTGGGGCCAGAGTGACCGCAGTCACACCCGTGAAGCCTGCCCTGTTGGTGCCATCTCGTGTGGTGAAGGGCTCAGGCAGCTTACTGGACTCCTCAGGAGCTGACACAGGGAGGTGCTTAGGAGCCCAAGTCTCGAGCCAGACTGGGTTTGAATCCTGAGGTCTCGGGATTTAACCTCCTGGAGCAAGAGTTCCTTCGTCTGTAAGATGGGGATAATGACAGGCCATCATGGGGATTTGGTGAGTCAGCGTGTGAATCGCTGAGCAAGGGTTTGTTACTGTTATGAAGGTGAATCTTTGTCTCCACCTTCCCAGCTCACAACTGGACCTCCTCACCTGCCCCCCTCTGCAGGGTCCAGCTACCCAGTAGACACAGGAGGAGAGTGGTCATGTTTAGAGGCCAGGCTGAGTCCTGGAACCCAGCCCAACCCAGCACCCTCTCACCTTCTCTTTCGTCAAGAGCGGGCCAGCCTGAGCCAGGGCTGGTGGAGCAGAATCCATTCCCCTTCTCCAGGAGTGCACAGCTGTGGTGACCAGGAAGCCTAGCCTCATGCACCCGATGATCTGACCACTCAGCCTCTCTCCCTGGAGTGTGGAGGTGGGGAAGACCACCAGGGTGGTCTGAGCACCTGGCAGGGGAGGGGAGGGGAAGGCTGGGGCTGCCTTCTTCCCTGGGGCAGTGACGCAGGGAGTGACAGTGGCGAAGGGAGGGGCAGTGGCGCAGGGAGAGCTGTGAGAGGGGGAGGGGCCAGGAGTGGAGGCCACCAAGTGGGCTCCAAACCCTGGCCTCCTGGCCCTACTCTGCCCACTGGCTGATCCCCAGCCAGTGCTCAGCTATCCCTCTGGGGTACACTTACCCCTCTGCCAAATGTGATGAAGACTACTGAACACAACAGAGATTCTCTGATGGGCAAAAATATGAGAGAGAGCAAGAGTAGGGAAGAGAGAGAAAGAGAGAGACACAGAGAGAAACAAGAACAGAGACGGGGAAGAGGAGCGTGAGCGCAGATGTACGTCTGTGCAGGTTATTTACCTTCTCCTCACAGGGATGCTGGCTTCAGGAGAGGAAGCTCTGGACCTGGTGCCTGGAAGTGGAGGTGATTCCTCCTCTTATTCCTGGGTCTGATCCCCCCTGGGCCGGCAAGCATTACTATTAGGCCAGTTAGCAGGGTGTCTGTGTCCCTGTGGGGGGCAGGAGGCCTCCAAGCTGGACACCTCTACTGAGCTTCCCCTCGGAGTCCCCCGCTTGGAGCTGACAGGCCGTCCGGGGCTCAGCTGACCCGAATGACCGAATGTCCCACTGGGCCTACTTCTCTCCCATCTTCCCAGGGATGGCCCCCCAGCTGACCCTGGCTGCTGGACCCCAAGACCCAGGCACCTTGAGGAAGAATAGCAAACAAGCCAGATTTCAGGAGGCACAGGGCCAGTGTATAACCTTGGAGTGTTTGCTTTTTTAATCTTAAATATATACAATTTTAATTTTCATCATGAAGACAATTGTGTTCTTGGAACTTCCAGGCAGTCCCCCGTCTTGGCCAGTTCCTCATTTAGGTGCCTCTCAAGAGGGAAAAAGGCAAAATACAATTACTGGAGGAACAATGGGCTGGGGCTATATTTAACCCAGGGCCAGCCTGGGGGACCGCATGCCCACCCCCCTCCCTGGCTCCTCGCCCTCCCGTCTTAGCTCTCACCTTCCTGTCCCTCTGTCTGGGTTCCCTGGTCTCCCAGCCACTCCCACCTCGATGTCTCCAGCTGTCTGCACCCTGAAGCCGTTACTGATGGACAATCAGACAAGTGTCTCCCAGGACGGCTGCAAACTCCTTCCTCCCCGGATCCGCCCAGCAGCCTCATGACTCTTTGAGATAGGTCACTTCTGAGTCAGAGATAGAAAAGTCAGTGTCACTGAGCAGAAGCAGCATCTCTGGGGGTGGTGTTGTCCGAAAGAAACCCATCTCAGCCTCCATCTGCCACCTTTGGAGCTCAGAAACACGCCATCCCCAGCGCCCCCAACTCCCTAGCTCACGAGAAGCACGTCCTGCCTTTGTCTTGCTGATCCTCATTGTAACCACGTGAAGCAGGCCCATTTTACAGCAGAAAGCACTGGGGCTCCGCTAAGTTACACTAGTAACAGAGTTACCACAATGCCAGGAGCTTCTGCCCATTTTCCATTTCGCCCAGGGGTTTTTGGTGCCGGGTGTGCATCACAGGCAGGTGGTCGCTGAGGTCTCAGTTATCAGGACTAATGAGTGTGATGTCCAGATGTTGGGGGAGGGGGCAGCTTCTTTATTTGTGGGCTTTTTATTAGCACATGGTACCCATAGGAGTGACTGCCATAGAGAAGGGACTCGATGCAGCTTGTTCAGACAAGGGCCATGTGAGGAGGATGGCAGAGGCGTGGAGCAGGCAGCTAAGACGCCTCCTCAGAGAAGCCTCCCGGGACCACCTGGTGAGGCCAGAACATGCTCCTTTGGGTCTCCCACGGCACCACAGATTTTTCCTTCATTGCGCTTCTCCTGAGTCCAACTTCATCCTTATGGCCATGGGTTTTCATTTTGTTTTGTTTTTTACTCTCTGTCTCTTCAAAGATACTGTGAGCCCCTTGAGGACAGGGGATATGTCCTTTTGTGCACACTGGGACAATTTCATAGCTCTTCCTCTTAGATGCTAAGGACTACTCTAAATCCAGAAACACATCGAATGGGTGTTCGTTGACCAGTCACGCCAGGCTTTGCGGGCCTCTGGGCTGTCAGGCACATGTAACATGAGGCACAGGGTTCTTCCAGCCACAGGCCAGGCTCGCTATATCCTAGTGCCCTTTGCATATTCCATTGGAACTCCAAATTTCTCAGGGATCCTCTGCTCACACGTTGTGATCCTGGTTTAAATGGCCCTTCCTTGAAGTGTTCCTGACAAGGGGCTCCTTTTGACTGCATCAGTGTCTCACGTGTTCCTTGAGGGTGGGAGACTGAGGGGAGAGTGCTGAGGTGAGGGTGGATGGCAGAGAACCTGATGGGGAGGTTGTGGCGCGGTGGGAGGTTGATGGCAGTGATGGGGTGGGCAGGGGTGTGGCTGCCTCAGTGAGTTCTGCTAGAGGAGGGATCCATTGGGAGATCCACCAGGTCAGACTAGGATCTGCCAGTGATCAGCTGGTGAGATGTCCTGGCCAGTGTCTTCCTCTAAAGACCAGAGGTGGATTAAACGCCTAGCTTATGTCCTGTTTCCATGTGCTGTGTGCCGCATAGTGGAGGAACCAGACCAGCAGGAAGTGACGCTCAAGCTGGTAAAGGGAGGGAAGGATGCTGAGGCTGCAGGTCCTGTCACCTCCTTGGGAGAAGTCATCAAAGGAGGGAATGGGGCGAGAAACGTGCTGCAGAGCATGCAGAGACCCCACACTGCCCGGCTCTGGGGCTCCAATTCCAGCTTGTAGTGCCAACGCATCTCAGTTCCTCCTCAGGGACAACAGGAAGGGGCTCTGAGAACAGGCCACCATCGGTGCAAACAAGTGAGAACCAGGAGAATCCCCTAGCCCTTAAATTCATGTAGGCTAAAAGATAAGTTTTAAGAGACTCAGCTGAACTTACTCCAACCGCAAACACTAGACAAATACTCTAAAGCACTCAACAAGTGTGAAACTCGGCCAGCTCTGCCCTCCCTGCTTCCTTGAAACCCCAGGAGCCAGCGGCCATCTGTGGTGACTAAAAGCATCTGGGTCAGGAGAGACCTTGTTCAGTGCAGCTGGTGCAGACCCCCCAGGGCCCCTCTCCCTGTGCCTGGCTCCTTGAAGCTTCCCCAGCCTGGATCTAACAGGAACGTCTTGGATTTATATTGCTCCTGGCTCCAGGGGCTTTATAGACATCATCTAATTGAGAGGAGAGGAGGAGTGGTGTTGTGGGGGAGCAAGGATCCTCTTTTTAACTTGGAAGGCTGCTGGGCAGGAGAGAGAGATGCCAGAAAGCCTGTGCCAAGTGGCCCCCTGAGAGCCACACAACCACAGCCTCAGGGTGAAAGATCTTTACTGGGGCCTCCTGGGTACCAGTCCTGCATTGGGGAGCTCAGAAGCATGAGGAGTTCAGAGGCATGGGGCGTAGACTCTGCTCCCCCAGGAGCCCTTGACCTGGCACAGAAGATCAAGACCCAGCCATGGACCCTAGGGTAGACAGGGGTGGTTAGAGGCCTGGACGTGGGGTCCTGCCTGCTCTCTCCTGGTGATCCACCTTGCAGATTCCAACTAACCCTCCTCCGCTCTGCTTTCCTAGCTTGCACTAAAAGCTGGCTCTTTGGCCTGGCGCTGAAGCCATTTGACTTCTGGCCGCTGCAAGGGGTGTTCCCATCTTTCACCATCAGCCGTTGCATCTGAGCCTTTAGGACATGTAGGAGGCCCTTAGCCCTGCAGTCATGCTGCTCCACGGTGTTAGTGAGGGCCATGAGGTCCCAGAGGAGCTGCGGTTTGCTGGATGTCAGCTGGTGGGTGGGAGAGTGAGATTCAAACCCAGCCTGTGCCCTTTTGATAACATCCTAAAGAAAGCAGAGCATCTGAGAAGGATGGACAGAGACTGGCTCTTGGAGGAGTGTGCATGTCTTCAGAGGTGCATGGGCTGAAGGAGTGTCCAGGACAGGAGGAGCATGTTTAGAGACTGAGCAGGGACAGAGCTGTCCATGTTGAAAGGACAGAAGGGAGGTCAGATGGCAGGGCAGAGAGTCGGGGGAGGGAGGATGAACTGGGGCCTGGAAAAGAGACAGGTCCTCGGGGGGATAGGGCAGGCCCTGAAGATAAAGCTGGGGCTGTGTCCAGTCTGCCAGGAATGCCCTTCATGTTCCAGTTGGCATGGGGAGCCCGAGTCCTTATTACCTGCTTTCACTCCTTTTTTTGTAAAGCTGTTCTGGACGTGCCAGCCTCATATGCCACACCTACCTCCATGCCTAGGGTAACTGCCTGCACAGACAGGCTGACTAGTGTCAAAGGATGGAGCCCTCAGGGATGCTCAGTGGCATGGAGCTTTGGAGGCCTGGCTAAGCACTCGAGTGAGAAGATATTTGATTTTAACTACTTGAGCAGTGAAAGCCCCGAACTCCCAGCTGCTCTGTGTGACTTCATTTTCTATGTCAAAGAACCAGGATAACAAAGTAGCTATTATTTATGAATCATTTTCTATGCACTGGGCTCTGGGCTGGAAACTTTACAAACTGCTTAATCTTCATAACCACTGTACGAGGTAGGCTCAGAGAGGGTAGGTAAGTTTCCTGAGCTCACTTAGCTAGAACATTCTGACTATAATTTTAAGGTGATTTCCCCAAAAGAGAACTCTTTCAAAAGATCCTGCCCCAGAGTAGCTGCTTGAAACATATTAGTTGACTCAAAAATGGAACTTAATTGAGTCTTGGAGGATGGATGGGATTGCATTTGTTGAGACAGCAACCAGCAACCATGAGCTCTCCAGGTTGGGGGAGCAGCAGGAGAGAAGACAGAGTGGCCATGAGTGGGTGTCAGGGACGTGGGAGGAGAGCTGCTCGCCAGTGGGAAACCTCTGCTTTGGGGAGGGACAGGAGGTAAAGCTGGTGACTTGGGGGGGTGGTGGGGGGGTGGGTGGTGCTGCTGCTGCTGAGTTTGGAGGGCAGGACAATAGGAAATCATTGTAGGTTCTGGAGTGAGGGCAGATGAAACTGGTTTGGATGTTGGCTCTGAAGGATATGGGGATGGGTAGAGACTAGAAAAAGAGAAGCCAAAGGAGGCTAAATCGGAGAAGAAAAGATGAACTAGAGTGAGAAAGAAGAAGGAGCGCCATGAGGCTCCGGGAGAGGTGGACGCACCGGTAAGTGGTTAATTGCTCCCATTTGTGCACCGTAATTCACCAAGCCCCCGGCATGGACGTTGTCTCATTTGATTTAGTCCTCAAACCCAGCCTACAAGTCACAGTTCACTCCCACATACGGAGCCCTGCTGGTTGCCAGGTTCCTTATGTACATTTCCTGTAGCCCTGTCGGCAGCCACAAAGGGTAAGTATGATCCTTTTACAGACGATGTACCTGCAGATTGTCAGGTTAAGGAACTCACCCAAAGTATCCGACCTGTCTGGCTCTGTAT